>OX376081.1:15358374-16697968 GCA_947361185.1 Charanyca ferruginea
TGTACATGACTAAATTATTTTGTTGTTACGGAAGAGCGATGTGACCTAATACAAGCATTTATTGCTTAAAAGGCCGCATCAAACACTATCTATGTTGTACAAAACTTGTTAAAGAAATAAACTAATTTGAATTGAATCCCCTATTTCACTCCCATGGGGGTTGAATTTTGAAAAATCCTTCCTTAGTGGATGCCTTCGTCATATGAGGAATACGTGTACGAAATTTAAATTTTCTAGCCTCAAGGGTTTCGCCTGTGCGTTGATACATCAGTCAATCACTTTTGCCTTTTATATATATAGATAGATTAACAATAGTACGTCTGTCAGTCATTTATGTCACATATCAATATATGTCATCGAAGGTTCCAGAGTGTTCCGACGATGCCATATAGTTAAAGGTACCAGCATGCTAAATGCATGCAACCTTTACAATACTTAGAGACACAAGAGTCTTAGGGCGGGTTGCTTCAACTGTACTTTACTGACGGGTAATAGTCAAAAATGGCGCTAACTATCGTCAAACCCAAAAAATGGGTTGTTTCACAAAATGGTGGCCTTAACGTATGTTAAAAAGTTACTATTACCATAACCGATGCTTCATCCACCAGTCAACGTAATTTTGTGTTGTTAAACAGCTACATCAAACTTCAAACTTTCTCTATAAATAACTTTGACTGACGGATTTTTATGTCATGAAACAACCCGTTATATTTAAGAAACTTTTAACATCGCACGTCATAGTAATTTGTAACTGCCCGTATGTACCGTTAACCAGTCTGTTTGAAACAACCCGCCCTTAATCAACAGCAAAACCCAAGGTCACATGTAGGCAACAGGAATTCCTATAAGACTTCGAGAGTCAGAGACGAGGGAGTGCACCACGAAGTAAGTATATTAGAGGAGATGCCCATAGCACCGGTGCACCGTGACACGCACTGGTGCAATGACGTCATCAAACTGGGCGTGGCTTCGGCCATTCGATCTAAAGCCGTCTTGTGCACCAGACATTCCGGACATTCCAGTTTTTATCATTTTTTTAATAATTACTCTATTTATAAAAGTTAAAACATGAAATGTTATGTGCTTAATTGCTAAACCTACACCATTAAACGTTCTGATGCCACATAAGGCCTCTTATCTCACCGGTACGCATTTTTTTGCGTAATTTATCAGCAAAGTTCTAGAAAAAACCGTCTATGTCATAGATATTCTACTTCTCGAAACAAGAGGGCGCTAACTTTTCGGCAAAAAAGTATGTGAAAATATAATTATTAATAGGTTTAAAACTATTATGTATGTTTGTAATACATTTTAGATGATCTTGATCTTTTATGTCGACTAAATGTATTGTATTGTTGTTTTAAATTAAAATTTTCCATTTCTAGTTCCGTATGCCATCTAGTGTGAGGTAGTGAAACAAAAAAAACCAAGGTTATAACTTTATAATGTTCTTTTCCCAAAAAAATTTTTAATGACCCGTATTAAAATAATATGGAGGCCATAAAGTTGCTTTATTTCCGGCGCAATTTCGTTTTAGGAAAAAGACATTTTGCTTTACATATTCATTTTATATTACAATAAACTAATTGTCCCACCACTGAATAGGGAGCTCGCCAGTTGCACGCTCATATAACGTGAAAGCATGGTGAATATCTAGGCTATAATATTAAATTAAACGCCGAAGCGCCGCCGATAGCACAACCTACTTACATATAATTTAGTTCGCCATGTTACATAATTAATTATCAAGATAATTTTTTTTCGGGACAATACTAGCATAATTCTATGTTTCATTACATACTATACATACCATCGTAATTTTAAAATGAGATGTTAATACTTATCCCCTTTAATTCTAAATCCCCGAATAAAAATAAGAATCTAGTGTGTGCTATATTATTTTTCCCCTGAAAATGGGAAAATCCCTAAAATTGCATCATTGCTGCATTGACAAGCAAAATAATGGCAGGGCCGTACTTAGAATTCAATAATTTAATAACGGCGGCGGCGATTATTAACGATGCACATATACATGTAAGTAAATACCTAATATAGTTTGATTACATAAGAAAAATATATAATTATTAGTATTATAAACTTCTTGTATTTTATTATTTGTTATTTGCATACCTAAGTTCATTTTAATATTGATATGTACAGCAAGCATCAGGGAAATGTATCCCCCTTTGGTAATGACATCAAAGCGTTTAAGTTTTTTGGAATGAAATATAAATGGCGTGTTGGTCTAGTGGTATAGACTGCGGCTTTTCAATGCGATGATCACGAGTTCAAATCCGCGAACGAGAAGATTATTTTTTCTTTTTTTAGTTTCTTTAATAGATAATTAGGTGTTTTCGTTAATTATTATTTAAGAAATCAAATGTTAAAGTAGATATGAGGTTTGTAAGAAAAGCTAAAACAGGTTTCATAACAATATTTATTTATTTCTCTAATTACATTTCTAGGTTTTCATGGAATACACTTACTGGTTGAGTCTACAGTTTTTTATCTGTGTTAAATTAGGGTTATTTACTTAGAATATTAACTAAACACAAAATAGATACCCTGGGTGAGGTTTAGAAAGTTTTACAATATTTTGATAACGGTTCGTTTAAAGATATTTCTAGAAACATAACTACAATATTTATTCAGTTGTGAAAACATTATATTTTTATACTCTGTATGATTTTATCGGGGAAAAAAAAACCTAGTTAAAAAATTAAATTCTGTGATTTGAGGCGGTGAGCGCCAGAGTGACCTACCTTTTCCAGACACAAAGCATTTTAATTGTGTCTAGAAAAGATAGGTCACTCATCACCTCACTCATCACTCACCGCCTCATTTGTGCCTGTGAATTACAGAGGAACAACCAGCATGCTAAAGTATAGCAATATACATCTTTCTCTTTTATCAGATTTTCTGATAACCCTTTTAACACAACATTAGAAAAATATGTGAGGTCAGATGGAGCATCCTTAACACATTACAAGACTACTTGTAAACAAGAGTAACTGGATTGATAATAATAAAGGTTGCTTATTTTTTATTAACTTCGAGATAATGATCCCACAAATATTGGTAATTATTAACACTTGCACTCATACGTTCCAATGCAATTTTATGAGATTAGTTACACAATCAATCTGCCGAGTAAATTGTCTATTAATAACGGAGAGGATGGCCGCCACTGTCTATCACTTCTTGAAGTCGACTTTTCATGCCCACAACCATATTTAAACATACAGCACTATTTCGCATTGTTTAGTTTGTGTCAGGTGTCACTCCGATTCATTAGTGTAAGCAATTGGGCGAGGGCCTTGGCGATCACACTTCACATCACATATATATCCCGTCGCTTGATACCTTTGTCTCCATCTACGAACTGGTTTACTCTGTAATGAAAATGATAATATTAGAAATACATTAAAAAATTCAACTTGTGAGTAATATTGCAACATGATTGCAACAATAAATACATATTATGTATAACGTATATCTTACCGTTATGCCCATATCTCGTGCTATTTTCTTTATGCTTTGTTCCTGATCCCAGAGAACAATAATTTCAGCCTTCAAAAAAGTTGTTAATCGAACCATACTATCGGTTAATACAATCAACTGTTCAAAAACTTCATAAATTGGATAATATTACGACGAAGATATTACACACAAGTGGTTCGACAAGAAAATGAAACGATTTGAAAAGTAATTACCTATACCCTCAATTACAGATTAGTAAATAAGTCAAAGAATTATTCTAAATTCAACCTTAACTCGCTGTTTATACAGCAGTTACTTTTCTGAAGTAAAACTACGGTATTGCAACGATCGGAATCAAGCTCATTGTATTCAACCAAACAAGAAATCTATGCTAATTTCAACCTTATCTTTTAGGTAATTGAGGAGTTACATATTGCATTTTGTAAAACAAGACGGTAAGGTGTTAATATTATAAAACATGGCGTAAGTTGAAATTTAAACCTTAATGTCTAGAAGATTAGACACCGTTATCAACTTTGTTCGATAAAAGAATTTAGTAATGCTATTTGAATTTTCGTTGAGATTATTATCTGACGCAATAGCCTTGTGGTATAAGGCACGGTCTAAGTGATCGGCTGGCGTCTGGTGATGCGAGTTCGTATTCTCAATCGCACGTAAAGTGTCTTTTTGTAAGTTATTCTTGGTATACGGTTCGGCCAGAAGCCAAAAAAATACCATGTAACTATTAAAAACTTGCAAACAATATTCGAGTGGGTTTGATGAACCGGACAGATGGGTGCGGCGTGGGAGAGGGGAGCTGCTCGGCGCCTGCGTCATATGACGAGCTCGCCGTGCGTTCGCTCGGGCGATAATCTTTAAGTCTTAGGGGATTACTTTTCTCTGACGCTGACTGTACTAATGTAGCCAGTAAGTCGAGGCAACGATTAACTAGATTCGCTGTGTATGATACAGCACCATGATTGCGTAACACTCGGGACACACCATCCCTTTTATTTTCACAACCCATGTTTATAAGAAAAATCCTTGCAAAAAATAAAAAGGTACTAAGTTCGTCCCTGTGTTGCGAATACATTTTGTCATAGAGACATCTAGCATGATATAGCTAAACCACGTAAAAAAATGACTGCATTTAGCTTTTGCTATTCATCGCTAGGAATAAAGGCGGGGCTTGACTAGATGTGGGCAGGGTTTAGCTTGAAAAAGTGTCACTCATCTTTCTATGGGAAAATTCGATAACGCCATCTCCTCTGTTATTCTTACTTCGTAGAGTGCACCTTTGTTTGCGCACACTCTTGTGCACTATAATATTTCCTGCGTACTTGACTTATCTACATCGAGTTTTGCCGCCGAGACCGAATATGCTCGGGAAAACATTACATTTTCTATGCTTGTTACAGGTTTTCAGCTAAAAAATTTCTAGCACAGCACTTAAAAAATGCTCACGGTCCTTATCCGAAGGCTAGGGAGTATTTGTGTGATGTTTGTGATATGGTGACTTACAGCCGAAGAGGTATTATACAACATTTGAAATACGGCCATGGAACTGAAAAAGTAAGTGAAATAATAAACCATTTATTTTCAGGTTACAAAGACCCAACCCCATCTTAACCTAAGTGTATAATATGTTACGGCTAATAGCCAAAGTGCCGAAGTGAAGTCGGCCACATGCGGTTAAACTTAGATGTATCCTAGTTGTCTTCGGTTAGAACTAGGCTTAGCTTTTATCATAGCGGCTAGAACTGGGTGCAGCCGCATACCGATGTCAGGGGCACCTCAAGGTTCGGTTTGGTTAGGTTCTTTTAAACCCTGTAGACAGAAATAGGAGGCACGCGCAGCGAGGCTCCGTCGACCTGACGTCGAACGTTTTCTTCTGCTCAATGGTTTGGTGCCTCAAGTCCCGAGCTCGCAGGCTACACCCAAGTTTAGCTAACTGCTACCTGCTACCACAGAATACTTAATAGTACTACGTACAGAAGGGACACTCCCTTCCCCGCGCTATATCAGATACCGCACCCTCACCCCGCTGGAGAGGGGCTAACCGCCGACTCTTTAGCCAGGGCGCTCAAAATCGTAAGAACTGCAGCGCTGTAGGTACTGCTGACACAAACACACAATTTTGCGATTTATTTTGTTTTAAGTTTTATTTATTAGTTTTAATCTCGATGATTCATTTATTTTCCAAGTTTTCGTCGTTTTATAATAATACAATTAAAACTTCCGTAATAATAACATACCAACATTACCAGCTATTAATATTGCTCTCTCTCTTTATTGTCTTTGTTATGTACTTATGTCCCTTTCTTTCACGTTCTATTCATTCTTGGAATTGAAAAGTAGTACCCTACGCACTAACTTTGTCGCGTCGCCCCATTGCGTTGCCGCGTAATGGTACGGGGCGATCGTGAATTCCATATTTTGTAATTAGGTAGGTAGGTACCTTAATTTACCATTATTGATGAATAAATAAACCTCTTTACATAATAAATATAATAATATTACTTTTATGTCATTACAATTCCGAGTATTCAAAATCAAATATCATTTATTTTATTTCTTTAAGAAATAAATAATTGAACGCTCGGACAAGATCACTTCATAATAATGCTCGAAACGTTCGGGTAGTTCAGTCGTCGTTCGGTTCACCCGACGCAAAGCGCTCCACTTTTCGCGCCATTTTGTACGCCACGACATCCAACTGATTCAACCCTACTAAAATTCACGCACTCATTTGCACGTGTACAGACGTCATTTGGTTTTGTAGTAGTAACAGGTAATTATTTTGCAAGTTTTGTATGAAGTGTCCGAGGTGTGCTGCTACACCTAGTTCTAGCCGGTTACAACTAGGTGTAGCTGCATTTCGAGTTTGGGGTGGGGATGGCAATAGCACAAAAAATGATCATGGTAGGATTTGGTAATTTGGTGTAATTGTTTTTATTGAGCATTCATGACGCTACAAGTTGCCGCTCTTCTCACAAGTTAGAGAACCAATATTTCATATGATGTTTTATTTTGGTTACATTTATATGTTCTTTAGTATGTCTGAACTTTCTTTTTTATTTCGTTTTTAGCATTTATTTGAGAGTTTCAAAATATTCTTATGAAGTAGTATTACTAGTATTTTAATTTTTTGTCGTAATCGTCGACCCCACACTGTATATAACAATTGTGTTAGTTAATAAAACTTAACACTATAGTCACTGTCTATGGTAACTGTGGTCTACGGTCTTAACTGTGGTTTGTGTAGTGATGTGCCGTTATCATTTTACCGTTACTAGTATTTTACCATACGGAAACATTCCCAGAAGTTTCTATTTCAACCGACTTCAAGAAAGAAGGAGGTTCTTAACTCGACACGTGTTATATTTTTTTAAATTATGTTTGGTCATGCATGTCTTTTTTCAGTGTAGTCTAATATTCCCTAACGCTGGTAACATTGATTGTTTAATATCGTCTTGTTGATTTCTGTATATAATATTTGTTTTACACTGCAACGGTCCACCCCAAATATCTAAACAAAAGTCAAAATTAGTCGGCAAAACTGCTCAAGCCTATTGCACTGATTATTCCTTTGTTTCAGGATACCAAATGTGAAATATGCAAAAAAGATTATTTTAAATATTTAACTTTGAAAGAACATTATTTAAGCCATCACAACTTGAAGTACACTTTGTTAGAGAAAAAGTAAGTGGAAAGATAGTAATTTATATTAATACTGTATAAAGTCTACAAGTTTGGATATAGGTGGTACTTTGGGTCCGGCGCGGGACTGACACAGTTTGAGGTCTTTGGGAGAGATCTATGCCCAGCAGTGGGCGTCTAAAGGTTGAAATGATGATGGCAGGCCCGATTGCGAAAATAATTTTTCTCTTACAGGAAGTTACGTTAACTAATTAAATGTAGTATTTAATCATTAAAAAAATAGAGATTCACGCGAACGAAATTGCGGGCAAAAGCTAGTTATAATAATAGAGCCCTTAATTCGGAAAGAATCATGGCAGGATTTGTACAAAAAAAAATATGATGTTTAGAGAAGTTGAATTTCTAATTCTTATGTTCTTGGGTACTTAAAGAGTATCTTCAGGCATTTACAATATTTTTAAAACCCCGCATAAAAAAGTGAATAGTTTAACGAAAAGCTCATTATTTCAAAACGAAACGGCGCTGACAGTAACCGTGACACTGACAGCCGCCGTTTCGCAGTTCTTAACACTGAAATTGCATCGTTTTATGGGAAATAGTATTACAAATAATGATTATTTTTTTCCACACACTTGACGCATCACTTGTCTGCCAATTTTATAGACCCGTTAACGTTGCTTGTCACTTTCTTTTTTTAATAAACACAAAATGAGCATCGAGATGAAACGAAAAAGTGTTATTTTCATTTCGTAATATTTTAATTATGCGGGTGTTTAAAAATAAGCAAAGTATATTTATCTACTCCTGGTAATGTTGTAAATGTTCACATTGGAAAATATTTTAAACCCTCTAAATTATTCCTTTTTTTCATACAATTGAATAATAATAATAATATAATATATGTGGGGACATTTTCACACACGGCCATATGACCCCAAACTAGGGAGACCCTGTACTATGGGTGTCAGACAGTTGATTTACATACACAAATACATTTTTTTTTTGTAAATACATACATATATAGATAAATAAACAACACCCAGACACAAGCCAAACACAAGTGCTCATCACACAAATGTTTACCCTGGGCGGGAATCGAACCCGCAACACGCTGCGCAGCAGTCGATCGCTCAGCCACTGCGCCAACCGTGTCGTCGAATGTATGGATCTCGCCATGATTCTTTAAACAAATTATGTAGCTTTTACCGAACTATATGTTTGTAAACGCACCCACGATAAAAGAGAAATGCCTAGTGTGTGTGCCACGTTTAAATAAAATACGAGTGTGCTTTAGACCACACGACTGAAGTAAAACTTCTTTAGCTCCATCTATATGTATCCGTTTGCAACTGGCTATGAGAGAAAGAGAGAAAGAAAATGTGTGCTCGCACCTCTCTCTCTTGCCCCTACAGTAATATACGAAACGTAACTCTCTCTCTTTCTATCTTCACTAACTTTAATCTCCCTCTCAACTTCCGTTCGCCTCGCCCGATCACACTTTTCCTAACGCTCTCGTCACGTATTCTCCAGCTTACTTCCCAAGTCAAGTGTGTGTAAAGAAGTTTTACTTCAAAAAAAGAAGATAGAAAGAATGAATAACAAAATAAACTTGCTTATTATAGGAAAGAAGATGAAATTTTAGTAAAAGAGGAACCTTTTGAAGAACTAGAAGAGATTGATGATCCTCCAGAGTTCATGTATGAAGTGAACATACAGAAACAAGATGTTGATGGTAAGATTATAACTACTTTAATTAAAAAAAAAAATGAAAAAAAAATGGTATATACCTTTGATTATTTACATGTCTACATATAGCGTTGCGCTGCAACCGCAACAAAAATAACAGGCAGATGTGAAGGGCTTGTGTGCGTCACACGCACACAAGTAAGCGTAGTTTCTGTTGTATTACATGCGGCGCATCATTGTGAGTGATACCAGCCCTTGAATGTTTCCCATAAAAGGAGGGAAAAAATATGTTTTACTTAGATACAAATATCTACAATCTGTTTTAAATTTAAATAACTACTTATTTTTTTTTTTTTTATAATGTGTTTGTGCATATGTATTACTAGGTAAAATATATTTGTAATGAAAAAAATATTACTATTGAAGGTTATTTATTCATAATATTGTAGTTCGGAATTATTTAACAGCATTATTATTAGGCAGTGAAAAAACAGCTTCATAGAAGCTTTGCACATGTAATGGAGATTCTACATTACAAACATTCTTATCAAAAACTTGTAAGGCTTTTTCAAAAACACGTATTTCCTGGAACAAGTTTTGTGAAATCTCCACGCGCCGATTTTCGTGCAATGTTATCGCGTTCTCACTCACTCGTTTTTTTCCGAACATTGTGTTGGATGAAACAAAAAAAAAAACAATCATGCTCGCGTTGAACTTTGACCGATCTGAGGGCTAATTCACGTAATTTTATGACGCGCCGGTATTCTTGTAATTTTTGAACTGCGCGTGAACTGCACGTCAACTTAACTCAACTCTACTAAACTTACTTATGGTGTAGCCAGATGAGAGAAAAAATATTACTCACTAAATAATTGTATAGAAACTGAATATGACGTTATTATAATATTAAAATAGTTTACCCAGTACAGGTTTCCGTTGGCGTTAACGGTAACAGAAAGGGATTTTGTCTACAGGGGCTGGTAAACTTTTCCCAAGCTCCGAGAGACGTGTACAGCACTTTATGGGAGTGATTTTGTTCGCTCTATGGTTAAGAGATCCCTTCCCGTGGGCTAATTCACGTAACTAAAGAAGTGCTGTTGCAGTTAAGTTTCGATCAAAACAACGTTTTTCGTATTCTTTACCGCTGTCAGACACACTCGTGTCAAGTTCGCGTCACGCGAGCGCAATAACGGCATTCTACTGTTGCGCGTCTTTGGTGCGTGCTTCCGAACGCAACATTATCGGTATTTTGCTATTCGTTTGACGTCTCAAAATGACAGTTAAAAAGCACTAAAATCTGTACTGGGCTGGGGTCTTATTTTAATATTATAATATCGTCTTATCTATACTAATATTATAAATCTGAAGAGTTTGTTTGTTTGGTTGAACGCGCTAATCTCAGGATCTACTGGTTCGAATTGAAAAATTCTTTTTGTGTTGGATAGTCCATTTATCGAGGAAGGCTATAGGCATGCGAAGCTGGGTCGGGTCGCTAGTATATTATATTCATTGAAATGTAATCGATTCTATTCAATTATTTAGTGAGTAATACTTTTTCTCTCATGTGGCTACACCATAAAGTAAGTTTGGTAGAGTTTGGTTGTCGCACAGTTGACGTGCAGTTCACGCGCAGCTTACGCGCAGTTCAATGATTACAAGAATACCGTTTATCACTTAAACTTAACTGCAACTGCACTACAACTTAATCGGCGCGTCATAAAATTACGTGAATTAGCCCTCTGAACACGCCTAGCGTGTCAGCGGTATTTGAAAATGTTTCCTCACAATTTCAGACAGCACACCTTCAACACCACTTCCGTCCCTCCAGCCTCCCAGCCCGGAACACTTCAACATAGACTCTGACACCATCACTTACTCCAAGCGAGTGCTCTCAGAAGACATATCCAGGAGTTTGATAGAACGGGACACGGTGCCAGAAGACGAGTTCGATGAGTTCTTCATTGGGCACGTGCTGAAGAAACCTGAGGAAGTGCTTGGTAAGCTGATCTCTGAATAATGTAACCAGGATTTTGTAGAAACTCGATTAAAAAGAGTGTCTGTGGAGTTTCTTGCTCGTTGTTCTTCGTTTTGGAACGAGCGACTAGCTTCTACTTTCTGACTAACTAATCGACTCCTTGACAATTCAAAAGTGCCTGTAAATAATTTTTTATTTATTTACTGGCTTTTGCCCGCGACTTTGTCCGCGTGAATGTCGGTTATCGCGAATGCAGACGAAGTAGCGGTGTGAAAAGTAGCCTATGTCCTTCCCCGGGGTTCAAGCTGTCTTATTACCTTTCAAAAATTGGTTCAGGCGTTTCATTGTGCAAGCGTAACATAGTTACTTTCACATTTATATATTAGTACTAGCTGACCCGACAGACGTTGTCCTGTCCCTATCTACCTACTTACCTGCCTATTTACCTATACCTACCCTACACCCACCCTACGCCTACCCTACACCTACCTTACACCTACCCTATCTTTCGAGTTGGATCAAACTTCACACGGTGTACAAATTTCATTAAAATCGGTTCAGTAGTTTAGGAGTCCATCGCGGACAAACATCGTGACAGGAGATTTATATATATTAGATAGATAGATAGATTAGATGGAGTATGGAAGTATAGATAGTATGGATTTATTTAAATCTTACCTACTTCTATCCTCCTCCTCAAATTGAAATAAATGCTTTAACTTTGACTTGACTCTGTCAGCCTTTTTTTAAGTATGTTGTACAGTCGAACAAGCTATTTGGTTTACAGGCAAAAATATTCATCTTTCTACTACAATAACAATATTTAATTTATTTGCTTTATATTGAGCACGTAGGTTGGTAGGTTACCAGGGATACCTACGTGCTCGAGTTAAAAAAATGAAATAAAATAAAATATTGTGAGTGTAGTAGAAAGATAAAAATTTTTGCCTGTAAACCAAATAGCTTGTTCTACTGTACTAGTTGAAAACCAGTGTTTTACGTGGAGCGATCGCCCTTCTTACCTCCACAACCCTGTTATAACACGATACCCCTTGGCAAGGTTGTCAGACTTCTTGGCCTCTGACTACCCATAACGTCTGTCAAAGAGTTACGAATGACAGCCGGGACCAACGTATCGGCCGCCCGGTACACTCCTCCCGTATTAGTAACGACTCGACGACCGAGACATACACTGACCGACCCTGACGATGCTATAACTCTTCTTGAGGAGAGCAATAGCACAGTAAACAAACACAAACACAGACCGCCGTCATTCCGTCTTCGCCGCCGAGGCCAGTGGCGAGTTAGTTGAGTTTTGAATGCGAAATTGTTAACTACTGCGTAGGCACGTAGCGAACGACGCTCAAGTGATTCTTCTGGTGTTACCGATCGATCGTCGATCGACGGTATCGATCGATGGTAGAATGGATTGGTCGACGTCGATCGATAGTTTCTACCAGACCAGTCGATCGATAGTTTCTACCAGACCAGTCGATCGATAGTTTCTACCAGACCAGTCGATCGTTACTGATGGATTATAGCCGGGGTTAATCGGTCATCGTCGACCGATGCCATATACCGGCAATCGATCGATTGGTTAGTCGAACAATATCTGTCGATCAGCCAAAGCTGCCACTCCAATCGACCAACGTCGAATCGATTGACGATCGATCGATTGGTGTAGTGACACCCTTATAAGTTTCTGATTACTGTATTTGTGACTGTTTAAATAAAGTGTTAGTAAATAACTTCCTCTCTGTCACTCTTATATCAAATCGCGGCTTAATTTGATTTTTTTACCCTGACAGGAGACACGCCTAAACAAATAACAGACGAGAAAAAGAAAGAACGTGTCGCGAAGCGTCTAGAGAAACTTCTAAATGAAGTGAGAATACGGAATCAATACGTGGTTTTGGACAAATTGCGGAAACAGTACAACAGACGAATCAAAATGGCGACCAGCTCTGGGAGTAAAAAAGGTAAGTTCATAAATTAGTTACAAATTGGATAGATGACACCATTAGCAAATAATTTCAAGAGAGAACTTCATTAAAAATGTTTAAATTGTCATACAAAACTAATGTGGAAATTGCGTTTTGACAGCTTATAAAAATTATGTCAATAGGGGATATTACTGCAATGTTCTGGCACCAGAGTGCAGCACTAGCATAAACAGTAAATAGTTTTTCGACGAGTCGTTCAACGCGTGAAATTCTGGCTTTAATTGAGTTCAAAATTGGGAAGTGTATTATATTATACAATAATGCATCAGTGCTGTGTATGTCGATGTAGATTTTAAGGGAATTATTCTTTTCCAAAAGAAGAAAATGTTCGAAAACTTTGGAAAGCATCTAAAAATCACTCTAAAATATTTTCAGGTTAAGTATTCAGGTGAGATAATCGTATTTACAGAATAACGTTCACTTTTGTCATGTAAGACATGCAAATATGATTTTATTCTGAGCATAACCTAGAATCCACTTTCAAATGGCCGTAAGATGCCATAATATAGTTAAAGTACAGTTGGAAAAGTAAGATTAACTAAAACTTTTATATATTTTCACAAAATACCTAGTTATTACAATTAATAACATAATATAACAAGAATGCGAGGTTATGGTTTACTGAATGTGCTAGTGGCGCCCTCTGCGCCGAGTTTCGCGTAATGATCCCTATTGATCGGTGGTGACAGTCCTCGGCATAAGCTAGCTTTGCATTTGTGTGAGTGTCCATAGATTGTGTAGGTGTGATGTCGGCCTAAAGCTCGACGCGTCCCTTGCTTGGCTTAAACCGGTTTATACTGCTTTTTTACAACTGGCCTGAGGCGTGGTGCGTCCTCTTGTACTTTTGCCTAAAGAAGTATTCTTGATGATATAACAGAACGATTCATTATTAACTAAAACGACAGTGAAAATGAAAATGATGAAGATGTAATGGACGGTGTAGAAGAACAAATACCAGCCAAACTGGTCAAGCCGTTCTCAAGTGATAATCTTTCATACATGCGGCACAATTGATTATAATTTCTATCTAGATTTATCACCGTATTTGTATAGTAACAGATTCATTCACACATTCATTTGCTCATCTGAATTATGATGCTGTTAATAATGTTTAAAGAGGTGTTAGCCTGGAGATCTGTCATACTGGTCCCGAACCTAGTTCAGACTCCAGCTCTCACAAAGCATAGCGTGCATTCTAGCATAACGCTAAATTCTATAAATACACACACACACTTTAGCCGAAAGACGTCCACTGCTGGACATAGGCCTCCCCCAAAGGGGGGGTTTTTGCCATAATCGCCACGCTTGGCAGGCGGATTGGCGATCGCAGTATGGTTGTTACAAAGGCGCAGAGAACGCTGCTGCCCATTCTCTGGTATGTCCCTTAGTCGCCTCTTACGACACCCACGGGAAGATATGGGATGGTGGCATTCTTTACGTCCGACACCATACGGACACTACAAACTATAAATACACTAACTACTATACAATCCATATTTATGAGAGAAATAAACTATATTATTACATTTACCTATTTCAGAACAAAAATCAATCAGATATTTCAAAAAATCTGAAAATAACAACGAATCGGCTAAACCGCAAAAAGATAACAATAATGATGAAGAAATTCATGGAAATGATGATGATGAAATAAATAATCAAGAAACTGAAGATAAGGAACAAAAGCGTGATTCTGAAAAAGAAAACGATGAAATGATTGTTAAGGACGATAATAAAATAAATGATGAAGATATTGCTGAAAAAAGTGATGACGATGACAGTAATGATGAAACTATTAATGATGAAAAAGATGATGACAGCGATTTTAAAATTAGTGATGAAGAATCGAATCCAAATAGAACATTGAAGTTTAATACACATCAATGTTATATTTGTTTTAAGGTATGTAAAAGTCAATCTCTTTAATCTATCCCTGTATTCAGCTGCATCCGGTTAGATTGGAAGCTAAGTCCAAAATATGGTAAAAGGCTATGCATATGTAGAACTGTATACATTATATTAGAAGACTATTCGGTTACTTAGGTTAGTTACTAATATCAATGACATTGGTGAAGGAAAATATTTTTTTAAATTCAATTCAAAGTTTTCAGTATTTTTAATCTGTTATAAAACACCATGAAATATTATCGTGGCCATGTTATGACGCAATACGGCTGTGTAAACAAAAAATTGTCAACTGTCAGTCAACCGATTGGCGTATATAGGCTTTGTACTTTTATTATTATTCGTAACCAACGAATTTTTTTAATTATTACACCTATTACAAAATATGCTTTTAATTATTTTTAAATTATACAAAATTATCATATTTAATATGAGCGCATTAGATACAAAACGAACTGACGTCATTTCCGCTGAGCAATATGGCGTCCAGTAAGAGGCGTTTTCGTCAAACTACGCGCGAAAATTGAAAATTTAGATGCATTTTTATGGCACTTATCGATTGAATAAAAATGTTATGTTTTTTTTGGTGGCATATTAGCACTTTATTGAGACACTTTTCAAAAATGGGTGTTCATTGAATTGGTTAATAGACGAATTTCATACTAATCGAAAGTATGAAGTCCATAGAATATGTAAACGTTAGGTTGAATGAATTAAACAGGTATCAACAGGTACATCGATACTAGTAACTTGCACCGGTCTGTTTAATGAATTAAAGTTAAATTAAAATAAAGATTATTTCATTACGAAGACGGTGCTGTGTAGGGTTGTCTGCGAAAAATCAGTCCTAAATTCCGGTTGTCGAGTTTTAAATGTATAGAGAAGAATGGGCAAGAAACTCTGTAGGTTGAAATCTCAACAAGCGTGTTGTATGTGCTCTTGCTTTCTCTGATGAGAAGAGTCATATGCCCTGTATTGGTACAATAATAGAGGGGTATTATATATTTTTGTCTATCTTTTTAAGCCGTGTGGTACCGGCCGCTAATAAATAGCACCACCCCATTTTTACCCGTGGATGTCGTAGAAGGCGACAGAGGGATATTGACCAGAGGATGGGCAGCAGCGTCCTTCTGAGTACCATAACACCTACGATCGCCAACATGCATCGGTCAAGCATGGCGATTACGGCTGAATCCCCCGTGGGAAAGACCTATGCCCAGCAGTGGGCTTCTAAAGGTTGACATGATGATGATTATTTATGTTTATCTATCTTTTTCAGCTCTTCAAAACAAAAACAGACTTGAAACGCCACTGCACACAACACTTCGATATATGTAACGAAAAAATGCTAAAAAAATGTCCTTTCTGTGGATACGTTACCAACAAACAAATATCAAAACATATAAAGCTTAAACACAAAGTATCTATCGATTTACCTTACGGAAAAATTAAGGAAAGGGACACACAGAACGGATCGAAATACGTCTTCGAAATCGATAAAAATTGCGACTTGGAAATCATTCCGAGCATTAGCAATTTAAATAAAATCGCATCGATGAAAATTGATGAAAAAAATCGTGCATCGAAAAATATATTCTTAGGTACGACTAAGTTGGTTAAGCAAGGTGGAGATTGGATCGTCGCGAAGCAAGCAGTGGATCTTAGTAATGAGTATATACTACCAGAGTTTAGCGAGGAGGAGTACCAAAAATTAAAGACCGTAGGAGATAATTATTTGGAACGAATTCGAAGTTTGAGTATCCTGGCAAAGAAAAAGGGTTTGAAAATCCTCTACCCTTGCGATGGATGTGACAAGATATGCTTAACAATGAGCGCTTTGAAACTACATAGCAGAAAACATGAATTAAACCCAAAGAGATTTAAACCTAAAGTGTGGAAGAATAAAATTCTAAACGGCTTAGGAGGTAGATATAGTCATGTAAACAAAAAAACGAAAAAGAAGATTGGTAATAATCAAAGTGGCGTTAGTAATAAGAAAAGTAAAAAAATACGCGGTAAATTAGAAGTTGTAACTAAAAAAGATACGAACGAGGCTGAAAGATTAGCAAATCGTTTCGCCGATCCAAGCCCTGTCAAAAACAAACATAAGTGTGACAAGGAATTAATAAGATTTTACAAAGAAAACATTAAAGGTGGCGACATTGAATTTTGGCATTTTTTGAAGATTTTCAACAAAATGAGCAGAGAAAATGTCAATGATTTCAAGGATTTGGAAAACCGTCACGACTTCGGCATGCATAATATCGTTAATGAAGTTGTTAACGAAAATACTACTGAAGTTAATAATGAAGATACTGTAGACAATACCCGGGTTATATCTAAAAAATCTAGGATAAGGCGTAAGAAAAAAGCATTTACTAGAGCAATTATGATAAGTAAGAAAGAATATTTGAGAAGGAATGAGATTAAAAATCAAATGAGAGAAAGATTAAAGGCTCAAAATAATACATTTTGAATGAGTTGTAAACATACACTCCCGGATTCATAAATCTAGTGTTTCTTAATGGTCGGGAATTCAAAGGATCATAGCAGGATTTGTACAAAAAAATAAAGATGTTTAGAGAAGTTAAAATTCTAATTCTTATACTCTTGGGTACTTAAAGAGTATCTTCAGGCATTTACAATATTTTAAAAACCCGAAATAAAAATGGATGTTAAAAGTGAATAGTTTAACGAAAAGCTCTATTAAAAATAATTTCAGAACGAAACGGCGGATGACAGTAACACATTGATAGCCGCCGTTTCGCAGTTCTTACATTGAAATTCTATCGTTTTATGGGAAATAATGATGTCACAAATAATGACTAATCAATGTACTTTTTCAACTCCGCCATTGTAAACAACGATTCACATCACTTGTCTGTCAGTTTGATAGATCCGTTAGTCACTTGTCACTTTCTTAACGATTCACATCACTTGTCTGCCAATTTGATAGATCTGTCAGTCACTTGTCACTTTCATAACGATTCACATCACTTGTCTGCCAATTTGATAGATCTGTCAGTCACTTGTCACTTTCATAACGATTCACATCACTTGTCTGCCAATTTGATAGATCTGTCAGTCACTTGTCACTTTCTTAACGATTCACATCACTTGTCTGCCAATTTGATAGATCTGTCAGTCACTTGTCACTTTCTTAACGATTCACATCACTTGTCTGCCAATTTGATAGATCTGTCAGTCACTTGTCACTTTCATAACGATTCACATCACTTGTCTGCCAATTTGATAGATCTGTCAGTCACTTGTCACTTTCTTAACGATTCACATCACTTGTCTGCCAATTTGATAGATCTGTCAGTCACTTGTCACTTTTTTTTATTATAAACACAACATGGGCAACATGGTGAAACGAAAAACTGTAATTTTCATTTCGAAATATTTTAATTATGCGGGGTTTTAAAATTATGGTAAGTATATCAATCTACTCCTGGTAATGTATTCTCCATATTTGTAAATATTTGAAACTCTTTAAATGAACTTTTTTTTTTGTACACATGAATTTATGGGATCTCGCCATAATTCTTTGGAACAATGATGACAGCAAAATGACGGCCAGTATGTTAACTTCAAAACTGCATAAAAACTTTTTATTTTGATATTTGGTTCTCAACCGGGCACGGGTCAGTACCAATGTGACCTTTCTTTTATAAGTTCGGGAATGTACTTCTTGAATTCAGAACCTTAGATAATTTACATTAATTGCCACATATAAGTATTCAACTACATATCTTAGTGTTATGTAGTCAAAGTTGTTTTTTAGTTGCACAATCTCCGCATTGTGTGTGCCGCGAATATTTATAGAAAGCGAAAAGCTTCGTATCCAAAGCTGACAGGCTGCCCGTTGGCAACACTATAAACTGAAATAAATTCTGATTGTTGCAATTGAATTTGAACTTTGTTGTCTTGGATAATTTGTGATTTCATAACTGCAGCGTTGGTAGGCCTCCCATCAGATGGCCCGACGACATCGTCAAGGTCGCGGGTAACCGGTGGATGCAAGCGGCAGGTTGCAAGACTTGTGGCGTTCTATGGGGGAGGCCTTTGTTCAACAGTGGACGTCTTCCGGCTGATGATGAGTTTATTATGCGGACCTTGTAAAAACTAGAACTAATTTCCGTGCGTTCAAGTGATTTGGCTATAGCTATTATTGGAATCAAAGGACATGTTTCATAATGGGCCCAGTCTATGTACACCACTTCAAAATAAAAAAGAAAAATCTGTAGAATCCGGGAAAAATACAGATATTTCATTGAAATGTATACTGTTGTGGTAGTAAATTGATATTGAACAATATTTTTTATGAATTTTCAGCATGGCGTCACTCAGATTTAGCTACTCTATAAACCATAGATCGACCATTGATCATAGAAAGAGAACTGTCAGCTGTCAGCGTCACAACAGTGTCACTTCCGTCTCGTTTTGTTTCTAGTTTCTGAAGTACTTTATAACAACCTCCCTTTCGTTTTTTAAAATTTAACACCGTTTCTTTCCCGTCTGTTTACCTGACTATCAACAAATCGACGCAGAAAATCACAATTATAAATGTCATTAATCAATCAAAATGACAGCTTAGCGCCATGACTATTTTTTTGTTGTGTGTTGCAATTTCAAGTGCAATTTCTTGTGTTTTACCTGCTCACAAAGCTATTTTAAAGTAATTGAACAGTTGAGAACTATTAACAATGTGTTTCCCTATTATTAAGTATGGTGTACAAGGACTGGGCCCAGGCTCCATACATTCTGAAACAACTCCTTTAATGTAATAGCTCACTTTTAGGACCCATTAAATAATGTTAATTGTAATCCGTCGTGCTTAGCAACTGGGCTTCCCCCAAATTGTAAACGTCCCTTTGGTCCTATTGGCCTAGTTCTGGTCTGTTTCCTGCTTGATTTGGAGGGAAGTGGAAAATATGTTTTTCATCCCTTCTATTCGAAAAGTGTCGTTTTGTTCCTCTGTAGGCGGGAGCAAAGTAGCTCTTCTCCACTAGACTTTTTAGCGGGCAGTAATGAGATTTGAATTAGGAACATGAATCGTTCATTGAAATCGAACGCAAATTGTATAAATTACTGGCTGTAATAAGGCGGGGAGGCGTGCGCGGTAACTAAAAAAAAAAACAAAAGCGCGCGATTTACTTCGCTGTTCTTGTAATCGGTACGGCTATAATATATTTTACAAAAAAATTAGTCCTACGTCGAGTTCTGAAAGTGATAGTGTATTAACTCCTAAAACAATAAAAATAGAAGCTAATAACGTCATACAAAACTTAACCTCTCGAATGTTTTATGTTACACAGTCCGACATAAGCAGCGGAGGTTTGACCTTCAACACTTTCGCCATTTTCTCATAGAAGGAGATGAAAAGTAGAGTGTATGACTCGAGAGCAAAAATATTTTTCCCTCAGGCGATGTACTTTGAATCCCTCGCTACGTTCAGGATTCTATTTTAGAATCCCTCGCATAGCGAGGGATTCTAGAATCCTTCGCTTCGCTCTGTATTCAAAATAGCGCCCTCGCCGTAAAAATATTATTTTGCTCCCTTGTCATACAATCTACTATTTCTTACTCCTCCGCTGTTCTTTTCTAATTAATTTCGTTGCGGGATCCAAGACAGTTGTAATGTTTCTCTGGCACTCGTCGAGCTTCATTGCTTTGGTGCTTTTCTGGTGGTCGCCACTGTTGATTGTGGCTGACACAAGTTGCAGTGGTTTGAGAATAAGGTGGCGGGCTTGTGCAAATCTTAGATAGATCTTAGTGCATATTCAAAGTTTTTTTTCTAATGACCTTAATACATTTTGATTGTTGGAATTGAATTTGAACTTTGTTGTTTTGGATGTAAAGTTTGTGATTTCTTAACTAAATAATGTTATCTAAGGTTCTGAATTTAAGCATAAGCAATATCTCTAGATAGTTACTTAAAATAGTTATTTATTTGACTAATGTATAACGTAGCATAATATATATATTTACCTAAATAAAGGCTAGTTAAACCCGGCCATGTTTCGATATGGCTCAGTTTCCGTTGGAACTTCGCAATAGTAAATGTACAAAAAGACACTTCTGTTAATATGCAATGTTTTGTAAACATTTTAAGTCAATTCATCGACTATTTTCCTAGTTTTGCTGACACAAATAAACGGAAGCTGAATTTTTATATATATAGGTATAGATTAAAGATGTAGAGAAATTTCCATAATTATAGTAAAAAGGAAAGTTGTTCCAAATAAATCTCAATTCAATATTGTTATGTTATTGCCATTTCTTCATGAAAATACATATTTAAAAAATAATAATTTAAGTCACTAAAAAAAAGTAAGACTACATAAAGGTATACATCCGCCATATTGAATATCATGTGTCGTTAGCGGTTAGCGCAAATGAAGGATCGGTGCAATTGTTCTTTTCATTGCGGACCCACCATACCACTGTCCATTCCCCTGGTGGTATGGTGGGTCTAAAACACCACTCACCTAACCTAATCCAAATGATTCGCCAACAATAGAGGGGATCTGGCGCTCGGCGGCCGCTACCGCGGCACCGCTCCCTCGCCTTGCTTTAACTTTTTAACCGCCCGACTTCATATCAGTTGTCGTGCCTCCACCGGCACAATGAATAATATTAGTAATAGGATATTTTACCAAAAAAATCTAATTAGTCCGTCAGTCAGATTATCGAAAAATATTGGATACGTATTTTTTGTTTTATCCGAATTCTCGAGTAAGAGTTGTCCAAATTCTCGAGTACGCCCGTATTCGAACAGCTTTCGTTTTGTTACCCGATGCCGTATTCCTTGTATTCCAGTAACCGAACGTGAATAAAACAGTGTAATTAATGCATCGGGTACCCGAATTCGAGTAACGTCTTTCGTGCACGGGCTAAACATTTAAGTGTCTATGCCGAAGTTACGCGACCGAAGTTCAGCACAATTACGCCTGCAATGCTATTTGAATTACTGACTACTGTCGCGTCATAGCGTACAGCCTAACTTCGGTCGGGCGTAACTTCAGCGGCAACTTATTCTATGAGCACACATTAATAACAAGATCACTTTGTTTTGCGTCTGTCTGTCCAACTGTGTAGATAACACGACACGACGCCACGACAGCGCTCGAGACTCTGAATCTGCGTAGATAACACGACACGACGCCACGACAGCGCTCGAGACTCTGAATCTGTGTAGATAACACGACACGACGCCACGACAGCGCTCGAGACTCTGAATACCTACACAAAGTTGCGGAACTGAATTTCTGCCGCGTAAGTTTGGCACTTATGGTGTGTCATATCAGCCGAATACGTTGGAACGTAAAATCAGCTGCTGAACTTAGGTCGCGTAATTTCGGCATAGTGTGTTTAGACACTAAGGGATAACGTAGCGTAACAAAAGATTTCTTTTTATTATAATTGATTAAGTATTTTTGAGATTATCCATTACAAACAAAAAAAGATTTCAAGCGTCGCCGACGATATATGCAAAAAAAACATTAATATATTTTTTACGAAAGTGTTTAGTCGATAGTGTGTCGTGTCATTTTTTTTTTCTTTTTTAAAGCAATGACCGAAATCTGAATCATTTTATTTTCTCTACTTGTGTTCATAATAATTACAAACTCTAGGTTGTGCAATAACTTCTTAATACAAATGGTAGATACACATCTGACGGAAAATGCGTCGCTAGGCCGCGTTGACACCAAACGTAACGCCTGCTGAAAGTCAGTCGTCAAAATCAGCAGAATGGTTATTGTAGGGATACTGTATATATGATACAGTAGGCCAACTGGTGGCGTTGGAAGTTATTGATAGACGGGCCAAGAGGGTCATTAACAACGACTCCCTTGTTAAGGCTACTCTCCAGAGCCTTGAACATCGCCGCACCGTTGCCAGCCTATCGGTCTTTTATCGGGTACATTTTGGAGAGTGTGCTTTGGAATTGCACAAATTAATTCCCCCATCTCCATTCCATTATCGGACGAGCAGAGATACGGCGACGCGTCACCGCTTGAAGTTCCACAGTCTCGAACCAAGCGCTTTGATCCCACATTTATTGTGCTAACTGCCAGACTGTGGAATTCACTGCCCCTCTGTTCCCTGTCTGGGTATCTTCCAAGGCACGAGTGAACAGGTTTATCCTAGGCAAGCGTGCTCCACCTTAGGCCGCATCATCACTTAAGATCAGGTAAGTTGCGGTCAAACGCCAGCCTATTAGAATATAAAAAAAAAACGAAAAAATGAGAGTCGGACTCGCACACCGAGGATTCCGTTCAAATTCCGTGATTTGGCCTCCCATACAATTATGACCTCGCATATCTCGATGATTGATTACGTACTTTAAATAAGAACTATATTACTTGCCAAACATAGGTAGTTCTAGGTCAACGGGAAGTACCCTATAAATTTTTATTCCTTTGAGAGTGTCGAAATCTACGTTTTTTGTGGCGTAAACGGCCGTGTCTTTTTATCTTCAAGGGTCTGCCTTGAGTATATGGTTTAAATTTCAACTCTATACCTTCACGCGTTCACGAGATAAAGGGTCTTGACAGACAGACGGACAACAAAGTGATACTATTTTCTTTTTGAGGTACGGAACCCTAAAAAGAGAATAATGTCGCGGAAAACATATCGCAATTCAGGATAATAATATCCTCCCGAACGAATTTCGGTTATCTCAATCGAGATCAGCCAAGTACGTTGAAGAAATTATAGCACACAAGTGTGTGCACAAATACAGGTGAAGTGCACCTTTTCTCTTCCCTCACTCTCATAGTGCGGTGGGACGGCAATCCTACACGACCGGAGAGAGATCACAAGCAGGACCAATGGCTTTATATTTTCCGAGACACGGGGGTATTACACCACCAATTTCGGTTTGCTTCTGAGAAATTCCTAATCATTATCAACCTTTAGACGCCAACTGCTGGGTATAGGTCCTCTCCCAAGGGGGGTTCAGTCGTAATCGCCATGCTTGGCCGATGCATGTTGGCGATCGCAGTAGGAGTTATGGTACTCAGAAGGACGCTGCTGCCCATCCTCTGGTCAATATCCCTCTGTCGCCTTCTACGACAGCCACGGGTAGAAATGGGGTGGTGCTATTCGCGGCCGGCACCACACGGCTTCAAATTCCTAATAGAAAGACCCAATAGCACTTGGATGGAGGGTAGAGGAGCACGATCTCTGTGCATGAAAGTGTCCGTTAAAATGTGCCACATAAAGGTGGCACTACAATCGCGAAGGTAAAAATTCAAACTCTACATACTACAACCCGTCAACAACTGCTACATTCACGGATCAATGGCTACATTCAAAGTCAAAGTAAGTATTTATTTGTGCGATTTCTGGCGATAACAGGCCTTACAGATTTTTACAGAAACTCAAAAATCTACCCTTTATCACATTATACACAAAAATAGCAATTTCACATAATAATTTCATATAATTTAACAATATTAGACATTTATAGTAAAACTAGCTGACCCGACAGACGTTGTCCTGTCCCTATCTACCTACTTACCTGCCTATTTACCTATACCTACCCTACACCTACCTTACACCTACCCTACACCTACCCTATCTTTCGAGTTGGATCAAACTGCACACGGTGTACAAACTTCATTAAAATCGGTTCAGTAGTTTAGGAGTCCATCGCGGACAAACATCGTGACAGGAGATTTATATATATAAGAAGATAAGATAAATAGTACAATTCTATTAAATTCAATATCATTAGAAATGATTTACATTTTAAAATTAAAATGCAGGATCAGCCACAAGAATGCTATTTGGTATTAAAAAAAATTGGAGCCATGCATAGTATGCTCTTGTGCATAAGGGCGGTTTTTGATCTTCTAACTTTGCTCAGAAGTTTTTTAAATAAATCACCGTTCTGTTTCAGGAACAATGCGGTCTCGTAAATGTAAAGACAAGGCAGCGTTAATATTTTGAGGGAAGTAAAATATGATTTGCAACTATCTATTGATCTAAGATTGCATTCATACCTACCTACCTTTGGTCGGGATCGTCCCACTTTTAGGATCTCTGTCCCGCTGTCCCCAGTTAGAGGAAAAATGTCCCGCTTTGTCAAAAATGCTAATAACGATCTTGAATTTTGGTGATTAGGTATAGATTGATACTCACAACACATTTTTTGTTTCGCGACAAATACAAAACGACTGCCTAGACAGTAGAAGTCATGTTAATAGGTCTTAGTTACTCTTGTAATCCAGCCTACTTATGAATCCTGTTCTTCGTCTATGAAATATTTTTGCCTAGTATTTCCATAGAAGGCGTCCCGCTTAGACGAAAAAAATAAATGGTCATGTTATTCATACCATACCCTGTGCCTATGCCATGAAGATATAGGTATAAATGGAGCCAACACTTAGAACAAAAGCTTGAAACCAACTGTGAGCTGATGCTCTCTTTCTGAATGCATACATAAGAACGAGACAGTGATATGTGTTTTCTTTATCTTATGTATGCATTCAGAAAGAGAGCGTCTGCCCACAGTTGGCTTCACTTAGGTATTTAGTGTTGCCTCCACTTTTATCTATAAGCTTCTTGGCCTATGCTAGCGCCCGGGTTTTGGAACTGTTATTTACTGCTTCATTCCTCCAGTGCAGTGAGTTTACATCTACCCTCCATATCTTGGATGTAGGATATACGTCAGTTGTAGTTCGCTTGTGGTGCATTAGATGTCGCCACAGTTCATTTTGAACTCTGCGCACAGTTGGAGACTGATAATACGTTTGGTGTGGATGAGGCCCTAATACGCTCGACACATACTTCTCAACGGTTGTGTCTGGAAGGTTGGATGTTTTATTACCTATATGAAAGTTATGGCGTTACGCGACCGACGTTACGCAGCGCATTTTCCGTCAGATATGCGTCTACCCTAAGGCTGTGCTCTCATTAGGCGAACAGTGAGTGGCTCACTGTTTGCTTCCAGTTCACTACCCTTAAATGGAGTGTCCATGCAGTGAGTACTGTACGCAGATTGCGGCGTCTCGCTTGCCGACTCAGTCAGTGAGCGGCGAAATAAGGATGGATCCTGAGTAAAAAAAAAGATTCCATTTAGTCCGTCAGTTAGATTATCAAAAAATATTGCATACTTTTTTTTTTATCAAATCAATAAAAACTGACGAAGATAAAACGCATCAAAGATCATGAGCGGGGGTTTGTGACGTCACGTCGCTAGTAAAAGTGTACTGACATAATGATGTCACACGAGTTTTCGACGCACTGTATAGTCTTCATTTTTTGTTTACGTGAAAAAAGAAAAAACACGTGTCCAATGTTTTTTGGAAATCTATCTGACGGAATAATTAGACTTTTTTGGTAAAATACATTTTTTTTTTTATTTCGAATAGGCTTGCGTTTACTCTATTACGTTCGCTACACAACCAAACAGTAGGAGCGGGCAAAAAGATATGCCGTTGAGCGAGGTAAAAGTTCGCGTTATTGCTAGTTCGCCGCTCACATGACACATTGAGTTTGCGACCTAATGGGGATACAGCCTTAAGCGAAATGAGTGGAATATAAAATAAATAGGTTTAATTTTTTAAATTTGTGTTTTTTTAAAATAAATACCATTTGTTGATTATATGTTTTATTATTTACCTTATACCTAGTTAATAATTGTTCAAAATCCTTATTCCATTTCGTCATCACTATGTAACTGAAATTAATAAGAAAACAAATAAATTAATGCAAGGCAATCATGGTGGTAGGGGTATTTTAAAATCTGAGAATAATCATGTCGGAGAGTAATAATAAGAGGTCGGCGGGAGGCCGCGGGGTAATAGTGGGAGGTCGCAGGGTAATAGTGGGAGGTCGCGGGGTAATAGTGGAAGGCCTCGGGAGGTAATAGTGGGTCACGGGGTTCTAGTGGTAAGTCGCGGGGTGCCTAAGGCATTAAGTCCGCCTTTGTGCATGAAGTGTAAATAAATAAATAATACTGGGAGGTCGGAGGGTAACAGTCAAGTGGGAGGTAGGAGTTTAATAGTAGGTTGGAGAGTAATAAAAGGAAGGCGAAGAAATTAATGGGAGGGCGGACGGTAATAATGGGTGGTCGGAGGGTAATAATGGGAGCGCTCGGGTTATAGAACGACGTCAGAGGGTATTTCTTGAAAGCCTGAGGGTAATAGTGGGAGGTCAGATGGCAAAATGGGAGTTGTTGAGGGTAATAATGGGAGGTCGGAAGGTAATAATGGAAGGCCAGAGGGTAAAAATTGGAAGTCGGAGGGCTATAATGGAAGGTCAGAGGGTAATAATATAAGGTCTGATAGGGAAAACCTTGATGTCTGAAAATAATCATAGTGTTGGTGGGTAATCAACAATTTATCTTAACACATTCCGGCGCGGTCCTTTATTAGGGAAAGATATCATACAAAATCATAATACTGTCACAACCGTACCAACAATATCACAGAAAATCAAATAGTTTACCTAGGGAGGTAGACGGCTACAATCGTATCCGTATATAGCCATACTGGCAGGGTCGTATGAAAAAAACTAACCGTCGCTCGCGTGACACTGACTTCTCCGCAGTATGACGTTTCATAGCAACCAATCCGGCTGTAGCCATACTAGCGTTGTGGATAAAATCTGTTTAAGTATGTGTGGGCACAGGACACTTTTAGGGCACGTAAACCACTTGTTTTTGACAGTAAATCAACGTGATCTCAGCCTTAACGCTTTGAGCGTACAGTCTATACAATAAGCAAATACGCTGCGGTAGCCGTGGATGACGTAAAGAAAGTAACTAATAATACGGCTGTCGCCGTTCTGTCATTTCACGAAGGTTTAAAATACGGTTACAGCTAGGGTTGCAAACTCCTTGTCGGTCAAAAATAGTAGTTCTATAATGTTACCCATAAAAATATAGTAGATAACGAAAAAATGAAAAAGAAAAAATAGTAGGTTCCAAAAATTAGGTACTTTATTTTTTTGAAGAATATTTTGTGAATTATATTATTATTAAAAATTATTATTGAACGCATCTGTCAATTAGACATTCCAGAATTGTTAAAAGTATAGTAGTCGGGCCTCTAATATAGTAGGATACTATATTATATAGTAGGGTTGGCAACCCTAGTTACAGCCGTTACCGCGCCGGAATGTGAAACAAGGAATTTTTGTTTATTTGAAATTAGTGAGTTCTATGCGTTCTTATTGATGCTTTAAAGGTACTTACAGCTTCTGCAATGGATATCCAATCTAACGCTCCTACAATTTTATCATTCTCAGATGGCTTTTTGTCCCAATTCCAATATGTGAACTCTTTGAAGCCTCCGGTCACCTGAAAAGGCGGAATAATTAAAGATGAATTTATTAGTAGCTTCTGCCCTCGATTTTGTTTGCCTCAAGTACAGAGGCCAGCACAACAAGCTAAAACAATCTGTCAAATTTCTTTGATAAATTTTCAATTTTATTACAAAAGGATAAGGTTCATATTGAATTGGGGAAATTTTACAGTTAGGTATGTGTTTACGCGGTTGAAGCGAAAGGACAATGCCAGGAACTCTATAGAACTTTGCCCCACTTAATAAAAGTCATGGGCAATATGTAGCATCTTACTGTTTATTTATTGCTGATAACTAAACATTAGTCTTAGTGACTGTAGAACTTGCGGTTTCCATTTAAATCTAAAAACAATAATGACATTGATTATAGGTTAAATGAGTTTGTATTTTGTGGGTAGGTATTTCGTAATCCGCAAGTTCTAAAGAAAAACAATTTACTAAAGAAAGGTTCTATATTCATTACAATTATTTTCATTAATTTACTTTTCTGTACATGAGTGGGGCAGGATCTGGCATTGTCATTTGCGGATTTGTTCTTGCAAGGAAGGAATAATAAACTGCGCAGGAGAAGGACGAGACAGAGTGCAGTTTATCTTATAAAGGATGGATCAGCTTACTTCACAATTAGTACAGTAGGAAACTGAATGGCGACTCTGAACAGGAGGCGAGTGGCTGCGCAGTAACAATTTCACGTGACAGCGGGGGTGAGGGGCAGGGTACTGCGCAGCCAACCACTCACTTCACAGCCGCCATTAAGTTTGAATCGAACTGTACCTTTTACATATTGTCCAATCGATTATTGCAAAACAATGGCACGACGCGTGTCTTGTTAATGAGAGTATTTTTGCCATCTTGTACGAGTTCAAAAAGGAAACGTTAGCAGGTGTGACCACAGTATATATCGCGAATATGCCGCTCACTCGCACTCGTTACTAAGGTAAATGCGGGAATGGGACAGAGGTAGAGATTTACATACAACCAATCGAAGTCACGATTCAACTAGCGTTTTGGCGCGAACAGTATGGCTGGATGTGCTTCCGTCTTTGATTGCTTACTCAAATGCCCAGTGGTTAAGTCGCCCGCCTCTCATGAATGATGATGTGGGTTCACAACGGCACGGGCAAGTATCAATGTAACTTTTTCAATTCATAGTGTACTTTCTAAGTTTATAACTGGCATCGGTGAAGGAAACCATTGTGAGGAATAATAATAAAGCTTAATTTATTCCGTTACAAAGTATGTTATATCTATTGGTTATGTTAATGTTGTTTCGTGCTTTGCAATGGATCCCTATTGGGTGAAAGCCTGCTCCATCTTCTTCCAGTCCTCTCTTTCTGCGCCGAGACTCCACCAGTTCCTGCCTGCAACTTCGATTAAATCATCTGCCCACCATTTCTTTGGTCTACCAACTTTTCTTTTCCCCAGTGGGCCTGTGGGATTGTGAGGAAACCTGGACTATAATTATATAAGTCTGATATAGACAATCCACCTTAAACAAGTGGTGATCAAAAGTTTTGGATCATACAAAGCTCTTATGCGGAATTGATCCTCAACATGAGGATACGAGGAAGAAGTAGCAATAGGCTTTGTAGGTTCCAGGACCCTATCTAAGTATGTAATGAAATTCTGGAATAATATACTAAGACTGTAGATAAATGCTGGTATAATAATCACAGTATTAATTAAAAACAATAGGTAAGTCGCGACGCGTACAGAGCTCGTTGTGTCTCGGACCGTCGTTCTAGCGAATGGTATGATTGGTGTGTCGGCGCCGGTCGTCACAGCGGCCGCTCCCTCCTCCTTCGTCTCCTTCATACCCCTCCGTCGTCCCGGCCGGTTAATACCGAACAGCTTACGCACTATTGCTTGAGGTGTTCACACACATACATATACAAAGAACAGAAACGACGTCACCAACGAGCGACGAGGCACGGCGCGAGGACCGGAACGCAAGACCATCGCGACACTGCATCGTCCGACACGACCACGCTCAGACATACTTACTTTGATTAAATACTAAGTTGCTATAATAGGGTATTTTACTCTATACGAGAAAAAAACTATAAATATGTTAATGAGACAGTTTAGGCATAAAGCAGTCAGAAAATTTAAGTTTTAGTTCATAAAATAACAAAATATTTTTTTAAATTCAATTCAAAGTTTTCAGTATTTTTAATCTGATAAAAAACACCATGAAATAGTAGCGGCCATGTTATTACGCCTTACGGCTGTGTAAACAAAAAATTGACAATTGTCAGTAAACCGATTGGCGTATATAGGCTTTGTACTTTCATTTTTTTCGTAACCAACGTATTTTTTTAATTATTACACATAATACAAAATATGCTTTTAATTATTTTTAAATTATATAGGTACAATTATCATATTTATTATGAGCGCATTTGATACAAAACGAACTGACGTCATTTTCGCTGGGCAATATGGCGTCCAGTAAGAGGCGTTTTCGTCGTAATTTAGATGCATTTTTATGGCACTTATCGATTGAATAAAAAATTTGTGATTTTTTTGGTGGCATATTAGCACTACAGAATTTCATTGAGACACTTATCGAAAATGGGTGTAATACCCTCCTAATAAACAGTAATACAGTCCACTTTGCTTTCCTTTAACCTGGGCCTAGACAAGAGGTCTATTGATAAAATATGGGTGTACTTAACAGGTATACCTAACCCGGACAAAACACATGTAATGTTACAAATAGCAATCACCTGAAACTTTCTCTCAGCATCTTCGGCAAGCGGCCTCTTGGCTTCAGTCACTACAACAGCAGTATAGCCTTCAGGCAAGCTCATCTTCTTACCAGTAAGAGGATATCCCCGGAACGATGCTGATAGTTCTGTGAAAGAATAATAACTATTACTACGTAAAGAAGTAAAAGAGAGTCTCGTGGCTAAGTTGAAGTCCATGGATTGATCAGCCGTGGTTAAGCTATGCTTGTCGCTGTCTACCTGTGGATGGGTGACCACGAGAACCGTATGTGCCTCGGAAAGCGCGTAAAACCTTTGATCCTGGCTGTAATTCGTAAATCTTCATCAATCAGCAGAATACCTTACCAAGATTTCATCAAAATATTCAAGGTATTACAAGCTATGTACTTAATTAAGGTTTTATTTATTTATTTATTTATTTATTACATTTGGGAAAACAAACAGTAGTATATTAAGAATAAATACTGTTGTCTTAAAATTAAACTTAACAAATATACTACCCACAACATTTTCCACACACACACACGAGAGTTTTTTTTGGACTTTGTTCTATTTGTTGTTTTGTATTGCCACCAACTTCTGAAACTTATGTCATGTGTGTTTAGTACTAAAGTTATATATCACTTTTCAGTTTTTAAAGGCGGTTCTCTTTTTTCAAAAAAGTTTTTATTTTCCACTTAGTGCCTCCATATCACCCAAATCCATTAAGAAACATCAACACAGTTAAAACAGAGATTGAAAGTCCTTCAAAGATGGAAAGATGGAAGAAACGAAAATGTCTTCTCGGATTTTGTTGTTTTTTTTAAAAAGGATTGAATTAATTTCTATTTGTAGTATACTAAAACCTTCTCCAGAATGTAACAAACACTTTTCTGAAAAGTGCATCAAAATCGGTTCAGCCAAACGGGAGATAATCGCGGACAAACATACATACCTACATACAAACATAAGGGTCGAACTGAGAACCTCCTTTTTTTTGAAGTCGGTTAAAAACAGAAGATTACCAGACGACCCACTGACCGATAAAATATAGATACAGCTTTACTTATTGATTGCTGCGGGGAATATAACCGTGATTAATGTTATTTTGGCAAGTTAAAGTATCTATTAATTGTGTTGTGTGTTGTTTATTTACCTCCGTTCTCATCAGCAATGTACGGCTCAAAATATTTGTTTATGTTGGCCGGGCCGTCGCATGCAATAGAGCAAGCCAGGTAATGAGCTTTTTGTTCGAAGATCTCTTTGTTCTCATCCTTGTTTATGTTATTTTCTACTTGTATCGACATTTTTCACATGAAAATCGTGTTTACTTTTAATAATTCTGATTTTCTAAGACAGATTTTCCGCCAATTGATTTTAAATTTGACATTAGGTAAATTGACAATTGACACTATTGACAGCAGAGATACATTTCTAAAGCTTGCTAAACACATTATTATTATCATGTAGTAAAGCCACAGATGGTGTTTTTATTCTTGTAATAAGAATTGGAAATACTTCCGAGTTTTTAATATGTAGACTGTATCATAAACGTATAGTAAAGTTATTAGTTATGCCATTATAAATTCTATTCTGCATATTTTATTTTTCTGATTCCTCATTATGCCGACCAAGTTTTATAAACAATTTACCATAAAATGGCAACTTCGTTAGTAGGTGTGTTCAGAAACGAGTGTCTGTCGATGAAAATTATTTTTCCAGTTGAATGTATTGGCTTTTGTATTTGTTTTGTTATCCCTGCCTATTTAATCTATGCTAATAATTATCAGTGTAAGCAAGTGTAAGTTACGTAATCTTTAGCAGAAATCAAAGTAATTTCAAAGAACTGTTTTTAATAGCAAAATTTCCATTATTTTCAATATCAGACGTTTTTGAACGTATCTTATAATTCAAAATAATCCTTGCCATCACAAAAACAAATGATGTTATGGTTGTAAAGTGTCAAAATGTCCAGTGAAATGCAATTCATGACGAAATTTTCGCAACCATAACGAAATTAACTTATCAGAATTATAACAAAAGCATCACAGTTTTACCTAACAACAGTTAATACTTATCGCGTAGCTGTGACGTTACGTTCAATCGCGTAGAGACCCGTCGCGAAAGACTGCCGATGTATTGTACAATAATATTTGTTCAGTTGTAATACCTCGTAATTTTACGTCACTGAGAATAATTTGGCTGTGTTCCTCTGTTTGTGTTTGTTGACTCACAATAGTCGCAGTACTTGCGTTGGCAACAAGCTAGTGAAGCAGTGGCCTTGAGTATAACAGCTGTTTGCGTGAGTACCTTTGCTTCATTTAATTTATTAAAAAAGTCATTTAAAAAGTCACATCAGTTTTTGTGCATAATCACGTCTGACTTGTTGTTTTCATGTTTAACTGTTGTTTCGCGGGTTTTTCTGATTTATCTTTGAAACGACCTTGAGATAATGTGAAAGAAAGGTGAACTAGACTAATTGTTGCATAAAAGAAAGCCAATTGCTCTACTTTTAAGTGTGTGAACCGAAATTAAATGCTATAAAAATTTAAAACTACATTACGAAAAAAAAAATAGGAACATAGCATAGATTATAAAAAATATTTTCCTACTCAATTTATATTATTAATAGGATGGTAAATTGGATGTCATGCTGTATCATAAAGAATATTTTTTTAATATCTCAGCTCAAATGCTAAAGTGCCTATTGTTTATTTTCTCACACACAAAAAATCTTGCAATACAATGTTAACAAGACCAAAATAAGTTTGCTATTTTTATTGAATCTTGGAAAAAGAACCAAGAATATATACATACTTATTACTTACTCTCCGGTTTATGAGAATTTCAGCCGACCAGCAACCAACTTATATTCAACCTTTTTGGTAGGGTCCAGCTATACCAAAAAGGTTGAATATAAGTTGGTTGCTGGTCGCCATGAGTTGCCGGCCTGCGGGTGGTCGACTTAGGGGCAGTCCACCACCCGACCAGATGCAGGCCCGTGTAGGCGGCGCGCCGTGTTCCGCGCGCGCCACACTAGAGGATTCGGCGGCGTTCAGACCGCCGAGGTCGACGGGATCCGCCGTGTAGGCGGATCATAGCCTGGCGGGGGCGCGGTGCATGCGCGAGCGAATCCCGTACCCCCGCCCATAGGTCAGTCGAGGAACACCGTGGTGGTTTTAGCCGGTAGGCGTCCGGCACACCCTCCCGTCTTCCCCAGACGGGAGACAGTCCATGAGGATTTCCCCACGATAAAAAAAAAAAAAAAAAAAAAAAAATGGTCAAGGTCACAGATTATTATCAACATGCAGTTAACAGTACTATTGATATAAATAATAATAAAATTACCATACCTAGGGATTGCACAATTTATTTCTTTATCAGTCTTTAATGAGTCATTTTTATAAATAATGTTGTGTAGTTATTATTTATGTTATTGAAGTTTTACAATTTTAATTATTACTACTTAATACTAGCTGACCCGACAGATGTTGTCCTGTTCCTATCTATCTTTTCTAGCAAACTACCTACCTACCTACCCTACCTACTCTACCTACTCTACCTACCTACCTACCTACCTACCTACCTGCCTGTCTACCTACCTATCCAAAATTTTTGGGGTGGACCACCCTTCTGAATATATTATGTACAAACAAAATTTCATAAGAATCAGACAAGCCGTTTTGGAGAAGTTTTTTGACACAAGAATTTTATTTATTAGATAAACTAGCACTTTTTTCCTTAAGGATTCCAAATTTTTTGATATATAGCCTTAAGCACTCAGGGATAAGCTTGCTTCTTATTGGTGATAGAATTTTTGAAATTGGATGAGAAGTTTTAGTGACTACCCCCTTATTTTGTAATCTATTTATATAAAAACTAGCTGACCCGACAGACGTTGTCCTGTCCCGATCTACCTACTTACCTGCCTATTTACCTACACCTACCCTACACCTACACCTACACCTACCCTACACCTACCCTACACCTACCCTACGCCTACCCTACACCTACCCTACACCTACCCTACCCTAACCCTTAACATTTAGGGGGATGAAAAATAGATGTTGGCCGATCCTCAGACCTACCCAATATGTATAGTACGCAAAACAGATAAGTATCCATGTCGTCGGGAATAGTTGAAGATTTCTTAGAAACCAATGGGGGCTTTCAAATGAAATTTTATTAAATCATTGAACTGTTTATTCTCTATAAATTGTATTTTATTTTATTCATAAAAACCTATCGGTTTCTAAGTAAACTTCAACTGTTTCCGGCGACATGGATACTTATCTCCTTTGGTACACAAAATTTCATCAGAATCGGTCAAGCCGTTTCGGAGGAGTACGGAAATGAACATTGTGACACAAGAATTTTATATATTGTAACGAGTATTTTCTACTCGCTACATAGTGTCGACCTCTCTCGTCATTTTTTGGAAGTTTTCACGGTAATGCCTTGACACACTTTAGATATTTGATAGATTGGCAAGGATTTAGTAGAGTAATCGATAAAACCATAGACCATCAGTTTGACAGTTGGATTTTATTTCCCCGGCTGTCAGATTATTTTGACGTTTCCGGTTTGGGATATGTAGCATTCACTTTCCGACCGAAGTCACTAAGATGATGCACGAATAAAATTCTATTCCGTGCCAATCATTAGATTGGAATATTTCAAGGGTCCACCCCTGGCTGGAACCACTTGGTAGTGATGTCAGCAGCCGTGCAACGGTAATATTTTGGGAAATCGTGAGTATTTTGTTGGTTGAATTTTCCTCGCCATGACCTGACAATAAACTTGAGGTCATGTGTCCTAACCCTCGTCGATTTTCCATTGTTTCAGCTCCTATATCGCCATCGCGTATTGAGTGTGCCCATAGCACGAGTGATTGGCATTGTTTAGTTTTCGTTAAGAACGGTGAGTAATTTACAATTCCCGATTTATCTCGTCGCCATTTTGCTCGACGCGTTGGTTTATCTAACTAAGGAAATTGTTTTGTTTTCAGCCCCAAAGGCGTTCTTACTTATAGTTTGGATTTTCATCCTTGAAACTTAAATTCATCAGGGATGAGCTGACGCGTTTCCCCTCGAGTCTCCAATCAACCCTTCAGGTTTATTATAAATAGATTTATCGAAGATTGTGGTATGTCTCTTGGTTTTCTTTTAGTAGATTCATCTTAACAAAAACGTGCAATACTGACAACTTAAACCTAAACTTTAGTTATAGAAGTTAATCGTTATAAAACAACTTGCCCTTCAAAAGAAAGGGGCTTTCTAATATTGTGTTCGCCATACTGCCTGCGATAGAAATAAATGAGCTATTGTTAAAGAATTTGCAGCTTAATTTCAGTATCTCCGACCTAGATTAGAAGTCCTGTCCTTTACCTTTTAGCTATTCCGGATTCCCTTTGTTTTAAATTACCTAGTGAGCTCTGGCGCCCGAATCTTATTCCTTTTAGTTATTTTTGTTTAATTTTGAGCTCCCTAACTTCTCAACTTTAGAATCACACACATAGTTTGTTAGTTAGTTAAATAAATCTAGATACCTTAATTTTTTTATTACAATTGTCGCACTAGAACAGGGACTGAAGCATGGTTTGTACGGTGAGTACAGTCAGTATTGCACACTAAATTCATTTATATTTTAACTAATGAGTCTATTGTTTACAATATTTAGTATTCATATTGTATTTCATATTGCTTTTACATTGTAATTGATCTAGTTTATAAACTTTGAATAATTAGACTCATAAGTTGTAACTTAGTTTGATATTGTATTTTGCAAACAATGTTTTAGTTTTACATTGGATAATTTGTTTATTTTCTTGTGTTTTTAACATGTTTTTTCCTTAGCAAAACCAACAATTGTTAAGTGTAGACCGTGTTATTGTTAAATCTCATACAGTGATATAATTCATATCTAAGTTAACTTTTTATGTTAATAATTAAATTTAAACATTAAGTACATTATTGTGCACCTAGTTTATTTAATTTTAAGCCGTTTTGTGAGTTATTATTGCACTTTTTAACGTTAAATAACTTAGCGATTTTTCATGGAAATACCACATTGATTTTCATACATAACCTCAAACTTTAATTTTATTTTTCAAACTTTGATTTATTTTGAAATCCTTTAAAGTTTAGTCCTTGCTTTTCATTGCTATTTGCCTTGTTACTCGTTAGTCATGGAGGACAAGGAAGTTCAGTTTCCACCGCCTCAGGATTCGGTTGAGGTCGAAGCTTCTACTGCTGCTGATGCTAATGTTGTTGAGAAAGGTCACGAGATGGTTAATGCCACCGATGTTGGCAATCCTTTTGAATCTGGAATCGCACATTCGTCTTCGGATTTTACAGCTCGAGCTTTGCCTTCGTTCAATTCCTTGAATGCGCTTGTTAACGAAAACATTCGAAAAAACTTTCCTCCTCTTACTAAACTGCCTGATTTGAAAAAGAGCAAAATAATTTATGATGGTAGAACTTGTGTTCGTGATTTTATTACACAAGTTGAAGAATATTTTCTTTATAGAAATTACAACGAAAATTTGCTGGTTGGTTCTTTTACACTTTTGCTTGATGGTATTGCACTCAAATGGTTTAGATCTATACGAATTCATATTTCTTCTTGGCATGAACTTAAGCTTGCACTTTTAAAGCGCTTTGATAAACCTAATTTTGATCACTTTTTAGAAAATGAGCTCCGCACCAGGAAACAGAAACAGTCTGAGTCGCTTCCTGATTTCATTACGGAAATTTATGACATGGCTAGTCGTCTTTCAGTACCTTTATTTGACTACACTTTAGTTAACGTGATACAACAAAATATGTTACCAATTTACACACCCTTTTTGTTTCGAAGACAAATAGATTCAATCGAACAATTTCTAGAACTTGCAAAAGATTTAGAAGTTGTTGTCAATAGAAAACCTTTTAAAGAATCCCTTAAACCTTCTGTTAAATCTAATGCCGTTTCTAATGATTTAGTTTGTTTAAAATGCAAAAAACCTGGACATTTATATAAAAATTGCAAGTCTATTCCAGGCATTGTTTGTTTTAAGTGTCATAAAGCTGGGGTCACTTCTAAGACTTGTGACGTTTGTAATTTGGATACTAAAAAGTCGCAAGAGTCAAAAAACTGATTAGGCAGCATCGAGCCCACGTTTTTGATAAAACTTCGAGCGTCTCGATGTGTGAAAAAATTGTTAGAAGTCACAAGCCTGATGATGTTGCCCGTGACAAAGAATTTTCCAACTGGTTAGATTATTTAAAAACCTTTTTTAATATTTATCGTTCGGCTCCTATTCTATTTACAAAACAGAATGATGCTAGACCATTTTTAACTTTTTTTGTTGGTAATCAAATTTTTTCAGGTTTGTTGGACAGTGGTTCCGATAAATGCATTTTAGGCTCAAATACACATGAACGATTTTTACAGTTGGGTTATAAAATTAGACCTATTAGTGGCGCTGCTTGCACTGCGGATGGCTCCGCCCGGAGAATTATTGGTGCCATGGATTTGCCAGTAACTTGTGATAATATAACTAAATCCGTAGAGTTTTTAATTATTCCTTCTTTTGATCCATTAATTATTTTAGGTTTTGACTTTTGGATTAAATTTCATTTAGCTGAAGAATTGTGGAAGAACATTATACTTGTTCCAGAAAATAATAAACAAGTTTGTTCAATTACCTCTATTTCTGAACTTTCTCCTTCTGAGATACAAAAATTAGATAATATTATTGCTTTGTTTGAAGATATTTCTTATGAGAAAAGAGGTTTAGGTCTTACTCATTTAGTTGAACATAAAATTAACGTTACTAGTGAACCTTTTAAACAGAGATATTGGCCTCTGAGTCCTGCTAAACAAAAGGAACTTTTTGATGAAGTAGAAGTTTTATTAGGAGAAGGTATTATTCAACCCTCTAAGTCTCCTTGGTGTTCACCCGTATTGGCGGTAGAGAAGAAAGATGGAGGTACTAGATTGTGTTTAGATTCAAGACGTTTAAATTCTGTTACTATTAAAGATTCTTATCCCCTTCCTTATACTTCTAGAATATTAGATAACCTTAGAGGTGCTAGATATATTAGTACTATAGATCTTTCTAAAGCATTTTTGCAAATTGCACTTGAAAAATCCTCCCGCGAAAAAACTGCTTTTGTAGTACCTGGAAAAGGTCTGTACGAGTTTGTTCGCATGCCATTTGGTCTCACAAATGCACCAGCTGAGTTGCAGAGACTAGTAGATAAACTTTTTGGTCCAGAGTATGATAATTCTGTATTCTGTTATTTAGATGACTTAATTTGTATTAATTCTGATTTTAATAGCCATATAGCACAGTTGTATAAAATTCATAGTATATTAAAGGAGGCAGGTTTAACTGTAAATTTAAAAAAGTGTAATTTTTGCAAGGACAGACTTCGCTATCTTGGTTTCATTGTTGACAGTAATGGTTTACATACTGATCCTTCTAAATTAGAGACAATAGAAAATTTCCCACGCCCAGAAACGGTAAAACAACTTCGCAGTTTCCTTGGTTTATGTTCTTATTATCGTAGATTTATTTGTAAATTTGCTGATATTGCTTCTCCTTTAACTAAATTGACAGCAGGTAGTAAAAATTCTAAAAAGTCACTTACTTGGAATGACGAAGCTGAAAATGCATTTCAAGAATTAAAACATTCTTTAATAACTTCTCCTGTTTTGCAATGTCCTAATTTTGAAAAACCTTTCTTTTTGCATTGTGATGCCAGCTCTGTGGGCATAGGTAGTGTTTTGAGTCAAGAAGATGATAATGGTGATCAACATCCCATTGCTTTTTATTCTAGATCACTTAATAAATGTGAAAGAAATTATAGTACCACAGAACGTGAATTATTAGCTATTTTAGATTCCATAGAACATTTTAGACCTTATATTGAGGGAATGAAGTTTACTGTTATTACTGACCACGCTTGTTTGAAATGGCTCCTAGGTCTCAATAATCCTAGTGGACGCTTAGCTCGTTGGGCTGCTAGAATTTCTCAATTTACTTTTGATATTATTCATAAAAAAGGTTCATTACATTTAGTTCCAGATGCTTTATCTCGTATAGAAGTCACTGCTATAACCACTCAGGATAATTTAGTCTCCCCTGATGATGAAATTATTGATCCTTGGTATAGAAAGATATTTATTCAATGTCAGAAATCTCCTAGAAAGTATAAGAATTTTAGAGTCGAAAATAACACTTTGTATAAATATTGTAAAAATAAATTTAACCCTCACAGTCTTTTAGACTGGAAGATAGTTATTCCTAAAGAGAATATCTTAGATACTATTAGGTCAAATCATGATGATGTAAATTCAGGTCATTTGGGTATTCATAAAACTTTAAAGAAATTAAAACAACATTATTTTTGGAAAGGTATGTTTAATGATGTTCACCAATACATTTTGTCTTGTGATACTTGTAAAGCTTACAAACATACTACTTCTCCTCCTTTTGGTACTATGATTAATCCTAAAAAGGTTGATCGCCCCATGCTTATGCTTTCAGTAGATATAATAGGTATTTTACCTAAAACTTATTCTGGTCATAAATACATACTTTCAGTTGTAGATGTTTTTACTAAATATTGCTGGTTCTTTCCAATGATTAATGCAACTACTAGAGTAATCTGTAGACATTTTGAAAAAGAAATATTCCTTAAATTTGGTTGTCCAAAAATAGTAGTTTGTGACAATGGAACTCAATTTACTTCAAAACATTTTGTAGAATTCTTGAAAGGTTTTAATATAACTAAAATATTTTATAACACATTGTATACACCTCAAAATAATCCTGTTGAGAGATATAATAAAACAGTCGAAACTTGCATATCGTGTTTTGTTAAAGACGATCATAGGACTTGGTCAAGTTTTTTGCCCAATGTTCAATTAGCTTTAAATAATAGTGTAAATCTTGCTACTGAATTTACACCTAATTTTCTTATGTTTGGTAGGGAACTTGTTTTAGATGCTTCCTTACATCATTTTAGTAACTCTGTTGATAATTTATCTCAACTAGAGGTTTCAAATAGAAACTCTTATGCAGTTTCTCTTAATTCACTTAGTGATATTTTTGTTAAAGTTCAAGCTTATTTGTTAAAGGGGTATAAGCGAAATGCCGCTTATTATAATAAGGGTCGGAAAGTCATTTCTTTTGGTGTGGGTGATGTTGTGTGGAGAAGAAGTTTTGTTCAATCTCATGCACCTGCTTATTTTTCGGCGAAGCTTGCACCTAAGTTCTTAAAGTGTGAAATAACTGAAAAAGTTTCTGATAACGTTTATGTTTTGAAAGATTTAAATAAGGGTTCCGTGGGTCGTTATCATGTAAAGGATATAATTAAATTTTAAAATTTTGGGGAAATCATAGATTTTATATTGGTATTGAGTATTTTTGTGTGAGGGTCTGTCTCTGTTAGAATGATGAATGAAAGGTAATGACAGTCTGAAGGTTATTATTATGTTAGGTAACTTCACTACAATTTATTAGATTCCAATTCAATTCTTACTAAAATAAACTTAGGTCATTTTGGTTAATTTAGAAATACCTACTCTTTACACTATACATTTTACACATCAAAGGATCTTATCTTGTTTGTTTTGTTTGTTTGTTGAGATTGTATGGGATCTTATATCTTTCCTTTCTTTATTTTTTAAAGGTAATCCTTTACTTGTTTACATTTTTTTTGAAAAAGAAAGATCCTATATAACCTTACACTTTGGGTTTTTTATTACCTAAAAAGATTTTAAAAAGCTTAAATTTAATTTCAAGTTTTTTGTAATCTTTCTTTTTTGTAGATTAGAATCATTCTATTTCTCTCATAGTTTTAAGTAGTTATTGATTTTAATTCTATTTTTTTACTGTTTGTTGACAGTGTTGTTTTTTGTCTAGATATTTTTTCGATACTAGACTTGGATTTGACTTTGTTAGTAACGCGTTCATACCGGATTTTGCTTTTGAGGTCATTCTGTAACTTTTGTTATAGAACGTCCTACCTTGTTTTTGGATCTTGGTGTAAATTTTGACCTCGATTTCATCTTGGCTTTCGCCTTTAGGTATTGTGATTTTCCCCTTCGGAAATCCAATATATTTTGTTTGTTTGTCTGTGCTTGGAAGGTTGGTAGAGTAGAGCCAATCACAGCTTTCATTTGCCCTTTTATCATTGTGTTGGTCATTGTTGTACCAGTCACAATGGGGAATTTTGACTTTCGTCATACCTTTTTACTATTGTGCTCGGAAGTTCGGTGGTGTAGCGCCGATCACAATATGGTTTTTGTTTGTTACAGGTTATTGCTGTGACAATACTTTTGGATAGAGCCCTTCAACTCTATCCAACCTTTTTAGATAGAGCCCTTCAACTCTATCTAACTTTTTTGTTGGGAATCAATATTTTTGGATAGAGCCCTTCAACTCTGTCTGACTTTATTGATTGGGAATCTATACTTTTAGGTAGAGTCCTTCAACTCTATCTAGAATTTTTGTTTAGGTATTGTTATTTTTAATTGGTTGTTGCTGAGATAGACAGAGGCTATTGTGCCTAACTGTACTCAAAGCGGAACTGTAGGTTAGTTGAGGATAGTCAGCGGCGATAGTGCCTACCTGCACTCCAGATTAGTTGGTAGAGATGTGTAGAGTTAGTCAGTGGCGATAGTGCTTAACTGAACTTAAGTGGAGTGGTTTAGATTAGTAGGTTGGCTGAAGTTAGTCAGTGGCGATAGTGCTTAACTGAACTTAAGAGGTGTAGGATAGTTTAGTAAATTAGTGTAAAGTTAGTCAGTAGCCATAGCGCTTAACTGTACTCAAAGTTAGCGTTTAATGTTTAGTAGTTTTGTTCAAGATTTAGTCAGCGGCTCTCGTGCTTAACTGAGTTTAGATTTGTCTAGTGTTTAGTCTTGTTAGAGTTTTAGTCAGCGGCTCTCGGGCTTAACTGAATTTGGATTTGTTTGTTGTTTGGCTTTGTTGATCGGTTGTAGTACCGAAGTTTTAGTCAGTGGCCATGACGCCTAACTGCACTATGATAGTTTTTTTGTTATTGAATCTTTTGTTCACTTCGTTTTTCGTTGTTTCTTTCTAATAAAAGAAAGTTCCTTTCTTTTATTTTTCGGGGAGGGATGTAATGTAACGAGTATTTTCTACTCGCTACATAGTGTCGACCTCTCTCGTCATTTTTTGGAAGTTTTCACGGTAATGCCTTGACACACTTTAGATATTTGATAGATTGGCAAGGATTTAGTAGAGTAATCGATAAAACCATAGACCATCAGTTTGACAGTTGGATTTTATTTCCCCGGCTGTCAGATTATTTTGACGTTTCCGGTTTGGGATATGTAGCATTCACTTTCCGACCGAAGTCACTAAGATGATGCACGAATAAAATTCTATTCCGTGCCAATCATTAGATTGGAATATTTCAAGGGTCCACCCCTGGCTGGAACCACTTGGTAGTGATGTCAGCAGCCGTGCAACGGTAATATTTTGGGAAATCGTGAGTATTTTGTTGGTTGAATTTTCCTCGCCATGACCTGACAATAAACTTGAGGTCATGTGTCCTAACCCTCGTCGATTTTCCATTGTTTCAGCTCCTATATCGCCATCGCGTATTGAGTGTGCCCATAGCACGAGTGATTGGCATTGTTTAGTTTTCGTTAAGAACGGTGAGTAATTTACAATTCCCGATTTATCTCGTCGCCATTTTGCTCGACGCGTGGGTTTATCTAACTAAGGAAATCGTTTTGTTTTCAGCCCCAAAGGCGTTCTTACTTATAGTTTGGATTTTCATCCTTGAAACTTAAATTCATCAGGGATGAGCTGACGCGTTTCCCCTCGAGTCTCCAATCAACCCTTCAGGTTTATTATAAATAGATTTATCGAAGATTGTGGTATGTCTCTTGGTTTTCTTTTAGTAGATTCATCTTAACAAAAACGTGCAATACTGACAACTTAAACCTAAACTTTAGTTATAGAAGTTAATCGTTATAAAACAACTTGCCCTTCAAAAGAAAGGGGCTTTCTAATATTGTGTTCGCCATACTGCCTGCGATAGAAATAAATGAGCTATTGTTAAAGAATTTGCAGCTTAATTTCAGTATCTCCGACCTAGATTAGAAGTCCTGTCCTTTACCTTTTAGCTATTCCGGATTCCCTTTGTTTTAAATTACCTAGTGAGCTCTGGCGCCCGAATCTTATTCCTTTTAGTTATTTTTGTTTAATTTTGAGCTCCCTAACTTCTCAACTTTAGAATCACACACATAGTTTGTTAGTTAGTTAAATAAATCTAGATACCTTAATTTTTTATTACAATATAAGATGAATGCTACTTTTCGTTGTAATTTTATAACTCAAGAACAGCTGGACCAAATTGGATAATTCTTTTTTTATTGTGTTGTTATTGCCAGGAGAAGGTTTTTAGGTTGGTAGGGTAGGGTGTAGGGTAGGGTGTAGGGTAGGTGTAGGTTAGGTGTAGGGTAGGTGTAGGGTAGGTGTAGGGTAGGAGTAGGGTAGGTGTTGAGTAGGTGTAGGGTAGGTAGATAGTTTGGTAGAAAGATACGGACAGGACAACGTCTGTCGGGTCAGCTAGTATTAAAATGGATTAAAGTTGAATTTGTGTTCATTTGGGCAAATATCCAGAACTAGTTATCCAATTCTGTCCTGACAATTCTTTGGCTAATATAGTCAAGTATAGACACTCAAGGGTAATTGAGTGCTGTAGACTATTTTACTGTACAAAAAATAGGGATCTGTTAAAAATGACAGGGACGTTGTCACGGTCATAAGCTAATCTATACTTTGTAAACTTCCATGTTAATATTATAAATGCGAAAGTTACTCACACGATGAAACGGCTGAAGTGATTTTGATGAAATTTGGTATTAAAAAATTCAGTGTGTACTTATGTACGCGCGTGAGAAGTTATACTTCTTCGAGTCACAAAATAGCAACGAAGGCAGTAAGTAGTTCAGCATGTACGTCAGAGATGGCGTTGTTTACAATTACTCCCGTGAGAATTTTGTGTGACGCTGTGGGCGCGCATCGTAAAATTTCACTCTCATCATTTTTTCATAACGCGCCTAAAGAAGTATAACTTCAAAACCTTTTTTTACAAAAAAAGACAACTGCCTTTAAGAACTAAAAAGTCATAAATATCTTTAGCACAGAACACACATTACTTTAGTTTCGGAAGTCGATGACGGTGGCTTTGTTCTGTTTATTGTTTTGTGTTTCTTATTTTTCAAACAAAAAAAGAATTTTGTAAATCTGTCTATATATGACGGAACTTACATAAAAAAACATATATAAACATCCGAACCTGATCCTTTCTGAAGTCGGTTAAAAATAGCTTGAACCCCGGGGACGGACATAGGCTACTTTTTAATCCGCGACTTCACCTGCATCAGCGATAACCGACATTCACACGGACGAAGTCGCGGGTAAAAGCTAGTAAAGAATAATTTACTTATAACAAAGTAGATTTGCGTCACAATGCACAAAGAAAATATAAATATAAACATTAATCACATAGTAGTAAGGTTCATAATCATTTGAAACACTTGCTCACATTCGCTTATGTGAAATAGCCAATACATACAAATACGAACATTATGTTAAAGGTTCTATGGTTCATATTGGCTTACATATACTTGCCTCATTAACATTTTGCAACAGTCTAAAATGTTCGTAAAGGCACTTATTTCATTATCTAACATTGTTATTTTAATGGGATTGGACACTAATTAGGGTTACCATTGCTTAATCTATAGTTTCCTTAATAAAACGAAATTAACTCTGTTACGCTTTCACGATGAAACGGCTCTACCAATTTGCATAAAATTTGGTATAAAAACAACTTTTTAACAAAAGACCGCCTTCAAAAAGTAAAAAATAAATTTTAAATTCGCAAGTGGGCTTTGGCTTGGTGTTTTGTACTGCCACCAACTTGCGAATTGAAAGTTATTTTTGAATTTTAAAAGGCGGTTGTCTTTTTTGTAAAAAAGTTTATTTTTCGCTTTTTAGTTACTTCTTATCATACAAATTAAATCCTTCATCCCTTAATTTTCTACTCTTGTGTGCCTTAGGGGTGGTATATTTTCTTGAAATTTATATGGGAGCAAATGACAATGCCAGATCTTGCCCCACCCATGTACAGAAAAGTAAATTAATGAAAATAATTGTAATGAATATAGAACCTTTCTATAGTAAGTTGTTTTTCTTTAGAACTTGCGGATTACGAAATGCCTACCCACAAAATACAAACTCATTTTACCTAAAATATAATTTAACATGTAATCAATGTCATTATTGTTTTTAGATTTAAACGGAAACCGCAAGTTCTACAGTCACTAAGACTAATGTTTAGTTATCAGCAATAAATAAACAGTAAGATGCTACATATCGCACATGACTTTTATTGAGTGGGGCAAAGTTCTATAGAGTTTCTGGCATTATTCTTTGAGGTATAAACTATCAATTAAAAAAAGAATCATCGAAATCGGACTACACTGAAAAAAGTTATGCGTGGTCAAACATAAAAAAAAAGTTCATTAAATGAAAACTACTGGGCCAAACTATGTTCAATTTTTATAGGACCAAATGGCAACTATTCCGCATCAAACTAAAGAAGAATCACGTTAAGGCGCGTCCCTGTGCAAAACGCAGCGCTAGCCGTTTTTTGTTCAGATTTTCGGACCTAAATACTCTTTATCCAAAAGAAATATCAACAAATAAAAAATAGATTAAATTTCTACATAATCTTGACTCCAAAATGGTAGATCTGATTTTTGTTTATGAAGTATAGTATTTAACTAATCTCCTCACAACTAAACCACAGAAATGAGAAATAATTATTGAAAACATGCATCTTCTCGGCAAGTAACCATTAATTCAATTTTTTACTAACACTAAGTGATTTATTGTAATAAAAATAATACATATTTCAATATACAATATTTACATTTAAAAATAAAAAAGGAAAACCTATAACTATTAAAAACAAAAAGAAAAGCTAAGACAATAAGGCATCAAAAAAAATTAAATTAAAAATTAAAAAAAACCCCCAACGCAAAACATAAAAGCGATTATGTAAAAAGTAAAAAAATAATACTTTTGTTGAGCCATCAAATGTTTGTTCGTTGAAATGGCGCTATAATGTCGCGGCGGGGTACCGCTTAAGTAAGTCAGTCCCTTAATTTCATTCACTGTCTATTAATTTACCAGCATTTCCGACCAATTTGCTTCGATATTATCAAATTTTTGTTGCTAATCTAGTTGTTAATCTTGTTGCAAATCTAGTTACCATCAGTTCGCTATTTTAGATATTTAGTTATTGCTTTAAACTTAGCGGTACCCCGCCGCGACATTATAGCGCCATTTCAACGAACAAACATTTGATGGCTCAACAAAAGTATTATTTTTTTACTTTTTACATAATCGCTTTTATGTTTTGCGTTGGGGGTTTTTTTAAATTTTTAATTTAATTTTTATTTAAAAATTTTTAAATGTAATTTAGTTTGGTTTTGTGTGGTCAGTGTGGTCACCTATAATAATATGTTTGAAAGCAAAGTAAACATCCGGTATGCGTCTAAGATCCCTGACGCAGCAAACAAAAGAGCTGATAACTTTAAAACTGCTGAACCGATTTTGATGAAACATGTCTAAGAACCATCGCTAGAGAATCTACTTTCAAATAAAAAAACCGCATTCAAATCGGTTCACCCGTTAAAGAGCTACAGTGCCACAGACAGACACACAGACACACAGATACACAGACACACAGACACGTCAAACTTATAACACCCCTCTTTTTCGTCGGGGGTTAAAAATCCCCAACATCGTCGTCAACTGGGAATGTGCCCAAGAGACTGGCGGCATTGCCACGTTGGATAGGTAATTTATTAATGAACATTTTGGTAGAATTTTTTTTTTTCAAAATTCCAAAATGTGATTTTATAAAGATTTAATTCTAAAATCTGAGCGTATTTCGCTACTGTATCTCTTGCGCGGCGCAAAGGGAACGAATGCTCAAGGTTATTTGCTCAGGGTACCGCCCGGATCATAAATCTCAGCGTAATCGACATACATAAAAAAAATACCAATCGAATTGGGAACCTCCTCCTTTTTGAAGTCAGCAAAAAATAGCTTGAACTCTGGGGTAAAGAGGTTTAGGACATAGGCTACTTTTTCATCCGCGACTTCGTCTGCATCCGCGATAACCGACATTCACGAGGACGAAGTCGCGGGTTAAAGCAAGCAGTAAATATTTATGACAGTGGTCACCCTGTTACTTGAACACAATCTACAATGACATACACAACGTTATCAGATAATAAACGAATTTATATCGAACTGATAAGTCGCAAGCGTTGTTTTGAATGAAATAAACAAATAAAACTGTATTTGACTGTTGTACAGTCATTTTGGAATAAGGAAAATCAACATCATTTAATATTTGAATATTTGTAGAGCACTATATGTAAGTAGTACTTTAAGGAAGTTAAGTAAAACCAGTACGGATTGACTAGTCATGATAAAAAAAGTTTTTTCAAAAAAAAAGAAAACCGCCTTCAAAAACTAAAAAGTGATAAATAACATTAGCACAGAACACACATTACTTTACTTTCGGAAGTCGGTGGCGGTGGCTTCGTGTTTGTTGTTTTGTGTTGCCACCGACTTCCGAAAGTAAAGTAATGTGTGTTCTTCTGTGCTAAAGTTATTTATCACTTTTTAGGTTTTGAAGGCGGTTTTCTTTTTTTTGAAAAAAACTTTTTATTTTTCGTTTTTTAGTGTTGTCTTAACATCCAGATCCATTAAGAAACGGTAACACACTTAAAAGAGATTGTAAGTCCTCCAGTGATTGAAGAAACTATAACGTCGTCTAAGTAAGTTTTTTTGGGAATTTGTTGATTTTCTCAAAAAGGGCTGTACCAATTTTGATAAAATTTATATGGGACCTTTTCGGAATAAACCCCTTTCGAACAAAAAAAGAATTTTGCAAATCCGTCTATATATGACAGAGTTATGCCCGAACATACATAAAAAAAATATATATATAAACATTCGAATTGATAACCTCCTCCTTTTTGAAGTCGGTTAATTAAGAAGAGGATCATCGGCAATGATAGGCTCGCTAAGTCAAAGCTCCAAAGTGTTGAGCATCGACGACGAGTTGCTGGCCTGTCGGTTTTCTATCGGTTGCATTTTGGGGAGTGTGCGACGGAATTGCATCATTTAATTCCGCCGAGCCCGTTCCATCATCATCTGGTATTCAGCTGCATCCGGTTAGACTGGAAGCTGACCTATAGTTGGAAAAAGGCTAGGCAGATGATGAGAGCACTTTGTGAAGTTCTAGAGCTTGTTGCCGCTGAAATGTTTTTTCACGGTATCCTTTGCTGTCCCACTGCTGGGCAAACGCCTCTTTTAGATTAAATGTTTTTTAACAAAATCCAGACGGGTTGAGAATGGTAGTATCAAAAAAAGAATTTTGCAAATCCGTCTATATAAGACAGATAAATGCCCAAACATACATAAAAAAAAAATATAAACATTCGAATTGATAACCTCCTCCTTTTTGAAGTCGGTTAAAAAAATACGAGTGTGCTTTAGACCACACGACTGTTATAAAACTTCTTTAGCTTCATCTATACATATGTATGTATATGTATTGCCGTTTGCAACTGGCTATGAGAGAAAGAGAATGTGTGCTCGCACCTCTCTCTCTTGCCCCTACAATAATATACGAAACGTAACTCTCTCTCTTTCTATCTTCACTAACTTATATCTCTCTCTCAACTTCCGTTCGCCTCGCCCGATCACACTTTTCCTAACGCTCTCGTCACGCAATCACCAGCTTACTCTCCAGTCAAGCGTGCGTAAAGAAGTTTTACTTCAAAAGTCCCTATGTCTAGCTAGCTTTATCCCTACAACCCTAGTGACGTCACTAAACTGTTATTTTTACCGACTTTTCGTTCGTCAACGAGGTAACTGTTAGAGCTCTACCTCACCAAGACGCCATGGCGACGTCGCTGGCTACGTATCCAAGCAGTTAATATTGAAATGTATGGTACCTAACTCATTTGGCGACGGTTTGGCGACGTCGCCAAGTTGGAAGCGTGGCCACGAGCTACAGCTCCCTACGTGGCGTCTGGATACTCTGGCGGCCTGGCGACGTTTCCACTACACACGAGTAAACTGAACCTCGCTCACTCAGTCGCCAGTCAGCCGCCATTTTGGACGCTCGATCGGAATATAGTAGTTGATATTGTTGTAAATAATGAGTAATGTGTAATATGTAATAATATATATTAATAATGATAAATAATAATAATTAAAAAAATCACGATATTTTCGTAAATCTCCATATAGTTTATAAAAAATACCACTTTGGCTTAGTTCTATCTGATATAAAAGAATGAACCCATAGTTTCCCTTTTTCTTTTCCATTTTTCTGCGACGTAGATAACATGGAAGTGCGATTTCTTCTACATCCATTCCTGACAGTCGTAAACGAACAGACTGTCGACTTGTCGAGACGCCATGGCTACTCGACTTGGCGACGTTCGGATGCCAGAAGTAGCCAGGCCTGCGCCGCTGGCGACGTCGCCATGGCGTCCTAATGAGGCAGAGCTCTTAATCATAAATGAAAATAACAGGTTGAAAATATTATCTAGCTGTTAATTTACGTCAACAGCCTTGACGCATTCGTTGAAGAGTACTTAATAAAAGTCGGTCGAAAATTTTAACTGTTAATTTACGTCAATGAATATGATTCTATTAATTTCTTGAGAATCGCCTTGTATGCGGAAGGAATTATACTTTCGAACGATACCGAACATCGTTGCGACGTCGGAAGGATTTATTAATTATCATGATCAATCTTCTGTTTTATATTTACAACAAAATTGACAATGATCGAAAACGTTGAAATAAATTGACGACTCAAGCCCGTCACAGACGTAGCTATAATATATATTAATATAATTCATAGCAAGGCATATTTCAGACGCAGCTATAATATATATTTTTACTACGTCACCATAATATATGGACAGATATAGCAAGGCAGATATTAGTAAGTCGTGGATGATGGCGCTACGGTACAACAGACAGCGCCATCTAACAAATTGACTCGAGAACTAATAGTCACGAGACCGGAAACGCAAGCGCGCCAAACCGCTTGGACACGATCGTCGGTAGAGGGGAGACAGCGGGAACTGGCGGGGGCCAGAGTATGCAGACGGAGAGCTAAGACAGACATTCTCGGCTGAACACTCAGCACCAAACCAACGCACGTGTTTGTTTCTGCTGTTACTTGGAATACATTATTGTCATTTAAATGAAATAATCTTTTGTTCGAGTACCCGCGATAACGTCCACACCCATCCAAAACTATGTCGGATTACGAAGAGGATCCTATGTTTCGCATCTCGGCCACCCATGATGCGACAAATATATATTTCAAAAATGTGAAACAAACAATGATCGCAGACGTAATAAGAGCTCAACTGTCAATTAGGAGACACAATAGTTAAACAATGATAAACGACCAATATTTGGCTTCTGGACAGACGAAGGGCCATTCGACCGTTGCGATAGATGAATAAAAAAAAAATTCAGTGTGTACTTATGTACGCGCGTGAGAAGTTATACTTCTTCGAGTCACAAAATAGCAACGAAGGCAGTAAGTAGTTCAGCATGTACGTCAGAGATGGCGTTGTTTACAATTACTCCCGTGAGAATTTTGTGTGACGCTGTGCGCGCGCATCGTAAAATTTCACTCTCATCATTTTTTCATAACGCGCCTAAAGAAGTATAACTTCAAAAATTAAATCATGCTCACGTTGACGATACACGGACCGGGAAAGGCCCACGGTTGAACATTAAGAACCGGTTTATAATTTAACAGCTTTTTTAACCTGTGGCCATTGATGAATAGGGTATTACACCCATTTTTGAAAAGTGTCTCAATGAAATTCTGTAGTGCTAATATGCCACCAAAAAAAAAACACAAAATTTTTATTCAATCGATAAGTGCCATAAAAATGCATCTTAATTTTAAATTTTCAAATTTCGCGCGTCGTTTGACGAAAACGCCTCTTTCTGGACGCCATATGTGCTTAGCGTAAATCACGTCAGTTCGTTTTGTATCAAATGAGCTCATATTAAATATGATAATTGTATATCATTTAAAAATAATTAAAAGTGTATTTTGTAATAGGTGTAATAATGAAAAAATTACGTTGGTTACGAAAATAATAAAAGTACAAAGCCTATATTACGCCAATCGGTTGACTGACAGTTGTCAATTTTTTGTTTACACAGCCGTACGACGTAATAACATGGCCGCTACTGTTTCACGGTGTTTAATAACTGATTAAAAATACTGAAAACTTTGAATTGAATTTAAAAAATTGTTTTGTTATTTTATGAACTAAAACTTTCATTTTCCGACTGCTTTATGCCTAAACTGTCTCAATAACATATTTATAGATTTTTTCTCGTATAGAGTAAAATACCCTATTACAGATTTAGCGCAACTCAAAATCTAAACGATTGCTAGAACGGCGCGGCGTAGCAGCATTGACACACACTAGTACAATACAAGGGTCTATTTGTGTGCATCCGAAAAAAAAATACGCACGAAATAAGCACGAATCATTGAAATTGATCGGCAAACGACAGCGCGCTATGTTTTACAGTGCTTTTTAAAATAATTGTCTAAAATAAATGAGTTCGTATAACGGATTGAAAAATATTCTGTATAAAAAGCATAACCTTTATTTTCATAAAATAAATATATCAGTTAGATATGTTTTTATTCAAATATTGGTGAAAAAATATTGTCAAAGGAGGTCAAAGTGAACCGATTTTGTACTTTTTCAACATTGTTTTTTAATACATAATAGTAATATTTTCGTAATTTTGGCACTGTAGTAGACTTTAAGCCTGTATATCCTGTTGGAAAACGCATAAAACATAATATTTTAGCATACTGTAATGATTGTATTCGTCCTGAAAGTTAACTCTGACGTCTATTTTCATAAAACGTTATGAAAGGATTGTCTTCGCTTTAAAAAAAACATAATTAAAAATTTTACTTCTAACCTGTAGTTCCCTAAATCAGGACTTAATCTTTCCAAAAATTGTAATTGCCTTTAAATAATCTGCTCACATCATTACGATCACGGAATAATAAAAACAAGTGGAAGTGCCACGCAGCCATCGAACGTGTGGCACAATTATGTGTAAATGATCAACATTGGTTCAGTCGCGATCAACTACTTGCTGCGACTTGACTTAGCGCACAATATCGCACGTAAGGAAAAAAATACAACCATGCCTTATTGTGCAATTTTTACATGCAAAAATGATAGCAGGTCAAAGAATGTTTCTTGCAGAGGTATATCGTATCACCAAAAAGTATAAAACTTTCATATATTTCAATATAATCGATTTTTATTGACAATACCATATTTTTACTTTGATGCGAACTAAAAACTACCTTATGTCCATTCATTAAAGTCTAAATTAGCTTGCTCGCTGTATTGACTGTAATCGTTTTCCGTGGCATAAATTCTAGAATCTTCGACGCTACTCGTTTAGGGAAGGGACACATTAATGTAAATAGTTCGTGTCGATAAAACAATAACATGTATGTTTTTAAAGTACCTAACTTTTTTAATAAATAAAAGTACGAAACAGTCATTCATTCGCGGTTAGACGTAGATAGATAGATAGACAGTAGATCTTCATATACAAACATTCAGATGTCAATTATATTTTTAAAAGACTGTCACGTATTTAAAAAAGATATTGTCATGTCTAAAATAATGCGCCATTTCATTGGGATGCCAATCAATTTCCTACATACAATCATATTACGGACTCAATGAAAGGTATCGCAGAAAAATATGTTAATACATCATTAATTAATCATCATTTTTTATCCATTACGTACATTAAAAAGATTAATTTAAACACTGTAATTATATTTCTTACATTGTACAAATTATCGACAACTTGACCACATCTCTCATTAAATAGAAAAATACAAAACAGTTGCATGCGAAAATGACATCTATTTATAGTAACAATAGATGTCATGTTAAGTAATTTGGTAACAGCGCTCTCTAGCGTCGAATAGCTGAACTCGTTGGACATTGCTCGAATTGGATTGTTAGATGGAAAAAATCTCTTTAGTGATTTTGACATGTAAAATAATAGCAACGTTCGTCAGTTGTGATACGATTTAATTTCGAACAACAATAAATAAGCTTTTCGCCAAAGTTGCGTTTATAATTTGTAGCCAATTATATCATCGTTTTCTGTGTATTGCAAGTACATTTTCATTTGCAAATGTGTGAGTTTGGCGACACTGGATCCAGTATTAAGTAAGATTAAGGGCACTTCCCCTTGTTTTTATTATTCCGTGATTACGATATTGCTCTGGGCAAAACGCTATTATAAAACATGAAATTTTTACACGCGATACACGCTCTTAAAGAACAATTACCAAAAAACCGCCAATGTCCCATGCCTACCTATTTAAGTATGACTTTTAAATAGGGACAATATAAATCTAAATAAAATTGTTGTTTTCCCTACTTTGTCCCCATATAGGTACATTGCATTGTCATTCAATATGTAGATAATGTTTAATTTTGTGCTTTGCTAACAGCTTTTGTAAATAGATTATGTCATATTCTTAATTTAGGCATGCCGTTAGGTAAAATAGTACTAGCTACTACAAGGAAGTCAAATCATCATAACAGTCTATTGCCGTCCATTGCTGAACGTAGGCCTCCCCCAGAGATCGCCAACTAACCCGGTCTTGGGCAGCTCGCATCCATTCACTACCAGCCTCCTTCTTCAAATCTTCAGTCCTTCGTGCCGCAGGGCGTCCCACAAATGCGGCCTCCAATCTTTTTTTTTTTTAATGGTACATGCCCGCCACACTATTCCCAAACCACTGTAACTCCTGTAAGCCAGAATCAACAGTGGCGACCACCAGAAAAGCGCCAAAGCAATGAAGCTCGAAGAGTCCCGGAGAAACATTACAACTGTCTTGGATCCTGCAACGAAATTAATCAGAAAAGAACAGTGGAGGAGTAAGAAAAACATATTTTCCACTTCCCTCCAAATCAAGCAGGAGACAGAACAGAACTAGGCCAATAGGACCAAAGGGACGTTTACAACTGGGGAGACCCAGTTGCAGCACCACGAATTACAATTAACATTACTTAATGGGTCCTAAAAAAGTGAGCTGTTACATTTGATTCCAATAATAGGTATGGCAAAAACGCTCCAATCTAAAGCGTGTCCGCTCCATCTACCGTCTGTCCGTCTGCAGACATGGGCCTGTAGACAAAATGCCTTTTCTGTTAGCGTTAACGCCAACGGAAAATGAAATTGTATGGAGTTGACGTTTGCTTACGCGATGTCACGTGATGCAAATATGTCAACTGCGTACAATTTGACTTTTCCGTTGGCGTTAACGCTAAAAGAAAAGGGCTTTTGTCTGCAGGCCCTGATGGGAAGCGATGATGCGGTCTAAGATGGAGCACGCTTGCCTAGAAGTAACCTATTCACTCTTGACTTAAAGACTCCCAGGTTGTAGCTATCAGGAAACAGACTCAGGCAGGGAATTCCACTCCTTAGCAGTACAGTACGCACAATGAATGTGTTCCCAAAACGTTTTGTGCGTGTGGGTGGAATGTCCAACATGTACTTTCTTAGCTTATCTTGGACATGACTGATATCGGTGAAGAAAAATATCGTGAGGAACTTAAAATTAATACTAGTCTGAAATCGTAGGTGAGATAGTGGTCAAACGTATGTCTTTCAATAGTTAAAAAAAAAATCTTCATCATCATTCATCATTTCAGCCGAAAGACGTCCACTGCTGGACATTCGCTTCCCCAAGGGGGTTTTGCCATAATCGCCACGCTTGGCAGGCGGGTTGGCGATCGCAGTATGGTTGTTACAAAGGCATAGAGAACGCTGCTGCCCATTCTCTGGCTTCTCCCACGAGAAGATATGGGATGGAGCTGTTCTTTACGTAGACTTACTTACTTCTTTACTTAGACCTGACATTATTATTATCATTTAATTTATAGGTTATTTAATAATGTTAGTTAAAGTTTCATAATGTACTTAAAATGTGTTCCTATGTTCTGTAAAGGACAATGCCAGAAACTCTATAGAACTTTGCCCCACTCAATAAAAGTCATGTGCAATATGTACTTCATCTTACTGTTTATTTATTGCTGATAACTAAACATTAGTCTTAGTGACTGTAGAATTTGCGGTTTCCGTTTAAATCTAAAAACAATAATGACATTGATTATAGGTTAAATTGTATTTTAGGTAAAATGAGTTTGTATTTTGTGGGTAGGTATTTCGTAATCCGCAAGTTCTAAAGAAAAACAATTTACTATAGAAAGGTTCTATATTCATTACAATTATTTTCATTAATTTACTTTTCTGTACATGGGTGGGGCAGGAACTGGCATTGTCATTTGCACGCCGCTTATGGTAGAATATGTTGAGACCTTTTACTTATTATGACTACATTATGAATGTATATACACATATTCTGACAAATAAATGATTATGATTATGATGATTTACGTCCGACACCATACGGACGAAAAAAAATAAATATGTCGACTGGCATAGACTAAGTTTGAACCCAAAGAAAGGACAGGATACTTTTCCGCGACTTCGTCTACGTCAGCGATAACCGATATTCAGCCGGACGTAGTCACGGGCAAAAACTAGTTTTTTTTTCATAATTATTCAATTTGGCGCTCACATTATTTTAATATAAGAAAACTCAGGGACAGGTAAACAACAACAGCGATTGCCAAATTCCCGCCAATTTAACGTCAATCCATTGCCAACTACGAATAAAAAAGACGCCACAGATAGCATTTTATTTTTGTCTCTGCTACTTTGATATCTGGGGAATAGACTAAAATAAGAAATCAGCTGTTCTTTTCTAGGTTTTTCTTATGGAGGGTAAGGGTAAGGTAGTAAAGCCCTATCCACACATATCAGGGCCGTGCCCGGGGCGGGGACTGTTCGTGGCCGTGCTAAGACCGTGCATCCGGGTCCCTTCAGGGCTGCATCAGGGACTTTTTGTTCACACACGTCAGGGACTTGACCGCACCGTTCACAGGCCGCGACCTGCTATCTGTACCTAGGGTTGCCAACTCTTTGACCGTCAAATATAGTAGTTCTAAAATGTTTACCCCTAAAAATATAGTAGAACGAAAAGATGAAAAAAAAAATAGTAGGTTCCAAAAATTAGGTAGGTACTACATTTTTTTGAAGAATATTTTGTGAATTATTGAACGCATATTCTGTCAACTTGACATTCCAGAATCGTTAAAAATAGGTTTTGACGTTTTGTTTTACGCTTACACATTTTGAACCGAATATTATTGCTAAGAGTATAATGCCTTTAAAATATAGTAGTTTCGCCTACTATATCTTTTTTTCTAAAATATAGTAGTCGGGCCTCTAATATAGTAGGATACTATATTATATAGTAGGGTTGGCAACCCTATCTGTACCCCTTCAGTCCCCATTTTATTATATTTATATATAACATACTAGCTGACCCAACAGACGTTGTCCTGTCCCTAACTTTCTTCTCTTTTCTTTCTTTCTTCTTTCTTTCTTCTTCTACCAAACCTACCTGCCCTACACCTACCCTACACCTGCCCTACACCTACCCTACACCTCTTATTTTCTGGTCTCCTGGTACATTGGACCACTTATTTACCAGGAGAGCAGATTGCCCGCGACTTCTTCCGCTTGTATTTTCCCAAGGATCCCTAATTTTTTAATAATGCAGTATAGCCTATGTTACTCAGGGATAATGTAGCTTTCGATTGGAGAAAGAATTTTTGAAATCGGACCAGTTGTTTTTGAGTTTATTTGTTACATACAAAAATACAAATCTTTCCTCTTTATAATAATGGTATAGATATGCGTACCGCTTCTATTAAAAACTCGTCATAATCTTTTTTTAAATATGCGCAACGTGCTTGGAAAATATCGTCAGGTCCCGGGCCGATGCCGTGACGTACCCGTGCACGGCACGGCGTCGGCCCGGGACCTGACGATATTTTCACTGCACTGGCACTGAAGCTCCGTCGCCGGACAACGGACGTGTGTGAACGAGTTCATATAAAATGTTCACAACTAATTTTTTCACGGACGCGGACCGTCCCCGTCTCAGTCCTGATGTGTGGATAGAGCTTAAGGAGCATTATCTCTGTGTTTGAAAGTAAGTGTCTGTTAAAATATGCCACATAAAGGGTGACGCTACAATCGCGACCGGGTAATAATTTTCTAACTTCAATTCGTCAACAACTGCATTCATACCATACCCTGTGCCTACACTAGCGCCATTTGGTCGGGTTTTGGAACTGTTACTTGCTGCTTAGAGCTGGTCACTTTTTCTACTTTCCCCCCATATCAAATAGTTCTCATATGGGGCATAGTGGTCCTTACCTCTTAGGGCCCTTTTTCTGTCATGTGTGTTTTCGCCTGCGCGCGAATCTGATCCACATGCGGGTGATAGCACGCTCCTGGCCACACGCAGGACAAAGATTTCGTTTGCCGCTGCAGTGTCGTGCGTGTCGCCAGTGACTAAACTCGTGCGTACTATGACCATGCGTGCGGCCCGCGTCACAGTAAAAACAACACTAAGGCAGAACCGCAGAAGAACACCGCTCGCATACCGTTAGCACTCACGCGGGCTGCTCGCCCGCATGATAGGAAAAACATGTATGAAATTATAGGATGCGGGCAGCCGGCATGCGGACCAGTTTCGCGTGTGGACGAAAATCCGCATGACAGGAATAGGGCCCTTAGACCCTCCATAGTTTTTCTCAATTAAATAGAAAAATATTTTTGATATTTTTTTTAAAGGCCTGTGCTGTCCCACTGCTGGGCTAAAATATCTAAAATTGTTACAATTATTTACATCGAAAAAAGCTTTTTTTACAAAAAAGGTTCGCTTTGCATTTGCCGGAGAAATCGCGTAACAAATATACAAAAAAAGAAAAACCATACAGTTGACTTGAGAACCTCCTTCTTTTTGAAGTCGATTGATAAATGGAGGGAATTTTGATTTTTGACGTATCTTGGTTCGTCGTAGAACTAAAACGAATTAAATAACATTACTATGCGAATCTAACTTGCTCTTGGTCGGTTTTTTATTTACAAAATGTTATAATTTACTTCAAGGTCGTTTGATAAAAAAGTGTGAATGACCTGCGACTTAAAATGTGAAAAACAAAGATCTTGTCACAATTTAGATAAGATTAGAAAATCAAGTCTACGCGCACTGACATGACTATCCGTTCATGATCAAGAAAAGAAGCTCTTATTTAAAAAAAAGACAATCGCTGTCAAAACATTCAGCACTCAGGAATCGTAAGCTTTTTATAAGCAAAATATTTTATTGAATCGGACCGTAGTTCCAAAGATTAACGCATTCAAACGAAAAACATACGGACAGAGATTATTTTTAGCCTGACTTTTCCCACTTCAGGGCAAATGCCTCTCCACTCTCCTTCCACTTCCTTCTATCCGGGGCTATTTGAGACCAGTCTTTGTCGAAGGAGTCCAGGGGGCCAAGTCTGCTATTTTTATAATTTCATCACTCCAACACGATCCCATTGTCATTTTGCTAAAAGTTCGTAATCTGCTAAATTCATAATGGTCAATCATTGGTCGGTCGAAATAAAAGCAATGACTGCACAATGACGTTCTAATGGTAGGTCACTGATCAAAGGAACTGACAAAATTTTAGCAGATTACCGCCTAAGTCAGTCATTCAGGTGTCATTTTGTGAGAGATTGTCAGTGGTTGACCATTGGAAAGTCATAATGACGCCATTATATTAGTAGATTACCAAACTTGTCAAAATCAACAATTATGAAATCAATGATAGACCATTCTGACACTATTGTAATAGCAGACTTGAGGCCCAGATCATCCCGCCATCTCCGCCTGGGCCTACCGCGAAGTCCCTTGCCATGTAGAGGGACCCATTGGGGCGTGCGTTTGACCCAATGATCGTCTGTCATTGCGGCAGAGTGTCCAGCCCAAGAAGCTCATAGATTAAAGTGGAGGCAACACTAAATACCTAAGTGAAACCAACTGTGGGCAGACTCTCTCTTTCTGAATACATACATAAGAATGAAACAGTGATATGTGTTTTCTTTATCTTATATGCATTCAGAAAGAGAGCGTCTGCCCACAGTTGGTTTCAATTAGGTATTTAGAGTGTTGCCTCCACTTTTATCTTGGAGCTTCTTGGTCCAGCCCAATTCCATTTTCAGCGTGACTGCTTTTCAAGTGTCAGTTATTTATGTGATGGAACGGATGGTGGTATTCCTAACCGGGTCTTGCAGTTTTAGGCAACTGTTAATATTTACATCCCGATTAGCCTTCTGTTATAATTTGAACATAGACTGTCAAATAGTTTCAGTTCTAAAGATAAAACTTCGTTATGTGTTTTGGCACGATTTCTCTCCGTCCGTGGATATATTTACACTATGAAATACATATCTAGCAAAGCGACAACTGTGTTTGTGATGGTCTTATTTAGCACACTCATCTGCCTAACTTTTTCCCAACTATATTGGGGTCGGCTTCCAGTCTAACCGGATGCAGCTGAATACCAGTGTTTTACATGGAGCGACTGCCTATCGGACCTCCATAACCCAGTTACACGATACCTCTTGGCAAGACTGGTTGCTAAACTTTTTAGCTTCTGACTACCTATAACGACTGCCAAAAGATCTACGAATGACAGCCGGGACCAACGGCTTTCCGAGGCAGGAAGGGAATGAAAAGGATGATGGCCCATCCACAGACCGACCGCGGCAAGCAGCGCAGCTTAACCTTCGATCTGTACGACTTTTATTTAGCCATGAGCTCCCAAAATATCTTCTTTATCTTTATCTTTCTTTACATAGTATAAAACAAAGACGCTCCCGCCGCCTTTACGCTTAAATATTTTTTCACACCACCTGCTCGACAATATCAAATTATATGTCATGCAAACTTAACCTAAAGTAAGTCATTTAAGACCTGAGGTCTAGCAGGGCATTAATATTGTACTGAATTTCATTATGACCCGCTGGTCATTAATGTGATTTGAATTTGGAACATAAAGTAGAAATCGCTTACGAACATTCACCATTAAGATCTGCTTGAGATTATGAAACAAAAGGCAGATAGACCGCGCGGAACACTAAGAGTGAAGCCAAAAAAGCAAATACAAATTCAAAAGCGAATACCTACAACGCGCCTCGTGCTGTACTGACACGAGTCAGTACAGAACGAAACGCCGCATCGTTTAAAAAAAGTGAAAATACAAACACAAATTCAAAAGCGAATACAATCACGAGATTTACGTATTCGCTTTTGAATTGGTATTTGCTTTTTTGGCTTTTTTACTCTCAGTGTTTCCCCTTGGTGCATAATCTACTATAAACTACGCAACGGATTTTAATGCGGTTTTTAACCGACTTCAAAAAGGTGGAGGTTCTCAATTCGATTTCACTAAAAAACAGCTATTATATACTAGGAAGGTACTGCACAAGCGCCCCTGGTAGAATAAATGTACATAATATTTATAGATATAGATATAACCAAACTAAAAAGTAAAAAATAAATAATAGTTTAAAAAAACTAAAAACACGCTTTTTATAGAAAACCAAACTAAAAAATAGAAAATAAATTTTAATAAATTATTAAAAAAAAAAAGCGTGGGGTGCATAGTGTCAATAGTTATAAATATTTTATTGACAGATATGAGTAGAGTGATTATCATTTTGATAATATCTTAAAAAGCACCGCACGCTTTTTTTTAAATAAAATAATTTATTAAAATTTATTTTCTATTTTTTAGTTTGGTTTTCTATAAAAAGCGTGTTTTTAGTTTTTTAAACTATTATTTATTTATGTATGTACACTGATTACGCTGAGATTTATGATCCGATTTACGTGATTCTTCTTTAGTTTGATGCGGAATAGTTGACATTTGGTCCCATAAAAATTAAACATAGTTTGGCCTAGAAGTTTTCATTTTATGAACATTTTTTTAAATTTATTTTTTATGTTTGACCATGCATAACTTTTTTCAGTGTAGTCCGATTTAAATGATTCTTTTTTTAATTGATAGTGTATACCTCAAATTTGTTCCCATTTAAGTAAATTTCATGAAAATATTCCACCCCTAAGGGTAGAAAATTAAGGGATTACCGTTTTTTTTTTTGGTGTCACCGTTTCGTAATTAATTTGTAGGATAAGAAGTAGGAACTAAAAAGCGAAAAAAAATTTTTTGCATTTTTTTTAATCCTTTTGAATAACTATCTATTGATGAAAAAAGACTACCGTCTTCAAAAAGTAAAAAATAACTTTCAATTCGCAAGTCGTTGTCAATACAAAACAATAAGCAAAACCAAAGCCGCCGACTTGCGAATTCAAAGTTATTTTTTACTTTTTGAAGGCGGTAGTCTTTTTTCATCAATAGATAGAGTTATTCAAGAGGTAGTTTAATACGTATAGTTTGATCTACATTGCACCCGAGCGAAGCCGGGGCGGGTCGCTAGTTGTGTATAAAGTATAGACCGTATATAAAGAGTAGAAAAGCATTGAGCACGCAAGAACGAAATAAATAAATAAAATAATAATAAAAATAAACTTTTATTTCGGACAAAAAACTGCTGTATAATCGGTGAGCCGAAGCTCTCAACAACAGTTTTCATTTTGACTGTCCCTCACTCTCCTCAGTAGCGACGCGGTTTTTTTGCGTATAATCTTAGTGATCGATGTATAATTTCGAAGAAACCGGTACGGTACGGGTTTCCGCAAACATCTCCGACGCGCTACAGTAACGAGGCAGTCTCAACAACATCCTGAAAGCATTGTTATATTGGACGCGCAGGACATCCAGCGATCTCTTAGTATAATTGACCCATAGATTTCTTTGGCAATAAGCCTTGAAAAGTGTTGTACACGTGTGAAATTGACGACACGGTTGGCGCAGTGGCTGAGCGATCGACTGCTGCGCAGCGTGTTGCGGGTTCGATTCCCGCCCAGGGTAAACATTTGTGTGATGAGCACTTGTGTTTGCCTTGTGTCTGGGTGTTGTTTATCTATATAGGTATGTATTTACAAAAAAAAAATGTATTTGTGTATGTATATCAGCTGTCTGACACCCATAGTACAGGGTCTCCCTAGTTTGGGGTCAGATGGCCGTGTGTGAAAATGTCCCCACATATTATTTTTTTATATTATTATTAGTGTTACTTTAACTAAGTCTGTACATCGCGCAAATCTACGGGACAACATATTGCTCCGGACCGCTAGAGCCCTACGCTCCCTCTCAATATCTACAACATCCCTGAGGTCGGTGACGGTGATGATAAACACAACGAAATCATCAATCATTTAAGTTTATTATTAAAATTGACTTTAGAACACAAAATAATGGAGTTTCAGTCTGTGTGTCACATTTATAATTCAGCATTTCGTACGCAGATTTTTTCTCGTATCTATAAATATATTATTGAGACAGTTTAGGCTTAAAGCAGTCGGAAAATGTAAGTTTTAGTTCACAAAATAACAAAACAATTTTTTTAATTCAATTTAAAGTTTTCAGTATTTTTAATCTGTTTTAAAACACCGTGAAATAGTAGCGGCCATGTTATTACGCCATACGGCTGTGTAAACAAAAAAATGTCAACTGTCCGTCAACCGATTGGCGTAATATAGGCTTTGTACTTTTATTATTTTCGTAACCAACGTAATTTTTTCATTATTACGCCTATTACAAAATATGCTTATAATTATTTTTAAATGATATACAATTATCATATTTAATATGAGCTCATTTGATACAAAACGAACTGACGTCATTTACGCTGAGCAATATGGCGTCCAGTGAGAGGCGTTTTCGTCGAACTACGCGCGAAATTTGAAAATTTAAAATTTTGATGCATTTTTATGGCACTTATCGATTGAATAAAAATTTTGTGTTTTTTTTGGTGGCATATTATCACTACAGAATTTCATTGAGACACTTTTAAAAAATTGGTGTAATACCCTATTACGCAATTTTAAACTTTAACTCAAATGTAATTTCATTGTTACAGTGCCATGGACTCCTTTTTTAGTTTATTTGACCCTTCAGACGGAAACCAGAACAAGCAGAAGAATAAAAAGAGGCACAAACCTGAACAGGACACTGTTAAGAAGAAACAAGATGCTCCTAAGGGTAACGACATCATTACAAATTCTTGTTTTGTTAGCGAAGAAACGCACTTGCGGCTGGCCGCACTTCAAAGGACAATGCCAGAAACTATAGAACTTTGCCCCACTCAATAAAAGTCATGTGCAATATGTAGCATCTTACTGTTTATTTATTGCTGATAACTAAACATTAGTCTTAGTGACTGCAGAACTTGCGGTTTCCGTTTAAATCTAAAAACAATAATGACATTGATTATAGGTTAAATTATATTTTAGGTAAAATGAGTTTGTATTTTGTGGGTAGGTATTTCGTAATCCGCAAGTTCTAAGGAAAAACAATTTACTATAGAAAGGTTCTATATTCATTACAATTATTTTCATTAATTTACTTTTCTGTACATGGGTGGGGCAGGATCTGGCATTGTCATTTTATATTATACCTACCCTACCTACCCTACCTACCCTACCCACCCTACCTACCCTACCCACCCTACCTACCCTACCCACCCTACCTACCCTACCTACCCTACCTACCCTACCTACCCTAATTACCCTACCTACCCTAATTACCCTACCTACCCTACCTACCCTACCTACCCTACCTACCCTACCTACCCTACCTACCCTACCTACCCTACCTACCCTACCTACCCTACCTACCCTACCTACCCTACCTACCCTACCTACCCTACCTACCCTACCTACCCTACCTGCCCTACCTGCCCTACCTGCCCTACCTGCCCTACCTGCCCTACCGGCCCTACCGGCCCTACCTGCCCTACCTGCCCTACCTGCCCTACCGGTGCGCAGATGATCGATGCGAGGATGTGTAGCGGGCTCATTTCAGATGCGAGCGAGTCCACTGATCCATTTTTTCCGTACAATACACGTCTAGCTTTAACAAACTCCGTATAGTGACTGCTAGTAGTTTAATCCTTTCTTTAGGCCCAGACTCCACCAAAGCGGAGAGGAGAGGAGATGTCTCGAATAACCAATCGGTTTGCGTTATTTTCACATCTCACCGCTTAGTTTCAACGCAATACAGTGTCGCATTGGTTATTTACGAGACATTTCCTCTCCTCTCCGCTTCGGTGGAGTCTGAAGCGGAGATGTGCGAGAGGGAGTTGTGATAGGCCCCTATCACAACTCCCTCTCGCACATCTCGCACGCATCCCTCGCTTGTTTTGTACGTATAAAAACCTCGCTCTGCTAAGCCGTTTCCACCAGAGCTGCGCTGAGCGAGACTAGGTAAATAAAGTGATTCTATTGGTTCTTAACGAACACATCCCTCGCTACGCATCCTCGCCCATCTCTAGTGGAAACGCAGCCTTAGGGTAACCATTCAATAATAAGCTATACTGCGCTGTGCTGAGTTGCGCTTTGCATACTATATCTTACTATTAATCGTCTTTTTAACCGACTTCAAAAAGGAGGAGGTTCTCAATTCGATTGGTATTTTTTTTTATGTATGTACAGTCAGCAAAAGAGATAGGTATGCAGGTCATCGGAAATGGTTGAAGTTTGTGTTCCACAATTTACATGACTGATAATGGACTTCATTATATTATTTTATTTATTTATTAATGGTAATGGTTAAGAGCTATGCTTGCCGCGGTCGGTCTGTTGGATGGGTGACCATCAATTTCATACCGAGATCCCTCCGTGCCTCGAAAAGCCGTTGCTCCCGGCTGTCATTTGTCTGTGTGTCTATGGTCTTTGACAGTCGTTATGGGTAGTCAGAAAGTCTGACAACCAGTCTTACCAAGGGGTAAGGTGTTACCTTGTAACTGAGTTGGTGGAGGTCAGATAGGCTGTCATATCGTTGATCGTAATTAAAAAACGTTAATAGAAAACTAATCAAATGTAGGGGAATGACGTCATCTCAACGATAAGTCACGTGATTGAAAATGGATTATGACGAGGCGTTAATTATTGTAGAAAGAGATACGATACGAATCGTTTGTAACTCATCATCATCATGTCTACCTTTAGACGCCCACTACTGGGCATAGGTCTCCCCCAAGGGGGGTGGGGGGTGGGGGGGTTCAGTCGTAATCGCCATGCTTGGCCGATGCATGTTGTCGATCGCAGTAGGTGTTATGGTACTCAGAAGGACGCTGCTGCCCATCCTCTGGTCAATATCCCTCTGTCGCCTTCTACGACACCCACGGGTAGAAATGGGGTGGTGCTATTCGCGGCCGGCACCACACGGTAACGGTTTGTAACTTGGCTAGGCTTACTGATCTACCAATACGTCTTTAACCCTACGTCTATTCTTCTTCCAGGACGCAGAAGAGGCCGCAAATCGAACGTGAAGAACGAGACATTGCCAGAAGAATCCTCTTTCCTCTGCGAGCCTGATCTCAGTACCGATCTCTTAGTTAAAGATGTTAGTTATATTGAGAACTTCATTGAGATAAACAAGAAAGATGATGGTAAGTAATTTTCAGATGGGTGGATGGGAAGGTTGGAATGGATGGAATGGGATTCAGACTCAGAATAGCACTCCCTGTTGACACTCCTGCTTTGAAACCGAACTGAGCATCGTGCAACTCAACCTGCGCATTAAGAGCGCCCATCCCGTCATATTTCCCATACAAACGCTCGTACGCGATTACGGCGTTATAACAAATTATTTCCCAAATATTTTTAACACACAGGTATTTTGTGGTTTAAATCTAGGTTAGTATGGAGGCAAAAATAAACTTTATTGAGAAACAAATTCAGTAAACACGTTCGAAAATCAGCTTCTTTGCACAATTTTATCTGAACTTTGGCCGTTCATGATGCACTCATACATTGAAAAAGTAAAAAAACTGCTTCATAGAAACCTTGCACATGTAATGGAGATTTTAAATTACAAACATTTTTACCAAAAACTTCGTATGCCCTGGAACAAGTTTTATAAAAATTTCTGCGCGCCAATTTTCCTGTTATGTTGTCGCGTTCTCACTCACTCGTTTGTTTTCGAGCTTTGCGTTGGTTGAAACAAACAATTTTTCAATCACACTCGCGTTGAAGTTCGTTCGATGGGGATAGGCGCTCTTAAGGCGACTATTCAGCAGACTGTCAAGCACCTTGGCTGTTGTGGTGGCGAGTGAGATGGGCCGGTAGTTGTTCATGTCAGACGTATCACCCCTTTTATTTTTAGCTATATTGGGTCAACTATTGTCCGCATTAGCGGCTCCGGCAAATACGAGTGTGTGTGTGTGTGTTTAATAAGGGTGGTACTACAATCGCGACCGGGTAAAATTTTTCTAACTTTGCATATTTCAATCCGTCAACAGCTACATTCATACCATACCCTGTGTAAGCACAGGGTATGCTATAATTGCTATTTGTACAACGTATATTTTTTAGCTAAAAATAACGTGTTTCTACGGTTATTACTTGGTGTATCTGGTAACACTGCGGCCGGCAGATGCCAATCGCTGCGACTGGCATCCGCCCGCAGTGTGCGCGGTGTAGCGATCAGTCGCTGCGTCTAGCTTCCGAACTAACAAACAGTTTCTTAGGGCGGGTTGTTTCAAACAGTTCGTTAACGTTGCATACGGACGGTTAATAATTACAATGACGTGAGATGTTTAACGTTCGTTAAATGTAACGGGTTGTTTCATGACCTAAAAATCCGTCAGTCAAAGTAATTCTAAAAGAGAGTCCATAATATTTTGATGTTTGACGTAGCTGTTTGATAACACAACATTACGTTGGCTGGTGGATGAAGCATCGGTGATGGTAATAGTAACTTTTTTACGTGAAGGCCACCGTTTTGTGAAACAACCCATATTTTTGGTTTGACGATAGTTAGCGCCATTTTTGACTATTACCCATCAGTAAAGTATAGTTATAGGTGAAGCAATTTACTGCTTAAGCTGGGCACTTCCCCATATAAGATAGTTCTACCCTCCATATCTAAGGTGTAGGAACGCATAGATATCAGATATTTTTTTGTAACTTCCACAGACAGAACAGACAACGACAAGAAACCAAGACGCAGGAACTCAGGCAGAAAATACAGACGAAAAAAGAATAAAATATCTCCCGCCAAAGACATTACAAACAGCCCATGGATCACAGACCCAAGCAACACAGATTCTGAAACCAAAAACTGGAACAACCAATTGTCAATACAAAAGATATGTGACGATAATATTGGCAAGAACGTCAATGATTTGAAAAATGATTTCAATATAAAAAATATACTAAACGAAGGCAGCATAGACAAGTTTCGAGACAGAGAAGTCTATAATGTCATAGACAAGTTGGAAAAGGTTATATTAAAAGATGACATGTATCTCGCTGGAGATTTTGACACGAATGACTTGGAAAATGAATTCTTGTATAGTTCTGATGATATGGACGAATATATTGATGATTCGTGAGTATTTTAAAATCTATACAATTAAATAAAATTGAAGTGTCTGTTTGTAATATTAAAATAATTACTTTTTACTAAATGCATATGAATTTAAAAATTAAATTCTTTCTTTCTCTCATAGCCAGTTTCAAACGGATACATACATACATATAGATGGAGCTAAAGAAGTTTTACTTCAGTCGTGTGGTCTAAAGCACACTCGTATTTTATTCAAACTCAAACTCAACTCAAACTCAAACTAAAATCATTTATTTCAAATAAACCATTTACAGGCACTTTTGAATTGTCAAGGAGTCAGTCAGTCAAAAAGTTGCAGCTAGTTGCTCGTTCCAAACAGTAGGTTTCTATGGAGAAGAACGAGCAAGAAACTCCATGAACACTCTTTTAAAATCAATAGAATATTACAAATTTAGGTTACATCATTCATGTTGAATCTAGGGGTACAATGTGAGAACAATGTAACAAGTTGTGCACGTTAAAAGAGGTCTAGTGGCAACGAAATTAGACATTTCAAAATAAATTTAAAATAACCGAGGCAGCTAAGAGATGACCAGTCTCAACTGACGGCGCCCGTTCACGAACATGACGCACGGATCGGCACCATTTAGTTCAACCATTTTGAAGGGAACCAAATATTTAAAATTGTACCTTCTTTCTATAGAACTTCTGAACCTGAAGACTCTGGTGATGAGGTGTACGGCAGTCTGCCGCCAGAACCAAGGTTCGGGAACGTGGAGTACAAACTGCAGTTAGTTTCGTTATGCGAGAGGAGGTTTCAGCATCTAGTCACGCAGGTTTGTTGAATTTTTCACTTCTTTACATATTTATTTATCAGGAACAATTTACATTGTGTTTGATACAAGAACATAATATACAACATTATAAATATTATTAATATAATAATCTAAAACCATGCAGCAATAATATAAAAAAGACATGCTTACTATTAACAATAATAATAAACAACAACAATAATAGTATAAAACAAAGTCACTGAAGTCGTAAAAATGTAACAGGCCCGTTTTGACATTTGTCATAGCGACGTAACTAGTGAAGTAACCATACGACTCGGTACTCGATACTCAAGAAAAATCGATTCAAGTTTCTATGAGTATTTGATCGATTTGATTATGTATTGTAAAGTGGATTGGATAAAAGTTCTGATTAGAAAATTTAATTTTAACTTTAATATTGTAGGTATTTTAAAATGAGACAATGGTACGAAAGGTCAGTTTGTCTTTAATTTAATATTTTTAGTTACAATAACATTCACTCAATCACAAAAAAATGCCGCTTGGTCAGAGACAAGCCATTCTATGGAAACCAGTGTCGCCAATTCAACATTTTATTTAAGACTTTGATCGCCAAGCTCATTCTTTTCAGTAAAGATCACTACAAAATATTTAATTACTATTAAAATCGAATAAAGCTGGTGAAATTCAGTAATTAATTCGTTACAACACTAGTATTAAAATAAAAGATACTTAGAACGTAACTGTTTGTGAGACGTTTCGTAATAATTAGAAATTGCATGCTACTGTAAAGTAAGCGCGAAAAGAATGCTCTCAATATATTCTATCATATTATTTAAGAGCGCGTATTCGATTCGTGACGAAAACTTCATGTTTTTGCGTTTTGCCCAGAGCAATATCGTAACTATGTGAGCAAATTATTTAAAGACAATTTACAGTTTTAGAAAGATTAAGTCTTGATTTAGACAGCTACAGACTAAAAGTATAATTTTTAATTATGGTTTTTTAAAGCGAAGGCAATTCTTTCAAATCGTTTTACGAAAATAGACGTCTGAGTTAACTTTCAGGACGAATACAACCATTACAATATGCCAAAATATTTTGTTTTATGCGTTTTTCCAACAGTATAGACAGTCATAAAGACAGCTACAGAGCGAAAATTAGGATAATATTACTATTATGTATTAAAAAACAATGTTGAAAAAGTGGAAAGTCGGTTCACTTTGTCAATTTTTTTTCACCAGTATTTGACTAAAAACATAACTGATATATTTATTTTATGAAAGTAAAAGTTATGCTTAATATACAGAATATTTTTCAGTCCGTTATACGAACTCATTTATTTTAGACAATTATTTTAAAAAGCACTGTAAAACATCGCGCGCTTTGGTTTGCCGATCAATTTCAATGATTCGTGCTTATTTCGTGCATATTTTTTTTTTCTGATGCACACAAACAGACCATTGTATTGTACTAGTGTGTGTCAATAAATAATTCTTATTCTTATTCTTAATGCTGCTACGCCGTTCTAGCAATCGTTTAGATTTTGAGTTGCGCTAAATCGAATACGCGCCCTTAACGCTCAAAAAAATGTATGTATTTTTTAAATAACTTTTTGCAATTTATTATTATTTTATTGTTTCTTTCAGTTTAGTCCCAAGTTACATTCTAGGGTCTTACTCAAATGTCAAAACGGGATTTTTATTTTTTGCCAACTATTCCGCTGTCCATATTTAGTAGTCAAGAAAGAAAGAAAGAAAAGCCATTTATTCACGCGAAAAGCGACGCACTTAATATATAACAGTATTAACTTATAACTAAATATGAAAATTGTAAAAAAAAAAAAGACATGCGTCACCCCCGCGCGAAAGGGCCAACGCTCAGCATAATGCCTGGCCCGCACAACAAGGCACGAACCACGGCGCTGATTTTCAGCGTCGGTCAACAGCAAAAGTAGATGATCAAAATCAGAAATTCAATACTAATTTACTAACACTAATTTATATAACTTATTACTAGTTTATTTATTAAAAGTATGCGATTGTCACACACATACTTTTGAATCACTTCGACACCACACGGTTCTGACGCGAACTCCGTTCATTAGTATTGAATTTCTGATTTTGATCATCTACTTTTGCTGTTGACTACTATCTTAGATCTATTTATCAAAGTTATGTTAAAACAACTTTAATTGAAATAGTTTTAACTTATCTTTAGATATATTTTTTTTGCATTCCTGAGTATAGATATTGAAAACATTCCGAGATAGAAAGATGGATGACGTTGAAACGTATCTCTTTGTTTGTTTAAATAATTTTGGAACTGCAACCGTAATCGGTCTTTTTAGGGTTCCGTACCTCAAAAGGAAAAAACGCAACCCTTATAGGATCACTTTGTTGTTCGTCTGACTGCCTGTCTGTCTGTCAAGACCCTTTATCTCGGGAACGCGTGGAGGTATCGAGTTAAAATTAAAACCATATACTCAAGTCTACGGTCCCTCAATGCTGTAAAAAAATCAACTCTCTATGTTAACGTGAAAAAAAGATACGGCCGTTTATGTCGCTAAAAACGCATTTATAATATGAAGTAGATTAAAGTATAGATAGTAGGTATGGATTAGTATAGAAGTATGGATATGTACCTACAAATATGTACAGAACCCTCGGTGGGCGAGTCCGACTCGCACTTGTCCGGTTTTTTATTACTGAACATGCAATTTCGGACGACACGGTTGGCGCAGTGGCTGAGCGATTGACTGCTGCGCAGCGTGTTGTGGGTTCGATTCCCGCCCAGGGTAAACATTGGTGTGATGAGCACTTGTGTTTGCTTTGTGTCTGGGTGTTGTTTATCTATATATGTATGTATTTACAAAAAAAAAAGAATGTATTTGTGTATGTATATCAGCTGTCTGACACTCATAGTACAGGGTCTCCCTAGTTTTGGGTCAGATGGCCGTGTGTGAAAATGTCCCCACATATTATCTAATATATAAAATTCTCGTGTCACAGTTTTCGTTCCCGTACTCCTCCGAAACGGCTTGACTGATTCTGATGAAATTTTGTGTGCATATTGGGTAGGTCTGAGAATAGGCCAACATCTATTTTTCATCCCCTTTTTTCACCCCTTTTTCATCCCCCAGTAGATCGGGACAGGACAACGTCTGTCGGGTCAGCTAGTATTATATTAATTTGTTATGCTAGTGTAAGGCGCTAAAGAAGATAAGTAGGCAAGGTCATCAGATAAAGTCGATGTTTACTTAGAAACCGATGGATGTTTTCGAATGAAATTTAATTTGGTTAATGAACTGTTTATTCTCTATTCATTTTCAACAGACTTTTTATTCTTTATTTTTTGGTATGTTTGTTACGCTATTTCTTCGGCAAATGTTAATCGATTTTGAAAATTCTTCTTTATGGATAGTATATGCCTCAGGGGTTTAATTTCGATAAAATAAACAGAGATTGAAAGTACTCCAAAGATTAAATATATTTTATATTTAATCTTTGGAGTACTTTCAATCTCTGTTTTAACTGTGTTGCCGTTTCTTAATGGATTTCGATCATAAAGAGGTACTAAAAACCGGAAAATAACGAGTTTTTTTTAAAAAAAGACAACCGCCGTCATAAAACTGAAAAATGTCAAATAACTTTTGCACAGAACACAACATGACTTTAGTTTCGGATATCGGTGGCAATACAAAACAACAAACAGAACAAAACCACCGAATTCCGAAACTAAAGTCATGTGTGTTCTGTGCTAAAGTTATTTGACACTAATTGGTTTTTGAAGGCGCTAATTTTTTTTGTAAAAATGCTTTTATTTGATTATATTCAAAAATACCCATCAGATTCTAAGCAAACTTCATGTATATCCGACGACTTTGGTCACATCTATATATTGTCATTCACTAATATTGTATTTTAAATTATGACAAACATTAGTAAGCCGGTAGTATAATAGTAGCGCCATATTTAATCATAACATAATGACATGTTATATAATTAAGTTATTTAAATGACAATGCCAGATCCTGCCCCACCCATTTACAGAAAATGTAAATTAGTTGTAATGATTAAAGAACCTTATTACAATAAATTGTTTTTGTTTAGAACTTGCCTGAGTTCTTGGCTGGTTTCCACGAGACAGGCTCGAGTGTGGAGTTGTGTAGAGTTCATTAGCAAAATGCTTCCTTTGTGTCTTATGTTTGTTTTTTTTTTAATCTGATTGATAATGTTGACTATATGGAAATGTAAAGAACTTTTTTTGTTGATAAATAAACAACATTATTATTATTACTGCGGATTTCAAATCAACGCTAAAATTCAAACACAGTTGTTTATTTAAACAGAAACGGCAAGTTCTGCAGTCATTAGGACTAATGTTTAGTTATCAGCAATTAATAAGAAGTAAGATGCTACATATTACAAGCTTGTACATGACTTCTATTGAGTTGGGCAAGGTTCTATAGAGTTTCTGTCATTTTCCTTTAAACTGAAAAAGTCCTGGTTATACTTAGTAACGAGCTCCTCGAATAGGCCTGACCGTACATGTTTAGGGTTGCCATATTTGGCAAGCCTCGTGTCAAGACGCAAAAAGAAAAATATATACATAACTATATTGAAATTTTAATTAAAAAAAAAAGGTGTTTGCTATTATATCCAATTCAACTTTAACTGTCCAGAAAACTTTAATTGGTCGTTTGTCATTGTTTAACTATTGTGTCTCCTATTTGACAGTTAAGTATAATATCCGATTTATTTCGATTATTTGTGAAACCAATTCAGATTTGACAGCAGAGGCTTTTAAAAAAGTCAGAATGTATTTTAAGTGGTCTTTCTTCAGCGTTAAAATAGTTCGGTCGAATAGAATTTGGCGCGCGTATTTGAATTGCCGTGACCGCGCGAAAAAACGGCACGTAATAGTGCTTTGTCGGGAGGTCGGGACCTAGGCCCCAATGACGTTGACAGTCTCGATACATCGGGACGATTGGGAACCCTATACATGTTTCATGTAATAAGTATGTAATCTTTCCAGTTAAAATGGCGCCTCCGCTCAGGTGGTGGCGCGGCGGTGTACGTGCTAGGCGTGCGTGACTGTGGCGCGCTGGTGGGGCTGAGAGCGAGGGCCCTGCGCGGCTCGCTCGTGGCGCTGCGCCGCATGGCGCTGGCTCTGGGCGCCACGCTCACACACGTCACCGCGCGGCGAGTGGCGCCGCACAGGGCCGTCGCTGAGGTCTACGTTAGGAAGGTAAGGAAAATAAATAAGGTGTTATAAAATTAACTTTACAAATGACAATGCCAGATCCTGCCCCACCCATGTACAGAAAAGTAAATTAATGAAAATAATTGTAATGAATATAGAACCTTTCTATACTAAATTGTTTTTCTTTAGAACTTTGGAATTACGAAATACCTACCCACAAAATACAAACTTATTTTACCTAAAATACAATTTAACTTATAATCAATGTCATTATTGTTTTTAGATTTAAACGGAAACCGCAAGTTCTACAGTCACTAAGACTAATGTTTAGTTTTCAGCAATAAACGCTACATATTGCACATAACTTTTATTGAGTGGGGCAAAGTTCTATAGAGTTTCTGGCATTGTCCTTTCGTGTACTTGCTCAGTATCAAAAAACGAATATATAGCAAAAAAAATTGTACATTTAGAAGCAATTAAATTAAATATTTAACTAAATTGCTTCTACATGTGAAAAAATAACATAGCTCATTTTTTTTGTAAATATTTAACTAAATTGCTTCTATATGTGAAAAATTAACATAGCTCAATTTTTTTTAATATTTATTCAAATTGCTTCTTCGCGTGAAAAATTAACATAGCTCAATTTTTTTTTAATATTTATTCAAATTGCTTCTTCGTGTGAAAAATTAACATAGCTCAATTTATTTTTTATTTTTGCGATAATATTCGTTTTTCGATACTGAGCAAGTACACGTTAGTAAAGTAAATTTTTGTGTCCCACTGCTGGGCAAAGGCCCCTCTCTCCTTCTAAACATCCCGATCTTGTACGATCTCTGCCCACGTTAACCCCGCAAATATGGTCAGATCGTGACACTACCTTCGCTTCGGTCGACCTTGGCGTCAATGTCCTCCTTCAGGTGTCCAGTGAGTGACCGTCTTTGCCTATCTCTCCGGATGCATTCGCGCAACGTGGCCAGCCCACTCCCACTTTATCCTGGCTGTTTTTTCTCCAACATCTGCCACTTGAGTTATTAATATACAGGGTGAAATTGAATTCATGAGCAAATTTTTAAGGAGTGACTCTGACCACGAACCTGAACAACTTTTATTATGGAGCCAACTCAAACATCGCGAAAAAAAATTAGCTGTTCCATACAGAAGTGCAATAGGTACTCGGCCAAAATGTATGGAACAGCTGGTTTTTTTTGGCGCTGTTTGAGTTGGCTGACAGTTCAAAAGTACCTGTAATAGAAATTAATGGTTTTGAGTTTGATGTTGTTTCAGTTACCGGATTCTAAACAGAGTGTGGAGTTAAGGGTAGCAGTCATGGGTGCCAACGAAGCTGGCAAATCCACGCTAATTGGAGTATTGACTCAAGGTAGACCTAACTTTGTAATATTATTATTGTTTTTTTAGAGAAATGAGGAACAGAGTGGATAGTGCTCATCCTCAATAAAATTGAAAAAGGAAAATCCTCCGTCCAGATGGGTGTAGTGTTTGGTCGGTTACTGCCCGACGGTTGTTGTAGGAATTTTGTATACACCGTGTTATTTTCATCATCTTACAACGGCATTTCACTTCATGAATGACTTTTTTTGTTGCGCGTTGGAAGTCCTCATGGGCTTCCTCTATCGTGGAAGTGATGGAGGGGCTTGCCAGACTCTTACCATCTAAAACCATCGCGATGTTCCACCTCTGCCTATAAATTTTTAAAATCAATTCAAAGTTTTCAGTATTTTTAATCTGTTATAAAACACCATGAAATAGTAGCGGCCATGTTATTACGCCATACGGCTGTGTAAACAAAAAATTGTCAACTGTCAGTCAACCGATTGGCGTAATATAGGCTTTGTACTTTTATTATTTTTGTAACCAACGTAATTTTTTCATTATTACACCTATTACAAAATATGCTTTTAATTATTTTTAAATGATATACAATTATCATATTTAATATGAGCTCATTTGATACAAAACGAACTGACGTCATTTACGCTGAGCAATATGGCGTCCAGTAAGAGGCGTTTTCGTCAAACTACGCGCAAAATTTGAAAATTGAAAATTTTGATGAATTTTTATGGCACTTATCGATTGAATAAAAAATTTGTGTTTTTTTTGGTGGCATATTAGCACTACAGAATTTTATTGAGACACTTTTCAAAAATGGGTGTAATACCCTATTAGAAATATGAAAATGTTATTCAATAATAATGACGCGTAATGAAGTTTGAAACAACCTGTTGCGAGCGCGGGTCGAGAGTTACACCCTAGCGCAAAAATGTGTTTCGTATTATTGCAATCTTAATGTTCTAAGTATGTAGCAGTTTGTAAATATGTAAAAACCTTTTCATTTCAATTCTTCCTTCATACTTTTTCGGACTTAGGACCGTTAGAAACATTTTTCTAATTAATGTTAACAATTTTTTTTGACGCGTGTAGAGTTATTTTATGTCGAGTACATTGAGTGGACAACGTAAATAATTTACGTTGTAAGACGACTAAAATATAACGGTGTACATGCTAATGTCGCGGACAACTTTAATACAGCTATGTCGGAAACTTCAACTGTAGTTGTGTTATTTATACTAATATCATAAAGAGGAAAGATTTGTTTATTTGTTACGATTTAACTCCATAACTACTGGTTCAATTTCAAAAAATCTTTTACCAATCGAAAGCTGCATTATCCCTGAGTAACATTGGCTATATTGCATTATTAATAAATTAGGGATCCTTATAAAAATGAACGAAGGAAAAGTGCTAGTTATATCATGAAGTATGTTTGTTCTTTCAGGTGAACTGGACAACGGTAGAGGGAGCGCTCGCTTGAACATGTTCAGACATCTACACGAGGTGAAAAGTGGCAGAACATCGTCTTTGAGCCACGAGATACTAGGGTTTGATGCTCAGGTAATTAAATTAAAATTTGTTTATTTCTGAATACAGTGTCCATATTTTGTTAATATTACACACAGCTTTGATCTAGTGTTGGTAACATTCATATAAAAATGGTGTAATTAAAACAACAAAAATAATTTGTTCCTACCTAATCAACCTAATTCTATTGAATTATAAATAATACAATAATATTGTATTGATAGTGGAGAGAGCACGGTTCAAGTCTTGTGAAACCCGTTTTGAAGACCTTAAAAAGTGCTTCTCTTTCGCGCCAGGGTATACTGTCTCCAGAAAATGCTGTTACTAGAAGAGACACCGTATCCGTAAAATTACCTTTTTACACGCTATAGAATTAAAAAAAATGCTTTTTTTCACACTATACTCAGAAAATTACATTTTTACACACTGTTTACTTATAGAATTACCTTTTTACACGCTGTATACTTAGAAAATTACCTTTTTACACAATGTTTACTTATAGAATTACCTTTTTACACGCTGTATACTTAGAAAATTACCTTTTCATCCCACCATCTCGGAAAGAGTATTTTTAATCTTCAATATCTGAGTGGAAAAGCCGTTTTTATTCTCTAGAGGATAAAGTAAATTTATCTTCAATATCCGAGTGGAAAAGCCGTTTTTATTCTCTAGAGGATAAAGTAAATTGAATTTAGAAAATCGTGTGCACTAAGTTTGTGAATTAAAAAAAAACATTAAACCTATTTACTGCTACCTCTATGGTGCCGAATATATCATACAACTTTTTTTTTAATTTGTTAAAAACTCAGACTTTGTAAACGTTTTTTTTTTTGCATTTAGTCATTTCCTCGCTGAGGTGGAATGAAAAGTTACGTGTTGCACTCGAGTGCAAAGATTTTTCACCTCGTGCTCTTTTGATTCCCTCGCTAACGCTCAGGATTCTAATTTTGAATCACTCGCTGCGCTCGTGATTCAATTTTAGAATCCTTCGCTTGCTCGGTCATCAAAATTGAACACGCGGTTAAAAAGCAACTTTGCACTCTTGTATAACAAATAACTATTTTACACAATGTTTACTTATAGAATTACCTTTTTACACGCTGTATACTTAGAAAATTACCTTTTTACATACTGTATACTTAGAGATTGACTGCCTCGTGCCTTGCGACCATGAGACTAACTCATGGTTGAAGCGTGTCTGAGCGTGGGGTCTTGGGTTCGATTCCCAGGTCGAACAGACACAAAGTTTTATTAAGCTTTTCTATTAATAAATTCTCAGTAACAGCCCGGAGTTTGGAAGTTGTCGGTGTAACAACCCCGTGCCTTGGAAAGCAAGTAAAACCGTTGATCCTGCGCCTGACCTCTTTTCAGTAGTCTCGGATTGTGGTCCCACCGCACTATGAGAGTGAGGGAAGAGGGTGTGCACCTGTGTTTTGTAATATCTACAGCGTACTTGACTGATCTCCATTAAAATTGGTCTCTGTGACCGAAATTCGGTCGGAAAAAATTACATTTTATATAGAAATTACCTTTTTACACACTGTATACTTAGAAAATTACCTTTTTCACAGGGCAATGTGGTGAATTACGGGTGTTCCGAACTGATGACAGCAGAGAGGATAGGCGAGAGGAGCGCTAAGTTGGTGTCATTCCTCGACTTGGCCGGTCATAGTAAATATCAGCGCACCACGCTACACGGATTGACCGGCTATTCTCCGCATTACGCAATGTTGGTGGTGAGTGTTGTAACAGGTGGATGGGCGCTCTTAAAGTATCTATTACTTTAAGAGCGCCCATCCCGTCATATTTCGCATACAAACGCTCGTACGTGATTACGGCGTTATCACAAATTATTCTCCAAATATTTTTAACACACAGGTATCTTGTGGTTTAAATCTAGGTTTGTATGAAGCCGAAAATAAACTTTTTTTAAGAAATAAATTAAACAGAGAAAAACAGCTTCATAGAAATGGAGATAGTGATAATGGAGATACTAAATTACAAACATTATTACCAAAAACTCGTAGGGTTTTTTCAAAAACACGTATTTCCTGGAATAAGTTTTGTGAAATCTCCGCGCGCCAATTTTTCTGTGATGTTATCGCGTTCTTACTCACTCGTTTGTTTTCGAGCTTTGCGTTGGAAAATAACGAAAATTAAAGTACCTAATAATAATCAAAACTTAACCTAGTAATCATTGAAGAAACCAAATTTCCGATGATAGTCCTATTGGTCGGTAATAGACATAAATATCAATATAAAGTATTCTTTGGAACCAGATATCAGCAACCGCAGGCATCACTTCTATAACGGAGGAACACATTGGTCTGTTGACTGCGCTGGACCTTCCGTTCTTCGCTGTCATCAGCAAATGTGAGCTCGCAGCCACCGCTGTCAAGACTTTAACTGCACGACTGACTGAGTTACTGGCTCCGGCTAATAAGGTATGTAAAGATAAAGCTATTTACGCGACCGAACGCGGCAAGTACCGATGCGATGCGACGTGATGCGACCAATACTTTACGCGACGTGTGGCCTACGTTGTAGGTGGTCATTGTACTTATTTAGAAATAGGGTATTACACCCATTTTTGAAAATTGTCTCAATGAAATTCTGTAGTGCTAAAATGCCACCAAAAAAAAACACAAAATTTTTATTCAATCGATAAGTGCCATAAAAATGCATCTAAATTTTAAATTTTCAAATTTCGCGCGTAGTTTGACGAAAACGCCACTTACTGGACGCCATATTGCTCAGCGTAAATGACGTCAGTTCGTTTTGTATCAAATAAGCTCATATTAAATATGATAATTGTATATCATTTAAAAATAATTAAAAGTATATTTTGTAATAGGTGTAATAATAAAAAAATTACGTTGGTTATGAAAATAATAAGAGTACAAAGCCTATATTACGCCAATCGGTTGACTGACATTTGTCAATTTTTTGTTTACACAGCCGTATGGCGTAATAACATGGCCGCTACTATTTTAAGGTGTTTTATAACAGATTAAAAATACTGAAAACTTTAAATTGAATTTAAAAATTTGTTTTGTTATTTTATGAACTAAAACTTACATTTTCCGATTGCTTTATGCCTAAACTGTCTCAATAACATATTTATAGATTTTCTCTCGTATAGAGTAAAATACCCTATTCTTAAGACTTTGGAGAGTTTCATCATTTATATCCGAAACTAAATCCATGTTTATTTAACGAGTATTGTGACGTATTACCAAGCACTTTTGATTATATTGTTGCAGCTGTTAAACCTATTATTTAACTATCAATAACCAATTTATAAAAACCTATTTCTATTGAGGAGAGGTTCGTTATTGACTTTACTTTAAGGTAAGAAAACAAAATTAAAATCGGTTCATCCGTTCGGGAGCTACGATGCCACACACACACACACACACACACACACACACACACACACACACACACACACACACACACACACACACACACACACACACACACACACACACACACACACAGAGTGAGACACGTCAAACTTGTAGTACGTAGTAAATATTTAATTATTAATAAATTACTGTGTCGCGTCGCGGAACGCAACTTGATCAGTATTTTACTATTCGTTTGACGTCTCAAAATGACAGATTAAAAAGAATTAAAATCTGTACTGGGTTATTATTTTAATATTTTAATAACGTCATATTCATTGTAATGTTATCGATTCTATTCAATTATTTCGTGAGTAATATTTTTTCTCTCATGTGGCTAGTAAGTTTGGTTGTCGTACAGTTGACATGCAGTTCACGCGCAGCTTACGCGCAGTTCAAAGATTACAAGAATACCGTTTATCACTCAAACTTGAACTTAACTGCAACTGCACTACAACTTCATCGGCGCGTCATAAAATTACGTGAATTAGCCCTCAGATCTTATTTTTAAATCGATTTGTGGGTAAAACTTTAAACGCCTGTTGTATTTTATTACTATACTCTTGGAGCCGTACAAAAAATGCTTTACCCCATACTTAGCAGCAGTTTTTGCCGGGTGTAGGCAGAGTTGTATATTGTCACGCTACATAATGCTGATCATCATCTACCTAGCCCTTTCCCAAGCTAGTTGGGTAGGCTTCCAGTCTACCCGGTTGCAGCTTGCAGTGTTTTACATGGAGCGACTGCCTATCGGACCTCCACAACCCAGTTACTAGGTAACACGATACCCCTTGGTAAGACTGGTTGTCAGATTTTCTGGCTTCTGACTACTACCCATAAGGACTGTCAAAGATCTATAAATGACAGCCGGGACCAACGGCTTTACGTGCTTTCCGAGGCACGGAGGGAACTCTGTATGAAATGGATGGTCACCCATCCACAGACCGACCGTGGTAAGCGTAGCTTAACCTTTGACCGATCGATATGTACGACTTTTACTAAGCCACAAGCTCTTCGTTTATAACTACCAATTGTTATCCATAGTAATACTATAAATGCAAAAGTAAATCGGTCTGTCACGCTTTAACGATCAAACGGCTGAACCGATTTTAATGAAATTTGGCATGAAGATAGCCTAAACCCTGGGGAAGGACATAGGCTACTTTTTAATAGGGTATTTTACTCTATACGAGAAAAAATCTATAAATATGTTGTTGACACAGTTTAGGCATAAAGCAGTCGGAAAATGTAAGTTTTAGTTCATAAAATAACAAAACAATTTTTTAAATTCAATTTAAAGTTTTCATAATTTTTAATCCTAACTAATATTATAAATGCGAAAGTAACTCTGTCTGTCTGTCTGTCTTTTCTACACGCCTAAACTACTGAACCGATTTGTGTGAAATTTGGTACAGGGTAAGTGTGAACCCCAACAAAGGACATAGGCTACTTTTTATTCGACTTCGACTTCGACTTGTCTGCGTCCGCGATAACCGACATATACGCGGGCGAAGTCGCGGCCAAACGCTAGTCTGTTATAAAACACCGTGAAATAGTAGCGGCCATGTTATTACGCCGTACGGCTGTGTAAACAAAAAATTGTCAACTGTCAGTCAACCGATTGGCGTAATATAGGCTTTGTACTTTTATTATTTTCGTAACCAACGTAATTTTTTCATTAATACACCTATTACAAAATATGCTTTTAATTATTTTTAAATGATATACAATTATCATATTTAATATGACCTCATTTGATACAAAACAAACTGACGTCATTTACTCTGAGCAATATGGCGTCCAGTAAGAGGCGTTTTCGTCAAACTACGCGCTAAATTTGAAAATTTAAAATTTAGATGCATTTTTATGGCACTTATCGATTGAATAAAAAAAATTTGTTTTTTTTGGTGGCATATTAGCACTACAGAATTTCATTGAGACACTTTTCAAAAATGGGTGTAATACCCTATTCGGGACTTCGTCTGCATCCGCGATAATCGACATTCACGCGGACGAAGTCGCGGGTAAAAGCTAGTAATTATTATAATTTGCTTTTTATTTTCCTAAAGTTTCCATGTCTTATATCTTGATATAATCGCGAAGTAAAATGGGTAAAAATTCACAGATAATGTGAGAATATTAAGTATGTAACTCACCGTGTGGTGCCGGCCGCGAATAGCACCACCCCATTTCTACCCGTGGGTGTAGTAGAAGGCGACAGAGGGATAATGACTAGAGGATGGGCAGCAGCGTCCTTCTGAGTACCATAACACCTACTGCGATCGCCAACATGCATCGGACAAGCATGGCGATTACGGCTGAATCCCCCCTTGCGATAGACCAATGCCCAGCATTGGGCGTCTAAAGGTTGACACGAATGAATGAATGAAGCGAGTAAATTAAACAACTTATTTTATTTTTAAACATGAACATTTATTTATTAAATATGCATAGTAGAGTATAACATTTTTTAATATTAATTTCAGAAAAAAGAATAACAGAAAGGATATACTTACATTACGTTTTGTACTTTGGCATAATATTATCATTTATAATTATAATTTATGTTTTTTAACCGTCTAACGGTTCTGTTGCTTAGCAACGAAACATTATTAAACTAGAATATCCAAATTCGATTCGCGCATTGATCCTCACATCAGTATCATACATTAACAGTCGGGGAGCGGAAAGGTTAAGCCTTTCTTAAAAACGGGCGTGGTTCTAAATTCGAACCGTATGTTTTTACAATTTGCAAACTGGCCCATCGATTCCTGATGTGCGTTACAATGAACCCTGTAGATCCCGTGGAACCCACTTCTAGGTTCCCTTAAACCCGCTTGTAGGTTCCCTGAAACCCACTTTAGGTTAACTAGAACCCACTTGTAGGTTCAGTGAAATAGATTTTGCGGAAAAGTCACCAAGATTCCGTGAAATTACATTTGTCTTCAATAGTTCGATTATCAAATAATTATTATTAAAACAGTTTTATTATTCACATTAAAAAAGGTAAATAATGGAATTACTAAGCAAATATCGATATATAAATACAAAGTAATGTTTTTATGTCTGTCCTCTGCGTTTCTAAACTTCATCAGATGTGATAAAACTTTTGGTACGTTGTTTTTCGTACGCAAAGGTCCCTAGCCCGAAAAAGAAAAAACACCCCGAACGTTCGCGGGCAGCAGCTTGTTAATTAATAATAAAAGCTTTTTTCTTATTTCTAATTGCAGTGTCTTTCATTTATAATCATTTGATGTAGGGTTTTCGTAGATTTGGCAATACATAGCAAGAAGTCGAGACCGATGGAAGAAATAGAGAGAGGCCTTTGCCCTGCAGTGGAACACGGGCTAAATATAACAATAATAATCATCATATTGGGTCCCCTAAAACAAAATGGGTTTTTTGAGTATCCCACAAACATTTAGGACCCGCTAACTTAGCCTTTCCCCTTTAGTATTTTCCCGACTGCACTTGCACTTGGTACGGTTTGAAGACATCTTCAGAGTTTAGCGTTTGGAGTCAGAAGGCATCAGTAGGATAGGCACACGACCAAAGAGAAATCTTGCTCCGGAGTCCTGAAAAAAAAAATAACATTTCAGATGGATGGATTGTGTGAAGAATAGGAATATACAATATGGATCTCACGTGATAATTAGCAGTTTTGCACTCCGTGGCAACGTTACTTTTCAGTGTTATAAGGATTCAAGTTTATTCAGTCATTGACCTAGTTTCATTTCTACATTCAATTCTACAGAGTGTTTAAATTTGTTCAAAATTAAAACTCTACTTTTTGACCTAATTACTGGACCGATTTCGTTCAATTTTTGTATATCGTTAGAAAAGGCGGTAACAAGTATGTCGTATAATTTATTGCATATATGTGGTCCCCATTCTGTATATAGAAAAGGCGGTAACAAGTATGTCGTATAATTTATTGCATATATGTGGTCCCCATTCTGTATATAGGGTGACTGGTAATTAGTGTACGATACTTAAACACGTGATTGTGTTCATGATAACAAACCACTTTCCCGAAGATTTTTTTTCTTTTGTACTGGTTCTCTTTATGTCACAGGCGTGCGCGTGCGTGAATTTCAAACGGCTGTTGTGTTATTGTGATAAAACTGAACCAGTACAAAAAAACATTTTTTCTTCGGGAAAGTTATTTGTTATCATGAACAAAATCACGTGTTTAAGTATCGTACACTAATTACCAGTCACCCTATATATATTTCATATGAATGAAAAGAGTCAGTATAAGCATGACGGTTGATAGGACGGAATGGAAGAAGAAACGTGTTGCACGTGTTGTGTTACAAATGAATGTATGGATATCGCCATGATTCTTTTCTTTGTAATGCCAAGCCTCATTTCTAGGTCGTGTCTGTGGGAGCCATGCACAGGACACTCCGTAAGGAAATTCCAGAATTGTGTTAAAAAAACCGAAATTGACAACATTTAATATTTTTAACCTGTATGTATTATTATGTTATGTAAAAGTAAATACAAATCTAGGGCTCCCGTATTTTTCCGTTTTTCGAAATTATGTACTTTTCGTTCATAATTTCCACTTTGAAATTCGTCGTATTCTAAAAAGACGTAACCGCCAAATGACGTCATGCTTATGGTGGAATAGCGTTTTATCCTTTGCTTGACTGTGACCCGTCAAAAAAACACACAATTACACTTCATTTATGTGACATTGACATGTGTCTTATTTGACGTTAATATTTTCATCTAAACCATTGAAATGCTTATGCAAAGGTAACTATCTCATTCCACCGTTTATGTGACGTCATCACATGTTTTTTGATTTTACTTATTTTTCTCAGAAATGAAGAAATAAAAAAATATAATTTATAATATCGGACTCACGATATGAAAATAAAGAAATGGTATTTTTGTTTTAAGGTCGTGTGAGTTTTGAAATGCTGTCAATTCCGGAGCTTAAGCCCTAGTTGAACTCCAAGATGTCATACCGAGGCTTCTTTTTTAACCGCAATTTCTGCGTTCGCGATAATGTTTATATATGCGGACATACCAGCGGCAGTTACTCGAAATAAAAAAATAAATAAAACCTACGTAAATAAAATAAAAACTTACCGTTTTGAAATTATTGAGCTTTGCCATTTTTCCAACAATATCGGATAACCTTTTGTGTTCATTGGTCGTAAAATTTGCCAGATGAATAGAAGGCTCTTTAGGAGCGCCAAAACTGAAAAAGAAAATGTTTACTATCTTAATAGCCCAGTTGTTAAGGGTCTGTAGACAAAATCCCTTTGTCCCAGTTACTTTTTTTTAAATCTTTATTTATTTAGAGGCTTTTGGTTATCACACATAACCAATAACCATGTCAGCCCCATTATAACACATAACAAAAAATTACAACTAAAAAATAAAAAATTAAAACTAAGGGACAGAGACAGAAACTGAGAGAGAGAGAGAGCTGCATGCAGTGTTCCATTTTGTTTTAGGCAGGCACCGCATATACAGGGTGGGCATGGCAATAGCACAAAAAATATACATGGTAGAATTTGGTGTAATTGTTTTTATTGAGCATTCATAATATTAAATTATGACGCCACAAGTTGCCGCTCTTCTCACAAGTTAGAAAACCAATATTTTATATGGTGTTTTAGTATATCTGAACATTCTTTTGAATTTCGTGTTTAGGATTTATTTGATAATTTCTAAATATTCTTATGAACTAGTATTACCAGTATTTTAATTTTTTGTCGTATCGTCGTCCCCACCTTGTAAACAAAGGAGCCACAATGGAGTCAGATTTGTTACCTGCCTTAAACACCATCACTTCACTTTTCTTTGCTTTGTATCTGAGTCCCTGGGCCTGCACATATTCTGCGCATAGCGCTGATCGATCTGCTCAACAGCACCATATCATCAGCATGACTAATGTTATTCAAGCACACCGCATTTATATGACATCCTATGCCGATGCTGCTGAGCATACCAATCACCTTGTTCATGTATAAGTTGAAGAGCCGAGAAGAAGTTAACCCATCCTGTCTCACCCCACACCCCAACGCCATACGCTCAAGCGCGAGCCAGCCCACCTCACGACATTTTTTGATTGGAGTACCAAAATTTCAAAATTGGCACTATATCTCACGGTACTTCAGTTTCATGTCTCAGTTTTTGCCACAAGACATCATACGACACTAAGTCGAATGCCCTAGACAGGTCTAGGTAACAAGCATAGCATGCATATACAAGGAAGGGGACAAACGATACGACAAAAAATTAAAATACTGGTAATACTAGTTTGTAAGAATATTTTGAAACTATGAAATAAATCCTAAAAACGACATTAAAAAAAAGATTAGAAATACTGAAGAGCTTATAAATGTAACCAAAATAAAACACCATATGAAATATTGGTTTTCTAACTTGTGAGAAGAGCGGCAACTTGTGGCGTCATAATTTAATACTATTAATTAATCTTATATATAAAAATGAATCGCTAAATGTGTTGGTAAGCGCATAACTTGCGAACCGCTTGACCAAATTGATAATTCTTTTTTTATGTGTAGGGTAGGGTAGGTGTAGGGTAGGTGTAGGTGTAGGGTAGGTGTAGGGTAGGTGTAGGGTAGGGTAGGTGTAGGGTAGGGTAGGTAGGTAGGTAGATAAGGACTGGACAACGTCTGTCGGGTCAGCTAGTGGTCAATAAAAACAATTACACCTAATTATCAAATCCTACCATGATCCTTTTCTGTGCTATTGCCAACCCCACCCTGTATACAACACGCACTGTACGTAATACGATAGAGTATGCAGGCACGCTCGCCTTTGGGTTTTTGAACGTGAGACTCAAAAGTTTAGAGGAATTCACGTAAAATAATAAATACTAAATCGTACTCAAAGCGTTTGTTCGTTTGAGTTCGGGTTTCCTTTTCAGGGGTTTCATCAGGTTTCAAGAGTCCTTGCCAGTCATATGCTGGATACTCTTCGTCATAGCCCAGTATCTTGTAAACTCCGGATGTGTTGGAAGAGGCACTGCAAGTAAATACATTTAAAACTCAAAATCATATATTTCAATAGGGTATTTTACTCTATACGAGAAAAAATATATACATATGTAATTGAGACAGTTTAGGCATAAAGCAATCGGAAAATGTAAGTTTTAGTTCATAAAATAACAAAACAATTTTTTAAATTCAATTCAAAGTTTTCAGTATTTTTAGTCTGTTATATAACATCGTGAAATAGTAGCGGCCATGTTATTACGCCGTACGGCTGTGTAAACAAAAAATTGTCAACTGTCAGTCAACCGATTGGCGTAATATAGACTTTGTACTTTTATTATTTTCGTAACCAACGTAATTTTTTTATTATTACACTTACTACAAAATATGCTTTTAATTATTTTTAAATGTTATACAATTATCATATTTAATAAGAGCTCATTTGATACAAAACGAACTGACGTCATTAACGCTGAGCAATATGGCGTCCAGTAAGAGGCGTTTTCGTCAAACTACGCGCGAAATTTGAAAATTAAAAATTTTGATGTATTTTTATGGCACTTGTCGATTGAATAAAAAAATTGTGTTTTTTTTGGTGGCATATTAGCACTACAGAAATGCATTGAGATACTTTTCAAATATCGGTGTAATACCCTATTCAAACCAAAATTTTAAATAACCGAGGCAGCTAAGAGATGACCTGTCCTCAACTGACGGCGTATATTTGTAAAATAAATATAGTTTTAAGTAACCTAGAGAAGAAGTACAGTAAAAGTCGGTTAAGTGGGACCTGTATAAGTGAGAAACCTCCATAGCTGGAACCGATGGTGAGGTCCCGACACTTTAGCACTGAATTACCTTTGTTAGTGAGACAAAACAAACCTCTATAACTGGGATTAGTTCTTTGGATTTATCAACATAACTACCTCTACAGCAAATGTATTTTATCTTTTTTATTGAGATTATATTTTAAAGAATACTTTTGCTACCGACGACCAACGACATCGTTAAGAGCGCCCAACCCGTCATATTTCCCATACAAACGCTCGTACGCGATTACGGCGTTATAACAAATTAAAACCTTAATAATTTTAACACACAGGTATCTTGTGGTTAAAATCTAGGTTTGTATGAAGCCAAAAATAAACTTTTTTGAGAAACTAACTCAGTAAACACGTCCGAAAATCAGCTTTTTTGCACAATTTTATCTGAACTTTGGCCGTTCATAATGTACTCATACATTGAAAAAGTAAAAAAACATCTTCATACAAACCTTGCACATGTAATGGTGATTCTAAACTACAAACATTATTACCAAAAACTGTAAGGCTTTTTCAAAAACACGTATGTCCTGGAACAAGTATTGTGAAATTTCCGCGCGCCAATTTTCTTGTGATGTTATCGCGTTCTCACTCACTCGTTTGTTTTCGAGCTTTGCGTAGGTTGAAACAAAAAAAATTTCAATCACGCTCGCGTTGAAGTTCGTTCACGGGTAACCGGTGGATACAAGCGGCAGGTTTCCGCTCGTTTTAACTTTGGTACTTACATGAATACCATTGCGATGGTTAGGAAGATAGTAAAATAATTGTGGAACGCCTTCATATTGTTCTTGGAACTGCTGCCTGTCTCATAATGTACTCCATAGAATCGCCCTTGCCTTTATATACAACCCAAAATCTTATATAAATGGTAATTTATTTATTAACACAATTATAATTTACTTACACTTTAAGGGCGCGTATTCGATTTAGCGCAACTCAAAATCTAAATGATTGCTAGAACGGCGAAGCAGCATTGACACACACTAGTACAATACAATGGTCTGTTTGTGTGCATCAGAAAAAAAAAAATGCACGAAATAAGCACGATAATTGAAATTGATCGGCAAAGGACAGCGCGCGAGGTTTAACAGTGCTTTTTAAAATAATTGTCTAAAATAAATGAGTACAAGAAACTGATTTTTTGAAAATAAATATATCAGTTATGTTTTTATTCAAATACTGGTGAAAAAAAATTGTTAAAGTGAACCGATTTTGTACTTTTTTAATACTGTTTTTTAATAGCTAATAGTAATATTTTCGTAATTTTGGCTCAGTTATGTACTTTGAGACTTTATACCCTGTTGGAAAAACGCATAAAACATAATATTTTGGCATACTGTAATGGTTGTATTCGTCCTGAGCGTTAACTCTGACGTCTATTTTCGTAAAACGCTATGAAAGGATGGTCTTCGCTATAAAAAAACATAATTAAAATTATACTTTTACTCTGTAGTTCACTAAAGCAAGACTTAATCTATCTAAAACTGTAATTGTCATTAAATAATCTGCTCACATCATTACGATATTGCTTTGGGCAAAACGCGAAAACATGAAGATTTCGTCACGAATCGAATACACGCTCTTAATACGCAACTCCGCCCGCGTGAAGTTTCATACGTATCCCTAAAATTTTCTAAGGGCTCTTACACACGAGCGGCATGTTGAACCAGTTACTTATGCCGTTGGCAACATGCCGCTCGTGTGTAGGAGCCCTAAGGCTCAACTCACACTGGCGCAGAGTCTAAGCGACGCGACGCGTCCTATTTTCCCGCCTAAAGCATATTTATCTCTATTGTTCTATTATTTAAGTACAAATTTGTGCTATGTAAATATGGAAGCGCGCGTTGACGCGCGCATTCGCGCTTCGACGCTCGGCTGGAGTCGAGTGGATTCGCGAGTCGCCGTGCAAAACATGACGCGTCGCGTCGCTTCGACTGCGCCAGTGTGTGTTGAGCCTAAAAGGGGCTCTTGGTTAAGCTACGCTTGCTGCGGTCGGCCCATGGATGGGTGACCATCTGTGAGCTTCGGAAAGCACGTAAAGCCGCTGGTCGCGACTGTCATTCGTAGGTCTTTGACAGTCGCTATGGGTAAAACTGTACTGTAGATGTAAAAGAGACACTGTTCAGGGTCTACTGCCAAAGCTTTTACACCAGTGCTCTATGGACCAGCTACACGCAACGGGCCTACAACGCTCTTCGCGTACAATATAACAACGCCTTCAGGATTCTGGTCGGCCTCCCACGTATTCGGTTTCGAGCCCACAACCTCTTGCATGAGAGGTGGGCGTTTTAACCACTGGACCTTCATCGATTATAGATAAAAATTAAATATTTATAAGGCATGTTTTCGTCAATTTCGACAGCCAACAAAATTGGAATTAATATTAATGGAACGATTATTAAACACTACTCCATTTATAATAGCATTAGAAAAAAGAGGCTCGTAGAAGCAAGAATGAAATACATTTTGACGACACGGTTGGCGCAGTGGCTGAGCGATCGACTGCTGCGCAGTGTGTTGCGGGTTCGATTCCCGCCCAAGGTAAATATTTGTGTGATGAGCACTTGTGTTTGCCTTGTGTCTGGGTGCTTGTGCCTTATGTATGTATTTAAAACATATTTGTGTATGTATATCAGCTGTCTGACACCCATAGTACAGGGTCTCCCTAGTTTGAGGTCAGATGGCCGTGTGTGAAATGTCCCCACATATTATTATTATTTTATATCAACAATTTTTTATTTAAATTATTTTAACATAATGTTGATAAATAGATCTAAGGTAGTACTAAATATAGACGTATAATAATAATATAAACAAAATAAAAGTCTTATAAAGATTAGGTAACATTTTAAATTTGTTGGAATTATAGTGAAACGAACAACGTTCACGGTATTGTTCACCAGGAGTAGGAGACAGAACAGAACTAGAAACTGGAACTGACACCCAGTGTTACCAAGGGGTATCGTGTTACCCAGTAGCTGGGTTGTGAAGGTCCAATAGGCAGTCGCTCCATGTGAAAAACACTGGTATTCAGCTGCATATGTTTAGACTGTAGGCAGACCCCGACATACTTGAAAAAAGGCTAGGTAGTTTTTTAACCGACTTCAAAAAGGAGGAGGTTATCAATTCGAATGTTTTTTTTTGTTTGTTACCTGATTTCTTTGGACTGGGTGTTCCGATTTTGATGATTCTTTTTTTATTTGAAAGTTAGTGCTTCCCGTGTGGTCCCATTTTAATTTGGTCCAGTTCTGACAATGACATCCATGAGAAAACCGTATAAGTCTTAAATTTGCATTAAGTATGTGCGCGATTTGTTACGCGATTTCTCCGGCAAACGTAAACTGATTTTTTTTTATGGATAGGGTATGCTTCAGGGGTGGTCCCATATAAATTTTATCGAAATTGATTCAGCACTTTTTGAAAAATCAACAAATACCCAAAAATTTTACATAGACGACGTTTTAGTTTCAACAATATTAAATATTGTTGAAACAAGTTAAGTAATTGTAGTAGTTAACTTTAAATCTCTTCTTAATTGATTTGGATGAGAAGGAGGTACTAAAAAGCGGAAAATAAGAAGCATTTTACAAAAAAGACAACCGCCTTCAAAAACTAAAAAGTGAAAAATAACTTTAGCACAGAACACACATTGACTTTAGTTTCGGAAGTCGGTGGCAATACAAAACAACAAACAGAATAAAGCCACTGAATTTCGAAACTAAAGCCAATATGTGTTCTGTGCTAAAGTTATTTTTCACATTTTAGTTTTTGAAGGCGGTTGTCTTTTTTGTAAAAAGTTTTTTTTTTAAAATTTATGTTCAGGCATAACTCCGCATAACACTGTCATATATAGACGGACGGTCCCATATAAATTTTACCAAAATTGATACAGCCCTTTTTGAGAAAATCAACAAAACCCCAAAAAAAATACTAGACGACGTTTTAGTTTCTTCAATTTTTGGAGGACTAACAATCTCTTTTAAGTGTGTCGCCGTTTCTTAATGGATTTGAATGTATAGGAAATACTAAAAAGTGAAAAATAACAACTTTTTTCGAAAAAAAAAAAGAAAACCTTTCGGAAGTCGGTGGCAATACAAAACAACAAACGCAAAGCCACCGCCACCCACTTCCGAAAGTAAAGTAATGTGTGTTCTGTGCTAAAGTTATTTATCACTTTTTAGATTTTGAAATCGGTTTTCTTTTTTTTTTTACTTTTTTTTAATCAAAAGTTACGATTAATTGGGAATAACGAAAAGTTTTTTTTTTAATCTTTATTTAATTTACATCATGCCACCCTCATAGGCCTTACAATGTTTAAGTTACTACTATCAACGTTTAATTGCTAATTTAACCATATTATACAGGATTATATTTCAGTCACCATCCAAATGACAATGCCAGATCCTGCCCCACCCATGTACAGAAAAAGTAACACATGTACAGAAAAAGTAAATTTATGAAAACAATTGTAATGAATATAGAACCTTTCTATACTAAATTGTTTTTCTTTAGAACTTGCGGATTACGAAATACCTACCCACAAAATACAAACTCATTTTACCTAAAATACAATTTAACCTATAATCAATGTCATTATTGTTTTTAGATTTAAACGGAAGCCGCAAGTTCTACAGTCACTAAGACTAATGTTTAGTTATCAGCAATAAATAAACAGTAAGATGCTACATATTGCACATGACTTTTATTGAGTGGGGCAAAGTTGTATATAGTTTCTGGCATTGTCCTTTTTCAGGGTCATAATATCCCTGACATTGAACAACTTTTTCCAAAAAGAAAAATCACACCTCCCATACAAAATCAATAGTCAACTGATCGATTTTGTATGGGAAGTCTGTTTTTTTTTTCATATTTCGACCCATGTTCCTTGGAGAAAGTTGTTCAATTTTACGGATATTATCACCCTGAAAAATTTGGACGGTGACTGAAAAATAATCCTGTATAACCTCCTGTATAACCTCTGTAAAACTAGAACATTCTCTTAATCATTTAGTAAGTGAATATTTTTAATTATATTCATATTATATAGTTTAATTAATATGTGAAGTTGTGTCTGACGCGGACAAAACATTGACAATCACACAAAATCTACCAGGTATAATTAAACGAAACTTACACCATCTTACAGACAATTTTATTATCTATCTTTTTTTTTTTAATTTTGAAAGAATACTACTTTTATTAAATTTTTTCGACAAAATTTTGAGAGTTTTGGACGCAGACTGCGTCCGTTCTGCATCAGTTCTGCGTCCGAAACTCTCAAAGCATTGACATTGTTCTCGCGACTTAACCTTAACCTCTCAACTTGTTCCGGACACACTAACGTTAAGTTAGGCTACTTTTTGTTTGATCTTGACCATTTCTGGTTCCCGATACGGAGATCAAAGGAAATCAAAGATTAAACATATCTTTACCGTTGTTTGCGAAAACCTGTTTAAAACGTTAGGTACGTCTAAACTTTGAATAGGTACTCTTTTCTTTTCTTTTTCGTTCTACTTCTTTAAACTATAAACTATATTGGGGTTGGCTTCCAGTCTAACCGGAAGCAGCTGAATACCAGTGTTTTACATGGAGCGACTGCCTATCGGACCTCCACAACCCAGTTACTGGGTAACACGATACCCCTTGGTAAGACTGGTTGTCAAACTTTCTGGCTTCTGACTACCCATAACGACTGCCAAAGATCTATAAATGACAGCCGGGACCAACAGCTTTACGTGCTTTCCGAGGCACGGAGAGAACTCGGTAAGAAAGGAATGGTCACCCATCCACAGACCGACCGCGGCTAGCGTAGCTTAACCTTTGACCGATCGATCTGTACGGCTTTAACTTAGCCACGAGCACCACCTCAACCCCCTCCCCTCCTCAACTAAATAACTAATAATATTCCTTGGTGATAACTTTCTTTTCGAGCCGTTTGGGGTTGAACCCCTCGGGTCGTGGGGTCCGAGTACTCATCTTCTTTTTAAGGAAATTTCCAAAAGGTTAGTTGACCTTGACACTTCCCGTGATCCAAGAGCTGGTTTTTACTTTGGGCAGAGGTTAAGCATTGCCATCCAACGGGGCAATGCAGCCAGTCTCTTGGGCACATTCCCAAATGAAGGCGATGTGGAGGAATTTTTTGATGCCTTATTATATTAGTTTTTTTTTTGTTAAATAGTTATAGGTTTTTCTATTTTATTGTAAAAAAATAATGTTAATTTTTTTTAAATTCCCAATAATTTTAAAAGACTGAAGTTACTTGCCATATAATACTTTAGAATGTCAATTATTTAAGTTTTGGATTCTAGTGGGCAAAATTTGTTATTATTTTGGTTATGTTACTTTTCTTATTAAGTTACAATATTTAACAATATTTTAAAAATAGTCTTAACTGTTTTGAAAATATTGTTTAAGATTAATTAATAATTATAAAAAAGAAACTAGTTAGTAGATTAGTTTATTAACTGATTATTCTGAAAATTTAGTTGTTTTTCAGCATCGCAATAATTATTTATTTTCTAAATAAAAAAAATAGCATCAGATTTTGTTTTAAATTTTGAGTTCCTATTAGAATAACATTTTTAACACTTTTTTACCAAATATTTTGATTAATAAATAAAAAATAGTAAAAACGACCTTTTATTTCACATAGTTTTACTACCTATTGTAGGTATTCGTTAACTAGATCTTTAGATTTTTTGTTCCTTTACCCCCTCAATCTCTGACCTAATTGACTTGTACTAACTATTGATGTTCAAGATTAGTCCTTTGCTACACATCTGACTTCATCATAACCAATATTTCGTGGCTGTAAAGTACTTCAGTTCAATTTTTGTGGGCTGTAAAGAACTCATTTTCGTCAATATTTAAATTTGGTTTATTTTGTTAATAGGGTATTACACCCATTTTTGAAAAGTGTCTCAATGAAATTCTGTAGTGCTAATATGCCACCAAAAAAAACACAAAAATTTTATTCAATCGATAAGTGCCATAAAAATGCATCTAAATTTTCAATTTTCAAATTTCGCGCGTAGTTTGACGAAAACGCCTCTTACTGGACGCCATATTGCTCAGCGTAAATGACGTCAGTTCGTTTTGTATCAAATGAGCTCATATTAAATATGATAATTGTATATCATTTAAAAATAATTAAAAGCATATTTTGTAATAGGTATAATAATGAAAAAATTACGTTGGTTACGAAAATAATAAAAGTACAAAGCCTATATTACGCCAATCGGTTGACTGACAGTTGACAATTTTTTGTTTACACAGCCGTATGGCGTAATAACATGGCCCCTACTATTTCACGGTGTTTTATAACAGATTAAAAATACTGAAAACTTTGAATTGAATTTAAAAATTTGTTTTGTTATTTTATGAACTAAAACTTACATTTTCCGACTGCTTAATGCCTAAACTGTCTCAGTAACATATTTATAGATTTTTTCTCGTATAGAGTAAAATACCCTATTAATATGGATAGATCACAAAAAAATAGTTGTGGTTTCTGAAGACATCAAGAATATAGTAATAAGTTTAAAAAAGATATTAGACAAAAACAATTTTATTTTTTGTTTTTTTGCTCTACTAAAAACTCGTGTTTTGTCCTTTACGACAATTGAAATTTCCGGTATCGTATATAAAACCCCCCAAAATTACTGAGCCTAAAACTTTGAAAATAATACAAAATATAGTTAATTGCTTGTAAATTACAGGAAAACCTATAGGAATTCTATCAATTGAAACTTTGGCATTATACGCCCCTCTCCACGCGAGTTCAACTCGTACTTGGCCGGTTTTGTACACTCGGTATTATTTTGTTACAGAAACCATTACTGATAACGGATGAGAACGGCGCCAGGAACTGCGTGGCTCCTCAGAAGCTGATCATTGATGCGCTGGACCATACTAAAGAAGAAGCCATGTAAGTCAATTTTCAACAGACTTAAAAAAGAAGGAGGTTCTCAATTCGTCCTTTTTTCTTTTTCTTTTTTTGATGCATAGGGTATGTCTCTAGGATGGTCCCATATAAATTTAATCGAAATATATACATCACTTTATGAAAAAATCGACAGAAAGAAAAAAATTTTTCCAAAAAAAGAAAACCGCCTTCAAAAACTTGGGATTTTATTGGTGTTTTCCATTGCATTCAAAATCAAATCAAAATGGTTTTTATTGTATCTCATACATTTTTAACACCTTAATTAATTGAGACAGTCCCAGTAAGTTATAAAATATACTTGTGTTGGGGCTGCCTCGCTACTTCCTTCAGTTACAATGTTGAGACCAATTAATTAACAAATACTTATGAATAAATTAAAAGAAAAGATAATACAATTTTGAAAATAACATTCATATCAAATTAACAGCTTTAAGTGTGATTGAAATTTATGATGTGTGAGTGAATGTGTGTGTAAGGGGATGGGAGTGTAATGTATGATAAGTGTAGTGTTGTTGTGAGGAGTGGGTGTTGTGAGTGAATGTCAGGAGGAGTTTACTTTGCTACTTTCCTTACCTAGCTGACTCTAACCAAGATGCTTTCTGTTTCTTCATATGACAGTGGTTTCAACCATTCCGTCAAGGTCTTTTTACACTCTTGGAGAAGCTTTGGGTAAATATTAATTTCCAAGTTAAGTTTGTTGTAGATGTAGCTGGCTTGGGTGGTATATTGACGTCTAGCAAAAACAGTACGAACCCTTGGGGAGTGAGCAACAATATCATTGCGTCTTTTTTTCGGCCTGGTTGGTGTAAAAGGTAACGTTTTATGGAGGCATAAGATTATGTTGATGATATATAATTTCCTGACCGTCAGCAGGCCACTGATCTTGTATAAGTCTTGTGTAGAGTATCTGTAGGGTTTAAAATACATTACCTTTATGAGTGACCTCTGAGCTCTTTCCAAATCTAGAAATTTGGTTTTGGTGGCACCTCCCCAAACCGGTATGCAGTATGAAATTACTGACTGTACAAGCGCAACGTATATTTTATTCAACAGCTGCGCTGGCATCACATGTCGCAGATTTCTAAAAACCCATATTAGCTTTCTAACCCTAGCCATAGTTATTTCAATATGGTGGTGCCACGACAATCTTTGGTCTACTGTTATTCCTAAGTATTTTGTAGAACGGACTTGTTCAATATTCTGACAGTTGCCGCCACAGTGAAGAAAGTTGACACACCGGTGAATCTTGATTTTAAAATCAGCTCCAGGCTGTGTCCTCATATTCGGGGTAAAGCAAATAAAGTTTGTTTTTAGGACATTGAGCGTTAAGAGGTTTGCATTTAACCAGCTAGCTATTTCAGCCAGTCCTGTTTCGGCAGCATTTTTCACGGTAGCCCATGATACCCCAAAGAAAACAATTGCGGTATCATCTGCATAGGAGATGATCCGCCCGGCACTAACCCGAATGTTACATAACTCATTTATATATAAGAGAAAGAGTGTCGGGCCGAGCACACTCCCTTGCGGAACTCCGTAAACTACGCTTTCTTCATGGCTAAGCAAATCATTAATTTTAACCTGCTGTTTGCGGTCTTTAAGATAGCTTTCAAAGATAGATAATGCTACACCTCTTATACCTATAGTTTCAAGCCTGCGCAGAAGGATGGGAACAGAAACGGTGTCAAATGCCTTTTTGAGGTCTAAAAACACCGCTAGGCATTTATCTCCTTTATCTACTTTATTAATTATTTCAGAAGTTAATTCTAAGACAGCATCCTGTGTAGATCTACCCTTTCTAAAGCCAAACTGAGAATTGGATAAGATGTTATTTTTATTTAAGTACGCAATGAGTCTACAATTAAGCAGTTTTTCTATAATTTTTGAGATGCAAGGTAAAACAGATATTGGCCTATAGTTACTGACGTCGTCTGCATCCCCACCCTTGTGCACAGGGGTCACCACAGATTTTTTTAAAGCGGTAGGAAATATTCCTTTTTTAAAGCATAAATTAGCTAACCTACTTATTAGTGGAACAACCAAATCCCTGGCCAACTTCAGGAATTTGGTGGATATCTCATCCCAACCCGGTGAGCTCTTTGAATCAAGACCCACCAATATGCTATCCACTTCCTGTAGGTCAGTTTCATACAGGACAAACGAGGAAGACTGTGAGTTTGTGGCAGGGATATAATGTGGCATACCAAAATTGTTAAGAATATCCTCAGCTAGGGTTTTCCCAATTTTAACAAAAAATTGATTTACTCGGTTTAGTGAGTCAAGGGGATGCGGTGTTATGCTCAGAAGGCAATTATTTGAGGATTTTGGAGTTTTAAATTGGGTGATTTCATTTATTTTTAGCCATAATTGTTTTGGGTTTTTAATTGAGTCATTAATTTGAGTCCTATGGTATTGTCTCTTTAATTTTTTAATTAAGTTCGAGCAGAAATTACGGTAGCGTCTGAATGTGATCTTTAAAATGACATTGTAGGGATCTTTCTTTGACTGCATTTGCATTTTATTTCGAAGTTTGATACACCGCAGAGCCCCTAAAGTAATCCATGGCTTCAGAGTTCGCCTATACCCGGAGACTAGTTTTATTTTAGTGTTCGAAAGTAGCAAAGTTTTTAACAACCCTATCAATTTACTAGCTAAAATGTCTGGATCTTCACAAGTATTAAAAAATGAAATGTCCGTATTTACTAGGTCTTTGTAAGCATTTTCAAAGTCAATAATGGTTTTGTACTTACTTCTAGTTTTATTTTTAACTGTATGAGTTATGTTGAGAAGTACCATAGCATGGTCTGTGATAGACGTGTTCAAAACAGCCACAAAAGCTGAGCCACAGCACTTATCAATCTTCAACATGACGTGATCCAGACAGTTTAGCAGTCTAGTAGGCAGGCAATGTCCCGGAAGGAGTCCATGACCTGCCAGCATATTCAGGTAATTCAATCTATTATTGCGTTGCTGAGGTATTTCTATGTCTCTGGACACTAAATTAATATTTATGTCGCCTGTAATTATAACGTTTTTGTGTGTTTTGATAGTGTCTAGATGAAGATTCAGGGAAGCAATAAAATTGTCTACACATACATTTGACGGGGAACGATATATACCTATAATAGTGAAGTCTGAGATTGATATTTGGATCGCAGACGCATGTGTTAATTTAATTTCTGTCACTTGAGGTTGGTGGATATTTTTTACGTATACAACAACTCCGTCATTTTGGTTGAGCTGAGATTTTGTATAATAGGAGGTGTAATTATTAAGCAGTGGTAATTGTCTGTTATAATTTAGTCTGCATTCAGTCAGGATGAGGACATCTGAGTCGTGTTGTAATTGTGATAGGTTAACCTGTAAGTCATCAAAATTACTGTAGATACTCCGAATATTCTGGGTCAAAACAGTAAAGTTCGAGTTTTCTTGTTGAATATAATTGTGTACGTGTTCAATGTTAGTTATTATAGAATTCGCAATCTCAGTGTTGTCCAATTCCATTAGAGTATTTAAATTACTATCCATGTTCGTTTCTGATAAGTAAAAGGTGTTGCTTGTAATTTATAAATGTGTAAAATACCGAGGTTTTTTGTGTAAACGTAAGTAAACATATAATTTGTGAGAGTGTATATAGGTGTGTGTGTAAGAGGTATTGTATGTGGTGTAAGTGAGGTGAGGTGATAAGAGTGAGATTTGTTTCATTGTAGTTTAGCTGAACATTTTTAGTTACAGAGATATGACACATAAAATTATAAATTGTTCTTAATTGTACCAAAAAACAAATAAAATTACTTATATATCTAGTACATGCAAAATAAGTGCTTATTAAAAAGGGATAGAGGAAAGATATTGTCGCCATATTGAGTCATGAGGCTTGTAATAGATGATGAACTTGTGCTTCATTTTTTATTAAAATACCCTGGGAGTTTTCATCTCTCTTTACAAAGACTTGTCCAAGTTTAGTCCAACAAAATTTGTAGTTCTTAGTCTTTGCCAAGTCCCGGGCCAAAAAGTGTAATCGAGCCGCCTTGGCTGTTAGTTGATCTGATATGAACACAGGGGTATCCTCGCTACGGGTAAATCCAAGATGTTTCGCCTGCAATTTTATTTTGTTTTTTATGTTGTATGACTTTGTTTTTTGTAGTAAGTCGGATTTTAGAATTGAAGATCCAAGTTCAACAATTATGGGGGTGTTGTTTACCCCTGCCTTCTTTCCCTGAATTCTATAAATATCTGTTATATCGCGCGAGGCCAAATCAAGGTTTATATTTTTCGAAAGATGGAGTACCATGTTAATCAGGTCGTCCCTAGTTTCTTTAGGTGTCTTTGGAACATTTTTTATTTCGACACTAGTTTTTCGATTTCTTCTTTGTAAGTCCTCTATTTTGTCTTCAAGCAAAGTAATGTACTCTCTGTCTTTTTTCGACTGCAGCTCAAGAGATTCCATTCGCTTTTGGAATTCCTCATGTTGAGTGGATAATCGCTCGAGAGATGTTTCAATTTTACTATTCGTAAGATGGAGTTCTTTAAGATTGGCAGTAATTTCTTTGAGTTCCTTTTTTTGACTGGTCATGAAGGATGCAAACAACTCTTTCATATGCTCCTTGAACTCGCAAAACTCTGACGGCAAGTCTTCTTCTCTCAATCTTTTATTTCGTGTTGAAATAAAACTAGGAGGAGTACATTCAATCTCTTTTTCAATGAGGTTAGAATCAGAAAGCGATTTATTTAGTTGCATTGCAGCCATGGTACTAGGGAGCTATGGAATACCAAGAAGTTTTTACAAATTGTCGCGTCCGGCGCCGAGTGGCGGAGCTTAATAGGTGATTAGCAAAATGGGTGTTGCTAATTAGGTAATTAGTGACAAGGGCGGAGCTTCACTACGCACGAGGGAATTTTTGTTCAATAGTAATAAAACGGGGCGTACCAGATGTGTAGCCGTGGAGCGGTAAGTAGTTGCGCAGGCGCTTATTTGCCAAAGCCAAGTACCAGGATGTCAGAAGATTTTAGTTGAGGGCGGTATTCTCAGGAACGGTGTGTCGTCACCAGCTTAGTCTCTTCGTGCTCAATGCCTCCTTCAGACTTATGCGCTCCTATTTTATTCACTGAGTTTAATTTGATTTAAATTGATATTTAAATTAAATGTTATAATTTGTAACAGGTCTATTGCACGTCCACACTTAGCGGGGGTCCGAAAACTAAAAAGTGATAAATAACTAAAGCACAGAACACACATTACTTTACTTTCGGAAGTCGGTGGCGGTGGCTTAGTTTTTGTTGTTTTGTATTGCCACCGACTTCCGAAACTAAAGTCATGTGTGTTCTGTGCTTTAGTTATTTATCACTTTTTAGTATTTGAAAGCGGTTTTCTTTTTTTTGAAAAATCTATTTATTTTTCGCTTTTTAGTGTTGCCTTAACATCCAAATCCATTAAGAAACGGCAACACACTTAAAAGAGATTGTAAGTCCTCCAGTGATTGAAGAAACTAAAACGTCGTCTAAGTATTTTTTTTGGGAATTTGTTGTTTTTCTCAAAAAGGGCTGCACCAATTTTGATATGGGACCTTTTCAGAATAAACCCCTTTCAAACAAAAAAAGAATTTTGCAAATCCGTCTATATATGACAGAGTTACGCCCGAACATACATAAAAAAAAAAGATATAAACATTCGAATTGATAACCTCCTACTTTTTGAAGTCTGTTAAAAATATACATGGATGATGTTGTAATGTTCTCCAACCTTGTACTTTCAATCTCTGTTTTGACTGTGTTGCCGTTTATACCCTGTTCACAATAAGATTAGACAGTTACTCAAACATTTTTTACAGTCCCTTCAACCGATAGTGTATAACAAGTTAGGTACCTAACTCATTGAAGGAACTACATGTTCAAGAAAAAGCTGGTTATTGGAAATTTGATTTTATGACATTGGAGAATATATGGAATATTGTAACAATCCAAGATGTTAAGTACTTAATTTTGACATTGGTTTTAAAGTAACGATTACCTAATTATAATCATATTAATTTTATTCACATTAAACACAAATCTTAAAATTTATTGTACTACATACTTAGTTATAAAAATAACATTTGAATATTTGTATACCAAATATCGTGGTAGAGTGTATAGAACTTGAAAAAATACTATGTAAAACTACATTCTTACAAATAAAAAAATCTAATTCTAAATAAAGTTGAAATTTCAATACACGGCATGCCTAAACATACCACGTTATTGTTGTTGTACTTACGACGGTTAAGGGGCTATTAAACGACTTTTACACATTTTAAACTGACAATCACGTCAAAATGTGCAGTGTAAATGATTTGAAAAAAATATATGTTAAACTAGAACATTCTCTTAATCATATAGAAAGTGAATATTTTTGATTAAGTTCATATTAAATAGTTTAATTAACTCGTGAAGTTGTGTCTGACGCGGACAAAACATTGACAATCACACAAAATCTACCAGGTATAATTATCCGAAACTTACACTATCTTACAGACAATTTTATTATCTATCTTATAGTATACGCCTTTTTTTAATTTTGAAAGAATACTACTTTTATTTAATTTTTTCGACTAAACTTTGAGAGTTTTGGACGCAAAACTGATGCAGAACGGACGCAGTCTGCGTCCAAAACTTTCAAAATTTAGTCGAAAAAATAGTATTCTTTCAAAATTAAAAAAAAGGCGTATACTAAAAGATAGATAATAAAATTGTCTGTAAGATAGTATAAGTTTCGGATAATTAAACCTGGTAGATTTTGTGTGATTGTCAATGTTTTGTCCGCGTCAGACACAACTTCACGTGTTAATTAAACTATATAATATGAATATAATTAAAAATATTCACTTACTAAGTGATTAAGAGAATGTTCTAGTTTAACATATATTTTTTACAAATTATTTACACTGCACATTTTGACGTGATTGTCAGTTTAAAATCTATAAAAGTCGTTTAATAGCCCCTTAACATTGAAATTTTAACTTTATTTCCATACCTTTAAGTTATGTTGTTATTCGTCACCTAGAGGTGCCGATGCATGCCGATGCCGACAGTGGGTGCCGGGCCTTATACTCTTGATATATATCCATTAGTTATTTCTCTATTTTTATCTGCAGATATTTGCGGTGAATTATAATAGTAAAAATTATTATTTTATTCAGATAACTATAATAATAATAATAATAATTCTTTATTATCAGGCTACATAAACTAATACATAATTATTAACCTAGTTTAAAAATCTATTTACTACGTTGGATCGGCGACGTATTGCGCTGAGTCGTGGTGTCGGGTAACCTTCCTCGAAAACGCCGATACAAGACACCCGACGGCCAAAATTCTTCCTTCAAGAAGGTCTCTAGGTGATGAGTTGGTACTCGCACCACAAAAGATTTGAAGTTAATTTTGTGACGCGACTCCAACCACTCCACTCTCAAGGTGAATTTTTTTTTTTTTTCGGATTGGCATCTCGCAGGTCAACCTGGGAGGTTGTCGGCTGCTTAACCGGACTTTCCTGTGGTGCCTTAAAAATTATTATTTTTAGGGCCTCCAGCCAGGGCAAAAGAGCTTGCAAACTAGGCGACTACACGCTAAGGGCACCCCCTGTGGGGTACGAGCCTCGGCTCTCAAGGTGAATTTGGTCTTCATCCTTATATACAGTTCCAGGCACGTAAGTTGGCCAGAGATTTTGTAGTGGGGGAAGTTTGCGCATGTAAAAATGTATGAAATTGTGCGTGCGCGAACTTCCACCACTACAAAATCTGTGGCCAACTTACGTGCCGGTAATTATATATACTCCACAACGTCCTCTACCTTCGTAGTGTGGTGCAGACGTGACACGTACAGCTGCGTCGACGGAATAGCGAGACGCAGCAACATGTTCGGTTCGGTCAACGCGGTGCCGCACTGATTGCGACGAGTAGGCTTCTTCTTCTTCTCCACACGAATGAAGCCTACTACCTAAGCCTACTACTATGATCCAATGTGTTAGTAATTACAACAAAAACTTACAACTATTGTTAGTAAAAGGACACGGTATTGGTGATTCGGTACGGTATTGGTCATATTAATTTATCACCGTGCTCACCATCTTTTTTAAATATGGTATTACACCCATTTTTGAAAAGTGTCTCAATGAAATTCTGTAGTGCTAATATGCCTCCAAAAAAAAACATAAAATTTTTATTCAATCGATAAGTGCCATAAAAATGCATCTAAATTTTAAATTTTCAAATTTCGCGCATTGTTTGACGAAAACGCCTCTTACTGGACGCCATATTGCTCAGCGTAAATGACGTCAGTTCGTTTTGTATCAAATGAGCTCATATTAAATATGATAATTGTATATCATTTAAAAATAATTGAAGGCATATTTTGTAATAGGTGTAATAATGAAAAAATTACGTTGGTTACGTAAATAATAAAAGTACAAAAACCTATATTACGCCAATCGGTTGACTGACAGTTGACAATTTTTTGTTTACACAGCCGTATGGCGTAATAACATGGCCGCTACTATTTCATGGTGTTTTATAACAGATTAAAAATACTGAAAACTTTAAATTGAATTTAAAAATTTGTTTTGTTATTTTATGAACTAAAACTTACATTTTCCGACTGCTTTATGCCTAAACTGTCTCAATAACATATTTATAGTTTTTTTCTCGTATAGAGTAAAATACCCTATTGGAGACCTAACATCCTTCCCTGTTATTTTGAGGATGCTGTTGCTAGTTTCTCGTACTCTGCTTAGTAGAGATGCAGTTTTTTTGCGAATCACTTCATGAAAAACATCGGTTCGATTCTGCACAAACATCTCTGAACCACTACAAAAACGAGGTCTTCGCAACAGCATCCTAAAGCTATTATTATACTGAACGCGCAGTAATAATAATAATAATAATAATAATAATATGTGGGGACATTTTCACACACGGCCATCTGACCCCAAACTAGGGAGACCCTGTATTATGGGTGTCAGACAGCTGATATACATACACAAATCCATTTTTTTTGTGTCCGCTCTTTTGGCATAAGTGACCCACAGGTTTCCCGTGTAGAAACTTTGGCAATATGCCTTAAAAAAGGTGATTTTGCCATCTACACTACATCTACTACATTATTCGCATGGCGCCGACTCTTTATAATAAGTTGCCAAAATAATGGAGAGAAGAACATACAACAGAAAAATTAAGAAATATATTAAAAACAAATCTTATAGAGAAAGTTTATTACAGCACTGACGAATTTCTAACTGATAAATTAACTTGACTGTGTGACATGCAAATTTTATTCTTATTATCTATTTTGACATAAAATTTAATAATAAGATATCTATTATGGCGTGACGACACGGTTGGCGCAGTGGCTGAGCGATCGCAGCGTGTTGCGGGTTCGATTCCCGCCCAGGGTAAACATTTGTGTGATGAGCACTTGTGTTTGCCTTGTGTCTGGGTGTTGTTTATCTATATATGTATGTATTTACAAAAAAAAAATGTATTTGTGTATGTATATCAGCTGTCTGACACCCATAGTACAGGGTCTCCCTAGTTTGGGGTCAGATGGCCGTGTGTGAAAATGTCCCCACATATTATTATTATTATATTGTTTAATTGTTTATTATGATTATATATTATGTGCTAATAACACTGTTCTGTAGTAGCTCTATGTACAGACGCCATCACATCAAGTCATACCTAACTGTCAAATTTTCCCAATTAAATATGAACCTTATGCTTTTGTAATAAAGTTGAAAATCAATCAAAGAAATTTGACAGATTGTAGTAACTTGATGTGCTGGCCTCTGTACATAATATTTTAAGCTAAGTATATTAAATTTGGATTGTCAATCGCTTTGTATGAGAATAAATGTTAAATTATTAAGCTATTTTATAAGCTAACTATTTGTACGCCGTCAAGGCGAAATATGACAGTAATATAACTTAATGTAACATCTTGCATACCTTATGTGTGTGTATACTCATGTTTTGGACAAATAAAGTAATATTATTATGCTCTAGCGTTCACAGGGTAACCTCATTGCTTGTTACAGCGCGGAATCCGAAGTGATACCAGTGTTTCCCGTGAGTTGCGTGCGAGGGAACGGCCTGAGCGCTCTACACGCGTACTTGCTGGCTCTGACACCTCCGCAGCCGGTTGCCCCTCTTAGAGCTGATGATGTAAGCAGAATTTGATTTATTTACTCATTTCGGAAAACAACCTTATAAGTAGAGATTTATTGCAGGGTTTTAAAAGTATTGTAAATAGGTGTACAAGTGTAGCACCTGAGCTACACTTGTACAAAGTACGAATTACCGAGGAATCTACGCTACGTTGAATGAAAGGTACGAATAACTTTTAGAAGACTATATTAATAAAATTAGCGAGAGGTAAGATTTACAAGACCGCAGCTCTGAGCTTAGCTGGGTCTCACTGTGGGTCATAGTATAAAAACTATCTTCTACATCATTCAAATATAGTCTAAGGTATCCAGAAGGTTCTAACCATAGACTAAATAGTTATGGCTTCATTACATAAAGCCTCCCTGGTGGGCAAGTCTCTACAGTACACAAGAGTATAAGAATTAGAATTTCAACTTCTCTAAACATCTTTGTTTTTTTTTGTACAAATCCTGCCATGATCCTTTTTGTATTGTTTTAGGAAACCTGCGAGTTCCAAATCGATGAGATATTCCACGTTGGAGACAACTCTGGTCCCGTTGTTGGAGGGTTACTGACAAAGGGGCAGCTGTACGAAGGGGATAGCGTTATCATTGGTAAGTAAAAATCATCTATCTAGCCTTACCCGTTGTCCTAGGTGAACTAGTACTACTGTCCTAGGTGACTGTTGCGACGGTAATCTCAGTTGGAGAAAATAAACGAAATAGCGGACTGTATAAAATGTATAATATGTAAAGATGTAAAATTAAACAATACGTCATAAAAGTTAAAGACTACGTAGAATGGAAATAAGTTAAAATGTTAAGTAAATAAGTTAGGATGCGCGAGCGCAGCCATACGATGTCGCAGGTAAAGGCTCACTGTCGGTGGTGGGGAGCGGGGTGGTACTTCGTTATCGCCCGGCACCGCTCCCGGCCCTCCTCGCCTATGGTTGAGTGCATGCCTCAACAGTGACTAGATTCAATTTCTCTTATATGGCGTTCAAAAGTGTCTTTTTAACCCACGACGCAAAGACGACGGGGTGTTACAGTATTAGTTTATACGTGTGTGTGTGTGTGCGTGTGTGCGTGCGTGCCTGTGTGTAACCCAGTTACTGGGTAACACGATACCCCTTGGTTAGACTGGTAGTCAGACTTTCTGGCTTCTGACTACCCATAACGACTGCCAAAGATCTACAAATGACAGCCGGGACCAACGGCTTTACGTGCCTTCCGAGGCACGAAGGAAACTCGGTATGAAAGGGATTAAAAGGGTTTAATATAGATCAGGAATAGGGTAGGGGCAAGGATACTTCCCTGAGGAACACCGAATCCAGAATTTTTCTGCTTATCGCTTATAATATTATTTATTCTAACACATTGGTGTCGATCACCTAGGTAGTCAGCAAAGAGTTTCAGAGGCGTACCCCTGGTACCTATGACATCTAACTGTTTTAGAAGAATAAAAACTGACACTGTGTCGAAGGCTTTAGCTAAATCGAGGAAAATTCCCAGGGCATCCCTTGGTCAAGTTCCTGCGTTACATAATCGGTCAGGCTATGCACCGCATCGGCTGTAGATAATTTGGATAATTAATAATGATTCAATACCTACTTAGAAGTATTTTCTTTTAGTGCTTCCTAAGATTTTATTTATCGTCTCGCATTATTGATTGCAAGCCTAGCTTTTAGGCTGGAAGGCACAAAAACTAAGCAAACGACACTTGCTCGCAGGTTCGCTTGTTATCAATTCTAATGAGATAATGATTCAATTGGCCGTGTGGTGCCGGCCGAGAATAGCAGCACCCCATTTCTACCCGTGGGTGTCGTAAAAGACGACAGAGGGATCTCAACCAGAGAATGCAGCATCCTTTGAGTACCATAACACCTACTGCGATCGCCAACATGCATCAGCTAAGCATGGCGATTACGGCTAAACTCCCCCCCAATGGAATCCACAAATACACAGGTGGGGAGGTCTTTTCGGGAGACCTATGCCCAGCAGTGGGCGTCTAAAGGTTGATATGATGATGATGATGTTGAATGATTCAATACCTACATAAAGGTATTTTTTTTATCGTCTTGCATTATTGATTGCAAGCCTGGCTTTTGGGCTTTCATGGAAGGCACGCCACTGCAGTCAAAATTTTAAGCAAGCGACACTTGCGAGCAAGAAGACCGCTTGTTATCAATTCTAATGAGATAATGATTCAATACCTACTTAGAGGTTCATTTCTGTTTTTTTTCGTCTCGTATTATTGATTGCAAGCCTGGCTTTTGGGCTTTCATGGAAGGCACGCCACTGCAGTCAAAATTTTAAGGAAGCGACACTTGCGAGCAAGAAGACCACTTGTTATCAATTCTAATGAGATAATGATTCAATACCTACTTAATGGGTTTTTTTTTTGTTTTTTTTCTAACGTCTCACATTATTGACTGTAAGCCTGGCTTTTGGGCTTTCATGGGAGGCACGCCACTGTCAAAATTTTAAGCAAGCGACACTTGCGAGCAAAAAGTCCACTTGTTATCAATGGGGTATTTTACTCTATACGAGAAAAAAACTATAAATATGTTAATGAGACAGTTTAGGCATAAAGCAGTCGGAAAATGTAAGTTTTAGTTCATAAAATAGCAAAACCAATTTTTAAATTCAATTCAAAGTTTTCAGTATTTTTAATCTGTTATAAAACACCATGAAATAGTAGCGGCTATGTTATTACGTCATACGGCTGTGTAAACAAAAAATTGACAACTGTCAGTCAACCAATTGGCGTAATATAGGCTTTGTACTTTTATTATTTTCGTAACTAACGTAATTTTTTCATTTCATTTTATTTTTAAATTATATACAATTGTCATATTTAATATGAGCGCATTTGATACAAAACTAACTGACGTCATTTACGCTGAGCAATATGGCGCCCAGTAAGAGGCGTTTTTGTCAAACTACGCGCGAAATTTGAAAATTTAAAGTTTAGATGCATTTTTATGGCACTTATCGATTGAATAAAAATGTTGCGTTTTTTTTGGTGGCATATTAGCACTACAGAATTTCATTAAGACACTTTTCAAAAATGGGTGTAATACCCTATTCTAATAAGATAATGATTGAATACATACTTAGATGTATTTTTTTCGTGTTTTTTTTTATCGTCTCGAATTTTTGACTGCAAGCCTGGCTTTTAGGCTGGAAGGCATAAAGGCTACGCAAGTGACACTTGCTAGCAGGTACGCTTGTTATCAATTCTAATGAAATAATGATTCCGTACCTAATTAGAGGATTTTTTTTTTGTTTTTTTTTTTATTGTCTCTCATTATTGATTGTGTTGGAGATATATCACCTGCATGTACTAGCACTGGCTAGATAGAAACTGTCTACTAGACAAGTGACTTATGGTTTGATACATTATTGTTTTTTCCCCGTTATTGTTAGATTACTAACTTTTTATTTTATATTATTTATACTCTTTATACCTTTCTAACTATATACTTGAACAGTATTTCCTGTTGTTTCGCTCTACAGACCTCCCCAACAGATTGCAAGCCTGGCTTTTGGGCTTTCATGGAAGGCACGCCAGTGGTAAAAATTTTAAGCAAGCGACACTTGTCCGTAGGTCCGTTGGAAGACGGCTCGTTCACTCTATGCCGCGTGCGCAGCATCTACCGCAACCGCGCGTGGTGCGGGGGCGTGCGCGCGGGGCAGTGCGCCTCCGTGCGTCTGCCGCGCGTGCCGCACGCCGCGCCGCGCCCCGGCATGGTGCTGCTGGCGCCGCGCGCGGGGGGGGGCGCCGCCCGCCCCGCGCGCCCCGCCTTCTGCAGCTGCGAGCGCGGCACCACAGACGTGAGTCGTACAGCTAACAACACAGACGTGAGTCATACAGCTAACAACACAGACGTGAGTCATACAGCTAACAACACATACGTGAGTCATACAGCTAACAACACAGACGTGAGTCATACAGCTAACAACACATACGTGAGTCATACAGCTAACAACACATACGTGAGTCATACAGCTAACAACACATACGTGAGTCATACAGCTAACAACACAGACGTGAGTCATACAGCTAACAACACATACGTGAGTCATACAGCTAACAACACAGACGTGAGTCATACAGCTAACAACACATACGTGAGTCATACAGCTAACAACACATACGTGAGTCATACAGCTAACAACACATACGTGAGTCATACAGCTAACAACACAGACGTGAGTCATACAGCTAACAACACATACGTGAGTCATACAGCTAACAACACATACGTGAGTCATACAGCTAACAACACATACGTGAGTCATACAGCTAACAACACATACGTGAGTCATACAGCTAACAACACATACGTGAGTCATACAGCTAACAACACATACGTGAGTCATACAGCTAACAACACATACGTGAGTCATACAGCTAACAACACATACGTGAGTCATACAGCTAACAACACATACGTGAGTCATACAGCTAACAACACATACGTGAGTCATACAGCTAACAACACATACGTGAGTCATACAGCTAACAACACATACGTGAGTCATACAGCTAACAACACATACGTGAGTCATACAGCTAACAACACATACGTGAGTCATACAGCTAACAACACATACGTGAGTCATACAGCTAACAACACAGACGTGAGTCATACAGCTAACAACACATACGTGAGTCATACAGCTAACAACAAATACATTCACACATACATTGTATTCTTTGGCAGCTCCAGAGCTGTTTACTATTCGGACCTTGTAGAAATTAGAGCAAATTTCCGTGCGTTCAAGCACTTCCGCCATACATACTATTGGCATCAAATGTGACAGCTCACATTTTAGGACCCATTAAATAATGATAATTTGTAATCCTTGGTGCTGCAACTGGGCCTCCCCCAGTTGTAAACATCCCTTTGGTCCTGTTGGCCGAGTTCTGTCCTGTCTCCAGCTTGATATGTTTTTCTTACTCCTCCGCTGTTCTTTTCTGATTAATTTCGTTGCGGGATCCAAGACAGTTGTAATGTTTCTCCGGGACAAGTCGAGCTGCAGTGTCTCGACGCTCTTCTAGTGGTCGCCACTGTTGATTCTGGCTTTCAGGAGTGGCAGGTGTGCGTTTCGAAAAAAAATACTATTCTAAGATTATGTAAAATTTTGTAAAAGTTGTTCCCAAAACCATAAATTTGTCAAAGTTATGGTCAAAAAGTTGTAAGGGTTTAAACGTGGCCGCGTCATTGAAACGCGGAGAACCGAGCGGCCATGGAGATCTTTTAAACTATGCGTAGCAGAGACCTGAATGAAATGAAATGAAATTCAGGTAAATAACAGATTGAATTTGTAAAAAAAACGAAAAAATACAGAAAAAAAATCCTAGGTTTATATTTTAGGAGCAATGTGTTGTTTTCAGAAAAATATCTCGTTAATACTTACTATTTTCGATAGGTAATCAAAACTTATTTCTACGCGATACCGCACTACTGCTCCTGAAATATAAACCTGAAATAGTTTTTTTTCGAAATATCGCCGTGGCCGCGCGGTCGAAACGCACACAGTTGCAGTTGTTTGGGGGGGCACGTCCCAAATAATAATAATAATACACCGTACAATTTTAGTCGTCTTACAACCTTGGTCCACTTAATGTACCCTACATAAAGTACCTCTACACATGATTTAAAAATTGTTAACATTAAGGGCGGCCAAACTGTCATAGTCCCATTCAAACGCTCGTACGTGATTACGGCGTTATAGCAAATTTTCCTCCAAATACTTTTAACACACAGATATCTTGTAGTTTATATCTAGGTTCGTATGTACAAAAAAAACTTAATTGGGAAACAATTTCAGTGAACACGTCTGAAAATTAGCTTTTTTGCCCAATTTTATCTGAACTTTTGCCGTTCATAAAACATTCGAACACACAGCTCTACAGAAAACTCACCCCCCTAAAACTGTATAAAAGCGACATCTATTAAAGGATAATGTACTACTAAGTTAAGGTGCGCGCCATCTCTGCGAAATTCATAAAACTGCTAAGATATTCTAACTAAAAAAAAATACTTCCATCAACTGCAGCTTTGTGATGTAACGACTTGTTTATTTTATCATGTCACTAAAACTGTTCAGGAATTTTATCAAGTAACTAAGTTTCTTCCTCGTCCATTTTAATCAAATCCCTTAGGGATATTCTCGTTCTCGAAAATAAAACCGATTTTTTTAAAATTTCGCGTTCTACCCTAACATATCTCTATTACTTCACAGATAAAACAGCTGATCGAACAGAATCTAGCGGAAAAAACGAAAAACCGTAAAAATGTGCGCAGGAAAAACCGTAATCTACTCCGTGACATCGCGACAGCAGAAGAATGTTTGACAAAAGACATTGATGATATTGATACCAATATCTACGATGAAAATGATGACGAGGCTGCCGATGACACGAAGTGCGATGACTGTGGGTGCACGGACAAAGTGATGCTGGAAGATCCGAATGATCCAAGAGGATGTATTTATTTCCAGGTTAGTGAAAAGTCAAACTCTGCAAAAGCAAATACAAATTCAATGGCGAATACCTGCAACGCGCTTCGTGCTGTACTGACACGAGTCAGTATAGCACGAAACGCTGCATCGTTAAATTACGGCTTTACCCCCCTCCCCCCCAGCAGAAGACCTATGCCCAGCAGTGGGCGTTGAAATGATGATGATGAAATAATAAAAAAATACACTGTGGCACTCGGGGACTGCCGCGGTAAAGCTATTGCATAGCATTTTGACTTTGACATTTGACTTTTGACTTTGATATTATGATTAAATATACCACATACACGTTAAGCGAACGCTCGGCCGAGCTACAGGGTAGGCGGAGTGGGGGGTGTCAGGTTTTATTTTCGTTACGGAATTTCTTGATTCGGTCGCCGCGCACAAAGCTCGCGATAAAAGCTATGCAATAGCTTAATAACACAGCTTTTATCTCATATTTCCACATGTTTATTTGATGATTGATGATGATGATGATGTGTGATAATAGGGTATTACACCCATTTTTGAAAAGTGTCTCAATGAAATTCTGTAGTGCTAATATGCCACCAAAAAAAAAACAAAATTTTTATTCAATCGATAAATGCCATAAAAATGCATCTAAATTTTAAATTTTCAAATATCGCGCGTGGTTTGACGAAAACGCCTCTTACTGGACGCCATATTGCTCAGCGTAAATGACGTCTGTTCGTTTTGTATCAAATGAACTCATGTTAAATATGATAATTGTATATCATTTAAAAATAATTAAAAGCATATTTTGGAATAGGTGTAATAATGAAAAAATTACGTTGGTTACGAAAATAATAAAAGTACAAAGCCTATATTACGCCAATCGGTTGACTGACAGTTGACAATTTTTTGTTTACACAGCCGTACGGCGTAATAACATGGCCGCTACTATTTCACGAAGTTTTATAACAGATTAAAAAACTGAAAACTTTGAATTGAATTTAAAAAATTGTTTTGTTATTTTATGAACGAAAACTTACATTTTCCGACTGCTTTATGCCTAAACTGTCTCAATAACATATTTATAGATTTTTTCTCTTAAAGAGTAAAATACCCTATTGAACATTGCTTCTTTTATCTCATATTTCCATATGTTTGTTTGCAGGCATCAGTACAAGTTCTCCGACACTCCACAGTAATATATCCCGGCTTTCAATGCACCGTGCACGTTGGCAACGTGAGACAAACTGCTATAATAGAGGTAAATAAAAATAAACTGGCCAAGTGCGAGTGGGACTCGCGCACGAAGGGTTCTGTACCATTATCTATACAACATTAGATATAGAGCAAAAAACGCCAAAAAATCAGACTTGTTGTATGGGAGCCCCCCTTAAGAGCGCCCATCCCCATCGAACGAACGAACGCGAGAGTGATTGAATTTTTTTTGTTTCATCCAACGCAAAGCTCGAAAACAAACGAGTGAGTGAGAACGCGATAACATCACAGGAAAATTGGCGCGCGGAAATTTCACAAAACTTGTTCCAGGACATACGTGTTTTTGAAAAAGTCTTACAAGTTTTTGGTAAAAATGTTTGTAATTTAGAATCTCCATTACATGTGCAAGGTTTCTATGACGCTTTTTTTTTACTTTATCAATGTATTGAGTGCTTTATGACCGGCCAAAGTTTAGATAAAATTGTGCAAAAAAGCTTATTTTCGGACGTGTTTACTGAATTTGTTTCTCAAGAAAGTTTATTTTTGGCTTCATACAAACCTAGATTTAAACCACAAGATACCTGTGTGTTAAAAATATTTGTAAATTTGTTATAACGCCGTAACCGCGTACGAGCGTTTGTATGGGAAATATGACGGGTTGGGCGCTCTTAAATATTTATTTTATTCGATTTTTAGTATTTGTTGTTAAAGCGGCAACAGAAATACATCATCTGTGAAAATTTCAACTGTCTAGCTATCACGGTTCATGAGGTACAGCCAGACAGACGGACAGTGGAGTCTTAGTACCAGGGTCCCGTTTTTATCCTTTGGGTATGAAACCCTAAAAACCGTGTTAATAATGGTCCGTTGGTCCTGGAATGGGGTCTTGGGTTCTAAAACTATACCACTCACCTGACCTAACCCTGATGATTCACCAACAATAGAGGAGATCTAGCGCTGGTACTAACTTTAAAATCGGTTTTACTTTGTTGTATTGTATTGCCACCGCCTTGCGAATTTGAAGTTATTCTTTACTTTTTGAAGGCGGTTATAACGACAGTATGCTAATCTGTCACATGTTTCCCCAGGATATAACGAAAGTATGCTAATCTGTCATATGATCCCCCAGGATATAACGACAGTATGCTAATCTGTCACATGTTCCCCCAGGGTATAACGGCAGTATTTTTATCTGTGACATGTTCCCCCAGGATATAACGACAGTATGCTAATCTGTCACATGTTCCCCCAGGGTATAACGACAGTATGCTTATCTGTCACATGTTTCCCCAGGGTATAACGACAGTATGCTAATCTGTCACTTGTTCCCCCAGGGTATAACGGCAGTTTGCTTATCTGTGACATGTTCCCCCAGGATATAACTATAGTATGCTAATCTGTCACATGCTCCCCCAGGGTATAACGGCAGTATGCTAATCTGTCACATGTTCCCCCAGGGTATAACGGCAGTATTTTTATCTGTGACATGTTCCCCCAGGATATAACGACAGTATGCTAATCTGTCACATGTTCCCCCAGGGTATAACGGCAGTATGCTAATCTGTCACATGTTCCCCCAGGGTATAACGGCAGTATGCTTATCTGTGACATGTTCCCCCAGGATATAACGACAGTATGCTTATCTGTGACATGTTCCCCCAGGATATAACGACAGTATGCTAATCTGTCACATGCTCCCCCAGGGTATAACGGCAGTATGCTTATCTGTGACAAGTTTCCCCCAGGATATAACGACAGTATGCTTATCTGTCACATGTTCCCCCAGGGTATAACGGCAGTATGCTAATCTGTCACATGTTCCCCCAGGGCATAATGTCTCTCCACAACGTGCTCCGCGCGGACGAGTCTGCGTCGGTTCTGTTCCGCTTCGTGCGCTGTCCGGAGTACCTCGTCAGGGGCAGGCGCCTGCTGTTCACGGCTGGACTCGGCACCAGGTTGGTCAGCATTCTTCTACGTCATCGGTCAGCGTATTGTGACTCGGTCCTGTCCACAGATATAGATAGACCTAGATAACGCAAGTATCACGATCTGTATGAAAACCAAGCGTGCCATTTTTTGGACGTCACAATGTAATACGAATGTTTTGTTTTTCCTAAAGGACAATGCCAGAAACTCTATAGAACTTTAGTTTGCCCCACTCAATAAAAGTCATGTGCAATATGTAGCATCTTACTGTTTATTTATTGCTGATAACTAAACATTAGTCTTAGTGACTGTAGAACTTGCGCTAAAAACAATAATGACATTGATTAAAGGTTAAATTATATTTTAGGTAAAATGAGTTTTTATTTTGTGGGTAGGTATTTCGTAATGCGCAAGTTCTAAAGAAAAACAATTTACTATAGAAAGGTTCTATATTCATTACAATTATTTTCATTAATTTACTTTTCTGTACATGGGTTACTTTTTCTGTACATGGGTGGGGCAGGATCTAGCATTGTCATTTGGTATTCCCAGGTATTACTGAGGGTATTAGATTCAAAATAATTGTTTTTTTAAATTAATTACGTATAATATTAATCACAAAATGACTTACCGATGGAAGGAAACGTTTACAATATTTTTTTACTTACGATTTTTTATCGTAAGTTAGGCACGAAAATAGGCACGCGAAGTAGTTGCTCTTGCGTTATCTAGATCTATCTATATCTGTGGTCCTGTCCTTGAAATAATTACCTACGGCCACGCGGTATGTAAACACGCGAGAGGGCTGCCCGCTTATAGTATTTTATAATTTCTAAATATCTGCGTGACCGTAGTTTCCTCGTTTTTTTTAAAACAAACCTAGCTAGATCGATTTATCGCTCCCGAAACCCCCTTGCATAAAAAAATTTCATGGAAATCGTTGGAGGCGTTTCCGAGATTCTGATTATATAACTAGCGGGCATGGCAGACGTTATCCTGCCCTTAAAATAAAAAAAGCGCTACAACTCAACTGCACAGCCACCTACCGGGTTCAATTGTCAATCTAAAACATTCTCGAATCCACTGGAAGACACAAAAATATCATCAAAATCGACAAAGCGGCGTTTAAGGAGAAGTTCATACTCACGCACAGAAGATTTTTGATATATAGGGTGACTGGTAATTAGCGTACGATACTTAAACACGTGATTGTGTTCATGATAACAAACAACTTTCCCGAAGAAAAAATGTTTTTTGTACTGGTTCACTTTTATCACAATAACACATCAGCCGTACGAAATACACGCGCGCGCATGCCTGTGACCTAAAGTGAAACAGTACAAAAAAAAATTTACTTCGGGAAAGTTGTTTGTTATCATGAACACAATCACGTGTTTAAGTATCGTACACTAATTACCAGTCACCCTATATAATCATATTCAGAATTAATTTAATTTTTTGTCATAATCATTATTTACATTTGCGTTCATTATTAATATCCATATTTATATTTGAATTAAATCTAATCATATTCAGAATTAATTTAATTTTTTGTCATAATCATTATTTACATTTGCATTCATTATTAATATCCATATTTATATTTCAATTAAATCTAATCATATTCAGAATTAATTTAATTTTTTGTCATAATCATTATTTACATTTGCATTCATTATTAATATCCATATTTATATTTGAATTAAATCTAATCATATTCAGAATTAATTTAATTTTTTGTCATAATCATTATTTACATTTGCATTCATTATTAATATCCATATTTATATTTGAATTAAAATCTAATTCTCTCACCTCACTTAAGAAGAAGAAAAAGGAGAAGATGCATTTATTAAAACTAAAATTTTGTTTTTTTTTTGTTACAGAGGCATCGGTCGTATAACACAAGTGTTCCCCTACATCCCTTGAGCAAAACTCCATCACTATCGGGCCAGCAATTTTGTATATCTTAACAAATTGATTTAATAGTACTTTGCCGTATGTGGCATTATAGAGATTTTAGAACAAGTTAAATACCGATCGAACGGGGTGAGATTTATTAGTTTTGAAATAAAAACCTACTTATGTATCTTTTACAATATTAGAATAAAAAATCTGAAAAAAAAAAACAAACTTAATGACGACTTTTTGAATGAAAACACTAATAACTTTGTTTACTTGAAAATTATTTTAATAATTTAAGAGAAAAAAAAATGATAAGCTGTCAGTTTTATTGGTATTGAAAATGGGGCTGCTTTGATAACACCCACGATTATTATTGCTGGTTTAAAGTCACTCCAACATAGACCGTATTTTTGACTAATATTCAGGGTTAAAGGACAATGCCAGAAACTCTATAGAACTTTGCCCCACTCAATAAAAGTCATGTGCAATATGTAGCATCTTACTGTTTATTTATTGCTGATAACTAAATATTAGTCTTAGTGACTGTAGAACTTGCGGTTTCCGTTTAAATCTTAAAACAATGATGACATTGATCATAGGTTAAATTGTATTTTAGGTAAAATGAGTTTGTATTTTGTGGGTAGGTATTTCGTAATCCGCAAGTTCTAGAGAAAAACAGTTTAGTATAGAAAGGTTCTGTATTCATTACAATTATTTTCATTAATTTACTTTTTCTGTACATGGGTGGGGCAGGATCTGGCATTGTCATTTGAACGTAGTTTTTTCCACTTCCAACCATCTTTAATGTGCTACACCGTTTACAGAACATGGCGCAACAACTTGAATTCCTAATATAAAGGTGCTGCCACACTGCGGTTTAAAAATGTTTACAAACGTTAGTAAACATTTGTTATGAAACATACGATCACAATGTTAGAAAATGTTTTCATGTTAGGTAATGTTAGTAAACATTTCTGAACAAAATTGTTAGTTAACAATTATTGTAACTAAATAAAATATTTGTTATCAATTGTGTCCACGCATCATACGCGTGTACAGACAGCGTCATCAACTGCTGACCAGATCCGAAGAAATTTTAATGCGTGGTGGGTAAGCAGTTGATGACACTGTCTGTACCAGCGGCAGGGGAAGCGCGGGCGGAGGGATCACACAGCTGATCGGGTCTACGGCCGCGCCCCCACTACTCGCCTACAAAATTCGGTCATCGGCGGACGTACCGTGCGATCTTTTTAAAAACATTATATTGTAACCGAAATTCAAGTTAATTAAAATATTAGAACGTAGTTCCTTATCGCGCGTTGCGAAAGGGGGCTAGACGGAAAAAATGTAACAACACTTTTTGCTATAGTTGTAAGCCGTGCGGCGTGCGCGTGTTTCTCTGTCCAAGCCAGTTATGAATTGTAAATAATAATAATAATAATAATAATAATAAAAACCTAACAGAATGTAACAATTCCTAACATTTGTTAGTGACTAACAAATGTATTAGTGTTAGAAAATGTTTGTAAACATTTTTAAACAGCAGTGTGGCAGCACCTTAAGAAAAAAATAGTATGTGTTTAATTTTACGGGTAAAAAATAGTAAAATATTAGAATTTTAGGTAGGTAATTATCAAAGTTACCGCTTGTTTTGAAAGTCACCCCGTTTGATGGTATTTAAAATCCCCCAAAACTAACGAAATTTGATCAGACTTGTGGAAGATTCTCATATCCATTAACCTCTTGATCGCCACAGTCCTGGGCCTCAAGTCTGCTATTACAATAGTGTCAGAATGTCATTGATTTCATAATTGTTGATTTTGACAAGTTTGGTAATCTACTAATATAATGGCGTCATTTTGACTTTCCAATGGTCAACCACTGACACGCCATTGAAAGAAATGATATAGAATGGTAATCTCGTACAAAATGACAACTGAATGACTGACTTAGGCGGTAATCTGCTAAAATTTTGACAGTTCCTTTGATCAGTGACCTATCATTATAACGTCATTTCGACCGACCAATGATCGACCATTATGAATTTAGCAGATTACCTACAACCTTTTAGCAAATTGACAATGGGATCGTGTTAGAATGACGAAATCATAAAAATAGCAGACTTGGCCCCCTGTATAGATGACAAATCAAATTGTACCTAGCACTCGGGTCACGACTACATTACAGAATTTTATGTATAAATAAAACTCATGAACCAACATTGTTTTTTTATTTCCTTTACTATGTTCCTTGATTTATTCTATTGTGTTCCTTAACTCTTCATAATTTATATTGGTTGAACTTCTTTGTTTATATTTCATCTTTATTAACATAAGATGACAAAAACTAATACCAATTAAGCCTGTGACATACGTAGCTATCATATATGTTAATATACTATGCTCACGAAGTAAGTTACTTCGTGACTGTGCTATACAGGGTAATTGAAAAAATACCAAAAACCACTTAATCCTAACTTTGTATCATCACGCTGAACAACATTTGTTCTACGAGTTTTCAAAATTTGAAACATTTTTTTCCATACAAAAAATATAAACACACTTTAATAATTGGGTATTATACTCTATTGGAGAAAAAATCTATAAATATGTTATTGAGACAGTAGTCGGACAATGTAAGTTTTAGGTCATAAAATAACAAAACAATTTTTTAAATGCAATTCAAAGTTTTCAGTATTTTTAATCTGTTATAAAACACCATGAAATAGTAGCGGCCATGTTACTACGCCGTACGGCTGTGTAAACAAAAAATTGTCAACTGTCAGTCAACCGATTGGCGTAATATAGGCTTTGTACTTTTATTATTTTCGTAACCAACGTAATTTTATCATTATTACACCTATTAAAAAATATGTTTTTAATTATTTTTGAATAACATACAATAATCATATTTAATATGAGCTCATTTGATACAAAACGAACTGACGTCATTTACGCTGAGCAATATGGCGTCTAGTAAGAGGCATTTTCGTCAAACTACGCGCGTTTGAAAATTTAAAATTTAGATTCATTTTTGTGGCACTTATCGATTGAATAAAAATTTTGGGTTTTTTTTGGTGGCATATTAGCACTACAGAATTTCATTAAGACACTTTTCAAAAATGGGTGTAATACCCTATTGCAGCACTGGATAATCGACAAAGTTGAGCAAATCAGCTGTCCTTGTACATTAGTCTACATACTACCTACATCATATTCGCTATCACATGGGTGCGCGCGCGCGTAGTACACGTAAATTTTACAGACTTCAAATAAATAAACAAAAACATTGTTTTTGGCTACGTTATTTAGTTGAGGTCAAAGTCGTAGAACAAATGTTATTCAGGGTGATGATACAAAGTCCAGATTCAGAGGTTTTGGGTATTTTTTCAATTTCCTCGTATTTTATATTGCTAGCCACCCACCACACACGGTAGTTATAATATAGTAATATATTTTCGCCCATATTAAGTCTGCGGTCGTTGTTTGCTGCACATTATTGAAATATATATTAATATGCCTTCCTATATCTGTCCACATATTTTGGTGACGTAATAAAGAAAAAAAAATAAAGAAAAGATATCGTAATATGCCTTGCTGTGAATTATATTAATATATATTATAGCTACGTCTTGACGGGCAGGTGTTAAAGGAAGAATTCGTAGCTTAAAGCCGTTTTTGCTATTTGAAGTGGTGGTCAAAAGATTAATCAAGTAGAAAACAGCTGAAAAAATTGAAACGCTTGATCAAAATTTCTTGAATCATAGCTAAAAACACTCGATCAAGTCATCTTTTAAACAAAATAATCGAAATCAAAATCGGTTCAGCCGTTTATGAGCTACGATGACACAGACAGACACAGATTCAAATAAAATACTGGCCAAGTGCGAGTCGGACTCGCGCACGAAGAGTTCCGTACCATTATCTACACAACATTAGACACTACACTAAAACATTTAGCTTGTTGTATGGGAGCCCCCCTTAAATATTTATTATAATCTGTTGTTGTTAATGTCGTCGGAGTAAGGTTTGAAATACAAAAACTGACTCCAAACTTTTTAAGCGTACCTAGACTAAAATTAGAATTTGTTTAATAATTACAACGACTGTTTTCAATGAAGACGATAATTTAAATATCTAAGTTTATGATTGTTTAAAAAAAACATCGAAATATCTATTGATTTAAATTAAAACTTAATTTTGTGAAAGGCTGTAAAAGGTAATTCAGAACTTCATTACCTGAGTGCCGCGCGAAGAGCCGAGGCGAGCGCACGTATTTTAATCTGTTTATATTTCTGTTTTTAATTTTTTTTCCATCTACCCACGTATCATCCAAATGTTTACTGATAATGGATAAAGTGACGGATTTCGATTGTGAATCGAGTGGGAGTGACATTATTGAGGAGGAAATATTAAAAGAAAGTGAGCAACAAGTTGAACCATGCACAATGGAGAGGAGCTGTAGTAGCCCGATTGAAACTCAGAGGATTCCAGAGAAAAGAGTTAGAGAGGATAGTGAGGAGATTATAGAAGACGAAGATGGATTTATAACCGTTAGAAGAGGAAACAAAAAACTAGCAAGAAGATTATCTAGGAAGTCTGATGTGAGTGTGAGTGATGAAAGAAGTATACAAACACAGGGTAATGTCGTGAGTATTACGGGAAAAGATACAATATTGCCAAAACAATTTGGTTTAGCCAAGTTATTAAAGTCGGAAAATATAATAAACATAAACAAAGTACAGTATAAAAATGCATACAAGGTAATTTTGGAATTTGAAGATAGAGAGAACGCTGAAAAACTGGTTAAGTGTCAAAAGTTTCTAGATATGGGGTACAGGTGCCAATTTGTAGATGAGATCAATTTATCCTATGGTGTTGTTAAACAGATAGATTTAAACATAGATATAGAAGAAATACAGCTGAGCCTAGAAAGTGAATATGAAGTTGTTAGTGTGAGAAGATTAAATCGTCTAGCATTATCTAGGAAATGGGTGGATAGCGAGACAATACGACTATGTTTTAAAAGTTCCACTTTACCCTCATATGTATTTATGTATGGGTGTCGGTTTAAAGTGGAGCCATATATGTTTCCAGTTACGCAATGCTCTGGTTGCTGGCGTTTCGGGCATTTAATGAAATCATGTCCAACAAAAATAATACGCTGCCCGAAATGTGGAGAAAATCATAGTAATTGTGACACTACCAATTACAAATGTATAAATTGTAAAATGCCACATATGGCACTAGAAAAGTCATGTCCCATATTTATTAAAGAAAAGAAAATACGAGAAATAATGTGTGAGAAGAATATTACATACCGAAAAGCCCTGTCCATATATCTAGAGGAAAGAAAAACACCAGTTGAACAACAGGCTACACAGGAAATAACGCACATCAAATCAAATTATTTAAATAATAATAAGACTTCGTATAGAGACGTGTTAGTTACAAAAATTCGACCAGAGAAACAAATTTCGGAAAGAAGCGAACAAAATAATAATAATAGCGAAGACAAAGGAGAACAAAGTATGGAAGAATCGGTAGATTCAATAATTCTGGGAAAATCTGTAGGGAAGCAAAATAAAAAGAAAAAAAAATCCGATCTGAGTCGTAATGTAACACCTGAGAATGAAGAGGAATCACTTCTACAACAAGAAAGTATGGAAAACAAGAAAGAGCCAACAAAACGTAATGTAGACTTAAAAAAATTATTTCATAAATTAAAAGAAGTGTGTTTGTCCGATTGTAGCTTTGACGTCAAAGTTAAATTAATATGTAATTTTATATTTGAGCAATGTTTTCAGTTAGTTTGGAGATTATTTACGGAAGGGGATGTTTATAATAAATTTATTTCGTTGTTTAAAAATGGCTAGTTCACGTAAAAATATCAATGTTAATATAGTGCAGTGGAACGCACAGAGCTTGCAACCCAAACTAGAGGAATTTAAATGTTTACTGTTGCAGGAAAAAATACATGTAGCATTAATTAGCGAAACTTGGCTGAGAGAAGATGTTTTTGTAAATATAAATTCATACAGTATCTACAGAAGAGATAGAGAGGATTCGTATGGTGGGGTTGCTATTGTGGCGCATAATTCATTAAGTGTACAGCAGTTACGGGTAAATTCAAATAACCCGGGCATCGAGCTAGTGTGTCTTAAACTTAATAACTGTGGCTTTATTAAGTATATAATTTTAATTTATTGTCCTAGTTCCGTTCATTCTACACAATCCGATTGGGACGGAATTTTTTCAATGTTTTCAAATAATTGTTTAATAGCAGGAGATTTTAACGCTCATCACACGAATTGGTCGTATAAAAATGATAATAGAGGGAAACAAATTTTTGAGTCAGCATTAGAATTTGGTTTTACATCTCTGAATACTAGACAGTCCACTAGGATTAAATTAGTAAATAATATATTGCAATCTTCTTCACCCGATGTGACATTTGCATCTGTGGATATCGCCATTAATTTTGAGTGGAATGTTATGAACGAAAACTTAGGTAGCGATCATTTATTCATTAAATGTAAAGTAAATTACTGCGAGGATGTTTACGTCCATAAAAAACGTAACTACAAATTAGCCAACTGGACTGGTTATAGAAATTGTCTTCTCGATTGTTTCTCTCTTTCTGATGCGGACGGTGATGTTCAGGCTTTGTATGGTTATTTCACCTGTCAAATAAATAGAGCAGCAGATGAGAATATTCCCCTTATTAAATTCTGTAATGTACCAAATAATACATTTAAGCCGAAGGGATATTGGAATCCAGATATATCCAAATTAGTTGCTGAACGTCGACTGGCACTTAAGACATTTAGAGGGAATCCAACACCAAGGAACCTTGCATTGCTTGAAGGAAAAACTGTGAGCGCGAAACAGGCTATTCAAAAAGCGAGATCTAATGATCATAAGAAACTGTGCGAAAATGTTGACTACAAAGTCTCAGCTTCAGACATGTGGCGTCGATTGCGATGGGTAAAAGGTTATAGGAAATCTAATATTCAGTGTTCTCAGGAGTTAAAAAGAGAAATGTTATGTGATCTTACACCAGAATATGTCGTTGCACCGAAACCTATTTTTACATCCACACATGTATTGCTCGAATCTAATTTCACATTGCAGGAGATGAATAATTGTTTAAAAAAAAAGATACTGCTCCGGGCGAAGACATGATTACGTATTCCATGATTCTACATCTACCACCTCTTGGTAAATTGTACCTACTCAGAATCTATAATATTATATTAAATTCCGGTAATTTTCCATCGCAGTGGCGTAATATCAGAGTTATCCCCATACCAAAGTCGGATGCTGGCACAAATGCTAACAGTAAACCAAGACCTATTTCGTTGATGTCGTGCACATGCAAAATATTTCACGCTATGATTACTAAAAGACTTGAATGGTATGTTGAGAAGAGTCAAATTTTGTCACCAAATACGATCGGTTTTAGGAGAGGACAATCCAGCTACGATTGTCTTACACGTTTAGTGACTCAAATTCAGATAGGCTTCTCAAAGAATTTATCAACTATGGCATGTTTCCTTGATATCAAAAGCGCATATAATAATATATTAATAGACAAGTTACTGCAGGTTCTTGATAGCTTTGGTGTTGGTAAAAATATCTGCTACTATTTATGGAATTTCCTTAGTGAACGTCACCTTAAAGTTGCTGATGAGTGCGCAATCGATATGGTCAGATATGCACGAAATGGCTTAGCCCAAGGTGATCCCATCTCTCCGTTACTTTTTAACATAGCCACCTATAAGTTTTGTCGAGATATTGTTGATGTGTACTCGTGCCAGTACGCAGATGACTTCGTATTGTATTTTACTTATAAAGATATCACGGAAGGTCAAAACAAAATTCAAAATGCTTTAAATACTTTTACAAACTTATTAGACGAATTAGGGTTGGAACTATCTGTAACTAAGTCAAAATATTGCATTTTTAGTAGGGGATTTAGGCAACAGGAAGTACAGCTTCTAATAAATAATTGTGAACTTAACAACGTATGCTATTATAAATATCTGGGCGTTTGGCTAGATAAGACCTTACGCTGGGGTAAACAAATTAACGAAATAGTCGAGAAAAGTCAAAGGCACCTCAATTTACTTAAAATTCTTACGAGCCCCTCTTGGGGTGTCCATCAAATTCATCTGCGTAGGCTATATATAGCGTTAATTAGAAGTAGGTTAGATTACGGGTGCTTCTTATATGACAATAGTGCTAAAACAAATATTTATAAGTTAGAAAAGATCCAAAATCAAGCTTTAAGAGTAATAGGGAGTTTTATAAGAAGCACACCGATACACGTTATGGAGTGCGAGCTCTGTGTTCCTCCACTGCACATTAGGCGAAGATGGTTAGCATTTAAATATTGCTTAAAGTCATATTCTATATCCGATAATTTAGTTGTAAAGCAGCTATCAGAGCTTAGCGCTATTAGACACACCAGATATTGGCTAAATAAAAAGCTCCCACTTCTTGTTAGTGTTTTTGAGGAGGTTAGGGAGGAAAGTATAAGGTCATCGCCGATTTTAGAAATGTTCTCATTAGATGTATGGGTAACTAGGATTAACATCCAAAATATAATAGAGATTAGCTTGGACTCAATTAAAAAACCCAAGAAGACATATGATGTGAATTCAATTAAAGCAGAAACTTTGAGAGGTTTGTCGGACAAATATCAAGAGTATTATAAAATATATACAGATGGGTCTAAGAGCGCTAATGGTAACGGTGCTGCTTACTACGATCCTTTGAATTCGGATAATACAAATACTTGCTATAAAATAAATAATTATGTGTCAGTTATGTCTTTGGAGCTTTTTGCAATTTCAGAAGCACTCACTTATATTATATCCATTGAAAATAGTAGAAAGATATTAATTTGTGTAGATAGCAAAAGTGCGCTACAACATATTGCTCGATGCGCCTCTGGGTACAGAGGCGCACCGATAGCTTATGAAATTCTTTCTAAAATTCATAGTCTATCTAAAAGAGATATAGATCTGAAGTTGCAATGGGTTCCTTCACACATAGGTATAAAGGGTAATGAGGAGGCCGACCGTTTAGCAAAGATGGGTATTGTGGAGGGAAGGGAAAAAAACATTGGAACTAATTATATAGATATATTGCCTAGGTATAAAAACAAATGTCATGAAGTGTGGAAAGAATATTATAATCAGAGATCCAAAGAAAAAGGAATATGGTACAGGTCTATAGTATCGGAGCCTCCTCATATACCGTGGTTCTGTAATACTAGGCTAAGCAGGAAATTTGTAGTAACAGCTCACAGACTGCGATCTGGACACATGCCGCTCAATAATTTTGGATTCTTAATGAAAAAAACTGATTCACCGAATTGTGAGGTATGTGGCACACTGGAGGATGTTACACATTTATTGACGGAGTGTGTTAGATATCAGTCTGCGAGAGAGTATCTACTTAGAGAGCTCGACATAAATATGAATGATGTTTGCATGTTCCATCATATTTTGGCGATACCTAACTCCAGAGCTGCCTATAGTTTAATTAAGTTTGTTTTGTTAAGATTTACATTATAAGGTCCGATGGGACTGGCATATACATCGGTATAAAAGTCCCTATTAATAAATAAAGAGAAAAAAAAAAAAAAAAAACTTCATTACCTATACCTACCTATAATTTCTTTTTATTTTGTAAATTGATGAAAATAATACTGTTATATTTTAACGTAAATATGTCCAGACTGTGAAGAAGTATTTATGTCATAAATCTCTTCAGTACAGTCGACTACAAAAATATGTATACATTTGAAAGTTATAAAAATATGTATCGATTGATGATGTTGTCATTGTTTGTTACAAATACTAGTAGACATGATGTATGCCAGATTTATGTTCCAATCAAATGTGCCAAATTCATAAATACACAGCTAAAATTACACTGTAATGTGTACGCTCTAAAACGAATTAATGTGTTCGTATTTGGTAACAATAATATGTAGGTATACAGGTGTAAGATTCAATTTTAAAATTCTAGAATAGTGCGGAAATACTTGTGTTCTCTTTCATTTCGTGCATGACGTCATTGGCGTGTCATTTGTTTTTCGAAGTTGACTTACAAAGTTCCAGATTATTTTCGCCACTTATTTCCATTATTTTTATCTCACTCGACTCATAAAAAGAAGGTTTCTCTATTCAACCTGTTTTTCTTTCCTTAAAGAACCTAAACTTAACATTATTGGACATAGATAAAATTTAGACTATCAAACCATAATACAAATTTATTGAAACTTAAATCGATGTCTTGTTTTTAATAATATAACTTATCTATAATATTCTTTTACTTAACAATAGTAGATCTACTTAACATTTTGGCAAGAAATTATAAGTCTTGCGCGGGGCTCCTATTTCTGTCTGCAGGGTTTGACGTCGACCTAAATTAACCTAAGTTTTTTCTGTCCAAAGTGGAATTCGTTCCAGAGATTACCTCCTACATACAAACAAATTTTACCTCGTTATAATATGAATATTGATTTATAAGTGTCATCCTAACAGAAAAATACTAATATATCATCCAAAGAGTTTTCAATGGCTTTGACAGAATTTCTGAAATTTGAAATTAGAACAACGGCTTGTATACATATTTTTGTAACAAAGTGTGAATACATTAATTTGTTTCAGAGCGTACGCATTACAGTGTCCATCTTGCTGTATACATTAATTTGGAACATTGAGTGAATACGTATATCCGTCATATTTCATGTGTACAATCATTTGTAACAAAGTATGTACACTTATTTAAATTTGTACATGTATTTGTAACTTTAGGGGGTATACATCTCTTTGTAGTCGACTGTACAAGAGAGAGATAGAGCTAAACTTGACCGATAGCTCTATCTCTTTCCCGCAGCGCGTCATAATGTTTTTTTATTTCTATTTTTGGTGATGCAATATCAACTTTATAATCATTAACATGCGGTATATTTAGTATTATCTAAGTACCGCTAATATTTTCAAAATATGTCTGTCAGTTGTACAGACGCCAGCACAACAAGCCATACCTAACTGTAAAATTTTCCCAATTAAATTTGAACCTTAGCGTTTTGTAATAAAGTTGAAAATCTATCAAAGAAATTTGACAGATTGTAGTAACTTGATGTGCTGGCCTCTGTACTTATGAACAATTTTTTTTTATATAAATCATATATACCTACAGAAACATCCAGACTCTGAACAAGTACCTGTAGGCCATATAAATATATATTCCGTTTGGGAATCGAACCCGCAGCACGCAGCGCAACAGCCAATCATTCAGCCACTGAGCTATACGTGTGTATGAGGAGGAAAACATTTATGAATTTTTCACAAAATGTGGTTCTAGGTACTCTCATTGTGATTAGTAGGTAATTCTATTTAACAAAAGTTTGTATGCTGCACTGAATATTAAAACTTATTACTTAAAACATTGGTTTTATTTCTCCCTGATTCATCATCATCTAACTAGCCTTTTCGCAACTACATTGGGGTCGGCTTCCAGTCTAACCGGATGCAGCTGAATACCAGTGTTTTATATGGAGCGACTGCCTATCGGACCTCCACAACCCAATTACTGGGTAACACGATACTCTTTGGTAGGACTGGTTGTCAGAATTTCTGGCTTCTGACTACTCATAACGACTGGTAGGTAGGTTGGTTAGGTAGGGTAGGTAGGTGGGGTCAAAGAAAGAAAAAGAAAAAGCATTTAATAGCCCGCACAGGACGAAACCAACAAGGTTTAAGTATTATTACAAAATAAAAAATAAGAAACGAATCGGTCCTGTACGATGCCAAAAGGCCCCTATCTCAGCATTGTGCTGTAACATTTAAAAACGTCACAGCGCTGATATTCAGATAGGGCCCAAAGTGATGCCACGGTCAGATACGGATATAATAAAAAATAAATAGTGTAAATGAATAAACAAATATAAATACATATAAACAAGTAAATTAGAGAAAACGGTAAATAAAAAATAATAATAATAATTATATCAGGTCGGGTCAGTAGCATGAAGCTGTAGATTAAAGTAGGGTAGGTTTTTAATCAGCTTCAAAAGAAAGTTTGACCACGCATAACTTTTAGTGTAGGTCAAGAAGCTTATAGATAAAATCATGGTGTAGGTACTCCGATTTCGGGTAGTTTAGTAGGGTAGGGTAGATAGATAGGGACAGGACGACTGTCATGTCAGCTAGTTTATGATACTTTTTGATCACAGAGATAGTTGTACTTACCTTTACCCTCCATAGTTTTGTGGTAAACATGATTTTCATGCAGACAGAAGCCATACTTGAGCCATTACAAATGTGTGAACTGCGAACATAGTTATATTTTTTTATCGGACCTCTTGCTCACACTTGGTGGCCTTACGAAACTGCCCTAGTGTTGCAACAGTAAAAATGAATTTGTGTTAATGATTTATGAGTCAGTTCACACGCTTGTCATGGCTCAAGTATAATGGTGCCAAGTTGTGCACGAGCAAAACTTATTTTAGCTATTTATATATCTTTCTCTCAAATAAAACAAGAAAGAGACGATATATTAATATGAGCTGTCAATTTCAGTTGAACAAAAATGTTCATGACATGTACAAGTACTCGTTGTCAGTGACACCATCAGCAAAGACACCGAGTCCAGCAGATACCAAGACGCCAGTCCGCCAGTGAAGAGCAGTATTCCTGTAAACATCACAACGGAGCGGACATCGCACTCAGGCCGTGTCATAAGGCGACCGGTACGCTTCGCTTGAGGGGGAGCACTGTGGCAGCACGCATATACTGCGCGCGCGCCGCTTGCCATCACACTGGCACACCAACGACCGTCACCTATATTTATAACCTCAGCGCCGCAGAGCGTTGGGTAGATGTAATTACTTTTGTCGTGTGGCGCATAGTATAGTGACGGTGTGCTTAACATTATTACTTAGTTTTAAGAATTGTGTTCTGTGTTCTGATTGGCTATCCATTTTTCGGTTTATGTACCAACAACTACATGAGCAACCCAAAATTGTATATAGACAGGACATTATTTAAAAAAAATATACTTCTGATTATTCTACAACAAACAGTGTTTACTTTCACCCAACTCCATTCGCTAAACAATTATAGTTGTCATTTCAGAACGTATTGATTGAAAACACGGCGAAGTTCAAGAAAAAACTAATTTGACATCTCTAACTTAGTTCTTATCTGTCGGCGTCCTTTTCTTTAGCTGCCTGCTAGTAAGAGATGCCAATTGTCTAATTTTAGTTTAGTTTGTGAACAAGGGAATTGACGCCATTACCTAAAGAAATGGGATAACAAATAGGTAAAGGTTTTGTTAAATAATTTATTCAGGTTAATAAATAGGTATCTTTTATTTAATAGCGTTCTTTAACATCGTGCGGTGATCTAACCCTGAGAGAATGGAGAGTTGGCGTTTGTACTCAGCCAGAATATGCCGGAAGATCTGAAAGAAGAATACGGAGAATATTAGTTTTAACAAATTGACCGCCACTGTCATGTATAAATGACAAACCGAAATGTGCTCAGCACGCCACGGTCACGAATACATGACAGACATGACATGACAGACGAATTACTACTCTATGGTAATAGGTATACATATAATAGGTACAAAGTAGGTATTACAAGTTAAGTAAATTTTAATGTATTTTCTTAACTTGTAATACTTTGTATATTTTGAAATACTAATAGTGGTTTTTATACAAGCTACATTGTCATCATCATTATCATCATGTCGACATTTAGACCCCCACAGCTGGGCATAGATCTCCCTCAAGGAGTTCACTTTTTTTCTGTAATTTTATTATACAACATATTTTAAAAGATTAAGTAGGTATGGAGTTTCTTGCCCATTCTTCTCCATACGAAACTATCTTTTAGAAGGTGCAACCCAAATTTTGCATGAAGTAAATGACGTTCAAAAATGCCTTTTAATAGTCTAACGGTAAGTTGCACAAAACTAACATTAGGTTAACGGAGAGTAAATTATATAAGCTGTCACTGCTTTTTTTTCTTTTTTTTATGTGCACCGACTTCTCATCATTTACCAAATTTGACTGTTAGGAGTAAGCAAGAAGCTTATAGATAAACGTGGAGGCAACACACTAAATACCTAAGTGAAGCCAACTGTGGGCAGACGCTCTCTTTCTGAATGCATACATAAGATAAAGAAAACACATATTACTGTCTCGTTCTTATGTATGCATTCAGAAACGGAGCATCAGTCCACAGTTGGTTTCAAGCTTTTGTTCTAAGTGTTGGCTCCATTTATACCTATATCTTCATGGAAGTAAGTAACGTCACTATTGTGATGTTACATCCCTAGTTCTTAAGAAGGCGGGCCGTCAAGATGGCGTCCTACTTACTAATATAGTACTAATCACGGCCAACTCTGTAATATGTTAACATAAAACGCATCTAATAAAAGTAATTAAAATCAAGTTTAATTGAAGTCCAGTTTTATCATTTATTTAACACACTGACTAAACATTGTGTCAGAAGTGGGATTCGAACTTGAGTCTGTAGTCTGTAATTTTTCTTACCAATAAATGTGTTTATCACTTTCTTTTTGATACAAAACGTAACGGATGGCATGAATTTAAAGTCTCCGTTAAACTTATGTTGGTTTTGTGCAACTCAACGTACCTAATTGAGATAAATAATTTGACTTTGACTTCATTTTTTTTTCCTTTTTTTTAAAACGTTAATAATAAATAATAATAATAATAATTTATTTATTAAAATAACGTTTACAAATGTGTACATTTAGTCAACAAAAAGAATACCTCCCATACAAGTATAATGCCTTAAAATAAAGTAAAACTAAGATATTTATATAACTGGTGCAAGTAATGATGGTTCGGAAAACAATATTAGGTAGCGACCTGCCCGATCTAGGTTAATTCAAACCTGTGTTTCAGGCCATCACTTTGTACATAATTTAATTGGGCAGTGAAGTTTAAAGTATAACTAATATATAATAATCCATTAACAATTATGAGAAAAAGCATAGTACATTATTATCTAAAAGTAAACCTATATAAATCTTATGTAAATATACAAGAATAAGTACTTTATCATTATGCCAAAACTTCTAAAAGTATTTCTGTGTCTGTGTAATTGAGAATCGCTAAATATTCAGATAATATTTTACTACATTCTTTATAACATAAACCATAGTAGCCTAGTGACATGTTAAGCCTATTATAAAGGAAAGGTCCTAAAAAGACATAAAATCGTTTAGCAAATGCATGTCTAGTTTGAGGCTTTGTGCAGACCAGGTCTTTCCTTCTCTTGCCGGAAGGTACTGGGTTAAAAGGAAGTGCAGTGTGCTGGTGTAGTACTATGCTTAAGATAAATAATTGCCGTACTGTAAGTACTTTACATGCTATGTAAAGCTGGTCCCTTACTAGCATTTTCTCCTGTTTAATGGGCACTTTTACAAACAGGTACTTATAAACTCACATCACGCACTACAAAAAAAAGGACTCCACGCCACGCATATCAAAACTGAAGCACCTAAAGTACGCCGGACCGAGACGCACACATAGATCGGTACGGTCGGTAGTCGGTACTTTCGGCGCGGAATCCTTTTCTTTCTAGTACGTGACTATGACGTAAATGTGTGCGTGAGGCATGTTTGTACAAACGGTCTGGCTTACTTAGGGTAAGTACTTCACTTTCGATATGCGTGGCGCGGAGTTCTATTTTTTTTCTTGTCCGTGATTCAAATACACAACCTAGCCAGGGACAACTATCTATAGGCCAAAAAGCTTATAGATAAAAGTGGGGGCAACACTCTAAATACCTAAGTGAAACAAACTGTGGGCAGATGCTCTCTTTCTAAATGCATACATAAGAACGAGACAGTGATATGTGTTTTCTTTATCTTATGTATGCATTCAGAAAGAGAGCGTCTGCACACAGTTGGTTTCACTTAGGCGTTCAGTGTGTTGCCCCCACTTTTATCTATAAGCTTCTTGCTACAGGCCATACACATACTTGATCCGTGCGGGATTTCAACCCGCAACATGCAGCGTAGCAGCGAATTGCTCAACCACCGTTTCATCAAAACATTGCATGCAAGCATTCCACATTACATTTTCTGACTGTGCCAAAAGACTACGTACCCAGTCTTAGCGGACGTGCCTCCCATTCTTAGAGTACCGGATGCGTTGCAGTTTCCACTCAGAGCCGAGTTGACAGAATCACAGCGACGTCCAGTAAAGCCACCACGTTCGAGAGATTCAGCCATATAGAATATGCATCTGAAAAAAATACAAACATCCGAATTGATAACCTCCTCCTTTTTGAAGTCGCTTAAAAATACGATGAAATTTTCAGAATTCCATTGAAGTAACAGACATTTTGTTGCTCCTACTTCCGTGACTATTTATAGTCAAGGTCAAAGTCAGAGTCAAGGTCAAAGTCAAAGCATTTGTTTTAAATGTGGTTTATGTCATTTGTTGTTTAACTGCAATAGCGAAAAGACGTACGATCGCGCGCGCGTGCTCTAGTTAAGAGTATTCTGCAGACGCAGCACAACACCGTCGTCGCGGGTGTACCTACGTCGATTTATCGGTGTCATTGTCATGACCCAGTTACAAGTGCGGAAATCATGATGTGTTTTTATAATAATTTGTTGTTTAGGTGTTAAACTCACCTTACATCAAAATAATGGCTACACAACCTATTAAGATAAAAACTGACCTGGAAAAGCGGTTGTATGACTGTTACATCCAGGAGAAAACGGACAGAGAAAACCTGCAACTTATGGTACGTAATCTGAATGATCATATTAATAGCTTGCAGGAACAAGTACTAGCCCTTCAAGGAGAATTAAATTGCTTGAAGGAAAAAAAAGAAACTAAAGAACCCTTAGAAAAACAGGAAAGCGAGAAATCAATATTTATCCAGCGCACTGAAAATGACGTTGAATATTGTACAGACGAGGATGAACTCGCTAAAGAGACTGAGTGGATAAGGGCGAAGAGCAGGAAAAAGAGGAAGCTTAACACCTCCCTCTCTCCAAAACAACAACCTGGAACAAGCGCCCAACAAGAAGAAGATCAAAAAAATGCGAAAGGGGATTCTCTCAAGAAAGTGCCTCCACCACCGCCAATCATAATAGACGGAATTAAGAACTACCAAACGTTCTACGATTCGTTAACTGAAACAATACCAGCTGAATCATTTACCGCAAAAATGATGAATGGTGATTGTGTGAAGGTTAATGCGAAAAAAGAAGAGTCTTATAGAGAAATTGCCAGGTTCTTAACAGAAAAAGAGCACCATTGGCATTCTTACGAGAATAAGCAAGCTAGACCAATTAGAGTTGTTGTGAAGAAATTACATTCTTCTTGCAAACCTGATCGTATCAAAGACGATCTCACAACACAAGGCCTAAAAATAGAGAAAGTAGACAACAAATTGAGCTGGAGGAGTAAAGAACCGCTCAACATGTTCGTTTTATCATTCAGTAACGAGGAAGATGTCAACAAAATCTATGGCATAAAGTATATTTTAGGGTGTAAAATTGAAATACACCCACTTAAAAATCCCAAACTCATTCCCCAATGCAAGAGATGCCAGGCGTACGGGCATACTCATAAATACTGTAGAAAAGAGCCAAGGTGCGTAAAATGCACTGGCAAACATCTTACAGCCTACTGTACCAAATCTCCGCAAGAGAAACCAAAATGCGTTCACTGTGGTCTGCCGCACCCTGCCAACTATAGAGGGTGTGAAGTAGCTAAGCAGATCCAAATTATGAAAAATAAAAATATTAAAAAGAAAGTGGTGGTACCAACTACCCAACAGTCTCTTCCCTCACGAAATCTTGACAAACAGACACAGAAAGCAAGTGCCCTGTCAACTGCGAAACCCATGCAAGTAACCAAAACTGGTTCCTATGCGGAAGCTGTAAAACAAAGATCACAGCCTTTGAATCTAGAAGATAAAATTAATCAGATTTTAAAGTGTATTACCTGATTTGACAAGAGATTAGAGAAACTAGAATTCAGCACTAAAACAGCTGTAATAAATAACCAAAAATGAATAACATCCTTAAAATAATGGCGTGGAACTCTAATGGGCTCCTCAAACATCAAAATGAGTTGCAGGCGGTCCTAGACATAGAAAATATAGACGTGTGTTTGGTATCCGAAATGCACTTTACTAAGCAATCTTTTGGGAAATTTAGATAGGATACATGGTATATAATTCGCTCCACCCTGGCAACTCTGCTAGAGGAGGTAGCGCAGTAATAGTCAAAGAAAACATTAGTCACTACGTGCAGTGTAAATATGAAGAACAAGACATTCAATCCGTGGCAATATCCGTTAAAACTAAATTTTGTCACGTGTCCATTGCTGCCGTATACTGTCCTCCACGGCACATGATAAAGAAAGAGCGATATCTACATCTCTTTGAATTATTAGGCCAGAGATTTATCCTAGGCGGCGATTTTAATGCTAAGCATACGCACTGGGGATCAAGACTTACTACAACTAAGGGAAGGCAACTCTTAAGTGCGGTTAAACATACACATTCAGAAGTTATGAGCACAGGCAAACCAACGTACTGGCCCACTGACCACCAGAAAATACCTGACCTTATAGTTTTTTTTATATGCAAAAATATATCCACCAATTACGTTAGCGTGGAGGAAGGTTGTCATATGAACTCGGACCACTCATCGATTACACTAACCCTTAGTCAAAAAATTCTACTCAAAGAAAGCCACTTAACTCTGGTTAATAAGTTTACAGATTGGGAAAGTTTTGCCCTTGATCTAGATCATATTATCGACCTTAAGACTCCGATAAAAACGCAAGATCAGCTTGACTCAGAAGTAAACAAATATATTGTTAATATTCAACAATGTGCGTGGAATAACACACCGCAATTAAAACGTAAATATAAGGGATTTATCTATCCTAAGGAAATTGTGAATTTACTTTCTGAGAAAAGGAAACAAAGAAAGCAGTGGCAGCAAACAAGGTGCCCGCGAGACAAAACATCACTAAATAATCTAACTAACTAAACGATTAAAGAGGAAAATTCTTGAATTTGAGGATGAATCTTTAAATACTAACCTCTTGCAGCTTACCAATGACAAATCAACAGATTACTCCCTCTGGAAAGCGACAAGAAATCTAAAAAGGCCGATTATACAAATACCGCCCATTAGAGATAGCGACGGAAAATGGGCCATAAGTAATGACCAAAAAGCGGTAAGGTTTGCTCAACATTTAGAAGAAACTTTTCAACCCAATGAAAGCTCAATAGAAATACCTGAGAGTAGACATTTATCACAAAATCAAAGAATTAATCTTGTGACTCCGAAAGAAGTAATGAGAGAAATCGAAAATAATATCAGCTCGAAAAAGTCTCCGGGTTACGACCTCATTACAGGTGAAGTTCTAAAACACCTCCCGCGCAAAGCCATAGTAAAGCTGACCAAGCTTATCAATGCTGCATTTATATTAAAACATGTACCTGAGTCATGGAAGGTTGCTGAAGTCATTATGATTGCGAAGCCTGGGAAACCACCCCAAGAAGCATCATCGTATAGACCTATTTCTCTGTTGCCCGTATTATCAAAACTATTTGAAAAACTGTTATTGAAACGGTTAAAACCAATTATAGAAGATAAAAACCTTATTCCAAATCATCAATTTGGCTTCAGGGAAAAACACTCAACAATAGACCAGGTACAGTGGGTGATAGCTATTACCTGACCCACCCTAAAAACAAACGAGTTTAAACCCTCTGTCTGTAACAATAAGAGTTATTCAAGTTCATCTGACTAGCGCTACTCGATAAACAAATACAATAATAAAACAGACACGCAAAATTGATCTTTAAAACGTTAGGATTAGGATATTTATAACTACTTGTTATGCAATTTTGATTTTTATGCGGTAAGACTTAAAGTTTATCACAGTATTGTAAAATAATTATCATTTTAACCTAACTTGTAATAAGTGGGTAGTTGAAAGATAAATGCGTATTCATTGTAAAACTGGTATTCAAATCTTACTAAGGATATGGGTAGGAAAATAAAAAAATACCGTGACTATAACTAAAGCTAGTCTACGCACAATTGCAATGACTACGGGCGAACATTTTCTGTGTTGCCTTTCTAAATTGCGAATAGCCCACGCCTTTTTAAAATTATTAAATATAATCTTTGTAGCTTTATTAACATGTCTCAATTGAGTGATTATTTAAAATACAAAATAATCTATTTGCACGAGGAGAATATTGGCATCAGAGAGATTGCAAGGAGACTTAATATAGCAGTAAGTGTATTTTTCTAATTTTAAACCACGTTTTTATATCTAGCTATTCCTTGTGCCGTGACGTAAACTAACATTTTTTTTATATACTTAAACGTAAAGTGACGCCGTTTAATTTCTTTGTTTCAGAAATTACTGTGAGATTGTGGTTAAGGCGTTTTAAAGAAACAGGAAATGTTCAAAAGGATCCTCCAGGACCAATGACTAAAAACTTGTGGAAATTGGAGGCCGATTTAATAGTCGCTAATATTTGGAAATGTTACGTGATGTAATGTTGCCGACTGTGCGTGTTGCTTAGCCAAACACGGATATTTACTTCGTGCAGAGATGCTGTGGTGCAAAATTGGCTAACCAGTCAAGAAGGTGTCATAACAATAAGTTGGCCATCTAAAAGTCCTGATCTGAATCCAATAGAAAACTTGTGGGGTCAAATGATTTTAAACTGAGATTCATCAGAAGTCAGGACAAAAGAAAATTTGGCGCAACTTGTGACTTCAACGTGGGAACTCATGAGAGGAAGTGATGCTTGCTGGAACATGGTGTGCAGTATGCGAAGCCGCTTGCAACAAATTATAGAAAAAGATGGTGCTCCACTTCGCTATTAAGACAGCATCACCGCCTGCAGTCAACAATACTTACGTCAGTGTGTGTGTTAAATAATCTGTTGTTATCATAATTCCTAAGGAAGTGTTTCATACAATGATGCAGGTTCTTATAACGATCATATTTAAAACTAAAAATACTTTTAAAAAATCTAAAAAGTATGTAATACATCAAAGTATTTAGTGCTGTTTTGACTAATATTTTATAAGTAGGTAGGTATGCATGACAGTAAGTTAATGTGGTGATGTTATTGTTATTAAATAGAAATATTATAGGTATATTTCTAAACATAATATAACATGTTGATTCACTACATTCAACACTTTGTAAAGCATGTAACAGATTACTTACCTACCTAAAAAATAATAAAAATGGGTATTTTATGGGCACTATTGAAACGAAGAACTGTTTTGTTGTCGCGTTAGCAACTTAAACAGAAAATTCACGCATAGCATAAGTAGTTTAGTATTCTAACTTCTTTTATAATGTTGAAAGTAATTAATTAATATTTATTTTGAATAAAATCTTTATCATTATCATAATATTGTTTTTATTTTTTGTGGTTATTTGTATTTATATATTATTAATATAAATCTACATTTCTTAATCTAATAGAAATAGTATTTTCAATTCAAAAAACATAAATGAATATTGAAAACTACAAAAAGTAAAATGTTAGTTTCGAACTCGCAACCATGTTGACTCACTTGTTTCCACTGGTTCAACCACTAGACCAAACAGACTCAATTAAAATTGTGGAAATTAACAACTCGATCATGTGACAAAACAGTAGTCACTATAATTATCTACCTTATCGTTACGTGTTAAAGATTAAATTGGCATAACTATATTCTTTAATATATGACTACCTTGAACAAGTCGTTCTAGTTCGTACGTATCAAATAACACTTATCTACTGCTAATTGCATAAGGTTAAAATTCGTCTAACTTTTAGTGGGTCAGTTAACAGCTATCACAGACTGTACATAAAATAACTAACATCATTGAAAAAGCTCTTGAAAATAAAGAAGTCTGCGCCACCGTGTTTTTAGATGTCGCGCAAGCTTTTGACAAAGTTTGGCATAAGGGTCTTATATTCAAGCTCAGACGCATGATACCAGAATTTGCAGATATCCTAGAGTCGTATATAACTAATAGAATGTTTAGAATACGGCAGGACGACGCATATTCCGAGTTAACAACTATACAAGCTGGTGTACCTCAAGGAAGTGTGCTAGGTCCAATTTTGTACTTGTTATACACATGTGACATCCCAGAAATGGAAAACAATACCATCGCGACCTTTGCAGATGATACTGCAATTATGGCCACCGGGTCAAGCCACAGAGAAGCAGTAGAAAAAGTTCAACTAGCTGTGAACAAAGTTTATGACTGGACACAAAAATGGAAGATCAAACTGAATGAGTCAAAATCAATTCACATTGACTTTACAAACAAACACGTGAGCCATCACCCAATCTACATAAATGGCATGCAAGTGCCATAAGCTAATACAGCCAAATACCTTGGCATTACTCTCGACGCCAAGTTGCGGTGGAAAGCTCATGTTAAAAAGAAAAGACAGGAACTCGATATACTTACGTTATAAAAGTATGTATTGGTTACTCGGAAGGAAATCCTGTCTATCAATACATAATAAAATAACCCTATACAAGCATATTTTTATGCCAATTTGGACGTATGGTATCCAACTTTGGGGCTGTACCAAACAAAGCAACATCAAAATAATACAACAATTCCAAATAAAGTACTCAGGGATGCTGTCAATGCACCTTGGTACAGAAGAAATGACGACCTTCACCGTGACCTTAAAATGGAATCCGTCACCACAATTATCCAAAAATTTGCTGAAGCCCACGAACACAGACTTCACCGACACGTGAATGTTGAGGCAATCCAGCTACTAGATAACACAAACTTAGTGCGTAGGCTAAAAAGAACTAAACCATTTGAATTAGTGTAGTGTACAAAGTGAATGAATAATAGTAAGAATGTTGTGCTATACATATAACACATGAACATAGTGTTTCTTTAAATTATATCAGACTCTAAGAAAGTGCTACGGACTTGTGTAAAAGTCCAAATGGACACTATTTTTAGTTTTAACATAATCTATCACGTAACATATTAAGTTAGAGTTAAATTGCTTATTAGTCTTCTAGGCTAGATCGTAATTAATTATTAAGAACTTTGTTCTTACTAAGACGGTATAAAAACAAAAAAAAAAATGTGGTTTATAAAAGATGGCACTTATACAATAAATTATTATTATTATTGAAAAAAGTATCATCAAAATCGGAGTACACTGTTAAAAGTCCGCCTTTTTATTGTTCTGTACCCAAAGGGTAAAAACGGGACCCTATTACTAAGACTTCACTGTCAGTCAGTCTGTCTGTCTGGCTGTCTGTCAGGCTGTATCTTATGAACAGTGATAGCTAGACAGTTAAAATTTTCACAGATGATGTATTTATGTTGACGCTTTATCAACAAATACTAAAAACAGAATAAAATTAATATTTAAGGGGGGCTTCCATACAACAAACGTGATTTTTGCCGTTTTTTTGCTTGATATCTAATGTTGTATAGATAACGCTACAGAACCCTTCGTGCGCAAGTCCAACTCGCACTTGACCAGATTTTTTTTTTTTAAACAACTTACTGGTGATGACTACAGTCCCTGTTGCCGCAGCCAGGCATACCAGCTCCGCCATTGGGGTAAAAGTCCACGTCACCAGCAGCAGCCGTGATGCCGTAGAAGCCAGCGTCAGTGTGCATGACCTCGGTGTAAATACCGTCTGTAGACCTGAAGGCTTGCGCGTGAGTTAACCAGCCTGGCATTGCTGGGTCGAGACCTGGGGAGGATGAGATAAGGATTATAAGTGGAGATTGGATAGCTAGATGCATATTTACCAAAGTCAAAAGTCTTATTTGTCGAAGTCAAACCATAACCATATTAAACCTTCTAGTTCTGACTGACTGACTTCTTGACAATTCCAAAGAACCAGTAAATAGTTTATTTAAAATAAATGGTTTCGAGTTCGAGTTTCAAGTGCGCAGACGGTACCTAAAAGTCCTCTTGAATGTGCCGTCAAAAATCAAGAACGAAGTAAAATATATTGGATACTTATTTTCAGAACAAGTCGCGTGACTTGAATTGCAACTGACGCCATGTATCGCGAGTGAGGCTACACAGTCATTATGGTCGGTTTCCGGTCTAAACAGATGCAGCTGTATACCCGTGTTTTACATGGAGCGACTGCCTATCTGACTTTCACCAGAAACTGGGTGACACGATATCCCTGCTAAAAGATTCGGTCAGGAGAAAGTCAAAGTCAAAGCATTTATTTCAATAAAATTAAACCATGTCCTATGATATGACGACACGGTTGGCGCAGTGGCTGAGCGATCGACTGCTGCGCAGCGTGTTGCTGGTTCGATTCCCGCCCAGGGTAAACATTTGTGTGATGAGCATTTGTGTTTGCCTTGTGTCTGGGTGTTGTTTATCTATATATGTATGTATTTACAAAAAAAAAAAAAAATTGTGTATGTATATCAGCTGTCTGACACCCATAGTACAGGGTCTCCCTAGTTTGGGGTCAGATGGCCGTGTGTGAAAATGTCCCCACATATTATTATTATATTATTATTTACAGGCACTTTTGAATTGTCAAGGAGTCGGTCAGTTAGTCAGAAAGTTGAAGCTAGTTGCTAAAACGTAGGTTGGTCTCTATGGAGAAAAAAGAGAAAGACACTCCAGGGATACTGTTTTTATTAAAAAACTTTTTTGAAAAAGAGAACCGCCATCAAAAACTAGAAAGTGATAAATAACTTTCTCTCTTTTTTCAAAAACGTTTTAATTTTACACTTTTTAGTGCCACCTTATCACCCAAATCCATTAAGAAACGGCAGCACAGTTAAAACAGAGATTGAAAGTCCACCAAAGATGGAAAGATGGAAGAAACGAAAACGTCTTCTCGGGTTTTGTTGTTTTTTTCAAAAAGCGCTGAATAAATTTCTGTTTGTTATAGAAAAACCTTCTCCAGAATGTAACAAACACTTTTCTGAAAACCGCATTAAAATCGGTTCAGCCAAACGGGAGATAATCGCGGACAAACATACGAGTCGAACTGAGAACCACCTTTTCTTTTAAGTCGGTTAAAAATCAAGTTTTTACAGAATTATAGGACCTCATTTCTCGAATGTCCTTTCGTGAAAGTGTTCCAGTTTTAAACTTACTAGTGATATAAGGCACTCTGCCGCCAAGGTTTCTGCCGATGACTCCGGCCTGGTGACCCCCAAGACTATGTCCTATGATGTGATAGTTGTTGAGGTTCGCACCGCTGACGGAGTTCAACCAGTTGATGTATCTGGCGACATGTTCACCTGGATAAAAAGAAGAAAGTTTTAAGTAGTGTTGGATTTTTGTAAATGTTAGTACCTTGTACCATGAAGCTATTTATTAAGCCATTTAATATCATCATCATCAGCGGGAAAACGTCCACTGTTGAACAAAGGTCTCCCCCATTGAACGCTACAACGAGCGGAAACCTGCCGCTGGCATCTACCGGTTATAGGCTTGCCAACCTTCCCGAAATTTCCGGGACGTCCCGCTTCTGGGCCAGTTTTCCGCCGTCCCGACGCGACCCATTGCGGGACGGGACGCCTTTTGTCCCGGAAATCAGTGATTATATCTATCTCAAATTGTGTTTTTTTCAATTGTGTGGATATGATAAAGTTATTAATAGAAGAAAAATAAAAATCAGCCCCTGAAAAAGTATTGGGTGTTTATGAATAATAAAATATATGCCCATGAAGGAGACACCTGTCTTTCCACATATCTTTCAGATGGTAGCTTCGATACTACCTTCAAATTCATCAGCAGAGACAGTGTTTTGTCTCTGTGCAAATGCATGCAATGCACAGACAGTAGAAATAAGCTGTCTGTAGACTACGTCAAGGCGAAACTACAAAAAAAAAAATAACAAAAAGACAACCGCCTTCAAAAAGTGTAAAATAACTTTCAATTCGCAAGTCGGCTTTGGTTTTGCTTGTTGTTTTGTATTGCCACCGACTTGCTAATTGAAAGTTATTTTATAGGTACTTTTTGAAGGCGGTTGTCTTTCTTGTTAAAAATTTTTTTTTCGCTTTTTAGTTTCGGCTGAATTCAGTAGATAAAGAAGAGAGTAAAATGGCTTTTATTTTTTTTGGATTTTAGTGCCTACTTCTCATCATAGAAATTAATTACGAAACGGCGACACTAAAAAAATCAGTCATCCCTTAATTTTCAACCCTTAGGGATACAATATTTTCTTGAAATTTTGATGAGACCAAAATAGAGGTATACACTATCAATTAAAAAAAGAATCATCGAAATCGGACAACACTGAAAAAAGTTATGCGTGGTCAAACATAAAGATAAATATTTAAAAAATAAAAAAATGTTCATAAAATGAAAACTTCTGGGCCAAACAATGTTAAATTTTTATGGGACCAAATGGCAACAATTCCGCATCAAACTAAAGAAGAATCACCTAAATCCGATCATAAATCTCGGAGTAATCGATGTACAGTCAACAGCAAAAGTAGATGATCAAAATCAGAATTCAATACTGATTTACTAACATTAATTTATATTATTTGTTACTAGTTTATTTATTAAAAGTATGTGATTGTTACACACATACTTTTGAATCACTTCGACGCCACACAGTTCTGACGCGAACTCCGTTCATTAGTATTGAATTTTTGATTTTAATCATCTACTTTTGCTGTTGACTGTACATACTTAAAAAAAAAACTACCGAATTGAGAACCTCCTCCTTTTAGAAGTCGGTTAATTAGATTAACTTTGAAAATTGGAGCGAATTTTATAACTACGCATTGCAAAACAAAAACTTGATAATACGCAATATATGCACAGTTTTTAATTTAAAAATTTAGTTATTTAAAATGTTTCTCATACATCTGTATTGATTTTGAGATTAAATTATTAAAAATACTTTTATCGTTTTTATTCCCAACCATTTTGTAGTTATGTAGTGTTTTGTGTTCCGCGTAATATACCCACATATGGCGAGCTGGGTAATCCCGGAAATGCCGTTTTTGGAGTTGGCAAGCCTCGGGTTAGCCGCGACCTTAACGATGTCGTCGGTCCATCTGGCGGGAGCCCTACTAACGCTGCGTCTTCGGGTTCGTGGTCGCCCTCGAGAACCTTTCTTCCCCATCGGTTACCGGTTCTTCGAGCGATGTGGCCATTGCCACTTTCAACTTTCAAAATTCCACAGTGCCTAAAGACGAAGGTTTATAACCAGTGTTTACTTATGGTACAGAAACGTGGTCCTTAACGGCTGGCCTCCTACAGAAGCTCAAAGTCCATTTAATATGTGTTTGACATAAATGAGCATGACTGTTGAAAGCGTTGTCATGCTCACTCAAATGTCTCGCTAAGGGTGAATGTAGGTTGGATTATTCGGTTCCCTTCAAAATGGTGATCACGCGTCGCGTCATGTTCGTAAACGGGCGCTGTCAGTTGGCATTGGTCATTTCCTAACTGCCATGGCTTTTATCTGTTTTTAAATGTTTTGTGTCGCTCTTCACCTACATTGTTTTCAAATTATGGAAGCAACCAGGATAATGTAACTAGGTACTAAGTATTTTGTAAAAAAATATTTAAAAGAGTTGTTTACGATTGTATCGATACGACAATCGAATGGATTTTTGAGGGATTCAAAAATTGTTTGAACATCCCTACTGTCATATTATAATTTTGACGTTTTGCCCGTCAGATAATTAGGGACACGGTATCGAACAGAAAGTATCGATACTGTACTCATGAGTAGTATTGAAAAAAAAGTATCGTACTCGTAAAAGTATCGAAACAAAAGTATCGATACTTCAAAGTATCAATACTTTTTTAGAGCCTAAACTACTTTTCCGTGCAAAACTACACGTCAGTTTAGTTTCAATAGAACCAATACATGAGAAAATGGTATAAACATTCCGATATCATATTATAGTTTTTTTTATTACAGGATGAGTTTTGCGATAGCTGTCATCCGAATCACGCCACATTCATATCCATCAATCATAAATGTAGCTTAAAAAACGTGGCGTAAAAAATCATTTACTCATAACTTTTAATAATAATCAAATAAAGGTATCTAGATCGATTACACTAATTTGAGCAATCGATTATTTAACATCAAATTAAATGACCACCACAAAATTATCACTCAGTCCTAGTTAGGTACAGTTTGACATTCTATCTATCACAGCAGAACTTATCCATCCTACCCTCTAATAAAGTAAAGACTATAGTAATATTTAAGTACCTAATTTAGGTTAGACTTACGTATTCGGTATTCCCTGAGGTTTTTATGATTTAAAACAAATCTTTCATTTAACTTCCTTGGCACTCATCTTAATAAAATACTGCCAAAGTTCACTTTTACTTGGTGGCATTTTAGATTTCGCTTGGATAACAATTATAGTCAAGTACAGTATTAACAATAAACCCCACGCAATATTACAGTGGAAAAACATCACATGGCGTGGTTGTGCAAAGATTCGCCTTATTTGGATAATACAAAGTCGACTTAATTGCAATAACAATAGAGTATATTTTGTATTATTCAAATAAGGCGAATATTTGCACAAAATATGTACGCCATGTGAAGGGCGAATAATATGAGCATGAGCCGTAAAGTCAAGTTTTAAGTGTATTTAGGTAATTGTCTATTGGCCGCAATGGGCAATGCTGGCTGGCAATGGCCTGCTTTACAGGTATCGTATCGAAACAGTTTAAGGAAATGTCCTAAAACTGTTTCGATACGATACCTGTAAAAAAGTACTCGAATGAGTAAAAGTATCGAATGTAAAGTATCGAGTACAAAAATATCGGTATCGAAAGGTGATGTACTCGATACTACAAAGTATCGATACTTTTTTCGTGTCCCTACAGATAATATTACAATACAAAGTACTCTGTGCCGTGCCCGAATCTTTCTAAACAGAAACAAAACACTGACTTTGTTTTGTTAAACTAAACAATTATTATTTTCCTGCGTTGCATTTTTATACAGCAATGTGTAAAATGTGTGTGCTGTATATCAATGTTGCTTAGTATTCACCTGACCCGAACAGTTGCTGATTAATAAAACTACAAAATGATTGAATACGAACAAAATATTAGAAGTAAACAAACAGAAAACAAAATAGCCAGAAATATTGTCTTAATTAAGGTGGCTAATGTCACTGAACTGGACTTGAGTAATGGAAAAATATCTTTTAATTACGAAAACCTTGATCTTCCACCGAACCTAGTCCATCTAAACTTGTCCAACAACAAATTGACTGAAGTGCCTCCTAAAGTATTAGAACTGCACAACTTAAAAACTCTGAACCTTTCTTTCAACTCAATCATGTGCTTTGACGACACACCAAGTTTCTGCCATACTGTAGAACAGCTCAATTTATCAAATAACCTGTTAGAAGGGCCACCATTCTGGGTTTGGGCTGAGAAACCAAACAAATTGGCTTATTTGAATTTAAGTAACAACATTAATATGTGCAAGATTTTAAACAATACAGATTATTTTAATGAACTTCTACAATATAAAACTCTTGTTAGTGAAATAGATATACATAATTGTAAATTAGAAAAATATAAAAAGCTTATGGCCACATTTAAACATGCAAAAGTGGTGATATTAGGAAGTGATGTGTTTGATCACTCTAAGTTAAACTATTTAGAACAGATCCCATGTGCTGGATTGGATGAGTGCTGTGAAATAGAGTCTATGAATCTAAGCAACACACAGCTTTTCCAAATCAATCCTAATATAGACATTTATCAAAATATAAAAGAGATTAATTTTGCACATAACAGTATTAACCGTTTACCAGTTGCATTCTGTAACTTGAAAAGTCTAGAGATGTGCACACTGTCATTTAATAAGCTATTGTATCTACCGGACAGTATGTGTAAATTAACCAATTTAGTGAGATTATACTTAAATGACAATGAACTATGTATGCTTCCTGATAACTTTCATGAAATGACAAGTCTGAAAATTCTGGATCTTTACAATAATTACTTAAATGAAGGCTTGGTTAAGATAGATAATTTGGAAGAACTGGATTATGCTCAAAATTACTTCGAAGAACCTGATGATGAGGAATATTTGTTGAAGAAGGCAAAGTTAAGAGTTAATGGCCCTATCAGAAAAGATGGAAGGTAACAAGATACAAAAACATTCACTTTTTTTCATATATTTTTATATATTACTAGATAACCCAACAGACATTGTCCTGTCCCTATCTATCTACCCTACCTACCCTAATTACCCTATTTACCCTACCTACCCTACTTACCTACCTACCCTACCAGCCACCTACCTACCTACCTACCCCAACTCGACATGCATTGGGCCCTATCAGAATATCAGCGCTGTGACGTTTTTTTAATGTTACAGCACCATGCTGAGATAGGAGCCTTTTGGCCTCGTACAGGACCAATTTTCATTTTCTTGTTTTTTTATTTTTGTGTGTTTTTGTCCTGGGGGGCGAATAAATTATTTTTCTTTCTTTCTTTCTTTGCTTTGGTGCAGGTAATCTATACATCTATGTATATGAACACAGTCAAAACTCTTAAGGGGCTTCCAAGAACCAACTAGCACCACCCATCATTTTATTTCTAAAACTCCTAAATCAGATCAAAATTAAAAAATCTAAAACAGTACTTAACTTGTAAATTACCTGAAGTATTTCTCGAGTGACTTTCCATTGTTTTGTAGGTATTTCATAAAAAGAATCGTTGCTTAACGCCAAAAGTGACCATCGATTCTTTTATTTTATGAAATACAAAACAATGGAAAGGTCAACAATCACTCTCAACAAATAATCTCTTGGTAATAATTAGACTTATAAAATATTTTTCAGGAAAATTGATGTTGCCCAAGAAGATAGCGAATATGGTATGGACAAGACCGATGATTCAGAAATTTTTGATCATGTGGATGTTAAAATCCCAGGTAGGTGTCTATTTACACACCATACAGTTTGTATTTGCTTTTTCGGCTTTACTCTCAGTGTTCCGTGCGGTCTATCTGCCTTTTGTTTCATAATCTGAGGATGTGGCGGTCAAAATTTTAAAACACTCAATGCTACAGATCCATGATTACTGTGAAAATGGTTCATCAAGAAATTATAGTTGTCGTGTATGATGGCGCTAAGGTACAACAGACAGCGTCATCTGACAAATTGATTCAAGAAGAACAAATAATCACGTGACCGGAAACGCAAGCGCGCCAAACCGCTTGAACACGATCGTCGGTAGAGGGGATACAGTGAGAACTGGCGGGGCCAGAGTGTTTAGGTTGAGACAGAGAGCTCAGAGGGCTAATTCACGTAATTTTATGACGCGCCGATGAAGTTGTAGTGCAGTTGCAGTTAAGTTCAAGTTTGAGTTTTAATCGGTATTTTTGTAATCTTTGAACTGCGCGTAAGCTGCCCGTGAACTGCACGTCAACTGTACGACAACCAAACTCTACCAAACTTACTTATGGTGTCGCCACATGAAAGAAAAATATTACTCACTGAATAATTGATTAGAATCGATTACATTTCAATGAATATGTCGTTATTGTAATATTGAAATAATACCCCAGTACAGATTTTAGTACTTTTTAACTTTCATTTTGAGACGTCAAACGAATAGTAGAATACCGATCATGTTGCGTTCCGAAGCACGCACCAAAGACGCACAACAGTAGAATGCCGTTATTGCGCTCGCGTAACGCGAACTTGACGCGAGCGTGTCTGACAGCGGTAGAGAATACGTAAAGCGTTGTTTTGATCGAAACTTAACTGCAACTGCACTGCAACAGCAATTCGTTAGTTGCGTGAATTAGCCCACAGACATTCTTAACTGAACACTCAATACCAACGCACGTGTTTGTTTCTTGTTACTCTAAATAAATTATTTTAATTTAAAATAAATCATCTTTCGTTCGAGTACCCGCGATAACGTCCACATCTATCCAAAACTATGTCGGATTATGAAGAGGATCCGGTGTTTCGCATCTCAGCAACCCCTGATGCGACATATATTTTGGAGTAGGAGGAGCTCGTGACTATGTAAAAGCCGTACAGATCGATCGGTCAAAAGTTAAGCTACGCTTGCCGCGGTCGGTCTGTGGATGGGTGATCATCCATTTCATAAGTTCCCTCCGTGCTTCGGAAGGCTTGTAAAGCTGTTGGTCCCGGCTGTCATCGGCAGTCGTTAAGGGTAGTCAGAAACCAGAAAGTCTGACAACCAGTCTTATCAAGGTGTATCGTGTTGCCCAGTAACTGGGTTGGAGGTCCGATAGACAGTCGCTCCATGTAAAATACTGGTATTCAGCTGCATCTGGCTAGACTGGTGGCCGACCCCAAAATAATTGGGATAAGGCTAGGCAGATACTTAAGTGAAAAAAAAAACTTTTTAACAAAAAAGACAACCACCTTCAAAAAGTTGTTAAAAAGATTTTTTTCGCTTTTTAGTGCTTATTTCTTATCATAAAAATTAATTACAAAACGGTGACACCAAAAAAATTCGGTCATCCCTTAATTTGCTACCTTTAGAGGTGGAATATTTTCTTGTTATATGGGACCAAATTTGAGGTATACACTATCAATTAAAAAAAGAATCATCGAAATCGGACAACACTGAAAACAGTTATGCGTGGTCAAACATAAAAAAAAACATAAAAATGAAAACTACTGGGCCAAACTATGTTAAATTTTTATGGGACCAAATGGCAACTATTCCGCATCAAACTAAAGAAGAATCACGTAAATCGGATCATAAATCTCAGAGTAATCGTCTATCTATATCTGTGGTGTACATACATAAAATAAAAATACCAATCGAATTGAGAACCTCCTCAGTTTTGAAGTCTGTTAAAAATGACTTTAATTGTTCCAGATGCGTCAGATACCAGGTGCAGTTCACCCGAGAATTGGGACTCTGACGAATACTGGGTGCCTTTTACAAGACCAACACTTCCTAGTGGTTGCCGTGCGCTTGCAGTCAACACCTTGTCTAGAAACCCTCGCGCCCCTTGGTTAGAGTTTGTGCAAAAGAAAATGGAAGAAGGGAATTTTTGCCCGATGGATGCGCATCCAATGTCAATCGCGGATCAAGTGATGTACGAAAAGCTTTGCAATCCTCCAGTGGAATACGAGTCAGATGGACAGTTTGATGATTGCTCTGATGATGAAGGTTGAATTCCATCAGAGGGCTAATTTACGTAATTTTATGACGCGCCGAAGAAGTTGTAGTGCAGTTGCAGTTAGGTTCAAGTTTGAGTGATAAATGGTATTCTTGTAATAATTGAACTGCGCGTAAGCTGCGCGTAAACTGCATGTCAACTGTACGACAACCAAACTATACCAAACTTACTTATGGTGTAGCCACATGAGAGAAAAAATATTACTCACTAAATAATCGAATAGAATCGATTACATTTCAATGAATATGACGTTATTATAATATTAAAATGATACCCCAGTACAGATTTTAGTACTTTTTCTTAAGTCAAGCGAATAGTAGAATATCGACCATGTTGCGTTCCGAAGCACGCACCAAAGACGCGCAACAGTAGAATGCTGTTATTGCGCTCGCGTGACGTGAACTTAACGCGAGCGTGTCTGGCAGCGATAGAGAATACGAAAAGCGTTGTTTTCAACTGCACTGCAACAGCACTTCTTTAGTTACGTGAATTACGCCACAGGGTGTTTTGTAAGATGAAAAAACTGGCCAAGTGCGAGTCGGAGGGTTCCGTACCAGTATCCCAACAACATTAGACATCGAGCAAAAAAAAAACGGCAAAAAATCACGTTTGTTGTATGAGAGCCCCCCCTTAAATATTAATTTTAGGTACTCTGTGTTTAGTATTTGTTGTTATAGCGGCGGTATCTGTGGAAAGGAGTTGTTTCAAAATGTATGGAGCCTGGGCCCAGTCCTTGTACACCATACTTAATAATAGGGAAACACATTTTAAATAGTTTTCAACTGTCCAATTAATTTAAAATAGCTTTGTGAGCAGGTAAAACACAAGAAATTGCACTTGAAATTGCAACACACAACAAAAAGCAGTCATGGCGGTAAGCTGTCATTTTGATTGATTAATGACGTTTGACATTTATAATTCTGATTTTCTACGTCGATTTGTGGATAGCCAGGTAAACAGATGAAAAAAAAACAAAAGGGAGGTTGTTATAAAGTACTCTAGAAACTAGAAACAAAACGAGACGAAAGTGACTGAAGTGAGACTGTTGTGACACTGACAGCTGACAGTTCTCTTTCTATGATCAATGGTCGATCTATGGTTTATAGTATGAGTGACGCCATGTTGAAAATCCAAAAAAATATTGTTAAATTATCAATTTACTACCACAACAGTATACATTTAAGTGAATGATCTGTATTTTTCCCGGATTCTACGGATTTTTCTCTTTTTTTTTAAATGGTGTACATAGACTGGGCCCAGTATGAAACATGTCCTTTCAACTGTCTAGCTATCACGGTTCATGAGATACAGCCTGGTGACAGACAGCCAGACAGACAGAGGGACAGTGGAGTCTTGGTAATAGGGTCCCGTTTTTCGCCATTGGGTACGGAACCCTAAACAGGAGGAGATAGTATAAGATAAGTTTATTTATTTCGCTAGGGTACAATACATGATGTCAAATACAATTAAATACAGTTCGGCCACATTTTATTTTTTTTGTAGAAGAATCTCAATTCGACAATTTTTTTTTGTGCATGTTTGATAAGCGATTTCATGGTGACAAGATTAACGTCATTAGCACGCCACGATCACGACCAAGAAAAGCAACAGAGCTAAAGAAACTACTGATAAAGTCGGTGGCTTTGTTCTGTTTGTAGTTTTGTATTGCCACCGAGTTCCGAAACTAAAGTCATGTGTGTTCTGTGCCAAAGTTATTTACCACTTTTTAGTTTATTTTTGAAGGCGGTTCTCTTTTTTAAAAAAAGTTTTTATTTTACACTATTTAGTGCCTCCTTATCACCCAAAACCAATAAGGAACGGCAACACAGTTAAAACAGAGATTGAAAGTCCTCCAAAGATGTTAAGATGGAAGTAACGAAAACGTCTTCTCGGTTTTCGTTGTTTTTTTCAAAAAGCGCTGAATAAATTTCTGTTTGTTGTATACTTAAACCTTCTCCAGAATGTAACAAACACTTTTCTGCATCAAAATCGGTTCAGCCAAACGGGAGATAATCGCGGACAAACATACATACATACAAACATACGGGTCGAACTGAGAACCTCCTTTTTTTGAAGTCGGTTAAAAAGTTGTTGTTTTTTTATTTTGTCCCAAAAGGCTCACATTTCGATTATCCGAATGTTTGATTAAGTATCCGAACTATAGTCTCGGTCACAATTAGTTCGGATAACCGAGGTTCTACTATAATAGTATTTTAAGCAAATAGGTACCCATTTACCAATAATAAAATTATTTATTGACTTTTTATGCAAATGTAATTATTATTCAATGTTCATGTATTTTAACTGTAGGTATACAGGATGAAATTGAATTCATTAGCAAATTTTTTAAGAAGTGACTCATACCACGAACCTGGGCAACTTTCATTATGGAGCCAACTCAAACAGCGCGAAAAAAATATCAGCTGTTCCATACAGAAGTGCAGTAGGTACTCGGCCAAAATGTATGGAACAGCTGTTTTTTTGTTTCGCGCTGATTGAGTTAGCCCCATAATGAAAGTTAATCAGGTTCGTGGTCTGAGTCCCTCCTTAAAAATTTGCTAATGAATTCAATTTCATCCTGTATACATAAATAAAAGGGGGGTTATAGTGTTTGCACAGGACACATAGGTATAACATGTAGTGTGTGGTAAAATTTGTATATTTATAAGCTGTAACATATTGTAAATAAAGATTTTATTTTTTTATTTTTGTCTCATTAACAGAAATTCTGATCATCATCTACCTAGCCTTTTCTCAACTATATTGGGGTCGGCTTCCAGTCTAACCGGGTGCAGCTGAATACCAGTGTTTTACATGGAGCGACTGCCTATCGGACCTCCACAACTCAGTTATTCCGTAACACGACACCCTTAGAACTGGTTGTTAGGGTATTACTACACCAATCGATCGATCGTCGATCGATGCCATCAATCGACATCGATCGACGTTGATCGATTGGTGTGGTAGCTTTGGCTGATTAACGGATACCGTTCCACTAACTAATCGATCGATTACCAGTCGATGGCATCGGTCGACGTTGATCGATTAACCCCAGCTATAATCCATCAGTAATAATAATCAAGCAGCTCGATCGACGTCGACTAATCCATTCTATCATCGATCGATGCCGTTGATCGATGATCGATCGATTGGTCTGGTAGAAACTCGATCGACGTCGACTAATCCATTCTACCATCGATCGATGTCATCGATCGACGATCGATCGATTGGTCTGGTAACACCCTTAGACTTTCTGGCTTCTGACTACCCATAACGACTGCTAAAGATCTACGAAAGACAGCCAGGACCAACGGCTTTACGTGCTTTCCGAGGTATGGAGGAAACTCTGTATGAAATGGGCACCCATCCACGAATCGACTGTGGTAAGAGCAGTTTACCCGGCTTTTCCACGAGCTCTTCGAGCCTAAGCCCTGTAGTGGAAAAATAATAGGCTATTGTTATGTTATTACTGACCAGATCTGATGGTATTGGGGAGTGCCACCAAGTATTCGCCCGCGGCGCCGAAACTCCAATCCACCATTATGACGTTCACGTCCTCTGCGTTTAGATACGCTGAAAAAAAAAAGGAATTCAATTGATGGGTGGTGTTACAGATACCCTGTTCTATCTAATAATGATTGTAATTTATCTGAAATAAATGAATTGAATTGAATAGGGTGTTACTACACCAATCGATCGATCGTCGATCGATGCCATCAAGCGACATCGATCGACGTTGATCGATTGGTGTGGTAACTTTGGCAGATCGACGGATACAGTTCTACTAACTAATCGATCGATTGCTGGTGGACGGCATCGGCCGACGTTGATCGATTAACCCCAGCTATAATCCATCAGTAATAATAATCAAGCAGCTCGATCGACGTCGACTAATAAATTCTACCATCGATCGATTGGTCTGGTAACACTCTAACATACCTTCAAAAAGATGCCTTCAAAAACTAAAAAGTGATAAATAACTTTGCCACAGAACACATACCTATGACTTTAGTTTCGGAAGTTGGCAGCTTTTGTTCTGTTTCTTGTTTCGTATTGCCACCGACTTTCAAAACTATTTTTAGTTATTGAAAGCGGTTGTCTTTTCTGTATTTTTTTTATTGTTCGCTTTTTAGTATCCACTTGTTATCATCCAAATCTATAAGAAACGGCGATACTTCGAAATGGATCCACATTTTGTCGGAATATAGCGTAGCGTAGGTAACATGATCATCACAATCGGACGGAAGACGTCCACTGTTGAACAAAGGCCTCCTTCATAGAACGCCACAAGTCTTGCAACCTGCCGCTAGCATCCACCGGTTAACCGCGACCTTGACGATGTAGTCGGTCTATCTGGGCCTCAAGTCTGCTATTACAATAGTGTCAGAATGGTCTATCATTGATTTCATAATTGTTGATTTTGACAAGTTTGGTAATCTACTAATAAAATGGCGTCATTATGACTTTCCAATGGTCAACCAATGCACTCCATTGAAAGAAATGCTATAGAATGGTAATCTCGTACATAATGACAAATTAATGACTGACTTACTTTACGAACTTCTTACTACTTCAGATTGCTTATAACACTTATAAATAATATGTAAAAATATATATAAATGAAATCTGGCATAAATAAATGTTCAAATTTGTTGACAATGTCATTATAACACAATTCTATTACGAGACCATTGACCGACCAATGAACGACCATTATGGATTTAGCAGATTACGAACTTTTAGCAAAATGACAATGGGCTCGTGTTGGAATGACGAAATTATAAAAATAGCAGACTTAGCCCCCTGGTGGGAGGCCTACTAACGCTGCGGCTTCCAGTTCGTGGTCGCTAGGAGAGAACCTTTCTTCCCCATCGGTTATCGGGTCTTCGAGCCATGTGACCTGGCCATTGCCTTAACTTGTTGTTAAGTCGATGACCTTTAGCTCTTTGCCGAACAAAAAAACAAAAAAAAAAACTGGCCAAGTGTGAGCCGGACACGCGCATGATCCGTACCATTATCTATACAACATTAGACAGCGAGCAAAAAAAAAACGGCAAGAAATCACGTTTGTTGTATGGGAGCCCCCCTTAAATATTTATTTTATCTTAGTGATAGGGTCCCGTTTTTACCCTTTACGGTACGGAACCCTAAAACAGTGGAACTGAGAATCTCTTTTTTATTGAAGTCGGTGGAACTTACCAGTAATTAAATGTACATTGAAGTCAGAAGTGGGAGTGTTTCTCCAGCCGTGGGCAAGGAACACCGTCTTCCTATTAGCATTGAAGTTTGATGCTCTCAGGACGGCATCGGCTCCGTAGGGTATAGGCTGGCTGATCTGGCGATTTGATCTGTTGGGGATGTAATTTAATTAATTAATTGTATTATATTATGTATATTATATTGTATTATTGTATTTAATTAATTAATTGATGTAATTTAATTAATTTTAATTAATTAATTTGATGTAATGTAATTTAAATTGGGGAAGTATTTTACCTAAAAAATCTAATTAGTCCGTCAGATAGATTTCCAAAAAATATTGTACACGTGTTTTTTCTTTTTGCACGTAAACAAAAAATGCAGTGCGTCGAAAACTCGTGTGACATCACTATGTTAGTACACTTTTACTGGCGAAATGACGTCACAAACCCCCACTCATGATCTTTGATGCGTTTTATCTTCGTCAGTTCTTATTGATTAAAAATCCGTAAGTATCCAATATTTTTCGATAATCTAACTGACGAAGTAATTAGATTTTTTTAGTAAAATACCCTATTGTAAAGGGTATAGTCGGGTATATGTCGTGATTCGTGATGGCCCACTGGGAGTGAGAAACCACCAGTGTGACTTTTTCAATTTCGTATGTAGATACTTTACTTTATACGTTTATCTTAGACATCATTGACATCGGTGTAAGAAAACATCATGTCTCAACCCAAATGATTCATCAACAATAGAGGGGATCCGGCGCTCGGCGGCCGCTACTGCGGCACCGCTCGCTTCCCTCGCTCGCCTTCGCGCTTTAATAGTCACAGTTCTAACCTAACCCTAACAATTTTCTCAGTGGTATAGTTTTAGACGACACGGTTGTCGCAGTGGCTGAGCGATCGACTGCTGCGCAGCGTGTTGCGGGTTCGATTCCCGCCCAGGGTAAATATTTGTGTGATGAGCACTTGTCTTGTGTCTGGGTGTTGTTTATCTATATACGTATGTATTTAAATGTATTTGTGTATGTATATCAGCTGTCTGACACCCATAGTACAGGGTCTCCCTAGTTTGGGGTCAGATGGCTGTGTGTGAAAGGTCCCCACATATTATTATTATTTATTATTATTATTACCATTTTGTCCTATATCAATATTTTAACTAGTAAGTATTTTAAACGTAAATATAATTAACTAAAGTGTACTTAGTAAATGTTGGCATAACAATTGTCGATATTAGTTACGATATAATCGATATTTAAATGATCAATGATTTGAACGTTGACACGAACGTTTAACCGTAGATATTTTAATTTTCGACATTCTAATATGTACTTACCCTATATAAGTATCCTATTAAGAGTACAATGAACCCTATTCAGGTATATCGTAATTGAATAAAATTACATTGTTTACTTCTTTAGGCGTGATTAAGATTACCTCTACGTGATTGCGTGTTAGATGAGACATACCGTGCGAAACCTTGCACTCAATGTTCTACTCTATTTGTGATTAATTTAGTTCATTATCAATGAAAATTGCTCGAGCAAATTGTGGCTCCGTAATCTCTCAATGTTTCATCAACATCTGCCTAGCCTTTTCCCAACTATATTGGGGTCGGCTTCGAGTCCAACTGGATGCAGCTGAATACCAATGTTTTACATGGAGCGACTGCCTATCGGACCTCCACAACCCAGTTACTGGGTAACACGATACCCCTCTTAAGTAAGATCTGGTTGTCAGACTTTCTGGCTTCTAACTAGATAAAACGCGTCTCCTGACATGCCTTGGTTTTGCGTGAACCAATTTATACTCGGGCCAAAATGAAAATGGACAGGGGGCCAAGTCTGCTATTTTTATAATTTCGTCATTCCAACACGATCCCAGTGTGATTTTGCTAAAAGTTCGTAATCTGCTAAATTCATAATGGTCGATCGATCATTGGTCGGTCGAATTAAAAGCAATGACTGCACAATGACGTCCTAATGGTAAGTCAGTGATCAAAGGAACTGTAGCGGAATTTTAGCGGAATTTTAGCAGATTACCGCATAAGTCAGTCATTCAGTTGTCATTTTGTACGAGATTACCATTTTATACTATTTCTTTCAATGGCGTGTCACTCTATTTATCTGTTGCGTGGGCGAGTCAGTGGTTGACCATTGGAAAGTCATAATGACGCCATTACATTAGTAGATTACCAAACTTGTCAAAATCAACAATTATGAAATCAATGATAGACCATTCTGACACTATTGTAATGGCAGACTTGAGGCCCAGTTTTAACTGAATCATTTCGACATAACGCGTTTCGTCTAGTTTTCACTGACAGGTACTCATTTTGAAACAGCAGTTATTAAAATTCTAGTTTTAACAGAGGCAATTATTAAAAAAAACCGGACAAGTGCGAGTCGGACTCGCTCACCGGGGGTCCGTACAAATTTGTAGGTACAGACGCCAGCACATCATGCTACTACAATCTGTCACATTTCTTTAATCGATTTTCAACTTTATGGTTAAAGAATAAGGTTCAAGATTAATTGGGAAAATGTGACAGTTTCGGGTAGGTTGACCTGCTGGCGTCAGTACATATCCATACTTAATATTATAAATGCAAAAGTAACTCTGTCTCTTATGCTTCCACGACGAAACGGCTGAACCGGTTTTGATGAAATTTGGTATGTAAATAGCTTGAACCCTGGGAAAGCACATAGGGTACTTTTTAATATAATAACTGACATTCAAACGGACCAAATCGCGGCAAAAGCTAGTTATAAAGAAATAATATTTTTTTATTATTTAATTACAAATGTATAGTTTTCAGTCTTTTCCCTGTATTAATAGTATATGACGCTATTACTTGCCAAGTTTTATAGTTCGAGGTCAACAGAAACTACCCTATTAATTTTGATTCCCTTGAGAGTGTCGAAATGTACGGTTTTTGCGACATAAACGGCCGTATCTTTTTTTCACGTTAACTTAGAAGATTGATTTTTCACAGCTTCAAGGGACCGTTGATCTAAGTACCTATATGGTTTTAATTTCCCGGGATAAAGGGTCTTGACAGACAGACGGACAAAAAAGTGATCCTATATTAAAGGGTCCGTTTTTTCCATTTGAGGTTCGGAACCCTAAAAACTAGTTTTAATTAGAGAAAACGTTTTAACTAACAACGGGTTTTAACTGTAAAGTCTGTTTTTTAATCTCAGAGACTAAATTGACACATTCAAATGTCAAATTTATAAATTATAATGTTGCCAGCTTATTTGTGCAGTGCTGTACTTTCGATACCGGTTTCTTGAATCGTAACTTTTTATCTCTAGTAGACGATTCGCTTTAACTGATTAACTTGTAATTAATTATGTAATTAAAAACATATGTTTTTCATTATTAACTTTGTATTATTTCGTTTTAAATAAGAACCTACACATTATTTTATAAAAAAATTAATTTACGATAGTGGCACATCACTATTTAAGAACTGCAAAAAACTGGCAACCCACGTATAATGTCAGTTTAGTCTCTGAGATTAAAAAACAGACTTTAGGTAACAACTACACACCAAAGTGATGACTGACTTTGATGTACTGGCGTCTGTACATTGTCATCATCTTCCTGCCTTTGTTATAATATTTATGCGAAAGTAAGTCTTACCTGGTAAAAAGATGATAATTATTATTGGTCTCAGGGTTATATCTGGCAGAGGCGAGCACGTCGCTGGTCTTCAGCCACAGGTCTACGAGCTCAGGTCCGTCAGGTCCACTCATGTACTGGTAGCGAAGACCAGGGTCTAGTTTTGCGATCACATGGTCCGTTGGGAGGGCTGTAAAGAACATTAAGGCGATTATATACGCTGGCGACCTTGAGCGACCAGAGAGTCGTATGCGCTGCGTCCCCAACTCTCAAAGTTTAGTCGAAAAAGTAATAAGTTAACTTTGAGAAAAAAAGCTGTATACTAAAACATAGATAATTTAATTCTCTGTAAGATGGTGAAAGTTTCGTCAAAATAAATCTGGTAGATTTTGTGTGATTATCAATGTTTTGTGCGCGTTAGATACAATTTCATGAGTTAATTAAACTATTTAATATGAACTTAATCAAAAATATTCACATAGTAAATGATTAAGAGAATGTTCTAGTTTAACATTATTTTTTTTTAAATCATTTACATGATTAATTTTGACGTGATGGTCAGTTTAAAAGTCACGTCAAAAAGTCGCTTAGGTATTAATAGCGCGTTGGTCTGAAATTGTATTACGATAAAATAAAACTTAAGACTCATTAGGTACTCGTATTATCTACATCAATTGAAATTATTTACTATCACTTACGTTAATCATGTGTACAATATTTACAGAAATAATAAAAAAGGAAACATAGAAGTATTAAAGTAAAAAACTGACCAAGTGCGAGTCGGACGCACGAAGGGTACAACATTAGACATTAGCAAAAAAAGTGGAGTGGAGTCTTAGTAATAGGGTCTCGTTTTTACCCTTTGGGTACGGACCCCAAAAAAAAACAACAAAAGATCAAAAAGTTCCTCCATGTTGACATCATCTGGGAAGATTTCCCATTCGTGCCAACTGGGGGAAACCCAGTTAGTTGCCAAGCACCACAGATTATTAACATTATTTAATGGGTCCTAAAAAGTGAGCTGTTACATTTGATTCCAATAATAGGTATGGCAAAAATGCTTGAACGTACGGAAATCAGTTCTAGTTTCTACAAGATCCGTATTTTTAACCGACTTCAAAAACGGAGGAGGTTGTATGTTTTTTTTTAATGTCATCATCAACATCATTTCAGCCGAAAGACGTCCACTGCTGGACGTAGGCCTCCCCAAGGGGCAACCCCCCCCGGGTTGCCATAATCGCTAGGTTTGGCAGGCGGATTAGCGATCACAGTATGGTTGACAAAGGCACAGAGAACGCTGCTGCCCATTCTCCGGTTTTTTAATGTATGTTCACCGATTCTTCCCCCATTTGTGGACTGATTCTTTAATTTGTTTTATTTTTATTTTAAAGAGTAGTATACTCCTGAGGTGGCCCCATATAAATTTCATGAATAAGTATAAGTATTACACCCCTAAGGGTAGAAAATTAGAGAATGACTGATTTTTGGTGTCATTGTTTCGTAATTAATTCGTATGACAAGAAGTAGGCACTAAAAAGCGAAAAAAACTTTTTTTACAAAAAAGATAACCGCCTTCTAAAAGTAAAAAGAAGCTTTAAATTCGCCAATACAAAACTACAAACAAAACCTAAAAAAAAACCTTTTAAGGTTTAAACCAACTTGCGTATTTAAAGTTATTCTTTACGTTTAAAAAAGTTTTTTTGGCATTTTAAGTATTTATTTATTCGGATCTCCAACAAATGATACACACAATACAATTGATTTAACTTGAGTAGTTTTCATATTTCGACCCATGTTTCTTGGAGACAGTTGTTCAATTTCACGGGTACTATCACCCTGAAAAATTTGGAACGTGACTAAAAAATCATATAGTATTTATAAGTTTAATAAAACAATGAAAAAAAAATTGCGCTGCTAGACTACGACAATCTATACCTATTTAAAAGATCTCTTAAACGATCTTGCTGCTTAAAAGATAAACTTTTACATCAATAATATACATATAAATGTATAATGTATAATATATTTACCTGAAGATACAGCCAATCCGATCGCAAATATGAAAACACACTTCATTTTAACGTAGCTCCTAACAATTTCTGAGAGACCTTATCTAACTCGCTCGACTTTATATTAAGTAGCGTTAAGAACCGGGATTATTATATTATTACTTACACGTAAATGAATATTAACATAATAGGTTGGCTACATAAGGGATTTTAGAATAAGTTGAAAAACTACGTATTCTTTTTTCAACACAATTTCTCGTGAAGTGGTTCTGATTGCACTAGTTTAAGGCAATGATATATTATACACTTAGATGCGTTACCTGCGCTCAATATTGGCAATATTAAAGCAAGGCAATTTCACTTAGGTTCGCGGCTATAAGTATACGTCAGTCTCGCTCATAATTTTGTGACATTTTCAAGGAAAAATGCCTTCATGTGTTATACGATGCACACATTCACTATATACAAATCATAAAAATCAAAATAATAAAATTATTTACAATTTTAAGAAAAAGGCAGGGAGCTCAAAGGGCATCAAAAAACTCGTCCACATCGCTGTCAACGGGACACGTGCCCAACAGGCTGGCAGCATTGCCACGTTGTATGGCAATGCTGATTCTTTGACCCAAGAATAGACCAGCCTTCGGGTCACGTGAAGAGTCGATCAGCCGCTTGGCGATGTCACGAAAAACAATATGGGCACTCGGACCCCATGGCCCTAGAGTTTCCAAGAAGGTTATTATATTTGCGCCGTTTGAGGTTTTCGGCACCTGCAGCAGCCGCCCCACCACAACCCGTTGTGCTAGGAAGATGAGATGGCGCAAGGATGTTAAAGACACAAAGACAGACTGACTTTTTCTTCGCACTGTACAATTAAATGTGCCTACTGGTATGTAGATATAAAAGTTTACGCCGTTTTAAAGTGCGCTAATGTACTATCGTGGACACACCCGCCTGACCACCACTAAGTTAATTTTTGCTTGCACTCAAAAGATGGAAGCGCTCTCTAGCCCGCCCCGTTGACTTCGCAGGCGCCGAGAGAATTTTTTTTTAACTGTGCATGCGGAAAAGTCCGCTTTAGTACCTATACGACGCGTCTATTTTTAATACGTCATTGGTTTAAGGTCATATTGTAGCGTATTACGCACTTGGGCTTTTTACATTACAGTGTGGTAGTGGTTTTATTTATTTTTCAGCAGATATTTAATAATAATAATATTTTTTATTTATTTCAAAAATAAGTTACAGACGACGGTTTACAAAAGATATATTAAAAGTGGTTGACATAAGAGTAACGACAGGTATTACATAAAATAGTGTAAGCACAGGGTCTGTACATAAATTGGGAGAACCCTGCCTCTTAAACTAGGGTGACCTATATGTTCAAAGGCAGAAATTACCCTACAAGTGTGTTGAAAAACGTCGCATGGAGCGCGTGAGCATTTTATCATCAGCTTAATATCGCCCTTGCTTACGGCTCGGGCTATAATCCAAGCTCGACAGTAATGACCAACTTACCTCACTAGTATCATAATGTGCTCATGAAATAATGCTCAAATATGTTATGTTCATTTTATAACACATTTGCTCGTAAAGTGTCTCTTATTACACCAATTTCAATATCGTAATGTATGTCATTACGTACTTGTGCGTTATTGTAATGTAAAACGCACGAGTTTTTTAAAACTTAGCAAAGAGTTTTTATGTCAAAAAAGTGGTCAACATTTTATGAATAAAATTAACTTTGGGAGATAAAATATAAAAAATAAACATTTAATTATTTAATTTAATTAATTTCGACAATAAATTACAACCATTTATCTGTAAGAAAAACAAAAAATTATTAATTTACTTTAATAGTAATACTGGCTGTTTTTGTGCCTTTGCCTTAAAAACAAAGCGCTGATGCGCGCGCATCGCTAATTTGTGAACATACAAGTAAAAATTATTACGCGCGCTTTTTCTTTTCGCTGTATTGTTTTTATTTGAATTATTTCCTCGCAAATATGTTATAAAACGTCGTATGACATACGTGCGCTTTGATAATTACAGCCTCTGCTTTCTTTTTCTTGTAGCCCTCGCCTGCGGCTTGGGCTAGCAATATCGCCTCGGCTGTAATTTTCAACCTACCGCACTTATATCATAATGTACTATTAAGAAGAGTAGTTATTGCTTCAATATTTGCATGCCAATTTGTGGCGAAATGTGTCTCTGCACTACAATAATGTACAGACAGCGTAATCAATTGCTAACCCCCTTTCCGAAGAAATTTCAATGCGTGGGGGGTAAGCAATTGATGACGCTGTCTGTACCTAACATCTTTTGTATAACCGTATTTAAGCAAATAGGTAAATGTTTTGACTTGACTTTGACTTTGCTATTATGTTGTTGTTGTTATTGTTATTATGTTGCTGCAAACGTGTTGCGGGTTCGAATCCCGCCCTGGGTAAACATTTGTGTGATGATCACTTGTGTTTGCCTTGTGTCTGTTTGTTGTTTATCTATAGGTATACGTGTGTATTTAACATTTAAATGTAGGTATTTGTGTATGTATATCAGCTGTCTGACACCCGTAGTACAGGGTCTACCCTAGCTTGGCGTCAGATGGCCGTGTGTGAAATGTCCTCACATATTATTATTTGATGACAAACATTACCAAGGGGTATTGTGTAACCCAGTCTTGTTGTTATTTCGTCATTCCAACACGATCCCATTGTCATTTTGCTAAAAGTTTGTAATCTGCTAAATTCATAATGGTCGATCATTGACTGCACAATGACGTTCTAATGGTAGGTCACTGATCAAAGGAACTGTCAAAATTTTAGCAGATTACCGCCTAAGTCAGTCATTCAGCTGTCATTTTGTACGAGATTACCATTCCTTATCATTTCTTTCAATGGCGTGTCACTGGTTGACCATTGGAAAGTCATAATGACGCCATTATACTAGTAGATTACCAAACTTGTCAAAATCAACAATTATGAAATCAATGATAGTGAATTCTGACACTATTGTAATAGCAGACTTGATGTCCAGTAGTGGGACAATGACAGACTGGTATTGCTATTATGCCTAATAGTCGTTGTTAAAACACCTACCTACCATATGTTTACCGCCTATGATCCGGTCATAAACCCATATATCATTCGTTAATTATCATAGGATTAGAGATTAAGGGTTTAAGATTTTGCTACGTCATCACATAAATCCATACTTTATTACTTTATAATATTATAAATGCGAAAGTCACTCTGTCTGTTACGCTTTCATGTCAAAACGGCTGAACCGATTTTGATTAAATATGGTATGAAGATTGTTTGAACCCTGGGGAAGGACATGTCTGAACTCATTCAACGACTTCGTCTGCATTCGCGAAGTCCGACATTCACACGGACGAAGTCGCGGGCAAAAGCTAGTAATGAATAAATACTTTGAGGGTGCTAATTCTATTGACTTAGGTAATAGGGTATTTTACCAAAAAATCTAATTAGTCCGTCAGTTAGATTATCGAAAATTAATAATTAAAATGTCGTATTTTTTGTTTTATCAAATCAATAAAAACTCACGAAGATAAAACGCATCAACGACGTCACTTCGCCAGTAAGTGTGTACTGGCAGTGATGTCACACGAATTTCCAACGCACTGTATCGTCTTTATTTTTTGTTTACGTGAAAAAAGAAAAAAACACGTGTCCAATGTTTTTTGGAAATCTATCTGACTGACTAATTAAACTTTTTTTGGTAAAATACCCTATTGTATTTCGTAGTCGTAGAGCTAATAGTAGTCATACTTAGTAGGACAGTGTTCCTTGCCCATCACATCACCATCTTCAGTCGGAAAACGTCCACTGTTGAACAAAAGCCTTCCCCATAAAGGGGGGGATTTGCTATAATCTCCACGCTTGGCAGGCGTCTTGGGGATCGCAGTGAAGCTGTCAAGTACACGGAAGCCACTGCTGTCCGATTTCCGGATTTTCCCTTATCGCCTACTATGACACCCCTGAGGAGCTCGTGACGAAGTAAAAACCGGACAAATTGATTGATGAAGGTTAAGCTACGCTTGCCGCGGTCGCTCTGTGGATGGGTGACCATCCAACCGACTTCCCTCCATGCCTCGGAAAGCACGTAAAACCGTTGATCCCGGCTGTCATTTGTAGAAGCTAGAAAGTCTGACAACCAGTCTTGCCAAGGGGTATATTGTGTTACCCAGTAACTGGGTTGTGGAGGTCAGATAGGCAGTCGCTCCATGTAAAACACTGGTATTCAGCTGCTTCCGGGTAGACTGAAAGCCGACCTCAACATATATAAAAGGCTAGGCAGATGACGACACACATGGGTAACCACTGGTTTGGGACAAATTGAAAGTAGCAATTTCTATTTTCAGTTTTGTCTTAAGAGCGCGTATTCAATTTAGCGCAACTCAAAATCTAAACGATTGCTAGAACGGCGTAGCAGCATTGACACACACTAGTACAATACAATAGGCTGTTTGTGTGCATCAGATATAAAAATACGCACGAAATAAGCACCGAAACATTGAAATTGATCGGCGAACGACAGCGCGCGATGTTTTACAGTGCTTCTTAAAATAATTGTCTAAAATAAATGAGTTCGTATAACGGACTGAAAAATATTCTGTAAATTAAGCATAACCTTTATTTTCATAAAATAAATATATCAGTTATGTTTTTATTTAAATACTGGTGAAAAAAGATTAACAAAGTGAACCGTTTTGTGCTTTTTACAGAAATTCATGAAACCTGCACTTGTTCTGTATTATTAAATGTATTCATTTAAGTGTAAATTCTTCATTTCGTATAGTATTTCATAAAGTTTAAGTCATTTAATAGGATAAAACTTGAAATTTAAATAGAGCGATAATAGCTTCAATGATTTAATTAGTGGCAGCAATTGCCGATCCATGGGTCGGTAATTACTCTGCGCATTACATTTAGTTTTAACTCTTTATCGTCGATACATGACGATAAAACAATTATTTGAATACTAGCTTCTGCCCGCGACTTCGTACGCGGATCCTGTTGCTTATGCCAGCGACAACGGGGTCGGCAAAATCGAAGATCTGAAACGTCTGATGTCGAATTCTAAGAGCCCGGGGACGGGAAAACAACGGGATGCGCGAGACGATTCGAGACGTTCAAAAAGTACAATATTGAATCATACCTCCGATGGCGGACTAAGTGGCGTAGTCAATCATAGGAGTATACGTAAATGCACTCCGTTCCTTATCAACCCAAGGAAGGTCGCCATGCCCTACGGCTATATCTTGAGACACATCCGATTCTTCAGATGACATCGACATTCTGTTCAGAGAATGTCGAAGTCGATCAGAATTCAAACGTTCGTTGCGCTCTTCTTCTGTCTCTTCACGCCGTACTCCAGCTATTCTTTCTCTCTCACTTTCTAACTGATTATGAATATTTTGTTGTGTGCGTGTTCGGGACAATGTATGATAATCTCGATCAGCAGTTAGTCATGCATCACGTTCATCACTCGTTTCAAAAGACCTGTTAGTAGATGTGCGAATACGCTGAGAACTCAAGCGTGATTCTGTATCGGTAAACGTTTCCGATTCGCGAGAAAATGCATGTTGCTCACGATCAGCGGACAGTCGCGCATCACGTTCCGCACTTGTCTCTAGAGACCTAGAAGCAGATGCGTAGATACGCTAAGAACTCAAGCGCAATTCTCTATCCGTGAACATCTGCGACTCGCGGCACAATGCGTGACGTTCACGATCAGCGGTCAGTCGCGCATCACGTTCCCCACTTGTCTCTAGAGACCTAGAAGTCGATGCGTAGATACGCTTGGAACTCAAGCACAATTCTCTATCCGTGAACATCTCCGACTCGCGAGACAATGCATGGCGTTCACGATCAGCGGTCAGTCGTGCATCATATTCTTCACTGGTCTATAGAGACCTGGATGTAGATGCGTCAAAATACGGTGAGAACGCAGCCTGATGTTCTCGAACAACATCAAGTCTCTCCTGACGCTCTTCGGTACACACTCAAATAACATAAGCCCGTAGGAATATTTATTCGATAAAATAAAAAAATAAATGTGAGTTTTGGCCAGAAGAGTAAAATTTTCAATAATATACCATCGTCATCAAAAATCAGTCACAAACTGTTACCGCCTTCACCGCGTGAAGGTACTCCCACCTTATTATACTAATACAGTGAAATAAGTGATAGCTTTACGGTGACATTTTAAAAATTACAGCTTTGATTTCCACATCAGATGTTTCTGATCTTCGATTTTTATAAGTCAGCAGGAAATGCCCATCAGACCGAACAACTTTTGCTAAGACGTCATTAATATATGTGTTATGGTGTAGCTGGGCTTTTGGAGTTCCACATCAGGTGTTCCAGATCTTCAAATTTAATCTCTCAGCAAAAAATGCTCATCACGTGGAACAATTTTTGCTATGGTACCATTTTTGTATCTCTTATCGTTTAGCTGGTCCGTTGCGGTTCTGCATCAGGTGTTCAAGTTTCCAAGATAAATTATAGCCTATATGTTGTCCAGACTTAATACCTATACAACAACACAAAAATCATTCAAATCCGTCCAGCAGTTCCGAAGATTAGCGTGTACAAACAAACAGACAAACAGACAGAATTGTTTTTTTGGATTCGTGCTCTATTACTGTTTCTAAACCTCCCTCAATTATTATGTTTTTAATATATTCAATGTACAGACACAGTTTTTTTACTGTTTTATTATATGTATAGATGATATTTTAATCTCAAATAAACAGCCTTTGTTACACATTATTAGCGACCTATACTATTTTGTCTAGTTTACTCGTTTTACCGTTTTATGTTCACCACATATTATGAAAATTAGTCATTCATTGTTATTAAAAAGGTACATTAATAAATTATCTTCCTTTATATCACAAAGTGTGTATTCTTTAATAATATTTGCTAAAGAGTAAGTATGGAGTTTCTTGCCCATTCTTCTCCATACGAAACTACCTTTTGGAATGGGCAACTAGAATCAACTTTATATTTTTTATTATGGCGTTCAAAAGTGCCTTTTTAATGGTCTAATTGAAATAAATGATTTGACTTTGACTTTGAAATCAATTTTTTTATTTTTTTATTTATTGTAATCCACAAAACTGATATACAATCACACATGCAATAAAAATAAAGTAATTAATTTACATACTTAAGATTGATATCTACTAGATGTGAATCCTGCATGCGCACTTTAGGAAGTCTTCTTAGCTAACTACAAATAAAAATATCTTAACATTAAACAAGAATAAAAAAATAGATGTAAACACACAATGAATATATATAACTATGTAATTAAGTCTCTGAGTTTAGTTTTTACTCAGGCTACAGAACCCGCAAATACATCTAATTCACTACGAATGGAGTTGGCAAGAGAAAGCATGCGGCATAAAGGTGAAAAATGACCAATATTAGTTCGACAATGAGGTAGAATGAACGTCTTTCGGTTAATTAAGCGGCTGCTGCTACGTGGGACACTAAAATGCACTTTTTCTAAAACCTCGGGAGAATCTAACAAACCATTGATTAATTTAAATAAAAACATGAAATCTAAAGATTTCCTACGTGTGTTTAAAGATTGCATTTTATAGTGACTCAGTCTAGAATAATATGAATTTAAAACATTACATTTATTGTCCGAGTAGCATAAGTGATACAAAAATCTTTTCTGCACCCGTTCAATTCTATCAGAGTGCACCTGATGAAACGGGCTCCATACCGTACTACAATATTCCAAAATACTTCGAATAACGCTATCTTATATATAAAAATGAATCGCTAAATGTGTTGGTAAGCGCATAACTAGCGAACCGCTTGACCAAATTGGATAATTCTTTTTTTATAATATTCCTTGAAGTACGAAGATGGTTCTTAAGGAGAGAAAAAAAAAAAAATCTTTTGTAGTGTAGGTGTAGGGTAGGTGTAGGGTAGGTAAATAGGCAGGTAAGTAGGTAGATAGGGACAGGACAACGTCTGTCGGGGCAGCTAGTTGTAAATAGATATAGTCAGAATGGGTTCTTTAAAAATTTTCATTTCTCTGACTATAAAACCTGACAGTCTTGATGCCCGACTAATTATGAGATCATAGTGGTTCCTAAAATGTAAACTACTGTCCAACAAGACACCTAAATCTCTAATAGTATCAACCTCTTGAAGTGGCCTATTATTAATCGAGTAACAAGTTTCACATATTTTCCGTTTTCTGCTGAATTTAATGAAATAACATTTATTTTGGTTTAATAACATGTTGTTTTCTACACACCAGCTATACACGCTATTCAAATCCAATTGAAGTTGAACAATATCTGACTCACTGTATATAGTTCGATATTTTTTTTTTAAAATCATCAGCAAAAAGTTTGTATTTCGAATCAATTACACTGCCCAAATCATTTATAAAAACTAGAAAGAATAGGGGTCCCAGGTGCGAACCTTGAGGCACTCCTGATGGTATATAATATTGTTTGGATTTAAAACCTTTTAAACATACTAACTGTGAACGATTTTTTAAGTAAGATTCACACCAACGCAACAATGACCCATGAATACCCATACTTTCCAATTTATCGATTAGTATGTCATGATTAACCAAATCGAAGGCCTTTTTAAAGTCTGTGTATATTGCATGAATTTCTCTTCCGTCATCCAAGCCAGAAGATACATAAGAAACATATTCAACCAGATTAGTCAGCGTAGATTTTTTGGGGCGGAAACCGTGCTGGTTATCATCCAGCTCATTTTGAAAGTGAGAAAACATTTACTTTTGAACAAGTGACTCAATGATCTTACCACACGCGGTTAAAATAGATACGGGTCTGTAATTTGCAGCATCGTAAGCACTGCCATCTTTAAAGATTGGCGTAATGTATGCTAATTTCCACTGATCAGGGAAAAGGCCCTGTGACAAAGAACAGTTAAAAATTGTAGTCAGAGGTTCAGCCAAGTTTGCCGCACATTTTCTAAGAAAGAGGGGAGGGATTGAATCAGGTCCGGGTCCCTTATCGCAATCTAGCGAACACAAGTAATCATAAACTTCTTTTACTTTAAGTATACAGTTGCTGAAAGTATTACTCTTACCAGGAATGGGTAAAGCTGTCATTGGTGGAGGTAATTTACTATTTATTGTGTAGACAGATTGAAAGTGATCGCCAAACAGATCACAAATTTCCTGACCGCCTCTGGCAGACCTAGCATTACTTAATGTAATTTTGTTTGGAATGTAGTTATTACCCATACGTTTATTTTTAAGATACCTCCAGACATGCTTGGGATTGACACGGAGATGATTTGCAATATTCTTTTTAAAAATTTTGTAGCAGTCTTTAATCAAAACACTGCATCGTAATCTCAGGCATTCATACGTGATTTTATCTCTAGGGTTCCCATATTTTTTATGTACATTATGATATTTAGCTTTCTCTTTAATGACTTTTAGCAGAGCACGACTGTACCATACAGGATAGCGTTCATCACGTGGCTTAGAAATAGGCGTATACTGTTTAATAATTGGCATTAGATTATCATAAAAATTTTGTAACATATCGTTAATATTAGTAATAGATTTCCATTTATCCGACCATATAATTTTAGTTAATGCAGCGTTGACTGCTTCATAATTGCACAGATAGAAGTTTAAGTATGGAACTTTATTTTGAATGAGAGGATTGCTATGATTGGTTGCAAATAAGATTTCCAGCGCTGGATGATGAGGATCAATCGGTATAAGTGGACTCATGGCTTGAGACACCAGCACTATGTTGTTGCTACTACTAAGAACTAGATCTAAAATACGATTTGATGCGTTGACTATCCTATTGCACTGACTGAGGTTGTTAAAGGCTATCATATCTAAAAAACTATTTTCCTGATTACTACTAGTGCCTTTGGGGACCATAACACCAAAGTCCGCATTATATTCCCAATGAATACTACCCATATTAAAATCACCTATCAGTAAGTTAATAGAATTGCTTTTGTTCTTTTTGTTAATTACTTCAGTAACATTCTGAAATAGTGCGTCGATATAGTCTTGTTTGATTGGAGGTGGGATATACACTACACAAACATTAATATTAAAGCCATTTTCACACTTAATTGTTATCCACAACTCTTCACACTGAGACTCCCAACTCACCCTCCTCGAGACTTCGTATTTGTCCAAAGTAGCAACAACAACCCCCCCACCATCTTTTTTTGTTGAGGATAATATCGTGGATGCCCTATCGCGTCTGAATACCCTGTATCGGTTATCTAAAATTTCATGGTCTAACACAGTGTCATTAAGCCAACTCTCAGTGCCGATAATTATATCATAGTCAAAATTCAAGGCAGCAGTATAGAAATCATCTGTCTTGGTTCTTAAGCCTCTTAAATTTTGATAATATATTTTAAACTTGAATTTAAATTCTTATCACCCTACAATCGTGCAAATTTTATTTAATTATTGTAAGTTACATTGATTCCACACATTCCATATCCTTAACTAGTTGAGATTTGGTTGTTACATCTTTTCTCACGAATATGCGACCATTTCGGACCCAAACAAAGTTGTATTTCTTTTCCTTAGCGGCAGTTCTTGTAGCTGCGTGCAGTTTTTTATTAGCCAGAGTCAAATTTTCAGTAACAAAAATTGGTTGCTTCGGTCCACCAATGCCAATGTGACTACTGTTGAATTTCTCTGACTCGTTTTTCTTATTGAAGTTTCTGACAGCAGCTAGTAGATTGTCACGGACACGAGGACTGGCTAGCTTGACGACTATGCTGCGAGGACGATTTGTCTCTGCATTCAATTTAGCAATTCTATGAAATGACTGAATTTCATTTTCATGAAGCTCATTTCCCACAATTCTACCCAACTGTTGTACGATCGTCAACAAGTTTTCGCTTTTGTGTTCAGGAACGCATTGTATCTCGATGTTGTTTTCACGTGCCAATTGATCAATTTGTTGCATTTTAGTATCCAATTCTCTAACTTGAGCGCTCAGTATGGCATTATTCTTAAGAAGTTCGCCAATAAAGTTACCATTTTTCGCATTTAATTGCTCCTGGTCATCGTGAGCGTCAGAAAGAAACTCAACAGTTTTCTTAAACTCCTCCAGTTCTTCGTACATTGAAGAAAATTTTGATGTTAAGTCCTTGATATCATTCTGAACTGTAGCTAGAGTAGTCCCAAATTCTGCCAAAGAAGCCTGTTGTCTATCAAACTTTTCGTTCATTTCCTGGCGTAATTTACGAATTTCAGCAAGTATTTCGTCTTGAAGTTTGACCTCAGCTGAGCTGAGGCGCGCTACCGGAGACGTAACCGGTGGTAACTTCTCAACCGGCGTCCGCTTCAGACTAAGTACTGGTGGTTTACTTTGATTGGACGAACCCGATTTAGGAGAAACTGTTGGGGCCGGTTCAGGTGCCGCTTGATCAATTTGCACAGTCTGACCCTTAGCGTGGATTGGTGTGTTTGTATTGTCCAATTTAGGACGACTAGAGACGCAGTTAGGACAGGTCCATTTAGTTCTAGGTGTTGTCGCTTCATCGAATTTAACGCACTCCAAATGATACTGCAGGGAACATTTAGTTATACAGCATTTAATTCTCTTTTGCGTTACGAGAATATTAACGTTACAACCAGCACAAATCATTCTTGCGAGAGAAAAAAAAATTAATAAAAATAAAATGTTAACTAAAGCAGAATTCAAAACAAAAAATGCAAAAAGTATATCCAGAATAAAATATAAACTTGAATTAGCCCGCTACACTATTCCTTTATCCACTGTAACTCCTGTAAGCCAGAATCAACAGAGGCCACCACCAGAAAAGCGCCAGAGCAATGAAGCTCGACGAGTCCCAGAGAAACGATTCAACTGTCTTGGATCCCGCAACGAAATTAATCAGAAAAGAACAGCGGAGGAGTAAGAAAAACATATTTTCCACTTCCCTCCAAATCAAGCAGGAGACAGAACAGAACTAGGCCAATAGGCACAAAGGGACGTTTACAACTGGGAGAAACCCAGTTGCTAAGCACCACGGATTATAATTGACATAATTAGTCACAATATCTTTTATAGTTAGAAAATTGAAATAATTATTCGCAGTCAGGCAGACAGACGGACACGGAGTCTTTATAATCGGGTCCCGATTTTACCCTTCGGGTACGAAACCCTAAAAACGAGTGTCCTAAGCACGAAGTACAGGTCCTAAAAGTAAAAAGTTATCTTATCAGTTGGTAAAATATATGTTTTAAATATCACTCACTAAATATCAAATTTTGCTATTATCTCATGGATTTTATCATTCAAGATAGCAATTATTTTGAATATTAGTTATCTGCTCCATAATCAATCAAATTAACACAATCAGTTGGTACGTAAATCATGTATGATTGTTTTAATCTATTTTATCCTTGTGTGGTCTTATTTATCAAGATTATCATATATTACATTATCGACAGCGTGCAGAAGTGTGCTTTATATACTTTCTTTGGTTTTAGGGTTCCGTACCGCAAAAGTAAAAAACGGAACCCTTATAGGATCACTTTGTTGTCCGTCTGTCTGTCAAGAATTTTTATCTCAGGAACGCGTGGAGGTATCGAGTTGAAATTAAAACCATATACTCAAGTCTACGGTCCCTTGATGCTGGAAATCAACCCTCTATGTTAACGTGAAAAAAAGATACGGCCGTTTATGTCGCAAAAAACGCATTTATAATATTAAGTAGATTAAAGTATGGATAGTAGGTATGGATTAGTATAGAAGTATGGATATGTACCTACTAATATGTACGGAACCCTCGGTGGGCGAGTCCGACTCGCACTTGTCCGGTTTTTTTACTTTTAAAATCTCCTCTATCAAGTTAGCAACATATAATATTGTTACGACCTGGGGTTCGGCATAAATAATTTACACTAAAGAAAAAAAAACATTTATTGGCCCGTACAGGACAAAACACACAATATTAACAAGGTAGAATTATTATTGTAAAAGAAAAAAGAAAAAAAAGAAACGATATTAGTCCTGTACGATGCCAAAAGGCCCCTATCTCAGCATGGTGCTGTAACATTTAAAAAACGTCACATCGCTGATATTCTGATAGGTCCCAAAGTGAACACACCCAGAGACGGGAGAGGGGAGTGAGGCATAAAAACAAACACTTTATTTAAATAGTCACAACACGGTAATCAGTAACTTATAAAAATCACTTACGAATCACTTCGTTCGCAGTAGTCGACACAATAGTCGCAGTTTTCAGTTTCGCATCCAAAAACCAACTTTACTTGCCACCGCTAGCTGTCCGCTACATACGAGTTTTAGGTTTCTAGGTAGTTTCAGGACATATTCGAGAACATTCTAGCAAATACGGGAATGGCCTAGAATGTTGCAACACGGTACTTCCGTGTGGTGCCGGCCCGAATAGCACCACCCCATTTCTACCCGTGGGTGTCGTAGAAGGCGACCGAGAGATATTGACCAGAGAATGGGCAGCAGCGTCGTTCTGAGTACCATAAAACCTAATGCGATCTCCAACATGCATCGGCCAAGCATGGGGATTACGGCTGAACCCCCCTTGGGGGAGACCTGTGCCCATCATCAAACACTTACAAAGATCACTCTTAATAATCACCTCGATCGCAGTAGTCGCAATATTCACTGTTTTTAGTGTCGCTTCCAAAAACCAACTCAACTCCTCAGCTTTTTTTTCCCGGAATGGCATCTCGCAGGTCATCCTAGGAGGTTATCGGCTGCTTAACCGGACTTTCCTGCGGTGCCTTAAAAATATTATTTTTAGGGCATCCAGCCAGGATGGATGGACGATGTTAATTAATTATGATAATTATACTATTGGCAGTTGTTTCAACCGGATAACTATGATGCGTGGTGGTTCACTAATCTTAATAAAAAATAATATCAAATTTAAGTCTCGTAAAGACATAGTGGAACTATCGGTTGAACATACTATTGAACTGTCCTGTGTTGAGCTAGATAGGCATGTAATAGTGTGCGTTTACAGACCCCCTAATTATCAAAACTACTCAATTTTTGAGTCAATAATGGAAGATGTTTTGACTAAACTTACAAATGGCAATAAATCAGTAATCATTTGCGGTGACTTTAACGTTAATATTTTAGAAAACAATTGAAATAGCAGTAGATTAATAAGTCTTTTTAAATCATTTAATTTGTCAAATGTGTTTTTAGAACCAACACGAGTAACTACGACTACTGCTACATGTATTGATAATGTTTTTTGTTGCTGCGACTATTTAGAAAAGGCTATAGTGAATTATCTCCCGTCTGATCACAGCGGGCAAACCGTTACTTTTGAATTCAACGCTCCAATACAAAAAGTGCAGGTACTGTCAAGACCAGTAACATCTGGCAATTTAATTAAATTTAATAGCACTTTAATGAGTAAGTTAAACATTCAAGGCCTTAATATGAGTGATGGTAATGTTTTGTATGAAGAATTTTTCTTAGTTGTGCAAACAGAGTTTAATAATATTTTTAAGAAAATACCTAGAACTATTAGCCCTAAGTTTTTATTCAGTGACTGGGCAACTAAAGGTATCAGGAAAAGTAGGGAAAGACTTTTTGAGCTGTATGGCCTTAAGCCTTATATAAACACTGAAACTTTTAATAAGTATGTTGCTACTTACTCTAAAACTTTTAAAAATACTTGCAAGACAGCTAAAGCTTTATACATAAGCAACAAGGTAAAATCAGCAGAAAATAAAATTAAGACTGTTTGGAAAATTATCAATGATGAAACCAATAGAAACAAAAGAAATAAAACTGATTACACTCTGGAGACACCCTGTGGTCTGATAAGTACTAATATCGATGTTGCTCAGGAATTTGCGAAATTCTTTACCGATATTCCAATTAAAACTACTGAAAATTTAGCTTCCTCGCCCTCACTTGCTTTTGATTTATTAAAAACGAATGTTTTATCCTGCCCTTCGGAATTCAAATTTAAACATATAAACCCTGAGGTTGTTATAAAAACTTTTAAACAACTAAAGATCAAAGTTACTGAGGATTTGTGGGGAATGTCTACTAATGTTTGTAAATCGATTATTGAGACAGTAGCACCCTAATTAGCTTACATATTGAAGGAGTTTTCCCAGATTTAATGAAGTACAGTAAAGTTATACCACTTTTCAAATCCGGCGAATGCAAGGACACGAATAATTATAGACCCGTTTCGGTTTTGCCAGTATTCAGCAAAGTGTTTGAAAAAGTAATGCTTAATCAAATGCTCAGTCATTTTAATTGCAATAACATCCTACATGATCAACAGTATGGGTTCACCAGAGGGCGTTGCACTACTGATGCCGGTATTACTTTGATTAAGCATATCTTTAACGCATGGGAGGAGTCACAGGATGCCATTGGCATTTTCTGTGACCTCTCCAAAGCATTTGATTGCGTAAATCACGAAACACTGCTTTTGAAGCTTGAGCATTACGGACTCGGTAAACTAGCGCTCAGATTAGTAAAATCGTATTTAGATGATAGGCTGCAGCAAGTTCAAATAAACGGTGTAAATTCATCGGGCTTGAAAGTAAAAATGGGTGTACCACAGGGCTCAATATTGGGTCCGTTCCTATTTCTAGTTTATATTAATGATTTACCGCATTTACTGAGAAATCAACCTCAAATGGTGTTATTTGCTGATGATACTTCATTGATTTTTAAAGTAAATAGACGGGCACAGCACTATGACGACGTAAATGACGCCATGATTAAAGTTCATAATTGGTTTACTGCAAATAACTTAGTGTTAAATGAGAAGAAAACCAAGTGCATAAGATTCGCTTTACCGAATGTTAAAAGTAGTGAATGTAACGTTTTATTAAATAAGGACGTACTTGAATTCGTCGAAAAGACAGTTTTCCTAGGGATTACGCTTGACTCAAAGCTGCAGTGGGGTCCTCACTTAACATCTCTTGCAGGGCGGCTAAGTTCGGCCGCTTACGCTGTCAGAAAAATCAGGCAATTGACAGACGTGGATACCGCTAGACTAGTCTATTTTAGTTACTTTCATAGTATCATGTCTTACGGTATTTTGCTTTGGGGACGGGCTGCAGATATAGATTCTATCTTTATTCTGCAAAAGAGGGCTGTCAGAGCCATCTATAATCTCAGCAGACGCGAGTCTCTAAGAGAATTGTTTAAACAAATTAATATCATGACGGTACCTTGTCAATATATATACGAAAACATCATGCATGTTCGTAAAAATCTTCATCTGTTTAGTAAAATAAGTGACAGACATAACTTTGATACTAGAAATAGGAACAAATTATATCAACCAAGTTTCAGATTGTCAAAAGTACATACTTCTTTTATGGGGTATTGTGTAAAATGTTATAATAAAATACCGCTCGATATTTTGCAATTAAATGAAAGGCAATTTAAAACATGCATTAAACGCACACTATGTAGGCAAGCATATTATAAGTTGGAAGATTATATCAATGATAAAAATGCTTGGCATAATGCTGGTCCTGCTCCACAGCCTCTTTAGGGAATTTCTTAATTGCAAGAAAATTATGTTGCTCACCCCTTATTATTGACATGAATAACGTGTACCGTTATTATTATATTTACTTATTATATTTTATCTGTCGAATGACATACTTACATACATTGGAAATTTTAGCTTTGTATAAATTAATAGCATTATTTCAATTAATATGTAAATGTGAGAACTATGGATCCATTTATTTATTCAATGTGTTTGACATAAATGAGCATGGCAGTTGAGAGCATTGTCATGCTCGCTCAAATGTCTCACTGATGGTGGCGTGCGGGTTGGATCATTCGGTTCCCTTCAAAATGGTTGAGCTAAGTGGTGCTGATCCGCGCGTCATGTTCGTGAACGGGCGCTGTCAGTTGAGATTGGTCATCTCTTAACTGCCATGGCTTTTATATTAATTTATTTTTAATTAGAATGTTTTGGATTTCTCTTCACTTACATTGTTTTCACATATAGAAGCAACAAGAATAATGTAGCCTGGATTTTGTAAAAGCTTGATTGAAAAGAGTGTCCGTGGAGTTTCTTGCTCGTTCTTCTCCATAGAGACCTACCCTACGTTTTGGAACGAGCAACTAGCTTCAATTTTATTTTGACTATTCAAAAGTGCCTGCAAATGGTTTAATTGAAATAAATGCTTTGACTTTGACTTTGACTTTGACTTTGACAAAATAACTTACAAACTAGCAACTACACGCCCCCTGTGGGGTACGAGCCTCGGCTTAGGGCGTCGTTGGGGGAGGATAGCAAAGGGACAGGTTGGATCGGATTTCCATTATTTAGAGACGAATTTAAAGCTACAGGCTCAGCGGTGCGGGCTGGCACGAGCAAGGGTCGGGGAGGGGACGTAAGGGTTCGTCGCGGCGGGCCTCGGCGGCGAGGACGGAATGACGGCAGTCTGTGTCTGTGTTTGTTCACTGTGCTGGTGGCCTTATTGCTCTCCTGGAGGAGAGTTATATAATCGTCAGGGTCGGTCAGAGTATCAACTCCTCAGAGCTGGTCGCCCGCTTTATATACGAGTTGAGATATACTCGAGAACATTCCAGCATATACGGGAATGGTGTGACACGACACTTCACCATTTAGAATAGTGTCGAAAGTTCCAGATCCTGTAGTTCTGCTATTCGTCAATAGGTGGCGCTAGCATGACGTGTTTAGTCGTACCAACCTACGTAACAATATTATAGTGTACAAGTGTATGCGCGTAAACACAGGTGCACTCTCTCTTCCCTCACTCTCATAGTGCGGTGGGACAGCAATCCGACACGACCGGAGAGAGATCACAAACAGGACCCGTTGGTACCGCGCCTGATTCTGTAAGGCCTCATTCTAAACTTCGGATCTGAATCCGCTGTCTGTGAGTTTCTTGATTGGCATTCTAAAAACTCGGTTGATAAATTGAATTTACACTAGCGCCACTCTCGCGAGCGTGTCAGCGAGTTGAACTAAATTGACTGTGAGATTTTGATAGATAAAATAAGAGATGACGTAAGAAGTTGCATTCTGTAAGGTAATTTCCTCGTCACTTCGACGCTCACTTCGCACTCGAACCCGATTCAAAGTGTCAAATATATCAAGGCAGATCTCTCGACGTAAAGCCGTTGCTTTACGTGCTTTCTGAGGCACAGAGTTTGGAAACTTCGGGCAGATAGTAACAATCGGTCAGCCATAATATATTTTTTTCCATAATTAATTAATCCCGATGCATGGATCGAAATATTGGAACGTGAAGAAGAGGGATGAAACAATTTTTTTACAAAATAGGTTGTCCTTTTTTGTGTAAAAAGGTTTTATCATCTGTGCTAAAACTAAAAAGTGAAAAATAACTTTAGAGCAGAACACAAATGACTAGCTTCGCAAGTCAGCGGTTTTTTTATTTTTCACGTTTTAGTTTTCGTCTTTTTTGAAACAGTGTCTTTAATTTTTGCTTTTTAGTAGGTATCTACTTCTTATCATTCAAACCAATTATATTATGAGTCAAAGTCAAAGGAGACCAATCTGAAAGTAACATCCTTTCAAATAAAAATGCTAAGAAATTTCCAAATCGACATCTTAATAACAGAGTTCGGAGGTTAAAAAGAAAAAGAATATAACTATATAATTATGTATGTATTTAAAAATGTATTTGTGTATGTGTATCAGCTGTCTGACAGTGACACCCATAGTACAGGGTCTCCCTAGTTTGGGGTCAGATGGCCATGTGTGAAATGTCCCCAGTGTCCCACATATTATTATTATATTTACAAAAGCATATATATTTACCAGCTAGTAAATAAAAAAAGGATAGGAAGATAATTATCAATCAATCTTTATTTGTGAACACAGGTACAATAATAATAATAATATGTGGGGACATTTCACACACTGCCAGCTGACCCCAAACTAGGCAGACCCTGTACTATGGGTGTCAGACAGCTGATATACTTACACCAATACATTTTAAATACATACATAATTATATAGATAAACAACACCCAGACACAAGGCAAAAACAAGTGCTCATCACACAAATATTTATCCTGGGCGGGAATCGAACCCGCAACACGCTGCGCAGCAGTCGATCGCTCAGCCACTGCGCCAACCGTCTCGTCACAATAATGGTCATACATGTATTTACATTTTAGTAGAGCTCTATGTCCTACCAATGATATTGGTGTACAAATATATTAATTTTCAGTCTAGTAAATAATGTTATTGTATTAATGTATTAATTTAGTAATAAATAATCAATTATAATTTTATTATGAAATATAATAAACTTCTAAAAGGGGTGGAGGGTTCTTTATTCATTTTTATACAATGTACAATATTTACACGAAAAAATTAAAAAGGAAAACCTATAACTATTTAACTATAAAAAAGGAATTCCACGAGTAACATTTATTTTATCCCATATTATATTCTTTTTTCATTTCCATCTTCTCTCCCACTGCGTGAGAATGGACTGTAGGCGTTCGTACGAAGATAGAAAATGCCGCTTTGCCTGAAACATGAAAGAAATACTTATAATCTAAGAACCCAGTGGGAATAAAAAGCTATTTTTTACAAAAAAGACAACCGATTTGGGTGTTAAGGAGGTACTAAAAAGCGTAAATATTTTTTTTTACAAAAAAAGACAACCGCCTTCATAGTCTGAACAGTGATAAATAACTTTAGCACAGAACACACATGACTTTAGTTTCGGATGTCGGTGGCTTTGTTCTGTTTGTTATTTTGTATTGTCACCGACTTCCTAAACTAAAGTCATGTGTGGTCTGTGCTAAATTGTTATTTATCACTTGTTAGATTTTGGAGGCTGTTGTCTTTTTTGCATAAAAAAATATTTATCGCTGTTTAGTAGGTACCTCTAAAACAAAAAAAAACAGTCGAATTGACAACCTCCTTCTTTTTGAAGTCGGTTGAAAATTGACAGTTTGGTATAACTTGATATGCGCCTCTGTACTTTCTAAGTTTATCTTGGAAACCTGTGGGCTAATTCACGTAACTTAAGAAGTGCTGTTCCAGTAAAGGGGCTATTTAACGACTTTTACAGATTTTAAACTGAAAATCACGTCAAAATGTGTAGTGTAAATGATTTGAAAAAAATATATGTTAAACTAGAACATTCTCTTAATCATTTAGTATGTGATTTTTTTTATTATATTCATATTAAACAGTTTAATTAACTCGTGAAGTTGTGTCTGACGCGGACAAAACATTGACAATCACACAAAATCTATCAGTATAATTAAACGAAACTTACACATCTTACATTTAAAGTTAAAGAATATACTTTTGTTTAATTTTTTCGACTAAACTTTGAGAGTTTTGGACGCAGAGAATCGTATGCGCTGCGTCCAAAACTCTCCAAGTTTAATCGAAAAAAAATAGTTAAGTTTCGATCAAAACAACGCTTTCCGTAATCTCTACCGCTATCAGACACGCTCGCGTCAAGATCGCGTCACGCGAGCGCAATAACGGCAATCTACTGTTGCGCGTCTTTGGTGCGTGCTTCGGAACGAAACATGATCGGTGTTCTACTATTCGTTTGACGTCTCCAAATGACAGTCTGTTAATAAGCACTAAAATCTGTATTGGGTGGTTGTTGGTGGGTGTTATTTTAATATTACAGTAACGTCATATTCATTGAAATTTAATCGATTCTATTCAATTATTTAGTGAGTAGGTAATATATTTTCTCTCATGTGGTTCTACACCATAAGTAAGTTTGGTAGAGTTTGGCTGTCGTACAGTTGACGTGCAGTTCACGCGCAGCTTTACGCGCAGTTTAAAGATTACAAGAATACCGTTTATCACTAAAACTTGAACTTAACTGCAAGTACTGCAACTGCACTACAACTTCATCGGCGCGTCATAAAATTACGTGAATTACCAAAACACAAAATTACATTACATAATATTACGTGGTTTAATAATAATTATATTAGGTCTTTACATATGAAATTGCCGCTCGGTATCAAAAAATTAAAAATAACATTTTTAAAAGAAATTATATATTTAGTCAATCGAAGTATGTACCATTGTTATCGATACACTTTCGCCATTTTATCGGGAGCTCATTGATCCCGTTGGTAAAAAAATCCTGGGAGCGAGAATCGATGAACTGCTTGAAGGCTGTTTAAACTGCCTCATCAGAATTGATTTTTTTTCCTTGTAAAAAGTTGTCCAAATTTCGGAATAAATGGTAATCGTTTGGGGCAAGATCTGGAGAGTATGGTGGGTGACGCAGAGTTTCCAGTCGCAGCTCCTCTAACTTGGCGACCGTCTGATGTGCAGTATGTGGTCGAGCGTTATCCTGAAGGAGCAATGGGCTAGAGCAATTGACCAATCTCGGTTGTTTTATGGTGAGCTTTTCCATCATTGTTTGCAACTGTTGACAATACATGTCTGCAGTAATCGTTTGGCCTGATCTCATGAAGCTGTAGTGGATGACACCAGCACAGGACCACCAAACACTAACTAGAATCTTCTTTTTGGTCAGTTTTCGCTTGGGGCAAGGTTTTGCCGGTTTTCCAGGGTTAAGCCATTGTGATGATCGCTTGCGATTATCGTACACGATCCACTTCTCATCACAAGTGACAATACGATTTAAAATTCCCTGATTATTGTGACGATTGAGCAAGGAAGCGCAGCAACCGACGCGTGTTTGTTGGTGTGTTTCAGTCAATTCGTACGGTGGGTACCGTACGAATTGACTGAAACACACCAACTTTTCGAGCTTTTTTACTTTTCCAATTTGACGCAAATGGATAGTGATTGTTTTGTCACTTACTCCAAAGGCTGCTGCTAATTCAGAAGTGGTTTGAGATGGATCCGCTTCCACTATCGCCTTTAATTCTTCATTATTCACTTGAGTATTCGGTCGTCCACGAGGCTCATTTTGTAAATCAAAATTTCCAGAACGGAAACGTTGAAACCAAAAACGCACCGTTCGTTCGTTAGCGGTGCTTGGCCCGTACACGTCGTTAATCCTTCGAGCCGTTTCTGCTGCACTGGTGCCACGGTAGAACTCATATTCGTAAATATCGCGAATTTTTAATTTCTCCATTGTTGTTGCAATAGCAATTTTCAAGCCCAAACAAATGACGATAAAACAAATGAAACACGAATTTTAAAACAATATTCTTTAGTCTCTATTTTGAAATAATTTTGAATTTGGAATTCCTAATCAAACACAAAATATTTGATTTCAAAGTTGCCAGTATTAAGTATCGGCAATTTCATATGTAAGGACCTAATATAATTATTATTAAACCGCCAATCCGTCTTGAGCGCACGTGGTGATCAATGCTCGTGTCTTCTCTGTTTGAGAAGAGACCTTTGCCCAGCAGCGGGACTGTAATACGTTGGGCATCATCATCATCAGCCGGAAGACGTCCACTGCTGAACAAAGGCCTCCCCCATAGAACGCCACAACGAGCGGAAACCTGCCGCTTGCATCCACCGGTTACCCGCGACCTTGACAATGTCGTCGGTCCATCTGGCGGGAGGCCTACCAACGCTGCGTCTTCCGGTTCGTGGTCGCCACTCGAGAACCTTTCTTCCCCATCGGTTATCGGTTCTTCGAGCGATGTGGCCTGCCCATTACCACTTCAACTTGCAAATTTTGAGAGCTACGGTGGGTTGGTATAAATACGGTGACCTTAGTTCTTAGGCGGATTTCCTCGTTCCGGATTTTATCGCGCAAAGAAACTCCGAGCATAGCTCTCTCCATTGCTCGCTGCGTGACTTTGAGCTTCTGTAGGAGGCAAGCAGTTAAGGACCACGTCTCTGTACCATAAGTCAACACTGGCAACACACACTGGTTATAAACCTTCGTCTTTAACACTGTTTAGGTACTACAATACGTTATCATTTTAATTTGATTATCTTACCAATGCTTAGGTACCAATCCTCCCATGTCTAGAGTTCCTGGTAGTGAGCATTCTTCTGCCATGGCAGCAGCGAAGGTAACACAGCGGACGCCTGTAAAACCGCCACTCTTGATCGACTCCGCAAAGTAATGGATAGACCTGGAAATCACAGAAGTCTAGAGAGAGACGTACGTTTAGTAGTAGAAGTCTTTGTGAAGAATTTCGTCCGGGGAAGTAAAATTAAAATTTCCAGTGTTAGATTACCGGCCTACCGTCCGTTTCTGTCTTCCGTCCACAGTACCGGAAAGTTAACTCCATCACTGATTGACTTTCTCACCCTCATGCACAACATTCAAACACAGTCAGCCCCTCCACACACACATACAAACATATTGCATACCAAAAGAGCCCCAAACACCAAATAACACCATTTATGGTTGGTTTTTGAATAACCGGGGAAGATCATTAATATAAACTGAAAAGAGGAAAGGACCTAAAATTGAGCCTTGTGGGACCCCCATTTCTAATTTTAAACCATATTGTGAATTCACTCCGTTTATTTGAACTTGCCTAGTCCGTAATGCTCAAGTTTCAGAAGTAATGTCTCGTGATTTACGCAATCAAATGCCTTGGAGAGGTCACATAAGATTCCTATGGCATCTTGTGCCTCTTCACATGCGGTAAATATATGTTTTAATAAAGTGACACCGGCTTCAGTCGTACAACGTCCTTTGGTGAAACCATATTGTTCATCGTGTAATAAGTCATTTGTGTTAAAATGAGCATGCATCATCATTCATCATCATCATTTCAGCCAAAAGACGTCCACTGCTGGACATAGGCCTCCCCCAAGTGGGACTCCCCCAACGGGACCGGTCAATGTGGCGCCACATTGACCGGTCCCGTGCGACTCGCATCCAGCGGATCCCCGCAACCTTTACCAGGTCATCGGTCCACCTAGTGGGAGGCCTTCCAACGCAACGTCTTCCGGTTCGCGGTCGCCACTCTAGAACTTTTCGACCCCATCGGCCATCTGTTCTGCGAGCAATGTGCCCTGCCCACTGCCACTTAAGTTTGGCAATTCTTCGGGCTACGTCGGTAACCTTGGTTCTCTTGCGGATATCCTCATTTCTGATTTTATCACGCAAGGAAACTCCGAGCATAGCTCTCTCCATTGCCCTTTGGGTGACTTTAAGCCTTCTGATGAGGCCCATTGTGAGCGACCACGTTTCGGTCCCGTATGTAATCACTGGCAACACACACTGGTCATAGACTTTCGTCTTGAGACACTGCGGTAAGTTGGACGAGAAGAGCATGCATCTAATCAAGCATAATCTTCTCAAAATCCTTGCTAAAAGCCGGCAACACGGACACGGGTCTATAATTGTTAGTATCTTTACTATCCCCGGATTTGAAAAGAGGTACTTATGACCTTACTAAATTTCATTAAATCTGGGAAAACACCTTGGTCTACGCACAAATTAAATATTAAAGCCAAAAAAGGCGCTATTGTTTCAATTATAGATTTACAAACTTTAATAGACATACCCTACAGATCTTCAGTAAAGTTTATTTTGATTTGACGAAAAGCTTTTAAAACGGTCATGGGGTCAATGTTTAAATTGAAATTCTACTGGGCATCCTGGAACGTTCGCTTCTAATAACGCAATGGATCGCCAAGTGAGGAATTCAAAGTTTCCGTGGTTTAGTAGAGTACTTTAAGTGCCGTGCTTAATCGATACGGTTCGGATACAGATTGGCCCGTAAAACCATCTTGGAATTTTAGAAGAACAGTAGAGTAGTTATTGACGACGTGATTTATAACCCTAAAGCTTTCAAGGTCAACGTCAAAGTATTTATTTAAATTAAACCATTTGCAGGCACTTTTAAATTTTGGAAGAGTCAGAATGTTGAACCTAGTTGCTCGTTCCAAAACGTAAGTAGGTCTCTATGGAGAACAACGAGCAAGAAACTCCACGGGTACTCTTTTAAATCAAGTTTTTACAAAATACTGGTTACAATATTCATGTTGCTTCTATATTTAAAAACAATCTGGACGAGGAGCAATACAAAACATAAAAAAAAGAATCAAAATGACCAATCTCAACTGATGTCATCATTACATAGGTACCAGGGCATGAGGGTGGCACACAAAAAAATTGAGTTGCTGGCCTGACGGTTTTCTATCGGTTGCATTTTAGGGAGTGTGCGATGGAATTGCATAATTTAATTCCGCCGAGCCCGTTCATCCGACCACAAAACGTACGGCGATTCACCACCGGTACATGGTGGACATCCCATCCACACGCACAAAACGTTTTGGGAACACATTCATTGTGCGTACAGCTACGGAGTGGAATTCCCTGCCTGAGTCTGTGTTTCCTGATAGCTACAACCTGGGAGTCTTTAAGTCAAGAGTGAATAGGTTACTTCTAGGCAAGCGTGCTCCATCTTAGACCGCATCATCGCTTCCCATCAGGTGAGATAGTGGTCAAACGTATGCCTATCAATAGTAAAAAAAAAAATAGGATCATACGATCCAAAAGGTAGTCTTGTTCTGACCACCTTGTTTGATTGTCGAATCTTATACGTACCTACTCAACATGGCACAGCCGGTTTACAAATACGAACATGTCGTGTTCATATCCGTGAACTGCCCCTGCACGAAAATGCACCATTACCTAAAAGAGTCACATTCTTGGCTGACACATCCGGGCATGTCAACACCCCCATTCGGATAGAAGTCAGAGTCTGCCAGGGGGCTTGGGAAGCCTAGTAGACCAGCGTTAGTGTGGATAACTTCAGTGTATTGTGCATCAGTTGGTTGGAACTTATCATCATTTGAAACCCAACCGGAAAAGGCCGGATCGAGGCCTGGAAACAAAAGACAGTGTTAAACAGTGACCAAAAAATTTACATGAATACATCTCTATTGTCGGTGAATCATTTGGGTTAGGTTAGCCCGCACAAGCAGGCCGGGACCAGTCGGGGGTTGCGGAAGTATCTCCAGTTCCCGCGACCCCCGACGTAGGTATGAGATGGAACACCGGGGTGGTTTAGTCAGTAAAGTCTGACAGACCTCTCCGCCCGCCCCAGGGCGGAGGACATCCATGAGGATTTTCCACCCCGGAAAAAAAAAAGGTTTGAACTGTGACCATTAAAGCGCGTTGGCGAGCGAGTGAAGCAAGCTGTGCCGCGGTAGCGGCCGCCGAGCGCCAGATCCTCTCTATTGTTGGTGAATCATTTGGGTTAGGTTGGGTGGTTTTAAACCCACCGTACCAGTGGTATGGTCCGCAGTCAGAATGGCGTTTATAACTTACCAGTAATATAAGCTACCATTCCAAAAAGTTCCCTGCCGATGATACCAGCCATGTGGGCTCCGAGATTATGTCCCACTATGTGGTAAGAAGAAAAGTTGGTCTTGCTCACATCACTTAGCCACAATAAAAAATTTGCTACGGCTTCACCTGTTTAAAGAAGACTTGTTTAATACAAAAATATTACAAAAAGCACAACCGCCTTGGAAAAGTAAAAAATTACTTTAATTTGGCAAGTGCCTGGCTTAGTTTCCGTTTGTTGTTTTGTATTGCCGCCGACTTCCGAAATTGAAATATTTTTTTGCTTTTTTAAGGCGGTTGTCTTTTTTGTAAAAATATCTGTTGTTTGTTTCGCTTTTTTGTGCCTAATTCTTACCATCCAAACAAATTATTACGTTGGCGGACAGTAACGACCACAGGCGTCTAGGTAGCTAAAAGTGATACGACAGTACGCCTGTCGACGTCGGAGTTTTTACTTGCATAAAATCAGTACACCACACGACGACCGATTTTCTATACTATCATAAAGAACGGCATGTTGTACTGTCACCACAGGTATAATTAAGGCTTTCGTACTGTCACTACACAATTTTCAAAAATTCGTCAAAGTTGGTGCCTCCACGCACACATTCAGGTTTTTATGGTCCCCTCCCTACGCACACTAAGCCCGTGGGCGTCGTAGTTACATACGATCAGTCGAGTAGTGTGTCGCTGCGGTCGCTACATGTTTTCGCGCGCAATTGTTATTTACAAAGTGAGTACAGTTTGTTTACAACGTAATTTTATTATTTTAGGCATACTAAATACTAATTGAAGTCTAGTTGCATATCTAAACAACCTTTTTACGTTGATAATGTTTGTTGTGAACACGATTTTGTTGTACGTACCTAATATTTTTGCAGATGGCGTCTCGAGACTCTTATGAAGAAGAACAAAAACGACTTCCAAGACCTATTTGATGCGGCTTCTACCCCTGAATCGACTCAAAGACCCATTTGCTAATAATGGGAAGTACAGATCGCACAACGCCTTACGACGTACTTACGCCTAGATTCGTTCTGGTTCTGTCATAACATATATTTTTTTAACAATGCGTTGTGACTCTACGCCCTTGGGCAATGTATGAAAATAAGTAGTGTCTCAGTAGCCGCAACCAGTGAGATAGTACTGTCCACCAACGTGTTAAGAAACGTTAACACCAAACAAATTAAGTAATCCCTTAATTTTCCACTCTTTTATTTTAATGAAACGTTTAAATATGGGACCAACTTTGACATATGTAGGTACACTATTTACTAAAAAAGAATCACCTAATTCGGACTCCACTGCAAAAAGTCATGAGTGGCCAAATAAAAAAAAAATACGTGTCGAATTTAGAACCTCCTCCTTTTTTGAAGTCGGTTTAAAAATGAATTCCTAATCTCATTTACCTTTCAGTTTTTACTTTTTTACGTAAATAAACCATAGTTGAATATACATGATAAAAATAAAACCTAAATAATAATTAATACAAAACGGCATCATAAAAAAATTTTAGCAAAAAAGACAATCGCCTTCAAAAAGTTTAAAATAACTTTCAATTCGCAAGTCGGCGGCTTTGGTTTTGCTTGTTGTTTTGTATTGCCACCGACTTGCGAATTGAAAGTAATTTTTTACTTTTTGAAGGCGGTTGTCTTTTTTGTTAAATTTTTTTTTTTCGCTTTTTAGTGCCTACTTCTCGTAAGTATTAGAAATGAATTACGAAACAGCGACACCAAAAAAAACTGTCATCCCTTATTTTTCAACCCTTGTGGGTGGAATATTTTCTAGAAATTTATATGGGACCAAATTTGAGGTATACACTATCAATTAAAAAAAGAATCATCGAAATCGGACTACACTGAAAAAAGTTATGCGTGGTGAAACAAAAATAAATACATATATAAAAAATAAAAAAATGTTCATAAAATGAAAACTACTGGGCCAAACAATGTAAATTTTTTATGGGACCAAATGGCAACTATTCCGCATCAATATAAAGAAGAATCACGTAAATCGGATCATAAATCTCAGAGTAATCGATGTACATACATAAAAAAAAAAAAACGAATTGAGAACCTCCTCCTTTTTGAAGTCGGTTAAAAATTACTCCGCATCGGTGTCATCTGGAAATGTGTGTAAGAGAGCGGTGCCATTGCCAAAAGGGTTGTCATCATTATCATGTCTACCTTTAGACGCCCATTGCTAGGCATAGGCCTTGGGGAAGCCAAGGGGGGGTTCAGCCGTAATCGCCATGCTCAGCCGATGCATGTTGTCGAACGCAGTAGGTGTTATGGTACTCACAAGGACGCTGCTGCCCATCGTCTGGTCAATATTCCTCTGTCGCCTTCTACGACACCCACGGGTAGACATGGGGTGGTGCTATTCGCGGACGGCACCCCACGGCAAAGCCAAGAGGATGGTAGTGATTAATCTTTGACCAATGTATAAACTATCGGTGTTGACTTTGTGTTACGTTTTACCAATCCTTAAGGAAGCCGTAAATTAATATGTACAGTAAGATCTAGCGAAAAAACCGTTCAAAAAATCTTACCGGCCACAGGAGTGTTCAGTACGGCGACAGGATACGCCACTGAACCGGAACCCTGGCTCCAGTCAACAACGAATACGTTCACATCTTCAGCCCCCAAGAATGCTGTGGAGAACACCTATTTTTAACTGCCGTAGACTGGGGTAATAATTACCTATGGTAATCACGTTAGAGTGAAGCCACACTGCTCTGCTGCGTTGCGTTGCGACGTCGCAGCGCAAGATTTGGACGCAATGCATGTCACACTTCTCCGTTGCTTTGTCTTGCACTGCAACGTCGTCTCAGTGTGAATTCCTCAGTATCTAACCAAAAATGAATCGTACTAAACATGTTCTGTTGTTGCTATTATTACGCCACCGCCGAAACAAACGTAGAATTAACAGGAGGTTCTGAATATCTCCCTTGATTCAGGAATTGTGATCATCACATTGTCATAACATCACAATTGTTTTTTATGCGGGATTAGGAAGAGTTGTTATTAGATCGAGATATTTTATTATATTTTTACCAGTACAAAATTAACGGGCGCCGCGCCGGACGCACCGCTTTACCTCCCCCGCTTCGTCTTGGTGCCGACGCAATGCGATCGACAACGCAATGCGATGCAACGGAGAAGTGTGGCATTTAAAATTTATATTATGTAAAAAGACGGAACGTCAACGCTCCCACGACGCAACGGGGCATTGTGGCTTCGTTCTTATGCTGCTCCTCTTAATTTATCTTTAGGGCACCATAGGAAAGTCCGGCTAAGCAGCCGACAACCTCTTTGGTTGACCTGTGAGATGCCATACCGAACAAAAGAAAAAAGACAACCGCCTTCAAAAAGTGAAAAATAACTTTAGCACAGAACACGTACACATTGACTTTAGTTTCGAAATTCAGTGGCTTTGTTCTGTTTGTTGTTTTGTATTGCCACCGACTTCCAAAACTAAAGTCAATGTGTGTTCTGTGCTAAAGTTATTTTTCACTTTTTGAAGGCGGTTGTCTTTTTTGTAAAAAGCTTTTTATTTTCCGCTTTTTAGTACCTCCTTCTCATCCAATGCTATTAAGAAGAGATTGAAAGTTAACTACTAAAAAGATTGATGAAACTAAAACGTCGTCTATGTAAAATTTTTGGGTATTTGTTGATTTTTCAGGAAGTGCTAAATCAATTTCGATAAAATTTATATGGGACCACCCCTGAAGCATACCCTTTCCATAAAAAAAGAATTTTCAAAATCGGTTTATGTTTGCCGGAGAAATCGCGTAACAAATCGCGCACATACTTAATGCAAATTTAAGACTTATACGGTTTTCTCATGGATGCCATTGTCAGAACTGGACCAAACTAAAATGGGACCACACGGGAAGCACTAGCTTTCAAAAAACTTGAGAGGTGTCAAGGGACACCCGGATGGAACGAAGTTCCTTTCGATTAATTAGTGAAGGAATTGTAATAAAATTTTATTTTTTTTAAGTTATAATAATATTTTTTTTATTATTAACAAATATAATGTAATTAAAAGACAATTTAATTAAACGTGCCCGTTTATGTATCGAGCGAAATGGACTCCATATTGAGCAGTTGCTTCGATACAGGGAAGTGTAAATTTTATACCTAATAGGTAAGTTTTTTAATTAAGCCAAAGTTGATTAAAACTGTGTTCGTGAATAGCTCTAATTTATTTAAATAGGTTACCTATAGCACCTATAGGTACCTACGCCTGCCTGCCTTTCTTTTTCTAGCAAAAGAGTACCTACTCACTTACCTACTTACAACTACAAATAATTCGCCAATGATAAAAGTAAGTACCACTACCTACCTAGGTACCCACCTAAGCTCCCACTGGCTTAATTTAAACCAAAACATCTACGAAAAGCGAATTCGGACTTTATTTTGTAAACGTAAACGGTTAAAAATTGAAATTTTACCAAACTAGGTATGATAAAATTATTCTGAGAAACGTATAGGCTGGTGCCCGACCGGACAATAGGAGCTATGTGCAACCGAATTTCACGGTTAATGTGTAAAAATAAGGTTTTAATTCGCTCCAATATTTTCATAGAAAAGCGAATTAAAACCTTATTTTTACACATTAACCGTGAAATTCGGTTGCACATAGCTCCTATTGTCCGGTCGGGCTAATAAAAATAGCAAAAATAAGGTTTTAATTCGCTCCAATATTTTCATAGAAAAGCCGCCATTCAACTAATAATGAACTCTATTTGACAGTTCCAACGATTCAATTTAGCTTATTATATAGCATGTCGTGACAAACTTTTCGTAAGAATTTTTTCCGTCTAGCCCCCTTTCACAACGCGCGATAAGGAACTTCGTTCCAATAAAAAAAGAATCATCAAAATCGGTTCACCCAGTCCCCAGAAATCCGGTATTAAACATAAAAAAAAAAGAAATACAGACGAATTGATAACCTTCTCCTTTTTTGAAGTCGGTTGAAAAAACGAATTACCTGGTACCAGAACAGTATTGAGAGCAGACATCGCAACATTCTGCCAGCCATTAATAAGGATTATAATTCTTCTTCGAAAGTAAAAGTTCGAAGCAATCAGCAACCCTTTGTTATTGATTGGAATCTGTTGACTTATACTTGGATTTTCTCTGAAAAGAAAACAAATGGACGTTATTTTGTTTTATACTCATACTCATAGCTCGTGGCTTTGCCAATGATGTATTATACACTTAGATGCGTTACCCGCGCTCAATAATGGCAATATTAAAGCAAGGCAATTGCCGGGGTTTCACTTAGTCACGTACCACCCCGTGTCGCGACTACACGTCAGCATCGCTCGTAATTCACACATAACTGACGTAACAAAATTTGTATGTTTATCTTTTTCTAACAGGTGTACGCTGTATGCTTCTGTCCTTTTCTTTGCACTGTATATATGTGCCTACTGGTATGTAGATATAAAAGTTTGCGCCGTTTTAAAGTGCACTAATGTTCGTGTATGACGCGTCTATTTATAATACGTCATTGCGTTATACTGGGCTTGCCACGGTTTCAATCAGGGGTTGTGGAAGTATCTCCAGTTCCCGCGACTCCCGACGTAAGCAGAAGTGAGATGGAACACCGGGAGAGGTTTTTAGTCAGTAAGAGTCTGATAGATCCCTTCGCCCGCAGCAAGGCGCAGGACATTCTTGAGGATTTTCCACCCCGTAACGAAAAAATGTAGGTATGACCCCATTTAATACTGAGACCCGAGATCCCACCGTGTTTTGGAAAGCACTTCTGCCAGTGTTACAAATGTAGCGATAGCGGGTGACAGTTACCGGTGGCTGTAGTCGGTGACCAGTTTGCGCCAAGCCTTACTTTTTGGATACAGAACCAGGCGCGGATCTTGTCCTTAAAAAAGGTTGTGGTCACCATACACTTTTTTGAGGGCAACCGAGACAAGGGTCACGTGTGAGTCGGACTACGAAATTACGATAATCATTGCATCCTTACAAAGGAGACGTTTACAAAATGTATGTCCGTCCGGTCAAGATCTACATTGTACCTGCGGCGGGCAAAGCTGTGTGGCGATCACTAGTAATTAACAAACCAAAAATTACAAAAGCAAATGTATCTATATTTGTTTGCACATCAATTTAATGGGAACCGATCACTTTTCCGAAATGTTTTTTTCCGAATTTCATTTTACCGAAAACTATTGACCGATGTCTTTTTTGCTATATGCATTATTTGACATATTTTTATATCATCGAAGTATCATGTGTCATAAGTATTATTTTACCGAACTATTTTTCGTCGATTTACAAATTAACTTTTTGCTATTGACCGAAGCCTCTTTTGAGCTTTTTTCATTTGCCAAATGATTTATTTGCCATATTTTCACCACACCGAAACAACATTTTACAGAATACTAGCGGGCCCGGCAGACGTTGTCCTGCCTGAAAATAAACACAAGTCCTAGAACTACAACGCCACCTATCGGGTCCAATTGTGAATCTAAACCATTCACAAATCCACTGGAACACACACAAAACATTTCATCAAAATCGGTCCTTCCGTTTAGGAGGAGTTCACTTTCATACACACGCACAGAAGATTTTTATATATAAGATTACCTGGTAGCATTATCAATATAAAATAAAATAGTGTCATAAAAAATCAATAGGCTACAAAATTTTAGTGACAGAAACGAATCGCTGCAAAACCGACTTCACGCAGTCTTGTCTGCCCTACACCTAGAGTGTAATTCAAGCCCGCGTAGGCGCGGAGGGGTGGGGCGGCCCGCGAGCTGAGGAGCAGGCGAAGCCGAACCGCAGCTTCGGCAAGCCGAAGCTGCGGTGGTGAGCATTAAAACCATCTGCGACGATAAGCTCGCGTGTAGACCGTAACAAATTCAAGCTTACGTTTCTTTTTCATGAATTAGGGTTGTGGGCATGCCCATCGTGTCCACAACGGTGGATCCGCGCTTGTACAGAACCAAATAGGCGACTACCTAATACACGACGCCGCGTACCGACACGCGGTTGGCGGTGAAGCGGATCTCACGTTCTATTAGCGACCGCGCGGTGTACCGCGCGAAGGGGCGGCGCTTGGCCCACGAGACGACCACGTTACCGCGCAGATCACTGAGGGATAAGGTGTGTTACACTTTTTGATGTGAAACATCTATAGCCGCACGTAAAACCGATTTCTGGCGTGGCGACGCATGCCGTGGCGACGCGTCGCCACGCTATATGATGGTATATACAATATGGAACTCACTTCTATGCAATAAATGAAACCTCAAGTAATACTAGTCCACGGAAGTATAGCAAAATTAAATATTAAATTAAAAACCTATGATTAAAAAAGTAAAATTTTCAAATAAAATAAATATCAAAATAAATTCAATTAAAGTGAACACTCTGTTTAGACAACGTACCTTGACTCCGGAGCGAATTTCACATTTAGGCAAATAACTAGAATAGGTACGTAAAACAGCGTCGTGATACTTTGTAGTTTTGCACTCCGTGGCAACGTCGCTTTTCAGTGTTAGAGGATTCAAGTTCATTGAGTCATTGATCTAGTGATCCAATCCTACAGAGTGTTTAAATTTGTTCAAAATGTAAACTCTACATTTTGAACTAATTACTGGACCGATTTCGTTACTTTTTTGGATATCGTCAGAAAAGGCAATAACAAGTATGTCGTATAATTTATTGCATATATGTGGTCCCCATTCTGTATATACAGTCTATATGCAGTAGTGTGTACGGTGTGGAGACGCGTCGCCATGCGCAATCGACTGTGCGATTACCGAAGTCACTGATTAAACGAATTAAGTAGTCACGATTTGAAATAAATTCGTAAATTGTTGTATTTAATGTAAATAAATGTTTATTCAATAAATAGTCATCGTTATCTGGAAAAAAAATCGTAATATTTTATTTTATCATTATGACATATTTAGTTCCTACCACAATCTGTTCTTTCCTGCATATTACTTTTACAAAATATTGTCGATGTTTCACATCTGCCAGGCGTCCCGTGACGGCTCAATTTTTTTTTAAATGGACTTTGATTTCGAAAAGTTTATTTCGGAAACCTATCATCCGCGCGGACACGCGCGTTCACCGCCTCTGCGTGCGGCGTACCGCTTCAAATTCCGCTTCGCCGCCTCCACCCTCCGCGACGGTATGCGGCGTCGTGTGAGAATACCTTTCCGGAGATGTAGTACAGTCGAACCATCTATTTGGTTTACTGGCAAAAATAATCATCTTTCTATTTATTTTATGTTATTCCATTGTTAGGGTTCCGTACCTAAACGGTATAATCGGGATCCTGTTACTAAGACTCCAGTGTCCAACTGTCTGGCTGTCTGTCACCAGGCTGTATGTCATGAACCGTGATAGCTAGACAGTTGAAATTTTCAAAGATAATGTATATTTAAAAAAGGCGGCAAGCCACAACGTCCCTGTTCCTACCGACCAATAGCCCTTCTACCAGTCATATCAAAAATTTTCGAAAAAACAATGTCCACTAGAATTTGCGGGTTTTTGGAAAAATTCAATCTCTTGGACATAAATCAGTTTGGCTTCAGGCAACAAAAATCGACCACACTCGCGGTATATAATTACGTACAAGAAATATATAATCACATCAATGACAAACAATATGCAATAGGCTTATTCCTAGATATGACGAAAGCATATGATAAGGTTTTACATGACATTTTATTACAAAAATTATATGGCATAGGAATTAGGGGTACATGCTATAAATGGCTAAAATCTTACCTAAAAAATAGAAAACAATATGTTGAAATAGAATACTACAATAAAGAAGCAAAAGAAATACAAACTGTAAAATCGCGGACAAAGATTATTAACCACTCCATACCACAAGGCAGTGTTTTGGGATGTATATTATTTATAATATACATAAATGACCTACCTAAAATAATTGATTCGAAGTGTGTCCTATTCGCGGACGACATATCGCTACTGTTTAGATGCACTGAAAACGCCGAAACTTTGACCAACATAGAAAATACTTATGAAATAGTTAAATCGTGGCTAGAGAAGCACAATCTACAAATTAATGCTAACAAAAGTAATCTACTACAATTTAGGACATACCAGCGAAAGCCGCTAGACATAAAAAACCTTAGTAATAAATTAAATATCCCAAAAACAGACGATCTAACGCTTCTTGGTTTAACATTGGATAATAATCTAACATGGAAAAAGCATATTGAAAATCTGAAGACTAAATTATCAAAATTTATATACGCATTAAGCAAATTAAAAAGCAACACGGATTATGAGACCGCGCTCTCAACATACTATGCTTATGCTTATGCATGGTTTAACTATGGCATAATATTGTGGGGTGAAAGTACTGACGTTCATGATATTTTCATCATGCAAAAGAAATGTATACGCATCCTTATGAACATTAAGCCATGGGAAAGTTGTAAACCATATTTCATAAAAAATAAAATATTAACGTTACCCTCCCTTTACATATTACAAATAGTTACGTTCGTGCAAAAACACAGAGACTACTTTCGATCAAACATAGAAGCAAACGAAAATTATAACCGTAGAAACAAAAACAAGTTGATTACACCGACACCAAAACTAAAAATAATGAAAAATAGCCCCCACCATAGAATCGCAACAATTTATAACAAATTACCAAATTACATCAAAGAGGACGAGAATACAAATTCATTCAATAATAAATTAAGACTACTTTTAATAGGGAAATGTTATTACACCGTAGACGAATACATGACAGATAAAACTTTATAGATGTAGGTATTTCATAACATTTCCTTCTCTTCTTTGTTGGATCCGGTCTGATCAAAGACATAAATATTGTTTACTTTATTTTATTTTATCCTTTTATTTTTGTATTTTATTTTGTATTAATTTGTATTGTAATGTAATGACATACCAAAATTCGACTTAATCAATAACTTTATAACTTGACATGACACGACTTATACTTTATAATTTGACATGACATGATTGTTAATACCTTTTATTCTTGCAATTTGACTAATTATTACTTAATGTGTATAATTGTACTTATAAGGTTTATTACTGTAAATTGGACATCATAATTCTAGACGTATTATTATTATTTAAATTACCTCATAAAATGATGACGCAGCATGTACGCTCAACAGCAAACCAACTTGATTATTCGTAGTGCCCTAACAGGGTTCATGTGCAAAAACCGACAATTTAATAATTTATTATATTGTAAAATGTGTGATGTGCATGAGAGCAAATAAATAAATAAATAAATAAATATCTGTTGCCGCTATAACAGCAAATACTGAAAACGGAATGAAATTAATATTTCAAGAGGGCTCCTAAACAACAAACGTGTTTTTTTGCCGTTATTTCGCTCGATATTTTAAAAAAGGTTAGGTATAATATAGTGTTTAACGTTGTATAGATAATGGTAAGGACTTGCCAGTTTTTTTTTATCTCGATCACGTAGGTAGCCCAAGTAGGTGCTCAAGATTTATTAATACGTGATAACGTCATAAAGAAACATAATGCCTAACATATATAACATAAGCAAATAATGGCTTCTGTCAAGGTGGGCCGAGCTTATTGCTTGGGCCGATCGTGCTTCTCTATCGCTTGTTCCGCGCTCTCGCTTGAATGCTCAGGCTCAGGCGGAACGGGACAGTTTTTCGTGCGTGCAGCCGGTGTTCATCGATTTATAAGACGTTATCACGTCAAAAAATTTCGGTCGGTGGCGGTGTCTTTGAATTTGTTGTTTTGTATTGCCACCGACTTCCGAAAGTAAAGTAATGTGTGTTCTGTGCTAAAGTTATTTAACCTTTTTAGTTTTTGAAGGCGGTTTTCTTTTTATAAAAAAAAATAGTTCTCACTTTTTAGTGTTGCCTTAACATCCAAATCCATTAAAAAACGGAGACACACTTAAAAAAGATTGTAAATCCTCCAAAGATTGAAGAAACTAAAACGTCGTCTAAGTAATTTTTTTGGGAATTTTTTGATTTTCTCAAAATGGGCTAGATCAATTTTGGTAAAATTTATATGGGACCATTTCGGAATAAACCCCTTTCCAACAAAAAAAGAATTTTGCAAATCCGTCTATATATGACAGAGTTATGCCCGAACATACATAAAAAAAAAATGCAAACATTCAAATTGATAACCTCATCCTTTTTGAAGTCGGTTAAAAATAAAATATTGCGAGTGTAGTAGAAAGATGAATATTTTTGCCTGTAAACCAAATAGGTTGTTTGACTGTACCTAGTAAAGAGATGGTACTTGTTCATAAATACTGGATTGTATTTCTTGGACTGCTCCACGTCTTCAGCTGACACCCACAAATCGGACACATACTTGCCGTCACCTGCCACGTACTGGGATCTAAGTACATCATCTTCTTTCACTTTTTGCTTGCTGTAGTTGGTGTTTGGTTTAGTGGGAATAGCTGTGAACACATACGTCGAAGGATATTAATTATAACAGCTGATAAGCGATCAGATCAATTCTAGTAAGTTTTAGCAATGGAATTTTTAACCTCCGACGAAAAAGAGGGGTGTTATAAGTTTGACGTGTCTGTGTGTCTGTGTGTCTGTCTGTGGCACTGTAGCTCTTTAACGGGTGAACCGATTTGAATGCGGTTTTTTTTATTTGAAAGTAGATTCTCTAGCGATGGTTCTTAGACATGTTTCATCAAAATCGGTTCAGCAGTTTTAAAGTTATCAGCTCTTTTGTTTGCTGCGGTAGGGATCTTAGACGCATACCGGATGTTTACTTTGCTTTCAAACATATTATTATAGGTGACCACACTGACCACACAAAACCAAACTAAATTACATTTAAAAAATTTAAAATAAAAATTAAATTAAAAATTAAAAAAAACCCCCAACGCAAAACATAAAAGCGATTATGTAAAAAGTAAAAAATAATACTTTTGTTGAGCCATCAAATGTTTGTTCGTTGAAATGGCGCTATAATGTCGCGGCGGGGTACCGCTAAGTTTAAAGCAATAACTAAATATCTAAAATAGCGAACTGATGGTAACTAGATTTGCAACAAGATTAACAACTAGATTAGCAACAAAAATTTGATAATATCGAAGCAAATTGGTCGGAAATGCTGGTAAATTAATAGACAGTGAATGAAATTGAGGGACTGACTTACTTAAGGTAGATTTTGTAAACAAGCATATTATTATAAGTTAGAGGATTATATCCAAGATAAGAATGCTTGGGAACATGCTGGTCCGGCTCCATAGGACAATCTACAGTCTAGACAAAATCATACTGTGAAAATGTCCCCACATATTATTATTATTATATTTTATATACTTTATGTATCTCGGGACCCAGAGGTCCCGGGCCTTTGTAAGGCGTACGAGGAGCCGAAGCCAACTCGCAGAGGCCCCTTAGGTAGCTTTATATGAAATTAGACACCAACCGACGATTATCCCTGTATGCACTATGCAAGTGCACCCAAGGACAACCCCCGGTTGGTACAGGACTATTACAGGACATGGAAACTAACAGTACTGGACTATGGGTATAGGTTGCTAAAGTGACTTGGTTACCTGAAACTATGAAGTGACTATGGCCCCTGCCGAATCAATGTTTGTATACATAGATAAAATAGCAGGGGGTGACTTGCACACTCACTAAATGGGCCCCCTGAAACAGTCGCTAGCACGAAGTGACGTAGCGACAAGGGGGCAACATATCTTGAGGTGCTAGAAGAGTGGAGAGGTATTCCACGGCCATCAGGACAATCCCGGAAGTACGGTCAAGATCCCTACCAGCGTCTTACTGGAATACTTCCTTACCCCGAGCGCGACTGCTCTCGAGTTTCCACTCTAACCGGCCAATTAAGGCAAGATAGAGGTGGGAGCTCCGTTCCTCATCTCTGGCTTGCCCTTATTGAAAGGCAAGCCAGAGATGAGGAACAAGACTTCTCCCGGGAGATCAGGTCCGTGGGGTCGCTACTGCCCAACAGCTCGCCACAAGCTGCCCTGCGGGTTTATTATTATTATTATTATACTGATTGCTAATTAAAACTATAAGTACTTTATATATTTCAATATGTATTTGTACTTGTATTATATAACTATAATTGTATTATTTAGTGTACTTAATAGATTACTCTGGCTCACACACTATTCATTGTTTGTTGGATTAGAAGTGGTCGTCTACTGTATTATTAATTGTAATTATGTGAACACTATGTGTCTGTACATCATTTAGCTGTCATTTCTTAACTTGTAATGCTTTGTACATACTATAATATATGATTTTTATCTATGGTACATCGTATTCACGTAACAGAATATATTATAATTCTTGTAAATGCAAATTGTAAACAATATTCTTTTTAAAAGAGTAGGTATGTATGGAGTTTCTTGCCCATTCTTCTCCATAAGAAACTATCATTTGGAATGGGCAACTAGATTCAAATTTTACAATATGACGTTAAAAATAAATGACTTTGATTTTAATTTCCCACTACCAGGGGCAACTAGATTCAATACCTACTTTAGTCTTGTCAATTTTGACGTTTTAAAGTGTCTTTTAGTGGTACTGTTTGAAATAAATAATTTGAATTGGACTTTGACTTCCAAAAATAAATAAAACTTACCTGATATAGCAGCAAAACTTATTAACATCACTATAATTCTCTTCATTATGACCACTTTCTCCATAAATTATATAATTTAGACATTGAAAAAGAGATTTACTGATAATTTGAAAATCGACTCACCCTGCATTATTTTATTTGAAATAGTTCTGTTAAAATGAATCAATAGGTAATCAAACTGAATTCCACCAATTAGTGAAAAGTACTTTATAAAACAGTTAAACTTGCGAATATAGGTTGAATTTGCTCTATATTATATTTTTTCTTCTAGTTTCGCAAAAGAATTTGCGATTTTTGAAAACTCTGAGATTTAATTTAAAAAAAGGTAAAATACATAAATGATAATAAGAAAAAAAACGCAGTTATATTACTTCTTGGCAAATTAAGTACTCTATAGGTTTTGATTGCTTTCTTTGCAAGTGTCAAAATATGCATAAACGGTTTCTTTAGAGGTTTGATTTTTTCGCCGCTCAAGAAATGGCAAACCTTAGTATTTTAATTTCAGCTTGATAGCTGAAATTAAAATACTAGCCACCCGTTTTTGAGAAAAAACGAAGTGATCCTCTATGGCACCGTTTTTCTTTTTGAGGTACAGAGCTCTAAAAACTAACTCAAAATTAGTTTAGCTGTTTGGTAGCTACGATGGCACAGAACGACACAAAGATACACATTTTCTGTTTTCGTCAAGGATTAAAAATGCACAGTAAGTCGATTTAAGGCCGGGATTGTAATTATTTATTATTTCTTCTCAAGTTAGAGATGCACTAACAGACCGATTGATAAACGCTGCGTTATAAAAGACCTTTTACATAAGTAGGCGTCATTGTGGGTCCGTGTCAAAGGCCTATGAATGTAACTGAAGAATTCTTTTGAAAAGAAAATGTATTGTTTTTCTATTAATATAATAGAATAATAAAGAAAAGTATTTTATTGTTCATTTTTAGAGTTCCGTACCCAAAGGGTAAAAACGGGACCCTATACTGTCCGTCTGGCTGTCTGTCACCAGGCTGTATCTCATGAACCGTGATAGCTAGACAGTAGGTCGATTCTATAAAATTCGAACAAAAACTCGCATCTCACATCGCTGTTCAGTCTCACTTCTCATAAGGTTCAAAATGACCTTGATATATTTGACACTTTGAATCGGGTTCGAGTGCGAAGTGAGCGTCGAAGTGACGGGGAAATTACCTTACAGAATGCCACTTGTTACGTCATCTCATACTTTATCTGTCAAAATCTCCCTGTCAATTTAGTTCAACTCGCTGACACGCTCGCAAGGGTGGCGCTAGTGTAAATACGAATTATCAACCGAGTTTTTAGAATGCCAATCAAGAAACTCACAGCGGATTCAGATTCGAAGTTTAGAATGAGGTCTTACAGAATCACACCCCAGTTCAAATTTTCACAGATGATGTATTTCTGTTGCCACTATAACAACGAATACTAAAAACAAAATACTTACAATAAATATTTAAGAGGGTCCCCCATACAACAAAAGTTCTTTGCCGTTTTTTTGCTCGATATTAAAAATAAGATTAAAATATAGTGTCTATGTATAGCTGATAATGGTACGGAACCCCTCGTGCGCGAGTCCGACTCGCACTTTTTCCAGTTTCTAACATACTTAGGGTAGATTCAACCAAATGCTATGTTATACTAGAGTAACTAATTATTTTTAACTAATTTAATGCTATGTTATACTAGAGTAACTAATAATTTTTAACTAATTACTAACTAAAAGCCTTGAATAATTTTACTCCTTGGTCTTACTCGCAGATAACTTCGTTTGCGTTTTTCATTACAAACGTATAGTAGCCAATACTAGGTATTGTTACTCTTCAGTTGATGAATGACGTTTGTATAAACCAACTATAATAGAAATACAATAGAGAACATTAAGCGAAACTTGGCGCAGAGAGCGCCACTAGCACATACAGTAAACAAACCGCCATGGAGCATAACCTAGTATTCTTGTTATAGTAATTAATTGTAATAACTAAGTATTTTGTCAAAATATATCAAAGATTTAATTAATCTTACTTACCTAACTGTACTTTAACTAGGTATATTATGGCATCCTACGGCTATTTGAAAGTGGATTCTAGGTTTTGCTCAGAATAAAATCATATTGGTTGTCTTACATGATAAAAGTGAAGATATTCTGTAAATCTTACTATTTAAAATGTGCTGAACATATTTTAGTGCTTTTTAGCTCGAAAGCTTCCCATAGTCTTCGACCATTTTCTTCTTTTGAAAATGAATGATTACCTTCATTTCTACATCCAAATACACAGCACTGATGCATTATTGTATAATATATTATATTTCCCAATTTTGAACTCAATTAAAGTCAGAATTTCACTATTTTCATCACGCTTTGAACGACTCGTCGAAAAACTATTTACTGTTTACGCTAGTGCGGCACTCTGGCGCCAGAACTTTATGCCCTATTGTTTAGAAAGCGGAACGAAAGATTTTATGTCAACTGTCAATGATATTCACACGAGCTGTCATTGCCAGCTGGTAATGTAGCGGTCGCTATTATATTAATCTCGAATAATTGGTTTATTCTATGCATTTTGGTGGTATAGCGATTTACTCTCAGATAGACAGTTAATACGGGATTAATAGTGGTTGGGACGGTGAAATAAATTAATGTATTAATTGTTATTTATAATTTTAATTCTGTTAAAGTTCTAATTCTGTTATAATTTTAATTCTGTACCTACTAACATAGTTTATAAGCTCAGCCTATATTGTTACTAACCATTATTGATCATATCTGAATTTTAAATAAATTATTATTATTATTATATTTTATATACTTTATGTATCTCGGGACCCAGAGGTCCCGGGCCTTTGTAAGGCGTACGAGGAGCCGAAGCCAACTCGCAGAGGCCCCTTGGGTAGCTTTATATGAAATAAGACATCAACCGACGATTATCCCTGTATGCACTATGCAAGTGCACCCAAGGACAACCCCCGGTTGGTGCAGGACTATTACAGGACATGGAAACTAACAGTACTGGACTATGGGTATGGGTTGCTAAAGTGACTTGGTTACCTGGAACTATGAAGTGACTATGGCCCCTGCCGAATTAATGTTTGTATACATGGATAAAATAGCAGCGGGTGACTTGCACACTCACTAAATGGGCCCCCTGAAACAGTCGCTAGCACGAAGTGACGTAGCGACAAGGGGGCAACATATCTTGATGTGCTAGAGGAGTGGAGAGGTATTCCACGGCTATCAGGACAATCCCGGAAGTACGGTCAAGATCCCTACCAGCGTCTTACTGGAATACTTCCTTACCCCGAGCACGAATGCTCTCGCGAGTTTCCACTCTAACCGGCCAATTAAGGCAAGATAGAGGTGGGAGCTCCGTTCCTCATTTCTGGCTTGCCCTTATTGAAAGGCAAGCCAGAGATGAGGAACAAGACTTCTCCCGGGAGATCAGGTCCGTGGGGTCGCTACTGCCCAACAGCTCGCCACAAGCTGCCCTGCGGGTTTTTTATTATTATTATTATTAAAATCAGATAAAACGTGAAATTTTCTAGCTCTAGAGTACCGAGTTATTTTATTCCTAGGATATTAAGTTTGGTCGAATCTGCCTTTAATAGGAAAATGGAATGTTTCGATTCATAGCTTCGATCTCATAATGTCACGAGTGTCAGTTATTCGGAGATGTAGTGTCGCGAATGTCAAACACCCGAGTGTTTCCATCGCAAGACTTCATCACCGACTGCGGCACACTTGAAGGTGTCATGAGTGTCAAACATTTGAAGATAATGATGCTAGCTGATGCTGATACCAGCTTGATCATTGGCAATGATAGGCTCGTCAAATCAAAGCTCCAAAGTCTTAAGCATCGACGCCGAGTTGCTGGCCTGTCGGTTTTCTATCGGTTGCATTTTGGGGAGTGTGCGACGGAATTGCATAATTTAATTCCGCCAAGCCCGTTCCATCATCGGACCACAAGACGTACGGCGATGTGCCACCGGTACATGGTGGACATCCCACCCACACGCACGAAACGTTTTGGGAGTACATTCATTGTGCGTACTGCTAAGGAGTGGAATTCCCTGCCTGAGTCTGTGTTTCCTGATAGCTACAACCTGGGAGTCTTTAAGTCAAGAGTGAATACAATACTTCTAGGCAAGCGTACGTGCTCTATCTTAGACCGCATCATCGCTTCCCATCAGGTGAGATAGTGGTCAAACGTATGCCTATCAATAGATACCAAAAAAAAAAAGATGCACTGTCGTGAGTGTCAGACACACGCAGATGAACTGACAGACACGCAAGTGTCTCCATCGCACGCTCCACCTTAAAGGCGAGGTATTGTGAGTGTGAGACACGTGAAGATGCAGTGTCATATTAGACACTAGGACATGGAGTATTGCAAGTGTCAGACATCGAAAATTGAGTGTTGTGAGTGTCAGACGTTTGGAGATGGAGTCTCGGAAGTGTCAGACACGCACGTGTCTCCATCGCACGCTCCATCACTGAGTGTGAGACACTGTGAGGCGGAATGTTGTGAGTATCAGACACTTGTAGATGGAGGGTCATGAGTGCCAGACACTCGGAGATAGATTGTCACGAGTGTCAGATATCCGCAGATGAAGTGGCGCCACTGTAAGACATTAAGGCGGAAAGTTGTGAATGTGCGACACTTGGAGATGAAGTGTCGTACGTACCAGACACTCGGACATGGAGTATTGCGAGTGTCAGACATCCGAAGACTGAGTGTCGTGAGTGTCAGACACTCGGAGATAAAGAGTCGTGAGTGTCAGATACTCGGACATGGAGTATTGTGAGTGTCAGACACTCGGAGATGAAGTGTCGTGAGCAGTCAGACGTTCGGAGATTGACTGTCGCAAGTGTCAGTCTAGTGTGCCGCTAGTTAAGGCGACGATATACGACTTTTACAGATTTTAACCTGACAATCACGTCAAAATGTGCAGTGTAAATGATTTGAAAAAAATATATGTTAAACTAGAACATTTTCTTAATCATATAGAAAGTGAATATTTTTGATTAAGTTCATATTAAATAGTTTAATTAACTCGTGAAGTTGTGTCTGACGCGGACAAAACATTGACAATCACACAAAATCTACCAGGTATAATTAAACGAAACTTACACCATCTTACAGACAATGTTATTATCTATCTTTTAGTATACGCCTTTTTTTTAATTTTGAAAGAATACTACTTTTATTTAATTTTTTCGACTAAACTTTGAGAGACTTTGAGGTCGCAAAACTGAGGCAGAACGGACGCAGTCTGCGTCCAAAACTTTCAAAATTTAGTCGAAAATGTAATCTATATGATTAAGAGAATGTTCTACTTTAACATATATTATTGTCAAATCATTTACACTGCACATTTTGACGTGATTGCCAGTTTAAAATCTGTAAAAGTCGTATATCGTCGCCTTAAGTCAATTATTAATTTATTATTAATTTCTTAAAAAAGGAAGTACTAGGTTGTTTCCGAAAAATTCCCACTTTATGTTCTTATGTCCCAATGAGCTAATTTTGATGATTACATTTAAATAAAACAATAGATAATTAACAGATTCATTCATTTATTTATTTATGTTGCATTTCCAATATCTTCAACCGCGAGAGAACGGAGGAGCAGCGTTGGTTTCCAAATGGAAAATTCCAGATTGTCTGAAAATAAAATTAGAATAGTGATATTATCAAATTAATAATCTCGTAACGGACCTAAGGGCCTGTAGACCCCCCTGGCCTCCCTCCTGGCCTGACCTCCCTGGGCCTAGACAAAATACCTTTTCTGATACCTTTAACGCCAACGGCAAAATCAAATTGTATGGAGTTGACGTTTGTTTACCAGATCAATTCAACAGAAAAGGATTTTGTCTATAGGCCCAGAGGGGGCCTAGACAAAATACAGTGACAGTTTATACCAAACTGTCAAATTTTCCCAATTGAATATGAACCCTATTTTTTTTTTGGAATCATTTCAAACGAAAGACGTCCACTGCTGGACATAGGCCTCCCCAAGGGGGGGGTTTTGCCATAATCGCCACGCTTGGCAGGCGGGTTGGCGATCGCAGTATGGTTGTTACAAAGGCACAGAGAACGCTGCTGCCCATTCTCTGGTTAGTCCCTTAGTCGCCTCTTACGACACCCACGGGGAGATATGGGATGGTGCTATTCTTTACGTCCGACACCACACGGACAGACTTTTTTTGGAATAAAGTCTTAAAAATTCTAAATAATAATATTATGTACAATTCCAAGAAAAACGCAGGGAGCTTAAAGGGCTTAAAAAAACTCGTCCACATCGCTGTCAACGGGACACGTGCCCAACAGGCTGGCAGCATTGCCATAAAGTTGAAAATCTATCAAAGAAATTTGACAGATTGTTGTAGATTGATGCGCTGGCGTCTATACTTTCTTTTTTATCTTGGAAATCAGTGTCATTGGTAAATGGAAATATCGTGAGGAAACTTGGACTTTTCATTAAAAGAGCCCCTCAAATATGTTTTGTTTCTTTCAACGCAATGTTCGGAAACTAACGAGTGAGTGAGAACGCGATGACATCGCACGAAAATTGACGCGCAGAGATTTCACAAAACTTGTTCCAGAAAATACCTACTTACGTGTTTTTGAAAAAGTATCGTTCTATCGATTCGTTACTCGGCTATTTAATTACGAAATGTCAAACTGAATTAATGTCTAAAAGAGTACTATGAAGTTTCTTTCTGATTCTTCTACATATGAAACTGACTTTTGGAAGGAGCAACTAGTTATCTTGTAAATGACGTTTAATGGTCTAATTGAAAATAATCTGACTTTGACTTTGACTTTGGCTCTGGCTCTGACTTTGACTCTGACCTTGGCTCTGACTTTGACTAGTGTTAACTTAAACTTACCCGGTCTTAGGTACAAGCCCGCCCATCCTCAGGTTGCCCCACAGGACGCAGCTACCGGCCATAGCTGTTATGAACGAAGCGCAACGGCGTCCGGTGAAACCACCAGATAGGAGTGACTCGCCCATGTAGTAAAATGACCTGGAAGAAAGAAAATTAAATTATTATTACAAGTTTTTATTAGTTTTTATTACAAGCTTTTATTACAAGCTTTTATTATTTATTTAACTTGCACTGTTCGTATGTAAGTTGTCGCTTCTATATTTGCAAACCATTTTTCGACCATTTCTAGGTATCCAATTGAGTTGAAATATTGCAAGCACCTTTAGTTCTGGTGACAATACAATGTCCAATACTCAATATTGTAATAAATTCAAAATGGCCGCCGCTCTAAGATGGCGAATTACATAGCCATTATCCTCAACCCCCTAATTATGGATATCAAATGAAAGGGTTTGAAGGGTAGAAAACGATAGAGTTAGTAAGACTAAAAAAGTAAAAAATAAAATGAAAATAAAAACACATTTTTAAAAACAAGCTTTTAAGCTTTTCTTTTTTCGTTTTAGTTCGTGTTATTTTTAATGTTTAATGTTTTTTATTTTAATTTTTTTATTTAATAAGAACAAAGTTTACAAAAATCTTAACTTAAAACACATGCCCACAAAATCGTTTTTACGGTTTCTTAGTGGGTACAGAACAAACTGTTTCAAAAATGTGGTTAATATGGTTTGGTTGTTGTTGGTTTCTGGTGTGTGTGAGACTTGACTACCGTTGTAAGATTTTTAAATTACCGTGGTGTATTTGTAAACGCATTCACAATGGCAGGATTTGTACAAAAAATTAAGATGTTTAAAGAAGTTGAAATTCTAATTCTTACACTCTTGGGTACCCAAAGAGTATCTACAGACATTTACCATATTTTTAAAACCCCGCAATAAAAATGGATGTTAAAGGTGAATAGTTTAACAAAAAGCTCATTATTTCAGAACGAAATGACGACTGACAGTAACAGTGACACTGACAGCGCCGTTTCGCAGTTCTTCATCTGAAATTGAATCGTTTTATGGGAAATAAAGTCACTACACTCTGTCCACTGGGTTAATCGTTTTTTGACAGTTGCAACTAGTGAACAATATTTATGATTTTTGTAAAAACTGACACGCGTACCTGTATAATAATGTCTGTAAGGTGTCATAAATAAGATAATCCAAGAAGATAAGGCAGTTTATATATTTATTTTATAACACATTTTTAAGTTAACTTAAGGTAATCGGGAATAATTTCATTCTAAGGCAGCTGTCAAAAAAAAAATAACCCAATGGACAGGGTATAATAATGATTATTTTTTTCCACACACTTGTCACATCACTTGTCTGCCAATTTGATAGATCCGTTAATGTCACTTGTCACTTTCTTTTTTTCATAAACACAAAATGGGCAACGAAATGAAACGAAAAAGTGTAATTTTCATTTAGAAATATTTTAATTAAGCGGGGGTTTCAAAATATGGTAAGTATATCAATCTATTGATATTATAAAATAGCTGTCTTTCTTAATTAACTTAGATCTACCTTCTTCTTGCTAAATTAACGCACGAATTTAAATTTATTATTTCGTTAACATTATTTCGCGGATTTTGGTGTGGGTTACACGTTCACCTAGTCTTAAGTGATGAAGGATTCATCACTTAAGACTAGGTGAACGTCATACTTTATAATATGTAATGTGTAACTGTTCTTTGTCCCAATAAAGTAATATAAAATAAAATAAAATAAATCTACTCCTGGTAATGTATTTTCCAAATTAGAAAATATTTTGAACTCTCTAAATGATTTTTATTTTTCATACAAATTAATTAAGTATTGATCTCGCCATAATTCTTTCTAGTGTTAATCATAAATTCGTAAACTCACCTATCATGGTCGCATTCCTGAGAATTACATCCAGGCATGCTGATTCCTCCATTGGGGTAGAAGTCAGCATCTGCTAAGGTAGCGATATAGCCTAGGAGACCAGCGTTCGTGTGGATCGCTTCTGTGTAGAGTCCATCATCGGCCCTGAACTTATTGCTATTGGTAATCCAGCCAGGGTAAGCTGCATCTAAAGCTGAGGACAGGAAGGTTTGTTGTTTACTAACTTCTGCCTGCGACTTTGCCCACGTGAATGTCGGTTATCGCGGATGCAGATAAAGTTGATAAGTAGTCTATGTCCTGCCCCAGGGTTCGAGCTATTTTCAAACCAAATTTCATTATAACCGATTTTGATGCGGTTTTCAGAAAAGTGTTCAAACATTCTGGAAAAGGTTTTAGTATACAACAAATAGTAAATTTATTCAGCGCTTTTTGAAAACAACAACAAAAACCGAGAAGACATTTTCGCTATTTCCATCTTTCTACCTTTGGAGGACTTTCAATCTCTGTTTTAACAGTGCTGCCGTTCCTTAATGAATTTGGGTGATAATGAGGCACCTTAAAGTGGAAAATAAAAATTAAAGGCGGTTCTCTTTTTACAAAAAAGTTTTTTTCAAAAAGCGTTGTATCAATTTCGATAAAATTTATGTGGGACCATTTCGGAATAAAAAAGACCCTTTCGAACAAAAAAGGAATTATGAATTGATAACCTCCTCCTTTTTGAAGTCTGTTAAAAATGATGTACCTATATAATGATGGAAGTTTGGATTGGGACGAAGTCTTCTAATAATATATATAATAGAAGTTTTTTAATATATGACGTTCAATAGTACTTTCGAATAGTCTAATTAAAATTAATTATTTGACCTTGATTTTGACTTTGACCTTGATTTTGACCTTGTTCTTGATTCAAATCAAGGTCAAATAATTAATTTTAATTAGACTATTCGAAGGCACTATCCTTCGAATAGTCTAATTAAAATTAATTATTTGACCTTGATTTTTACTTTGACCTTGACCTTGACCTTGATTTTGACTTACCCGTGATATAAGCTATCTCTCCTCCAACGTTCCTGCCTACAACACCAGCTTGATGAGCTCCTAAGCTAAAGCCAACAAGATGGTACATAGCAGGGCTGGCACCAGTCACGGAGTTCAACCAAACGATAAAGCTAGCAACACTTTCACCTGCAAAAAAAAAAACAAAACTTATGTTCGACTGTGACCGTAACAAATAATTATGGCTGGGCCACGGACTTTAAAAACTTCGCGCCACGCCTATCGAAAGTGAAGCACCCTAAGTAAGCCAGACCGTTTGTACAAACATGCCTCACACACACATTGACATCATAGTCACGAACTAGAAAAAAAAGAATTCCGAGCCGAAGTACCGACTACCGACCGTACCGATCTATGTGTGCATCCTGGTCCGGCGTACTTTAGGTGCTTCACTTTTGATATGCGTGACGTGGAGTCCTCTTTTTTTCTAGTCCGTGGCTAAACCCTACAAATATTCACGAAAACACTTATCAAAATTGATCTGACTTTTTCATTAGTTTTATTTTAAATTTACACGGAATATTTGATATATTATAAGTGCTTAATTTGTTAATGTGGTTTTATTCAAGAAACATCCTTTTCATATTCTTATACAATCAGAATAAAATGTAGTAAGCAACTACCTTTTCGAAAGGGCTACTAGATTCCAAATATTTTCTTGTTCAAAGGTGTCTCAGTCAAAGGTCTTAGTCAATTTTTGACTTTGACTTTGACCTTGACATTGACTGTCATAATACTTGATCCTGGACTATACCACTTACCGGAAGTTACAGTGTTAGCCACAGCAGCGACGTAGTTGATGGTACCAGCTCCTGCGCTCCAGTCGACCACGATGACATTCACATCTTCAGCTTCCAAGAAAGCTGCAGAGAAAATTAGTAGTAGCAGAAATCGGATTGTTAAACATTGTATGGCTCTTATGGGTACACTACATAAATACGAAAACCTTTATTCCGAAAGTCAGAAATACGAATTTCAAAATACCGATTTTCATAATTCCGAATAGTTCAAAATTCCTAATATGGCAACTCCGATTTATCATTCATCCTATTTTTATAATACTAAAATTTCAAAATTCCGAACGTTTATAATTACTATTCTCAAAATACCGAGTTTCAAAAGATCGAATAACAAAAAGTCCGACATAATGAAAATTCCGAACATCAAAAATACGAATTCCGATTATTAAAATTCCGATTATTAAAATTCCGATTATCTTTATCGATATCGTGCAATCGTTTATCGTGCAAGCAAGCATGCAGCATGCAAGTAAGCATGCAGCGTGCAAGCAAGCATGCAGCATGCAAGCAAGCAAGCATGCATCATGCAAGCGAGCATGCAAGCGAACATGCAACATGCAGCAGGCATGGTTTCTGTCACGGCTACGGCGTTGCGGGGCTCCGGCGGTACCACGCGAGCTTATCGTCGCAGATGGTATTCACGCTCACCACCGCAGCTTCGGCTTACTGGCCGGCTTCGCCGGCCAGCCTCAGCCGCGGCGGCGGGCGTTAAAACCACCTGCTCCTCAGCTCGCTGGCCGCCTTGCCCCTCCGCGCCTACGCGAATTTAAATTACACTCTAGGGGTAGGGCAGACAAGACTACGTGGAGTCGGTTTCACAGCAATTCATTTCTGTCATTAACTTTTGTAGCACAACATATTGACTTTTTAAGATTATTTTTGTTATTGTCTTTCTTTTTATACCTATATATTTTTGTTGAAATAAATTCCATAGAAAACTACACCGAATAAACAATATTTGTTAAAAAGTAATTCTACTGTTTGTTAAGTTTGTTAAACAAAAAAATTTGATTAAAAATTCTTTGAATTGTGTTTCTGTGAAATATGTTTCATTCAAGTAAATAGTCTTTGAAACAATAATAGTCGAAATAAAAATACAAGAACCAAATATTATATGAAACATTTTCTGGGAAACGAAATTCTATGAAATTTCTGTCTGCGAAACAAGGTTTCAAGCAAATTCAGCTACGCATATATATTCAAAATGGTGTCCCCATTTTGAATATATATGCGTAGCTGAATTGAATCAGAATCCTAATTTTAACAGTTTATTCGGAATATTGAAATTCGTAATTTCGTTTTTCGGACCGAGAACTCATCGAGCATTTGATTCTTCGAACATATGAAAATCGGAAAACAAACAAATCGGATTTACGACATTCGGTAAAATAACTTTCGTGATTTTAAATAATAGAGATTATAATTTTTAGGTATTATGAAATTCGGACTTTTGAAAATCGGAATATCGAAATTCGGAATAAAATATTTCGGAATATTTGGGTGTTCCCGGCTCTTATACATGGGTACACTACATAAATACGAAAAACTTTATTCCGAAAGTCAGAAATACGAATTTCAAAATACCGATTTTCATAATTCCGAATAGTTCAAAATTCCTAATATGGCAACTCCGATTTATCATTCATCCAATTTTATAATACTAAAATTTAAAAATTCCGAACGTTTATAATTACTATTCTCAAAATACCGAGTTTCAAAAGATCGAATAACAAAAAGTCCGACATCATGAGAATTCCGAACATCAAAAATACGAATTCCTTTATATATGATTATTAAAATTCCGATTATCTTTATCGTTATCGTGCAATCGTTTATCGTGCAAGCAAGCATGCAGCGTGCAAGCAAGCAAGCATGCATCATGCAAGCGAACATGCAACATGCAGCAGGCATGGTTTCTGTCACGGCTACGGCGTTGTGGGGCACCGGCGGTACCACGCGAGCTTATCGTCGCAGATGGTATTCACGCTCACCACCGCAGCTTCGGCTTACTGGCCGGCAAGCCGGCCAGCCTCAGCCGCGGCGGCGGGCGTTAAAACCACCTGCTCCTCAGCTCGCTGGCCGCCTCGCCCCTCCACGCCTACGCGAATTTAAATTACACTCTAGGGGTAGGGCAGACAAGACTACGTGGAGTCGGTTTCACAGCAATTCGTTTCTGTCATTAACTTTTGTAGCACAACATATTGACTTTTTAAGATTGTTTTTGTTATTGTCTTTCTTTTTATACCTATATATTTTTGTTGAAATAAATTCCATAGAAAAATACACCGAATAAACAATATTTGTTAAAAAGTAATTCTACTGTTTGATAAGTTTGTTAAACAAAAAAATTTGATTAAAAATTCTTTGACTTGTGTTTCTGTGAAATATGTTTCATTCAAGTAAATAGTCTTTGAAACAATAATAGTCGAAATAAAAATACAAGAACCAAATATTATATGAAACATTTTCTGGGAAACGAAATTATATGAAATTTCTGTCTGCGAAACAAGGGGACACCATTTTGAATATATATGCGTAGCTGAATTGAATCAGAATCCTAATTTTAACAGTTTATTCGAAATATTGAAATTCGGAATTTCGTTTTTCGGACCGAGAACTCATCGAGCATTTGATACTTCGAACATATGAAAATCGGAAAACAAACAAATCGGATTTACGACATTCGGTAAAATAACTTTCGTGATTTTTAATAATAGAGATTATAATTTTTAGGTATTATGAAATTCGGACTTTTAAAAATCGGAATATCGAAATTCGGAATAAAATTTTTCGGAATATTTGGGTGTTCCCCTTATACATATTTTCTAAGTTTCTGTATGTTTTAAAAGTGACTTTAGTCTAATTGAAATAAATATTTTGACTTTGACTTTGACTTTGACCTTGACCTTGACTTTGACCTTGACTCTGACTTACCGGGAACTAACACGCTGTTAGAGTCTGCTGTCACGTCATCCAACCATCCATGCAACAACACGACAGTCCTCCTTGCTGCGTTGTAATTGTTAAGACCAAGAAGACCCTCATTGCCAATCAGCATGGGCTGGCTCACAGTTGGGTTTTGTCTGGAATTAAAATAACAATAGGGTATTTTACTCTATACGAGAAAAAATCTATAAATATGTTATTGAGACGGTTTAGGCATAAAGCAGTCGGAAAATTTAAGTTTTAGTTCATAAAATAACAAAACAATTTTTTTAATTCAATTCAAAGTTTTCAGTATTTTTAATCTGTTTTATAACACCGTGAAATAGTAGCGGCCATGTTATTACGTCGTACGGCTGTGTAAACAAAAAATTGTCAACTGTCAGTCTACCGATTGGCTTTGTACTTTTATTATTTTCGTAACCAACGACAGTTTTTCATTATTACACCTATTACAGAGAGAGAGAACAGAGCTTCCTCTCTTCTACCCATTTGCTGTGCCCGATCAGGGTCCATAATGATCCTAACCAAACACCTACCACCTAAGCATATTTGTACTTATGGAAAAGCAAAAAGATATTGAGTATTGAGTATTACAAAATATACTTTAAATTATTTTTAAATGATATACAATTATCATATTTAATATGAGCTCATTTGATACTAAACGAACTGACGTCATTTACGCTGAGCAATATGGCGTCTAGTAAGAGGCGTTTTCGTCAAATTACGCGCGAAATTTGAAAATTTAAAATTTAAATGCATTTTTATGGCACTTATCGATTGAATAAAAATGTTGTGTTTTTTTTGGTGACATATTAGCACTACAGAATTTCATTAGAACACTTTTCAAAAATGGGTGTAATGCCCTATTGTATTCCCAACCAAAACTTGAAAGGGCATCGATTTGAATTGGCATGGGCATGTGCATTGCGGATCCACCATACCACTGGTCACAGAATACTTAATAGTATTACGCTCTTTTTTTTTTTGCGTGGTGGAAATCCTCATGGACTTCCTCCATCGTGGGGGTGATGGAGGGCCATGCCGGACTCTTACCGGCTAAAACCACCGCGGTGTACCACCTCTGCCTATGGCCGGGGGTGCGGGTTTCGCATAAGCATTACTGCTCCCCCGACAAGCCTTGACCCGCTGAACCTCAGCGGGTCCCACCTCCCAGTGCGGCCATTCCTATAACGACCGCTCACACTCTAGAGCGGCGCGCGTGGAACACTGCGCCGCCAACTCGGGCCTATCCGGTGGAACGACGGACGCCCTAAGTCCGCCGCCCGCAGGCCACCTCTCATGGAGGTAATAGTATTACGCCCTGGTGGAATAGTGGGTCTAAAACTATACCACTGACCCAACCTAACTCAAAAATGATTCACCAACAATAGCGGGGATCTGGCGCTCGGCGGCCGCTACCGCGACACTGCTCGCTTCACTCATTCACCTTTGCGCTTTAATGGTCACAGTTCTAACCTAACCCAAACGTTTTGCTCAGTGGTATAGTTTTGAACCCATGGTGGGTTCAAAACACACCACCAGGGATATGGCCAGTGGATGGAGAGGGAGAGAGAGGCCAGAGAAAGGATGGATGGATTGTGTAAAGAATGATATGAATGAAAAGGCAGTTAGTGATAGAATGACGTGTATATAAAGTTGGCATAAACATTCGGAAGGTCGCGTGAGCAATCGTTTTAGTGCTAGACAATGTCGAATCGCGTAACGAAACGATGACGAAGTCGATTGACTCGATCGATCGATAGTCAAAATCTCAGAGATATCGATTCGTTCGATCGACAACTTAGCGAACGCTTGGTCCTGTAGAAAAGCAAGCGTTATCTATCAACACGAGCGTTGGGTGAATTGCTTTTTTATATTTTTCGATTTTCTCTTACCTCGTATATAAATGGTAAACATTTTGCCTGTCAGGGTTATATCTGGCTGCTTCAGACACATCGCTGGCCTTCATCCACAAGTCTACCAGGTGCAGACCTCCATCTGGACCTTCAACATACTGGTACCGAGCACCATCGTCCAACTTCCTGATGACAGGGTCATAGGGAAGAGCTGGAAAACAATAAGGTTTTTAATATTCCTAGTAATGTTGGCGGTCAATCTTAATCGAGACTAGTCGAGTACGTAGGCCTCAAATTAATATTAACTACGTAGTTAGTTCGATCATTGATATTTTCAGAGTATTGGCAATTTTTGCGGACCTTTAATTTTTGATAATCCCTACTACTCTGTGTAAAAAGTACCGGGAAATCATGAAATACAGAATGTGTAGTAAATACATCGACCTATTTTTTTTATATAAGGTATTAGCACTGTACTGAGTTACCGTGCGAACTTTGAGCGCTATCTGTTACTCAGTGTAATTACAGCTGCTGTTTTTAATTTTATCGTTTTAAGTGTTCTGCGATTTTACTATGGGAGCATTTGTTGAACAAAGAGCTTGCTTTAAGTTTTGCGCATTAAACGAAATTTTTTGTGCCGAATCACTGACTAAAAATGTTGCAGAAGACTTAGGGTGATTCATGTATCTCATAAATTCGGGCATATGAATGGTACAAAGTATTTAAAGAAGGCCGGCAAGTGGTAGCTGGGGTATACTACATAAATACGAAAAACTTTATTCCGAAAGTCAGAAATACGAATTTCAAAATACCGATTTTCATAATTCCGAATAGTTCAAAATTCCTAATATGGCAACTCCGATTTATCATTCATCCTATTTTTATAATACTAAAATTTCAAAATTCCGAACGTTTATAATTACTATTCTCAAAATACCGAGTTTCAAAAGATCGAATAAGAAAAAGTCCGACATAACGAAAATTCCGAACATCATAAATACGAATTCCGATTATCTTTATCGTTATCATGCAATCGTTTATCGTGCAAGCAAGCATGCAGCATGCAAGCAAGCATGCAGCGTGCAAGCAAGCATGCAGCATGCAAGCAAGCAAGCATGCATGCATCATGCAAGCGAGCATGCAAGCGAACATGCAACATGCAGCAGGCATGGTTTCTGTCACGGCTACGGCGTTGCGGGGCTCCGGCGGTACCACGAAAGCTTATCGTCGCAGATGGTATTCACGCTCACCACCGCAGCTTCGGCTTACTGGCCGGCCAGCCTCAGCCGCGGCGGCAGGCGTTAAAACCACCTGCTCCTCAGCTCGCTGGCCGCCTCGCCCCTCCGCGCCTACGCGAATTTAAATTACACTCTAGGGGTAGGGCAGACAAGACTACGTGGAGTCGGTTTCACAGCAATTCGTTTCTGTCATTAACTTTTGTGGCACAACATATTGACTTTTTAAGATTATTTTTGTTATTGTCTTTCTTTTTATACCTATATATTTTTGTTGAAATAAATTCCATAGAAAAATACACCGAATAAACAATATTCGTTAAAAAGTAATTCTACTGTTTGATAAGTTTGTTAAACAAAAAATGTGATTAAAAATTCTGTGAATTGTGTTTCTGTGAAATATGTTTCATTCAAGTAAATAGTCTTTGAAACAATAATAGTCGAAATAAAAATACAAGAACCAAATATTATATGAAACATTTTCTGGGAAACGAAATTCTATGAAATTTCTGTCTGCGAAACAAGGGGACACCATTTTGAATATATATGCGTAGCTGAATTGAATCAGAATCCTAATTTTAACAGTTTATTCGGAATATTGAAATTCGTAATTTCGTTTTTCGGACCGAGAACTCATCGAGCATTTGAGTCTTCGAGCATATGAAAATCGGAAAACAAACAAATCGGATTTACGACTACGAAATTCGGACTTTTGAAAATCGGAATATCGAAATTCGGAATAAAATATTTCGAAATATTTGGGTGTTCCCTGGTAGCTGATTTGCCACGTTCTGGTCGACCACTAATCGCTGCGAATGATGAAAACATCAATCTAATCAAGAGTTTGGTACTTGAACATCGTCGTATGAGACTTAGATAGATAGCTCTAGAGGTAACGTAATATTCTGACTGACATTTTGGGCATGAAACGCGTCGCCGCACGATTAGTTCCGAAGAAGCTCAATTTTGTTCAAAAAGAACATCGAAAGCAAGTTGCTGAAGGCATGATTTCCCGAGCTTCTACGGACTCCACCTTCATGAAATGCATAATAACCGGCGACGAGACATGGGTTTACGAGTACGACATGCAGACAAGTCAACAGTCATCAGAATTCAGGCGTTTCGAGTCGATTGCAGTAATGTAAGAAAATTCGCTGAAAGAGTTGAAGACCATACCTCAATAAGCTTACAAAAAAATTATGCAGGACTGGGTCAATCGCTGGCGTAGCTGTATTGCAAGCGGGCCTAGTTTGAATGCGACAAAACAAATTTCGACGAATAAATTACTTTTTTGGTTTTATTGAACAATTCCCGGTACTTTTTACACAGACTGTATAATTGTAGATACTTCGCCGAAAAGAGGACATTTTTATCCCGCAAAAACTTTGATCGCATCTTGCCTTAGTATGCAATGGCACAGAGACATGCAACATGGACAGCAAAGTGGTAGTGATAGAGTCTCTCGATAGATTTAATAAATAAATTATCAGGTGATTCATCTAGGAAACTTAGAGTTATTACAATCAAGGCAACTAAACCCTTGGCGCAACTATCCTGGTTTACCCTAAGCGCTACCTTCCTCTTAGCCTTCTCGCAGCTATGCTGGTGTTTTCAAAGCTTCAAATGCAGCTGAATATCAGTGAAATACGTAGAGCAACTACCTATTTGACCTCCACAAGCACATAGTAACACTTACCCCTAGGTAAGACTGGTGGTCAGAATTACTGTTTTCTGACTTACAATAACGACTATCAAAGGTCTACGAATGACAACTGGGACAACCACCATCCATCACTTCAGCTTACTATTGGTCCATTGTTGGACATAAGCCTTTCACTATGGCGCGCCATTTTGGGACAACTGGGACAACCGAGGCAGTCAAATTATACAGATACAGGTAGATATTTTTAACAGGAAAGTTCGAGGTGCTCGTTGCTAAGTAGAAGCTATAAGAATCCAACGGCCATGGTTATTCCATTTCATCCAGAGACCCCTTGATGACTCGGAATACACGTAAAGCCGTTGGTACCGGCTGTCATTCGTAGATCTTTGACAGTCGCTATAGGTAGTCAGAAACCAGAAAGTCTGACAACAAGTCCTACTAAGGGGTATCGTGTTACCCAGTAACTGTGTTGTGGAGGTCAGATAGGTCAGTCGCTTCGGTGAAACACCGAACACCGGTATTGAGCTGCATACGGTTACACTGGAAGTCGATCCCAACATAATTGGGATAAGACTGGGCAGATGATGTTGCCTTGTCGTGCCGGCCGCGAATAGCACCACCCCATTACTACCCGTGGGTGTCGTAGAAGGCGACAGAGGGATATTGACCAGAGAATGGGCAGCAGTGTCCTTCTGAGTACCAAAATACCAACTGCAATCGCCAACATGCATCGGCCAAGCATGGCGATTACGGCTGGACCCATCCTTGAGGGTGACCTATACTCAGCAGTGGGCGTTAAATGGTTGATATGATGATGCTGATGAGATGATGTTGAACAGAAAGAATATAAAATATATTTTTTTTTTACCTGACGCTGCAGCAACGACACAAAAAACTATTGCTAACGTATACATGACTTGGAACGATGTGATTTATAATTTTGATAATTACAATTTTATTACTTGTCTTCTTATCTAAGATAAGTACTACTTAAAGATTAAATATCAATTTCAATGTGATTGTAATTTGACATTTTCTTTTGTTCACAAAACTGGCTTTTGCCCACGGCCTAGAACCAAGCTCTTTGATTCCACATTGATTGTGCGAACTGCCAGACTGTGGAAGTCACTGCCCGCCTCTCTGTTCCCTGATATGTATAATCTGGGTATCATCAAGGCACAAGTAAACCGGTTTTTCCTAGGCATACGTGCGCTACTTTAGGGCGCATCATCACTCTCGGTCAAACGCGGCTTTGCGTTCGAGACAGTGGATCTTCAACCGTATAGCGGTGACGCTTCGCCGTAGTTCTGCTCGTCCGATGGTGGAATGGAGATGGGGAAATTAAGTTGCACAATTCCAAAGCACAGTCTCCGAAATGTACCCGATAAAAGACCGATAGGTTGTCAACGGTGTGGCGATGTTCAAGGCTTTGGAGCTTAGCCTTGACCAGGGAGTCTATGAGCCTCTTGGCACGTCTTTCTATAACTTCCAACGTCTCTAGCTGGTATTTGGCTGGCCAAAGGTGCGAACTGTAGGTACTCCACTCACGATCGAACTTGGTAAGACTGGTTGTCAGAATTTCTGGCTTCTGACTACCTATAACGACTGACAAAAATGGAAAAACAAAAAAATATCATATCAGTTATATTTTATGACTCAGTTGACATCTACGCGGGCAAAGTCAGAGGCAAAAACTAGTATTAATTAAAACGGACAACTGTAACAATAGCGTGCTAAAGATTTTCTAAATCAATCATTAGATTATTAATTACGATTACGTATCTTTCTTAATGATAATTAACACCTGTTTTTGTTTTTCAATGAACTATTTTTATTAGATTAGCGTAGGAATTAATACGTCATAATTGTAATCTCATTTATGATTAGGGATTGGATAAAAGGATGCATATTTACCTAAGCTACAGGTGTGGGCTTACAGTCTTCAATTATAATATGTGGTGCTTGGCAACTGGGATTCTCCCAGTTGTAAACATCCCTTTGTGCCTATTGGCCTAGTTCTGTTCTGTCTCCGGCTTGATTATGAGGAAAATATATTTTTTTTCTTACTCCTCCGCTGTTCTTTTCAGATTAATTTCGATGCGTGATCCAAGACAGTTAAATCGTTTCTCTGGGACTCGTCGAGCTTCAGTGTCTCGACGCTATTCTGGTGGTCGCCACTGTTGATTGTGGCTGACAGGAGTTGCAGTGGTTTGGGAATAGTGTGGCGGACTTGTCCCAATTTTTAGTCTTCTTGATCTTCTAGTGTCAAAGTCAAAGTCAAATCATTTATTTCAATCCACCTTCAATAACTAAAAAGTAATAAATAACTTTAGCACAGAACACACATTACTTTACTTTCGGAAGTCGGTGGCAGTGGCTTTGTTGTGTTTGTTTTTTGAAGGCGGTTTTCTTTTGTTTCGAAAAAGACTTTTTATTTTCCTCTTTTTAGTATTCTTAACATCAAAATCCATTTAGAAACGGCGACACACTTAAAACAGAGATTGTAAGTACTCCCAAAGATTGAAGAAATTGAAACATCCATGTATTTTTTTTTTGGGATTGCATTGATTTTCTCAAAAAGAGCTGAATTAATTTTGATAAAATTTATATGGGGCCATTTCGGAATAAACTCCTTTCGATCAAAAAAAATGATTTTGCAAATACGTCAATATATGACAGAGTTATGCCCGAACACACATAAAAAAAAATAAACATCCGAATTATCAATTCGGCTGTTTATATTTTTTTCCTACCCTCCTTTTTGAAGTCGGTTAAAAATTGATTCTAGTTGCTCATTCCAAAAGTTAGTTTTGTATGGAGAAGAATGGGAAAGAAACTCCATACCTACTTACTCTTTTAAAAACGATGTTAACAATATTTGCATTTACAGAAATTATATAATTATAAGTGAATACGATGTAGGTACTTACCTTGCATAAAAACACTATTTTAAAGTATGTACAAAGTATCACAGCGTCATGTTCGTGAACGGGCGCTGTCAGTAGAGATTGGTCAGCTCTTATCTGCCATGGACTTTATCTTGCTTCTTTTTTGTGTTTTGTATTGTTAGATTGCCTTCATAGTTTTCACATATAGAAGCAACAAGAATGATGTAACCAGACTTTGTAAAAAACTTGATTTAAAAGAGTGTCCGTGGAGTTTCTTGCTCGTTCTTCTCCATAGAGACCTACCTACGTTTTGGAACGAGCAACTAGCTTCAACTCTCTGACTAACTGACCGACTCCTTGACAATAGGGTATTTTACTCTATACGAGAAAAAATCTATAAATCTGTTATTGATACAGTTTATGCCAGGGGTGTCAAACTTATTTTTCTAAAGGGCCAATTATACATTTTAGAGTTTGCTAGCGGGCCAGACTAGAAATAAAAAACTGAAATAGTATAAGAAGAGAGAGAGAGGAGAAGAGTGAGAGTAGAGTTAGTATAAGAAGTCTAAATTAAATTGAGCTTGAGGATCCTGACACCTGAGGTCTCTTATTTTTGACCAGCTCATTGATGTCAGGGGTCATATTTGAGGTACTTTCAGAATGGATTGGAGATGTTCATCAATGAGACTTGAGCGATGATTGTTCATATTTATTTTAAAAACTAGCTGACCCGACAGACGTTGTCCTGTCCCGATCTACGGGGATGAAAAGGGGGTAAAAAAGGGGATGAAAAATAGATGTTGGCCTATTCTCAGACCTACCCAATATGCACAAAAAATTTCATCAGAATCGGTCAAGCCGTTTCGGAGGAGTACGAAGTCGAAAACTGCGACACGAGAATTTTATATATTAGATAAGATGTATAAAATGTAGTAACATTTACTTCCTTAAATTTATCCTTTATAAGGAGATCTATTAATTCCATTTGCAAGGAAATCGGTGCTTGTGCAGCTTCAAAAGTGAATGAATTGTTAAAAAGGGAAAAATTCCATTTCGTTCATTTAGCAAAAAAACGCGGCGCTTAAATCGACCCAATTTTTTCTGGTTCACTGTGCCAAATGATTTTAGGAAACTGATGAAGTGTTTCGGAAGTAATAATATTTATAGAATAGAATAGAATTTGTCTTTATTCAAGTAACCAAGACTCAACAAGATTGTTAGTAAAACTTACGACTATATTAGTAAGAACAGACACTAAACAAAAACAAAGCAAACTAAACAAGAATTAACAACTATATTGGTCATGCTCGTCGCAGGTAGGGCGTTGAGGAACGCTAGTTTTGTATCGGTAGCCTGATTACGGATAACGGTAACGTTGGCCCAATGACGGCTCGTAAAATAAAGGAACCGGGCATTAGTTACAACTCGTATACGGTGTTGTTCGGGCTGCCGCGCCATTGCAGCGCTTCAGCAATGTTTGCGGAAAAAAACGTGGACAGTTTTCATGCCATCATGCGAAAGCGTTGTGCCTCATTGCTGTTGCGCATGCGCGTCAGCTCGAATAGTATCCTGAGCGTGTTTGTAGACCGCTGGGACTCGCCGATGTGGCGACACTGGATGCGGCTACATACTGCAGGTGGTCGCATCCTGGGCTTGGCGTAGGTTTGTGTTCCTGTGTTGTATACTTTTTGTTTTTGTATTTGTTTTACTAACACTAGTTTGTAAGGTATTTTTGTATTACTAACCAGTTATGGACTCATAGTCTGAATTAAACGTTTATTATTATTAGTATTCTGCTGCATCTGGTAAAACGAAACTTACTCTCAAATACTTATGAATATGCTAGACAAGCTGATGATAATACTTTACAAGCACAAATAAGATAACAAAGGCGATGTTAAACTTTTAAAAATATTTTCGAATTTATATAAAAGTAGTTTAAATTTTATTTTTATTACTTAACAATAAAATTGTAATATTATTTTTATTTCATAAGAAATAACAAATCATTCGCGATGCCAATAGGTTAAAAGTTTTATGTTTCTATAAAAAAATGTAGTATTTTTTGTTATTAAAATGCGACTGTGTACTTGTTTGCTGCTGTTCAGGATATTATTTGGTAGTTGTTTTATAGATTATTTCATGTTTCAATTTTCCTTTTTACAAAAATATTATATATCCCTTTCTGCAGTTTACATTAACCAAGATAAATATAAAAGGTCCAACAATAATATTATATAACTAACAAATATATATACATTCGCGCGACTGAATTTCAGCAACGGCGGTCAATTTCAATGGAGACTTGCGAAGTACGCAGAAGGTATTATAGTGAACAAGTGTAGTGTGCAAACACTGGTGCACTCCCTCTTTCCTCAATCTCATATCCTGATTGGTCGGTAATCAGACAAGACCGGGGAGAGATCAGGCGCAAGACATACGGCGACACGTGATTTTCGAGTCACGTCACTTCACCAACTTTCAAAAACTCTAGAATACTATTTAAAAATATTATTAAATCAACAAAAAAATCGTTCGTAGCAATAACATTCGAAATTGTCTTTCAGTTCACATAAACTGGGTAACAGGAATCACACAGAGAGAAGTTCTCAGAAGCGCCTACCTGGAACAAGACAATGTTGATACCAAAAACTTAAACCAAGCACTGAGAGTAACAACCTTAACGCGATTCATTGAGGAAGCTGCTAACATACTCAACACATATAAAAACACCGCATTCGAAGATTTCTTCCACATTTTAGACACAGAAGTTACAACATACAATTACCAAGGGTGTAAATTTTCGGAACTGATGAAAAATTATAATAACAAGCGATTACTGTCTTCAACATTAAAAATGATCAGGGAAAAACCGGTTTCTGTTATGAGAACACACATCAATGCATTGGCGGACACGATAAGATACGAAACATATGATGAAAACGTTAAAGAACTTCTAAAATATATCAATTCTTTGTACACCCAGCTTGGGAAGGAGTTTCTCATAGTTTTAAATGATCTGGAGCATTATAGAAGTACAAAATCTATGAGTACTCACATTAAATTAAAAAAACTCATTAGGTATGGGGTTCGAACTATTTTATTTGATCATTATACTCAACTTGACGATTACACTAGACGAGAAGTACAAGAAAAGATACAAACATTTTGGAAACAGGCCGGAAAAGATTCTGTTTCAAGCTCTAACATTAATATTATTCCTACAAATTCAATGTACGTAATAAAACCGCCCGAAAAGCTGATTAAAAAGGATCTATTAAAAAAAGGCACAGAAGAAGAAAGCTCTTCTAATGAAGATACAAGTGACGAACATACACAAGATGAAAAAACTTCACGGGAGTCTAAGAAGGTTGAGAGTAGCAAGGAATCTGAGGAGCCGGTAGTAAATTCTGCTTTATCCGAACTCTCATCAGAACAATCACTCGACAGCAGCTCGAATTCTATAAAAAAGTCAGAGGAACGTCATAATATGTTCAACACAGAGCGATATATGACTCTATACACAGAAGAAATAACTTATAAAACGACTACGAAGAAATCGAAAATCATTTTCAAGCCTGCAGAAACAACGGACACAGATTCTGAAACGAGACAGGATATGTCCTCTGACTCAAGCCACGATACTGACAGCGGTTCGAGACAAAAATCGAATTACCAACTAAGAGGTAATTATTATTCCGACAAGCAACCAAAATATGGCAAGCTAACTGTGTTATCAAGATATGTGGCCAAAGATGAGAACGCTGTAATGTTTAATCAGGGCGAGACAGTCAAAGAAACCAAGTCAGTACCCAGTAGAACTACAATACGTCCTAAAGCTATGTACTTACAAGGAAAGACAAGAGTTTTAACCACGACAGCTCTCAGGAATCCTCTTTCAATATACTTGCTACCATACGAAACTAGCAATATTACACGATTTAATATAATAAAGAAACGTGTAATAGAATCCCTCTCACCCAATAAAGGGCTGTCCGTAGAAAAGTTCGGTACTGACAAATTACAAAAACCCAAGTCCCCAAATAGACGTACTGGCAATGATTCCAGTATCGAAGGTAATTTTTTTAACGAGTATGTAATTAAAAGACTAGATGCTTTAGAAAAGGAAATAACAGAACTAAAGCAAAATAATGATTTTAGGGTTAAAGTTGAGAATGAGGTAAAAGATAAGGATGGAAATAAAAGAGAAGATAAGAAAAGATTCGCTATTGTGAGATCATCTGGACAAGACAACGCAAATCCCAATAATGATGGACCCACCATCAGAAGTGATGCACTTAATACAGAAACACTGAACGTTGTAAAGAAGAATGAAGTCAATTTAACAGTTATAGATAACAACAATACTATAACACAAATCACGAAAAACGTTACAAATACTGACACTACGAAAGCTAATCTAGAAATAACTAGCAATAATGTAACTGCTGTTGCTTCAGTTGAATTTACGAACGCAACGGTACTGCAGAGCGTTGCGACTACTTCCATTGATGATGGTAAAGTGATACATGGTGATGTCGAGCCTGCGCCGATGTATTACAATAATCCAATAGATCCATTTGAACACATTAATGATGGACTTGACCTTAAGATGATATAGTTAAACTTATAGAATAGAATTAGCTTTATCAACATCTTCACTGTATGAAACTATTTCTTGTTTATTTTTCAGTAATTATGTGTAAACACCGTGAATTGTACGTTAGCCTATTATGATATGTAACTAGACGTGAAACATAATGTACAATTGCTTTTTAACCGACTTCAAAAAGGAGGAGGTTCTCAATTACAATATGTACATCGATTACTCCGAGATTTATGATCCGATTTAGTCGATTCTTCTTTAGTTTGATGCGGAATTGTTGCTATTTGGTCCCATAAATATTTCACATTATTTAACCCAGTAGTTTTCATTTTATGAACATTTTTCAGTTTTTTTTTATATATATTTTTATGTTTGACCATGCATAACTTTTTTCAGTATAGTCCGATTTCGATGATTATTTTTTTAGTTGATAGTGTATCTCTAATTTGGTTCCATAAAATTTCAAGAAAATATTCCACCCCTAAGGGTTGAAAATTAAGGGATGACTTTTTTTTTATACTAGTCGCCGTTTCGTAATTCATTTGTATGAAGAAGTAGGCACTAAAAACGAAAAAAAAATTTTTATCAAAAAAGACAACCGCCTTCAAAAAGTATAAAATAACTTTCAATTCAAGTCGGTGGCAATACAAAACAACAAGCAAAACCAAAGCCGCCGACTTGCGAATTGATAGTTATTTTATACTTTTTGAAGGCAGTTGTCTTTTTTCTTATCCTAATAAAGTATACCTATTTTTTTTTTTAATCTATTACTTGTCACAAATCTACTAAATTTTATAGACTACAAAGCTAAGAAGACGTGCACATGTAAAATTTAATAAATTAAAAAAAATGGGATGAGTAAAAATAACAGAATTATATAAAAATCTAGCCTAAAACGCACTGTGAGAGGGTAATATTAGTAACGCACTGTGAGAGGGTAATATTTGTAGGAAGGTAGGTAGTGTCGCCTAGGCTCCACAGCCTAGCCGCGGCAATCTGGCTCAGTCCGAAGAAAGCCTGGCGCGCCGCAGCCAGCTCCAAAGCTCTGGAACGGAGGTTCCAGGCGGACCTAGCAGTAGGATCTGCCCTGGGAGCTGCAGGAACGCGTCAGCTCGACGGCTCGATTGCAGGCTGTTGTCGACTGTAGATTTTTAAGATAATCAATTGGTGTTGCTCTTTCGAAGCCAAAACTCGACTGCATGAACATCTGTCAGCGCGCCTTCATCTCATCTCGGTCTCGTCTCTTTTGTAAAATTCAAACAACAACTCGCATCTCACAACGCTATTAACTCTCACTTCGCATAAGGTTCAAAATGACCTCGAAACATTGGACACTTTGAATCGGGTTCGAGTGCGAAGTGAGCGTCGAAGTGACAGGGAAATTACCTTACAGAATAAATCACGCATAATTTCAGCAAAATCATACAAACCGAAAATTTCATACCAGAAATAACTCCATATCTTCAACGACTTAGTTGAGATTTAGTTATGGCTAAAACCAATGTAGAAATAATGCGGGATAGGAACAGAATCAGAGCTAATATAAACGACACTAGAAAACCAATTGGAAGATATCACATATCTGCAATAGTGAAGTTTGAAAGGAGACATGGACTTCTGTGTATGAGAAGAGACTCTTTCCTTGCAGAAGGACAATTATTATAGGCTAGTATTATTTTATATTTAACTAGCTGATCCTACAGACGTTGACCTGTCCCTATCTACCTACCCTACCCTACCCTACCCCACCCTACTCTACTTAGGTAAGTTAGGTAAGAAAATTTTAGGTAAGTAGGTAGGGTAGGTACCCTACCTACTTACCTAAAATTTTCTTTTTTACAAACCTTGTCCTGACAATAAAGAACACAAAAATAAAAAATATTTTGGTCTAGCCATTTGGAAGTTACGCGCTAACACATATTTCGGCGATTCATTTTTATGTACATATACTATGGATTTCGTTGTACAATATTTATTAAATAAAGTTAAATAATTGACGTTACTAATTTAATGACGAAAAGATTGGTGTATGTTGGTAGGTTGAAGCTCACAATTGTTCCTTCATCCTTAAAGTTCAAGTCATCTTTCTTAAGCGCAACGTCCCCTTGTATCTTAGCTCTCTATTTCTTTCTCTTATGAAGTCTATAGTTGTTTGTGTTGCTATGTTCGAGATGAAGGGAGTGGTCGGTCGGGAGTTCACCTCTGAAGCTGTCGTCTCTGCTCTCAACTCTGCTTGGACACCTTTCATAGTCCTCATCATAGAGTCTCTATAGCCAATACTGTATTGTCTCGCGTATATGCTTTCGTTGTTGTATGCCAAATTGTATAGTCCTTGTTGTATACGTTGTACTCTGTCTAATCTCTTTCCGTGTACATTCCGATAACGTTTTTTCTTGCTGGAGCTATCGGATCCGTTATTCTGACTTTCTGTGGAAATGAAAGAAAATTATGTAAGCGTCATATTCGATTCAGGATCTATAGGTACGTTTACTAAAAATCGAATTAAAATAATGTATTTACAAACTTAAACTCAAAACTATTTATTTCAAATAAACCATTCACAGACACTTTCAAATTGTCATAGAGTCAGGCAGTCAAAAACTTGAAGCAAATTGCTCGTTTCAAACATAAGGTTCCTATGGAGGAGAACGAGAAAGAAACTCCATGAATACTCCTTTAGAATCTTTAAAAAAATTCAAATTTAAATTACCTTCAAATACAAGAGTATTGTTATGTTCACCAAGGTGAGGGAACCTCATTTTCAATGCCCAGTTAATCCTCTTCATCAATCGTCGTCTGCGGCCCGTGCCAGCGAGCCGTCGGAACGGACTGAGGATACCCCCGACAAAGCTATCGCAGAGGTAATAACCAGTCTTGGTAGCTGTAATCAAACCATACTTTTTATTTTTAACTAGATTTGCTGCCGACGAAATGTCAGTCACGGCGGTACAGCTCAATGGAGACTAGCCCCGTCATCATCATCATATCCGCCTATTTCCGTCCACCGCTGAACGTAGGCCTCCCCCAGAGATTGCCAACCAACCCGGTCTTGGGCAGCACACATCCATCCGCTGCCAGCCACCTTCTTCAAACCGTCGATCCATCGTGCCGCAGGGCGTCCCACACTACGCTTGCCCAAACGCGGTATCCACTCTAGAGCGTGTCTGCTCCATCTACCGTCTGTCCGTCTGCTGACGTGGCCGGCCCACTTCCACTTCAGCGTGCTAATTCGACGCCCAATTTCGGGAACTTTAGTTCTCTGGTGAATGACTTAATTTCGAATTCTATCCACCAGAGAAACCCCGAACATCGCTCTCTCCATAGCACGCTGAGCAACCTTGAATTTGTGGACTAGGCCCACGGTGAGTGTCCACGTTTCGGCTACGTAAGTCATTACGGGTAGTACGCACTGCATAAATACCCTGGTCTTAAAGGATTGTGGGAGCGACGATTCAAAGATATTACGGAACTTCTCGAATGCCGCCCAGTCCAAGGGTATTCTTCTGTTCACGTACTAGACAAGTACGCAGGAGATAATATAGTGTACAATACAACTCCCTCATCCATCACTCTCTTAGTCCGATAGCGTCTAGGCTGATCTCTCCCAGATCGTGTCGGATTGCCGTTCCATCGCACTATGACAGTAAGAAAAAGGAGTGCTTCTGAATTGGCATACACACTTGTGTATGTACAATATCTCCTTTATAATTGGCGAGTATTGAGATTGGCTGCCGTCAAAACCAGTTTGGGAGAATATTATAAGACAAAATTAATATATCAATGATTATTAAACCCAAGGGTCCACTCACTATTGCTAGGGAAGTCCTCAAACTCCTTCAGCGAAGAGAAAAGTCGATCTCCTTCGTCGTCATTATAAAATAAGTCAGCTTCATCAATGATGGAGTTGACCTCAGGAGACAGTACCTTCTTCCGTTGCATCAGCATATGATATGACATTGATGCGTAGGCTGATGGAAAGACCAATTTAATTTAAAAATTGGGCTTATGACAACTATACTAATACTATAAAGAGACAAAGTTGGTTGTAAATGTTGTTGTTTAATTTTATAAATAGTGGAAATAATGGAATTGTGTAATCTATATCATCTTTCTGCCCTGTTCCATGTTACCTGGGGGTCAGCGCAATTCGTGTTTTTCTTAATCGAGATTCTGCCGATCATGAAGCCCTTCTCTTTCATATCATTCTTCTCACAATTTTTTTCTTTGGCCATCCTCTTTAACTCTATCCCTCCACATTTACTTCCATAAGTTTGTAATATTATGACTGTGATAATAATTTTACAATTACAGTAAATTGGTAATGAATGTAATTGTAAATTGATTTTGGACTATGCAATATTATGAACACCTTTGTAAACACCATGTTTCTAGCAAATAAATACTCTATACTATTCTGAAGGTAGCAAGAATCGGATAGATGCGAAAAATACAGAATTAAGCAATGTGGCGATGTTCGGTGATGAGTATGCCCAGCAGTGGCTGTCTGTTCGCTGAACGATGACGACCATTTTTCCTCCGAGAGATCCTCAGTATCATCAAGGTGCTCCTGGTCTTTCTTGTGAAGCGGGGGTGGATCCAAATATCTACTTCTCACCAGTACGCAAAATACTCGCTGAGACGTGGAGTTGTGACATTAGCATAAATATACAAAATTTCGACTACAACCGTCGGGCAGTAGCCCACCAGACACAACACCCGTCTGGTCAGAGGATCCAACCTTTTCAAAAGAGGATAAGGATCTTCCTTGTACTTCTAAATAATACAATACATGATAACTATGACGAACTTACTCCGTACAGTATCCATATTCTTGACATTTGACATGATTGCTGTCACCTTCCCGATGACAGTTTGAAGCGGCTCCTTGACCCACTCGAGGCGGCCATGATCCAGTAGACTGTGAAAAATTTACAAACATCATCATCATCCGAAAGACGTCTACCGTTGAACATAGGCCTCCTCCAAACAACGCCACAACGAGCGTCAACCTGCCGCTTGCATCCACCGGATACCCGCGACCTTGACGATGCTGTCGGTCCATCTGGTGGGAGGCCTACTAACGCTGCATCTTGGTCGCCACTCAAGAACCTTTCTTCCCCATCGGTTGTCGGTTTTTGGAACGATGTGGCCTGCCCGTTGCCACTTCAACTTGCATATTCTGAGAGCTATGTCGTTGACCTTAGTTCTTCGGTGAATTTCCTCGTTCCGAAATCTATCGCGCAAAGAAACTCCGAGCTTAACTCTCACAAACCTACGAGAGGACTCCGCATTATCAAACATACGGCGTGTCATTTAGCATTAGGTGAAGGAGTGAAGAGAAGAGAGAGAAGGAGAAGAGAAAGAGCTGAACTTTTGATGATTGCCCTAAGATGTGTTTTATGGTATACTTGACAGACGAAGTCGCCAACAGAAACTAGTTTATAGACACAAACTACAACATTATTAGTAATAACTTAGAACAAATATTCTCCTGATATTACGATACTCATATTCTCAAGTTTAACTCCTCATCACTCATCAATTTTTCTTTAGGTACTTAGTACTAGTTAGTTGTTGTAATTTAGTTTTCACATACTAATATGTCGATTGTCTATAGTTTCAGCTATACACACGTATTTTTTACTTTAGTATAGCTGCAGTGGTTTGCTAGATAATAAGCTTTAACTTGAGGCGCTTTCGCGGCTAGTACGCGTCGGCGCAGACGCAGCGCGGCCGGACGTCCAGCTTCCATTTAGTTGCGCCGCGCGGACATTTGGGACGCTTCACCAGATCACCATGACAAACAAGTACTCACTGTCTGTAGATAATATCCGTATGAACGAGTACATCTTTAACATCCTCTTCGTTCTTCAGAGAGATCAGTTTGGTGAACTCTAAGACAAAGACCATCAGATAGCCTTCCTTGAGCTCGTCCATCAGGTCGAGGTAATGTTGTTTTGGCGAAATCGTTGTCGACGGGTGTGTGTAGTCTGCAAAGAAATAAAATGTCGGCAAAGTCAACGTAGCAGGTTGTCGGCTGCTTAACAGAAAAAGGGTGCTTAACCTGCCCTGACGGTCCGTAGCTCCATGCCAAGGTCAAGTTGATGAAGAGGGTTTCACCAAAGAGGAGAAGAAGAAAAGGAGGCCCGATTCTCGTAATCAGGGCGGTACTGCACCTGGATCCAACATGCTGCTGTGTCCTGCTGTGCCTACGACGCAGATGTACGTTTCGCGTTTACATTACTCCAAGAAGATTAAGAAAGTCGTGGCGTATTTGAGAGTGAAGACTAACTGGACTCTGGGTGTAAACGTTGAAATCGCGCCACAACATCAACTTTAAGTCGTTCGTGATACGGGTTCCAACCTAACATTGATAGACCTTCTAGAAGGAGAACATTTGGAGCAGGAGGAAACCCGACGCGCGACGTGTGTAGTAATAGCAGTTGCCTTATAATATTAAAATGTTTATTAACTATTACTATTAATATTACCCGGAATTTGCAATAGTACCTTAAAGAGATTCTAAGGCCTCCAGCCGGGGCAAAAAACTTATAAACTAAGCGACTGCATGCTAATGGCATCCCCTGTGGGGTACGGACCTCGCTAGGGATGGATAGCAAAGGGACAGGCTGAATCGGATCTTGATTAAGTATTTAAGGACGAATTTTAAGCTACAGGCTCAGCGGTGCGATATGGCTCGAGCAATGGTCAGGGTGGGAAACACCACGAATGAATTGACTTACAGCAACGCCTGTCTCCAAAACAGGTTTAAAGTGTAATAATCATAAGAACAAACCACCATGGGGCACTTCTCCTGCAGTGGTTGACTCCCAGATCTTATCAGGCTCCGTCGGTGCAAACACTGGAGTTTGTTCCACCTTCACCGGGGTGTACTCGACATGGAATCCATTTCCATCTTCATGAGAGAGTTCTGCATTTTCTTCATAGTTATGAGAGGTATGTTCTACTATACCTTCTGTAAAGTCGTGGCTGGGAGGAGGCTGTGGTTTATTTATTTATTAAAACTTTATGCACAAAATGTAAACAAACATTGTACAAAGGCGGACTTAATGCCTTAATACCTGGTTGTTATCGTCTGCATAGGGTCCTGGGCTGGGCGTAGTACCTGACTGGTCTGTCAACCAGTGGTTGACAATATCTTCTTCGTATTGTTTGACTGATGACAAAAGATTTTTGATTAGTTCTAGACTTCGAAATAAAATATAACTTTAATTTCGGAAGTCGGTGGCAATAAACAAATAGGACCAAAGCCGCTGTATGAATGCAGAATATTGTGTGAGTGGCGAGTGCCGGCGTGTTGTGGTCGATGGTGGCCATACTCGACATAAAAGCCGAGCTTTACGTGCTTCACGAGGCAAGGAGTGGCAAGCCTTTTTTTTGTCCCGGGTAGGAAAATCCTCGTCACGGACGTCCTCCGACCTGGGTCAGGTGGAGGGGTGTGTCAGACTTTTACTGACTCAACCCTCCCCCCCCCCCGCCCTGTTTCATCTCACACCTACGTCAAGGGTCGCATGAACTGGAGATACTTCTGCAACCTCCGATTGGTGCCGACCCGCTTCTTCGGGCCTCCGCAGGTCAGGTGTTGGACTCCCAGCGCAGTGTGCGGCTGCGGCCGCTTGCGTGGTATATTACGCTCCGCCTCCTCGGGTTCTGATGTGTGGGGGGCAACAGACGTCCCCGACTCTGTCGTCTCCGGACTCATTTAGGGGGACTGGAAGAGGGCGTTGTCCACCCTCCGCCGACGCCCGGTGCGCCTTCTGCGGGCCGGGTAGTGATCTCCCTCTCCTTTTCCACAGCCTCCTTCTGCGACTTGTCAGTTTCGCAGAAGGAAGCCACCGCGTCCCAGGACTTGGCTCTGGCGACTTCACTGCCTACTTCTGAGACGAGGGCACGGCGCGGTTCCTCCCAAGCGGTACACTCTACCAGCGTATGCCACGCCGCGTCCTCCCGGCAGTCGGCACAATGGTGACACCGGGCGTTTGGCTCCCAGTTTATGCAACACAGGTACTTCCCGAAGCAGACCACGGCAAGCCTAGCTTAAACCTGACCAATCGATTCGTATAGCTTTTCGTCTTAGCTACGAGCATTATAAACACATAAATATTAAATTCTTACTTGTAACATCGGTTAGTTCCGGCTTCTCCGTTGTTTGATGTTGCATGGACGGAGGGAGTGGTGGCCAGAATAGGTTCACATGGCGTTGAGTGGTGGTAGTACCCTGTTCTTCGTTGGGGCCAAATCGGGGAGGAATTCCTGAAGGGCCAGAAGGCCAGTAGGCGTGTAGGCCTAAGGGGCGAGGCCTTTTCAGAGAAATATTTTGGTTGTGCAACTTGGAAGGTTTCAGACCGGTGTAGTACGAATGTGAGGGACTTAAAGCGTGTTCAGGATGTAGTAGGGACCCCATCATCTCAAACAATCTATCCATGTAAGGGTCCAATGATTCTGATCGACGTGCTGAGTAATTTGATGGCGATCCTATGACATTGGATTCTGAAAAGAAATGTATTATTAGATGAGTACTATATATTTTATTTATTACTAGCTTTTGCCCGCGACTTAGTCCGTGTGAATGTCATTTATCGTGGATGCAGACGAAGTCGCTGATTAAAAAGTAGCATATGTCCTACCCCAGGGTTATCAGGTTATCTTCATACCAAATATCATCAAAAATCGGTTCACAACAGACTGAGTTAATATTTTCGCATTTATAATATTAGTAAGTATGGAGTATGGATTATTTTCAGCCTTGATTTTCCCACTGCAGAATAAAGGCCTCTCTACTCTTCTTCCGACTCTCTCTGTTAATGTCTATTTTGGACCAGTCTTTGTCGAAGGAGTCTAGATCATCCCGCCATCTCCACCTGGGCCTGCCGCGATGTCGCTTGCCATGTAGATGGACCCATTAGGTCGTGAGTTGATGCCCCACCACCCAGTTACTGGGTAACACAATACCCCTTGGTAAAACTGTTGTCTTATTTTCTAGCTACTGACTACCTATAATGACTGTCAAAGATCTGCAAATGACAGCCGGGACCAACGGCTTTACGCGCTTTCCGAATCACGGAGAGATCTCAGTTATAGATGGATAGTCACCCATCCACAGACCGACCGCAGCAAGCGTAGCTTTACAAAAATAAAAACATTGAAACCCCCAAAGGCCCCGAGACCTTCCAAGAAATTTTGTCCAGCGCCATTTCGAACCACATATATTTTAAATGAATTAAAAAAAAACTTACCACAATTGAGTAAATCGTATTGTATAAAGAAATTAAATAAAAACAGAAGCATTTTCTTTTATTTTGAAGTTTATTACAATTTAGGGAAGGTATTTGAGTGATATTAAATTAAAATATTTGGTATTAATGTTGGATCTACTGCCACGACTGTCTCTAAACATTTTTCCATTTTTCTAAACAGTTCCTATATTACTATTTAAACACCTAAACTAACTATTATCATTTTTGGCGTTACGCAAAGCTGTAGTCAAACTTTGATTTTATAATATCTAAAATAAAAAAGAATGCTCAATTTTTAAAAAACATTCCTACTTTTGAAGAGAATTTTACACTAATAGTATTTTTAGATCAAATATCCCGTGTGTTCTGAAACACAAAAAAATTTAAAAAGATCTATATTACTATAAATATCAAATCGTAAATGTATTCAAAGGTAGTTACTATTTCAGTTTTATTATCAAATAAAATTGAAATACCTAACTTTTTTTATTGAATAAGAAACCCATAAGCTAACCATTTTTAGGAACTTAACGTAACCGTTTCGGTACTTATCGTCGACACTGAAACAATATCTGGTCGAGGTTCCGTGTTTGTTAATTCGCTGCAACTAAAAATGGGGAACAGTCGACACAGTATCATTTGGTTTCTAATTTACGTCCAAGAGTTTACGTCTGGATTCCTAACTTGTATGGTCTCATAAGTACTAATATAGAAGTTGCGCAGGAATTTGCAACATTCTTTACCAATGTTCCTATTAAAACTACTGAAACTTTAGATTCCTCGCCGTCACTTGCTTTTAATTTATTAAGTTCGAATGTTCCAGCCTGCCCCACGGAATTTAAATTTAAACATATAAACCCTGCAATCGTTATAAAGACTTTTAAACAACTCAAGATCAAGGCTACTGAAGATTTATGGGGGATGTCTACTAATGTTTGTAAATCGGTTATTGAGACAGTGGCACCCTATTTAGCTTTCATTTTTAATATGTGTGTAGACCAAGGGGTTTTCCCGGATTTAATGAAGTACAGCAAGATTATACCACTTTTTAAATCCGGCGATTGCAAGGACACGAATAATTATAGACCCGTTTCAGTTTTGCCGGTTTTTAGCAAAGTGTTTGAAAAAGTAATGCTTAACCAAATGCTCAGTCATTTTAATTGTAACAACATCTTACATGACCAACAGTATGGTTTCACCAGAGGGCGTTGTACTACTGACGCCGGTGTCACCTTAATTAAGCATATCTTTAAAGCATGGGAGGATTCGCAAGATGCTATTGGCATTTTTTGCGACCTCTCCAAAGCATTTGATTGTGTAAATCACGAAACACTGCTCTTAAAGCTTGAGCATTACGGACTGGGTAAACAAGCGCTTAGCTTAGTAAAATCATATTTAAGTGATAGACTGCAGCAAGTTCAAATAAATGGTGTTAATTCATCAGGCTTAAAAGTAAAAATGGGGGTACCGCAGGGCTCCATATTGGGTCCGTTCCTCTTTTTAGTTTATATAAACGATTTACCTCATTTACTGAAAAATCAACCACAAATGGTGTTATTTGCTGATGATACTTCATTGATTTTTAGAGTAAATAGACGGGCACAGCACCTTGACGACGTAAATGACGCCATGCTTAAGATTCATAATTGGTTTACTGTAAATAATTTAGTATTCAATGAGAAGAAAACTAAATGCATAAGATTCGCTTTGCCGAATGTTAAGAGTAATGAATGTAACGTTGTATTGAATAAGGACATACTTGAATTCGTCGAAAGGACTGTTTTCCTAGGGATTACGCTTGATTCCAAGCTACAGTGGGGTCCTCACTTAACATCTCTTGCAGGGCGGTTAAGTTCAGCCGCTTACGCTGTCAGAAAGATCCGGCATTTGACAGACGTGGATACCGCTAGGCTAGTATATTTTAGCTATTTTCATAGTATCATGTCTTACGGTATTTTGCTATGGGGACGGGCTGCAGATATGGATTCTATTTTTATACTGCAAAAGCGGGCTGTCAGAGCAATCTATAATCTCCGCAAACGCGAATCTCTAAGAGAATTGTTTAAACAGATTAACATCATGACGGTACCTTGTCAATATATATATGAAAACATTATGCATGTTCGAAAAAATCTTCATCTTTTTAATAAAATAGGTGACAGACATAATGTTTATACTAGAAATAGGAACAAATTAGATCAGCCAAGCTTCAGATTGTCAAAAGTACATACTTCTTTTATGGGGTACTGTGTAAAATGCTATAATAAAATACCACTTGATATTCTACAATTGAATGAAAAACAATTTAAAACATGTATTAAACGCACACTATGTAGACAAGCATATTATAAGTTAGAAGATTACATCAATGATAAAGATGCTTGGCTGAATGCTGGTCCTGCTCCACAGCCAGTTTAGGGAATTTCCAAATTGGAAGAAAAGGATGTTTCCTACCCCTTTTTTTATTGACATGAGTAACGAGTATCGTTATTATTATATATAGATATTTTTAAATTATTAACTTATCACACTTCATATGATAAAATAATATACATTGGAAACCTTAGTTTTGTATAATTTAGCAGCATTATTTCAATTTTGTAAATGTGAATACCATGGAGCCATGTATATTAATACCTTTATGTTTGACAAAAATTAACATGGCGGTTGGGAGTATTGTCATGCTCGCTCAAATGTCTCGCTGATGGTGGCGCGTGTGTTGGATCATTAGGCTCCCTTCAAAATGGTTGAGCTAAATGGTGCTGATTCACGCGTCATGTTCGTGAACGGGCGCTGTCAGTGGAGATTGGTCAGCTCTTATCTGCCATGGATTAGATGCCACTTTATCTTGCTTCTTTTTTGTGTTTTGTATTGTTAGATTACCTTCATCGTTTTCACATATAGAAGCAACAAGAATGTAACCAAACTTTGTAAAAACTTGATTTAAAAGAGTGTCCGTGGAGTTTCTTGCTCGTTCTTCTCCATAGAGACCTACCTACGTTTTGGAACGAGCAACTAGCTTCAACTCTCTGACTAACTGACCGACTCCTTGACAATTCAAAAGTGCCTGTAAATGGTTTAATTGAAATAAATGCTTTGACTTTGACTTTGACTTTGACTTTGACTTTGACTTTGTACTTTAAATTATGAATATAAATGTGTGACATCGAGGAAATCTGGAGGAGAATTAAAGTCACCGACATTGCTCGCAGAATCAGCGAGCTAAAGTAGCAGTGGGCTGGTCACGTCTGTCGCAGGACCGACGGCCGATGGAGCACACGTGTCCTATAGTGGAGACCGCAAATCGGTAGACGCAGCGTGGGACGTCTTTTAACCCCGATGGACTGATGACCTGAAGAAGGTAGCCAGTGGTGGCTGAAATGCTGGATGCAGAAGGCAGAGGACTGGGACAGATGGTGCGCCGTGGAGGAGGCTTTATGTCTAACAGTGGATCAATATTAAGCTGAAGTGATGATGTGAAATGTGGAGATCACTCCACATTTACATTCATAAGTTTGTATTTTTTAGGGAGGATGAGGAAGGCCAGAGAAAAGATTGTGAGAAGAATGATAATTAATATATGAAAGAGAAGGAAGTCAGTGATATGTTGACAGGACGGCATGGAAGAAGAAAACGTGTTGCGCCGACCACAAGTAACATGGAACAAGGGCAGGAAAAATCAGGAAGATGATGATGATTGGACACTTCCATTACTACAAAGGTTCTCAAGTGGCGACCACAAACCGGTAGACGCAGCGTTGGTAGACCTCCCGCCAGATAGACCGACGACAAAGTCAAAGTCACGGGTAACCGGCGAATGCAAGCGGCGGGTTGCCGCTCATTGTAGCGTTCTATTGGAGAGGTCTATGTTTACCAGTGGACGTCTTCTGGCTGATGATGATGATGATTATTACTAAATTAAAATTAAACAACAACATTTACAGCCAACTTTGCCTCTTTATTATAATATTAGTACTCGTACTTGTCTACTGCTCAACTTTGATTATTAAATTGGTCTTTCCATCAGCCTACGCATCAATGTTATGCCATATGCTGATGCAACGGAGGAAGGTACTATCACCTCCACCATTGATGAAGCCGAGTTGTTATATAATGAAGACGAGGAAGATCAACTCTTCTCTTCGTTTAAGGAGTTTGAAGACTTCCCTAACAACAGTGAGTAGACCCTTGGGTTTAATACTAATTGATATCTCAATTTTGTCTAATAATATTCTTCCGATCCAGTTTTAACGGCGGCCAATTTCAAGCTAAGCTAAGCTACAGTAGAACAATGCGCTTGAGAAAGATGACTTAAACTTTAATGATGAAGGTACAATTGTGAGCTTCAACCTACCAACATACAGCAATCTTTCCGTCATTAAATTAGTAACGTCAAACATTTAAGTTTATTTAATAAATATTGTAACGGGTGGCGCAAAAGTAAAGACCCTATTTGGTTCAGCTATAACATTTTTTCTAAATTAGAAAACTAGATTTAGATTTTTTTAAATGTATATTTGTGCCATTAAATTTCGTACCATTAGGATTTAAAGATGATGTCTTTTAAATGGTGACCTCCAGAGTTGATACACATTTGAGTCCTTCAAAATTGGTTATGAGTGACGAAGCGCATTTCCATCTCTCAGGGCATGTCAATAAGCAGAATACTCGGTTCTGGGGCACTGATAATCCGCGCATTATTCAAGAAACACCTCTACACCCACTAAAAGTTACTGTATGGTGTGGCATCTGTGTTGACAGAGTGATCGGACCCTATTTTTTCGAAGACGCTGGAGGCAATGCGATTACTGTCACTGGAGAACGCTACAGAACCATGTTACGTGAGTTTTTGATACCCAGTTTGGACGAATTGGGGCTGGAGCACATCTGGTTTCAACAAGACGGCGCTACGGCACACACAGCGCGCGACACTATGGACTTAGTGAGGGACGCTTTTCCAGGCCGAGTTATCTCTCGTTTTGGCGATTTGCCTTGGCCTGCAAGATCACCCGATCTGACCAGTCCAGACTTCTTTCTTTGGGGTTTTTTGAAATCTCGGGTGTATGTGAACAAGCCACAGACTCTCGCAGCTCTAAAAGAAAACATTCGTCAAGAAATAACGAACATATCGCAGGAAGTGTTACGGCAAGTTATGCAAAATGTCATAAATAGGGCTCAAATGTGTATCAACTCTGGAGGTCACCATTTAAAAGACATCATCTTTAAATCCTAATGGTACGAAATTTAATGGCACAAATATACATTTAAAAAAATCTAAATCTAGTTTTCTAATTTAGAAAAAATGTTATAGCTGAACCAAATAGGGTCTTTACTTTTGCGCCACCCAGTATAACTAAATTCATAATTAAATTATAAAATAATATTGGCCTATTAAAATAATTGTCCCACTACAAGGGAAACGTCTCTTCTCACGCAGAAAAGGCACGAGAGCATTGCTCACCACGCTAGCTGTAGTCAGATTGACCATTTCAGATTTACATTCATTTATTATATCATTGTGAACTCATTCTCTAGCCGAACACTTTCTAACGTAGATCACATAATTGGTATCGTCTTCTATCAATAACAAATTGATGTTATAAATTGTAGTTCTGATAAGGTCATTAAAGATGCTGCAGCTTCAGTCAGGGATTATAAATCTAATTTCGATGAAGTATGATAACGATTTCAATTATATAAAATTATATTGTTGCCAAGTTAAAGCGGTAAACAAAGATATACCTTGGGATATATAGATAAGGACAATGGCTATTTTTAAATCCTTGACTTCGTCTGGAAAAAGCGTGTTTATAACAAATGTGTGTTGTAATTTGTATTTTATTTATTTCTCCTCTAATGAAGAATTTTATATAGTGACGGTTAAACAGTTATTTCTAAAGCAGAATGGGAAAGATAGGCAAGGTGTAATAGAGTTACTTTTGACAGATTGAGACTGAGATGACAATGCGAACGTATCTAACAGAGACTAGGATTGCCTCTCTGTCTGCTCTCACTCTAACGATTTAAACGTTAGTCCTTTAATGTTTGTCTACTCGTATGTGTGTGTGCCACACTTTCTGAACACGGCTTCTCGTAGTCCTACTAGTTGGTTCTAAATATGTCATAGTATTCTGGTGTCTTGTAGCTGTGTTGCTGATTACGATTTTCTTTCTTATTTCCTCGTTTATGGTCGCGTTTGGTCTTGGTTTTTGTTTTAGATTTTGTGGTTTTATGTTGGGGTTTTTTCTGAGTGACGAGTTCTTGCGAAGTGTCTAGTTCTTGTGCGGTGACGAGTTCTTTAAGAGTGACAAGTTCTTTCTGAGTGACAAGTTTTTGCGAAGGGTCGACTTCTTGTGAAGTCACGAGTTCTTTCTTAGCCAACAGTTTTTTCAGAATGACATAGACTTCTTCTGAAGTGACTAGTTTTTTCTGTGTGACGAATTCTTTCTGAGTGACAAGTGTTTTCTCAGTGCCGGGTTCTTGCGAAGTATCGACTTCTTCCGAAGGGACGAGTTCTTTCTTTGTCGAAAGATTTATCTGAATGACATGCTCTTCCTGAGTGACAAGTTTCTTCTTTGTTTCAGGTTCTTTCTGAGTGACCAATTCTTTCTGAATGACGAGTTCTTGCGAAGTGTCTAGTTCTTGCGAAGTGACGAGTTCTTTCTGCATGACGAGTTCTTTCGGAATGACGAGTTCTATCTGTGCCGAAGAATCTGATTCTGTAAAAAATATTGAAAATATAATTTAGAATAATAGCAATAGAATAGAAAACTAAAGATAAATTAATGGCGTCTTGAATTAGTTTGATGTAATTAATTTTATTATTGAGAGTTTTGTCAAAACTAAGATCGTTTCTACTTTGTCTTTGGAGTCGTTACCTCGTATGTATAAAGATGGCGGGTGATCACTTACCGTCGGATGTCTCGTGGTTCTTATTCTTGATGCCTCGCAGTGCAGTTGTGTCATTAGAATCAATTGAATCAAATCGGTTCCTTAATTCCAAGTTCACGGAGTCCATCAGATCCTGGCGTAGCTTCGTGTTGCCTATACGACGGAACGGTCTCAGGAAGTTATTAATCAGCCTATTGCAGAGCCAATAGCCAGATAATGAAACTGGAATCAGAGGAAACACAATTTAATTTGCGTTTCGTTAATTACCCAATTATATAACAAGTAAAAAGGTGTGAATAAGTCGTGACACGTTGCAACTCTGCTAATTAGCTCACTTGAGCTCAGAGTCGCGTGGGCGATAACGGAAGTATGTTGTGTCCTGAGTGTCAGGATGCTCTCCAAATAACTGAAAATACCGTTTCCCGACATTCTCGAAATCTATGAAGATTCCCGTGACAAAATAATATAGTGTGAAATTACAATATTACGTTATTCATATTGTGCGTGTGCCAGTTTCGAAGATCGAATCTTGTGTAGGTGATTTACCAACACCTTTTTATTGTCATTATAATATTCTAACACGCTTTTATCAGCTTCACCAGTACCTAAGTACCTTTGTGTTAAAAAAATCTTGGAAATCGAATTTAATTTAAATGGTGTATCGATTTGAACTTAATAAGTATTATGTTTTTTAATTCTATTATGCTTGCATTTGACCGCAACTCATCTGATTTTAAGTGATGATGCGGCCTAAGGTGGAGCACGCTTGCCTAGGATGAACTGGTATACCTACTGGTGCCTTGAAAATACCCATTGTAATTATCGGGTAACAGAGAGGAGGGCAGTGAATTCCACAGTCTGGCAGTCCGCTTGGTTCGAGACCGTGAAACTTCAACGTTATAGCTTCGCCGTATGTCTGAATGGAGATGGGGGAATTAAGTTGTGCGATTCCAAAGCACACTCTTCGAAATGTAACCGATAAAAGATCGAGACTGGCAACGATGCGGAGATGTTGAAGACTCTAGAGTTTAGCCTTCATCGTCATTTGTAATACCAATGACAATAATAATCTGGTACCATCGAACTGATCTGATAGATTCCAAAGGTAGCACTGGAAATCCAAAACGAAATAACGTATCCTAGTCGTGTTTGGGTTTGATAGCATTGTCTTTAGAGGCACTTTAGCCATGGTCGGTTTTCAAGGTCTGGTGATGGAGTCTAATGCAACAATTTGTAAAACGCCTGTATAAAACATGCTCAAAAGACTGGCAGCATTACCACGTTGAATGATAATGTTGATTCTTTCGCCTAAACAGGAGGATTCTTTCCCTTTTCACTGCATACATATCAAGCTCATCGTGATGATCTACGTACTTTTAGGAAACTCTGCAAACTCCTTCAAGGCGTCCAGAAGGTCTCTTCCCTCTTCATCGGTGTACAGCATGTCTGCATACTCGAGGATCGTGTTAGCTTCAGGCGTCAGCTCCTCTTTACGCTTGCTGAACATGTAGTGCATCTGGGCTGCGTAGTCTGGTGGAAGAAAGCATGGAAAACAACGTGACAGGTCACACACACTCCATGTGTGGAGCCGCAGCAATTGTGTTGATCCACGAGTCATATTCGTGAACTAGCGCTGTGTTGTGTTGAGACTGGTCGAAGTCAAAGTCAAACTCGGATATGTATTTTAATAAGATCATTCATTGGCAAGAGAAAATGAATGAATCTAGTTGTCCCTTCCAAAAGGTAGTTTCACATAATACTTTGTGTCTATCTAACCGACTCTTTGACAATTCAAAATATGGCGTTACCAAAGATACAAGGCCGTGTGGTAGTGGTCGCAAATAGCACCACTTCATTTCTACCCGTGGGTGTCGTAGAAGGCGACAGAGGGATATTGACCAGAGGATGGGCAGCAGTGTATTTCTGAGCACCGTAACACCTATTGAGATCGCCAACATGCATCGGCCAAGGATGAGGATTCAGCTGAAACCCCCCTTGGGGGAGACCTATGCCCAGCAGTGGGCGTCTAAAGGTTGACATGATGATGATGATGGTAATGAAAGATACATAGGACAGTCACATTCAGTCTAAGTTGCAAAGTCTAAGTAAAATTAATTAACATCAATTAGACCAATTGAAGGCAGGCATATTATTTCGGGCATTCCTGGGCTGAGTGCTTTAAACAAGTAAGAAGTGATTCTCAAGAGATTTTTTTAAGTGACTGATTACTGTGTTTGTGACTTTTTCAATAATATCATTTTATTAGTCAAACAAGCTCATGTTCAACCTGATATTCATCTGGCAGAAATATGATAGTGGTAGTACTTGATAGGACAAGTTCACAAAGAGCTCTACTGCTACCGTTGATTAGATGAGATCATACAAACTTACCCTGAGTGACATTCATTTCGGGATCTTTAAGCATTTTAGCGACGTTCTTAATGACGAAGATGAGCGGCTGACCTAACCACAATAGCTCCCCTTTCTTGTAGAAGCTGCAATAAAATAAACAACACTAAAATATGGCTTATGTTTAACGAACCTCCAGATCTAGTAAATGATCACCAAAAATAATAAATAAAACAAAACAAAATATAGTAAATGATCATTAATTTGTTTAAATTTTGGTACGCTAGGCAACTGAACCGTGTCACATGGGCAAACTCTTTTTCAGCTGAGTATAGGCTTGAGTGTGGAGTGAGGCAGGGGGGGCTGTCCTCGCCTGCGCTGTTTAATCTATATATGAATAATCTGATCGATGAGCCCAGCAGGGCCAGAATTGGCTGTCATACTGATGGTGTATGCATTAATAATATAAGTTATGCAGACGATATGGTTCTGCTGAGCCCATCGATCAGGGCATTACGGAAACTGATTAACGTGTGTGAATCGTACGCTGAGACCCATGGGCTCAAATATAATGCACTAAAGAGCGAATTCATGATATTTAAAGCAGGCAGTAAATGCTATAACACCGTTCCACCAGTTATGCTGTGTGGCAGTCCTCTAAAAAGAGTGGCAAATTTTAAATATCTGAGTCACTGGGTCTCAGACGATTTGAAAGATAACGTTGATGTTGAGCGAGAGCGCAGGTCGCTGGCTGTTCGATGTGGGATGTTGGCCCGCAGGTTTGCACGTTGTACGGCTCAGGTCAAGGTGACGCTTTTCAAAGCCTACTGCCAATCCTTTTACACGTGCAGCCTGTGGGTGAACTTTACGCAGCGGGCATATGGTGGCCTGCGCATACAACATAACAATACGTGTTGATGGGGCTGCCGCGTTTTTTAGCGCATCCGGCATGTTTGCCGACGCGAACGTTGATAGTTGTTCGGCCATTATGCGCAAGAGATGTGCATCTCTGCTACGCCGTGTTCGCGCCAGCCCCAACACCATTCTTAGAACTTAAACTTATAAGTTTACATTGTTACTAACAAATATGGAATGTAATTCTGAAATAAACGTTTATTATTATTATTATTATTAAAATTGTGTTTCCTAAAGTATTGTAGAAATGTATGAGATGACTGTAAAAAGCAATTTGGCGTAGGGGGTCACAGTTCTAGGGTATTTCTCAGATTTCATGCAAATCGCATATTCACTTAAATATTTACGAATCTAAGTATGTTATTGAAACCAATATTTTTTATGTTGTAGATATAACAATAAGTCATACTTGCTAAGAAAATATATAGTATTATTATTAATAAAAAAAAATAAACAATTCGAAAACTGGTCAAAATCTCATTCCCTTCCGTGTCCTTTTTATAAAATTAAGTAAACACATTAAAAACCAGTGTCATCTAAAAGCTTTTAGTCTAAGCGGTTATTTTATGTATCTTAAGTGTTTCTTAAGGAATAAAATGTGATATTTATTTTATAAATATATATTAACCCTGACGATTTCAGTGACAAAAGATTTTTAACAAAAAAAAAATTGCATTACCTTCAGCATGAAAAGAACATCAAAATATTATAGTTTATTTTGCTGCTATCGGTACAGCTCCCATAGCAACAGACCCGCGCGCTCGCCACCAGTCGGCTGAGAAACAGTATAGAGGACGGACTTGGCCAGATTTTTTGCTATTCTCGTTTAATTGTCGTGATTAGTGGTTTCAACAGTTTATATTGTGATTACCTTCATTGGGATCTAACGGTAAGTTATCGTCTTTTCATTTTGGGATTAGAGTTAATACGCTTGTAGGTTGTTTTAAATGCCTAGTAATTCGTTTTAATAAAATATCTTAATTATTTTTTGCTTAATATCAAAAAGAGTTCGTAGATCTCATTACCCTTTAATACATTACCGTCAGTTACCTTCAGTTTTTTGATTGAAATTGATACATCAATATATATTTTTTTGTTATTATTTTTATAAGTATATGTTTTTTATAGCTGTGGACGTGGACTGTTTTTAAGACTGATTTGTTAAATAGTTATTAAATTACGGTATTATTGTTTCGTTTTTAAGTAAGTTCTTGATTATTTTTATTTTTGTTTTAACAATAATTATTGTAACGGCTAAGTTTTCAAATAATGTCTTATTTACTTACTATATAGTATATGTTTTTTATAGCTGTGGACGTGGACTGTTTTTAAGACTGATTTTTTAAATAGTTATTAAATTACGGTATTATTGTTTCGTTTTTATGTAACTTCTTGATTATTTTTATTTTTACCAGGGATACTTGCTCATTACCTTCTAGAAGAATATCATTACCAGATGTGCTCATTTCATTACCTTCAGCCAATAAAAAAATACTTTATCAATATCTTGAACAATTGCGTGTGGAATGCCGTATAAATCGATCAGAAATTATAAATTAATTATATCTTTGAGTTGATGTCATAAAAAACATAATATTTTTTTTTCTCACTATTTCACCCAATTTGCACCAACTCAGAGAAATACCCTCTAACCTAAACTAACCATGTCAGATCCGCCCCAGGGGGGACTTAAGGATCAAAAAGATTTTGGTTATTTTGCACACTAAGATTTGGTGATCATTTCACATTTGGTGTTTAGTATATTTTTTATGTAGGTACTTAAAAAAAATAAAAATAAAAAAAAATAATAATATGTGGGGACATTTTCACACACGGCCATCTGACCCCAAACTAGGGAGACCCTGTACTATGGGTGTCAGACAGACTGATATACATACACAAATACTTTTTTTTCTGTAAATACATACATATATAGATAAACAACACCCAGACACAAGGCAAACACAAGTGCTCATCACACAAATGTTTACCCTGGGCGGGAATCGATCGCTCAGCTACTGCGCCAACCGTGTCGTCGCAATACTTGAGCTTAAGATCCTAAAGTATTTTTTGGTGGTAATTTTAGTTATTCTCCTAAAATATTCCGACTGGTAACAGCGGTCAGTTCCAATGGAGACTAGCCAAGTTCGTATTAGATATAACAGTGCACAAGTGTGTAAGAAGCTCATGGCTGAGTAAAAACCGTACAGATCGATCGGTCAAAGGTTAAGCTACGCTTACCACGGTCGGTCTGTGGATGGGTGACCATCCATTTCATAACGAGTTCCCTTCGTGCCTCGAAAAGCACGTAAAGCCGTTGGTCCCGGCTGTCATTCGTAGATCATTGGCAGTAGTTATGGGTATGGGAAGCCAAAAAGTTTGACAACCAGTCTTACCTTAGAGTATAGTATTACCTGGTAACTGGGTTGTGGAGGTCAGATAGGCAGTCGCTCCATGTAAAACACTGGTATTCAGCTGCATTCGGTTAGACTGGAAGACGACCCCAACATACCTAGTTGAGAAAAGGCTATAATAAAGTGTGTGAGCAAACACAGGTGCACTCTCTCTTCCCTCACTCTCATAGTGCGATGGTGCACTGAACCGGACCGGAGAGAGATCAGGCGTAAGCTTTACATGCTTTCCGAGGCACTGGGGTGTTACATCACCAACTTCCAAACTCCGTGCTGTTACTAAGAAACTATAGGAGAAACCCAATTACACTTTGATCAATCTGAGATTGAAACCCAAGACGATGCTCAGCAACCCCGCTTGCGACTAAGACACTAACAGAGCAGTTAAGAAAATAAACAAGGATAGTGTTATGTAAATTTTAAGTAGGTATCTTTACACCTACCATGTTCTATCTCTGCATCACCCTAATAGTAGTCTGGTAGAAAATGCCCAAGGCATTAAGTCTGCCTTTGTACAGTATTTTAATGTGCATAAACTTTAGGAATTAAAAGAATCTTAAAACTATTTTTGTAGAAACCTCTTGATTATGAAAAAAGCTTTACTAAACCTCACGATGGGAAGAACTTTTGTCTTCGTTAAGTCTTTACAAGTTTTTTATTTAGTTTTACCTGTCCCTGTGTGTGTTTGTGGGTAATGAAATCTTTAAAATTTTTGTCCTACTTAGATTGTGCTGAAATTAGAAAGACTTTGAACTTAAAAGGGGCGGTGTTAACGTTCTAAATTAAATGCTAAAAATAGTCACTCTCGTATAATCCGGTCCGTATGCTTGAGCACATCATAGACAGGCTGCTGCTGCTTCGTGGCGATGAGTCTGCTCAACTCTATCAGAAACACCATCATGTACCCTTCATGAAGCGTTTCTACCAGTTTGATGTAAGAAGGCGTCGTCGAATGCGTTTGTATGAATAATACATAGTGCGTGGTTGGTGTCGTAGCTGTTACGGCTGGAAATAATAAGTTCATGTTAAACTTAGTTTTGACAAAAGATACCAATACGCCGTGTGGTGCTGGTTGCGAATAGCACCACCCCATTTCTACCCGTGGGTGTCGTAGAAGGCGACAGAGGGATATTGACCAGAGGATGGGCAGCAACGTCCTTTTGAGCACCATAACACCTACTGCGATCGCCAACATGCATCGGCCAAGCGTGGCGAATACGTCTGAACCCCCCCTTGGGGGAGACCTATGCCCAGCAGTAGGCGTCTAAAGGTTGACATGATGATGATGAGTATGGATTTATTAAGTACTTATGTAAGAAGATAAATAAATAAAGGATATGATAATACAAATATGAGCATTTTTTTAAGCATTGCCCCTACACTACCTATTTTATTTTTTCCTGTGTCGTGGACCGGTACATACACAGATAACCAGACAGAACAATTAGGTATCTGTAGGGTTCAGATTATGAATCAAAAGGAAGATAGACCGCGCAGAACACTGAAAGTGAAGCCACCAAAGCAAATACAAATTCAAAAGCGAATATCTTCAATCGCGCTTCGTGCTGTAAGTACTGACACGAGTAAGCATAGCACGAAGCGCCGCATCGTTAAAAAAAACAAATATAAATTCAAAAGCGAATACAATCACGAGATTGTAGGTATTCGCTTTTGATTTGTATTTGCTTTGGTGGCTTCACTCTCAGTGTTCCGCGCGGTCCATCTACTTTTTTATTCATAATCAGAATGGGACTATAAATTTTTTCTGTGTCGTGGGCACATATACAACCAACCAGGCACAGAACAACTATCTGTATGGTATACCAATATTTGCAAACATCAATCCCGCCACACGCGACGCAACAGTCAATTGTTTCTACCCACTCCACCAACTGTGTCACACAATATTATGTTATTGTCGTGTTTGTTAGTGTCACTGGTAATCGCTGTTTTTTGTTTTTAAATAACGGACGCGACGACAGACGAACGGACAGTCAAGTAATGACATAATTATTACTACAATATAACAAATAAAATACATACCTTTCTCAAATACATCACAATGAAGCAAATCGCAATGAAATAATAAGATTAAAAGTAACAATATCATAGTGTTTCGTCTCTTTAAAATGTATTAGCATTTCTAAAACGTACACATGACGACATAATACTAATATGAAGCTATTACCAGTATTAAATACTTAAAAGTTTTATGAGTTTCTTTTTTAATAACTCAAAGATGTGCTTTAGAAGTTATTAGTATTTCTTATATATTTTCTTTCCGATTAGTTTTTCAAAGATGTCAATATCTCTTCTTTAATATTGAAGTCTTGTTTTATACAATGCTATGATCTTTTGTGGCATTTTTTGTGTCTATCTGATAGCTAACAATAGTCTAAACTGCACAAATATAAATCTTTATTTTTAATTCTTCAATGTAGGATTGTGTAGGTACCTACATCTTTGGTAGGTATAGGTATGAATCTTGTTAAGTTTACTTTATTATATTTGGCCACAATCTCAATGAAAAGGATGTTTGGATTACACACAAAGTAACTACGAACTATACGCGACAATAGAACAAGGGCTACGCATTTTCAGTATAATATTAAAATACTAAACTAACATTTTTTATGGAATCATAAAACTCTGGTACCAAAATATGCATTATTTTTATTGATTTCCACATTTTTATTAACAATAAAACTGAAGGGGTAACTAGTTTTAAACTAAGTAAATGTTTTATTATTTTTAAACATATTTTAAAAAATCAATCCTATAGAACCGTTTTTTAAATAAAATAGTGCGTGTTTTTAAACGAAACTTAAAAAATCTGAAATAAATAAATGATTTGATTTGATTTGATTTGAAAATGAAAAATCAAACTTGAAAGACGAGGCAAATTTCACAATGACAAATCTTTCTACAAGCAAATAAAATAGCTATTAAAGGCAGCAGAATCACAGAAGAAGGCTCAGAAATTGAAGCTAAAAGCTGAACTTCTCTGGAAGATCGTCGAAGGCTTAAGTTATGAAGATAATTAAGAAGCGTCGTTGAGAAAGAACTTGATGAATGAACTTGCTCTCAAGGTGAAAGCGCTACAGTAGTGGAGCGACATCGGTCGTTCTACAAGTGAACTACAACTGACAGATCCTGCATCGCGGTGTCAAAGTTCTCTGCGACACGTGACATTAGAATATACGCAGAAACCCGACTACATTCATCGGGCAGTGGCCCATCAGGCACAACACCCTTTTGGTCGGAGGATTCTCGCTTTTGAATGGAGGATGAGGAACTTTACACCATGTTCCTCATACTTACCCTTAGAGTAGCACGTGAAATTCATATTATTCATATGCCAATTTGGACATATGGTATCTAACTTTGGGGCTGTACTAAAAAAACCAAAGTGAAAATAATCCAACAATTCCAAAATAAAGTACTCAGGGATGCTGTCAATGCACTCTGGTACATAAGAAATGACGACCTTCACCGTGACCTTAAAATGTAATCCGTTATCACTATTATTCAAAAATTTGCTGAAGCCCACGAACACACTTCACCGACACGTGAATATTGAGGCAATCCAGCTGCTAGGCATACAGACTTAGTGCGTAGGCTAAGAAGAAGTAAACCTTTTGAATTAGTGCAGTGTACAAAGTGAATGAATGGTAACAATATTGTGCTTTACATCTAACACATGAACATAGTGTTTCTTTAAATGATATCAGACTGAAAGAAAGTGCTACAGACTTGTGTAAAACTCTAAATAGACTCTATTTTTAGTTATAATCTATCACGTAACATATTAACTTAGAGTTAAATTGTTTATTAGTCTTTTAGGCTAGATCGTAATTAATTATTAAGAATTTTATTCTTACTAACAAGGTATTAAAAAAATATAATAATTATATTATTCTATTGCTTCTTCGGATTTCTATTTGAATAAAAAAATAGACGCAGCACTGACTTATGTCTTGAATAACTATCCTAGTTAGAATTACCCGTAAATGAGCCTATTTAATGAAAACATTACGTTTGCGGCCAATTGTAACTTTAGAGAGTTACATTAGGCTGATATAATTTTAGTTTTTCCTAATTGTGTCGAAATTAGTGATTTAGGTAGTGTGATAGGTCGGCTTCTCTGAAGGAGAAGAGGTCGGGCCCCTCCAGTCCACGTGACCCTGTAGACTTCGTCCCGGACTGGTCACTCTCCCACCGAATATATGAATATGAATTGGATTCCCATGAAACTATATTTCCTTGTCCCGACAAGAGACAAGGAGGGGACACAAAGATGTCAGTATGGGAATACTTAGGGAGGACATATAAATAAAGATATTATGCATTGAAGTTAAGAAGATAAGAGGGTATGCAAAAGTATAATATCTATAAAATATAAGGGGTGATAATAGGATCGCTACACTTGCGCTTAGGAAATTCATTATTCCAGGTTACGTTAATTTATTTATTCACAATGTTGCGATGTAGGGAGAGGGAGGGGTTAAGAAAACACCAAGTTCCACCAGTCAACTCAACAAAGTGCGTGCTATATGTGACTTCACACCACAATGTATTAAAATCCCGCCCCAGTGACTTACAACCATATTCAAATGGGCATCCATTTGAATATGGTTGTGCTGTCGTACGTGCACGGCTAGACCTGAACGCATAGGTCCACTAAGGACACTGCTACGATTCAAGCCATCGAGGAAGACAAGATTTCAGTACTTTTCGCGTACCAATGTGATTAATCCCTTACGACACTTACCCCTTTCACTAAATTAACACAAAACTAGCACAAGTGCACCGTAGACTCGGTCTGTAGCAGAATAAATTGCAGTTGTTCTTGGTAGGTATATGCTGAAATGGTATGCCGTCATCTTGTATCTCTCTAATCTTACCCAGCATATTGCAGCCACGAAGCATCCAAATCACGTGTCTCGTTAAATAGTGTCGATTCAAAACAACGTGTGTCCAACGCTGGTGGAGGTTTCACCTTCATCAGTTTTGGCCCGGTAATCAATGTAATAAGGAAATAATTTTCAGGATTGGACCTCTACTTACAACAATAAAAAAAAAACAAGCCAATTCTCCAGCTTTCGATATTATTTATCAGTTTAATTAAGATAATATTAATTTTAACAGTAAGGTACAATTCACTATATTTAATAATTACTAAAAAATAAACGAGAAATAGTTTCACACAGTGAAGATGTTGATAAAACTAATACCATTCTGTTAGTTTAGATTATAACATCTTAAGATCCAGTCCATTGTTAATATGTTCAAATGGATCTATTGGGTTATTGTAATACCCGATGTATTACAATGGCTCGACATCACCATGGATCACTTTACCATCACCGATGGAAGTAGTCGCAACGCTCTGCAGTACCGCTGCGTTCGTAAAATTGACTGAAGCAACAGCAGTTACATCATTGCTTGCTATTTCTAGATTTGCTTTCGTAGTGTTAGTGTTTGTGACATTTTTTGTGATTTGTCTTATAATTGTTGTTATCAATAACTGTTTTATTAACTTCATTCTTCTAACGTTTAGTGTTTCTTTATTTAATGCATCACTTCTGTTGGTGTCTCTTTCATTATTGGAATTTTGGTTGTCTTGTCCAGATGATCTCACAATGGCGAATCTTTTCTTATCTTCTCTTTTATTTCTATCCATATCTTTTACCTCATTCTCAGCTTTAACCCTAAAATCATTATTTTGCTTTATTTCTATTAGGTATTTCCTAAAGCGTCTATTCTTTTAATGACATATTCAATATAAACTATACCTTCAATAGTGGAATCATTGACAGAACGTCTATTTGGGGACTTAGGTTTTTGTAATTTGTCAGTACCGAACTTTTCTACGGACAGTCCTTCATTGGGTGAAAGGGATTCTATTACACGTTTCTTTAAATCATTAAATCGTGTTTTATTGTTAGATTCGTATGGTAACAAGTATATTGAAAGAGGATTTCTGGGAGCTGTCGGGGTAACAGGTCTTGTCCCTGCTTTTACATGTTTAGCTCTAGGACATAATATTGTAGTCCTATCGGGTACGAACTTTTTTTGTTTTACTGTATCGTGCTGGTTAAACATTACAGCGTTCTCATCTTGGGCCACATATCTTAATAACACACTTATCAGAATAATCGTTAGGTACCCCTTAGTTGATAATTCGATTTTTGTGTCGAATCACTTTCAGTATCGTGGCTTGAGTCAGAGGACATATCCTGTCTCGGTTCAGAATCCGTGTCCGTCGTTTCTGCAGAACTGAAAACGATTTTCGTTTTCTTTGTAGTCGTTTTATAAGTTATTTTTTCTATGTATAGAGTCATATATCGCTCTGTGTTGAACATATTATGACGCTCCTCTGATTTTTTGATAGAATTCGAACTGCTGTCGAATGATTGTCCTGATGAGAGTTCGGATAAAGCATCATTTGCTACCGGTTCCTCAGACTCATTGCTACTCTCAACCTTCTCAGGTTCCCGTGATGTTTTTTCGTCTTGTGTATGTTCGTCAGTTGTATCTTCATTGGAGAAACTTTCTTCTTTATCTATGCATTTTCTTAATAGATCCTTTTTTATTAGCCTTTTGGGCGTTTTGATTACGTACATTGAATTTGAAGGAACAATATTAACATTAGCGCTTAAAACAGAATCGTTTCCGGCTTGTTTCCAAAATCTTTGCATCTTTTCTTGTAATTCTAGTCTAGTGTTATCGTCAAGTTGAGTATAATGATCAAATAAAATAGTTCGTACCCCATACCTAATGAGTTTCTGCAATTTAATATGAGTCTTTATAGATTTCGTACTCCTATAATGTTCCAGATCATTTAAAACTATGAGAAACTCCGTCCCAAGCTGCGTGTACAAAGAATTGATATAATTTAGAAGTTCTTTAACGTTTTCATCATATATTTCATATCTTATCGTGTCCGCCAATGCATTGATGTGTGCTCTCATAGTAGAAACTGGTGTCTCCCTGATCATTTTAAATGTCGAAGTCAGTAATTGCCTATTATCAACATTTTTCATCAGTTCTGGAAATTTGCAGCCTTGGTAATTATATGATGTAATTTCAGAGTCTAAAATGTGGAAGAAATCTTCGAATGCGGTGTTTTTATATGTGTTGAGTATGTTAGCAGCTTCCTCAATGAATCCCGTTAAGGTTATCACTCTCAGTTCTTTGTCTAAGTTTTTGGTATCAACATTGTCTTGTTCCAGGTAGGCGCTTCTGAGAACTTCTCTCTGTGTGATTCCTGTTACCCAGTTTGTGTGAACTGAAAGACAATTTCGATGTTATTGCTAAGAACGATTTTTGTTATTATAAATGTTATATATTTGTATATGTCACGGCTAAAACTCAAAGTGCGGCTACACCTCGTTTTACTAACTACTAACTAGGTGTAGCTGGTAGCTGTTGGTAAAACATAGGTGTAGCCTGCGAGCACGGGACTTGGGGCTACAAACCATTGAGTAAAAGGCGAAGGTCAACGTCAGGTCGACGGAACCCCGCGCCGTGGGGCTCCTATATCTGTCCTCAGGGTGTAAAGAAACCTAACCAAACCGAACCTCGGGGTGCCCCTGACGTCGGTGTTCTAGCCGCTATAATGAAGGCTAAGCTTAGTTCTAACCGTAGATAAGTAGGATACATCTAAGTGTATCCGCATGTGACCAGCTGCACCTAGTTGTAGCCGCACTTCGGCTATTAGCCATAACATAACACATGTTATTCAAATAGTATTCCGGAGTTTTTGAAAGTTGGTGGAGTATCGTGGCTTGAAAAACACGTGTCGCCGTATGTCTTGCGCCTGATCTCTCCCCGGTCGTATCTAATTGCCGACCTATCGGAATATGAGGGTGAGGGAAGAGGAAGTGCACTAGTATACAAGTACCCTATGCGAACTTGGCTAGTCTCCATTGAAATAGGCCACTGTTACCGAAATTCGATAGAAAGAATATATATTCTTGTTAGTTAACCTTTCAAGAATACATTGGTTAATGTAAACTGCAGAAAGGGAAATTAAATATTTTAGTCAAAGAAAAAAGAAAGCTTGAAATAATCTATAAAATAACTACCAAATAATATCCTGAACAGCAGCAAACAAATACACAGATGCATTTTGATAACAAAAATACTACATTTTTATATGGAATCGTTAAACTTAAAACCTGTTGAGCATCGCGCAAGATATTTATTTTAATGCACTAAAAATATTACAATTTTATTGTAAGGAAGTAAAAGTAAAATATAAACTACTTTTTGACAATTTAAAATATATTTTTGGGAGTTTAAACATGGTCTTTGTTGTATTTGTGGTTGTAAAGTTTTATCATGAGCCTGTCTAGTCTTTTTATAAGTATTTGAGAGTCAGTTTCGTCTAAACAAATGCAGCTGAATACTAGTATGTTACATGCAGCCCATGGTCACATGGCCTAAGGATTGGTTTTCCCCATTTCTACACGTGAGTGTCGTAGAAGACCACAGAGGGTTATTGACCAGAGGATGGGCAGCAGCATCCTTCTGAGTACCATAACATCTATTGCGATCGCCAACATGCATCGACCACGCATGGCGATTACGGATAAATCCCCTCTTGGGAAGACCTATACCTAGCAGCGGGCAGTCCAAGGTTGACATGATGATGAGCGACTGCCTATTTGACATCCGTAACTCAGTTACTGGGTAACGCGGTACCACTTGGTACGACTGGTTGTCTATAGACACGTAACGATTCTCAACGATGCACAGTAATTACAGCTTGAACCAACGGCCTATCGTACTCTTCAAGATGGACAGGTCCCGACATTAATTTTGTAATAGAAATACAGTTAAAATTCCACGGTCTCACGTTGCTTCCCTGCACGCCTCTCTTTTCCCCGATAAACATAGTCTGGGTATCTTCGCGGCACTAGTGAACCAGTTCATCCTAGACAAGCGTGCTCTACTTTAGGGCACATCGTCACTTATGATCAGGTGAGTTGCGGCCAAGTGCAAGTCTAATAGAATATACAAAAATAAAGATGGACATAACAAACAATTTAATAAAACAGAAATAAATTGTTTATCAGTAAATATAGAAGAGGAACAAGATAAGATCAATATTGCAAAACAAGGAGAGCTTTATGTGTGACAGGCCATATTACAATAAGAAAGTTCTTAAAGTCACCTACTGACGGCATTTATTAAATGCATTCACTCTTTGTATCCGTCTTTACCTTAAATGTAGTTCATCATCATCATCTACTTTTTAAAGAAATTTCCAAAAGGTTGGTTGACACTTCCCGTGATCCAAGAACTGGTTCTTAGGTACCTCATGCCGCCAGTCTCTTGGGTACATTCCAAGTTGACGGCGATGTGGGGGAATTTTTTGATGCCTTATTGTGTTCGTTTTTTTTTAGTTTGATAGTTATAGGTTTTCCTTTTTTATTTTTATTCGTATAAATATTATACCTACTACTTTAACAAACCCCACTACTGCATTCGTTTTCTATACTGTCCTGGTATTTGTGGAAAAAACTGCAACATGTCATGTGGGTGGATTACGTCCCTCCACGACTTCCTAAAGTGGTCACTTCTTGTTGGCCGTTTTAAGTTGAAGTTCACGGCGTTTGTTACCGCGCCCTGCCGCTTTCTTACAACTCTGAACCTCTTCTTATTCCTCGTGATTGGTAACATGCTTCGTAACATCGGGTGACCGGTTGGTCTATGGGTTTGTTTCAAGATTGCCTCTTCGTTGTTCATTAAACGTCTTATATAATTAATTCGTCGACGTTTCATTTCGATTCGCTGTTTGAAAGACTGCTTTCTGGTTCTTGATTGGTTTGAATTTGTGGCTTCTGTGAATTTAATTAATGATCTTAAATATCAGGACCATGGGCTAAATAAAACATTCAGCGATATCGTGGTAGACGCAGGCAAAGATGGCGGTATTGGACTTGACGCTTACAAAAGGGATGGAGCGATACTAGCTCAAGACAGAGAGGACCTAAAACCTCTCTCTCTCTCCCCTTATGGGAGGGGAGGGGGATTAGGAGAGTGGGGGGGCATTCAAAAGTGTCTAAAGGGTCTAATTGAAATAAATAATTTGACTTTGACGTTTTTGATTTCGACTTTGATGCCTTTGGCATGTAGTGGGAAAAACAAATTATAATAAAAAATCAATCAATCAATCAAAGTTTGACTATTTCACATTTTGTAATAGTATTAATACCAGCCTGTTTACGACCTACTTCAGGGCAAAGGCCTCTTCTTATACAGAGAAGGTACAAGCATTGATCATCAAGCTTGCTCACGGCGGATTGGCGATTCGTGACTTATATTAATTATACAGCCGTGTGGTGTCGGCTCCGAACAGCACCACCCCATTTCTAACCGTGGGTGTCCTAGAAGGTGACAGAGGGATATTGACCAGAAGATGGGCAGCAGCGTCCTTCAGTACCATAACACCTACTGCGATCATCAACATGTAGCGGCCAAGCATGGCGTTTACGACTGAACCCCCCCCCTTGGGGGAAACCTACTCCTAACAGTGGGCGTCTAAAGGTTAACATGATGATGATTAATTATAAGTCCATGTTTCCTCACGATGCTTCCTTCTCCGATGTCAGTAATATTAACAAAGAACAGGAGAAGAACATTGAGAACTTTAAACAATTATGTGAAGCACCAGCTATGGACCTATGTATTCAATATACCCAAGTTTTCTATGAAGTAAATGATAGATTTGATTTGAATGATAGTAGGAAAGGATTGTTTTTGGCGCGGGTACAGGAAAATTCATCATCATCTACCGAACCGTATTGGGGTCGGCTTCCAGTCCAACTGGAATCAGCTGAATACCAGGTTGTTACATGGAGCGACTGCCTGTTTGACCTACGATCCAGTTACTGGGTAACACAATACCTCTTGCTAAGACTGGTTGTCAGACTTTCTGGCTTCTCACTACCCATAACGACTGCCAAAGGTCTATGTGCGGTTTTCACCCGTTAGGTACTGTAGATATGTGATGTGTTTCTGAGATAATAGCCAATAAATAATATTATCTATGACAAAACACTCAGCAAGCTTCTAGAATAAGTTAAAATCGTAGATTTGTATTCTTTTAGATTTGACATTAGGATGACTTAGCCTGGTCTTTACGGGAGCACGTTAAAAGCATATATAAATATAAACCAGTTCCAAGTATCAGTGCTTTCATTCTCAAGTATTTCTTGATTAAACCTCATACAATTACGCCACAACCCAGTACCAGTAAGAAACCCTAGAGTTGGACTTCTTACAGTACCTACCATTATCAGTAATTTTCAAGAGTTGTGCTAATCTCCGGGCGTGATGACTGAACCGTTCAGTTACTATTTTCTCTAACAGGTCTCTCAGCTTCTTGCCACGGTCTGATGACTTCAAGCGTCGATACGGCGCCATGAAAGCTCCTAATAGCATAGTGCACAGTTCATGACCGTCGTACGTCCCTGTAATCAACAATCTCAAATAAATGAAGTATTTTTACATTAAATTTATGTCCAATGGAGGGTTCACAGGGCATCAAAAAACTCGTCCGCATCGCTCTCAATGGGACAAGTGCCCAAAAAGCTAGCAGCATTACCACGTTGAATGGCAATGCTAATTCTTTGGCCTGTTGTACATAATATATATATTTTACAATTTATTTTTTAACTTTGTACATATTTAATTAATTTATGTCCCGTAGGGTGTCTAGGCTAGAAATGCATTTCATCCCGAGGGTGTGGTAGAAGGCGATTTAGGGAAAATCCGGAAGTTGGGTTGCATGTACTCAGCAACTTGACTGTGATCCCCAAGACGTCTGCCAAGAGTGGGGATTACGGCAAACCTCCCCTTATGGGTGAGACCTTTGTCCACTGTTCTTGACGCTACAGTGGACGTCTTTTGGCTGATTATGATGATGACATTCAATTTTTGACCAAAGGGCTAGCCATTTCTTGGGCCAAAGAATCAGCATTGTAATACAACGTGACAATAATACTGCCAGCTTTTTAGGCATTAATATAATCTATAATAAGTATAATCTGGGTATCTTCAAGGCACGAGGGAATTGGTTTATTCTAGGCTAGCGTGCTCCACCTTAGGCCGCATCATTACTTAAGATCAGTGAGTTGCAGTCAAACGCAAGTCTACCACAGAACCTAACACGGTCTGGTGATGTCCAGCCAGGGTCCGCACAAGGCTTCGGATGGAACCAGAGAGCCAATGAATAAAACACAGCATCCTTGTTCCAACGGTATATTTCGCAGCAAAAAGAGAGTTAATCTGTGTACATTTTTTTTAGTTATACCAACTAGTCGACGGAGGATCTCAACACCGCGATCTAGGAGAAATACAACGCCATCTACCGAGACATCGAGAAATAATTTACAAAACAGTGCGCCTAGGGTGTTTAGTCGACACTATGTTCTTCCTGCCCTTATCTCATGTTACTTGAGGTCGGCGCAACACGTTTCTTTCTTCCATTCCGTCCTGTCCAACGTCATGCTTTCACTGACTCGCTTTTCATTCATATCATTCTTCACACAATCCATCCATCTTTTCTTTAGTCTTTCTTTCCCTCTCCATTCATACAAATTAATATTCATAGCTCTTTTGGTCACATGCGTTTCATCTCTTCTCTTCACGTGCCCATACCAAGACAAACGATTCCCTTGTGGCCTACTCACATATATTAAAAAATCATTATTATATTATATAAACACAAAATAATATATTTACAAAGTATATACAGTAATTTGTTATTATCTATTTATTTACAATAATGAAAACACATACACAACAACAACACTACATATACATCATATTTATTATACTTAAATATTACACTACTACAGTTCACAATATCGTGCATTGGAAACGTACCGAGCGGCTGAGAGTACCGTTACTCGGCGCAAACGCATACCACACCGCGCGCGCGCCGTCAGTCGTCTTACTGGCCCTGGTCCGCGAAGCCCGTGTCGCTTATCAACAGAACGCTTACTTACGTATGATTCGCGAATATTTTATGTTGCTTGTTTTCTATATTCTATCGCCTGTGATCCTATACTACTCCTTCATTTCTGTGGTTTCTGACTTTGCTATTGTGTGTGTGGAACTATTTCTTCTATTGTGCTATTCTTCCGTCAATAAACAATTTGTGTTACGTTGTCTGGACTTAACTTATTTTCTTGGACTCAACCCTAGCACGTACGTACATCTACACCACACCATACCACACACCCCATAACTGGTGACCCCTATAAGAACACGTGCATAAGGATCAAGTAATTAATATGAGTGACAGCAGTGACTCAGTTAAAACCGTCGGTTCTAGAAACGACGGGAACATTACCACGCGTTGAACAAAAAAAGTGCGCGTTTCCACTGAACGCGAAAATAAAATAAACATAAAAGTACCACCGTTCTCACCAGAAGATCCAGAACTTTGGTTTGCGCTCATAGAAGGTCAATTCGATAGCCATGACGTCACGGACGACTACACGAAATTTACCCACGTGACCAATAACTTGGATATACAATACGCGAAGGCCGTAAAGGACATTATTGTCAATCCGCCAACAAAGAACCGGTATGACAAAATTAAAACCGAGCTCATCAAACGCTTATCCGCCTCGCACGAAAAGAAGGTCAAGCAGTTGCTGACACATGAAGAACTTGGTGACAGGAAGCCATCACAGTTCGTGAGGCATTTGCAAGACCTAGCCGGACCGACCGTTCCCGAGGACTTTGTCAGGACCATATGGTGCAATCGCCTGCCGTCCAATATACAAACTGTGCTGGCATCCCAGCCGACACATTCCTTGGAGCAGCTTGCAGACCTGGCAGACCGAATTCAAGAGCTGACGTCACCATGCAACGTCGCTGCCGCGTCGTCACGTAGCGCTCACGGCTCAACGGACGAGATCGCAGAGCTGAAGAAGATGGTGCAGCAGCTCACTTTGAAGCTGGACGAGCATACCCGCGCATCATGCTGTTCGACCAGCCGTTCCAGACCACGCGACCGTCGCCGTTCATCATCGCGCCAGAGAAGTCGGTCAAACTCAAGCTACCGCAAATACCCAATATGCTGGTATCACGCAAAGTTCGGGGCAGAGGCTCATAAGTGCATAAAGCCCTGCGACCACGACAAGGCGGGAAACTCCAAGGGCAGTCGCTAATGGCGACAGACGATTGCCCACCTTCAACAGGTCGCCTCTTCGTCACCGACCGCAGTTCGAACACCAAGTTCCTGGTAGATACAGGCAGTGACCTATGCGTCTACCCTCGTTCAGCGCTTCGGGAACGTCGACCCAAAACCGATTTTCAGCTTAGCGCCGCTAATGGAAGCATCATCGACACATTTGGCTTTATTGAGCTTACTTTAAATCTAGGCTTAAGGCGTAATTTCCCTTGGCGATTCATTGTAGCTAATGTAACAAAACCCATAATAGGCGTTGATTTTCTTAGCTTTTATAATTTAAATGTAGATTGCCGCAATCAACGCCTAATTGACAATACCACAACTTTAACATCAAATGCTTCCCTTGCTAAAGCTGACATTTTTTCTGTAAAGGTTTCGACAGGCGACACGCGGTTTCACGAGCTGTTAAGTAAGTTTCCGGACATTACACGCCCTTCAGGCACACCGGTGTTTCCAAAGCACAACACAGTACACCATATTAGGACTACACCAGGACCACCTATTGCATGTACACAACGTAGGCTCGCACCCGACAAACTTAAAGTCGCAAAACAGGAATTTGAGCTCATGCTCAATAATGGCACAGCCCGTCCTTCCGAAAGCCCCTGGGCTTCACCTTTACACCTAGCGCCTAAGAAGGATAACGGCTGGCGACCTTGTGGCGACTATCGCATGCTTAATGCACGGACTATCCCTGACCGTTATCCTATTAGGCACATTCATGATTTCTCCCACAGTATTTCTGGTTGTACAGTCTTTTCAACTATCGATTTACTGAAAGCGTACAATCAAATACCAGTTTTTGAGGCTGATATACCGAAGACAGCGATCATAACACCCTTCGGACTTTATGAATTTCCATTCATGACTTTTGGTTTGAGAAATGCAGGCCAAACATTCCAGAGGTTTGTTGACGAGATGACGAGAGGCTTAGAATTTTGCTACTCGTACCTAGACGATTTCTTAGTGTATTCAAAGGATGAGGCAGAGCACGAAACCCACTTACAGCAGCTCTTCACACGCATGAAGGAATATGGCGTCCTCGTCAACACATCAAAGTGCGTCTTCGGGGCAGCAGAGGTGACATTTCTACGTTACCGAATCTCCGCATCCGGCACCAAACCCCTGGAATCTAAAGTCGAGGCCATCAAGGATTTCCCCGCACCTAAGACAGTCAAGCAGCTTAGGCGATTCTTAGGAATGCTCAACTTTTATAGGCGCTTTCTTCCACAATCCGCTACCATTCAAGCACCATTAAACGCCTTGCTTACTGGCTGTGTTAAGGCATCCCACCCAGTCGAGCTGACTGGTGATACACTGCTGGCGTTTAACAAGTGTAAGGAGAGCCTAGCAAATGCGGCGTTACTCGCACACCCAGATTCTCAGGCCGACCTCGCTCTGGTAACAGACGCGTCCGACCTGGCAATGGGTGCAGTATTGCAGCAGCTAAAAGACGGAGCTTGGGAACCGCTTGCATTCTTCTCGCGGAAGTTGAGTCCCTCTCAACAAACGTATTCCCCCTACGACCGCGAGCTCTTAGCCATTTATGAAAGCATTAAGTACTTTCGGCATATGCTGGAAGCAAGGCACTTTGTAGTCTACACAGACCACAAGCCACTGTGCTATGCTTTCAGCGAAAGGAAAGTTAACTGCTCGCCTCGACAACACCGTTACCTCGACTACATCTCGCAGTTCACGACAGACGTCCGACACATCTCGGGAAAGGACAACGTCGTCGCTGACCCACTGTCACGTGTCGAGGAACTGCAGATCCCAGTCGACTTAGAGGTGCTGGCTTCATCACAAGCGTCTGACCGAGAGCTGACTCAACTTCTGGAAGGAGAATCTTCACTCCGCCTCGAAAAGTTGAGCATTCCAAACTCACAAACTGAGCTTTATTGCGACGTCAGTACCGCTACACCAAGGCCTTTTGTTACCAAACCAATGAGGAAACAACTCTTTGACAGTCTTCACAGTCTCAGCCACCCAGGTGCCAACGCTACCGCTAAACTGGTAGCCGATCGATTTATCTGGCCGGGTGTGCGCAAGGACTGTCGAGAGTGGACTCGACACTGTTTGGCATGTCAACGCGCCAAGGTCAATCGTCACGTGTCTGCTCCATTGGGCACGTTCGATTTACCTCGCACAAGATTTGCTTTCATCCACGTGGACATTATTGGCCCCCTTTCTATTTCACAGGGCTACCGCTACTGTCTTACTGCTGTGGATCGTTTCACTCGCTGGCCGGAAGTCACGCCGATGGCGGATATGACTGCCGAAACAGTTGGGAAGGCATTGATATCGTGGATATCCAGATTTGGATGTCCAACTGATATTGTCACCGATCGCGGTCGACAGTTTGAATCTTCACTTTTCCAATACCTTGGAAAAATGATTGGATTCAAACATCGCAGAACAACCGCGTATCACCCAGCCTGTAACGGGCTAGTGGAACGATTCCACAGACAGTTAAAGGCGGCAATAATGTGTCACGCAAACTACAATTGGGTGGACACGTTGCCTTTAGTGCTATTGGGCATTAGAAGCGCGCTTAAAGACGACCTTAGGACGTCATCTGCCGAGTTGGTATATGGCGAGCCGTTACGTTTACCTGGAGAATTTTTCCAGGCAACGGCCGCCCACTCCACCGACATATCGGATTTCACCACTCGGTTGCGCCTCCTTGTGTCAAAGCTGCAACCTACACCTGCTGCACGTCACAATAAAGCTAAAACCTTCATATACAAAGATTTAACAACATCAAAATATGTATTTTTAAGGGACGATGCAATACGTGGATCATTGCAGCCTGCATATACGGGACCGTACGAAGTTCTAGAACGTACCGACAAAACATTCAAAATTCTAGTAAAGGGTAAAAGCGTCACAGTATCCATAGACCGCCTCAAACCGGCCTATACACTGGTCGACCCATCTCCCAACCCTGACCCCACCATTTCTACTCCCGCTCCCAACCCCAACCCAGTCCCCATCCCCGATCCTGTTCCACCAGGGCAAAAAGGCCCAACCCAGGATGACGACAGAAGGACGCGTTCAGGCCGCAGAGTTCGATTTCCTGATTATTATCGTCTGTAGCGACAGCAAATAAATAGATAATAACAAATTACTGTATATACTTTGTAAATATATTATTTTGTGTTTATATAATATAATAATGATTTTTTAATATATGTGAGTAGGCCACACCCTTACAACTTTTCTGTCACTGGCGCCACTTTCAAACTTCCTCTAATATATTCATTTCTCACCTTATCCATTTTGGTAACTCCACACATCCATCTCAACATTCTCATCTCCACTACATGAAATCTAGTCGACACTATGTTATACTAGGTTGTTGTTAAAATTGATAGCCACAGAATAAATACAACCTCTTCTTTCATGAAACTATTTTGAATTGACAGCTAATTTCAACACAAACCTCCTTTGTGAAAATCACTGGCCACCTATGTGTAGTTTTTTTTTAAATATGTTTAAAGATTATCTGTCACTCTTCTTTTGTTTGCAACAATGGACGTCTCGCGGCAAGCTTTTCGTGCTTTGATGTTCTATGATTATAAACGAGGGTTAACCTTCAAGGAATGTCAAGAAAATTTACAAGCTGCTTTTGGGGAGTCTGCTCCTCCGTTAGCAACAATTACTTATTGGTTTCGTGAATTTAAACATGGTCGAGAGAACTTGAACGATGACCCCAGACCCGGCCGACCATCAACTGCAGTAACTCATGAAAACGTCATCAAGGTAGAGTGGCTATTGCGAGAGAATAGACATATTACACATCGAGGGATACAGGCAGTTTCCACAATCCTGCATGAGCACCTTAAAGTTAGGAAGCTGGCTTCGCGATGGATACCTCATTCTCTCACCGATGAGCAAAAATGCCGTCGTGTTGATTGGTGCAAATTTATGTTAGTAAAGTTTGAAGGAGGAACTTCGTAAAACGTATCCTACCTTCTTACAACTGACGAATCATAAATTCGTCAGTTGTAAGAATATAGCTACGATATATAGCTACGATCCTCTCACGAAGCAGCAATCCACGCAATGGGTGTTTGAAGAGGACGATTTGCCCACAAAAGTTGTTTGCGGTCGGAGCGCTATGATATCGGTTTTTTTTTGACGCAGTGGACCATTAGCAGTAATTCCGCTACAAGACCGTAGAACAGTTACTAGTGAATGGTATAGCGAAATTTGTCTGCCTCAAGCTTTCAGGGAGTTGGATAGCGAGCGCCCAAGGAGCGGCGTCCATGGCATTCTTTTTCACCAAGATAACGCGCCCGCTCACACAGCTGCTAGAAACATGGACTATTTGACAACTTCGGAGGTACAAATGTTACCCCATCCTCGGTACAGCCCAGATTTAGCGCCATGCGATTTTTTTTTATTTCCCACGGTAAAAAAAATGCTTCGTATGCGAAAATTTAGCACTGCAAACGAGGCCGTCGAAGGATTTCGACGCTTATTTTTCGCCCTCCCGCAAGACTCCTTTTTTAAATGTTTTGGAAGCTGGTTCACCCGTATGCATAAGTGCATTGGGATTGGAGGGGAATATTTTGAAACGCAGTACTTAATTTTTTTTTATTATCTAACTATTTTACATTCCACTAACTATATGTACTATATTATTATTATTACTAACTATTTTTGGAACGGCCCACGTACAAACAAAATTACAAACTGACGTGATTTAAAAATATAGGACCGATCATGTGCGTGTGTGTGTGTGTTTACTCACCGTTTGGGTATTTCTCGAACTCTCTGATGGTATCGAGGAGGCGTTCCCCCTCATCTTCGTCGTAAAATGCATCAGCGTAATCGATCACAGAGTTCACTTCTTTAGATACCGACGATCTACGTTCTTTTAACATGCCATTACATATTTTCATAATAACTGAAAGAACAAACACCATTAAATTTAATAAAATAGCCTTTTATTGTACCACTTCAGAGTAAAGACCTCTTCTCGCCGTCTAAGGCACGAGCAATGATGACCACGCTTGCTCAACATGGATTGGTAAGCTTAGAGTCATTTTTATTATAGGTGCAGATTTCCTCACTATGTTTTCCTTCAGTCATCTCAGCTTCCTGCCCTTCTCCCATTCTTATACTCCGTCCTGTCAACCGTCATGGTTTTTCTGACTCCCTTTTCAGTATCATTCTTCAGACAAACCATCCTCTTTTTTTGGCCTACCTTTTGCCTCTCCATCCATCCACACTTAAATTCATAATTATTTTGGTCACATGCGTTTTAATCCTTCACATCACGTGCACACATAAAATCAAAAGATTTCCTTTCAACTACTCTGTCACTAGCGCCACTTTCAAACTTCCTGTAATGTTTTATTTTTCTCCTTTTACTTCAGTAATGTTCAGTATTAACTTAGAAAGTACAAGATGAATGGAAAAAGTCACTTTCGTCCTTGCCTAGTTTTTAATATTCTCATACACGAGAGACTGGTGCCTGCACCACCAGGCCATCACGCAAGCAATAGACTATATTTTCAGTAACAAAAATTTAGATCCGTACGAAAACCCACGCGAACGAAGTCGCGTATAGATGGTACTTAGATAATATATGACTGTTCATAATACTCGTATCATCCATCCATCATATCTGCTCACACTCATTCACACATCGCAAGCATTCAGCTCTCAGAATACACAAGTTAAAGTCGCAATGGGCAGGCCACATCGCTCGAAGAACCGATAACCGATGGAGAAGAAAGGTTCTTAAGTGGCGACCACGATCCGAAACATGCAGCGTTGGTAGGCCTCCCACCAGATGGACCGACGACATCGTCAAGGTCGCAGGTAACCGGTGGATGCAAGCAGCAGGTTGCCGCTCGTTGTGGCGTTCTATGGGAGAGGCCTATGTTCAACAGTGGACGTCTTTCGGCTGATGATGAAGCATTCATCAGACACCAGGAATCCGGGTTGCTACCGCTGCTATTTCGCCGTGAACCTCCCGTGACACACTAAGTACATAATATTGTTGCTAAACCCATGTATCAATCTCATTCAATAAACCTAGATACAGAACATAATCTAAGCCTTATTCATTACATAAGTGATCTTAGATACAGTCCATGACCCCACTTCTACCCGTGGGTGTCGTAGATTGCGACAGAGGCATATTGACCAGAAGATGGGCAGCAGCATCCTTCTGAATACCATAACACCTACTGCGATCGCCAACATGCATCGGTCAAGCATGGCAATTACGACTGAACCCCCCCTTGGGGGAGACCTATGCTCAGCAGTGGGCGTGTAAAGGTTGACAAGATGATGAAGATGATGACAGTCCATAATCGAAGTCTTATTCAAAACATGGTCCTTCAGTGGTCCTTCGAGCCGGAATGATAACTCACTTCGAAAGCGGTGCATGTCTCGTGTGGCTTCGGTGAAGACCTCGCCGACCCACTTGATTTTCTCTGCGAGCGTGTACCCAACCCACGCTATAGACTTGCTCTGAAACCAACTGGAACAAGATCAATATTCTCCGATTAAGCTGTAAGAACTCTTTGTGAAGAAGTTCGTCTGAACCGAACTGACTAACCGAACAAGGAAATCTGTTCAGCCGATTCAAGATTATGTAATCTTTTCTAGTTGATTAATGTATAAGAACATCTACACAGCTGCAAAGCTACACTATTGACCAGTGTGCGCTATGTTTCATGGTACCTATACTGGATTTGTATTCGGGCGCAGTCGCCGGCAGAAGTTAGTTTGATTAATAACATCATCAGACGTTGAAAACCAGTCATAGCTAAAGTGCATCTCAAGGCAATTCTGGCAAGCCCAAATACGACTAGGATACGTGTATACGTTACGGAGTTCCAATTCCTTCCAGGTCCATCATCTGCATCATCAGATATGTTCGTTCATATAATTGTACTGGTGATAACCCCATTAATACCCAGTGCAATACCCTTCAAATCGATAGGAAAATTAGATGTTGGTTCAAACTTCCAAGATTTTCGTACAAAGTTACAGGTGAAGCTTAGAAAAGCGACAAATACCCAATTATAATGTGTTCAACATGCATGATGACTTCCTTGACGTGCTGCTCATCCTTCTCCATAATCAGCCTGGTGAACTCCAGCAGGAAGACCACCAAGTACCCTTCATTTAGCTGATCCATCTGGTCGTGGTACTTCTTGTTCGGACTAGGTGTTGATGTCGTTGCTGTAAGCGTGAATGCTGTAAAGAAATTTATGGCGAGCGTTGCGATAAACATGGCTATTTTAGTATTAAGAGTCAAAACGCACACTTGCGGTAGACCGCATTTCAATTTTTATATGAAAGCGTATGATATTAACGCACTGACTTGCGGCCAGCCGACAACAACTCCGATTGCCTTGGTGGGCCTCACATCTATTGTTATGAATTTGTTATTGCTGGCGCATATAGCCATCAATATAATGGAAAAGAAATGCTTGTAATTGACGACGAAATGCTGCAGACTGCTATAGAACCGAGACGATACGGTTGCCAGAATACGGCGTGCCGTTGCGGCAGATCGTATAATTTTAGCCAGCCGCAAGTGCTCTGTAGCTGTAGTTGCAGCTACATATCCAAAATTTTATTACACCACTCGCTAGCCAAAGGATTAAATGATTCGTTACAATTTTTAGTTGGTTCAAAAATGATTCTTACACGTATTCACGTAAAACACACGGTCGTGTCCACGACACAGCCACAACCCCTATCTTTTCTTTCTATTCGAAAGAGTGCCATCGCGAGGTAAAGTCTGTTTGTGTTTCGTTTCTAATTTCTGGAATTGCTGATACGGTATCAAAAATTGTATAATTGATAGAAAAACACACAATTGCCGATGGCTATACTTGACTATGCAGGCAAAGTCGCAGGCCGAAGTCAGTTGATAGTGTGTTGTACTTGGTTTGAACAGTATCATCATCGTCATCTGCCGAAAGAAGTCCACTGTTGAACATAGAGCTCCCTCATCGAACGCCACAACGAGCAGCAACCTGCCGCTTGCATCCACCGGTTACCCGCGACCTTGACGATGACGTCGGGCCATCTGGTGGGAGGCCTACCAACGCTGCGTCCTCCGGTTCGTGGTCACCGCTCAAGAACCTTTCTTCCCTATCGGTTACCGGTTGCATATTCTGAGAGCTATGTCGGTGACCTTAGTTCTTCGGCGAAGAACGCAGCGGTTGAAGAGTATAAGTGCTGGTGAATTTACAGGTATTAGACATTACAACTTTGCCTCCATTATGTCAACGCATCGTCATCTACAAGGTCTCTGGTATTACAGATATGTATAGAAAGCGGTCGCGTATCACCACTTAACATTATACCTAATGTGACCGTCGACTTGTTTACCATCCAATCCAAAAACTAAAATAAATAGATACGTACCGTTGTGCAGTACATTGCCAGCAGTAGTGGAAGTATTTGTATCTTCTATCTCAGGCGGAGTAAGCGGAGTAGAAACATACAAAAAGCCTTGCTCATCTTGCTGGAGTATCTGTTGGGATACGGGAGCAATCCATGGCTCTGTCTCAAGCCCGGTCGCAGTCTCGGTCTCATTAAGAGTCTGTCTAAATCCTGCTTCGGTGACTTCATTTGCGGGGAGTTCCGGCCATTGTCTGTTGTCAACCCAGGTTTGGGCTTCGGAGAATGTCGGTCTGAGTTCAAGAGGCTGTTCGGCTGTTGATGTCAAAATCCGATTACTTAGAGGATATGAATAATTCGTTGAGTTTTCTTATTATTACCTATGTATTTAAAAAAGTAGTGCTGGGGTAGCTGTAAATTTAAATTAATTAATATTTATTCTAAGCCTTTTCTCAGAAACACTCTTTTGCTAAAGTCATCGAGGTAGATATTTACAGAATAGTACTGCAGTTTGTTCAATTATAGTAACTGAGAAACAGGTTGTGTTTAATACAAAATAAATCTATAATATTGTTCCCTTCTCTTCCCACTGCCAGAACCCCGACCTCTGTTTTGCTAGAGGGAGTGAGCCGTAATACACCACGCGGGGTCAGTGAGGAGTATCACGATCAAATTGTATTAACCAGCGGTTTTTCTTTTCACATTTCTTCAGTTCAGATGTCCCTTATCAAAAGTACTGCATATTTTTACCACTGAAAGATAATTCATTAAAAGTCACCCTGTTTAATTAAACTTACTTATCAGCGTAATTTGTGATACGTCAATGCTCTTGGATAATGTGATCATCTTAGGTTCGGCTGTGATCCCCTGATATCTTGGGATAGGAATCGGAGGACGAGGAGATAAAGTGGACACAGTCGACGGTGAAGTCGATTGAGTAGTGGTTGACGTCCGGGTACTAGATTTCGTAGTAGTCGGAGTCCAAATTGAAGGAGACCCTGGTACATAATTGGGATCAAAATTCATTTCAGGGACTGGGATAAGGTTGGGTCTCGTGACCGGGGACACGGAGAACGGGTACGAGGGTCGAGGAAACATGGTTATATGCATTGGAGTGACATGAGGTGTGTAATCTAAAGTAGGAGGTTCGAAGGGTGGAAACGGAGTTGTGGTATACCAGTCAATAGGCTGGTCGGGATACTCAGGGTGATGATTAAGATCGTCAATGGAAATTGTCTCGGCTCCAGGTAAGTTTTTCAAATTTTGCCAAAGATCTGGAGTAGGCAAGTCGGTCGTTACGTTTTCTGTCACTCCGTGACCTATAGGAGTAGGTAAGAACAATGTTGGAGTAGTAATTTGTACTGTTTCGCCAATCTTAGGAGTGCCGTTCCAAAACATAGGCGTTATATCATAATGTAGGAATTCTTCATTATCAACTGCTTCGATATTATGTCCTATAGGCTTTTCAGAGGCGGTATTACTCCGTCCTGGTAGTCCAATCTTAGTAGTTTCAATAAACTCCACAGGTGAAACACTATAATCCACTAATCCGACACCGAAATCTGGTTCGAAGTCGAATATTTTTCGCTCTTTTATTTTCTCTTCTAACAATTCTCTGACAAATGTGTTGATGCTGCGAATGGATTTGCGCCCCATCTGTTGTAGTGGATGAGTCTCGTAGAACTTCACTGGAACTTAAGAAGTAGATCTGTGATTTACTGGTACATAATGCATTTCACTTTGAGTATTTGTAGTCGAACATAAATAAACTTGCCTAATAATACTAACTAAGAAAAAATTGCTATCTGTCAACGTAAAATGGAGAGAAACATGCTTGGTCTCAAAATATCAGATAAGGTTAAAAACACTAACATCAGAAAGGAAACAAAAATAATAGACGTAAGGAAAAGAACATGATTACTCAAGTGGCATTGGGCAGGACACATATGTAGGATGAACAATGACAAATGGGCAAAACGTTTAACGGAATGGATTCCAAGAGACAGGAAAAGAGAAAGGGGAGACCAAGTAAAAGGTGGAGAGACATCTTCAACGACAGGTGTGGACCCTTATGGATGCGAGAAGCGCGGCAAAGAGATGTGTGGAAAGGTTTAGGAGAGGCCTACGCCGCAGAGGCGACTACTACTAATATAGGTTAATAATAATATCTATAAATACACTATAGTAACCTTACGTACCTACTTATAGTATTTTCAACTTGATACATTGTATATAAGTTCGTATAGTAGTAAGAATTAAAGGCTATTTTTATTTTATTTTATTTTATTTTTAATCATACTAACAGCTGTTATTCACCCACTGCAAGACAAAAGCCTCTTTTCATACAGAGAAGGCACCAGCAGTGATCACCGTGTCGTTTGCTCAAGACAGATTGGCGAATTCTGACTTAAATATATTATGAGTTCGGGTTTCCTCACGATGTTTTTCTTCACCTACGACAGTGATATCTAAGACTAACCTAAAAAATACATACGACTTCGTCGATGCCATTGGATTTTTTGTGATCTGTCCAAGGCATTTAACTGCAAATCATAACAAATTAGTTACTTCTGAAACATCAGCGTTCGAACTTAGTTTCGTAGTCTTATTTGAATAACAGACAGCAACAAGTTAAAAAAAAATGGGTCAATTCACATGCATCGTAGAAATGGGGTTTCTACAAGGTTCAATTTTAGGTCCATTCCGCTTTTTAGAATATCTTTAAAATCTTTCCCATTTATTGAAAAACCAACCACAAATTATGTTATTTGCTGATGACACTTCCTTAAATTTTAAGATAAATAAAAGGGCCCAAAATCTGGACTACGTACAGACGCCAGCACATCAAGCCATAACAAACTGACTAATCCCAATTGAATATGAACCCTCTTTGTTTGAAATAAAGTTGAAAATCTGTAAAAGATCTGCATGACTACGGTAAAAGCGGTGAAAGACATAACTATAATAAAAGAAATAAGAACTCTCAACCAGGTTTTAGGCTGGCTAAAGTACTAAAATATTGTTTACAATCGTACAATAAAATACTTCCCCTTTATTAAACTAAACAAGACGAAATTTAAGTCATAAAAAGCACTTTACAGCCGAGTACCTATAATTTTACGAGTTGAGTGATTACATTATTGATAAAAATGCTTCGCTCATACTGGTCCTATATATTAGACACAAGCAAGTCAAAGCAGTTTCATGGTTAAAAACATTTACTTTTTCTGGTCCTTCCCCTATAAAAAATTTGGTCCTTTGGTACAAATAAATTACGTGAACATTTTGTGTGATACGAAATAATTTTAAATAGGTAATTTACCTATTAAATGAGACGGAATCTTATAATGGCCCAGTGGTTAAAGCACCTGCTGCCTCTCATGCAAGAGATTGTTAAATCGATACCAGGCCAGTACCAATAAAAATAATAATTATTAAAAGACTTATGGTTATACATTTTAATGTGAGATTGTGTAAATAATAATAATGAATGCAACGGAAGTCAGCGATAGCATAGGACGGAATGGAAGAACAAAACTTGTTGCGAAGACACTGTAACATGGAACAAGGGCAGAAAGATGGTGATGTCTGTAATCGCCGATCCGCCTTGAGTAAGGGTGGTGATTAACGTTCGTGCCTTCTCTGAGTAAGAAGAGGGCCTTACCTGACAGTGGAACAACAATAGATGGTATTATTATAATTGAATTTAAATGATGTAATGTCCCACCGCTGGGCTAATTAGATTACCTACTTATTTTAATCAGAACGGGACAAAAAAATGACATCACGTTTGCGAAACTAATAGACTTTTCTCGTTTAGCTAAATACCTACCTAATATGAAACAGACACTGCAAATAGGTATAAGTACTTACGTTTTCCTACTTGATCGCAATTAATTAAGTCACAATCTAAAAGTAAACATAATAATAATAGTAGCATAGTTCTTTTGCCACTTATGTTTTATTTAAAAGAAAATTGTATTTTCTATCTATCAACAAATTTTATTAAGGTTCCCATCTTTTGTCACTGTGTTTAATTCATATTCACGTTTTCAGAAATCCGAAATTATGTTCTTAGATAAATTTAAATATTATTTAACCAGTATTGAAAACAATAAAATGATCATATTATTATTTTTAACAAACCACTGTGTGTGATAGATTCACAACATGATTTGTTGCACAATATTCTTCAGTAATACGATAGGTATTTTGTGTAAGTTATCGATTCACATTAAATAATACTCAAGCGGTACTATTTTGTAATAAAATATTTCACGACCGCGTCGCAAAACCGTTATTTTGAAAATCAAACCAAAGGACTTTATTTTTTAAAGTTACATCTAAGGTATATTTACCTTTGTTTAAAAATAGTTACTATTTTAGTTTTATTATCAATAAAATTGTGTAGGTAATATTTTTGTTGAATTGGAAATATTGAAAAAGCAGTTTGTGCAATGTAGGACCAAGTTTTATGATTTGATAAAATTGATAGTAAATATTACTGCTTACATTAAAATGAAAGTGTGTACTTGTTATGTGCTGTTCGGGATATTTGGTGGTTATTTTGTTTTAAAGCATTTTTCTCTTCTTTGCCACGCACGGCAGCAAACCGCTTACGAATCATTTTCTCGCACGTAGTTTATTCACTTATTCATTTATTTACTTATTAAATACATAATACAACATACCAGACATACCTAACATCCAAAGTTTTTTACGGGTGTGTAACGTTTGAATTAATAATAACAAAAGTTCTAACGATCACATGACCTAATTTCATTTAATATACCTTTTTTTTGAGGTAACGATGAAATGATATTAATGAATTATAGATATAATTTCATTTTACCTAATTTTGGTATAATGATCATTTTTTATAATGCACATTTGAATTAATATTCAATTAGTATAATATTTAAAATCTTTATGTAACGTTTAATACCTCTACTTTGTTTTGTATATTGTTAGATTTTGAACGCTTGTCATTTTCATTAGCCGTGCTGGTGGTGGAATAAATAAATACGCATTACTTGCGTCAGATATCATCTACTGTTATTGAATCATTTGGGTTAGGTTAGGTTAGAACAATGACCATAAACGCGCAAAGGCGAGCGAGCATAGCAAGCATGCCGCGGCAGCGGCCGTCGAGCGCCAGATCCCCTCTAGTGTTGCTGAATCATTTGGGTTAGGTTAGGTTAGAACAGAGACCATTAACGCGCAAAGGCGAGCGAGAGTAGCGAGCGTGCCGCGGCAGCGACCGTCGAGCGCCAGATCCCCTCTAGTGCTGCTAAATCATTTGGGTTAGGTTAGGTTAGAACAGTGACCATTACCGCGGAAAAGCGAGCGAGCGTAGCGAGCGTGCCGCAGCAGCGGCTGTCGAGCGCCAGATCCCCTCTAGTGTTGCTGAATCATTTGGGTTAGGTTAGAACAGTGACCATACTGACCATTGACGCGCGAAGGCGAGCGAGCGTAACGAGCGTGCCGCGGCAGCGGCCGCCGAGTACCAGATCTCCTCTAGTCTTGGTGAATCATTTGGGTTAGATGAGGTTATAACAGTTTGATGTTTCCTGATATTTACGTAAGTATTAATTACAGAATTTTGGCTGAAAATGAGTAAATTAAATATGAAAATGATGTCAACTGAACATTATATAAAAAGAGCATTATACAAATTGAAAATTATATGAAATGAACGTTATACTAAATGTTATTAGATCAAAAGAAGTTTATATGAAATATAATATTAGATCACAGTCATGAAATTAGGTTATTTGTTATATAGCATATGAAAATTATATCATGATAAACGTTATTTCAAGTGTTATCTGTTATTATGCCATATATATATTACGCACCCGTTTTTCACAGTAAATACAATAAAGTATAAGTAGGTACATAATAAACAATAAAAAAACTAAAATCCACTAGGTTGTGTGTGTTTCCGAAAACACATTTTTTTATTTTTCTATACATAAACACGATAAAGAAAAGACTTGAAATTTTATTTCAAACATTATTATATCTATATTACTGACTAGTTTCTGCCCATGACTTTGTCCGTGTAGTAGACAAATGTACATACCATAAAACCTATCCTATCACACAGCAATAATATCGCTTTCTATAAGTCAAAGATTTTCTGTAATCTGATCTTACAAAATCATATTAAATCATAATACTAGCCTATAATTGTCCCACTGCAGGGCAAAGGCCTCTTCTCATACAGAGAAGGCACGAGCATTAATCACCACGCTTGCAAGGCGTATTGGCGATTTCAGACTTAAATCAATTATATATAAGTCCAGGTTTTCTCATGATGTTTTCCTTCACCGATGTCAATGAATCCAAAATAAATCTAGAAAGTAACTACATATAAATTGAAAAAGACACATTGGTACTTGCCCGGTTTCGAACCCACAACCTCATGCATGAGAGGCGGGCGCCGTAACCATTAGGCCATCACGCCATTTTTTTTTTAAACTAAATTATAACTTTAAAAAATCTCTTCCAGTGTACGCACACTCATCCGTATCTAACACAGCAGAAGAAAGTCAGGGAACTGACAGTCAAGACGAAGAAACTGTTGAAGAATCCACTGACGAAGATAATGCACGTGATACCCAGTACGACAATGTACAGAGCTACACAAGAAATGGCAAAACCGATAATGAAATGAATATGCAAAATATATTCAGAGCACCAGGCTTGACCCTCACGGGGTTTATTGAGGAAGCCGCTAATTTACTAAATAATCTTGATGACACAACATTGGGAGAATTTCTCCAAACCTTAGACAATGAAATCAGAAAGTACCATTACCAAGGATGCAAATTTTCGGAGTTGATGAATAATCATGATACTAGAAAATTCCTGGCGTCGACATTGAAAATGATCACGTCGCAACCTGTATCTGTTACAAGAGCAAACATGAATGCTTTGGTGGACACAATAACACATGAAACATATGACGAAAACGTTAAAACGCTTGTGGATTATATCAATTCTTTGTATGTTGATGCTGGAGAGAAGTTTCTTAATGTTATAAATGGTCTGGAGCAATGTACGAATTCAGAGTCTACTGCTGACAATGATTTAGGCAAAGTTATTAAAACTGGAGTCCGTTCTGTTCTATTCGATCACTACACAAACCTAAATATTAATACTAGAAGAGTATTGAAACAAAAACTTGAGAAATTTTGGAGAAATTTCAAAGAGAATCCTGTAAGAAATCGTGTAGAAATTGGTATTCCTCAGTCAAAAGCCATAAACAATAATAACAAACTTAAAGTGTTCGAGCCAGATTCAGATATCCAACGCGTATATACTGACAAAAAGAAGATTAAAAACAAAAGGGGAATGAAGAATAGGAATAATAAAAACAGATTAGAACCAAAAGAGTTTGGCTATGAGGAAATGGGAATGACGCGAGATGACTTGAGAAATAATGAAGATCAAGAAGATCAGGAACAATCAAGTTCTGAGTTTGTGAAGAATGACGATGACGATAAAAACAGTCAGTCTAGTGGAGGACAAAAGCAAGGAATGAAGGATAACACTGAGAGTAACTCTAAATCTGGTTCAAATCGTCAGTACGAGTCAAGCGAGAACTCAAAATCTAACGATTTTTCGAACTCATTACATAGTAGAAATATCTTGAGGCGTAACCAGAACGAGAATAATACGGAATTAGAAGCGGATGCAAAGTAAGATTTGATAAATTTATTTATAACTAACTTCTAACTACTTACGATTTAGCAATTTCGAATTGAGCCAAAGTGATAATTTCTCTAGAGGTACACAAATATGGCGTGAAAATATCCTATGTATGCCACATTTCAGCTTATTCTGATCTGTTAAAGAGTGAACGGTGAAAGAGTAACAAACTTCCATTCATCCATCCATCCATCCTTACAAACTTTCGCGTTTACAATAGTAGCAGGATTCGGTACCTACTTAACGAAAGATCGTGAAAAATAACAATAAAAATGAGAGTAAGATCAAGCGTAGGACCTCGGAATAGCTAAAGACCTTTATCTGTTCCGTGCGTAGGATCAACGCCATTACCTTTATCTGGTGCCACACAGCCAACTTTCAAACTCCGGGTTGCTACTAAAATAACCTTAATGAAAAAACGCAGAAGCACTTTGCCCGACCTGAGAATCTAACTCAGAACTGCATACTCAGCAGTTGTGCTTACCACCACGAGACCTACGGGGCAGTGGTAAAAGACTACTATTACAGTAAGATACTTAGCAATGCAATGATATTACTTTATTAATTCCAGACAAAACGTTCAATCGAACACAGAGCATAAGGATGTGTCAGAAGTGCAAATACCATCAGAATCTGATAAAACTGTCAAATATCCGCCAGTTAGAACTACTGCAACTACAAAACCTCCTGCTCCTTCAAAACCTCTACGAGAACTAAGACGAGAGATAGATAAAGAACTTATAAAGTCAACTCCACAGATGTCATTGTATCTCTTAACAAATCCATACAAATTGAGACGGCTTAGTCTTCCAGCACCAGTTACCGTTAAATATAAGTTCAATAGTAACTTTAATGAAAGTGCAGAACGCCTATCGCAGTACCACGAAGGAGAATTTGATAAGACCGCTAATGTGAGATCAGTTCCCAACATAGAACAAGACACCCACGTCATCAAACGAATACAAAACCTCGAATCACAACTAAGAAAAGTTAAAAATAAAGTAAACATTGTCACCAATGAGGTAGTCAAAATAAAAAGCGTTTTGCTAAAGAACGACGCAAAAAATAGCATGCAATCAGATAACTTTAAGTTTGTAGCTACAGCAAATGCAAATAAGTCCTCCAACTATTTTGACGTTAGCAAAGACGAACGAAAGGCAAATGGAATAGCAGAAAACCAAACAGAGGTTTTTATTATTGAACAGAACGAAGGAGGATTATTTTTTAACGATATGCCAACCGTAGAAGTTACTGAACGTCAAGAAGCTACTAAAGTTAAGAAAACAGAAATAAATCTCACTACAAACGGTTATGGCGTAACACCGAATTTTAAAGCAAAAGATAGTGGTATAAATATAATTACAATGAAAAACCATGCAAACGTTGATGCTGGGAGTGATGCAATGCAATCTATTAAACCATCAATGTATACTTTCACAAAGGTTCCTAACAAAGTCTCCATGAATACTCTTGTGAAAGATTTACCTACAAAAGCTACTACCACTAGCAGATCTACTGTGGCAGTAACCGCTTTTAAAACACAAATATTATCTGATGTACCAGAATCCACTAAAGTTGCTACTTTTCCTAAGTCAGTTAGCTACGTATCTGAAACAGCTGAATTAAAAAATAATGTTACATCAATCGATGAGAGCGATGTCCTAGCGGCGGGCGAAAACTACGTCATAAGAGTTTATTAACAACTTAATTAATTCAAACAAATTTACATTTTTAACAACTTCTCACCTATATAACATGAGAAGGTTGAAAATTGTACGAATTGGAAATATATTAAATTACATTAAACGACTCCTCTGTGCTTGTTTATTCCAATCTAGACTGTCCCTTGCTGTACTAACGAAGATAAAAAAATTAGGAGGAGTGCCGAGCGGTATAGTACATCGTCAGGAGTATGGATAAACAAGACCTGTAAAAACAATTACACACTATTAGTAAAGAAAACGCAATACAAATGGTAATCAGTAACAAGAATAAGGTAAGTTAAAGTACAGCAACAATACAGTTAATCGAACAGACCATTAAGGTCCCACAGTTCGTACAGCAGCCTAAGCCACCCATTGATAAACGAACAAACCCTTAAGGTTTATAGTTCGTACAGTAGCATAAGCCACCCAAATACAAAGTGAATCGCTCGCTAGCAGCAAGCCTATACAGCTATGTGAATATACAGCAGCGCTGTACCAACTGTAAACCGACAGCATTGTCGGGAGCAGGAACTCTTTACTGAGTCGAATCCGAGGATCGACTGCTATACTTACGGAGTGCACGCTCTTTTATAAGGCGGTGCCCCCACCTTTCAACCTCTCCGTAACAAGTCTGTCTTACACGCGTTTACTTGGGGTACACTACATAAATACGAAAAACTTTATTCCGAAAGTCAGAAATACGAATTTCAAAATACCGATTTTCATAATTCCGAATAGTTCAAAATTCCTAATATGGCAACTCCGATTTATCATTCACCCTATTTTTATAATACTAAAGAACAATGGCAGCCACCCATACATTGTTTTAGTTGAGATTAAATTCCTACGTCTTTAAATGAAAAATATCTTATTTAATTCAGCATCACCTTCTGAATTCGTTTGTGCAAGATTTTTTGTTCAAAAAGGCCGAGAATAATAGATATTCAGTCATGAACTTTGAGTGATCGATCGCCTTCCGCTAAGAACAGTCGCGTCGCACACGCTCTTGCGCTAGTTAGTGTTCGGGTATAGCGCTGACGCAGCAGCATACCGGTCGTTACCTCTAGCCGTGCGCGGTCGCCGCGATGACCCAGTTACCGAATGCATTTCGCAACTATCTGTGTAAACAAAGTGTTAAGGTGAAGTTGTAATTTTCTCTTAATAATTATGGCTTGCTCATCGTCAATTAAAATAAAAACCGAAACGGAACATCTTTTGTATAAACATTATACAGAAGAAAAGTTAGAAAGAGAAAAACTGCAATGTTTGGTAAATGACCTTAAAAGTCAATTAGAAGAACTTCAGCAGCAGCTGAAAAAAGTCCAGGAGCAAAAAACTGCTGACCTAGAAAATAAAAATGTCACTACCGAGAAGCCAATACCAATCGAGTATGAGACAGACGAAGAGGAACTAGCAAAGGAAACGGAGTGGGTACGACAGAAGAGCAGAAAAAAAAGGAAATTGAACTCATCACTGTCCCCTCCACCTCAACAAGGACCCGAATCCAGCGAAAAACCTAAGGAAAAGGTTAAGACAAGGAAACAGCCTACACCGCCACCTATAGTAGTGGAAAATGTTAAGAACTACCAACAGTTCTACGATCTTCTTTCGACTAACCTCACGAAAGACTCATTTATTACAAAAATGACGAATGGAGAAAAAGTTAAAATTAACTCCCATAATGATGACTCATACAGATGCATTACTAAGCTATTGTTGCAAAATAACTGCCTTTGGTACTCGTATGAGAATAAACAAGACAGGCCGATAAGGGTGATGGCAAAAAACCTTCATTCTTCCTGCCTGCCAAATAGAATAGTTGAGGACCTAACATCTCAAGGATACAAAATAGAGGATGCGGTCAACAAACTGAGCTGGAAGAGCAAAGAGCCCCTCAGTATGTTTATGCTCTCATTCCAAAAAGATGAAGACATAAAGAAAATTTACGGAATTAAATCCATACTAGGCTGCAAAGTAGATATACAGCCGTTAAAAACATCAAAGCTAATCCCTCAATGCAAAAGGTGTCAAGCATATGGCCACACACAGAAATACTGTTCTAAAGAACCCCGGTGTGTGAAGTGTACAGGCAAGCACCTAACCAGAGACTGCAATAAACCAGCAGAAGCAAAGCCAAAATGTGTTCACTGTGGTGAGCCTCACCCTGCTAACTATAGAGGATGCATAGTAGCTAAAGAGCTTCAAAATATTAAAGATAAAAATACTAGAAAGAATGTAGCAGTACCAACAAACTCTCAGCGTCCAAGTGCAAACGGAGACAAAAGACCTAGTGTCATCAAGCCAGTTACTAAAAGTGTATCGTATGCACAAATGACGAAAGGAGCCCAACCACCGCCACAATCACATATGAAACCAGTGAGCCCTAACATGGATGAAAAGATTAATAAAATCATAAATCTTTTAACTAATTTTGATGAAAGGCTGAAGAAGCTTGAAGGTAGCACTAAAGCAGCTACCAAACAACAAAAAAACATCATAAATGGCTAACATGCTAAGAATTATGGCTTGGAATGCCAATGGACTGCTCAAACATCAGAATGAACTTACGGCTGTCCTAAATATGGAAAGTATTGATGTGTGCCTTATATCAGAGTCACATTTCACTAAAGAATCTCATATACAAATTAAAGGTTATAAAGTATACCATGCATTGCATCCCAATAACACATCAAGAGGTGGTAGTGCAGTTATTATAAAGGAGAATATATTTCATTATGAACAACTCAAATATGAAAAAGAAGAAATCCAAGCAGTGTCTGTCTGTGTCAAAACGAAAGATTGCCCTGTTTCCATATCAGCCATATACTGTCCACCTAGGTATTCGGTAAAAACAGATCAATACATGACCTTTCTAAACGGTCTTGGAAATAGATTTATATTGGGAGGCGATTTTAATGCTAAAAATACATTTTGGGGATCTAGACTGACCACAACCAAAGGAAGAGAGCTACTGTGCGCAATTGAAGAAACACAATGCAAAGCTTTATCAACAGGTAAGCCTACTTATTGGCCTACTGACCCAAACAAGATTCCAGATCTCATTGACTTTTTTATATATAAAAATCTATCACCAAATCTTCTCCGCATTGAAGAAGGTTATGATATGAGCTCAGATCACTCACCTATAATACTTACTGTAAGTGAGTCTTTAATGTTGAAAGAAAACTACCCCACATTAGTAAATAAAAACACTGATTGGGCAAGCTTTAAAATAGACTTGGACTCTATAATAGATTTAAAAGTTCCACTAAAGAAGCCAGAAGACCTGGATCGGGATATCCGTCAATTCATTAATCAAATACAACAATGCGCCTGGAAAAACACACCTACATTCAAGTTAAAAAATAGATTAACCTACTACCCAGCAGAAATTACAAAACTCATAGCCGAAAAGAGGCGACAGAGACGAATATGGCAACAAACAAGATTTCCACAAGATAAAAGGCTTCTAAACAACCTTACAAAACAACTAAGGAATGCAATTCAGAAGTTCAAAAATGAATCAATGAGCAGTTATCTTTATCAATTAACCAGCGATCGCACGACAGATTACTCCCTATGGAAATCTACAAAAAGTTTTAAGAAGCCAATTATGCATATCCCACCGATCAAAGATATTAACGGGCGGTGGGCAATAAGCAACGAGCAAAAAGCTATAAGGTTTGCACAACATTTGGAACTCATTTTTAAGCCGAATGAAGAAAATGAAGACTGCGCCTTGTTAGATGAAACACCAAATGATGATGAACAAGAAATAAAATTCGTAACACCTAGAGAAGTTTTCAACGAAATCAAGCGCCTTAGACTAAAGAAAGCACCAGGCTACGATCTTATTACTGGAGAAGTTCTTAAAAACCTCCCACGTAAAGCCATCGTAAAACTTACAACTCTTATCAATGCTACGTTCAGGCTTAAGTCTGTGCCTGATCTGTGGAAAGTTGCCGAAGTTATAATGATACCAAAGCCTGGTAAACCACCTCACGAAACCACATCATATAGGCCGATCTCTCTGCTGCCGATCATGTCAAAATTATTCGAAAAGCTTTTCTTGAAACGGCTAAAACCCATCATCGAAGAAAGAAATTTAATCCCTGACTACCAATTTGGATTTAGGGAAAAACATTCGACAATAGACCAAGTACACAGGATTACCAACATTATAGAAAAGGCCTTAGAAGAAAACAAAGTTTGCTCAACAGTCTTCCTGGACGTAGCGCAAGCATTCGATAAAGTTTGGCACAAAGGGCTTATTAGAAAACTAAGAAACATGCTCCCAAAACAGTTTGCTGATATCTTAGAGTCTTACCTATCACAGCGTAAGTTTAGAGTAAGACAAGATGATGCATATTCAGAACTTAAGTCGATAACAGCTGGAGTACCGCAAGGAAGTGTCCTAGGTCCCGTCTTGTACTTATTGTACACTTGCGATATTCCTGAGTTAGAAAACAACACCATTGCAACATTTGCGGATGACACAGCTATAATGGCCACAGGTGTCACTCAAGAAGAAGCAGTGGAAAAAGTTCAAACAGCCGTCAATACCATCTTTGACTGGACAAAAAAATGGCGAGTGAAACTCAATGAAACGAAATCCGTTCACATAGACTTCACAAATAAAAAGCCAAATTATCATCCGGTATATATAAACAACCATGTCATACCGCACGAAAATACAGCCAAGTACCTAGGCATGACACTAGACACAAAGCTTCGCTGGAAAGCTCATGTTAAAAAGAAACGCGACGAGCTAGAGCTTCGCTACAAGTCAATGTACTGGCTGATTGGAAAACACTCCTCGCTGTCAGTACAAAACAAAATACTTTTGTACAAACAAGTCCTCATGCCTGTATGGACTTATGGTATTCAGCTTTGGGGCTGTACTAAACAAAGTAATATCAAAATTATTCAACGATTCCAAAACAAAGTACTCAGAGGAATCGTCAATGCGCCCTGGTACATTAGAAATGACGACCTTCATCGGGACCTCAAGGTAGACCTCGTCACAAACATAATTAAAAAGAACGCCGAAGCTCATGAACGAAGGCTTCACCATCATGTGAACGTCGAGGCTATCCAGCTCCTCGACAACACGGACATAGTGAGAAGACTAAAAAGGACAAAACCTTTTGAGTTAGTTTAGTGAAGTGTTAGTTTAATGTAGTGAAGTGAGTGCTACCCACAAAGAACACAAGAACAAAGTGTCTTCCCCTTAATAGAGACAATAAGAAAAGTGTTAATGGACACATTCTTAGGTTTACTCTTCCTAGCAAATTAAGTTAGAATTAAATTACTCATTAGCTTAAGTATTAAGCTAGATTGTATTTTTTTATGTTGTTACCTTATTGGGATACATCATATAACAAAAAAAAAAAAAAAAAAAAAGTCATGAACTTTTGTAGGTTATGTCTATGATAACTTTTATATTCCAAATTGAGGAAGTAAAAAGGCAATATCGCATTAGTATTTTCTTTACCTAGTTAATTCAGAATGAAATGTCTTGTAAAAATATTGTTTAAGGTTGGTAATCCCAGTGGTTATAAATACTCTTTGGCCTTACCTTATGTATACAATAGGTATCTACTACATGTATACATCGATCATATCGTTTTTACTCTGTGCACAGATCTGTCTATGTGTCAATTACCAAGCAATTATTTTTAGATTTGGGTTACTACTCTTTTTGCTAGTCGAATCGAAACTAATTGATTTATTTGTATACCACAGTATTTTTACATACCTGCAAGAAACCTACACTTGGAAATAAACTGTATTCATTTACTTACTCCGTTTAATTGTAATAACAAACTAAAACTGATTACAATACTTTAAATGTTTTAAGTACTTACTGTCACTTGGCAGAATAAATATAAAATGGCAACACTAAACGTGAATGAAAAGTCAAATAAGTTTTCATTTAACATAATTTTTTTATCCGGCCCTAACTGGCTAATGTGATACTTTGAAAAATCGTAGAAAAATAATGTAATTTCTTTCGTATGAAAGTCACTTTTAGACGCTCAAATTTAAGTCAACTACGATTTCGCCATTGTTCTTTCAAAATTCCGAACGTTTATAATTACTATTCTCAAAATACCGAGTTTCAAAAGATCGAATAACAAAAAGTCCGACATAATGAAAATTCGAAACATCAAAAATTATTATTAAAATTCCGATTATCTTTATCGTTAGAATAGAATAGAATAGAATAGAATAGTTAGTAGTAGCAAGCATGCAGCATGCAAGCAAGCATGCAGCGTGCAAGCAAGCATGCAGCATGCAAGCAAGCAAGCATGCATCATGCAAGCGAGCATGCAAGCGAACATGCAACATGCAGCAGGCATGGTTTCTGTCACGGCGACGGCGTTGCGGGGCTCCGGCGGTACCACGCGAGCTTATAGTCGCAGATGGTATTCACGCTCACCACCTGCTCCTCAGCTCGCTGGCCGCCTCGCCCCTCCGCGCCTACGCGAATTTAAATTACACTCTAGGATTATTAAGATTATTTTTGTTATTGTCTTTCTTTTTATACCTATATATTTTTGTTGAAATAAATTCCATAGAAAAATACACCGAATAAACAATATTTGTTAAAAAGTAATTCTACTGTTTGATAAGTTTGTTAAAAAAAAAATTGATTAAAAATTCTTTGAATTGTGTTTCTGTGAAATTTGTTTCATTCAAGTAAATAGTCTTTGAAACAATAATAGTCGAAATAAAAGTACAAGAACCAAATATTATTTGAAACATTTTCTGGGAAACGAAATTCTATGAAATTTCTGTCTGCGAAACAAGGGGACACCATTTTGAATATATATGCGTAGCTGAATTGAATCAGAATCCTAATTTTAACAGTTTATTCGAAATATTGAAATTCGGAATTTCGTTTTTCGGACCGAGAACTCATCGAGCATTTGATTCTTCGAACAAATGAAAATCGGAAAACAAACAAATCGGATTTACGACATTCGGTAAAATAACTTTCGTGATTTTAAATAATAGAGATTATAATTTTTAGGTATTATGAAATTCGGACTTTTGAAAATCGGAATATCGAAATTCGGAATAAAATATTTCGGAATATTTGGGTGTTCCCGTTTACTTGATGCAAAATACTAAAATGTGCTAAATCTAATAAGACATCATTATAAAATAATCAAATAACACAATAATGATTGTCATGAATAAACAATAGTGTTTTTTTAAAGTAATTCTTTTTACATTCAAAGTAACGTGTCAACAATTGTTTTGAATAAAACGATCGATAACAATTATCGAAATAAAGTAACCACAAATCAGTGTTTGCACACAATAAATCATGTTTCGAATTTATAGACAATAATTGATAATAAAATCACATAAATTAACAATAAGAAACACCAATCATAACAAATTTAGTTAACAACCACTATTGTGATGAATATACCGTCTCCGACATATATAAGTATTCTGTGGTCAGGAGATTTCTTTCTCTAGACGCCTGACCACCGCCTGTAGCGTAGACCCTGTTCCCGATACCGGTGGGCTACTATTTTTTATATTTTTAAATGTTTTTATTTTTATATGAATATTTAAAAATGTAATTTAATATGTATTTAAAAAAAATAATGGAAATAAGAATAATAATTATGTGGGGAATATGCTGTATATAGATAAACAACACCCATACACAAGGCAAACATAAGTGCTCATCACACAAATATTTACTCTGGGCGGGAATCGAACCCGTAACACGCTGCGCAGGAGTCAATCGCTCACCCACTGCGCCAACCGTGTCGTCGAAAAACATAAAAAATAAACAAAACATGAAATTATTATAATACATATTGCTTTTGGCAAGGGCGTCGCCAGCCGGTGGCCCAGGGGGGTCGAGTAGAAATATGGAGGACTAGCACTTTTTCCACGACTTCGTCTGCATAGATTTCGTATTTCCCACAAACGTAACACCCCGCTAGAACGCTATATACTTAAAACCCCGCATAATTAAAATATTTCGAAATGAAAATAACACTTTTTAGATTCATTATAAAAAAAAAGAAAGTGACAAGTGACATTAACGGATCTATTTTGAAGCTTGAATCAACAGTCAAAATAGTTTGAAATATTGATACTTAACCCACTCTTTAAACGCTAATTTATTTGTTTACCTATATTGGCCTAGTTTCAAGTTCATTAGTTTAAAAAATAAGATTTTTCATACAACTCCCCTTTGGTGTTGAATTTGGCGCAAATGCCAACATAGATAAAAAATATAACTTGACGTTATTATTATTAACTCAACGAATGTCGGGCGAAAGCATGAACCTGTGAAAGTGTTGAAGGTCAAACCTCCGCTGCTTATGTCGGAATGTGTAACATAAGACATTCGAAAGGGTAATGTCATAAAAGTATGAGTAGGTAAGTATTTTACCTACCCTTCAAAAGGGGCCAATCGGGTGTTTTTAGGAGAAGTAGGATCTACTATCTGGAAGCAGGGGTTGGGGGTAAAAAGTGTTGAAGTTGGTTGGGGTTGGGACGCTACCACTTTCATTAACCGGAATTGCATAATTTTCGAGAAATTAATCAAATAAGTTACTGACCTCAAATCACATCATCATTAATGATCACTACATATTATAAAACAAAGTCCCCCGCCGCGTCTGTCCCTATGTATGCAGATCTATAAAACTACGCAACGGATTTTGATGCGGGTTTTTTGAAGCACCCTAAGTAAGCCAAACCGTTTGTTGCCATACATTAACATCATATTCACGGACTAGAAAAATGTTTTTACAAAAAAGACAACCGCCTTCAAAAGTAAAAAATAACTTTCAATTCGCAATCGGCGGCTTTGGTTTTGCGTGTTGTTTTGTATTGCCACCGACTTGCGAATTGAAAGTTATTTTTTACTTTTTGAAGGGTTGTCTTTTTTGTAAAACATTTTTTTTCGCTTTTTAGTGCCTTCATAGAAATTAATTACGAAACGGTGACACCAAAAAAAATGTGTCATCCCTTAATTTTCAACCCTTAGGGGTGGAATATTTTCTTGAAAATTATATTGGACCAAATTTGAGGTATACACTATCAATTAAAAAAAGAATCATCGAAATCAGACTACACTGAAAAAAGTTATGCGTGGTCAAACATTAAAATAAATATTTAAAAAATAAAAAAATGTTCATAAAATGAAAACTACAGGGCCAAACAATGTTAAATTTTTATGGGACCAAATGGCAACTATTCCGCATCAAACTAAAGAAGAATCACGTAAATCGGATCATAAATCTCAGAGTAATCGATGTACATACATAAAAAAAAACCGAATTGAGAACCTCCTCCTTTTTGAAGTCGGTTAAAAAAAAAGGAAACCGACTATCGACCGTACCGATCTATGTGTTCGTTTCGGTCCGGCGGCGTACTTTAGGTGCTTCACTTTTGATATGCGTGGCGTGGAGTCCATCTTTTTTTTTTAGTCCGTGTTTGTGGTGTAAAATATAGTGCAAAATTGATAAAACAGAACGTAAAAAAAAAGAAATGACATAATCTGTGTCTTGTGTCAAACTCTTTGAATAGAAAAAACTTAGGTCGTAGGTCGACATCAGAGGCAACCCGAAGTTCGGTTGGTTATGTTCCTTTAAAGCTTGTAGACAGGAATAGGAGCCCCGCAAAGCGGGGATTCGTCGACCTGACCTCGATCGTCTTTGTGCCAATTTTTGTAACCGCTGCAGTCAGTCGACGCCTTTTAGGCAACCACTTCTACCAGATACTAAATTTTTATCGAAGTAGTTAATCTGCGTAGGTAAAAAGTGCTAGTTAAAAACAACGGATTTCCCATAAAAACATTCATTCCTATTTAACTGGAATTTCAAAAAGTTGAAATAAACGTTTTGTTTTATTTTCAATCAAAAACCTATAAACCTATCAGGTTTCATGTACCGAACTACAAAAATGACCGAGTTTCATACAAATTTCATTTCCAAATAAACACCCTTAGGGGTTGAATCCCGAAATCCCTTCTTAGTGCTCGCCTACATGGTAAAAAGAACGCGTGTGCAAAACTTCACATTCCCAGTTCCGGTAGTTTCGGCTGTGCTGTGCGCTGATACATCAGTCAGACAGTCAGTCAGTTCCTCCTTATATTCTTTTATTTATATAGATGGGAAGAGTATGATTTCAAATAAAGTTAAAAGCACATGAAGCTTTACACTGCTAGTGCGAATATTTTGAAGTCTATTAAAAAAAAAATCTTGGATCTCTAGGGGGGGGGGGGGGCAGCTGCCCCTACCTGCCCCCCCCCCCTTGCGACGCCCTTGGCTTTTTGTTAATTTGACTCAAAGGACCAACGGACCAACATTTTGAGGACGATATTATCGACATAGAAATATTATTTATAAAACAGATTATTAAAAATAATGTTTTATTTATAACCTTAAGACGATTATAAGCAGACCGGGATAATTATGTAAATATAAAATCTGGAATAACATAAAATCAATTCAAGTTCTTTTTATTTCGGCAACACTGATTGAAAGCCACTAATTGTATTTTTAATTTCTTACACTGGCAACTGTAGAAGTTCCAGTTGATATTTTTTGACACGCCTAGAACGCTCATCGGCTATTTTTACGAAAAATCGTGTGATTTCATGTGTTATTTTATAAAAACTAAGTGATATATTGTGTTATACGAACTGTTACATCTCCTTGATATTGTGTTAAGTGAGTTAAACAAAGGAATCGTTGCTAATCATCAGGTAAAAGTAGCTGTAATAAGTTGTCAATGTATAAACCTGCCAATTTAAATAACCCTATTTTATGATTTACTTCGTAGAACTTTATAGCACTTTTCAATTCAGTCGTACTTTACCGTTGTATTTGTGAGTAGATCTACTTATTGTTTTTATAGTTATCTATAGCCAAAAAACATTGATTACAACTAAAATAAATAGTAGTATGACCTAAACCTAATTGATTTTCATGTTTAACGCGTAATTGAATCTCAAAAACCTTTTGAAAGATGAGAAAATCCATACTTTTGCAATGAGTCATTCATTGTTACTCGAAGTCGTAAGTACACAAATAATATTGTTATCTTGGTATTTCCGTTACTTCAATCACCTTAGATACACATTCCGTGGTGTTTATTAGAAATTTTTCTTTCAAACTTTCACTTCTAAGGTCAATTTCGTCGTCAACTTCTCATTAATTGCTTTTGTGGCATATGAACCATAATTTTGCCCATAAAACTTATGTACTGTAATAGACCAGGAAATGCTGGAGATGACTTAGAGAATTTTAGACTATGAATCATAGATAGGTGAAAGAATTTGAGTGAGCTGGGCTTGGCTTTGGCTTGTTTGATGAACCCATTAGAGCTGTGTCAATCATGATTGATTCAATCATTTGACCCAGGTTGTGTAGAAGTATTAATGATTGCAATCATTTGTTTTCAATGATTTGGTTCACCGAACGTTGATCCTTAAGATTCTAATAATTCATTTTGAATCATTCAATGATTGTAAAAGGGTACGATGGGGTTGACTTAACTGAGATAAAAACCTCTAAATAAAAACAGATAAGTAAAAAAAAAAAAAATATGATATGGTTCAACCAATCGGTCACAATCGACAGATCCTTTTCAACTTATTCAGTTGCAGAATTTTAGAAAACCGACCAATAACGAGTGAGTGTGAATTGTGCGAATGAATGGGTCACAGATAAACACAGAGCAAACGATTGATTGTAACAAGTAATTTGGTCCAATCAATTGTTTGCTCTGTGTGGTTCATTGATTCAGTATTGAACCAGTGATCGAACGATTGAAATGCCATGAACCAATACTTGAATGATCAAATCACTGGAAATGATCTATTAACATAACTCTAGAACCCATTTGCTAAACTCAAAGTCTGAGTACCTTTAACAACTGTCAAAGATCAACAAATGACAGCTGGTACCGCTTTACGTGCTTTCCGAGGTACGTAAGAGTCTGTATGAAATGGATTGTCACTCATCCACAGACAGACTGCGGCCGGCATAGTATAAGCGTCATGACCGGTCTATCCGTATGACGTTTACTTAAGCGGGGAATTTACTACCGGACATGCCCGCAGGCACGCCCGCGAGTAGTCTGTCCGGGCATGTCTGGCGCTGCAATACACTACACGGACTCGTCAGTTTGTTGTCTGTGTCTCAACCGACCAAAATGACATCGTGCGAGCATCGATCAAGTCTGCCAGACTGACTGTGACGGTCCTACACTAGCAAAAATTGCACAGATCTATACTAGCGGCGGTCATGTCTGCAGACTTGCCCACGGGGATGTCTGTCTAGTGAATTCCCCAGTTTAGCCACCAAGAACCTCTTCGTACACCAGAGACATAAAAGACAGACCCATTGTTGAACCTATTAAGTACAGTAGAATCTGTCTATAAGATCGAAGGGAAGTGACGAACACATCATACTAAACGGTCGTCATACAAAGCATTTAAGTAAATATAGGTAATTGGGTTGTTGACACCATTAATCAGTAATTCCAAAATACAACTTATCTTAGAATACACTTTATTTTAGACCGGAAAACCCGATTAATTTTCAATAAACTGTAAAATTCGATTTTATTTTACTTTGAAATCAATTAATAGTTAGTCAATTGAGTTGGTAAATAAGTGACGTCACAGGCCGCTATTGTCATACAAAATCTATGGAGGAATCTCGTTTTGACAGCTCATAAAAAGTATGTCAATTGATTGGTGGTGTCAAGTACCCAATTGCACCTTTCTCTTCAAGGTAAATGCATTTTACAACAATGCAACGTCATTTTGTGCACAAATCACTAACAATACGTATTAGTCACTCCGAATTATAACAAAAGTTAGGCACGCGCCACGCATGCACTGAACTTCGATGTAGGGAAAGGGGAGTGTCACTTAAACAGGACATCATTTCATAAAAATTGGTCATAATAAGCGACATGTCACTTTAAACGAAGTCATTATAGCCGAATTTTGCTATAAATATTGAATATGAAATCAAACTTCGCACTGCAATTACTTCATGCTAAGCGGTTGGTCAATATCGCTGGAGTCATAATGGATTCTACTGTATACGTACCTTCTTTATTACATACTACCTGACCCGACAGACGTTGTCCTGTCCCTCTACCTACTTACCTGCATATTTACCTACCCTACACCTACCCTATAGCCTATGTTACTCAGCGATAATGTAGCTTTGCATTGGTGAAAGAATTTATGAAATCGTACCAGTAGTTTTAAGTTTATTCGTTACATACAAAAATACGAATCTTTCCTCTTTATAATATTAGTATAGACTAGCTGATCTGCTGACCATCTAATGCCTGTGACTTTGTCCTCTTGATAGTTGGTTATCAGCGGGGTATTAATATTTTGCGAACCCCAATTTTTTTTTTCTAAAATAAAGGTGGCCTAACTTATTCCTTATGACATCAGCTATCTGCCAGTGATAATCCCGTCAAAATCGGGCCAGTGGTTTCCGAGATCAGCTAAAACAGACAGACAGAAGTTATAAAAAAAAAATTTTTGATCTAAGTACCGTATATACTTTCGCAATTTGTTTATAGCTTTTATTTTGACATTACAAACCAACAGTTCAATTTTATTTATATATTAATGTATAGATTTCTCAAACTATTCTGAAAATTTCAACCATGTGCTCAAATAACTCAGGTCTGGGTACTCGTAAGGTGTCAAATTCTATTTCAGAACCAACATGTTTCAATATAGGTCAAATTCTTGCTTTCAATTCAAAAACAAACACGTCTTTGTGTTGGCATAAACAATGGTATTTTATTGTATTAAGGTCCTATTCACACATACCGCATTCATACAGTTTGACGACACGGTTGGCGCAGTGGTTGAGCGATCGGCTGCTGCGCCTCGTGTTGCGGGTTCGATTACCTTTCGGAACAAATTTTTGTGTGACCTACAGAAAGTTGTTCCGGGTCTGGCTGTTTGTGTATGTCAGTTTATTCGTTTGTAACCCACACACAATACGGAAGATACTTCTAATGTAGAGCAAAGTTTAAATAAGACGTAGAGAAAAGAGTTAATATCGCCCACGTAAAATCTAGTACGTGTTAATTAAACCATTCATTTTCGTACTAATTAGCAACTGCCTAGGTACATGGTGTTGTTGTGTGTTGTTTTGCTGCTTAGAAAATTTAGCTGCATTGTCTTTGAGTGATAGTACAGTCCAAACAGCTGTATAATGGTTAAAAAGACGGGACTAGTGCGAGACGTACTCATCCATCGAGGGTTCCGATCAAATTCCGTTATTTGGTGACCCATACAAGTATAACCGCGCATACCTCGATGATTCATTACATACTTTAAGACTGCGCCGAGCAAAATAATTCGAAACAGTCTTTTTTTTTTATCTATTGATAGGCATACGTTTGACCACTATCTCACCTGATGGAAAGCGATGATGCGGTCTAAGATGGAGCATGCTTGCCTAGAAGTAACCTATTCACTCTTGACTTAAAGACTCCCAGGTTGTAGCTATCAGGAAACAGACTCAGGCAGGGAATTCCACTCCTTAGCAGTACGCACAATGAATGTGTTCCCAAAACGTTTCGTGCGTGTGGGTGGGTGTCCACCATGTACCGGTGGCGCTTTGGAGCTTTGATTCGACGAGCCTATCATTGCCAATGATCCTCTTGGCTCGTTTCTCAATTGTCTCTAGGGCATCAAGCTGGTATCTGGCAGATCCGTCCTAAAGATGAGAGCAGTACTCCATACACGATCGAACTTTAAATCTTTTTGATTTAAAGTCGGATTAAATCCTTTTACCATAATTACCATAAAAAATATGTAATGAATACCACAATGAATGTGTTAACCGATTATAGTTGGCAAAAATAAAAATACTGTTTAATTTAATAAACAAAAATACGTAAAGTTGTACAAAAATCTTTAAAAAAATCTCGTGTTTAGTTGTGTTTTGACAGTAAACTCTATTTTTTTTCACATACTTGAATTAATATTAATCTTTAATATTCATACTACAATTTATAGTGTTTACATTTTTGAAACGTCGCTTAGTTATTTTATTATTATTTTTTGTTTTAATTGACGCGTTGTTTTCAATCATACAATATATGTATTATTTTGCTCGACGCAGTCTTAAATAAAGTGTATGGTTGTCAGACTTTTCCCTGTACTTCTAGTATAAGACGTAGTTCTAGGTCAACGGGAAGTCCCCTATAAATTTAGTTTCCCTTGAGAGTGTCGAAATGTACGTTTTTTGCTACATAAACGGCCGTATCTTTTTTCACGTTAACTTAAAAAAAATATTTTTTCACAGTTCAAGGGTCTGTAGACTTGAATATATGGTTACTCGATACCTCCACGCCTTCCTGAGATAAAGGGTCTTGACAGACAGACAGACGGACAACTAAGTGATCCTATAAGGGTTCCGTTCCGAAGAAAGAGAGAGAGAGCCACAGGGTTGGTCCCTGAGGCATACCCTATCCATTAAAAAATAATTGATTATAAGTTTCGAAATCAGACTACACTGTAATGCGCCGACTTCACATGGCGTATTTGTCCAATTATTCGCCTTATTTGAATAATACAAAATAGACATTATCTCAATAACCATAGGGCCAAATTTGTATTATCTGTTAAAAAGTCTGCTTATATCTAAAAAATACAATTCACCGCTTTCCCACATAATAATAACCACATGAACCTTCTCTTTACAGCAACCATGGCAACGATGACGGACCAGTATGGTACCACGGGAACCCTCACCCTGAAGTGGGACCCTCGCAATCTGGAGATACGCACCATGTCTGTGGAGAGGACGCTGGAGCCCCTCGTCCTGCAAGTCACCACCCTTGTGAACAGCAAGGACCGGGACGCTAAGAAGAAGAGACGTGAGTTTTTTGGCCTACTTTAACCAAGTTTAAAAAATAGTGATACTTCGACTAAGGCAAGGCCTCGTACGAGCAGCACTTTGCTGTCGACAGAGCCAACTTCAGCTGTCGACAGAGCCAACTTCAGCTGTCGACAGAGCCAATTTCAGCTGTCGACAGAGCCAACTTCAGCTGTCGACAAAGCCAACTTCAGCTGTCGGCAGAGCCAACTTCAGCTGTCGGCAGAGCCAACTTCAGCTGTTGACCGAGCCAACTTCAGCTGTCGATAGAGCCAACTTCAGCTGCCGACAGAGCCAAGTTCAGCTGTCGACAGAGCCAACTTCAGCTGTCGACAGAGCCAATTTCAGCTGTCGATAGAGCCAATTTCAGCTGTCGACCGCGCCAACTTCAGCTGTCGACAGAGCCAACTTCAGCTGTTGACCGAGCCAACTTCAGCTGTCGACAGAGCCAACTTCAGCTGCCTACAGAGCCAAGTTCAGCTGTCGACAGAGCCAACTTCAGCTGTTGACCGAGCCAACTTCAGCTGCCGACAGAGCCAACTTCAGCTGCCGACAGAGCCAACTTCAGCTGCCGACAGAGCCAAGTTCAGCTGTCGACAGAGCCAACTTCAGCTGTCGACAGAGCCAATTTCAGCTGTCGACAGAGCCAATTTCAGCTGTCGACAGAGCCGACTTCAGCTGTCGACAGAGCCAACTTCAGCTGTCGACAGAGCCAACTTCAGCTGTCGACAGAGCCAACTTCAGCTGTCGACAGAGCCAACTTCAGCTGTCGACAGAGCCAACTTCAGCTGTCGGCAGAGCCAACTTCAGTTGTCGAGAGAGGCAACTGTAGCTGCCATTGGTCGGCGTTTGCCGTCGACACGTGGACAGCAAACGCCGACCAATGGCGACAGCTTAGCATGAGCGTCGACATGGTGAGCGCTGTCGACATGGTGGGCAGCAGTCGGCGTGTCGAATACTGCAACAGTTGCTTTTGTCGACAGTAGCAGTTGCTTCTGTCGCTAGCTGAAGTTGGCTCTGTCGACAGCTGAAGTTGGCTCTGTTGACAGCAAAGTGCTGCTCGTCTGTTCGACGCCTTACAACGCTGCATTTGCGGCACACCGTATTCTGGCTAACCGTCTCGTCTCGGTTCTATCACAAAGTACGTAAGGCTGCGCCGCGCCCGAGCAGAGAGACCACTCAGAACAAACCGCCATTTTTGCTACGCACACATTGACATTACGTTTATAGGCATTCTCAAGCAGTTTCAAGCAGACTTACGACTAGACTGTCACGTGTTGTCTTAATGAATAAATGAGAGACATTGACATTTCACAACAAACAAGAAAATTTTGTTATAAAAAATTGCAGAGGTCCAGTGTCAATAAAATTTCGTATTGTCACAAATAAAACCTACAGAGTCAAAACAGTAGCAGCCTTAGTGAGCCTGGCAAGTATAGGTAATTATTTTTGAAGATGGCGGGAGCGGTCCCTCTGTACCCTCTATATTTTGTGGTTCTATTGCGGTCCGCTGCATGTCGTTGTTAATTACAAGCATTTGTTTTTCATTATCTATTTTTTCAAATAGGTTCGCGTTTGACCGTAATTCACCTGATCTTGAAGTGATGATGCGGCCTAAGGTGGAACACGCTTGCCTAGGATGAACCGGTTCAGTCGTGCCTTGAAGATCAGATTATACTTATTGAACAGAGAGGCGGGCAGTGAATTCCACAGTCTGGCAGTTCGCACAATAAATGTGCAATCAAAGCGCTTGGTTCGAGACCGTGGAACTTCAACCATATAGCGGTGACGCTTATGGTTATATTGATGGCTTTATGCGACAGTAATTACTAATTCATAAGAATAGATGTGCGGCCCGCCACAGCTCCAAGACAATTGGAGCGGTTTGACGGCTGGCTGCAAGTCAGAACGTTGATATCATGCGGCTTCATATTATAAAAATTTAAATGCAGCTTGCAGAACTCAAAACTCGAATCATTTATTTCAAATAAACCATTAACAGAGACTTTTGAATTGTCAATGAGTCAGTTAGAAAGTTGAGGCTAGTTGCCGCAACGTGTGCTGCAAGTGTGTTGGAGTCTTAGTAGCACTTAAAGTGTTAGTAGGTACACTGACGCGTTCGTATGCGACAGCGAGTCACTGCGGAACTTAAAGCGTTAGTAGGTACACTGACGCGTTCGTATGCGACAGCGAGTCACTGCGGAACTTAAAGCGTTAGTAGGTACACTGACGCGTTCGTATGCGACAGCGAGTCACAGCGGAACTTAAAGCGTTAGTAGGTACACTGACGCGTTCGTATGCGACAGCGAGTCACTGCGGAACTTAAAGCGTTAGTAGGTACACTGACGCGTTCGTATGCGACAGCGAGTCACTGCGGAACTTAAAGCGTTAGTAGGTACACTGACGCGTTCGTATGCGACAGCGAGTCACTGCGGAACTTAAAGCGTTAGTAGGTACACTGACGCGTTCGTATGCGACAGCGAATCACTGCGGAACTACTGCGTAACGAAATATCTGCAGAATGTTAGTACACTGCAGTTTTTTCGCAAACAAATGTCATTAATTTTCCCGTCTTTTCTTGAACTTTCCTCCATGTTACGTATTTTTATAATCTGCGTGACCAACTGCATATAATTCGGGATAGATTCTAATTATAATCAAAAATATTTCAATATTTTCGGCTTCCATGATGCGAAATTCTGTCCTCACCGACAGAACACGTGCGGACGCCTTGCGATGCGAAACACCACTAGCGAAACGTCTGCGTCTGTGTAACGACGATTTCTGCAGTTCCTTGCGAAACAATACCGACAAGGACGCAATTCATGCAGCTAGTGCTAGAGTAAGACATAGCGTATGCGAAATTCTGCGATACTACTGATAGATTTTTCGTTGTTTCGCTGCCGCATACGAACGCGTCGGCGTACTAACGCCTTTAGTGTAGTAATTTCGTGATGGCGCAGTGGTTAAGGCATCCGCCTTACCTACATGCCTGAGGTTCGCTCGTACCAGTATGAATTTTTCAATACTTACATATGTATTTTATCTTTGACATAACTGACATAGGTAATCGCCAATCCACCTTAAGCAACTATGGTGCCCCCTTGCTGAAAAATCTTTGATTAAAATAAATATAAATTCAAATGTTTATTGCATATCACATGTGTATAAAAGGTCTTAATAATTATAATATTATAGTTCACATGGACCCTGTCGGGCACAACAATATAATAAAATATGAGTAGTAGCACAATAAAAGAAAACAAATAAAAATATATAATTAAAAATCATTAAAAATTCAATTCAATTAAAACAAATAATGTCACAAATTAAAATTAAAGTCATCTAAATTCAATTACAAGCTCAATTAAATATAATCATATAAATAATGATGTAATTGTATATATATTCCTAGGTACTAAGTTTTTATAGAAAAGATCATATAAATAAATAATATTAAAATCATGATCATCCCAATTCGATGTTGTCATTAAAAAAATAATTTAGTGAGTACATTTATCCACCAATAGTTTTCTAAGCCGTTTATTAAATATTTTGTCATTTTGTTCCTCCTTTATGTCATTTGGTATTTTATTATATATTTTAATTGATGTTATATAAATCTATTACAGCGGGCAAGTCCAAACGAGCCAGTGCTCTAGTGGCCACTGTGGAGCGAGCGACCGAGATCTTCATCGAGCGAGGACAAACTATAGCGTACGAGAACCCCGATATCACACAGCAGATGCTCACTGCTGTCGAGGAGGTCAGGAAAGCTGGTATGTATACTCTTAATCTCGTGTACTATACTAATATTATCATTTATTTATTTATTTTCAGCCTGTATTGTCCCACTGCAGGGCAAAGGCCTCCCTTTCTTTTTTCCAATCCTCTCTGTCCAAACCTAGTGTGGACCAATCCCTCCTGTAAGCGTCAAGCTCATCCCGCCATCTTCGCCTAGGTCTACCTCGATGTCGCTGGACGTTTTCCGGGACCCACATTGTGGTTGCTTTAGCCCATGATATGTTCGACATGCGGACGATGTGGCCGGCCCAGTCCCACTTAAGCTTGGCTGCTTTTTGAGTGTCGTCGGTGATCCGTGTATGATATTATCATACTGATACTAATAATGGATGAATAATAATTTGTAATTTTTTTTTATTTTTTATTTTAATATGTGTGAACTGCCCATGGCACTGAAGCGTAAGTACATGGACATGTGTATTCTTCCCGTCTTAACCTATGGCTCACAGACTTGGTTTGACTAATTTCTCGTTTTTAGGGCCCATTAATTATGTCAACTATAATCCGTGGTGCTTAGCAACTGGGCTTCTCCTAGTTGTAAACGTCCCTTTGTGCCTATTGGCCTAGTTCTGGGGGCCAAGTCTGCTATTTTTATAATTTCGTCATTCCAACACGATCCCATTGTCATTTTGCTAAAAGTTCGTAATCTGCTAAATTCATAATGGTCGATCATTGGTCGGTCGAATTAAAAGCAATGACTGCACAATGACGTTCTAATGGTAGGTCACTGATCAAAGGAACTGTCAAAATTTTAGCAGATTACCGCCTAAGTCAGTCATTCAGTTGTCATTTTGTACGAGATTGTCAGTGGTTGACCATTGGAAAGTCATAATGACGCCATTATATTAGTAGATTACCAAACTTATCAAAATCAACAATTATGAAATCAATGATAGAACATTCTGACACTATTGTAATAGCAGACTTGAGGCCCTGTTCGGTCTCCTGCTTGATTTGGAGGGAAGTGGAAATATGTTTTTCTTACTCCTCGGCTGTTCTTTTCTGATTAATTTCGTTGCGGGATCCAAGACAGTTGAATCGTTTCTCTGGGACTTGTCGAGCTTCATTGCTTTGGCGCTTTTCTGGTGGTCGTCACTGCTGATTCTGACTTACAGGAGTTGCAGTGGTTTGGGAACAGTGTGGCGGGTTAAATCCTCGAAATCCAAATTCAACGTTTGCCAACCAATTTCCCTTACAAATTCAAGAAAATATTTCACCCCTAAGGGTGGAAAATTAAGGGATGACTGAAATGTTTTGGTGTCACCGTTTCGTAATTAATTTGTATAATAAGAAGTAGGCACTAAAAAGCGAAAAGATTAAAACATTAAACAAAAAAAGATAACAGCGTTAAAAAGAAAAGAACTCGCAAGTCGATGGCAATACAAAACAACATATAAAACCAAAGCCGCTGACTTGCGAATTTGAAGTTATTTCTTAATTCTTTTAAGGTGGTTGTCTTTTTATGTAAAAAAGTTTTTTAATTAATTTATCGTGAATTCTCCTGGCACAGGAGCAGCAATGTCCCTAGCTGCGCGCGAGTTCTCAGAGGAGCCGTGCGCGTCCTCAGTCCGCTCCAGCATGGTGCGGGCGGCGCGGGGACTGCTGTCGGCTGTCACTCGTCTGCTGATCCTCGCAGACATGGTGGACGTGCATCTGCTGCTCAACAAGCTCAACACCGTGAGTATTTGTAGCTGGAGATTAAAATAAAAACTTGGTTTACTATGAACTATAATTGAGGAGCTCGTGGCTAAGTTAAAGCCGTACAAATCGTTTGCTCAAAAGTTAAGCTACGCTAGTCGCAGTCGGTCTGTGGATGGGTGACCATCCCTTTCATACCGAGTTCCCTCCATGCCTCGGAAAGCACGTAAAGCCGTTGGTCCCGGTTGTCAATTGTAGATCTGTGGCAGTCGTTATGGTAGTCAGAAGCTAGCTTTTTTGAAGTGAAAAGCCGGGCCTTTTTCACTTCAAAAAAGGAAGAGGTCCTCAATTCGACTATCGGTTTTTCTTCGTACGTCTTACGCGATTTCTCCGATAAATGTAAATCAATTTGGATCAGTATGTCTACTCTGTTACAATCTCCCTCGGTTAACACCTAGGTGAAGTGAGCTGATATCCGATTGTAGTGCTTTGTAGATCCCTAGCATCGGGACGGATAACAACTCATTTCACCAAGGTGGTCACCAAGGGAGATTGTAACAGAATAGCTCTGCAGGTACTCAGGGGTGGTTCCGTATATATTTTATCGAATGAAATCAGCGCTCATTAAAAAAATCAACACAAACAAAAAAGTGACTCAAAATGATGTTTTAGTTACTTCAATCCTTGGAGGACTTTCAATCTCTGTTTTAACTGTGTTGCCGTTTCTTAATGGATTTGGATGATAACGAAGTATTAAAAAGCGCAAAATAAAAAGACTTTTATAAAAAGACAACCCCCTTAAATAACAAAAAAAAGTGATAAATAACTTTAGCACAGAACACACATAAGTTTCAGAAGTCAGTGGCATTCCAAAGCCACCGATTTCGGCCAAAAGAAAATAGATTTTCACGGTCTACTTCAAAGGAACCTAAATAAAATACTCGTCCCCAGGTCGAGAACGACTTAGACAAGCTGAAGTCAGCATCTTCCCAGTCAGAACTGCTGGAATCAGCTCGGCAGTTCGGTCGCTCAGCATGCGAACTGGCCGCCCAGGCCGCGCGGAGACAACGTGAGCTGAAGGAACCGCGAATGAAGGATGAGCTGGCCGCCGCCAGAGCAGTGCTCAAGAAACACTCCACCATGCTGCTGACGGCTTCTAAGGTAAGGTAGACCAGTAGACCAGCAGTAGACCATCAGTAGACCAGCAGTAGACCGCGAGCTGAAGGATGAGCTGGCCGCCGCTCGAGTAGTGCTGCAAGAAACACTCCACCATGCTGCTGAGGGCTTCTAAGGTGAGGTAGAGCAGTAGACCAGCAGTAGACCTGCAGTAGACCAGCAGTAGACCGCGAGCTCAACGAGCCGAGCATGAAGGGAATCACTCCACCATGCTGCTGACGGCTTGTAAGGTGAGGTAGACCAGTAGACCAGCAGTAGACCAGTAGTAGACCACGAGCTCAAGGAGCCGAGCATGAAGGGAAACACTCCACCATGCTGCTGACGGCTTGTAAGGTGAGGTAGACCAGTAGACCAGCAGTAGACCAGTAGTAGACCACGAGCTCAAGGAGCCGAGCATGAAGGGAAACACTCCACCATGCTGCTGACGGCTTGTAAGGTGAGGTAGACCAGTAGACCAGCAGTAGATCAGTAGTAGAACGCGAGCTCAAGGAGCTGAGCATGAAAGGAAACACTCCACCATGCTGCTGACGGCTTCTAAGGTGAGGTAGACCGCGAGCTGATGTTCACATTTTAGGACCCATTAAGTAATGTATTTGGGAGGAGCTAGCGAATGCCGTACAGATCGATCGGTCAACCTTTAAGCTCTACTTGCTGCTAGAGCAGTTGGTCTGAACTGCTCGAGCAGTTATCAATGGCAGCTTCAAGCAGTTGACTATGACTGCTCGAGCGGTCCGTGTATGTTGATCATTGCACAACTGCTCGAGCAGGTGTATGGCCGGCCTTATTGTAATAATAATAATCATTTATTGCAATAAGTATTGGTAGGTACAGTGTTGGTCTTAAAGTTAGTAATTCGGTTCCTTATGTATAGTCAGTTAAGTGATATGCAAAACATATTTATAATGCTACAGAACATTAGGTATGTCCAATGGCATGCTTTAATATTAAAATAAAATTCAATACTCAATAATTGTTGTCACATTAATTTAAAACTGATTATTATTTAACATTATTCATAGGATAAAAACATTTTTCCAGAACCATAGTTTTAACCTTATAAACAATAAATTATTAGTTAGCTCTTTAAAGTCCTTTGGTATTTTATTATATATAAGTCCACACATATTAACAATTATTTTTATACAAGGCAGTTCTCGGTGGCCTGTATGTATGTCGTGTCCAATATAAACCTCTAAAACGTTCCATTTCCTCTCCAGGTCTACGTACGTCACCCAGAACTGGCTGCAGCGAAGGCCAACCGTGACTATGTCCTGCGTGCAGTATGCTGTGCTGTCGACAGCATCTCTTGCGTAGCCAAGGGACAGCCTATACCTGTAGTCGGTAAGCTACAACTAAAACACCAGCTTATTATTAATCTAATACCTTTAAACAAGCAATTCTTGTATAATCACGCTCGCGTCGAAGTTCGACCGATGGGGATGGGCGCTCTTAATATTACAGCAGTTAGGTAAGTACCTAACTGCACCTGAAACTGGTCGCAAACAGACTGACTTGGATGCTGGAAAATGGAAATCTGCTAAACAGGAGGCAGTATGGTTTCCGACCACAATGCGGGACAGAGGACGCACTCTACGATACTGTGGACTATATCCGGCGGGGTGTTCAAGCCAAAAAAATAGTTGCCGTGGTGTCGTTGGACATCGAGGGTGCGTTCGACAACGCCTGGTGGCCCGCCATACTGCATCAACTGCAAGCAAAAGGCATAGACGCACAGACTTTGAAACTCCTAAATAGCTACCTGTCATCCAGAACCATCACTTTGGAGTACATGGGAAACACGGTCTCCAAACCAACCACTAAAGGCTGCATACAGGGATTTGCAAATTGCGCTGCTGAGATGAGAAATCTCAGCAGCGCAATTTGCAAATACATAGCACTCGGCACTGACCGTGTGAGCGACGATGACTAGTTTCAGTGGTTCAAACTGAGTCGTGGCGTTTTGATTGATGAATGGTGGAGCTAGCCACATTTCCCGAGGAATGAACCATGGACCTGTTGGCGAAATATTTAATTATTGACGTGAATAAGTTTTAAAATTTGCTTCCGTAGTATGAGGAAAATTAAGTGTGACTGACACTAGCTTGGCCACCATCAGGGATTTTAATTTTGAAAACACAAAAAAAAGTCGCTAATTAGTCGAAATTTGTCTCCAAATATCAGAATTTGTCGGTCGCTGGTTCTCTCAGTTAAGTAACTGAGAGATCATAACTGTATGTAATTTTTTTCGTATACCAATCAAGGTGTCATGAAATATGGGGAGGTTAGAATGATTGTCCCACTGCTGGGCAAAAGTCTCTTCTCATACAGAGAAGACACGAGCATTGATCACCACGTGCGCTCAAGGTGGATTGGCGATTTCAGACCTATATTAATTACTAGCTTCTGCCCGCGTGATTATCTTACGAATCCGTATTTTTGACGTGTTAACGTTTTAACTTTTTCGTGCGTGCAGTCGGTGTTACGAACACGTGTCACGTTCCACCTGAGCCTGAGCGTGCAAGCGAGAGCGCGGAACAAGCGATAGAGAGGCACGATCGGCCCAAGGAATAAGCTCCGCCCACCTCGACGGAAGCCATTATTTGCTTATGTTATATATGTTAGCCATTATGTTTCTTTATGACGTTATCACGTAAAACTATCGTCCGTAAACCGACTTTACAGACAACCAATTTTTTTTTAAATAGATAAATGTAGCATTTAGGGAGCTTGCTTGTAGAATTTACGAGAATAGAATAGAATTAAAAAAAAAAGAAGCGGCACGACAGTTCTGGAGATTAGCGCATACAAATAATAAACAAACTAATCTCTTTAGTTTTAAAATGTTCATATGTACAGACGCCAGCACATCAACCTATCTCAAATTCTTCCAATTGAACATAAACCTTATCCTTTTTCCAATAAAGTTGAATAACTATCAAAGAAAGGATAATGCCAGAAACTATATAGAACTTTGCCCCACTCAATAAAAGTCATGTGCAATATGTAGCATCTTACTGTTTATTTATTGCTGATAACTAAACATTAGTCTTAGTGACTGTAGAACTGTAAAACAATAAATGACATTGAGTATAGGTTAAATTGAATTTTAGGTAAAATGAGTTTGTATTTTGTGGGTAGGTATTTCGTAATCCGCAAGTTCTAAGGAAAAACAATTTAGTATAGAAAGGTTCTATATTCATTACAATAGGGTATTTTACTCTATACGAGAAAAAATCTATAAATATGTTATTGAGACAGTTTAGGCACAAAGCAGTCGGAAAATGTAAGTTTTAGTTCATAAAATAACAAAACAATTTTTTAAATTCATTTCAAAGTTTTCAGTATTTTTAATCTGTTATAAAACACCGTGAAATTGTAACGGCCATGTTATTACGCCGTACGGCTGTCTAAACAAAAATTGTCAACTATCAGTCAACCGATTGGCGTAATATAGGCTTTGTACTTTTATTATTTTCGTAACTAACGTATTTTTTTTCATGATTACACCTATTACAAAATATGCGTTTAATTATTTTTAAATTATATACAATTATCATATTTAATATGAGCTCATTTGATACAAAACGAACTGACGTCATTTACGCTGAGCAATATGGCGTCCAGTAAGAGGCGTTTTCGTCAAACTACGCGCGAAATTTGAAAATTTAAAATTTAGATGCATTTTTATGGCACATAACGATTGAATAAAAATTTTGTGTATTTTTTTGGTGGCATATTAGCACTACAGAATTTCATTGAGACACTTTTCAAAAATGGGTGTAATACCCTATTATTTTCATTAATTTACTTTTCTGTACATGGGTGGGGCAGGATCTGGCATTGTCATTTGACTGATTAGGGTAACTTTTGTGCTGGGCTCTGTGTCTAAGTAAGAATTGAAAAAAATAATAGGAAAATAAAGAAAGTAGTTTACCAGTCAAAAATAATGCACTATTATTTTCTCTTGCAGGTGGTAATCGTCCCGTCGAAGGTCCAGGAGAACTGGCTCAAGCGCTCGACGACTTTGATGTGAGTATCTAAGATTTCAAAGTATTCTAGAATAGCACGCAATAAACGTTTTGGCTTTTGACTTTGACTTATTCTGCGTTTATTTTCTCAAAGATCCTTATGTTTTTTTTTCAAAATATAGCCTTTTGTTACTCAGGGAAAATGTAGCATTTTAATGATGAAAGAATTTTTATAATTGAACCAGTAGTTTTTGACTTAAATCGAAATAAACAAATTAGCTAATTTTCCCTCTGTATTACTATTTATCCCAGTTAAAAAAAGGTAGTTTCAATGAGGCTTGTCGCTACGCTAAAGCCGTAGCAGGAACCGTTACGAATCTATCGATCCTTAAGGATTTACCTATGGTTCAGCAAAACCCTAAAAATTACAGCACGAAGGGTTCCGTTCCATTATCTATACACATTACATTAGACACTATATTATAACCTTTTTTTAATATCGAGCATAAACGTTTGTTGTATCGGAGCCTCCCTTAAATATTTATTTGATTTTGTTTTTAGTTTTTTTTTGTTTTTAATTCATTGTTATAGCAACAACAGAAATAGGTACATAATTTGTGAAAATTTCAATTGTCTAGCTATAATGGTTCATGAGATATAGCCTGGTGAGAGACGTCCAGACAGACAGAAGAACAGTGAAGTCTTAGTAATAGGGTCCCGTTTTTACTCTTTGGGTACGGAAAATGAAAAAAAAATGAGGCTCGTAGAAGCAGGAATGTAAAACATTTTATTCCAAACATTAAATAAAAACAATTTTATTTAAATTGTTTTAACACTTTAATTAATATTTTTAAGATCGATCTAAATATATTGTAAATGGAGCATAGTTCAAAGTCAAAGTCAAATCACATAAGGCACTTTTGAACGTCAAATGAAAAAAAAAAATTGATTGATTCTAGGTGCCCATTCCAAAAGGTAGTTTTGTATGGAGAAGAATGGGCAAGAAACTCCATACTTACTCTTTTAAAAACGATGTTAACAATATTTGCATTTACAGGAATTATATAATTATACGTGAATACGATGTACCTTGCATAAAAACACTAGGTATTTGAAAGTGTGTACAAAGTATCACAGATTAAGGAATGACAGACTAAGTTATATGTACATAGATACACAGTGTTCACATATTATTACAATTAATGTTGAAACAGTAGACGACCACTCCTTATATTTTAACAAACAATGAATCAGTATGTGAGCCTGAGCAGTGTATAAAAAAAGAGTCAAATATATATATGTACATATTTATACTAAGTATGTAATTAGGTTAGGTTAAAACGTTGTGGGAAAGGCTTTTGCCGTGTTCCTATGTTTTCTATTTTTTATATAATCAAGTCAAATTTGTTTTCTGAATGTTTGAACACAGCGGAAAATCATGCCAATTTTTTAGGTTTTTGAATATTCATATCTCTTTTAATAATAAATTTATGAGAAAAAGGAAAACATAGGGACATGCCAATAGTAGCCATGGATATTTTAAAAAAATAATAATTGATCTACTGGCATTATCCAGGAAGGAAACAGGGGACTAAATTTGTATGGAAAAACGGCCCTTGTGTTTCCTCTTAACATTGAATGTGTTCCATCGTCACCAGGAGCGTATGGTGATGGAGCCCCTCGCGTACTCCGAGCTGCGCACCAGACCCTCGCTGGAGGAGAGGCTCGAGTCCATCATCTCCGGCGCCGCGCTCATGGCCGACAGCTCGTGCACCAGGTAACGACGACTGTACCTACATACCGCAAGGGGGTAGGGGGTACCTACATACCGCAAGGGGGTAGGGGGTACCTACATACCGCAAGGGGGTAGGGCGTACCTATATACCGCAAGGGGGTAGGGGGTACCTACATACCGCAAGGGGGTAGGGCGTACCTACATACCGCAAGGGGGTAGGGGGTACCTACATACCGCAAGGGGGTAGGGGGTACCTACATACCGCAAGGGGGTAGGGGGTACCTACATACCGCAAGGGGGTAGGGGGTACCTACATACCGCAAGGGGGTAGGGCGTACCTACATACCGCAAGGGGGTAGGGCGTACCTACATACCGCAAGGGGGTAGGGGGTACCTACATACCGCAAGGGGGTAGGGCGTACCTACATACCGCAAGGGGGTAGGGGGTACCTACATACCGCAAGGGGGTAGGGGGTACCTACATACCGCAAGGGGGTAGGGGGTACCTACATACCGCAAGGGGGTAGGGGGTACCTACATACCGCAAGGGGGTAGGGGGTACCTACATACCGCAAGGGGGTAGGGCGTACCTACATACCGCAAGGGGGTAGGGGGTACCTACATACCGCAAGGGGGTAGGGGGTACCTACATACCGCAAGGGGGTAGGGGGTACCTACATACCGCAAGGGGGTAGGGCGTACCTACATACCGCAAGGGGGTAGGGCGTACCTACATACCGCAAGGGGGTAGGGGGTACCTACATACCGCAAGGGGGTAGGGCGTACCTACATACCGCAAGGGGGTAGGGGGTACCTACATACCGCAAGGGGGTAGGGGGTACCTACATACCGCAAGGGGGTAGGGCGTACCTACATACCGCAAGGGGGTAGGGGGTACCTACATACCGCAAGGGGGTAGGGGGTACCTACATACCGCAAGGGGGTAGGGGGTACCTACATACCGCAAGGGGGTAGGGCGTACCTACATACCGCAAGGGGGTAGGGCGTACCTACATACCGCAAGGGGGTAGGGGGTACCTACATACCGCAAGGGGGTAGGGCGTACCTACATACCGCAAGGGGGTAGGGGGTACCTACATACCGCAAGGGGGTAGGGGGTACCTACATACCGCAAGGGGGTAGGGGGTACCTACATACCGCAAGGGGGTAGGGGGTACCTACATACCGCAAGGGGGTAGGGCGTACCTACATACCGCAAGGGGGTAGGGGGTACCTACATACCGCAAGGGGGTAGGGGGTACCTACATACCGCAAGGGGGTAGGGGGTACCTACATACCGCAAGGGGGTAGGGCGTACCTACATACCGCAAGGGGGTAGGGCGTACCTACATACCGCAAGGGGGTAGGGGGTACCTACATACCGCAAGGGGGTAGGGCGTACCTACATACCGCAAGGGGGTAGGGCGTACCTACATACCGCAAGGGGGTAGGGGGTACCTACATACCGCAAGGGGGTAGGGGGTACCTACATACCGCAAGGGGGTAGGGGGTACCTACATACCGCAAGGGGGTAGGGCGTACCTACATACCGCAAGGGGGTAGGGGGTACCTACATACCGCAAGGGGGTAGGGCGTACCTACATACCGCAAGGGGGTAGGGGGTACCTACATACCGCAAGGGGGTAGGGGGTACCTACATACCGCAAGGGGGTAGGGCGTACCTACATACCGCAAGGGGGTAGGGGGTACCTACATACCGCAAGGGGGTAGGGCGTACCTACATACCGCAAGGGGGTAGGGCGTACCTACATACCGCAAGGGGGTAGGGGGTACCTACATACCCCCAGTTTGTTCAATAGAGGGCGGATCTATTGACATCAACTGTGCATAATACGGATGTAGGTCACCATTTACCAATAATTTAACCTTAAGAACGTGTATTCGATTCGTGCCGAGTGCGGGGGACGCAGTCTTTAATCGGACACATTTTTTAATTTATTGTAATAAAAATAATACATATTTGTAAAAAGTAACAAAACCAAATCATTTTACTTTGTGTTGCAAGCAGTAGATTTTTTTTTATATTCTTTTAATAAGAAATTAAGGAGTAAAGTGGTTTCATCTCAATGATTTGGAGGTGATTTGACATTTTTTTTTTCTTGTTATGTGATACCGATAGGAAAATTGTGGCTAAACCAAATTACGTATCATATCATGTAGATTACTAACAATTTTTTTCAGATGTAATTTCTCTGTAAATGCCTACGAAAAGTTGCTTCATCTGCATGCTTCTATCAAGCTTTTTTCGAGAGAGCAGCCTTAAGGGGCTATTAAACGACTTTTACAGATTTTAAACTGATAATCACGTCAAAATGTGCAGTGTAAATGAATTGAAAAAAATATATGTTGAACTAGAACATTCTCTTAATCACTTAGTAAGTGAATATTTTTAATTATATTCATATTATATAGTTTAATTAATACGTGAAGTTGTGTCTGACGCGGACAAAACATTGACAATCACACAAAATCTACCAGGTATAACTAAACGAAACTTACACCATCTTACAGACAATTTTATTATCTATCTTTTAGTATACGCCTTTTTTTTAATTTTGATAGAATACTACTTTTATTTAATTTTTTCGACTAAACTTTGAGAGTTTTGAACGCAAAACTGATGCAGAACGGACGCAGACTGCGTCCGAACTTTCAAAATTTAGTCGAAAAAATTAAATAAAAGTAGTATTCTTTCAAAATAAAAAAAAAGGCGTATACTAAAAGATAGATAATAAAATTGTCTGTAAGATAGTGTAAGTTTCGGATAATTATACCTGGTAGATTTTGTGTGATTGTCAATGTTTTGTCCGCGTCAGACACAACTTCACGAGTTAATTAAACTATTTAATATGAACTTAATCAAAAATATTCAGTTTCTATATGATTAAGAGAATGTTCTAGTTTAACATATATTTTTTTCAAATCATTTACACTGCACATTTCGACGTGATTGTCAGTTTAAAATCTGTAAAAGTCGTTTAATAGCCCCTTAAGAGCGTGTATTCGATTCGTGACGAAAACTTCATATTTTCGCGTTTTGCCCAGAGCAATATCGTAATGATGTGAGCAGATTATTTAAAGACAATTACAGTTTTAGAAAAAATTAAGTCTTGATTTAGGGAAATACAGAGTGTATAATTTTTAATTATGGTTTTTTAAAGCGAAGACAATCCTTTCATAGCGTTTTACGAAAATAGACGTCACAGTTAACTTTCAGGACGCATACAACCATTACAGTATGCCAAAATATAACGTTTCACGTTTTTCCAACAGGATAATACAGTCTTAAAGTGTTTAACAGACCCAAAATTACGAAAATATTACTATTATGTATTAAAAAACAATGTTGAAAAAGTACAAAATCGGTTCACTTTTACAATTTTTTTTCACCTGTATTTCAATAAAAACATAACTGATATAATTATTTTATGAAAATAAAAGTTATGTTTAATATACTGAATATTTTTTAGTCCGTTATACGAACTCATTTATATTAGACAATTATTTTAAAAAGCACTGTAAAACATCGCGCGCTGTCGTTTGCCGATCAATTTCAATGATTCGTGCTTATTTCGTGCGTATCGGCAAACTACTGAGAATCGACTATCGATCAAACACTATCGAAAAACACTACAGCCGACCCAATCCAGCATTGATACAGTCGCAAAATCGCAGATCGCTGACGCCAAAAGTAGCGTGTGTTTTTGCCCTAATTGGTTTAATTAATAATAATAATAATATGTGGGGACATTTTTCACACACGGCCATCTGACCCCAAACTAGGGAGACCCTGTACTATGGATGTCAGACAGCTGATGTACATACACAAATACATTTTTTTTTTTGAAAATACATACATATATAGATAAACAACACCCAGACACAAGGCAAACACAAGTGCTCATCACACAAATGTTTACCCTGGGCGGGAATTGAACCCGCAACACGCTGCGCAGCAGTCGATCGCTCAGCCACTGCACCAACCGTGTCGTCAATTGAAACAAACAAATACTTTGACTTAGAAATAACATACCCTCCATTGTACCCTTAGATTCGACATGAATGACGTAACCTAAATTTGTAATAAAATTTAACTGATTTTAAAAGAGTGTTCATGGAGTTTCTTGCTCGTTCTTCTCCATAGAAACCTACTGTTTGGAACGAGCAACTAGCTTCAACTTTGTGACTGACTGACTCTGACAATTCAAAAGTACCTGTAAATGCTTTAATTGAAATAAATGATTTTGAGTTTGAGTTTGAGTTTCATAAATATACACATTTCTCAGGGACGAGCGTCGCGAACGCATCGTTGCGGAGTGCAACGCGGTGCGACAAGCGTTACAGGACCTGTTACACGAGTATATGGCCAATGTAAGTATTTAGAAACCCACTAATATATTTTCATCCCTTCTATTCGAAAAGTGTCGTTTTGTTCCTCTATAAGCGGGAGCAAAGTAGCTCTTTTCTGCACTACACTTTTTAGCGGGCAGTAATGAGAATTGAATTTGGTACATGATTTGTTTATTGAAATCGAACGCAAATTGTATAAATTACTGGCTGTACGGTGCGGCCAGGCGCAGTAACTAAAAAAAATAAACAAAAGCGCTCGATTTTCTTCACTGTTCTTATAATCGGTATGGTCTTTATTGTAATTTGCAAAAAAATGAGTTCTACGTAGAGTTCTGAAAGTGATAGTGTATTAACTCCTGAAACAATAAAAATAGAAGCTAATAACGTCATACTAAACTTAATACCTACGAAATCCCGGGAGAAATATTTTCTCATAGAAGGAGATGAAAAGTAGAGTATATGACTCGAGAACAAAATTTTTTTTCCCTCAGGCGATGTACTTTGAATCCCTCACTACGTTCAGGATTCTATTTTATATAGAATTTCTATTCAGATTCTAGAATCCTTCGCTTCCCTCTGGATTCAAAATAGCGCCCTCGCCATAAAAATATCATTTTGCTCCCTTGTCATACAATCTACTATTTCATCCCTTCTATTCGAAAAGTGTCGTTTTGTTCCTCTATAAGCGGGAGCAAAGTAGCTCTTTTCTGCACTACACTTTTTAGCGGGCAGTAATGAGATTTGAATTTGGGACATGAATCGTTCATTGAAATCGAACGCAAATTGTATAAATTACTGGCTGTAAGTGTTGGCTGTACGGTGCCAGGCGCGGTGACTAAAAAAAACATCTTTTTTTTTTTATTAAACTTATTCAGAAATAACTTAAAAGTGTCTCTTATTTATTTTCTCATAGAAGGAGATGAAAAGTAGAGTATATGACTCGAGTGCAAAAATATTTTTCCCTCAGGCGATGTACTATCGTGGTCACACCCGCCTGACCACCACTAAGTTCATTTTTGCTTGCACTCAAAAGATGGAAGCGCTCTCTACCCCGCCCCGTTGACTTCGCAGGCGCCAAGGGTATTTTTTTTTAACTGAGCAGGCGGGAAAGTCGGCGATAGTACTTTGAATCCCTCGCTGTGCTCGGGTTTCTATTCTAGCATCCTTCGCTTCGGTCTGGATCCTAAATAACGCCGTCGCTATAAAAATATTATTTTGCTCCCTTGTCATACAATCTACTATTGATAATGATGACTTATTAACACGCTTCTTTTACATTGCTCAGGCACTGTTTATTTTAAAAATATTTATTTTTATTTTGGATTGGAATATGTTTTTTAGTATTGTTACGAAATGGGATACGGGATAAATGATTTACACCAAACAAAACACTAACACTTTATTTAAAAAGTCACTAACACAGTAATCAGTCACTTACAAATATCACTTGATAATCACTTTAATAATAATATCAGAAAGTACTCTGCGACTGCGTCGCGCCCGAGCAGAGAGACCACTCAGAACAAACCGCCATTTTTCACACGCACACATTGACATTACGTTTATAGGCATTCTCAAGCAGTTTCAAGCAGACTTACGACTCGACTGTCACGTGTTGTCCGAATGAATTGTAATTGACATTTCATGACAAGCAGGAAAATTTTGTTATACAAAATTGCAAAGAGTTCCAACCAGTGTCAATAAAATTTCATATAATAAAACCTACAGAGTCAATACAGTAGCAGCCCTAGTGAGTCTGACAACTTTACATAATTAGTTTAGAAGATGGCGGGAGCGGTCCTTCTGTACCTACCCTTTATATTTTGTGATAATAGTCTTTATTACCCAAGAAAGAGGTACAATATTGTGTGAAGTCCCTGACTCCTGTGCTAGGTGATAAACCTGTGTTACAAGAGCCAGTACCCTCTCCCAGTAGAGAGTAGAACTTTGATCGCAGTAGTCGCAGTTTTCCGTTTCGCATCCAAAAACCAACTAAATGCCCTGACTGCCCGCCATTTATAATTATGTGGCTTCGGTCATATTCGAGAACATTCTAGCAAACACGGGAGTGGTCTGGAATGTTGCAACTTACTCGACACTTAACCATCCCGAAAAATAGAATGATCTCGAATGTTCCAAAATATTTGTAGTTCCGATACTCGATAATAGATGACGCTGGTTGTGGCGTAGTTCTGCTATTCGACAATAGATGTCGCTACCTAGCCTAGTTCTGCTACTCGATAATAGGTGGCCTTAATTAACATGCTGTAGGTCCTATGGATTAGCCACCGTGTGGTGCCGGCTGCGAATAGCACCACCCCATTTCTACTTTCTACCCGTGGATGTCGTAGAAGGCGACAGAGGGATATTGACCAGAGGATCGGCAGCAGCGTCCTTCTGAGTACCATAAAACCCCCCCTAGTGGGCATCTAAAGGTTGCCATGATGATGATATATTGGCTCATCGAGCCAGTACCAAGTAGTAATGTGAAGACAGTCTTCTTCGCAGCCGGGCAAGCCCGAGCAGTCGGGGGGCCTGGAGCGAGCCATCGAGAACATGTGCCGCAAGACCAGGGACCTTCGCCGACAGCTGCGCAAGGCTGTCGTGGACCACGTGTCTGACAGGTAACTACTTACTATAGTAATAATAGGTTATTACAACAATTTTTAAAAAGTGTTAATGAAATTCTGTAGTGCTAATAGGCCACCAAAAAAAACACAAAATTTTCATTCAATCGATAAGTGCCATAAAAATGCATCTAAATTTTTTTTTTTTTAATTTCGCTCGTAGTTTGACGAAAATGCCTCTTACTGGACGCCACATTGCTCAGCGTAAATGACGTCAGTTCGTTTTGTATCAAATGAGCTCATATTAAATATGATAATTGTGTATCATTTAAAAATAATTAAATGCATATTTTGTAATAGGTGAAATAATGAAAAAAATACGTTGGTTACGAAAATAATAAAAGTACAAAGCCTACATTACGCCAATCGGTTGACTGACAGTTGACAATTTTTTGTTTACACAGCCGTACGGCGTAATAACATGGCCGCTACTATTTCACGATGTTTTATAACAGATTAAAAATATTGAAAACTTTGAATTTAATTTAAAAATTTGATTTGTTATTTTATGAACTAAAACTTACATTTTCCGACTGCTTTATGCCTAAACTGTCTCAATAACATATTTATAGATTTTTCTCGTATAGAGTAAAATACCCTATTCACTATCATCTGCCTAGCCTTTTCCTAACTAAATGCAGCTGAATACCAGTGTTTTACAAGGAGTGACTGCCTATAGGACCTCCACAACCCAGTTACTAGGTAACACGATACCCCTTGGTAAGACTGGTTGTCAGACTTTTTGGCTTCTGACTACTCACAACGACTGTGTCTGAATGACAATAACATTGCACGAAAATTGGCGCGCGGAGATTTCACAAAACTTGTTTTTGTAGGCGGTTGTCTTTTATGTTAAAAAGTTTTTTTTTATTATCTCTTTAATGCCTACTTAGGTCAGGTAAATTGCGGTAAAACCAAGCCTATTTGATAATAAAAAAAAAACTCTATCATCCTATTTAATTAAGAAACAGTAAATCCTAACAAATATGGGTCATCCCTTCATTTTCCACCCTCAGCGGTGGAATTTCTTCATGAATGAATTATATGAGACCTAAAAAATTATGAATTAAAAAAAGGCTTAAGTTTAACGAACCTTCAGATATAGTAAATGACCTCCAAAAATAGTAAATGATCACCAACATTTAACCAAAGTATTGTAGAAATGTATGAGTTTGACTGTAAAAAGCGATTTACGTTTGCCGGAGAAATCGCGTAACAAATCGCGCACATACTTAATGCAAATTTAAGACTTATACGGTTTTCTCATGGATGCCATTGTCAGAACTGGACCAAATTACAATGGGACCACACGGGAAGCACTAGCTTTCAAATAAAAAAAGAAACATCAAAATCGGTTCAACCAGTCCAAAGAAATCACGTAACAAACATTAAAAAAAAATACAGACGAATTGATTACCTTCTCCTTTTTTGAAGTCGGTTGAAAAGCGATTTCGTTCTGGCGTAGGGGGTCACAGCTAACCTAACCATGTCGGATTTGCCCCAGGGGGGACTTAAGGGTCCTAAGAATTGGTGATCATTTACTATTTTTGCTAGTTATTATATTTATTCCCTTAAAAAAAGAATCATCGAAATCGAACTACACTGAAAAAGTAATGCGTGGTCAGACATAAAACAAATACGTGTCGAATTTAGAACACCCTGATTTATTTTTGAAGACAGTCAAAAAGACCAACATGTGTCTCTTCTTCCAGTTTCCTGGAGACCAATGTTCCTCTGCTGGTGCTGATGGAAGCTGCACGCAACGGGAACGAGAAGGAAGTCGAGGAGTATGCCCTCGTATTCACTGAACACGCCAACAAACTTGTAGAGGTAAGAATACCAGCCTTTGACTGTCCCACTACAAGGTATAGGCCTCTTCTCATACAGAGAAAACGGATTATATACTTACACTGCTCAACATTGTCTAAGGTGTATACAAGGTGTAACGTCAAATACGCAAAACCTGAAAGTAGTTTGAACAGAATAACGAGCAGAATCAATTGAACCACTTTTTACACACGACACGACACGATTGGCGCAGTGGTTGAGCGATTGACTGCTGTGCAGCGTGTCGCGGGTTCGATTCCCGCCCAGGGTAAATATTTGCGTGTGAGCACTTGCGTTTGCCTTGTGTCTGGGTGTTGTTTATCTATATATGTATGTATTTAAAAATGTATTTGTGTATGTATATCTATAGATAGATAGATAGCCGTGTGTGAAAATATCCCCACATATTATTATTATTATATTATTATCAGAATAACGAGCAGAATCAATTGAACCACTTTTTAATATAGGTCACATTTTTTTTTAAATCTTCATTAAACATGTTGCCCTGTCTATTTATTAATAGGTCAAGCCATCACGTGTGCAAACCTGCTAATATAGGTAAAAAAACACAAGTGGTGATCGTCCAATTTAAATTTTCTCATACGTGGGATAATAGTAGTTCTTATTTCAATGCAAATAAGAGTCTTGCATCCAGGGGGCCAAGTCTGCTATTTTTATAATTTCGTCATTCCAACACGATCTCATTATCATTTTGCTAAAAGTTCGTAGTCTGCTAAATTCATAATGGTCCATCATTGGTCGGTCGAATTAAAAGCAATGACTGCACAATGACGTTCTAATGGTAGGTCACTGATCAAAGGAACTGTCAAAATTTTAGCAGATTACCGCCTAAATTATTCAGGTATCATTTTGTACGAGATTACCATTCTATATCATTTCTTTCAATGGCGTGTCAGTGGTTGACCACTGGAAAGTCATAATGACGCCATTATATTAGTAGATTACCAAACTTGCCAAAATCAACAAATAAGAAATCAATGATAGACCATTCTGACACTATTGTAATAGCAGACTTGAAGCCCAGTAAGCGCGGCGCAGCGGCCCGGTGATATACCTACCGACTCCTCCCTCGACAGAGCGTCGTCGCAGACGCATGAAATGATCAGAATTGCCAGTAAAACTTAAACAGCACATGAAACCTTATTTTTTTTATGATTTTTTTTCTCTCAGAATTAGGTTAATTGAATTAAAAATCATTTGGAGTGTCTGAGGTTTTGCGTGTTTAACGTTACACCTTGTATACTACTCCGGGCTATGCATCTTAAGGCTGAATAAAACTAAATATACTTAAAAGCTATAATTGTAATATCATATTGTGTCATCCCAGGTTGCCAACCTCGTCTGCTCGATGTCTAACAATGAGGACGGCGTGAAGATGGTGCGTCACGCCGCAGAACACATCGAGGCGCTGTGTCCACAAGTGAGTCTAGCATTACTACTTACTTGAACCGGGATACATATTCTTGTTGTTGACATATAACACTTTCCGAAGTGTCTGTGACACGTCCCGAAGAGCTTACTGAAACACATCCCGAAGTGTCTGGGATACGTCCCGAAATATCTTGTGATACGTCCCGAAGTGACTGTGACACTGAAGTGCTTAATAAAACGCGTCCCGAAGTGTATGTGACACGTCCCGAAATGTTTAGTAAAATGCGTCCCGAAGTGTCTGTGACACGTCCCGAAGTTCTTAGTAAGACGCGCCCCGAAGTATCGTGACACGTCCCGAAGTGCTTAGTAAACCGCGTCCTTTAGCGCCTGACACGTCCCGAAGTATCCTGTGATACGTCCCGAAATGCATAGTAAAACGCGTCCCCAAGTGTCTGTGACACGTCCCGAAGTATCTGACACGTCCCGAAGTACCTGGCGACACTCGTGTCTGTGACCTGTCCCGAAGTGCTTAGTAAACCGCGTCCCGTAGCGCCTGACACGTCCCAAAGTATCCTGTGATACGTCCCGAAATGCATAGTAAAACGCGTCCCGAAGTATCTAACCTGTCCCGAAATGTATCTTCAAGCATGTCCCGAAGTGCATGGTAAAGCACATCCCGAAGTGCATAGTTGTAAACGTCCCGAAGTGTATAGTCGAACACGTTCCGAAGGGTATGGTAAAGCACGTCCCGCAGTGCATGGTCAAAAACGTTCCGAAGTGTATGGCAAAGCTCGTCCCGAAGTGTATGGTTAGGCACGTCCCGAAGTGTATGGTAAAGCACGTCCCGAAGTGTATAGTCAAACACGTCCCGAAATGTATGGTTAGGCACGTCCCGAAGTGTATGGCAAAGCTCGTCCCGAAGTGTATGGTTAGGCACGTCCCGAAGTGTATGGTAAAGCACGTCCCGAAGTGTATAGTCAAACACGTCCCGAAATGTATGGTTAGGCACGTTCCGAAGTGTATGGTAAAGCACGTCTAGAAGTGCATGGTCAAAAACTTCCCGAAGTGTATGGCAAAGCTCGTCCCGAAGTGTGTGGTTAAGCACGTCCCGAAGTGTATGGTTAGGCACGTCCCGAACAGTATGGTAAAGCACGTCCCGAAGTGTATGGTAAAGCACGTCCCGAAGTGCTTAGTAAAACACGTCCCGAAGTTTATGGTTAAGCACGTCCCGAAGTGTATGGTTAGGCACGTCCCGAACAGTATGGTAAGTCACGTCCCGAAGTGCTCAGTAAAACACGTCCCGAAGTTTATGGTTAAGCACGTCCCGAAGTGTATGGTTAGGCGCGTCCCGAAGTGTATGGTCAAGCACGTCCCGAAGTGTTTCTTAAAGCACGTCCCGAAGTTTATGGTTAAGCACGTCCCGAAGTATATGGCAAAGCATGTGCCGAAGTGTATGTTAAAGCACGTCCCGAAGTGTTCCCCAAAATACTATGACACTCCCGAAAAGTAAAAACACGTCATGTATGTGTTTCTATCTAAGATTTTGATATTTATCAAACTTTAAGTTTGATAAATATCAAAATACACCAACAAAAAACAAAAAAAAAAATTTTTGTTTGCTATTTTTACTTATGTATTCATATGTATATATTTATGTTTGTCTGTCCCCCTCTGCAGGTAATAAACTCAGCCCGCGTGCTGGCCGCGCGGCCTCGCTCCCGCGTGGCGCAGGAGAACGCGGCCGCCTTCGCCCGCGCGTGGGAGAACGCGGTCAAGCTGCTCACCGACGCCGTGGACGATATCACCACCATCGATGACTTCCTCGCTGTCAGCGGTGAGTTAATAGACAATAGATTATGTTTATGTGGAAATGGAGTGCAAGAGTAAAGAGATGCAGCTGAATACCAGTGTTTTACATGGAGCGCTGCCTATCTGACCTCCACAACCCAGTCACTAGGTAACACGTTACCCCTTGGTAAGACTGATTGTCAGACTTTCTGGCTTCTGACTACCCATAACGACTGCCAAAGATCTACGAATGACAGCTGGAAAACAGCTTTACGTGTTTTCCGCGTCACGGAGGGAACTCGGCATGGAATAAATGGTTACCCATCCACAGACCGACCGCGGCTAGCCATGTTTAACCTTTGACCAATCGATCTGTACGACTTTTACTTAACCTCGAGCTCCTATTTGTTTAATTTTGAATTTATTGTCTAACAGAAAACCATATTTTGGAGGACGTGAATAAGTGCGTCGTGGCGCTGCAAGAAGGAGATCCGGACTCTCTGGAGAGGACAGCCGGCGCCATCCGCGGGAGGGCTTCCAGGTAACCACTACATGTATATGTTAAGGGCGCGTATTCGATTTAGCGCAACTCAAAATCTAAACGATTGCTAGAACGGCGTAGCAGCATTGACACACACTAGTACAATACAATGGTCTGTTTGTGTGCATCAGAAAAAAAAAATATGCACGAATTAAGCACGAATCATTGAAATTGATCAGCGAACGACAGCGCGCGATGTTTTACAGTGCTTTTTAAAATAATTGTCTAAAATAAATGAGCTCGTATAACGGACTGAAACTAAAATAAATATATCAGATGTGTTTTTATTCAAATACTGGTGAAAAAGAATTGTCAAAGTGAACCGATTTTCTATGTTTTTTAATACATAATAGTAATATTTTCGTAATTTTGGCTCTGTAGCTGTCTTTGTGGCTGTATATATTGTTGGAAAAACGCATAAAACAAAATGTTTTGGCATATTGTAATGGTTGTATTCGTCCTGAAAGTTAACTCTGACGTCTATTTTCGTAAAACGATATGAAAGAATTGTCTTCGCTTTAAAAAACCATAATTAAAAATTATACTTTTACTCTGTAGCTGTCTAAATCAAGACTTAATCTTTCTAAAACTGTAAATTGTCTTTAAATAATCTGTTTACATAATTACGATATTGCTCTGGGCAAAACGCAAAAACATGAAGTTTTCGTCACGAATCGAATACGCGCTCTTAATGGCAGGCCACATCACTCGAAGAACCGATAATTTCTTGCGATGGGGAAGAAAGGTTCTCTCCTGGCGACCACTGCCCATTTGACTCCGCGTTGGTATCCTCCCACCAGATGGACCGACGACCATCGTCAAGGTCGCGGGTAACCGGTGGATGCAAGACTTGTGGCGTTCTATGGGGGAGGCCTTTGTTCAACAGTGGACGTCTTTCGGTTCATGATGATATGTTAGTACATTACGCCCCCTTTAAGAGCGTGCTTTCCGGCCGGACTATCCTCAACGTGAGGATGACGGATTTTTTTTGTTTCAACCGACGTAATGCTCGATAACAAACGAGTGAGTGAGAACGCAATAATAAAGCAGGAAAATTGGCGTGCGGAGATTTCAGAAAACTTGTTACAGGAAATACGTGCCTTACAAGATTTTGCTAAGAATGTTTGTAATTTAGAGTCTCCATTACATATTATGCAAGGTTTCTATGATAATGTTTTTTTTTACTTTTTCAATGTATCAGTACATTATGAACGGCTAAAGTTCAGATAAAAGAATCATGGCGAGATCCATACATTCATTTGTATGAAAAAAACAAACTTGAGAGGTGTCAAGGGACACCCGGATGGAACGAAGTTCCTTTCGATTAATTAGTGAAGGAATTGTAATAAAATTTTATTTTTTTTAAGTTATAATAATATTTTTTTTATTATTAACAAATATAATGTAATTAAAAGACAATTTAATTAAACGTGCCCGTTTATGTATCGAGCGAAATGGACTCCATATTGAGCAGTTGCTTCGATACAGGGAAGTGTAAATTTTATACCTAATAGGTAAGTTTTTTAATTAAGCCAAAGTTGATTAAAACTGTGTTTGTGAATAGCTCTAATTTATTTAAATAGGTTACCTATAGCACCTATAGGTACCTACGCCTGCCTGCCTTTCTTTTTCTAGCAAAAGAGTACCTACTCACTTACCTACTTACAACTACAAATAATTCGCCAATGATAAAAGTAAGTACCACTACCTACCTAGGTACCCACCTAAGCTCCCACTGGCTTAATTTAAACCAAAACATCTACGAAAAGCGAATTCGGACTTTATTTTGTAAACGTAAACGGTTAAAAATTGAAATTTTACCAAACTAGGTATGATAAAATTATTCTGAGAAACGTATAGGCTGGTGCCCGACCGGACAATAGGAGCTATGTGCAACCGAATTTCACGGTTAATGTGTAAAAATAAGGTTTTAATTCGCTCCAATATTTTCATAGAAAAGCGAATTAAAACCTTATTTTTACACATTAACCGTGAAATTCGGTTGCACATAGCTCCTATTGTCCAGTCGGGCTAATAAAAATAGCAAAAATAAGGTTTTAATTCGCTCCAATATTTTCATAGAAAAGCCGCCATTCAACTAATAATGAACTCTATTTGACAGTTCCAACGATTCAATTTAGCTTATTATATAGCATGTCGTGACAAACTTTTCGTAAGAATTTTTTCCGTCTAGCCCCCTTTCACAACGCGCGATAAGGAACTTCGTTCCAATAAATAATTTAGAGGGTTTAAAATATTTTCCAACGTGAAGAATAATTGAAATATAATGGAATGAAAATAACACTTTTTCGTTTCATCTCGTTGCCCATTTTGTGTTTTTAATAAAAAGATAGTGACAAGCGACGTTAACGGATCTATCAAATTAGATCTAAAAAATAATCATTATTTGTGATATTATTTCCCATAAAACGATTCAATTTCAGAGTAGGAACTGCGAAACGGCGGCTGTCCGTGTCACTGTTACTGTCAGTCGCCGTTTCGTTTTGAAATAATGAGCTTTTCGTTAAACTATTCACTTTTTTTTTGCAGGGTTTTAAAAATATTGTAAATGGCTGCAGATACTCTTTAGGTACCCAAGAATATAAGAATTAGAATTTCATCTTCTCTAAACATCTTTATTTTTTTTTGTACATATCCTGTCATGATTATTTGTGTAAAAAAGCGGATTTTCAGACGTCTTGAGTTTCAAAATTTCATTCCAATTTAAAATTACAGTGTCAATGCTAAAAACCTAAAATAAGCAGAGATGAACAATACCAGAAACGTTATTCGTTTAACTTTAATTCTACCAAAAAAATGTTTATATTATTATATGTCCATATTTAGTACTATCTTAGTGTTTTTTTTACCAGAGTTATGTTAAATCTATATCGCCGAGCAGCTGCCTTTAAGTGCAAGAAAACTTTACCATCAAGCCCGGGAATTTGCATCAAAACATGCCTACAAATTCTGTTGGGTCTCCAATGGCAATATTTTCCTGAGGAAGCACGAAGGGGACAAGCATATTCTCGTTGGTTCTGACCGCTCTCTTCAAAACCTCGAATCGAAATGACTATATAATCCATTGTACCCTCCTGCACATTACATATTGATACTTCTTCGGTATTTCCTGAACACAATAATCCCAACCTTATCACATATTGTACACATCCACACTACTTCACCCAACAACAAACATAAACTCCTCTCAACATACATCGTAACACTTTTCCCTCATTGTATACTTAAAGTTCTATGTATCTATAAAGGCTCCTACTCTGTTCTTGTCTCCCCATTTGCAAGCCTTTTCTTTAATAGTCTGTCTTGTTGTTTATACGTAAATAAAAATGGCGAATATTAATGACATTATACAAGAAATTGATGCATCTTCGTGTATAGGTACCTCCTTCAACTGCCTACCTGAGGACTGTCCACGGTACATTATCCCATCAACTCCTGGCAATTTTAACCTACTTCATGTAAATATCCGCAGTGTCAGTAAAAACTTTGACCATATCCAACTTCTAATTAATCAAACAAAAATCCCTTATGACGTTGTGATTTTCACCGAATGTTGGCTTAGTAAGGTTACCTGTTTACCTATTTTGGATGGGTTTCAGGCTCACTCTACCATCTTTAACTGTAATCAAAATGACGGCATTATTATATACACCAGATTAGGGTTGCAAAGTACTGTGCGGGAACCAAAATTTGAAGGAGGCAATTGCCTGGTATGTGAAATAGGCAACAACGAATTAGCAGTAGTTGCAGTGTATCGTTCACCATCCCTTAACTCTAAGAGTAACTTTAACTCCTTTTTATCTAACCTGGACAGTCTATACAATAGTATCTCTCGCTACTCTAACATCGCTCTTATGGGTGACATGAATTTGGACCTAAGTACAACCAACAGGAATGACAGAACGCTCGATTATCTATCACTAAATGCCTCTCACGGACTTTTGCCCACCCATCTCATCCCAACTCGCTTAGAACGATGTTTAGACCACATCTTCCTTAAGTCTCACCTACCATCTACCTCTCTCATCCTAGAATCGCATATCACAGACCATAAACCTACTCTCTTGAATATTGCTAACTACAACCCACCTCTTAAATCACCCCACAAAGTCACTCGCTTAAATTATCCAGCCATAATTGCAGATCTCGAAAATGTAGACTTTTCCAGAATGTACAACACAGACGATGTCAACATCACAACAGCCATATTCATAGACACTGTTACTTCGGTCGTCTCTAAACATTCAATTCAAATAAATGTCCCTAGGAAAAAAATTGTTATAAAACCTTGGGTCACTCCAGGACTCCTAAAATGCATACAGAATCGGGATAGAATGCATATAAAAGTCAATAGCTCCCCAGGTAACATAATCCTAAAAACTACCTACACTCGATACCGTAACTTCTGCAACGATTTACTTAGGAAGCTAAAAACTGCTTATGAAACAAATGAATTAAAAGAAGCCAAAACCTGTCCCCGTAAATTGTGGCAAACAATTAACACTATCACAAACAGGCATAAACCGCAGACAAGCCCCTCTGAGTTGTTGGAATTGAAAAGTGATTACTTGTCTTCAATTAATGAGGTGTGTAATTTCTTTACTTCCATAGGAAGCGACCTAGCTGACAAAATCACGTCACAGCATCATGCTAACACGACCATTACACATCATTCCCACCCATACCGTAATAGCCCACAAGCCTCGCAGGTTAATTCCTTGGTTATTCTAGATGTTTCTGAATCTGAAGTCGAGTCCCTCATTCTCCAGCTTCGCGACAAGAGTGCCGTGGGTTGGGATGGTCTGTCGCCTATGCTACTGAAACGTTCCCGACACGTTTTGGTCCCACCCATAACTTTCCTCTGTAACCTATGCCTCAAAACAGGCGTATTCCCTGATGCTTTTAAAAAAGCTATTATTCACCCGATATACAAGGGCGGGGACAGAAACTGCGTCACCAACTACAGGCCTATTTCGGTACTGCCAGCTCTTTCTAAGGTCCTAGAAAGAATTCTAAACAACCAACTAAGGCGTTTCCTTGATAAATACCATATTATCGCCGACAACCAATATGGCTTCAGGCCAAGGCTGTCAACAGAAGATGCTGTACTGGAACTAACGAAATCAGTTGCTGCTAACTTGGACAGTAAAACTAAATGCCTCGGAATCTTTCTGGACCTTTCAAAGGCATTTGATACAGTTTCTGTCCCCAACCTCATTTCAAAATTGGAAGTAATAGGTGTGCGGGGTATTGCCTTGGATATCTTTCGGAGCTACCTTACAAACCGTAAACAGCGCGTCAAGATAGATACTTACCTGAGTGATGAGGAAATCACATCCTACGGCGTTCCCCAGGGAAGCATACTGGGCCCAACCCTATTCCAAATTTACGTCAATGATCTGTGTAAGATGAACCTTCCAAATTGTAATATTTACGCCTACGCAGATGATACTGCAATTCTAGTCCGCGGTTCAACCTGGGATATGGTAAAGGCAAATGCAGAAGCTGCAATGTCTAAAATAATGATATGGCTAAACTCCAACCTACTTACCCTAAACCTAAATAAAACCACTTACATTCCTTTTGGATTAAGACGTGGTAGTACTCCAGGCTCAGATTTCACCCTCAAAGCTCACTCCTGTCCTAACCCCACAGTATCTTGTACCTGTCCCACGATAAGCCGTTCATACGCTGTCAAATATCTGGGTGTACAGATCGATTGCGGTCTAAGGTGGGACAGGCAAATTGATACTCTTACCTCAAGAACTACGCGTCTAATCCACATCTTCAAGTCCCTCAGAGATTCTGCCGACAGGGCCACGCTGAAGTTGATCTATTACTCCCTCTGCCAATCTATACTCGGATACTGCATAACCGCTTGGGGTGGAGCATCTAAAACCTATTTTTTACGAATAGAAAGAGCACAAAGAGCAATACTAAAAGTAATGACAAAGAAACCTTTTAGATATCCAACATCTGACCTCTATGCCGATTGTAAAGTGCTAACAGTACGGCAGCTCTTTGTGTTCAGGGCAGTACTAAGAATACATAAGTACCTCCCACCTCTGAACCGTAACAAACGCATTCAAATCTTACCCAGTACCCAGCACAGAACCTCTTTCGCTCGTCATCAATTTTACATTCTTGGTTCCTATCTGTACAATAAAATAAATAAGAACATAAAAATAATGGATCTAAACTCCCATGACCTGAAAATCAAACTGACTGAATGGCTACTGCAAAGAGACTACTTATTCACGGAGTCTTTACTTACATTCATAGAATAATCCCAAATAAAAGTTTCACTACCCAATTCACATTCAATACATTATCACTCATTCATCTCTACCAACCCTTATCCCTGTATACACACCACACTCACTCGCACCCTTAGGGGTACACACACACTCCCATACTCACCACTCATTCACTCAAACACATTTACACTCCAGCACACACACAAATGTATGACTTAACCACACTCGCGCTAAGCACTCTGGCTGCAGCTGTTCCTACATGACTAACCGCCCTGTATGGCCTAACACTGTCTCCTAAGATACAGGATTACCTAGTTTAGGAGACAGGGTTACATGATCTGTGTAGATTTATGTAGATTCTATGTTACCTTGTACACTTGCTCTTATGTATATTGAATCTTGTGTGTATCGTAATAAAGATTATTATTATTATTATTATTAAATCAATTAAAATTTAAATAGTTTTTTGCGTTGAAATAAAATCTTTTGCATTCCTGCCTCTACGACCCTCTTTTTTCTAATGCTATTATAAATGGACTATAGAATTATTTTATGTCAGATACATTGAGTGGACCACGTTTGTAAGACGACTAAAATGGTATGGTGTATTTTTATTGTGGCTCAAGATATTTATTTATACTTCATGTATAAAGGTACAAAGGCCCTACCCTACACCTACCCTATCTTTCAAGTTGGATCAAACCGCACACGGTGTACAAATTTCATTAAAATCGCTTCAGTAGTTTAGGAGTCCATCGCGGACAAACATCGTGACACTAAAATGCGATGGTGTATTTTTATTGTGGCTCAAGATATTTATTTATACTTCATGTATAAAGGTACAAAGGCCCTACCCTACACCTACCCTACACCTACCCTATCTTTCAAGTTGGATCAAACTGCACACGGTGTACAAATTTCATTAAAATCGCTTCAGTAGTTTAGGAGTCCATCGCGGACAAACATCGTGACAGGAGATTTATATATATAAGAAGATATCTATCTATCAAATATATATAAATCTCCTGTCACGATGTTATGAAATTTGTACACCGTGTGCAGTTTGATCCAACTCGAAAGATAGGGTAGGGGTAGGGTAGGTGTAGGGTAGGTGTAGGTAAATAGGCAGGTAAGTAGGTAGATAGGGACAGGACAACGTCTGTCGGGTCAGCTAGTATCTGATATATAAAATTCTCGTGTCACAATGTTCGTTCCCGTACTCCTCCGAAACGGCTTGACCGATTCTGATGAAATTTCGTGTACCAATATGTACAGGTAGGTCTGAGAATCGGACAACATCTATTTTTCATCCCCCTAAATGTTAAGGGTTAGGGTAGGGTAGGTGTAGGGTAGATGTAGGTAAATAGGCAGGTAAGTAGGTAGATCGGGACAGGACAACGTCTGTCGGGTCAGCTAGTATAATATATAATAATATAATCTCGGCTGCAATTTTGCCGTTGTTTTGCCTAAAATTTGTCATAATGATTTTTCCATCCCCCAACCGCGAGTATTTTTTTTTTACTGCGTTTGGCCGCTACTCACCAGATCTTAAGTGATGATGCGACCTAAGGTGAAGCACGCTCGCCTAAAATTCACCAGTTCACTCGTGCCTAAAAGATACCCAGATTATACTTATCAGGGAGCAGAGAGGCGGGCAGCAAATTCCACAGTCTGGCAGTTTGAATAATATATTTGTATTGTTCGCAGAGTGTGTTCCGTGGTGACGCAAGAAATGGATAATTACGAGCCTTGTATCTATACAAAGAGGGTGCTGGAAGCTGTCACCGTGCTTAGAGATCAAGGTAAGTGCATACGCTAACTTTACAAATAGATCAAAGCCAAATAGTCAAAGCTTCAAAGTCTTGAGCATCGACGCCGAGTTGCGGGCCTGTCGGTTTTCTATCGGTTGCATTTTGGGGAGTGTAATAATAATAATAATATGTGGGGACATTTTCACACACGGCCATCTGACCCCAAACTAGGGAGACCCTGTACTATGGGTGTCAGACAGCTGATATACATACACAAATATATTTTTTTTTTGTAAATACATACATATATAGATAAACAACACCCAGACACAAGGCAAACACAAGTGCTCATCACACAAATGTTTACCCTGGGCGGGAATCGAACCCGCAATACGCTGCGCAGCAGTCGATCGTTCAGCCACTGCGCCAACCGTGTCGTCAAAGTGTGTGACAGAATTGCATAATTTAATTCCGCCGAGCCCGTTCCATCATCGGACCACAAGACGTACGGCGATGCGCCACCGGTACATGGTGGACATCCCACCCACACGCACGAAACGTTTTGGGAACACATTCATTGTGCGTACTGCTAAGGAGTGGAATTCCTGAGTCTGTGTTTCCTGATAGCTACAACCTGGGAGTCTTTAAGGCAAGAGTGAATAGGTTACTTCTAGGCAAGCGTGCTCCATCTTAGACCGCATCATTGCTTCCCATTAGGTGAGATAGTGGTCAAACGTATGCCTATCAAAAGATAAAAAAAAAAAAAAGATCTCCTTGTTTTGGCTATGAAGATGCTGGGACTTCTTCAACGTTGGTATTTTTTTATATTTAAATGTATTTTCGGTTAATTTTACAATAATAATCACGGTCACGTACGCACGATCTTGCTTTTTATTAGAGATGCCACGAATAGTTATTTGGCCGAATACGGAATATTCGGCAAGGCTCTTGGCGAAGCGCAGAATATTTGGCAACACTTAGTACTATACGCGGGAGTAGTGTTGCCATCCGTCCGAATAAAGCCGGACAGTGTTAGGCTTTTTGACCTCTTGTCCGGCCAAATTTAGCTGCGTCCGGCCCGTCCAGGTTTTGTTAGGCTTTTTATATAATCGTTCTTCAGTCAGTAGCGAACGAGTGAGCGAGACGAGATTTGCAGACTCGCAACTAAACGCTTCTTTAGCGTCCGGCTTTGGAATTCAAACGTCCGGCTTTTAAATATGGGTTTTATTAAATACTTCAATATTCTTGATGTCCGTCTTAGGGACCTAAAAGTCCGGCTTTTTTGACGGGTTAGTCCGGCTTTTTGATATTTAGAAATGGCAACGCTACGCGGGAGTCAAGTCATAACTCGTCCGTCATTTACGAGTTTAAACTTGCACTTACAAGAGTTAATATCCATGTCGTTGGAAATAGATGAAGTTTACTTAGAAACCGGTAGATGTTTTTGAATAAAATAAAATAAAGTTAATAGAGAATAAACAGCTCAATGATTTTATTAAATATTATTCGAAAACCTCCATCGGTTTTGGTGCTTGAAAGTCTTAAAAAATTATAATAAATAAAAATAGCAATTCCAATAATATTACATACACATACTCGGTACTTAAAACGGCCTTTAAATGTAAAAACGGAACAATAGGGTATTTTACTCTATACGAGAAAAAATCTATAAATATGTTATTGAGACAGTTTAGGCATAAAGCAGTCGGAAAATGTAAATTTTAGTTCATAAAATAACATAACAAATTTTTAAATTCAATTCAAAGTTTTCAGTATTTTTAATCTGTTATAAAACACCGTGAAATAGTAGCGGCCATGTTATTACGCCATACGGCTGTGTAAACAAAAATTGTCAACTGTCAGTCAACCTATTGGCGTAATATAGGCTTTGTACTTTTATTATTTTCGTAACCAACGTAATTTTTTCATTATTACACCTATTACAAAATATGCTTATAATTATTTTTAAATGATATACAATTATCATATTTAATATGAGCTCATTTAATACAAAACGAACTGACGTCATTTATGCTGAGCAATGTGGCGTCCAGTAAGAGGCGTTTTCGTCAAATAACGCGTGAAATTTGAAAATTTAAAATTTAGATGCGTTTTTATGGCACTTATCGATTGAATAAAAATTTTGTGTTTTTTTTTTGGTGGCATATTAGCACCACAGGATTTTATTGAGACACTTTTCAAAAATGGGTGTAATACACTATTATAACAGCACTTTTTTTCATCTTATCTCGCGAAAGAGTCGTTTGTTTTTAATACCGTGTGCACGACAGGATTTCCTATTGACATAAAAGACAAACCTCCATACGAACTTTCGTCTCCTATTTAACCTCGAAATTTTCAAACATCTTTCCTTAGCAAAAGTTCTTGCTTTTAGACCAAGTTGTGCACTGTCTGTCAGTGAAAATAATAGGGTATTTTACCAAAAAGATCTAATTAGTCCGTCAGTTAGATCATCGAAAAATATTGGATACGTATTTTTTGTTTTATCAAATCAATTAAAACTGGCGAAGATAAAACGCATCACAGATCATGAGTGGGGGTTTGTGACGTCACTTCGCCTGTAAAAGTGTACTGACATAGTGATGTCACACGAGTTTTCGACGCACTGTATAGATAGTGCAATCCACGAAGACGCGCCCCACCAATTTTTGGTTTAGGGGATTTTCGGATTTCCGTGACGCTCTGTCCTGATTAGTCTATTCATTGTAGTGTGCGCGTGCACTCTTAGGTAATAGGGTATTACACCCATTTTTGAAAAGTGTCTCAATCAAATTCTGTAGTGCTAATATGCCACCAAAAAAAAACACAAAATTTTTATTCAATCGATAAGTGCCATATAAATGCATCAAAATTTTTATTTTTCTAATTTCGCGCGTAGTTTAACGAGAACGTCTCTTACTGGACGCCATATTGCTCAGCGTAAATGACGTCAGTTCGTTTTGTATCAAATTAGCTCATATTAAATATGATATATGTATATCATTTAAAAATAATTAAAAGCATATTTTGTAATAAGTGTAAATGATAAAATTACGTTAATACGGAAATAATAAAAGTACAAAGCCTATATTACGCCAATCGGTTGACTGACAGTTGTCAGTCAATGTCAATCATTTTTTTGTTTACACAGCCGTACGGCGTAATAACATGGCCGCTACTATTTCACGGTGTTTTATAACAGATTAAAAATACTGAAAACTTTGAATTGAATTTAAAAATTTGTTTTATTATTTTATGAACTAAAACTTACATTTTCCGACTGCTTTATGCCTAAACTGTCTCAATAACATATTTATAGATTTCTCGTATAGAGTAAAATACCCTATTATTGTGTACCGATAACACTCAAACATTGACGGAAGCTTGCACACATATACTATAAACGGTTAGGAGGTATAGTGGAGCGCGTCTTCGTGGAGTGCACTATCTGTATCGTCTTCATTTTTTGTTTACGTGAAAAAAGAAAAAACACGTGTTCTATATTTTTAGGCAATCTATCTAACGGACTAATTAGATTTTTTTGTGAAATACCTTATTGCTATTGAGTAGAAATCAAATCAAATCAAATCAAATTTATTCGTAAATGTAGGTTTCAATACATTAGCATTTAAGGTCTTATAATAAGCATACAAATAATAACAAAAGTTAGTTGTGTCGAAAGATCAGACACAACATTTAAAATTAAATAACTCAATTACTTACATACCAACATAATTATTCATTTATTCCTTACGATATTTATTATACAATTACCAATGTCAAAATATTAATAGTCAAAATGTAATATTGTAAAAAAAAAACTAAAATAAAACAAAATCTAAATGTCAATGGTGTCCTCCATAAACTCAGTTGTGGAATAGTAACATTTATGAATTAAAAATCCTTTTAAACATATTATTATCCAGATTCTTTATTCGTCGCGGAATTTTATTAAAAATAACTGGAGCCATTTGATAAATACTTTTACGAAGGAGGGCTGTTTTACTGCGATCGACACAAAGAATGTTCGAATTCCTTTTCCTCAACCGTGGATCAGCTGGGGCTCTTACTATTAAAAGCTGTGGGTTTGTCTTAACTCTCTTTGTCTGTACTCTACTAGTAATTGTTTACGACTTCCACGCGAACGAAGTCGCAGGCAGAAACTAGTTACATACATACGTGTGAAATTGAATACCTCCTTTTTCTCCTCACTTTGGGCCCTATCAGAATATCAGCGCTGTGACGTTTTTTTAATGTTACAGCACCATGCTGAGATAAGAGCCTTTTGGCCATACAGGACCAATTTTCGTTTTCTTGTTTTTTTTTATTTTTTTATGTTATTTTTGTGTGTTTTTGTCCTGGGGGGCGAATAAATTCTTTTTCTTTCTTTTTTATAAGTAGGTTGAAAAAAAAAACACATTTTTATTTAAGAAAAATCTTATCACAGTATTTTATTTTTATAAAAAATATAAGTACATAAACGAGTATTTTTTTTTTGTTCTTACAAATAAATATAACTCTACTTACTCTCTAATTCATACACACATACTTTTAATTCGCTACATATCTTTCGGGGGGTGAAATTACTCGGATAATCATCTGCGTCGCCTTTTCCTAACTATATTGGGGTCGGCTTCCAGTCTAACTGGATGCAGCTGAATACCAGTGTTTTACATGGAGCGACTGCCAGCAGTGGCGTGCCTTCCATTAAAGCCCAAAAGCCAGGCTTGCAATCAAGAATGCGAGACAATAAAAAAAAAACAGAAAGCACAAAAATAAAATCTCTAAGTAAGTATTGAATCATTATCTCATCTGTTAGGCTTGCCCTAACTTTGACCACTAGGCACGCCACTGACTGCCAGACCTCCGCTACCCAGTTACTGTGTAACACTTTATTAAGACTGGTTGCTCTCATAACCCCCCAAAAGATGTGCAGAGAATTCAAACGAGACGCCAGCACACCAAGCTTCACCAAACTATCAAATTTTCCCAATTGAAAATAAACCTTATTCTTTTCTAATAAAGTTGATTAACTATTAAAGAAATGACAATGCCAGATCCAGCCCCACCCATGTACAGAAAAAGTAACACATGTACAGAAAAAGTAAATTAATGAACATAATTGTAATGAATATAGAACCTTTCTATAGTAAATTGTTTTTCTTTAGAACTTGCGGATTACGAAATACCTACCCACAAAATACAAACTCATTTTACCTAAAATACAATTTAACCTATAAACAATGTCATTATTGTTTTTAGATTTAAACGGAAACCGCAAGTTCTACAGTCACTAAGACTAATTTTTTTATCAGTTTAGTTATCAGCAATAAATAATCAGTAAGATGCTACATATTACACATGCCTTTTATTGAGTGGGGCAAAGTTCTATAGAGTTTCTGGCATTGTTCTTTTCCCAATTGAAAATAAACATTATTCTTTTGTAATAAAGTTGAAAAACTATTAAAGAAATTTGACAAATTAGTGGCCAAACATTCAAACGCTACTAAATTTTAAGAAGCTGTTAAGTCAAGTACTGTCGCAGCCACTATGACATAAAATGATAAGACAGCACGAGATTAACGGCCTCTTAACATTGAGCAGCGTTTGAGTCTTTGGCTATAAGGTAACTTAAAGTGTGTGTTCATCCTGTACGTTCCTTACATTTAGTTCACTTCTTTTGGTGGATGGTCCCGGATGTATTGGAGGGCACGGAGGATAGCCTCGGGTATCGGAGGGGCGGTCGGGATATGAGAACCCTGCAATAAAGAAAATATTAGAATCTCAAAATGCCCCAGTGGTTGGCCACCTCGTCAAAACAACTCTATGGAAGTACGTTTCTAAACGTAATACCGTAAAAATCAAATTAAGTCATACCATCATTAATTTGCTTAATACAAGTAGGTAAAAACAGATGTTACAGATACTTAGTTAAAAAGTACCCCGTATCAGTAACTATTAAGGTGTGCAAATATTTATATTTTTGTTAGTCTAATTAAAAAATAAGATGAAATAAAAAAAATGCAGCGAACATCACAATGGTTTCACTTCACAAGGCGTATTTGTGAAAATATTCGCCTTATTTGGATAATACAAAATTTACCCTATCAGTATTAAAATATGTTTAACGAACCTCGAGATATAATAAATGACCTCCAAAAATAGTAAATGATCACCAACATTTAACCAAAGAAATGTATGAAAGTGACTGTAAAAAGCGATTTGGTTCTGGCACTCGGCGGCCGCTGCCGCGGCACGCTCGCTTCGTGCGTAGGGGGTCACAGTTCTAACCTAACCATGTCAGATCCGCCCCAGGGGGGACTTAAGGGTCCTAAGATTTGGTGGTCATTATATTTATTCCCTTGGTGTTTAAACACACTATGCCGAAGTTACGCGACCGAAGTTCAGCACAATTACACCTGCAATGCTATTTGAATTACTGACGACACACTATGCCGAAATTACGTCGCGTCATAGCGTACAGCCTAACTTCGGTCGGGCGTAAGTTCAGCGGCAACTTATTCTGTGAGCACACATTAATAACAAGATCACTTTGTTTTGCGTCTGTCTGTCCAACTGTGTAGATAACACGACACGACGCCACGACAGCGCTCGAGACACTGAATACACACACAAAGTTGCGGAACTGAATTTCTGCCGCGTAAGTTCGGCACTTATGGTGTGTCATATCAGCCGAATACGTCGGAACGTAAAATCAGCCGCCGAACTTAGTTCGCGTAACTTCGGTATTGTGTGTTTAGACACTTAAAATCAAGTCGATTTTGTATCGTCCAAATAAGGCGAATCTTTTCACAAATACGCCATGTGAAGTGCCAGCATAAGAAGAGGCTTATGCCCTGCAGTAGGACAGTAATACACTGATATTATTATCGTTACTCCTCACCTGTGGTTGGTATCCATTCTCATCAGCTATGTACTGTAGTTGGACAGCTTCACCTTCGGGGGAAGTCCAGCTCGCAGCTCCTTGGGCCACATGAACCTCGTCCTCCTGTTCACGAACAAACAAATGTACGTGCTGTTACGTTGTCAAATTAATCTTATGTCTTGAATGGATCTATACAAATAAATAAATTTGAAGTGTCTGTTTGTAATATCAAAATGAGGGCCTTTTACTGAATTCATTTGAATGTTTACACGGTACTTAGAACAGAAAATCTATTTTTAACGTATTTTACTGAATAGGTACGGTCACCAAAGGAGATAAGTATCCATGTCGCCGGAAACAGTTAAAGTTTACTTAGAAACCGATAGGTTTTTATGAATAAAATAAAATACAATTTATAGAGAATAAACAGTTCAATGATTTAATAAAATTTCATTTGAAAGCCACCATTTATTTCTAAGAAATCTTCAACTATTCCCGACGACATGGATACTTATCTCTTTTGCGTACTGTACATATGAAAGTATGTTAAATATAAAATAAAAGATTATTTCTAAAAATGGAAGAGATTTATAACCGACGTAAAAAAAAGAAAGTTCTTTGTTTGACCCGTATGTTTGTCCGCGATTATCTCCCGTTTGGCTGAACCGATTTTGATGCGGTTTTAAAAAAAAGTGTGTTACATTCTGGAGAAGGTTTTGGTATACAACAAATGGATATTTATTCAGTGCTTTTTGAAAAAAAACATTAAAAACCGAGAAGAAGTTTTCATTTCTTGCAACTTTCCATGTTTGGAAGACTTTTAATCTCTGTTTTAACTGTGTTACCGTTCCTTAAAAGATTTAAGTGATAAGAAGGCACTAAAAAGTGGAAAATAATAACTTTTTTTAAACAGAGAATCGCCTTGCATAAAAACTAAAAAGCGGTAAATAACTTTAGCACAGAACACACATGACTTTAGTTTCGGAAGTCGGTGGCAATACAAAATAACAAACAGAACAAGTTTTTTTACTGAATTCATTTGAATGTTTACACGGTACTTAGAACAGAAAATCTATTTTTAACGTATTTTACTGAATGCATATGAAAGTATGTTAAATATAAAATAAAAAATTACTTCGAAAAATGGAAGTGATTTATATCCGACGTAAAAAAAAGGAAGTTCTTTGTTTTACCCGTATGTTTGTCCGCGATTATCTCGCGTTTGGCTGTATCGATTTTGATGTAGTTTTCAAAAAAGTGTTTGTTATATTCTGGAGAAGGTTTTGGTATACAACAAATGGAAATTTATTCAGCTCTTTTTGAAAAAATATAGTACGTCGACTGCTCAACTAACATGTAATCTGCCTGTACATTATCTTAACGCTGTGTTGCTTACCGAGCCGGCATTTTTCAGCGAGCCACTCTCGCTGGCCTGGATACCGTTGTCGGTCTCGTACGCCCACTGGTACTGACCTTCCACGCCCACATCTGGAACAGAACACAACATCCTTAAGATGAAACCGCCAGGGTAGCCAAAATCAAATATTCTTACGATTATTTGCAATTTTCAACCCAGTGTCTGTATAGTAATAAAATAAATATTCGCGGAAGTAACAAATATGCATTTCGTTAGAGTGAAAACCTCGTTAGGAAAGAAAGAATGAAAGATTCAACTTTACAGGACGAAAAAACTGCGCCCTGTAAAATTTGATTACCGCAGGTTTTTAATTTTGTGTTTTTTTCTGTACTATTCTGATATTTTTTCAGATGCTTAAGATAGATTTCTAGGGTTCCGCAGAAAAGAAAACGGAACCCTTATAGGATCACTCGTGCGTCTGTCTGTCCGTCCTTCTGTCACAGCCAATTTGCTCCGAATCTACTGGACCAAATCAGGTGAAATTTGGTAGGATGGTGTAACCCAAAAATAAATTTTTTTTTTAAATAATGGTCATTTTCAGGGGTCAAATTCGGAAATAAAAAAAAGTTTTGCAAACCTTATTGTGTCATATATCAAATGAAAGGGCTTGTTATGAGGATCTCAGATATATTTTTGTTATTATTGTAAAATAAATAGTTTTTATTTTATTCATAAAAGAAGACGAAAATTGACCACTCCCCTGATTTCCGAAACTACCGAGCCTAAAATTTTGAAAAAAAATTGGTTGTCTGTAAAGTCGGTTTACTGACGATAGTTGAACGTGACAACGCGAAAGAATCATTACCTTTATCGCTGTAATTATCGTTGCTATAAACAATTGACACCACATTCACTTTTCACTTGGAACGCCTCAGAGCGAGGTAACGCCGCAGAGCGAGGTAACGCCGCATGACGTCATGTAACGCCGTAACAAAGTCAAAGTCAAAGTCAAAGTCAAATCATTTATTTCAATTAGACCATTGTAAGGCACTTTTGAACGTCAAATGAGAAAAAAAAATCGATTCTAGGTGCCCATTCCAAAAGGTAGTTTTGTATGGAGAAGAATGGGCAAGAAACTCCATACTTACTCTTTTAAAAACGATGTTAACAATATTTGCATTTACAGGAATTATATAATTATACGTAAATACGATGTACCTTGCATAAAAACACTAGGTATTTGAAAGTGTGTACAAAGTATCACAGATTAAGGAATGACAGACTAAGTTATATGTACATAGATACACAGTGTTCACATATTATTACAAAATATTGAAACAGTAGACGACCACTCCTTATATTTTAACAAACAATGAATCAGTATGTGAGCCTGAGCAGTGTATAAAAAGAGTCAAATATATATAATTATAATTATGTACATATTTATATTTATAACGCCGCATGACGTCATGATTTTTCGTTCGTGAAGTCGGCTATCGAATTATAAGACGTTGTCACGTCAAAATACAAAATATAGTTCATTGCTTGTAGATTACAGGAAAACCTATAAGAATTCTATCGATTGCCATTGTACGGAACCCTCTCCACGCGAGTTCGACTCGCACACGGCCGGTATTTTTTTCAGGTTATTTTCTTTCAAAAAATGTATTAAAGTAAAACTGAACAAAATTGAACTCCCGAGTTTTTCTCTCTAAGACGATGATTTATAGTTATAAATATTATCACTTAATTATTTAATTAAAATCATAAACTTAACTCTTCAAGTTAGATAAGCTCGTAAATGTGCCTATTGTTATATGACAATATGACGTTTAAGATCTTTTCTAACTTGGAGACTATCTGCCACACTCAGAGATGTCACTTAATAATAATGAATCATTATCTTTAATTGACCAACCTAACTTGGAACGCTGTCAGTCAAAAATATGACAGATTGAGAAAATTTTAATGTTGTTGACATGTGCCAAGTTATGTTGGTAAATTAAAGTTAATGATTCATTATTATCAAGTGACGTCTCTGAGTGTGGAAGTATATCCAATTTATCTACTTTCAAGGAATGTATGGAATTACTAATCAAACTTTTAATTGGCCGTAATTTTATTGTTTGTTTCTGTATATTCTCAGCTGTAAGTTTTCCGAATAAAATAAATTAAATAAATCTTATATATAAAATTCTCGTGTCACAATGTTCGTTCCCGTACTCCTCCGAAACGGCTTGACCGATTCTGATGAAATTTTGTGTACATTTTGGGTAGGTCTGAGAATCGGCCAACATCTATTTTTCATCCCCCTAAATGTTAAGGGTTAGGGTAGGGTAGGTGTAGGGTAGGTGTAGGTAAATAGGCAGGTAAGTAGGTAGATCGGGACAGGACAACGTCTGTCGGGTCAGCTAGTATGTATATAAATGAATACGGAGATCAGATAGACAGTCGTTCCATGTAAAACACTGGTATTCAGCTGCATCCGGTTAGACTGGAAGCCGACCCCAATATAGTTGGGAAAAGGCGACGCAGATATACAAATAAATAAACTGCAATTAATTACCAAGTTCTTGCTTCAAGATCTGTGCGTGAGTTTCATCTTTGCCCTGCTTAGGTAGAATGTGGGAGACATCGGCAGCGACCATTGCCGCGCACATTGATAGGATTAGGAATTTCTGTGGAAAAAAAACACATAAAAGAATATTATTTGTATGATATTTATGTGCGTTATATCAAGAAAATATTAGTATTCGTTTATTCTTCTTCTTTATAAACAAGTATCTAAAATCGTCTTTGTGCAAAACGCAGCGCTATCTGTTTTTTGTTCAGTTTTTTGGACCTAAATACTATGTCATCCAAAAGAAATATCAACAAATAAAAAATAGATTAAACTTCTACGTAATCTTGACTCCAAAATGGTAGATCTGATTTTTGTTTACGAAGTATAGTATTTAACTAATCTCCTCACAACGAAACCACAGAAATGAGAAATAATTATTGAAAACATGCATCTCCTCGGCAAATAACCATTAATTCGATTTTTTACTAACACTAATGGATAGGCAATTTATTAATGAACATTTTGGTAGATATTTTTTTTTTATCCCAAAATGTGATTTTATAAAGATTTAATTCTAAAATGACAATGCCAGATCCTGCCCCACCCATGTACAGAAAAAGTAACACATGTACAGAAAAAGCAAATTAATGAAAATAATTGTAATGATTACAGAACCTTTCTATACTAAATTGTTTTTCTTTAGAACTTGCGGATTACGAAATACCTACCCACATAATACAAACTCATTTTACCTAAAATACAATTTAACCTATAATTCAATGTCATTATTGTTTTTGGATTTAAATGGAAACCGCAATTTCTACAGTCACTAAGACTAATGTTTAGTTATCAGCAATAAATAAACAGTAAGATGCTACATATTTCACATGACTTTTATTGAGTGGGGCAAAGTTCTAAAGAGTTTCTGGCATTGTCCTTTGAGCGTATTCGCTACTGTATCTCTTGCGCGGCAAAGAGGGAACGAATGCTCAAGGTTATTTGCTCTGGGTACCGCCTTAATTCTGCGTCTTCGCGTCTTACTTTTATTTTCTCCTTCAGTCGTCTCTCAATTCAAATCTTTCTTCTAAAACAAACCCAATGTCATCAAACAATTTTAATTTTAATTATTTTTGGTAGAATTATAGTGAAACGAATAACGTTACCGGTATTGTTCATCCCCGCCGCTTCTTTTAAGGCGCTTCCCTGACCAAATAACCTTGACCATACATTTCCTCTTTGCCGCAGAATCGAAAATCGCACAATTTTTGTTTTTTTTTTTGTTATAAAAAAAGAGAAACAATCTTTTGAAATAAAATAAAACGTGAATTATAAAGATTTATAAGTTACCTATCTATTAGTGTAATCTTCAGATTAATAGCACGTCAACTTAAGCTAAAGATACATGTTTTCAATTATTTTAGTCATTTTTTTACAGGGAGATTTTGTTGTTTATAGGGTACATTAAGAACGTGGAATGTGATGATAGGATATTAAACATTAATAGTATTCTTTTAGATGTAGTTTGTTTCTCTTCATTAATGAGTTAATAGCCCCTTAATAACTTCGAAGAACGCACTTTTAGTCGGGTTAACGCCTTAAGTTTTTAGCATTGACACTGTATTTGTCTTTTTAAATTGGAATGAATATGTGGGGACATTTTCACACACGGCCATTTGACCCCAAACTAGGGAGACGCTGTACTATGGGTGTCAGACAACTGATATACATACACAAATACATTTTAAATACATACATATATAGATAAACAACACCCAGACACAAGGCAAACACAAGTGCTCATCACACAAATATTTACCCTGTGCGGGAATCGAACCCGCAACACGCTGCGCAGCAGTCGATGGCTCAGCCACTGCGCCAACCGTGTCGTCATGAATGAAATAATACAACTAAATGAAAGCCACATAATTTCATAAGGTAAATAATTGAAATGGTTACAATTAAGTGTCGCACTTAATTGTAACCCATTTCAATTATTTAATTTAATTAGCTGTTGTAAAAATAGATTATAATAAATTCGGCGTCTATCGTGACTGTAACATGTTTATTGTACTTTTGTTACAAAGTGTACAAAATAACCTTTTTCAATTTATGTCTAATGCTGTTGTAAATGAAGTATACACGTTAACGACAGTATACAACATGTAACATAATTAACGCACATCCTGAAAGTAGTTTGTTCAGAATCATTTACTGAAACGATTTCTATAATTTTTAACATAGGTAATATTTTACCCCAAAAATAATTAAAACTACGTAAATAACAGTCACACTACCGCTGTAGTCAAAACAAACTGAAATGAACCGTAAATCAAGGCAATAAGACTTTTTGACTTATACCTACATGTATGACTGTGTGTGCGTAGCTTTGTACTGTGACCACAACCTTCTTCCAGAATTAGTATAACTGATTTAAGAAATAAACAATGCATATTTTAAACAAAAAAGTCAGTGTATGTATTATGATTATAACATCATATACTAATTGGGGTGTCTGAGGGTATATATAGCCATAACCGGAATAGGGTATTACACCCATTTTTGAAAAGTGTCTCAATGAAATTCTATAGTGGTAATATGCCACCACAAAAAAACACAATTTTTTTATTCAATCGATAAGTGCCATAAAAATGCATCTAAATTTTAAATTTTCAAATTTCGCGCGTAGTTTGACGAAAACGCCTCTTACCTGACGCCATATTGCTCAGCGTAATTGACGTCAGTTCGTTTTGTATCAAATGAGCTCATATTAAATATGATAATTGTATATCTTTTAAAAATAATTAAAAGCATATTTTGTAATAGGTGTAATAATGAAAAAATTACGTTGGTTACGAAAATAATAAAAGTACAAAGCCTATAATTACGCCAATCGGTTGACTGACAGTTGACAATTTTTTGTTTACACAGCCGTATGGCGCAATAACATGGCCGCTACTATTTCACGGTGTTTTATAACAAAAAATACTGAAAACTTTGAATTGAATTTAAAAATTTGTTTTGTTATTTTATGAACTAAAACTTATATTTTCCAACTGCTTTATGCCTAAACTGTCTCAATAACATATTTATAGATTTTTTCTCGTATAGAGTAAAATACCCTATTTAGGTAACCTAAGTCGCAGGCAAAAACTAGCTCGCTTAATGTTAATGAAATCATTAAGTAAACATATTAAAATAATCTTACACCTGTAGGCAGGTTTTAATTTAAATATTCATAATAATATATTCCGCAATACGTGTTTGTTTATTTTATTATTCAAATGCATCTCATTATTATTTTAATTAAAACCATCGAAGAATTCCTATTTGAAATAACTGCACAAATGTTTCGTTAATTCATTTGCACATACCTGATTAAGTAAATGTCAAATTGTTTCAATATTACTTTTTATAAAAATAAATTTAAAATTTCTCTCAAAAAAAGGTACCTACAGTTTTGTTAATTCATAGCATCAATTTCGAAAAAATATTGAGTACCGTCAAATGCTGTAACATTGCCTACATGCTCAACATTGCCTACATTCTAAAAAGTTAAATTATTGCCGCTGAAAAATCTTTTTTTGCCATATAGATAGCCGACTGGCTTTTAGTAATACCATACACAGCAAAAACATTTCTCAGCGGCAATAATTTAACTTTTTAGAATGTAGGCAATGTTGAGCCTGTAGGCAATGTTACAGTATTTGACCGTACCTACGTGAGATGTTCCAAAAGCTGTTAGTTCAATGAAAATATAAAGAAAGAAAGTAAAAGTATTTATTCGCCCCCCAAGACAAAAACACAAAAAAATAACATTAAAAAAAAATCTAAAATTGGTCCCGTACGAGGCCAAAAGCATAATGATACTTTGTTGACGTTGCGTTGCGTATGATGTTTTTTTTATAGCTTTTCAAAATATTCCCCACCAACCCCAATGCACTTTAGAGGTCCTTTCCCCATCGGTCTAACTTCAACGAGAGCGTGATTGAAAAAAGGTTTACACTGAACATTTTTAAATACAAAATAAATATACTAAATTAAGTTTTCTACGTTTCTTTTCCTATTACTATAAATCTATAAATATGTTATTGAGACAGTTTAGGCATAAAACAGTCTGAAGTCAGTCTGTAAGTTTTAGTTCATAAAATAACAAAACAAATTTTTAAATTCAATTCAAAGTTTTCAGTATTTTTAATCTGTTATAAAACACCGTGAAATACACTCGGCGTCACAAAAATCGCACCTTTTCGAAAATAAGTTTAAAACATGTCCCGCCAGTAACGAATACATTAAACCCAATTAATATTGGTATCAATTAAAAGTATGTTTAACGACCTTTAAATTAACAACAGTTAGAATTCCTAAACACAACAGATCTCATTAGCACGTAACGTTAAAAAAAATGTTGTCAAAATACGCATTACAACGGCCACTAATTGCACCTCCCTACAAGGGTATAAAACGGGCGACCCGGGTTAAATGTGAGTCATTCGCTATTCAACCTTTGAAGTGAACACACGTGAACAGCTACAGCAAGAAAAATACCCCAGAAGATGGATACCACTGCAGATGAAGCCGCTCAAGTCATTGCACTACTGCAATCAGGGATGCGGCAATGTGATGTTGCTCGGCAACTGAACTTGAGTCGTTTTGCCGTTCGACGAGTGTTCCAACGTTTCCAAGAGACTGGTGGCTATATCCGAAGACGTGGATCTGGAAGACAACGGTGCACATCCGAAAGAGACGATCGCTTCATTGTTTCGACGTCTTTACGTAATCGGTTCTCCAATGCTGTTGAGCTGCAACAACAACTGCGATCAGCTCGCAGAACTTCTGTAAGCGTCTCCACGATTAGAAGAAGAATGCGGGAGAAGAAAATTGCAGCTCATAGGGCTGCTACAGGGCCCAAATTGACTGCACAGCATAGGAGAGACCGGTTGCAATTTGCCCGTGACCATGTGGATTGGACAATAGACCAATGGAGGGCTGTGCTCTTCTCGGATGAGACGAGGGTGTGTCTTTTCTGCAACGACAGGCGTCGAAGAGTGTATAGGAGGCAAGGGGAACGATTCGCACAAGCCTGTATTCAAGAGACAGTGGAATACGGGGGTGGCTCGTGCATGTTCTGGGGCGGCATGTCAATCGACGGTAAAACGAACCTTGTGTGTGTTTCTCGGACTGGAAGTGCTCGCGGGCAAGGAAGGGTCGCTGACTGCTGCTCGGTACATAACAGAGATCTTAGAGGAGCAGGTTGTCCCTTATGCGGGTTTTGTTGGCAGTGGGTTCACGTTAATGCACGATAACGCCCGTTGTCACACCGCTTTAATTGTAAGAGACTACCTGCAAGAAGTTGGCATCCCTGTTATGCGCTGGCCGGCGCGAAGTCCAGACCTGAACCCTATTGAGCACCTTTGGGATGAACTGAAACGGCGAGTACGGGCACGAAATCCTGCCCCTACCACTCTCCAAGACCTTCAAGATGCCGTCGTTGCAGAATGGGACAACATTCCACAAGAGACTGTTGTCACATTAATAAGGTCCATGAGAGAACGCATGGAAGCAGTCATCAGGGCTAGGGGGGGTAACACTAGGTTTTAAGTTAGTTTTAAGGACTTTGTTGTAATTTTTGCTGATAAAATAAAATTTAACTTTTTAATCATTTGCATTAGCTTGCTTTTTTTTATTCCCTGGTAAACAAAAAACCAAATCCATTGATTTATTCTGAAATTTAAATAAATTGCCTTTCCAATTATACCTTATAGTCATATGTATACCATTGATTAATAGGGTTAAAATGACTTTGAAGGGAATTCTTAAAGAGGTGCGATTTTTGTGACGCCGAGTGTAGTAGCGGCCATGTTATTACGCAGTACGGCTGTGTAAACAAAAAATTGTCAACTGTCAGTCAACCCATTGGCGTAATATAGGCTTTGTACTTTTATTATTTTCGTAACCAACGTATTTTTTTCATTATTACACCTATTACAAAATATACTTTTAATAATTTTAAATGATATACAATTATCATATTTAATATGAGCTCATTTGATACAAAACGAACTGACGTCATTTACGCTGAGCAATACGGCGTCCAGTAAGAGGCGTTTTCGTCAAACTACGCGCGAAATTTTAAAATTTAAAACTTAGATGCATTTTTAGGGCACTTATCGATTGAATAAAAATTTTGTGTTTTTTTTGGTGGCATATTAGCACTACAGAATTTGATTGAGACACTTTTCAAAAATGGGTGTAATACCCTATTACAAAAGCGAAAGTAACTTTGTCTGTTACGCTTTAATAATGAAACGGCTGAACCGATTTTAATGAAATTTGGCATGGAGACAGCTTGAACCCTGGGTAAGGGCATGGCTACTTTTTAAGCGCAAAAAATATTAACTGTTCCCGCTATGGTGATATTACATGCGGCGGTATACGTAAGGCAACACCTAAACGAATACAATAAACGCGGAGATAGACATGACTACTATACTCGTGGTAGAAACAAATTGGCTGGATACCCACACTACACAAATTATTATGTGTTTGACTTAAATGAGCATGGCGGTTGAGAGAATTGTCATGCTCACTCAAATGTCTCGCTGGTGGTGGCGCGTGTGTTGGGTCATTCGGCTCCCTCTAAAATGGTTGAGCTGAATGGTGCTGATTCACGCGTCATGTTCGTGAACGGGCGCTGTCAGTAGGGATTGGTCAACTCTTAACTGCCATGGTTTTTATCTTGATTATTTTTTATATTTTGTATTTCTAGATTACCTTCATTGTTTTCACATATAGAAGCAACAAGAATAATGTAAGCAGTATTTTGTAAAAACCTGAGTTTAAAAGAGTGTCCGTGGAGTTTCTTGCTCGTTCTTCTCCGTAGAGACCTACCTACGTTTTGGAACGAGCAACTAGCTTCAACTTTCTGTCTAACTGACCGACTCCTTGACAATTCAAAAGTGCCTGTAAATGGTTTAATTGAAATAAATGCTTTGACTTTGACTTTGACACTCCCTATCGAAATCTGGAAAGTTGATTCATGTTATTGGTCCTTCGGTATACAATCGACTACCCGATGATATTTTAAGCGCAAAGTCTGACAATACTTTTAAAACTAAACTTAAACGCTGGCTAATTGACCAGGTATTATATGACCTAAAGGAATGGTTGTAGGTAATTTGACATACATAACTATAGTATTTATTTGTTTCGATAATTTTGTGTATTTCTCAATTATTTTCTTTTTGCTTTTTGTTCAAAACATGACATGTAATTTTTATAGATAAACGACATTCACGCGGACGAAGTCGCGGGCAAAAGCTAGTATTGTTTAAAGGCAGGATAAAATATATGCATTGATCGTTATTTCCCTATTTTTATTTACAGTAGGTATTAGCGGTGAATTGTGGTTTGGGGTAGAGGACACCGCCCGCTTTGCGTTTATACTCTGGCCTCAGATTATGAAACAAAAGGCAGATAGACCTCGCTGAACACTGAGAGTGAAGCCTCCAAAGCAAATACAAGTTCAAAAGCGAATACCTACCATCACGCTTTGTGCTGTACTGACACCGAGTCAGTACAGCACGAAGCGACGCATCGTTAAAATAAAATAAAAACAAAAGCGAATACAATCACGAAATAGTAGGTATTCGCTTTTGAATTTGTATTTGCTTTGGTGGCTTCACTGTTCTTCAGTGTTCCGCGAGGTCTATCTGCCTTATGTTTCATAATCTGAGGCACTGACGTTCAAAAAGTTCAATGTTTTTTTTTACACCCGGTATAATGTCACATTCTACCGCTCATATAGAAAGAAAATGGTTCCAAAAATTCATGAAAGTGAATTTAAAATCACTCACCATATTTTTATTTGTCGTTGTTCACTGTTCGGAACTCCACAGCGGACTGGTCAAAACTTATATCTTGTGCTGTATATAAATCATTATTACTTGTTTCCGCGCAAGGCCGCGATGACACTTTACGGCTGCTGTTTTGAATGAGATGAGCAGATAACTTAGTAGCAGAACTAAGTAGTAAGTATACGATGTATTCCCGTTGTGTCTAGATCTGTGTCACGGGGACAACAATACGTCATAAATTTTCCTTACCATTGTACCCCTTATGTGTACTTACATACGGGCAATGAGAACAACGGACTGTTAAGAAAATAACAAATAAACACCTTTAAATTTAATTTCAAACCAAATATTTTATATTATCTCAATATTTTATTTCACGACTTTCAATTTTAACACGTACAGCGTACGGGGACAACGGGAAGTAATTCTAATTATTTTATTAAATTCCCTTTGTCCCCTTAAACGGGGACATGGCCTACGGGGACAACGGGAATACATCTTTGTTCAGATAGAAAAAGGAAAAGGAAAAGGGTTAGTTCATTAGATGCGTATTTTTTAAGCTTTCCGATGGCAAAATAACATATATAACTATAAGATTTTTTTTATCTCAAAAATATCTTAAAGGTGACATTTTGCTATTTCGCTTATTAGGGCAGTATAGCTCTTTGTATATTAAAAGAAGTTTAAAAGTTGCGCCAGTGACAGAAAAGTTGAAAAGGAATCGTCTTGGTATGGGCATGTGAAGAGAAGAGATGAAACGCATGTGACCAAAAGAGCTATGAATATTAATTTGTAGAGATGGAAAGGGAGAGGAAGGCCAAAGAAAAGATGGGTGGATTGTGTGAAGAATGATATGAATGAAAAGGGAGTCAGTGAAACCATGACGTTGGACAGGACGGAATGGAAGAAGAAAACATGTTGTGCCGACCACACATAACATGGGATTTTATTTTATTTTTAACCGACTTGCCCAGCAGTGGGACAACACAGGCTAAATAAAAAAAAAAAAAAAACCGACGTCAAAAAGCAGGAGGTTATCAATTCCGATGTTTAATTTTTTTTTATGTAGGTATGTTCGGGCATAACTCCTCATATATAGACGGATTTGCAAAACTCTTTTTTTTGTTCGAAAGGGGTTTATTCCGAAATGGTCCCATGTAAATTTTATCGAAATTGATTCAGCGCTTTTTGAAGAAATCAACAAAATCCTAAAAAAATATCTAGATGACGTTTTAGTTTCTTCAATCTTTGGAGGACTTTTATTCTCTGTTTTAACTGTGTCGCCGTTTCTTTATGAATTTGGATGTTAAGGCGATACTAAAAAGCGGATAGAAAAAACTTTTTTTTTTTAAAAGAAACCGCCTTCAAAAACTAAAAAGTGATAAATAACTTTAGCACAGAACACACATTACTTTACTTTCGGAAGTCGGTGGCAATACAAAGTAACAAACACGAAGCCACCGCCACCGACTTCCGAAAGTAAAGTAATGTGTGTTCTGTGCAAAGTTATTTATCACTTCTTAGTTTTTGAAAAAAAAATTTTTTTTTTAAATTTTAACAATGATTTTACACTAGCGACTCGCCCCGGCTTCTCACGGTTGCAATGTAAATAAAACTATACGTATAAACCTTCTTCGTTAATCACTCTATCTATTGCTGAAAATTGAAAATCCGTTGCATAGTTCAAAAGCCACAGCGGGACGGATCAAGGACAAGGTTAAGCTACGCTTGCCGCGGTCGGTCTGTGGATGTGTGACCATCGATTTCATGCCGAGTTCCCTCCGTGCCTCGGAAAGCGCTTAAAGCCGTTCATTCTGACTGTCATTCATAGAACTTTGAATGTCTAAAGTACTTCTTCTAAATAATCGGCAACATTACAATAGCATTTATTTATTAAAAGTATCTTCATGCTTTTATTCAAACTTTTTCAGACCCCCCGCTCTGGCAGTCAGTGCAACAACACGTATTTTTCTGTGCTCCGTATAATAAAATCATAAAGTCCGTGAAAAGTTAACTTGTAGACGGGAATCATATACCGTTGTGTACTCAACTGTGCAGGCAATATATTGCACGTTCCAAATTGTGAATTAATCAAGAACCCAAGGAATAAACACAGTTATAACTTAACAACAATCCTAACGTACTGATTTGTCGACACATTCAAACAGCTGAGCTTCGAGGTCAACGACCGACCTCGCACGTCACACATCGGCCGCAACACGTTCGACTCACCTTCGGCTGCGCTCGGCTGTCATATCGAACGAACCTGAACATAATTTAGCGAGCGCGCAAAATTACATCTACCTACATAATTCACCATTGTGAGTACGACTCATTTTTAGTACCTAAAATTGCAAGACACTACTACTTTATTTTTAGTACCTACCTACTTATTGCTAATATATGATGCTACGTTCGCCTCCAACCTCACCACTACATAACTCCGAACCGAATTTGTCTACATGTTCCTCTCAAGAAAATATTCATATAACACAGAGGAAAAGAAAACGCGAGAATGATGAATTAGAAAGAATGGAAACCCTGATGAAAGAGATGAAGGTCATGATTTCTGAATTAGTAGGTAAACAATCTAGCAACAACGGGAAAATAGATGCCTTACAAGCTGCTCTCGATGACATTAGATCCCAAAATTCGATTATTAGTGCTCAAAACGCAGAAATTAGGCTACAAAATGACGAATTTAAAAAAGATATGATATTCCTGTCCGCAAAATACGATGACGCCTTAAAGGAGATAAATAACCTACACGCTAAGTGTGACAACAACCACAAAGTAATAAAAACCTTAGAACAAAAAGTAGACATTCTCGAAAGAAATATGAAGGCGGGAACGATTGAAATAAAAAATATTCAACCTACAAAACCCGAAACCCGTGAAACCCTTACAGAATCAATACAGAAACTCGGCAATGTCATTAACCATCCGGTATCGAATGCGGATATAAAAAATATCTTCCGACTGAAGAACAAAACAGGGTCACCACACTCACTTGGCACCGTCCTTGTAGAATTCACGTCGCCGGCATTTAAGGATCAGTTCTTATTATCAACAAAAAACTACAATAAAAACAATAAGGAAAATCGTCTCAACAGCAGCCATCTGCAAGAAAACGCGCCTAAGCATCCGTTATACATATCCGAAGTCCTAACCACTATGGGTAAACGTCTCCACTATCTCGCACGAGAGTTTATAAGAAGTAGCCACTACGAGCAATGTTGGACCGCCAATGGCAAAGTATATGTGCGAGAAAAACAAGGTATGCCTAGCCGTCTTATTAAATCCGAAGAAGATCTAACAAAGCTACGCAAGCAAAAGTGACTAGTTTACCGTACTTTATGTCCTTGTCTAATGTCCAAAAACGTTTCTAAAAACTTGTATAAATTCAATATAATATTAATGTTATTAACCACTACTAACACTCAACTCCTACCTACCTACACACAACATTATATTCTAATAACAAAATGTACATCACACAACTGCTTACTTCTAACGGTAATACCACTTTCCACAGAGTTTACACGCCTTTGTAAAACAAATAGCAAAATTATTCCCCATCTAAACCGTGCTACTCAAATACTGATGTGCGCTAAATATCTTACAAACATACATACAAACATTATGCACATATTGATCACACACAAATCACATATACACGCACACATGTACACTACACACCTAACTTTCATGATTGCTTGTACCTATCATCTTTGTTCTGGATCACATAAAATAATTACCATACCTATCAGTATCAGCGCCTACCTAGAACTGAATGCAATGATTAACAGTCTGTCACTAGTACTAATATTATTAAATGTAATCAAGAATAAATTATTATTTACCATTCGATAATATACAAAATAACTGCTATAATATAGATTCCGTCTCTGTGTCGAACTCAACCACGTGTGATCTTGACACTTGTATTCCTACCAATATAACACCCACTGACTCACTCAAAATTCTTAATCAAAATATCAGAAGTATTTCAAAAAATATATCAGGTCTCCATACTATTCTAGCTAGGACAAAAGTAGATTGGGATATAATTGTCCTAACTGAGTGTTGGCTGCCCACCACTCATACAATCCCAGACTTGACAGGTTACAATTTATTCTCATCTAAAAACAATATTACACAGAATGAGGGAGTGGTTGTCTATGTACATACATACCTTAACGTATCTGTACAAGAACCCTCATTCTCAGATGCAAATTGTCTCCTGATAAAAATAGACCACAATACTATAATATTAGCAATTTACCGCCCTCCAAGCTACAAAGACATTACCAACTTTCTTAATTCCTTAAACATGACTTTAATAAGTATCGCACACTATAATAACATCATAATCACTGGTGATATAAATATAAATATCAATGATCAATGTCGTGATCCCAACAAACACAACTACCTAAATTTATTAGCATCACATGGGCTATTGCCTTCACATACCCTGCCCACACGACTCAACTCATGTCTCGATCACTTCATCCTAAAAACACAACACTCTGCCTCAACATTAGTGGCGCACTCCGCATTAACTGACCATGATACAGTACTGTTATTTCTTGCTAAAAAGACTTCTAGACAATCTGTAAAAAAAACAGTGGTACGTATCAATCATGACCAGTTAAATGCAGACTTGAGGCTCATCGACTTTAGTCATGTCTATAACACACAAGATCCGGACGAAGCGGCTGAAACCATGGTCAACTCGATTAAAAATGTGATTGAAATTAATTCTAAACTCGTCAAAGTACCCAACCGTAAAACAATCATAAAGCCATGGATAACTCCGGGTCTTCTTCGTTGTATTCGACACAGAGACAACCTTCACAAAAAATTTAAAAAGTCCCCAAATAACGAAACTCTCAATATCACTTTCACTAGATACAGAAATTTCTGCAACAAGTTACTAAAGAAGTTAAAAAGGGAATATGAAAAAAACGAGCTGGCAAAAGCTGGTAATAATCCTAGGCAGCTCTGGTCGGCAATAAACTCATTAACAAATAGGGCAACTCACAAAGAAACTTCCAAACCTCTCCTAAAGGTGTCAAACACTCCAAAGCTCTCGATCAACAGTATAAATGACTTCTTTGCGGCTGTTGGTAAAAGTCTTGCCGAGAAAATAGTAAGTTATCCATCTGATTTGTCAACTGATGCCGGCGCCAAAGTTCCCCATTCCATGGTACTCTTACCTACCGATGAGGTCGAAGTTGGAAACTTACTAGTGAACCTACGTAGTAGCGGCGCAATAGGATGGGATAAAATATCTAGTGACCTCCTAAAAAGACATAGGGTCTTGATTACTCCACCTCTAACACACATCTGCAATCTTGCACTCTCCACTGGCAAATTCCCAAAAGTTTTTAAAAAATCTATTATACATCCTATCTTTAAGAATGGGGACGGAAACCGGGTTGATAATTACAGGCCAATAGCGGTGCTCCCCGCCCTGTCGAAGGTACTAGAAAGAATAATGAACAACAGACTTGTCAACTACCTGGAAAAGCATAATCTCCTGTCTTCGTCCCAGTTTGGTTTTCGCACCGGCAAGTCAACTTCGGATGCCGTCCATGAATTGACGAACTATATAGTTACAAACCTAGACAAAGGGCAAAAAGTCCTTGGCATATTTTTAGATCTAGCTAAGGCATTCGACACGGTTTCTGTTCCTATACTGACTGAAAAGATGGAGAACTTGGGAATTAGAGGGGTTCAACTTCAGCTCTTTAATGACTACTTAAGTGAGCGTACTCAGTGCGTTAAGATAGATGATTTCCTTAGTGATGAACGGAAAGTTACTTACGGCGTGCCTCAGGGCAGCGTGCTTGGCCCGACACTATTCCTCATCTATATTAACGACCTGGGTACGCTCACCCTCCCTATGGGCAGAATTATAAGTTTTGCTGATGACACAGCCCTCCTGTTCAGTGCAGATTCCTGGCGCGAAGTCTACTCGTACGCTCAGGCGGGTTTTAACACTGTAACAAAATGTCTTCGTAGTATCGTACTAACACTAAATGCAAGTAAAACCCATTACGTTACCTTTGCTATAAAAAAAACAAATTTACCTACAGCGCCAGACACCATTAAAGTTCACACATGCCCAACACCGCAAGATGATACCTGTACTTGTTTCCACCTTTCTAAAGTTGAATCCGTGAAATATCTGGGGGTAATAATTGATAACACCCTTAGATTTCAAGAACACATAGACTCACTCATTACTAGGCTACGTAAATTAATATATGTTTTTAAAACCCTGAGGCATGTGGCGGATGACAAACTAAAGAGATCAGTCTACTTTGCCCTCGTACAGTCATTGATAAGTTACTGTATAACTATTTGGGGTGGTGCCCCAAAAACCACTATGCTTGAACTCGAGAGAGCCCAGAGGGTTATCCTAAAAGTATCTTATTTCCTTCCTTACCGCTATCCTACAGAACTTCTCTACAAGCAATCAAAAACTCTAACAGTTCGCCAATTATTTATCCTGAACACTCTGCTAAAACAACATTCATTACTTACTTATCACCCCTCAATGGCACATGGTAAGAGACGATTTAATCCCGTTAGCCGCACTGATTCGCCTCTTTCGACTGTTTTTTCTAACCGCTTCTTTTGCTTCTTAGGCCGATTTTTGTACAACAAAATTAATACAATCCAACCCATTTTTAACCTCACTAAGGGACTATGCAAAAAGAAGCTTACCGCGTGGCTCCTGGGACTCAACTATGATGACACTGAAAAACTATTTGCCATCGTGACCTAATGTACACCTAATACTACCTAATCCTCACCCACACACTACCACACACGCACTCCCACACATACACACACGAACCGCATCTACTTACACTCTCACTACAAATATTTACTAACAATACTAACACAATACCAAGCCATACTAGTTCTTTTTTTCCTCACTTTGTTTTGTTTTTTATTTAATTTAACTCTTGTTTATTATTTTTAAACTCAAATTTTAAACTTACTACATGTTGAGCAACAGACTCTTAAAGTTGTTATTTCACATAAGTAAATCAAAATTGTTTAGCACTTGTTTAAATACCGAAATGTATCTAACTGCTAGAGGGTGGAGACCTGGTGACCTGAACCACAGGCCCTTAAAGCCTAGCTTAGGCACCAGTCTCCCGCGGTAAACTAAACTATATCTATAACTAGAAATTGTAACAATGTCTGCAACGTTTATTGTGGAGAGAAATAAAATACTTATTATTATTATTATTATTTAATGTTCAAGTCTTTGTATACCTTTGGTACCTTGTTGTATAATTTTAGAGCCATGCAGTCTTCGATCAATATTGATCGAAGCATGCAGTATACACTCTTACTCATGAGAGCTGTTTTAACCCTAGGTAAACAAAGTCTCCGATTATCACGTTGACTTCTTTCGAAATCGTCTGAAGACTTCGGAAATAGTTGGGGATTCTTTTTGATAAATAATACCGTCTCCAATATATAGGGTGACTGGTAATTAGTGTACGATACTGAAACACGTGATTGTGTTCATGATAACAAACAACTTTCCTGAAGAAAAAATGTTTTTTGTACTGGTTCACTTTTATCACAATAACACAACAGCCGTATGAAATTCACGCGCGCGCGCGCCTATGACCTAAAGTGAACCAGTACAAAAAACATTTTTGAAGTTATACTTCTTTAGGCGCGTTATGAAAAAATGATGAGAGTGAAATTTTACGATGCGCGCGCACAGCGTCACACAAAATTCTCACGGGAGTAATTGTAAACAACGCCATCTCTGACGTACATGCTGAACTACTTACTGCCTTCGTTGCTATTTTGTGACTCGAAGAAGTATAACTTCTCACGCGCGTACATAAGTACACACTGAATTTTTTTTTCTTCGGGAAAGTTGTTTGTTATCATGAACACAATCACGTGTTTAAGTATCGTACACTAATTACCAGTCACCCTATATACTAGCAAAAGGTATCGTGTTACCCAGTAACTGGGTTGTCGAGGTCAGATAGTCACAGTCACTCCATGTTAAACACTACTATTCAACTACAGCCGGTTAGACTGGAAGCCGACCCCAATATAGTTGAGAAAAGGCGAGGCAGATGATGGCTTAACATCAGATAGACTTGTTTAAATAAAATACTAAAGGAAAAATAATAACCTAAATAATCAATAACCATATGGTCATTGATCACCAATCAATATCCAGACCTTGGCGTAAGTTGCTTAACCAGTAAGCTTACATAGCCGAGACACAAGCGTGACATCATTTTTAACGCCGACACGATATTATTAATCATTGAAAAGCTTTCTTTGTAGGGGTGTCAAGTTTAAAAGTTATAGTTTTCACATCAAAATAATGTCATTATTTTTTAATTTTTTAGTAACCTGTGTTTTCCGACGGTTTGACAAAGTCGAATCAAAAAGTTTTTCAATGTTATAATTAAACTATCTATAGGTAAAATGTACAGCACCTTCTGTATATGAGAAATGTATTTTGCCCTATATTGGGGCAATAATGAGCTGGAATTATTTTTTTCTACGTGAAGTCAAAATATTTATGTCACGGAAAGTCAGACTCAGAAACCCGAAAGTCTGCCAACCAAGTGGTATCGTGTTACCCAGTAACTGGGTTGTGGAGGTCAGATAGGCAGTCGGTCCATGTAAAACACTGGTATTCAGCTGCATCCGGTTAAACTGGAAGCTGACCCCAATGTAGTTGGGGAAAGGTAACATCAGGTGGGCGGGCTGTCGTCTTGTTTAAATAAAATACTAAACAAAAAATGATAATAATAACACCCTAATAATCCATATCTATACTTAATATTATAAATGTGAAAGTACACTTTCACGATGATACGGCTGAACTGATTTTGATGAAATTTGGTATGAAAATAGCTGACCTAGCTTGCTTGAAATCCGCGACTTACTCAAGTTTCTAAGGTGATTTAACTGGACTATATCTATTCGATAGTGCTATTGGTTCGATATTGCGTTTTCGAGCACTCAGTTAAGGAAGAAAATCACTCAAATAGATAACTTTGTCGAATGAATATCTATCGAAAATTTATTCGAAGACCTTAGAAACCGAGCATTAGTCTGCATCCGCGAAAACCGACATTCACGCGGACGAAGTCGCGGGCAAAAGCTAGTAATTAATAAATTCAAAAATGGGATATGCGGTCAGAACAGTCTCTTTAAAGCTATTCACATTTTTTCTAAAAACTATTCCTACAACATAGTAGCCGCGCCTCCATTTTATAAAAAAAATATATTTTGGCCAACCCTGAATAGCAAGTACAATGCATTGAACTTTAAAGCTCGTCTGCCGACCTACTTTCAGCAAGTCACGATGATTCATCGTCATAAGGGCTTTCTCTTGCACGTACCGATGGCCACACGAATATTGAGCGGTAGCTTTGTAGACCACCCACTACTTGTACCCTATAATAATAACCCAGGTAGCACTGGGGGTTCTATAACAATCCTGCTACACTATACCTAAACTAGAGCTATGTCAATCAATAATTTTCAGTGATTCGATCATTCAAGTATTGGTTCATGCCATCGTTCGATCACTGATGCAATACTGAATCAGTGAACTACACAGAGCAAACGATTGATTGAACCAAATTACTTTGGTACAATCAATCGTTTGCTCTGTGTTTGTCTGTGACCCATTCATTCGCGCTCACTCGTTATTGGTCGATTTCTACAAATCTGCAACTAGATAAGTTGGAAAGGATATATCAATTGTGAGCGATTGGTTGAAACGTATCATTGAATGATTGCAATCAGCAATACTTCTATGCGACCCGGGTCCAATGATCGAATCGTTCATGATTAAGACAGCTCTAACCAAAACCACTGCAACTCCCTGTAAGCCAGAATCAACAGTGGCGACCGACTACCAGAAAAGTGGCGAAGCATTTTTAGGGTTCCGTACCCAAAAGGTTAAAACGGAACCCTATTACTAAGACTGTCTGTCTGGCTGTCTGTCACCAGGCTGTATCTCATGAATCGTGATAGCTAGGCCCCCACCTTCCGTGGTCCATCTGGAAGTCCCTGAACCGCCTAAGAATTCAAGTAGGAAGGTGTTCGCCAACCTCGCAAAATGGGGCCGAAGCAATGAAACTCGGCAACTCCCGGAGAATTCGTTACAACTGTCTTGGATTTCGCATTGAAATTCATCAGAAAAAAATGGAGGAATAGAGGTCTTAGAAAAATACATATTATCTTCTTCCCTCCATGTCAAGCAGAAGACAAAACAGGACGGACAAATGATTGTAATCTGTGTTGTTTGGCAGCTGGGCTTCCTCCAGTCGTAAACGTCCCTTTGTGCCTATTGGCCTAGTTCTGTTCTGTCTCCTGCTTGATTTGGAGGGAAGTGGAAAATATGTGTTTCTTACTCCACCGCTGTTCTTTTTTGATTAATTTCGTTGCGGGATCTAAGGGTGTTATCAAACCAATCGATCGATCGTCGATCGACGGCATCGATCGATGGTAGAATGGATTAGTCGACGTCGATCGATAGTTTCTACAAGACCAATCGATCGATCGTCGATCGATGGTAGAATTTATTAGTCGACGTCGATCGATAGTTTCTACCAGACCAATCGATCGATCGTCGATCGATGGTAGAATTTATTAGTCGACGTCGATCGAGCTGCTTGATTATTATTACTGATGGATTATAGCTGGGGTTAATCGATCAACGTCGACCGATGCCATCGACGAGCAATCGATCGATTGGTTAGTGGAACGGTATCCATCGATCAGCCAAAGCTATCACATCAATCTATCGATGTCGATTGATGGCATCGATCGACGATCGATCGATTGGTGTAGTAACACCCTAAGAGAGTTAAGCGGTAGCTTTTTCGACCACCCACTAAAGGTTGAATTATTTGTTTAAAAAAACCGGACTAGTGCGAGTCGGTCTCCACGTCTTACTACGCGCGAAATTTGAAATTGTATAATTTAGATGCATTTTTTGGCACTTACGATTGAATACAATTTTTGTCTTTTTTTTTTTGGTGGCCATACCACTACATAATTTAATTGAGACACTTCAAAAATGGGTGTAATACCCTATTGTAATATGTAGTGACGATGTTAGTAATAAACGAGCTTTTGCCCGCGACTTCGTCCGCGTGAATGTCGGTTATCGCGAATGCAGACGAAGTCGCGGATTAAAAAAGCTTTTTACAAAAAAGACAACCGCCTTCAAAAACTAAAAAGTGAAAAATAACTTCAGCACAGAACACACATTGACTTTAGTTTCGAAATTCAGTGGCTTTGTTCTGTTTGTTGTTTTGTATTGCCACCGACTTCCGAAACTAAAGTCAATGTGTGTTCTGTGCTAAAGTTATTTTTCACTTTTTAGTTTTTGAAGGCGGTTGTCTTTTTTGTAAAAAGCTTTTTATTTTCCGCTTTTTAGTACCTCCTTCTCATCCAAATCTATTAAGAAGAGTATGAAAGTTAACTACTACAAAGATTGATGAAGCTAAAACGTCAACTATGTAAAATTTTTGGGTATTTGTTGATTTTTCAAAAAGTGCTGAATCAATTTCGATAAAATTTATATGGGACCACCCCTGAAGTATACTTACCCTATCCGTAAAAAGAAGAATTTTCAAAATCGGTTTACGTTTGCCGGAGTAATCGCGTAACAAATCGCGCACATACTTAATGTAAATTTAAGACTTATACGGTTTCCTCATGGATGCCATTGTCAGAACCGGACCAAATTAAAATGGGACCACACGGGAAGCACTAGCTTTCAAACAAAAAAGAATCATCTAAATCGGTTCACCCAGTCCAAAGAAATCAGGTAACAAACATAAAAAACAAAAAAAAAAAAAAAAACCAGACGAATTGATAACCTCCTCCTTTTTTAAAGTCAGTTGAAAAGTAGCCTATGTCCTTCCACAGGGTTCCAGCTATCTTCATAACAAATTTTATCAAAATCGGTTGAGCCGTTTCATCGTGAAAGCGTAACAGACAGAGTTACTTTTACATTTATAATATTAAGTTTTAGTATATATTAAAGTATGAATTATTATTATGTAGCGGTGATGCTTCGCCGTATCTTTGCTCGTCCAATGATGAAATGGGGATGGGGTAATTAATTTGTGCAATTCCAAAGCACAGTTTCCGAAATGTACCCGATAAAAGACTTAGTTTTTGACACAACTAAGCTTAATTAGCAAAAAAGACTTGACCTTTCCATAACCCACGCGAAAGTCAAGAACAACAAAAGCGCGTATTTCTTCATATTATTGCGTAAATGTGTACTTACACTATGAAGTGACCATTATTATTTTTACTCAAAACGGGACATTATCAATCATTTTTTTTAAGAAAATTTAGTAGGTACATTTAAATAATTTTAGGTACCTGAGTACTCAGATTATGAAGCAAATGGCAAATAGACCGCGCGGAACACAGAGAGTGAAGCCAAAAAAGCAAATACAAATTCAATAGCGAATACCTACAATCTCGTGATTGTGTTCGCTTTTGAATTTGTATTTGTATTTGTTTTTATTGACGATGCGGAGTTTCGTGCTGTAGTGACTCGTGTCAGTATAGCACGAAGAGCGTTGTAGGTATTCGCTTTTGAATGTGTTTTCGCATTTTTAGCTTCACTCTCAATGTTCTGCGCGGTCTATCTAACCATTTTTTTTTTTAATTTTTTTTTGTTGTGCCTTTTGGTCTATAATCTGACCCTGAGAAGAAGAATATTTGTTAACTAAAGTCTTAGCTAAAGAATTTATCCAGCCGTCCGAAACTCGTACCCTATCACCCGGGCCCTTTTCTTGGGGAGTATAAGTACTTAGACTAAACGGGTAGTACTCTTTATAAACAATGGTGCCGATTCCCTTGTTCACAAACTAAACTAAATTTAAGTTCAGTGCATCTTTTTCTTTCTATTTCATTAAGAAAAGGGCAGAAGATAAATTTTAGTGTAGTCCTGTCAAATTAAACAGCGCTTGATGTAAATTGACGTAATTTTAATAAGCAAGTTTTTAATCACGTCTAAACATGTATGGAGAAGTGACAGGCGCTGATTAATTTGACAGGACTGAAATAAAAATTATCTTCTGTCCTCTTCTTAATGGAATGCAAAGAAAAAGATGCACTGAACTTAAATTTAGTTTAGTATGTGAACAAGGGAATCGGCCCTATTATCTGTTAATGATAATTATTAAGTTTCTATTAGTGTTCCATTTTTTCTGAAAAGGACAATACTGCGTCCGGAAGCAACCTTTGTAGACGCCCGGACGGAGTACTGAATAAAGGGACAGTCCCGTTCAAAACGGGACGTATGGTCACTTTTAACTATGACAGATGGACGGACAGATTGTAACATTAATTATAACTTAGACATGCGTCAAGATGGCATTTAAGTATAAAAACAGATTATTACTTAAGATTAGATGTGGAAATGTATTTAGAGATAGGTAAAGATTGGTATTTCATGATAAACAGATGATCCGAGCTTGTGGCTAAGCAAAAGCTGTTTGGATCGATGGGTCATGGTTAAGCTACGCTTGCCGCGGTCGGTCGTTGGATGGGTGACCATCCATTTCATAACGAGTGAAAGAGTTCAAAGCCCCATGTCTCGTAAAGCCGTTGTTTACGGGTGGAGTCAGAAACTATTACAGCCAGTCTTACCAAGTGGACTCAGAGGTACCCAGTTACTGGATTGTGGAGTCTGATAGGCAGTCGCTTCGTGTGAAATACTGGTATTCAGCTGCATCCGGTTAGTCTGGAAGCCGACCCCAACATACTTGAAAAAGACTAAACAGGTGCTTAGTTGCATTTGCGACCACAGCGACGAATACTGATATAATAAGGGTCAAAACACACCGGAATGGCAACGCAGCGGCCTGCAGTTTTGATGGCAAACCATTTTCAACTTTATCTCTAAACGTCAAGACATTTTTTTGTTTTTTTTATTATCTATTGATAGGCATACGTTTAACCACTATCTCACCTGATGGAAAGCCATGATGCGGGCTAAGATGGAGCACGCTTGCCTAGAAGTAACCTATTCACTCTTGACTTAACGACTCACAGGTTGTAGCTATCAGGAAACACAGACTCAGGCAGGGAATTCCACTCCTTAGCAGTACCCACAATGAATGTATTCCCAAAACGTTTCGTGCGTGTGGGTGGGATGTCCACCATGTACCGGTGGCGCATCGCCGTACGTCTTGTGGTGGACATAGTATCGCTTAAAGATTTACGTGCGTCGAGCGGCAGATCGTGGCGCCGCGGGCGGCTCTGCGCGCCGATGACCGCCGAAGCGATACTATGCTTTGAGGTTTAGAGATAAAGTTGAAAATGGTTTGGCAGCAAAACTGACGACCGCTGCGCTGCCATTCCGGTGTGACTTGACCCTAATAGAATAGATAAACACCTGATAATTTTCTAGAGCATTACGATGTAATGCAACGTTCTAAAAATACAAAGTAAAGCTATTAGTTATCCCTACGTTGTTTTTCGAATTGTAATAACATCATTTATTAGCACATACAAATCTTAAAAATCAAAATAATAATATAATTTACAATTCCAAGAAAAAAGGAGGGAGCTCAAAGGGCATCAAAAAACTCGTCCACATCGCTGTCAACGGGACACGTGCCCAACAGGCTGGCTGCATTGCCACGTTGTATGGCAATGCTGATTCTTTGACCCAAGAATAGACCAGCCTTCGGGTCACGTGAAGAGTCGACCAGTCGCTTGGCGATGTCACGAAAAACAATATGGGCACTCGGACCCCATGGCTCTAGAGTTTCCACCCCAAACGGCTCAAATATATAGCTTCCAAGAAGGTTATTATATTTGTGCCGTTTGAGGTTTTCGGCACCTGCAGCAGCCGCCCCAGCACAACACGTTGTGCTAGGAAGATGAGACGGCGCAAGGGTTTCGACACATGTTGCGTCCCACACCAAAGGCCTACCCAACTTCCAAGGCATAATGGTTATCCCATTTAAGGCGCTAACAAGCGACTTTTGCAGATTTTAAACTGACAATCACGTCAAAATGTGTAGTGTAAATGATTTGAAAAATATATATGTTAAACTAGAACATTCTCTTAATCATTTAGTATGTGAATATTTTAGATTAAGTTCATATTAAATATTTTAATCAAATCGTGAAGTTGTGTCTGACGCGGACAAAACATTGATAATCACACAAAATCTACCAAGAATATTTAAACGAAACTTTTACTATCTTACAAACAATTTTATTATCTATCTTTTAGTATAGGTACGCCTTTTTTTACAAGTTAAAGAATACTATCTTTTATTTAATTTTTTCGACTAAACTTTGAAAGTTTTGGACGCAGCGCATACGATTCTCTGGTCGCTCAAGGTCGCCGGCGTATATCGTCGCCTTAAGTAAAGCTTAAATTAATAAAGAAGAGAATTTTCTTACCAATTAATGTGTTATCTGTTATCATCAAAATGTGCATAATAACGATAGGCTTATAACAACAAATTAGGTAGTATTTAAATATACAAAGTTTAGCGACTTGTAATGTTAGCAGAAATCAGTTATAGTCCGAGAACCAAGAGTTTCTAGACCTACGTCACTAGGATGGCTGTAATTTTGCTTATAGATAGAGGGATATGTATAGCGTTGAAAAAAAACGGGAAGAAATCACGTTTCTTTCCAATTCCGTTGTTTTTTTTTTTACAATATAACCGAAGATGGTGAAAGAAACAGGAATCATTTCATGTTTTTTTTTTCAAACGTACTTAGTATATTTAACTATATCTATACCTTATCTATGATAAGAGGATGACGATATCTATGCTTTAGAATAGAATAGATGCTTTAATTCTTAACATGATGATACGTACTACCTACGTATTTTTTTCAATTTTCAAAACATCAAAAGAAAAATTCACAAATGACATCTCGCAGTTCAACCTGAGGGTGGGTTACTGCTTAACCGGATAATCCTGTGGTGCCTTAAAAGTGACTTTTAGGGCCTCCAGCCAGGGCAAAACCTGTGGGGTACGAGACTCGGCTTAGGGCGTCACTGAGAGAGGGCAGCAAAGGGACAGGCTGGATCGGGTCTCCATTAATTAGGGGCTATTTTAAAGCTAAGGGCTCAGCGACGCGGGCTGGCGCTAGCAAGGGTCGGGGGGGGGGGGGCGTTACGGGGTCGTCGCGAGGGACCTCGGCGGCGAGGTCGGAATGACGGTAATCTGTATCTGTGTTTAACTTATGTGCTAGTGGCCCTATTTCGTTCTTGAAGGAGGGTAATAGCGTCATCTGGATCGGACAGGGTATTATTTTTTCCTATGCAACATAATATGATTATATATGTAGTTAAAAAGGTATGCATACTTGGTCTAGTCAGCCTTAAAATATTAAGACGGCCCGTCCCGCTTAATCTATTTTTTGTTTCACCCATCGCAATGTTCGAAAACAAACGAGTGAGTGAGAACGCGATAACATCGCACGAAAATTCCCGCGCGGAGATTTCACGATACTTATTCTAGGAAATACGTGTTTTTAAAAAAACCTTACAATTTTTTGATAAAAATATTTGTCATTTAAAATCTCTATTAACATGTGCAAGATATCTATGACGACATTTTCTTTGCCGAGACACGATTCTCCGAAAAACCTACAAATAAAAATAGGGAATTAACTAATCCATACTTCCATACTCCACTCCACACTACTACTACACACTACTACACTACACCACACGACTTCACTTCCTTCCACTTTTGGCCTTATCAGAATATCAGCGCTGTGACGTTTTTTTAACCGACTTCAAAAAGGAGGAGTTTATGTATGTTCGGGCATAACTCTGTCATATATAGACGGATTTGCAAAATTCTTTTTTTGTTCGAAAGGGGTTTATTCCGAAATACAGCCCTTTTTGAGAAAATCAACAAATTCCCAAAAAAATATCTTAGACGACGTTTTAGTTTCTTCAATCTTTGGAGGATTTTCAATCTCTTTTACCTGTGTCGCCGTTTCGTAATGGATTTGGATGTTAAGGCAACACTAAAAAGTGAACAATAAAAAGTTTTTTCAAAGAAAAGAAAACCGCCTTCAAAAGCTAAAAAGTGATAAATAACTTTAGCACACACATAAAGTATGTCTAACGGCTCTAGGAGTTCAGTCTATTAGTAGAATTAAGTTAATTCAATTCAAAGGTCGCTGATTCAATAAAACTTGTTTATTTAACTTAAAGTGTAGGTAAATTATGAGGTAATCAGCCGAACCTGGGAATAGCTGTGAACCAGCATATTTATTTAAATAAATATACAGATCTCTTAATTAAGAGGAAACACCACGGGCTAGAGAATTGAAAATTAGGTATTTGTAAAATCTATTGCTGTCGCGCGATGCCCGAACACGAACCGCAGAGCGCGATAGAGACAACTGCAGCTTTGACCGAAAATACCTATTAAAAGTACACAAAATCAATGATTCGTAGTCCCCTGATTTCTTCTCCAAAACTTAACCGATTTAACTGCTTTTTTCATTAAAAAATAAAGAAAGGCTTTTGCCGTGTTCCTATGTTTTCTATTTTTTATGTAATCAAGTCAAATTTGTTTTCTGAATGTTTGAACACAGCGGAAAATCATGCCAATTTTTTAGGTTTTTGAATATTCATATCTCTTTTAATAATAAATTTATGAGAAAAAGGAAAACATAGGGACATGCCAATAGTAGCCATGGATATTTAAAAAAAAAATAATTGGTCTACTGGCATTAACCAGGGAGGAAATAGGGGACTAAGTTTGTATGGAAAAACGGCCCTTGTGTTTCCTCTTAAGATCTCTTAATTAAGTAAAAACCCTACAGATCGATCGGTAATCTTCATCATCAGCCGAAAGACGTCCACTGTTGACCATAGGCCTCCCCCATAGAACGCCACAAGTCTTGCAACCTGCCGCTTGCATCCACCGGTTACCCGCGACCTTGACGATGTCGTCGTGTGAGTGATCACGATCTTATGTGAGTGCGTCGAAAACTCGTGTGCCATCACTGTGTCAGTACACTTTTACTGTCGAAGTGACGTCACAAACCCCCACTCACGATCTTTGATGCGTTTTATCTTCGTCAGTTTTTATTGATTTGATAAAACAAAGAATACGGATCCAATATTTTTCGATAATCTAACTGACGGACTAATTAGATTTTTTTATGAAATACCCTATTGAAAATGAATCTGGTTTTCAGGTTTAAATTCGAGTGTTTTTTTAGAGAAGTTATGCCTTGGAATTATTTGTTTTCATTTGTTTGTTGTTGTGTTGTCATTTGGTGTCATCGTCCCAATTCCTAATTGGATGTGGTGTGGGATGCGACATGTGTCGACACCCTTGCGTCATTCCATCTTCCTAGCACGACGTGTTGTGCTGGGGCGGCTGCTGCATTTGCCGAAAACCTCGGAATGGCGCAAATATAATAGCCTTCTTGAAAGCTATATGATTGAGCCGTTTGTGGTGGAAGCACTAGATCCTCATCGGGACATCGCCAAGCGGCTGGTCGACTCTTCACGTGACCCGAAGGCTGGTCTATTCTTGGGTCAAAGAATCAGCATTGCCATACAACGTGGCAATGCTGCCAGCCTGTTGGGTACGTGTCCCGTTGACAGCGATGTGGACGAGTTTTTTGATGCCCTTTGAGCTCCCTCCTTTTTTCTTGGAATTGTAAATTATATTATTATTTTGATTTTTAAGATTTGTATGTGCTAATAAATGATGTTATTACAAATCGAAAAACAACGTATATTTTTAGAACGTTGCATTACATCGTAATGTTTAAGAAAATTATCAGGTGTTTATCTATTCTATTAGGGTCAAGTCACACCGGAATGGCAGCGCAGCGGTCGTCAGTTTTGCTGCCAAACCATTTTCAACTTTATCTCTAAACCTCAAAGCATAGTATCGCTTCGGCGGTCATCGGCGCGCAGAGCCGCCCGCGGCGCCACGAGCTGCCGCTCGTCGCACGCAAATCTTTAAGCGATACTATGTCTTGACGTTTAGAGATAAAGTTGAAAATGGTTTACCATCAAAACTGCCGGCCGCTGCGTTGCCATTCCGGTGTGTTTTGACCCTTATTATATCAGTATTCGTCGCTGTGGTCGCAAATGCAACATGCATTGCCATACAACGTGGCAATGCTGCCAGCCTGTTGGGCACGTGTCCCTTTGACAGCGATGTGGACCAGTTTTTTGTTGCCCTATGAGCTCGTTAGTTTTTTTAGTTGCTGATTTTAATGTTTTTAAGTTTTGTATGTATGTAATTCTGATGCCGTGTGGTGCCGGCCGCGTATAGCACCACCCTATTTCTACCCGTGGCTGTCGTAGAAGGCGACAGAGGGATATTGAACAGAGGATGGGCAGCAGCGTCCTTCTGAGTACCATAACAATCGCTACTGCGATCGCCAACATGCATCGGCCAAGCTTGGCGATTACGGCTGAACCCCCACCTTACGGGAGACCTACAGCTGTGGGTATCTGAAGGTTGACATGATGATGATGAATTCTGATTAAATGGCAAATAAATATAATTCTTAATAGAGATACACAATACCACTTCGAACCCAGGATTTAACGTTTAGCCGTCGCCCTTGCGAACTACCAGACAAATACGACACTCGTTAAAACTCTTTCGTAACTGTTAAATCCATCATTCATGCTAACAGAATGATTGATGATGGTATCTTAATGTTAATTAATTATTCATTAACATCTTTAACTAAAATAATACCACAAATTTCAAAGGTCAATGTCGGATTCTTTGAAAAGTAAAGATGACGTTATTTGCACTTTATGACAAAACTTTCCTCCATTCATCATCTGCCTAGCTATTTTACCGACTTCAAAAAAAAAAGGAGGTTATCAATTCGACCCGTATGTTTGTATGTATGTTTATCCGCGATTATCTCCCGTTTGGCTGAACCGATTTTGATGCGGTTTTTATAAAAGTGTTTGTTACATTCTGGAGAAGGTTTTAGTATACAACAAACAGAAATTTTGAAAGCGCTTTTTGAAAAAAACAACAAATACCGAGTAGACGTTTTCGTTTCTTCCATCTTTCCATCTTTGGAGGACTTTCAATCTCTGTTTGAACTGTGTTGCCGTTTCTTAATGGATTTGGGTGATAATGAGGCACTGAAAAGTGGAAAATAAAAAACTTTTTTGAAAAAAAAGCTTTTTACAAAAAAGACAACCGCCTTCAAAAACTAAAAAGTGAAAAATAACTTTAGCACAGAACACACATTGACTTTAGTTTCAGAAGTCGGTGGCAATATAAAACAACAAACAGAACAAAGCCACCACCATCGCCACCGATTTCCGAAACCAAAGTAATGTGTGTTGTTTTCCACATTTTAGTATCATCTTAACATGCAAATCCATTAAGAAACGGCGACACAGTTAAATCAAAGATAGAACGGCCTCCAAAAATTGAAGAAACTAAAACATCATCTATGTATTTTTTTTTTTCCCTGTTGTCTTTTTTGTAAAAAGCTTTTTTTTCCGCTTTTTAGTACCTCCTTCTCATCCAAATCTATTAAGAAGAGATTGAAAGTTAACTACTACAAAGATTGATGAAACTAAAACGTCGTCTATGTAAAATTTTTGGGTATTTGTTGATTTTTCAAAAAGTGCTGAATCAATTTCGATAAAATGTAAATGGGACCACGCCTGAAGCATACCCTGTCCATAAAAAAAAAGAATTTTCAAAATCGGTTTACGCTTGCCAGAGAAATCGCGTAACAAATCGCGCACATACTTAATGCAAATTTAAGACTTATACGGTTTTCTCGTGGATGCCATTGTCAGAACTGGACCAAATTAAAATGGGACCACACGGGAAGCACTAGCTTTCAAATAAAAAAGAATCATCAAAATCGGTTGACCAAATCCAATGAAACCAGGTAACAAACATTAAAAAATAAATAAAAAAAAAACAGACGAATTGATAACCTCCTCCTTTTTTGAAGTTGGTTGAAAAAGAGAACGGCCTTCAAAAAAAACTAATAAGTGATAAATAACTTTAGCACTGAACACACATGACTTTAATTTCGGAAGTCGGTGGCTTTGTTCTGTTTGTTGGTTTGTATTGCCACCGACTTCCGAAATTAAAGTCATGTGTGTTCTGTGCTAAAGTTATTTATCACTTTTTAGTTTTTTTTGAAGGCGTCTCTCTTTTTAAGTGAGGCGACTAAGGGACCCACCAGAGAATGGGCAGCAGCGTTCTCTGTGCCTTTGTAACAATCATACTGCGATCGCCAACCCGCCTGCCAAGCGTGGCGATTATGGCAAAACCCCCTTTTGGGGGAGGCCTATGTCCAGCAGTGGACGTCTTTCGGCTGAAATGATGTAGGTATTTTTATGGTATCTGACTGATGCCATAACAGAACAAAGTGTTATTTTTCGAATTTGAGCCAGTTAGATTGCCAGATGTGGCAAGCGTATTCTCAAAAATATTTGAATGCAGTAATGCTTCGTTTGCCCACCTAGTGCGGTTAAAAAATTCCACCCACTTTACATAGATGTAAGCAGGATCTAAAACTGTAAACAAATAGTTGTTTCATCGCCACATAATATCATTTGACTTATTAAATTCCAAAACAAACATACAAATAGCATATTTAATTCGTCTCACATTTACCGTAAGCTTAATTCACACTAGCGCGGAATTCGTCGGATTAAAATTTTGTGCAATGGGCATATAATTTATTACAACCGGCGGTTGTCGTTTTGTTTTAAGGGGCTATAAAACGACTTTTACAGATTTTAAACTGACAATCACGTCAAAATGTGCAGTGTAAATGATTTGAAAAAAATATATGTTAAACTAGAACATTCTCTTAATCATATAGAAAGTGAATATTTTTGATTAAGTTCATATTAAATAGTTTAATTAACTCGTGAAGTTGTGTCGAACGCGGACAAAACATTGACAATCACACAAAATCTACCAGGTAGAATTAAACGAAACTTACACCATCTTACAGACAATTTTATTATCTATCTTTTAGTATACGCCTTTTTTTAATTTTGAAAGAATACTACTTTTATTTAATTTTTTCGACTTAACTTTGAGAGTTTTGGACGCAAAACTGATGCAAAACGGACGCAGTCTGCGTCCAAAACTTACAAAATTTAGGCGAAAAAATTAAATAAAAGTAGTATTCTTTAAATTAAAAAAAAGGCGTATACTAAAAGATAGATAATAAAATTGTCTGTAAGATAGTGTAAGTTTCGGATAATTATACCTGGTAGATTTTGTGTGATTGTCAATGTTTTGTCCGCGTCAGACACAACTTCACGTATTAATTAAACTATATAATATGAATATAATTAAAAATATTCACTTACTAAGTGATTAAGAGAATGTTCTAGTTTAACATATATTTTTTTCAAATAATTTACACTACATATTTTGACGTGATTGTCAGTTTAAAATCTGTAAAAGTCGTTTAATAGCCCCTTAACAGTCGGGTCGTCTTAGCTACAATTTCTTATTACTGTCTCTTTATTTTGTTATCAATGTTAATACTTTCTTTAAACTGTTACTAACCAAATAGTGATCCTTAAGTTGTTCTAAATAAATTGATTTAATTTTTCATTTATTTATTTCTCTGCCTTACATCTACCATTACTGGAATTTTACCCAATGCGATAAATGCGCCTTTATAAGATAATTGCTAACATCTGTAACTTATTATAAACAATGCATTTCTATTGAATACACTTAGAGTACAAATGAATATGTCTCTCTCTCTAGCAATGAGGTTGAGAGTGCGAAGTGCGCGCGTCAGAGGCGCCTCTCTGAACAGATTGGTGCGACCGCGCGTCACCGACAGTAGTGGCGGCTGCCGTCTTCGCCACCGTTCAGGCTCAGAATGTCCCTTTCCCAAAATGTCCCTCGGTTTCAAATAGTCCCTTCCCCGAAATGTCCCTTTCCCATAATGTCCATTTCCCAGAATGTTCCTTTCCCGAAACGTCCATTTCCCAAAATGTCCCCTTCCCCAAATGTCCCTTTCTCAAAATGTCCCTTTCCCGAAATGACCCTTTCTCAAAATGTCCCTTTCCTACGACAGCTACGCGTTTAAACTAGGAATATTAAAATAACATAACCCAAGTAGTCAATCAACTTTTAATCACATATAATATAAAACCAAAACAAAAACAAAACAGTCAAAAGCCTTTTAATTACATACTTTTAAATCAAAACGTCAAAAGCCAATAATTATCCACGTGATATCTAACTGTTAACGTAATTTATAAACTGGGAATACATATTAGTACTAAATATATATTTACAAAGCCACACGTACTTACCTGTCTGGGACACAGACTCACCAGATTTTATTTTTCGCGGATGTAGATGAAATATCAGATTAATAAGTAGCCTTATATCCTTTCTTGAGGTTAAACCATAGTCTATCAAATTTCAAAGCATGACAAACAGAGTCACTTTTGAATTTATAATCTGTATGTCTATTCTGTTCAAGAAGCTTATAGGTAAAAGTGGAGGCAACACTAAATACCTAAGTGAAGCCAACTGTGGGCATATGCTCTCTTTTTAAATGCATACATAAGAACGAGACAGTGATATGTGTTTTCTTTATCTTATGTATGCATTTAGAAAGAGAGCGTCTGCCCACAGTTGGTTTCACTTAGCTGTTCGGAGTGTTGCCTCCACTTTTACCTATAAGCTTCTTGATTCTGTTGCAATCTCCCTCGGTGAACACCTAGGTGAAGAGAGCTGTCATCAGCTGTCATACGTCCGTCTGCTTTGTCGATCCCTAGCATTGGGACGGAACGTAACAGAATAGCACTGCAGATCGCTCGCCTTCCGACGAATTCTCGCGGTTTCCAGAGAATTCAAACCTACAAAATCTTCGTACCGCGGCGGTGTGAATATAGCTTAAATAGAAACTTGTATTGTAAAGGTCCTGTACTCACAAAAAATGTAGTTATTTCCTGAAATAGCCGCGTAATATTATGCATCGGAGCAAGCTTATTATTTGAGCGCCGTGACCTCCGACTTGTAGACTTACAAATGTTGTAGACGCGACTAGAATTTTAATTTGCCCATGTCGCATCGACGGCACATATACAAGGTGTAACGTAAAATACGCAAAACCTGAAAATAGTTTGATTAGAATAACGACCAGAATCAATTGAACCACTTTTTAATATAGGTCACATTTTTTTTAAATCTTCATTAAACATGTTACCCTGTCTATTTATTAATAAGTGAAGCCATCACGTGCGCAAACCTGCCAAAATAGGTAAACAAACACAAATGGTTGTCGTCCAATTTAAATTTTCTCATACGCGTGATAATAATAGTTCTTATTTCAATGGAAATACGAGTCTTGGTAAAACTAAAACAGCACATAAAACCTTTAAATTCTTTTTTATGTTTTTTTTTTCTTTTCAGAATTAGGTTAATTGAATTAAAAATCATTTGGGGTGTCTGAGGTTTTGCGTGTTTAACGTTACACCTTGTAGAAATATATATATTTAGGAACGGAACGTTACGATTGTTATGACATATGAGTGGAATGAAAGTAAAGATGAATGACAGATGCGAAACTTGATTGAGTGAAAGAGACGAAAACTTTACAATTTACTGGTGTGAAAGAGATAGGTAATTTAAGGAAAAGATCTAGAAAATGCATGGGACGGAAGACAAAAGGCGATAAAGACTTATATTAAACAAAAAAATAGTTTATTGAAAAAATCTGTGGTGTATGGAGCCAAATAGGCTCCAATTTAACTATCCCCACACATATACTTTTAACAATAGTCATCATCATTCATCATTCCAGCCGAGAGACGTCCACTGCTGGACATAGGCCTCCCCCCAAGAAGGGGGGTTTTTTGCCATAATCGCCATGCTTGGCAGGAAAGCTGCTGCTCATTCTCTGGTACGTCCCTTAGTCGCCTCTTACGACACCCACGGGAAGATATGGGAGGGTGCTATTCTTTACGTCCGACACCACACGCCGTTCTATCGATACATAATTCTGTGCACGTCTCGCCCTTCACCTTTAAACATATTATTATTCGTTAACAAACAACGTAATTCACGTGTTTACTAGTGGTTCATGTCAATAATGATGATTGCATCGTTTGTCAAGTGAGTCTGTTGATGCTGAGGTTTTATAGAAAACTAATACTTTGCCCGCGACTCCGTCCACGTGAACTTTCTTAAGAAGATTGTAATGCTGTAAAGGACAATGCCAGAAACTCTATTGAACTTGGCCCCACTTAATAAAAGTCATGTGCAATATGTAGCATCTTACTGTTTATTTATTGCTGATAACTAAACATTAAGTCTTAGTTACTGTAGAACCTGCGGTTTCCGTTTAAATCTAAAAACAGTAATGACATTGATTATTGGTTAAATTGTATTTTAGGTAAAATGAGTTTGTATTTTGTGGGTAGGTATTTCGTAATCTGCAAGTTCTAAAGGAAAACAATTTAGTATAGAAAGGTTCTATATTCATTACAATTATTTTCATTAATTTACTTTTTCTGTACATGTGTTACTTTTTCTGTACATGGGTGGGGCTGGATCTGGCATTGTCATTTGCATACTAAAAGCGATAACATTTTACCCCCCGTAAACTTAGTCCAATGTTCATATTTTTTTTAAATATTGTAAATATAATGAAAAGCTAGATCTGTACGTTTTTACTTTCTAGAAATATTGCGTACGATAGAAGTGTAAAGTAATCTTCCGACCGGATTTCGGTCACGGCGGCCAATCTCGTAGTTACGTTTGTAGGAGAGCTTCAGTATTTTCATATGTCAATGGTTTTATCCAGTCAATCAACGTTTCTTTACATAAATGATAAGATTTGGCATGTACGAAAATTTCTTTATTTACTTGATAATAAAATATATAAGTCTGACTGAAATCACCAATCCGCCTTGAGCGCACGTGGTGATCAATGCTCGTTCCTTATCTGTATGAGAAGAGGCCTTTCCCAGCAGTGGGACAATATAGGCTGGTCTTATTTTTAACCGACTTCAAAAAGGAGGAGGTTATCAATTCGAATGTTTATATTATTATTGTATTTTCGGGCATAACTCTGTCATATATAGACGGATTTGCAAAATTCTTTTTTGTTCGAAAGGGGTTTATTCCGAAATGGTCCCATATAAATATTTACCAAAATTGATCCTGCCCTTTTTGAAGTCAACAAAATCCCAAAAAAAATACTTAGACGACGTTTAAGTTTCTTCAATCTTTGGAGGACTTACAATCTCTTTTAAGAGCGCCCATCCCGTCATATTTTTCATACAAACGCTCGTACGCGATTACGGCGTTATAACCAATTATTTTCCAAATATTTTTAACACACAGGTATCTTGTGGTTTAAATCTAGGTTTGTATGAAGCCAAAAATAAACTTTTTAGAGAAACAAATTCAGTAAACACGTCCGAAAATCAGTTTTTTTGCACAATTTTATCTGAACTTTGGCCGTTCATAATGCACTCATACATTGAAAAAGTACAAAAACAGCTTCATAGAAACCTTGCACATGTAATGGAGATTCTAAATTACATTTTTACCAAAAACTTGTAAGGCTTTTTTTAAAACACGTATGTCCTGGAACAAGTTTTGTGAAATTTCCGCGCGCCAATTTTCCTGTGATGTTATCGCGTTCTCACTCACTCGTTTGTTTTCGAGCTTTTCGTTGGTTGAAACAAAAAATTTTTCAATCACGCTCGCGTTGAAGTTCGTTCGATGGGGAAGGGCGCTCTTAAGTGTGTCGCCGTTTTTTAATGGATTTGGTTGTTATAATGACAATCTATCAGTCAAAACACAAATCATTTTGGCGTTCGCACCATCGATAGTAAATAATAAATCATTCAGAATATTATTAATTAGTGTGTCCGGCCTTCTAATACTTAATGTCGTGTTTACTAATGTTAAATATTAATATGTGTACTTTGTCTGCGTGTCTGTTTGTAGAGTTGTACTAACATGTGTAACGGTTGTAAAAAAACGATTTACGAAGCCAAAAGTTATACATGTTCTTGCCATCATTGCAATAATTGATTGATTGATTGATATATTTATTTGCAAGAATATGGGTAGCTAACATCTAATATCTTAAAATATAAATAAACGAGCAGTTCTTGTATATCTTCTTATATATATAAATCTCCTGTCACGATGTTTGTCCGCGATGGACTCCTAAACTACTGAACCGATTTTAATGAAATTTGTACACCGTGTACAGTTTGATCCAACTCGAAAGATAGGGTAGGTTAGGGTAGGTGTAGGGTAGGCTAGGTGTAGGGTAGGCTAGGTGTAGGGTAGGTGTAGGTAAATAGGCAGGTAAGTAGGTAGATAAGGACAGGACAACGTCTGTCGGGTCAGCTAGTCTTAAATATAAAATTCTCGTGTCACAATGTTCGTTCCCGTACTCCTCCGAAACGGCTTGACCGATTCTGATGAAATTTTGTGTGCATATTGGGTAGGTCTGAGAATCGGCCAACATCTATTTTTCATCCCCCTTCCCCCCCCCCCCCCTTTTCATCCCCCATCCAAATGTTAAGGGTTAGGGTAGGGTAGGTGTAAGGTGGGCACGCCGTAATTTCGGCGGTAAGACCCGTCATGGAGGATTGGTTAGGGCGCCGACACGGCGCCCTCACGTTCCGGCTGACGCAGATACTGACCGGACATGGCTGTTTCGGGAAGTATCTGTGTCGCATAGGCCGCGAACAATCGCCCGGGTGTCACCACTGCGGAGATTGCCTGGAGGACACGGCGCAGCACACGCTGGCAGAGTGCCCAGCTTGGGCAGGGCAGCGCCGTGAACTCTCCGCAGCAGTAGGTGACCTCTCGCTCCCGAACATCGTCCTTTCGATGGTCCAGAGCGAGAGTGCGTGGGAGGCTGTTGCCTCTTTTTGCGAGCATGTCATGCACGCAAAAGAGGCGGCAGAGAGGGTGAGAGAAGAAACTGCCTCGCTTCCCTCTAGGAGAAGACGCACCGGGCGCCGGAGGGCGCTTAATGACCTCCGGCCTCCATGAGTTGCCGGCCTGCGGGTGGTCGACTTAGGGGCAATCCACCACCCGACCGAGAAGCAGGCCCGTGTAGGCGGCGCGCCGTGTTCCGCGCGCGCCACACTAGAGGATTCGGCGGCAATTAGACCGCCGAGGTCGACGGGACCCGCCTACGTTATTGGCGGGTCATAGCCTGGTGGGGGCGCGGTGCATGCGCGAGCGAATCCCGTACCCCCGCCCATAGGTCAGTCGAGGAACACCGTGGTGGTTTTAGCCGGTACGAGTCCGGCACACCCCCCCGTCTTCCCCGGACAGGGGATAGTCCATGAGGATTTCCCCACGATAAAAAAAAAAAAAAAAAAAAAAAAAGGGTAGGTGTAAGGTAGGTGTAGAGTAGATGTAGGGTAGGTGTAGGGTAGGTGTAGGGTAGGTGTAGGGTAGGTGTAGGGTAGGTGTAGGGTAGGTGTAGAGTAGGTGTAGGGTAGGTGTAGGGTAGGAAGTCCTTAAGATCTATGGGTTTCACTATATTCAGAGATTCAGCAGAATTTCAACGTCAGAGGCAGGGAGGGATTAAAAATTAATAACATTGTCAAAAAATAGCATGTTCGACTACTTTAAAATTAATATCTTGTAATTGTTAATGGAATCATTTAATTGACTCCAAATTCTATTTACTCTGTTTCTATCTTTTGCCCGCGACTTTGTCCGCGTGAATGTCGGTTACCGCGGAAAGTCAAAGCATTTATTTCAATTAAACCATTAGCAGGCACTTTTGAATCGTCAAAAAAAAAAAATTGAAGCTAGTTGCTCGTTCCAAAACGTAGGGTAGGTCTCTATGGAGAAGAACGAGCAAGAAACTCCACGGACACTCTTTTCAATCAAGCTTTTACAAAATCCAGGCTACATTATTCTTGTTGCTTCTATATGTGAAAACAATGTAAGTGAAGAGAAATCCAAAACATTCTAATTAAAAATAAATTAATATAAAAGCCATGGCAGTTAAGAGATGACCAATCCCAACTGACAGCGCCCGTTCACGAACATGACGCGCGGATCAGCACCACTTAGCTTTTGAAGGGAACCGAATGATCTAACCCGCACGCCACCATCAGTGAGACATTTGAGCGAGCATGACAATGCTCTCAACTGCCATGCTCATTTATGTCAAACACATTGAATAAATAAATGGCTCCATAGTTCTCACATTTACATAATAACTAGCTGACCCGACAGACGTTGTCCTGTCCTTATCTACCTACTTACCTGCCTATTTACCTACCCTACACCTACCGTACACCTACCCTACATCTACCCTACACCTACCGTACACCTACCCTACATCTACCCTACACCTACCCTACACCTACCCTACGCCTACCCTACGCCTACCCTACGCCTACCCTGTGCCTACCCTACGCCTACCCTACGCCTACCCTACGCCTACCCTACCATACAAAAGTTTTTTTTTTTTTCTCTCCGTAAGAACCATCTTCGTACTTCAAGGAATATTATAAAAAAAGAATTATCCAATTTGGTCAAGCGGTTTGCAAGTTATGCGCTTACCAACACATTTAGCGATTCATTTTTATATATAAGATTGAAATAGTGCTATTAATTTATACAAAGCTAAAATTTCCAATGTATGTAAGTATGGATGCCGACGAAGTCGCGGATTAAAAAGTAGACTATGTCCTTGGTGTTCAAACTTTCTTCATACCAAATTTCATCAAAATCGCTTCACCCGTTTCATCATTAAAGCATAACAGACAGAGTTACTTTCGCATTTATAATAGTAAACTACGGATTACTCGGGAAGTTGCGTGGTATCTTCTCGTCCAACTTACCGCAGTGTCTCAAGACGAAAGTCTATGACCAGTGTGTGTTGCCAGTGATTACATACGGGACCGAAACGTGGTCGCTCACAATGGGCCTCATCAGAAGGCTTTAAGTCACCCAAAGGGCAATGGAGAGGGCTATGCTCGGAGTTTCCTTGCGTGATAGAATCAGAAATGAGGATATCTGCAAGAGAACCAAGGTTACCGACGTAGCCCGAAGAATTGCCAAACTTAAGGGGCTATTAAACGACTTTTACAGATTTTAAACTTACAATCACGTCAAAATGTGCTGTGTAAATGATTTGAAAAAAATATATGTTAAACTAGAACATTCTCTTAATCATATAGAAAGTGAATATTTTTGATTAAGTTCATATTAAATAGTTTAATTAACTCGTGAAGCTGTGTCTGACGCGGACAAAATATTGACAATCACACAAAATCTACCAGGTATAATTAAACGAAACTTACACTATCTTACAGACAATTTTATTACCTATCTTTTAGTATACGGGTCGTTCTTCTTTTTAACCTACAATTTGATAAAGCACTAGCTCAATTTAGAAAAAAAAAATATAAAGCTTCCTCGTCAGTACATATTTATATTCTGATAGCATAATTTCTATTCTATCGGAAAAAGTTGTTGGCCGAGAAGTTTACAGATTTTTCTACGATTTACAAGACCTGAAAGCTGGATTCGACAAAAAAATTTACACCTCCGTCACGAAATCTTTTATTTTATTCTATCGAATAATCTTCATCAAATAATTTGTACTTTTGCAATAAATTAATGAACTAAAGGAACTTTTAGAAAACATGTTAAAATAATACATTTGTGTTTATAAAATATGTTTTATTCATGATCCTATACCACTCTGTCACATTTTCTGCAAATATAAAGTATGTTTTTGCTATAAATCAATTTTTACTATCATTTACAAATAAATACGAATATCACAGACAGCAATATCATCAACTATTATTAATATAATTTTTCGAATGTTGCACTAGTCATAACAAAATATATAAATGACTTAAACAATTTTACTACCAGGAGACAATATCGTGACAGAGTAGTAACTTATGTGACAGAGTTGTTATTCTAGGGGATACCAGGCTGCGTTTTGGAATAAAACAGGTTTACTTTTCCAGAATCATTTATTTTGTTATAAATGTTTATCACTCTTCAACATTGTCATATAAAAAAACATGAGATCAAACTTAGATAATTAATAAAATAACATTTGAGAACCTTTAGAATAAGACATTCGTATTTTAGTAAATTAAATGACTACTCACTCGTCTTAAGTAAATAAAAAATCTAGTCTAACTTGACATCAAATTAAAATTCCCAAAAACATAAATAAAATAGTCATCATGGACGATAGCACAATCTAGCAATCTAGCAAGACAATATTTCAATTTCGAAACCACTGATAGAAAGTTTTAATTTTTCGAATACTGACAGTGGTCTACTATCATCGAGAAGAAGGCTTCTAAGAAAACCTGTACTTTTTTTTTTTGTGCGTGACAGTCTCCTTACCAGCTGTAGCTCTTGTTACATCATCTCGCAAGAAGAACTGACGAATCTTCTTCTTTCTATTTTAAAAAGAAGGGAAAAAGATGCTTGAAGAGGTACTTTTAAACACGCCAGCCCCATTACCAATACCAGAAACCCCAAGAATGACTCGTAATGACTCGTAGTTCAAGGGGAAGAAAGAAAGTGAAAAGAGATATAACAAAGTAATACAGGAACTAAATATTATCTCTGTATTACTTTGTTATATCTCTTTTCACTTTCTTTCTTCCCCTTGAACTACGAGTAGATACTTCAGAGGGAGTCGGTGTTGCAGATGGAGTGTTTAAAAGTACCTCTTCAAGCATCTTTTTCTTCTCCCTTCTTTTTTCATTTCCTTCTTGCCATATTCGCTGTTCTCGCATGCTCATGTCAGCCACTAGCTTCTTTCGAGCATGGTATTTTTCTAAATCCTTGCACTTTATTTCAGCTACGTTCTGAGGGTCATTTTTGCGTTTCTCCCGACAACGGCACTGTCTTTCTGCTGGTGTTAATGTCTTCTTTTTCGCCATGATGGTATCTGGAAATAGGAAATAAGTAATAAGTACCTAAGCATACGAGAAGATAAAAAAACTTTAGTAACACTTTCCGATATAATAAATACCTTAATAACTAGTGTTTCTATTTCAGTATTTTTTGGATTCAGCATTAATAGAACATGAATTTCGTTTATTTCACCCCTCCGTCACGTACATTACCACTTCGTCACAATAAACATGTGACTGAGTTGTCATGTGACGGAGGGGTAAAAATGTGTTGCAAAGTCGATAACATTTAAAAGTTAACATAGAATATATAATTTGCATGTTGGCAATAAAGTAGTTCTTATTACGTAAGAGTAGACAACGAAAAGTAACAATAATAATTATATTTTGAATCAATTACTTACGTGACGAAGCGGTAGTCGAATAAACCCACGCACCTCCAATCACAGCTTTCGGGCGACTGACGCGCTGTCTCTTGGTCTCAGAGGGGAAATCTTACCAAGGGGGGAAGGGGTCTAAACCTCCAATCGCAGGCCACAAAGACGAGCGGCACAAACGCGTATTTCGAAGGACAACCCACGTGACAGAATTTACAAAATAAAACATCAGGTAGTAGGAGACAAGAATTTGAGATTTTTTTAATATTTTGTTAAAAGTGATAAAAAATTGTGGTTGTTATTACATGATAGGTAATATATTTAGGAGTTATAAGATATTTTTACCTTTTGTGTCATCATATAATTTTTTCGAAATATTATGGATTATACGCAAGCCGAGGTAGCGGGAGACACGTGTGATTTGTATGAAATACACTTCTGTCACGCGGATTTACAACTCTGTAACGTACTTTTTACAATGAAATTATTCAATACAGATGTTATTTAATCGTGCACAACCATTATGTGTATAGTACAGTACATGTTGAAATACAATTAAGAAAAAATAATGGTAATTTCCTTGTTTTTTTTTTCCCTGACTGGTGGAGACACCTTTTTGTAGGTTAAAAAGAAGAACGACCCATACGCCTTTTTTTTAATTTTGAAAGAATACTACTTTTATTTAATTTTTTCGACTAAACTTTGAGAGTCTTGGACGCAGAACTGATGCAGAACGGACGCAGTCTGCGTCCAAAACTCTCAAAATTTATTCGAAAAAATTAAATAAAAGTAGTATTCTTTCAAAATTAAAAAAAAGGCGTTCACTAAAAGATAGATAATAAAATTGTCTGTAAGATGGTGTAAGTTTCGTTTAATTATACCTGGTAGATTTTGTGTGATTGTCAATGTTTTGTACGCGTCAGACACAACTTCACGGGTTAATTAAACTATTTAATGTGAACTTAATCAAAAATATTCACTCTCTATATGATTTAAGAGAATGTTCTAGTTTAACATATATTTTTTTCAAATCATTTACACAGCACATTTTGACGTGATTGTCAGTTTAAAATCTGTAAAAGTCGTTTAATAGCCCCTTAAGTGGCAGTGGGCAGGGCACATTGCTCGCAGAACAGATGGCCGATGGGGCCGAAAAGTTCTAGAGTGGCGACCGCGAACCGGAAGACGTTGCGTTGGAAGGCCTCCCACTAGGTGGACCGATGACCTGGTAAAGGTTGCGGGGGTCCGCTGGATGCGAGTCGCACGGGACCGGTCAATGTGGCGACACTTGGGGGAGGCCTATGTCCAGCAGTGGACGTCTTTCGACTGAAATGATGATGATGATGGATTATTCTAATAAATATAATACCTTGGTTTACAAGTTTTCTTATTGTACAGTCAAGAGCGCGTGGAACCATCGGCTGGCAACGCCCTTGCCCGGGGTTATTTTTTTAATATTTGTAGTATAAATAACATTTATCAGTAAAACCACATGAACTTACTAACCGCAGCCCTGAATCAATAATGTTGCCTACAAAGGGTCACGGCTGTCTGTCGTAACAGCTCAATGACATGTTTGTGCTTGATGAATATTATGCGGTCCTGATGAACCGCGCCTATATAGTTGCGCAACCTTTTATACTAGCTGTGGCCGCAACTTCGTCTGTGTGGAAGAGAAGTGTACCATAAAATAGGCTGCTAACTTTTGCCTGCGACGTCGACCGCGTGTTTTTTTTTCGAATACCATTTTTTTTATATGTATAATAAAACTAGCGAATCGCCCCGGCTTCGCACGGTTGCAATGTAGATCAAACTCTACGTATAACTCAATAAATTTCAAACATCTTTATCTTAATAAAAATCTTCTGTGCGTGTGTATGAAAGTGAACTCCTCCTAAGCGGTTGGATCGATTTTGCTGAATTTGTTAGTGTGTGTTCCAGTGGATTCGAGAATGGTTTAGATTCACAATTGGACCCGGCAGGTGGCGCTATACGAGTAGTCGGGTTGCAGGACAACGTCTGCTAAGCCCGCTAGTTTCCTATAAAAATCAAACAAAAATGCACCCTAAAATTTATTAGAACATAAGCATAACTCCCGCGGAGCATACATGGGGTATTTTCGGATACTCCTAGGTATGTGTAACAATTTTTTTATATTGACGTCACTGTTTGGACGAACCTGTATTTGTACCAGATTTGAGCAAATTCCGATCAGCTGTATAAGCGTGAAACAATATCAAACATGCATCCATTGATATCAGCGTGTTGCGGGTTCGATTCCCGCCCAGGGTTAACGTTTGTGTGATGAGCACTTGTGTTTGCCTTGTGTCTGGGTGTTGTTTATCTATATATGTATGTATTTACAAAAAAAAATGTATTTGTGTATGTATATCAGCTATCTGACACCCATAGTACAGGGTCTCCCTAGTTTGGGGTCAGATGGCCGTGTGTGAAAATGTCCCCACATATTATTATTATTATACACATTCATTTATTGTATATACATATTAAATTACATTTTTAAATATTCACATAAAAACAAAAACATTTAAAAATATAAAAAAATAGTACCTCACCGGTATCGGGAACAGGGTCCAAGCTACCGGCGGTCAGGGCTCCAGAGAGAGAAACCTAACCTAAACCTATTATTATTATTATTATTATTCATCGTCACAAAATTTCGAATTTATAATATTAGTAAGATTTTAGTGATTAATTTAACAAAAACCCTTTTCTCTTCCACAGTAATGTCCAAATTCGGCGTACGCGTCGACGCGGCTGTGTCCGCGCTTGGCGGCGGCGCCGGCGCTGCTCTAGACGAGAACGACTTCATCGACGCCAGCAGACTGGTCTACGATGCCGTCAGAGAGATCAGACGTGCTGTCCTCATGAATAGGGTGAGTTTTGTCATAGGATTTCGTGATAATTTAACTGATTCGATTTTAGGAGCAAGAGTGGGCACGTCCGTGCGCTGCGACAGTTGGGTGTGAAGTGACTGGTTTTGGTGAGTTTTAACGATTAAGAAAGTTTTTGTATTGTGTTGCCAACTTTGACTAATAATTACTTTTACATAAAAACAAATGAGTGCCCGAGAATTGAAACTGATTTTAGTTGGTTATTTCACCATTTCACTAAGCCAGTTTTAGAAATTTAATCAAATCACTAAACTTACTTCAGGGAAATGACTTAAAAGAATTGTTATTGTTACATCTGTCGTGATTTTATTAAATCCCTTAGAGATTTAGACAAATTTTTAATTGCACCATTTCCTTGTACACCCGTGTTGGGAATGGCTACAAAGGACGCCTATGTCTGGAGTTCAAGAACGTCCTGTTTTAAGAAAATCTTCTTATCCAACTTCCAATTGATTAGGATGAGGAGGAACTGGATCCCGAGGACGTGGAACTTGACGAGCATTACACACTGGAGACGCGAAGCAAATGTGAGAGCAACCTTCAACTTCAGCTATACAGGGTGTTAAAAGATACTTCACACAGCCGTTAACCTCGCATACTGTACATCAAACTACATAATGCTAGCACTTCCCTTGGCGTATTTGTACAAATATTTACTTAATTTGTATAATACAAAATCATCTATATTTCAAAAAGCTTATGGTATATTTTGCCTTTATCGATTTACGCAATTATTTGCACAAATACGCCATGTGAAGTGCCAGCATTATATTGAACAAGCATTATTGCTGGGAAACCACTTATTTTTTTGGAGTGAAAAGTCACTGTTTGTAGTAACGCGTAATGCCGAGTAGAAAGTTTGCTTTAGCCGGTGCTACGACGCTATTTTCGGGGTTGCTTGACTTGATATCGAATTATAGCTTATATCAAACGGTCAGTACTAATTTAGCACTATAAAGAAAGATGATCCCTAATAAGTACAATCTGGGTATCTTCAAGGCACGAGTTAACTGGTTAATTCTAGGCAAGCGTGCTCCACCTTAAGCCGCATCATCACTTAAAGTCAGGTGAGTTGCTGTCAAACGCAAGCCAGAATATAAAAATAATGATTTGGTTTGGTATGACTTACGAGACTGTTTGTTAAACACGTACCAAGTACCAACGCTTAGCACTTTGGATCGATGCATTTATAAAATTGCGCACAGGCAAAAATCCCGCGCTGTTCGGTTACAAGTATTGTTCAGATAAACAGATAAACACATTTATTGGTAAGAAAAAATTACACGTCAAATTTTTTAGTAAATGATCACGTCACGTCGGTGCACATAAAGAAAATAATAATAATTGATTACACTCTTGAAATAATTAAATTAATTTTCAATAATACATTGAATATTCGAATTGCTTATTAAAAAGAAATAATTAAATTAAAAAAAACCATATTCATTCAAATTTTATAAAATAATTGCATAACCAGACATTATTAAATTAAAAACATAATTAAATTAAAGGCTCAGACACTCAATAACAATAATAATAACGCTAATAGTAGTTCCATAATAGTTCCGAACACCATTGTGCTTACGCAGTATTGCAAGTTTATTTATACTTTGTTTTCGAAAAAAAAATGTTGCAACTTTGAACTTCAATATCTTCGAAACCAGAAGGTTCCCAGGTATGATGTAGAACAATAATATGATCGCCATGATGTAAAGAACATGAAACTGTTGGCTTCGTGAAGAATCTTTTTTACACCCGATATTGGTTGCTTTTGGTTGCCCGAATGTCTTGTCCGATTTAATGTGGTTGCTAGTCTCATGTCATATAGGTTGTTGTGTTAAATGTTTTTTGTTTGCTAATTTTATGCTGAGCTGCACCAAAAGCAGGGAAATAGACAAAAACAGCATTTCTTTATATATTTATTTTGCTTTAAGTAATAAACAAAGACGGAGTAAGAGAGGAATGGAAAACACAGGCAGATTTATAATAATAAACAACTAAGTTTAGGTACTCAACACTTTCATAAATTTCTCTCACAGTAGTTCTGACATACCAATATAATCTTCGTCGACTCATCCACAAACAGATCATTTGTTAGATTAAAATAGAAAAAAAAAATTAAGATCAGAGATTAGATCTTTGTCACCAGTCTTACCAAGTGGTATCGTGTTACCCAGTAACTGGGTTGTGGAGGCCAGACTGACAGTCGCTCCATTAAAAACACTGGTATCGCTACTATACTATACCCCAAGTCCGACTGTGGTGTGTTAGATAGATAGATAGATAATATTTATTTTGTAAAACATGAGTACATTGTGAAAGGTCTTATACCATAGAGGTGGCTACATGTTTTGCCATCTATGGCATACAAAATTCATTTTTCATTTTCATTTCGTTTCCTTAGACTAACAACAAAAAAAAAAATAGAAATACGACGAAAAAAACAAATTACAATGTCAAGATTTAAATTATAAAATTAAAATTTCAATGTCAAAATTTAAATTATAAAATTGAAATTACAATGTCAAAATTTAAGTTTAATTCAAAATTCTTAAATTAGTTAGTCTGCACTCTATACAAGCAAAATATCATTTAAAAATTCATCTACGCTGTAATAGCACTTCTCTAGTCATAACCTATGAACGGACTTTTTAAATTTCTTTAGAGGCATACATTTAATAATATTAGGTATTTTATTATAAATATTTGGAGCAATACCAAAGAAACTCTTTTTCAATAAAGCAGTTTTACACATATTTTGGCATAACACATTCTCATATTGGGCAGGAATTGGGTTTCTCTTAACGGCTGAAAATTTTTGAAATAAATGTTGATTAGCTTTTACAAATAATGCAGTTTCTAATACGTACAAAGATGGAAAAGTTAATATTTTTATTTTTTCAAAGTAAGGAACGCAACCATCCGTTGTTCTTAGACCACACATTAATCGTATACATCTTTTTTGCATCCGGAATATAAGTTCTCTATTAGTTGATTGATAAGTTCTCTATTAGATGTGTTCGCGGACGAATGGAAGACAATCTTATCAATATGTTTGGAGTATTCTGAGCGTGTAAATGTCGTGTAATTCTATGTTTTATGTTAAAGTAAAATAAATAAATTAAAACATCTGTAACACATCACTGCTATTTGCACTGAACGTTACGCTGTGTCGTATGTACAACACAGCTATAACTATAGTTGTCAGTGATAGCACTGATAGCTAATCAATCTGAGTTTGGTGCGGGCCAGCAATTAATTTCAAAATAGGTTATTATTTAATAGAACATTGGTAATCAGATTAACTAGTTTTTAATGTTGTGTCCATTTTCAGTGTCATTTTAATATGGTTTTAACAGTATGAATCTGGAAGTAACCATACGCTACTGTAGTTACCGTAGCAACCTTACGCTTCGGGTTTGTTTTTATTTAAAAAAATTGGTTGCTAACAACCGTCTGCTTCGTGGTATGGTTGTTTCCGGTTCATATGTTTGCAGGTTTTTTTGTGTTCGTTGGTAGCTTATATAATTTAGAGTGTTTAAAAGTTTTCTCTTTGTTTTGCATCGTGTTGAGCGGTTTTACCCTTCTATCGTAGCAGCTAGGGTAAAAGGGTAAAACTGCTCAGGACGGTTTAGTTATCACTCTGAATTATATTTAATGCTCATTTTTTTATTTAATTTTGGCTCATCATTCATTTTGTGTTTAATTATTGTAGAAAGGATTTTGTTTGAAATAACAAAAACAAATTAAGGTGAAACTGTGTCGTCTTAAAACAACTTAAATCTGCTCCTACTCGAATCAGAGCTAGGTCACAAAATGATTTGAAATGTGTAATTTTAAAATGTTAATTTGTTATAACTAAAACTGACGTATTCGTTTATTAAGTGACATTTTAAAGATGTGTAAACGCTGCTTTTTATTCTTTGCCGGGGACAGGAATGTCTTCTGTATTGTGGGTATGTCTATAAACATATAAACTCTCATACACAAACGTAGCAGCCAATGCTCCAACCGTACCATCTAATTAAATATAACAAGAAAGCTACTTCTTAAACTTTCATACCTGCGACACGTCGGCTTACGCTGAAAACCATCGCCGAGAGCGTGACCAAGGCATTTATGCTGAACGTCAGACGTTTCGCGCAGTAGTTACGCATATTTTCGTCTCTGACATTATTTTATTTTTTCTACAGTAACTAAAACAAATGGATATACAGTTGCTTTAGTTTTTGTTATAAGTACAACAATGTTTAATAATGTGCGTCACTTTCTCGTGAACAAATAATTTTTCTTTTCTTTCTTTATACCATGAGCAGAGAAAATAAAAAAGTCACAATATGTTCTACCGTAAACAAAATCCTATCTACCCGCATGCTACATTGTGTACGTATTTGTTTGCATGTTTCGTCACTAATGCAGACGAGCGAGGATCTGGATACCGATACCGAGTTCGAACCCGTTGAGGATATGACCATGGAGACTAGGAGTCGATGTGAGTAACGCAAGGGTAATTAATTTGGTGGTGGGGTAAAAGTGCGCAAATTAAACAAGCTTTGTTGGGGACGGCTACTAAATGGCGTTACGTCGCATTGCAGAAATCTGCTGAGTAAAAGTATGTTACGACGAGCTACGAGCTGTCTCTCTCTCAGATGTGTGCGATGCGACGTCGCATCGCAGTTTTGAGTACAAGCCCTAAAAGGTGGTGTGAGTTAGGCAAAGATAAGTTAAAGAGGTAATGTTACCCCATTACCTCTCGCGCAAGCCATATCTGACGACATTATTAAAATATGATAAGTAGAACTCGATATGAGATAGACGTCAAATTGTTCTGAGGGTAAAAGTGCGCAAAATTATTTTAAATGGCAATACGTTTTTCGTTGAGCAATAGATAGTGTGCGCCGATATGATTAAAACAGGTAATTGTTTTGAAATGCTAGGGTAAAAGTGCACAAATTACTTAGTTAATGAAGAGTAGGATTAAGTGTATTATTGGGAAGGGTAATTTGTCATGGTAGAGTAGTTACAATTGGTAGACGAATTACCTAGCGTCAACAGGGTGATTAGTAATGGGAAAGAAAGGGATCAATTTGTAACTTTTTACCCTGAAAGTTTAGAGCCCAAACGGGTTTGGTTTTGAGTTTTCTTAATAAATTCATAATGACAATCGACTAAAAGATTTTGTTTAAAAAAAAAACATTTGTTAATGAGTTGACGGTTGGCGTAGTGGCTGAGCGATCGACTGCTGCGCAGCGTGTTGCGGGTTCGATTCCCGCCCAGGGTAAACATTTGTGTGATGAGCACTTGTGTTTGCCTTGTGTCTGGGTGTTGTTTATCTATATATGTATGTATTTACAAAAAAAAAAATGTATTTGTGTATGTATATCAGCTGTCTGACACTCATAGTACAGGGTCTCCCTAGTTTGGGGTCAGATGGCCGTGTGTGAAAATGTCCCCACATATTATATTATATTATATTATATTAGTTATAAGAAAAGTATAAAAATTGCGTCCAAAGTTAAATGGATTTCCTAATTATTAGTTTTGGTAAACAGAAAGTTCTGTAATTCAAATTAAACCCAGTTTCGACCAAAAGTTTTTGGAAGGTTTTGCTGCATATTAGCTCTAATCTCCTGACAACGTAAGAAGTCCCATTTGACGTTTCTTCTTTCGAACTAATACGTAAGAAATTGAAAAATAAAATTTATAATCCTTATTAATTACTATGTTTCCCATACACTATGAAAACGAGCATCATTCGTAAGCATCAAGATTAATTTTATATAGAAAAAAATGCACTCAAAAACACGAATCAATCGTTGATTCATATTCAAGTATGATATGTCAAATGGGACTTCTTAGATTGTCAGGAATATAGTTTATCCCATTTTTGGGAATGTTTCGAATTACCAATCAGTATTTGTAGTATAGACATCAATAGGTCAATGTTATTTCGGTCTGCGCAGGAATAAAGCATGGGGCATCATCATCATCTTTAGCTAGAAGGAGCATGATTCAGCTTGGGTTTTTCATGTTATCAAATAATTTTCTTTAGACATTTCAACTTTGTTTCTGGCTGTACAGACAGCGCCGACCACTTGAACATCTGTTAGTCTATTTTGTAACAATCTCCCTTGATGCATTTAGGTGTCATCTCTCAGGCCAATGCTAGTAATTTTTGGAAATATTTCTAAGCCGCTGCACACACAGAAAAGACGTAAGACGAGGACGGGGCGCGGGCATATGTCTCTTCCGCGTCCCTTTTATACAAAATGTATAGAAGCGTCGCGACGCAACACATATAGAAGAGACAGGGCCCGGGCACGACAAATATTGTAAATCCCTAAAGGTTCACTTTAGGTACCCAAGAGTATAAGAATCATAATTTGAGCTTCTCTAAACGTCTTTATTTTTTTGTAAAAAACCTGCGATGATCCTTTGAGGCAATTTTGTCAAATTGAGACTGTGACTGAAATTAAAATGCGTACTTCAAAATTTGTAAAATTAGATCCGTGGTGCCCTTGATCTAAGGATTGATACCTCAGCACACCTAAACGCATCGACAGGGAGATTTTTAGTAAATAGACAAATGGATGGGCCGCCGACTTGTTCGCCATCCAAGAGGCCTCAGCAGTGTTGCCAGTTACTAAATACCGTGTTTATATGTTGCCAGCAAGCGCCCACACCGGTGAACACGGAGTTGACGAGTATCCGGACATTAGTGGCATTACTAATGCTAGAGTGAGTATTATTATTATATTATATTAACTGTTCTGACAGAAGTTGTTCTGTTCACATTTGAATAATTCACACAAAAATTCATGTGCGTGTGAACAGAGGGACCATACTGGTATTTCGCAAAATAAAAATCCTAGGATTTAGTAGTAGCCTTAAAACAATAGGGTATTTTACTCTATACGAGAAAAATTCTATAAATATGTTATTGAGACAGTTTAGGCATAAAGCAATCGGAAAATGTAAGTTTTAGTTCATAAAATAACAAAACAATATTTTAAATTCAATTCAAAGTTTTCAGTATTTTTAATCTGTTATAAAACACCGTGAAATAGTAGCGGCCATCTTATTACGCCGTACGGCTGTGTAAACAAAAAGTTGTCAACTGTCAGTCAACCGATTGGCGTAATATAGGCTTTGTACTTTTATTATTTTCGTAACTAACGAATTTTTTCATTATTACACCTTTACAAAATATGCTTTTAATTATTTTTAAATGATATACAATTATCATATTTAATATGAGCTCATTTGATACAAAACGAACTGACGTCATTTACGCTGAGCAATATGGCGACCAGTAAGAGGCGTTTTCGTCAAACTACGCGCGAAATTTGAAAATTTAAATTTTAGATGCTTTTTTATGGCACTTTACGATTGAATAAAAATTTTGTGTATTTTTTGGTGGCATATTAGCACTACAGAATTTCATTGAGAATCTTTTCAAAAATGGATGTAATACCCTATTGTAGAACACATCTGGGAATTTGTAAAGAAATATAATAAAAACTACAGCCCTTAAAGTGTGGTCCCTCAGTCTTTACAGACCATCAGCCAGATCTCGGAAAGTATATGAAAAATGATGGTATTGTGACAACAGACATTTAGTAATAATAGGCCTCCTCCAAAAGGGGGGGTTTTGCCATAATCGCCACGCTTGGCAGGCGGGTTGGCGATCGCAGTATGGTTGTTACAAAGGCACAGAGAACGCTGCTGCCCATTCTCTGGTGACTCCCTTAGTCGCCTCTTACGACACCCACGGGATATGGGATGGTGCTATTCTTTACGTCCGACACCATACGGACTATTGAATCTAGTTGCCCATTCCAAATGGTAGTTTCGTATGGAGAAACACTATACATACTTGGGAACAGGCTAGACAGATGATAATTCTAAGTATTTTCCTTGCTTTAATTAAACAGGAAGCCATGCGAAAGATGACAGAGGAGGACAAACGCAAGATCTTGCAGCAAGTGGAACTTTTCCGTCGCGAAAAGATGACGTTCGACAACGAAGTGGCGAAGTGGGACGACGCAGGCAACGACATCATCATGCTAGCCAAGCACATGTGCATGATCATGCTAGAGATGACTGACTTCACGAGGTAATGTAGCGAAAAATATCCGAAAGTTTGACTAGAAATCCGAAAAATATTCGACTTATCCGAAAATGTCATCCAGATAAAGTCATGCCTAATGTTCGTAAATTTAAAAAAGTAAATTTTACATTTTATGTGAAGATATCAAAAATTGAGAAAACCCGAAACTTATCCGTCAGGTTATCCGAAATCGTCTAATAGATACAATAATAAAATCTAGAATAACGCACAATATCCTTCTACATTTGTAAATTATACATTTTATGTGAAAATATCCGAAAAAACGCGTGACATGGTCTAAAATAGAAATAGTCCGAAATATTCCCACCAGATTATTCGTGATGGTCAAATGTATCTGAACATTTTATCTAGAATAAACAAAAATGTCCTCCCACATCCGTAGATTTTACTATGGGGTATCCAAAAAGCTTATGTGGCATTCTAATAATTTGTTACGATGCTAGATACGGATATGGTCATCTCCAGATGACCAGCTATATACCGACAAAATCTACTAATATCCGTAAAATATTCTGACATATCCGACAAAATATCCGCCGGAATGACATAAGTCTAGAAATAATAACTCTCTATTCTCTAAGCAGAGGTCGCGGCCCGCTCAAGACAACGATGGACGTTATCAATGCGGCCAAGAAGATCTCTGAAGCTGGCACGAAACTTGACAAACTTACCAGGGAGATAGCCGAACAGGTGAGAGAGAGGTGTCTACATCCTTCAAGGAATATTAGGTTCTTTATTATCATTATTTACAATATTTACATGAATAATAAAAAAAATCTATAACATATAAGCTAAAAACTAAAATAATAGAGCTGACAACGATCTGATGTGCTATCAGACATCAGATCGTTAAATTATATTGTTACCTGCTCATCTCAATTGTAAACTATTCCTAAGTTATCATCCTACTTTGTTTGTACATGTGCATGCGGATGACGAAACACATCTATCTAATAAATATATTTTTCAACACACTTGCTCATAAAATGGCTCTAATTTCACCGCAATTAGGCACATAATGACACCTGTAATCAAACTGTGACTTTTTCATTGCTATTATTCACTAGTGAGTTATAGGGTTTTTTTTTTATTTTATTGGTTGAGTTGCTTTGTTCTTAATAAAGTTTCGATACAAAAAAATCGTGTTCAATAGTATAAATAAATTATCTCATTTCATGCAACTTCGTATTTAAATAGATGATTTCAACTTGTACGCGTTTGTAATAAATAAAACTTTCACTCAAATATAACTTTTGTTTTTTCTGTAATAAAGAAATTTTGAATTCCCCATTTTGTACGTGGCTAGAACGCTATCCACGAAAAGACAAAAAAAAGAAACCTCATTCTTTTAGTCTATGGCCGATCGCTATTGTTTGATGCGCGCGCATAAGAAAGCTGATTAATGTTTCCCGCTATTGCGAATGTTTTTCACAACTCGTTTTCTCTGTTGAAAATGATTTTGAAGTATTATTTTCTTCACAAGTGTGTTGAAAAACGTCGTATGATACACGTGTGTATTGATGATTACCGTCCTCGGCTCTCTTAAGACCCTCACCTAACGGCTCGGGTCTCAATGGCGCCTCAGCGGTAATCACCAACATTACACACTTGTACCATAATGTACTATTTTGTGTTCCAGTGCCCAGAATCTTCAACCAAGCAGGACCTACTCGCGTATCTACAACGCATAGCTCTGTATTGCCATCAGATTCAGATCACGAGCAAAGTGAAGGCCGACGTGCAGAATATATCTGGCGAACTCATCGTGAGTGGGGTGAGTTGAAACAACCTTTATTAACCATATTGGTAGTAAAGTAAATAAATAATAATATTTTATTTATCTCTTTTGATCTTACAAGCTAACCAGTGTGACGTCCAAAACGCTTAGACGATTAATTTACTAATAATTCAATTATAGCATAATATATTACACATGCTTGTCACATCTTAATATTTATAAATCTCCTGTCACGATGTTTGTCCGCGATGGACTCTTAAACTACTGAACCGATTTTAATGAAATTTGTACACCGTGTGCAGTTTGATCCAACTCGAAAGATAGGGTAGGTGTAGGGTAGGTGTAGGGTAGGTGTACGGTAGGTGTAGGGTAGGTATAGGTAAATAGGCAGGTAAGTAGGTAGATAGGGACAGGACAACGTCTGTCGGGTCAGCTAGATAGATTTTTATAATATAGCAATAATCTCAAAGTCTATAAATAAAAATAACAATAAATTAAAACGATGAATTATTAATATGAAGAATAAAATTTCAGCTAGTGTCAATGTATAACTAAAAAAATTGAACCAAGTAATGATAATAACAACAATGTGTCAATTTAATAGTATTCAATTAGTAGGTATGTTTCTAATATGTCATGTAAAATCATTATCACAGATTACTTTGTCTAGTACCTACATCATTTAATTAAATTACATATAAAAGTCCAATAAATTACTTCAATAAAAAAAAAACAAGTATCCGTCCTCTTCAGGTTAGTATCCGGCTTCTTTAAGTTAATATCCGGCCTTGTTGGAACAGTATCCGGCATTGTCTGTTATATAATAAAAAACAATATCATTTATTTCTGACTATGTGACGAACCAGGACTTCTATGAAATTGGACGTGTAAAACATTTCAGTGTGCCTATTCTGTTACAATCTCCCTCGGTGAATACCTAGGTGAAGTAAGCTGTGTCATCTTTCCCGATGCTAGGCATTGACAAAACAGGCGGACGGATGACAGCTCACTTCACCTAGGTGTTCACCGAGGGAGATTGTATCAGAATAGCACTGCTGGCGAGCCAATTGTGGGTGGAATGAGTTGATTATTGTGTTGTGATAGTGATTTGGAACTGGAACCTTGTCCGGCACTGACCAGTTATTAACCAACAGCTATACAAAGATTGGAATACAGAAGTTGAATAAGTTACATAAAGCCAATTATAGGTTCTCACGGCTAGAAATATATTAATTTGTAGAGATCTTAAGGAAAATTTAAAGAGTTAAAGGATTATTAAATCACTAACACTAGTGGACAACAGTAAAACTATAGTAAAACTATTCACTTTTGAAAAAGTCAAGGTTTAGCTGATCCCGCACTGAAAAGCTTTTGGTGGTAAACACGTCAAATGAGAATTGCTTACACAATGAGTCAAGGTCTTTGCTCGCTCGCACTAGGTAAGAATTACGCCTATAATTAGAAGAAGAGGAGGGTATGGAAATAGGTGGGTTAAATCTTATATACTGCAATGTCCGGTTTGTCACCCGCTATCGCTTCAATAAGATCTTTCACTGTTCAGTTTGTCCGATGACATTATAAGTATCCGGAATATTATGAACTATGTACCTAATATATTTCAACGTCTAGTTATCTTCTTCAGAACAACACTGAAGTGCAGTCACAAACCAGCGGCGTATTAATAGTATCAGGGGTGAGTTACATGTCTGGGGTGGTTACGGTGTCCGGTTACTGTCCGAGTGTTGTCCGGTTCATGTTCTGTTAAAGATTGGGGAAATATTTGTGTCGCATTTGGTAAATAGTCATACACTGTGTTCTTTTCTGATTAATTTCGTTGCGGGATCCAAGATAGCTGTAACGTTTTTTCGGGACTCATCGAGCTTCATTGCCTCGGTGTTCTGGTGGTCGCCACCGTTGAGTCTGTCTGGCTTTCAGAAGTTGCAATGGTTTGGGAATAGGAAACTCGCCACACTATTCCCATAATAAAAAATACGCAAAGGTTTTTAGGGCCTAAGCACACGGCGTTTTTTAAACGCGCCGTCGACGCGCGTTTTAGGAATGGCCTTCGTTAATGTATTAAAATAATATAGATGTACCTATTTAATAATAATGTTAACAGCCGTGAGACAATAATAGACTGTTATTATTGTTATTAAGAGCGCCCATCCCGTCATATTTCCCATACAAACGCTCGTACGCGATTACGGCGTTATAACAAATTATTTCCTAAATATTTTTAACACCCAGGTATCTTGTGGTTAAAATCTAGGTTTGTATGAAGCCAAAAATTAACTTTTTTGAGAAACTAATTGAGTAAACACGTCCGAAAATCAGCTTTTTTGCACAATTTTATCTGAACTTTGGCCGTTCATAATGCACTCATACATTGAAAAATTAAAAAAAAACAGCTTCATTCAAACCTTGCACATGTAATGGTGATTCTAAATTACAAACACTATTACCAAAAACTTGTAAGGCTTTTTCAAAAACACGTATGTCCTGGAACAAGTTTTGTGAAATTTCCGCGCGCCTATTTTCCCGTGATGTTATCGCGTTCTCACTCACTCGTTTATTTTCGAGCTTTGCGTTGGTTGAAACAAAAAAAAAATTCAATCACGCTCGCGTTGAAGTTCGTTCGATGGGGAAGGGCGCTCTTAAGTAGGTATATCTCCATTAATTTAACAAATTAATGAAGCTCATTCCGTGAAACGCGCGTCGACGGCGCGTTTAAAAAACGTAGTGTGCTTAGGCCCTTAATATTTGTCCGGCGCTATATTCAGTATCCGGATTCTGGGTACACACAACATGAGCTCCAAAGTTGTGAGGAAAAGTGGGAAGGGTGTAATGTCGTGATGAGTAGTTAAGTTGCCCGCCTCTCATGCTTATGGTTTTGGGTTCGATGCAGAGCAAGTACCAAAGGTACCATTTCAATTTCACATGTTACTTTCTAAGTTCATCTTGAGCATCATTGACATCGGTGAAGGAACACATCATGAGGAAACCTGGACTTATAATAGGGTATTACACCCATTTTTGAAAAGTGTCTCAATGAAATTCTGTAGTACTAATATGCCACCAAAAAAAAACACAAAATTTTTATTCAATCGATAAGTGCCATAAAAATGCATATAAATTTTAAATTTTCAAATTTTGCGCGTAGTTTGACGAAAACGCCTCTTACTGGACGCCATATTGCTCAGCGTAAATGACGTCAGTTTGTTTTGGATCAAGTGAGCTCATATTAAATATGATAACTGTATACCATTTAGAAATAATTAAAAGCATATTTTGTAATAGGTGCAATAATGAAAAAATTACGTTGGTTACGAAAATAATAAAAGTACAAAGCCTATAATACGCCAATCGGTTGACTGACAGTTGACAATTTTTTGTTTACACAGCCGTACGGCGTAATAACATGGCCGCTACTATTTCACGGTGTTTTATAATAGATTAAAAATACTGAAAACTTTGAATTGAATTTAAAAATTTGTATTGTTATTTTATGAACTAAAACTTACATTTTCCGACTGCTTTATGCCTAAACTGTCTCAATGACATTTTTATAGATTTTTTCTCGTATAGAGTAAAATACCCTATTGATATAAGTCTGAAATCACCAATCCGCCTCGAGCGCACGTGGTGATCACTGCTCGTGCCTTCTCTGTATGAGAAGAGAACTGCCCTGCAGTGGGACAATTACAGTGAAATGTGGTCAAGGTGATTGAGGGAAACAAATGACCCTGGACACCTCGTTCTATACTGCAGATGTTGCTTGTGGTTGGGAGACGAAACTAAATGTACTGGCGTTGAGTTCTCTTCTTAAAACTTTTACTGCGCTCTTTCGGCACTTTTTGGCAATGAAATAAAGCGCACTGATCAGTAAAACAGTCAGTAATATTATCAACAGTATCTTATCAATGCTGAACAGATCACCAATGGCTTGGTTGGTGGTGGCATTAGCTTCGCCGTTTGCGTTTTGAGCTATTACTACTTCTTCTCTTGAATATGTTTTCACCATCTTCTTTCTTGAGTCTTCTTTCTTAAATCTTCTTTTTTTTATTAGTCTTCTTTATTTGGTCTTCTTTCTTAAATTTTCATTCCTAAGTCTTCTTTTTTGACATTTTTCTTAAATCATCTTTCTTACGTTCTTAATTGGCAGGGTCGCCATGAAATGTAGTCAAGGTGATGGAGGGAAACAAGTGTTCATTACGGAGTTAGGTTTATTAATAATCTTAAAGCATACACATCAAATTACTTAGTTCTATAATATAATTAAGCTTAGCTAGCGAAACGTAACGTGTTATTGCACCGGCGACATTCATAATAGGGATCCGCAATGTCCTTACAACAGGCTGGTACGCTGATGTGCTTCAAAAATGCTTTGTGAATGTCTAAGGTTCATTATATCTCCTGCCTTGGGTTATTTTCTGCTTATGTATCGTCCATCCAACTATACCCTGTTCCAATAAGATTAGACATTTACTCAAACCTTTTTTACAGTCCGTTCAACCGATTTTGACTTCTATTGCGTTGGTTGCATGACCACTTTTTTTGCCTCTAATGTCATCCTTCAGCCTACGGAATAGAAGTCAAAATCGGTTGAAGGGACTGTAAAAAAGGTTTGTGTTTATGTCTAATCTTATTGTGAACAGGGTATAGGAAGGTCCAACTTCGACGGAGAGGTCGCCCGAAGAATCAAACTCGGATGGGCAGCATTCGGGAAACTACGAGATATCTTTTCGTCCAAAATTTCACAGTGCCTAAAGACGGGTTTATAACCAGTGTATGCCAGTGTTGACTTATGGTATAGAGACGTGGTCCTTAACTGCTGGCCTCCTACAGAAGCTCAAAGTCACACAGCGAGCAATGGAGAGAGCTATGCTCGGAGTTTCTTTGCGCGATAAAATCCGGAACGAGGAAATCCGTCGAAGAACTATGGTCACCGACATAGCTCTCAGAATATGCAGGGCTCAGCCGTAATCGCCATGCTTGGCCGATGCATGTTGGCGATCGCAGTAGGTGTTATAGTACTCAGAAGGACGCTGCTGCCCATCCTCTGGTCAATATCCCTCTGTCGCCTTCTACGACACCCACGGGTAGAAGCGGGGTGGTGATATTTGCGGCCGGAACCAGACTGCTTATTGAGTTTAGGCTAGAAATTTCTCAGAAATAGCCTGTATTAGTTGGTAGTTGGTGGTATGGACTCCTTCGTGCCTTGGAAAGCACGTAAAGCCGTTGGTCTAGCATCCCTAGATCATTGACAGTCGTTATGGGTAGTCAGAAGCCAGAAGGTCTGATAACTAGTCTTGAAGACGTACGGCGATGCGCCACCGGTACATGGTGGACATCCCACCCACACGCACGAAACGTTTTGGGAACACATTCATTGTGCGTACTGCTAAGGAGTGGAATTCCCTGCCTGAGTCTGTGTTTCCTGATAGCTACAACCTGGGAGTCTTTAAGGCAAGAGTGAATAGGTTACTTCTAGGCAAGCGTGCTCCATCTTAGACCGCATCATCGCTTCCCATCAGGTGAGATAGTGGTCAAACGTATGCCTATAAATAGATAAAAAAAAAAAAAAAAAACCTAGGGGTATTGTATTACCCTGTAGCTGTGCAGGTCAGACAGGCATCATTCGCTTTATGTAAAACACTAGTATTCAGATTGGAAGCGAAAAGCCGTTGGTTCTGCGCTTGATCTCTGATGGGATTGTCCATCCAATCAATCCGATCCTGGGGAGTCAGATTGCAGGTCCATTGGACTATGAGTGTAAGGGAAAAGGGAGTGCATCTGTGTTTGCGCACACACTTGTGCACTATAATATCTTCTGCGTACTCGACTTATCTTTATTGAGATTTATTTTTTGCTTAATGTTTTCAAGCCAAGTCTTTGAGTGGTACTTTGAAGTACCAACCGCCATTATTAGTACTAAAAATGCCTCATGTACAGTTACCGGTCTGTAAACAATAACATAGCATTCGCATTAAACTAGTAGAAATAACTTTCGCAAACTTCTTCAAAACAAGACCGGCGAGAGATCAGGCGTAGGATTTATATCCTACGCCTGATCTCTCGCCGGTCGTGTCGGATTGTCGTCCCATCGCACTATGAGAGTGAGGGAAGAGGGAGTGCACCTGCGCCTGCGCACACACTTGTGTACTATAATATCTTCTGCGTACTCGACTTATCTTTATTGAGATTTATTTTTTGCTTAATGTTTTCAAGCCAAGTCTTTGAGTGGTACTTTGAAGTACCAACCGCCATTATTAGTACTAAAAATGCCTCATGTACAGTTACCGGTCTGTAAACAATAACATAGCATTCGCATTAAACTAGTAGAAATAACTTTCGCAAACTTCTTCAAAACAAGACCGGCGAGAGATCAGGCGTAGGATTTATATCCTACGCCTGATCTCTCGCCGGTCGTGTCGGATTGTCGTCCCATCGCACTATGAGAGTGAGGGAAGAGGGAGTGCACCTGCGCCTGCGCACACACTTGTGTACTATAATATCTTCTGCGTACTTGGTTGGTCGCGATTGAGATTAGTCTACTATAAATTCTTCTTCATCCACTCAAAATCAAAAAAAAAATTTCAATTAGACAATTTTTTTGCAAAGTCCTGGATACATTATTCTTGTTGCTTCTATAGGTGAACAACAACATAAAACAATAAAAAAAATAAAGATTCGCCGTGGCAGTCCTAACTGACAGTGCCCGTTCTCGAACATGACGCGTGGATCACCACCATTTTTTGTATTATTACTATAATACAAAAAGTGTTATTGTTTTTTATATTAATCTATTTGTAAACATGTAATTTCAGCTCGACAGCGCCACTTCCCTGATCCAAGCAGCCAAGAATCTGATGAACGCAGTCGTTCTCACCGTGAAGGCATCATACGTCGCCTCCACGAAGTACACGCGGCAGGGAACCATTGCTGTAAGTTTTAAATTATCATATAACATACCTAGAAAATCCATCCATTTATTTATACCAAATTCCCTCCGTGTCTCAAAAAGCACGTAAATTCCCGGCTGTCATTCGTAGATCTTTGGCAGTCGTTATGGGTAGTCAGAAGCCAGAAAGTCTGACAACCAGTCTTACCAAGGGGTATCGTGTTGCCCAGTACGGGTGTTACTAGACCAATCGATCGACGGTATCGATCGATGGTAGAATGGATGAGTCGACGTCGATCGAGCTGCTTGATTATTATTAGTAATGGATTATAGCCGGAGTTAATCGATCGCCGTCAACCGATGCCATCGACTGGCAATCGATTGATTAGTTAGTCGACCGATATCCGTCGATCAGCCAAAGCTACCACACCAATCGATCAACGTCGATCGATGTCGGCTGATGGCATCGATCGATGATCGATCGATTGGTGTAGTAACACCTTAAGGGCGGGTTGTTTCAAACAGTCGGTTAACGTTACATACGGACGGTTAAAAGTTACTATGACGTGAGATGTTTAACGTACGTTAAATGTAACGGGTTGTTTCATGACATAAAAATCCGTCAGTTAAAGTTATTCAAAAAGAGATTACATAATATTTTGATGTTTGAAGTAGCTGTTTGACAACACAAAATTACGTTGATTTCGGTTATTATTATTATTAATTCATTTATTTCAGATAATTATAAACCATAAAATACACAAAATCATTAACATAAAATTGAAATAATATTAAAATTGACATTCACTAATTCATAAATTCATCCATTCATTCATTGAAATAATAATGTATAGAATAAAATTACCAATCAAATTAAAACATACAATAAAATCATACACAATAAAATAATCAACAAAATTGTGTTAGTAGCCGACTTATAACATATGTTAGTGAGCGCCCAACACAATACGCATCCACTTCTCTTGGATAGGGCAATCCGCGCGAGCTACAACCATCTGTAGGATGCCGTTGCTACTGCCACACGCTGCCACAAGGAGGCTACCCTCTTGCGCAGTTCGCGTCTCAACAAACATACCAGAGGCACTACAATAGCGAGGCAGCCGCTTCAGCATCCTGAAAATGTTGTTATATTGGACACGCAGAGCATTGGCAGCCCGAAGAGTGTAATTTACCCACAAACTACTCGAGTAAAAGGACTGGCAGAATGCCTTGAAAAGAGTTAACTTTACTTCCCTCGAGCAGCGAGCAAACCTTCGTGCTACCATGTTCCCCCTGACTGCCAATGCTCTGCGGTTATGGTGATAGTAAGTTTTTGACGTACGATTTTGTGAAACAACCCATTTTTTTTGATTTGACGATAGTTAGCGCCGTTTAGACCGTCAGTAAAGTATAGTTAAAGCAACCCGCCCTAAGTGGGTTGTGGAGGTCCGATAGGCAGTCACTCCATGTAAAACACTGGTATTCAGCTGCATCGGTTAGACTGGAAGCCGACCCCAATATAGTTGGGAAAAGGCGACGCAGATGATGAGTTTCGTCCAAGTAGTGCTGTAAAAAAGAGTGATGATCATTACAATAGGGTATTTTACCAAAAAAATCCAATTAGTCCGTCAGTTAGACCATGGAAAAATATTGAATACGCACTTTTTGTTTTATCAAAACAATAATAATATAAATCAATTCCCTGCCTGAGTCTGTGTTTCCTGATAGCTACAACCTGGGAGTCTTTATGTCAAAAGTGAATAGGTTACTTCTAGGCAAGCGTGCTCCATCTTAGACCGCATCATCGCTTACCATCAGGTGAGATAGTGACCGAACGTATGCCTATCAATAGATTAAAAAAAAAAAAAAAAAAAAAAACTGACAAAGATAAAACGCATCAAAGATGAGTGGGGGTTTGTGACGTCACTTCGCCAGTAAAAGTGTACTGACATAGTGATGTCACACGAGTTTTCGACGCCTTCATTTTTTGTTTACGTGAAAAAAGAAAAAACACTTTTCCAATATTTTTTGGAAGTCTATCTGACGGACTAATTAGATTGTTTTGGTAAAATACCCTATTGACTTATTACAATAAATTGCAAATTTTTGGTCTTCAATTTGCAAAAAAGAGACATTACTTTTATATTTAATAATTGGTTATGCAGATGAAACCAGTAACTACGTCCCAGTAGCACATTCTGAAGCGCCATACTAACTCTAATAATGGAATAATCGATGCAAGTAAACAGTACTATAAAAATATTAGTTAAAATACCAATATGAATCCAGCTCCCTGTATATGGAGTAAGCATGAGTATGCAAACATATAAATATATATAACATGCTTAAAGTAAAACCCTGTAAAATTTGTAAGGCTGAAAGACCTCAGGTGGACCACGGAATCCGAAATTGTCTCACGTTTTTTTTGCAATTTACAGCTCATATAACATTTTTCTTTCTTTTTACACCGATTTAATAAATTTAGCAATAATTCCAAGACCCAACGTCATAAAAAATACTACCGATTTCAGCCAATTCATCAATTTCAGCCAGTTTATTTAGCAATTTCAGCCAACAGTTGGCTGAAATTGCTGGTGAATTGATTGGCTTTAAGCAATTTAGTCAGTGTATTTATAAATGTCAGCCAGTTTATTTAGCAACTTAAGCCAGTTCATTACGCGATTTCAGTCAGTTTATCTAGCAATTTCAGCCAGTTCATTAATCGATTTCAACCCGGTTTATTTTGCCATTTCAGCCAGTTCATTACGCGATTTCAGCCTGTTTATTTAGCAATTTTAGCCACAACAAAAAGCTCATGTCATCAAGTGCATTTCATACAGAGACACCTCCGTACCTCTGAAAGCACGTAAACCTGTTGGTCCCAGCTGTCATTCGTAGATCTTTGACAGTCGTCATGGGTAGTCTGAAGCCAGAAAATCTGACAACCAGTCTAACCAAGAAGTATCGTTTTACCCAGTTACTGGGTTGTGGAGGTCCGATAGGCAGTCGCTCAATGTAAAACACTGCATCCGGTTAGACTAGAAGCTGACCGCAATATAGTTGGCAAAAGAGGCAGATGATTACGTTTTTCTACTGTCGTAAATCATATCAACATGTTAGTTTCTGAGCTGTAAATTGAAAAAAAAGAATAAGAAATGGAATTTCGTGAGTTACCATAGCGTATCCCTTTTAAAGTACAAAACATCTGCTTAGACAAGAAAATAAAAAGCACTATATTATTTTTAATTGGCTTGCAATTACACTGTCAAAAGTTGAATTATTTACCGACTTCAAATGGAATGCGGTTTGCAATTCAACTGTATTTTTAGGTAACAAAATTATTATGACAACATCCTATATACAGGGTGAAAGAGACTTCGATGCGCAAACTATTACTATGGGTTCCGCAGGTGATCTCCAAACCTATAGCGCAGAAATTTTTCGTCGCTAAAAAAAAATATTAAAAAAACGAAAATTTTCCTCGAATTGTTTTATGTCGTCGCAAATTAAAAAAATGTTAACTCACCTTCCTACTCAGCTGAAACTATTACACTTGCATGGGTCAGCTGATATTCGGTTTTTAATATAATAAAAAATATTTAGTTATGTTAAAATTCGGTTTCCGTTTAAATCTAAAAACAATAATAACATTGATTATAGGTTAAATTGTATTTTAGGTAAAATGAGTTTGTATTTTGTGTTCGTAATCCGCAAGTTCTAAAGAAAAACAATTTAGTATAGAAAGGTTCTATATTCATTACAATTATTTTCATTAATTTACTTTTTCTGTACATGGGTGGGACAGGATCTGGCATTGTCATTTACGCGTCTTTGGGGAATCATGTACTGAACCGTTAGTAAAATTTTGCGCATCGATATCTTTTTCACCATGTATTAAAAACAAAAGCATGAGTATGCGGAGACATTTTTGAAAAACAACAGCTGCCCCCGTAGTGTCGAGGAACTCGCTTAACAAGTATTGAGGAAGATATGGCTTTTGGAAATGTGCTTATCCCCCGTCTGATAGGCAGCCAAACTTACTGGGTGTTATGGTAAACGATGGACCTACTTCAAAGGAGTGACTAATAGACAGCAGATTTTTGTATTTCGTTATTTCAAGTTAGGTCCCATAGTAAAAGTGGTTTATTTTCATCGCACTTGCTTAAAGTACGTCCTTCGTTTAGGCTGACACCCTGTATAGGTCAGAATCACAAGCCCAAGGTCATTTTACCAACGCTGAAATTTTGAGGATCGATTGAGGATTATGTAGTTAAGTTCATTACTTGGTCAGGACCAAGTAATACGTTTTTTTTTTACCCGTAACGGGACCCTATTACGAAGCCTCTTTTGAACCGTAATATGTAGACATATTAGAATAGTCGCTATAACAATAACTATTTAAAAAAAAGTAAAGTTAAAAAATAAAGGGAGACCAGACTTTAATAGGGTATTACACCCATTTTTGAAAAGTGTCTCAATGAAATTCTGTAGTGCTAATATGCCACCAAAAAAAAACTCATATTTTTTATTCAATCGATAAGTGCCATAAAAAAGCATCTAAATTTTAAATTTTCAAATTTCGCGCGTCGTTTGACGAAAACGCCTCTTACTGGACGCCATATTGCTCAGCGTAAATGACGTCAGTTCGTTTTGTATCAAATGAGCTCATTTTAAATATGATAATTGTATATCATTTAAAAATAATTAAAAGCATATTTTGTAATAGGTGTAATAATGAAAAAATTACGTTGGTTACGAAAATAATAAAAGTACAAAGCCTATATTACGCCAATCGGTTGACTGACAGTTGTCAATTTTTTGTTTACACAGCCGTACGGCGTAATAACATGGCCGCTACTATTTCACGGTGTTTTATAACAGATTAAAAATACTGAAAACTTTGAATTGAATTAAATAATTTGTTTTGTTATTTTATGAACTAAAACATACATTTTCCGATTTCTTTGTGCCTAAACTGTCTTAATAACATATTTATAGTTTTTTTCTCGTATAGAGTAAAATACCCTATTCAAATGAGATGTTCGGCGTTTTTTGCTCGATCTTAAGTACCTATATTGTACGGTGGTACGGAACCCTTCGTGTGTGCGAGGTCGCTTTTTTTTAGATATCAGTTTTAAAAGATGTACAGTACGCAAAAGAGATAAGTATCCATGTCGTCGGGAATAGTTGAAGATTTCTTAGAAACCAATGGGGGCTTTCAAATGAAATTTTATTAAATCAATGAACTGTTTATTCTCTATAAATTGTATTTTATTTTATTCATAAAAACCTATCGGTTTCTAAGTAAACTTCAACTGTGTCCGGCGACATGGATACTTATCTCCTTTGGTGACCGTACCATATATTCAGCCAGACGCTTTATAACGCATGACGCATGGCCAGAGATCATTGAGCGCCCCTCTGCGCCCGGCTGCCCTATGACATGGGCGGAATGAGAGCTTATCTCTCTGTCTTTTTCTCTTATCGCTGCCTCCTTTGAGTGCATAACCTCTTCTCAGAAAGAGGCAACGTTATCCCACGCGTTCGTCCTGTCTATCCTCAAAATTTTCAGCCGTGGTATAATGGCTTAGTACTGACGACTGTGGGCTCTTATTCTATAAGTAGATAAGCTAAGCAGACAATAAGTATTATATTTTTAATATTCTATACATAAGACGCTTCCATTGACTTATAACACACTAATGCCCAAATACTGAAACGCTACTCAATTTTAAGATGGCGTTAAGTTTCGACAGCACGAAACTTAACGACATCTTAAAATTGTACTCGTTTGAGTATTTGGCCATAAAAGTGTCATTGCAGACAGAATAGTGTATGCTGAATGGTTTTTATATATTAATCGACAATCAAATAAAAATTCCTGAAAATTGTTCGCAGTTTACAACTCTATTTCTGTTTTTTTTTTAATGCTCGAGCGTATTGCCGCTCTTTCTGCCCTAACCCTGGAGCAATTATAAGTTATGCCCTTCATAATTAACTTGTATTTAAGGACACGCCATATCTACAAAAAAAAATTGTCACCATGAAATGGTTGGCGAATAGTATAGACTTTTCATACGAAAATAAACCTTATTTCATTTAATTAATTGTTACCTAACATGCCACGTTCTGGCAGACATTGTCATCACACATTTAGTAGTTATGGCCATCTCCATAGGTATACCTCTATGTCTTTACGTTTACGGCAATGACAGCTGTCACTGGACGCGTCTTATGTCGGGATGGTAGAGGCATCGAGCACATCTCATATGGGGGGATAGTTGAAAAAGTATCCAGCTCTAAGCAGTAAATAATACTTCCAAAACCCGCCAAAATGGCGCTAGCATAGGCACAGGGTATGGTGTGAATGTAGCAGTTGTTGACGGAGTGAAGTATGCAGAATTAGAACACGACCCGGTCGCGATTGTAGCGCCACCCTTACGCGGCGTCTTACATAGGCGATTCAAAGCAAATGCGAAGCGGCGCGAAAACAACAAACAATCGAAATCAATTGAAGTGTCCTACGTTGTCAAATGTACGTTGGGTGCGGTGCGGCGCGAAGCCTAGCGAACGCGATCAGTTGGTTTCTTTTTTGTAATAATCTGGGAAGTAGAAATGTTAATATAATTCTATATAAGAACTTCCTATATTTTGGGATAAAGGGAACAAAAATTATCACATCACGACCGGTTATTATAATCACACCGCGGGCGGTTCGCGCGCACGTACGACAGTGCCGCCGCTTCGCGTTGTATTCGCGTGTCACCGCATCGGATCGTTTCGCAATCGCGTTCGCTTTGAACCGCCCATGTAAGAGGCCGCGTTATGTGGCACATTTTAACGGACACTTGCATACACAGAGATCTTGCTACTTACGTCTACCATCCCTAATCTTATGTAAAACATGCTATATTAATAAGATATTAATCAATGAATATATGCTAATTTTGTATCAACGCTATGCTGCGGACAGAACTATGTGAGTTGTAGAGCTGTTATTTATTCATATTATTATGTGCTTAATAGAAACTTGTTATTTTGGCATTACAAACAGAGGCTTATTTGTATTTTGTATAGTTTAGAAGTTATGCATGATGACGGTAATTATTCATTTAGTGGCACCGCAATATACAGAAAAGCATTTTTTTTTTAAGCGTTGATTCATTTTTCGGCTCTTCCTTCGTTCATTTTTTAGGGGGTTCTTCTACACCTGACATTGCATCTTCATCATTTTCATTATCTTCATTTTCACTCCCGTTCGATGTGTCGTTTGTGTTAATAATGAATAAAAATTTTAAAATGAAATAATAGGAATTAAACACGGCAGTGTTTCGTCGTGCGAGGAACGCACCGCGCCACAGGCCGGTTGGCAAAAAGCAGTAAAAACCGGTTTAACTCAAGCAAGGGACGCGCCGCGCTCTAGGCCGACGTCATTAAGCATGTCTTAACATGTCAACTATGTATTAACATGTCACACCTACATTAACTATGTCATCTTCATCATCACCCGGAAGACGTCCACTGTAGAACATAGGCCTCCCCCATAGAACGCCTTAACTCTTGCAACCTGCCGCTTGCATCCACCGGTTACCCGCGACCTTGACGATGTCGTCGGTCTTGTATTATCTATGTACACTCACACAAATGCAAAGCACAGGTTAGACCTCGTGTAGTGTCTTTTATTTAGCTTCTTAGTACCTATATTTAATTTTCGCCATTATTTTTGTCTACACTTGTTGTTATACAGACGCCAGCAAATCAAACTTTCGCATTTGAACATGAACCTTATCTTTTGTACTAAAGTTGAAAAAACTATCAAAGAAATTGACAATTTGGGAGAGCTTGATATGCTGGTCTCTGTACATACTTTTATTTGCTCGAAAAGTTTTTCGTCACGAACATTCATTCGCAAAAAAACTTGTTGGTGTATGGATGTGTAACCAAACACGAAAACACAATCTCTGTTCTCGCGAATAAATGGTCGTATATGCTAATTGCCCATTTTAGTTTTCGGATCGGCACTAACCATCAAATTAATTTAAAACGAAATGCCTATTAAACTATCTGACAGAGACCTTATCTTCAAAGTTCATTATCGCGATATACGTTTCCGCGAAAGTTTACCATCGTAACAACGTTCGTTGTTGCGAAAGTTCTTTACTGCGAACTACGATACTGCAAACGTTTACCATTTCAACGTATTGTCGCGAAAGTTGAATCATGTCGGATCCACCTTAAAAGGACTCTTTAAAAGGGTAAAAAAATAACCACAAGGACAGGCTTGAAGGCAAAAAAAAAGGTTTAAGTCTAAGGCGGGAGAGTACCAAAGCTCCCGCCTTACACTTCTAACCTCCTTACCATGTCGCATCCACCCTAGACAAATTACCTACACAATAATCGCAGTGAAGAACTTTCGCAACAACAATCGTCGCGATGGCAAAATTTCGCAGTAACGTACTAACGTGGTAACGCGGTAATGTACTTGACGAGTATGATTTATGTAGATTCAACTGACCCAACGTTATTCATCTCAATTTTCAGTCACCAATTGTAGTATGGCGTATGAAAGCCCCGGAGAAGAAGCCGTTGATCCGGCCGGAGAAACCGGAGGAGGTACGAGCCAAGGTCAGGCGTGGCAGTCAGAAGAAACAGCCCAGTCCTATACACGCCCTTGCAGAGTTCCAAAGCCCAGCTGAAAGTGTCTAGGGTAAGTAGCGCTTATACACTTACAAGCATTATCACCATGTCAACCTTTTATCGCCCACAGTAATACTACATGGACATAATTCACTTTTTTAGTTATATTTGTTGTCAATTTGAGTCGTCGGTGTCAATTTGACGTGATAACGTCTTATAAATCGATGAACACCGGCCGCCTTTTTCCGTTCCGCCTGAGCTTGAGCGAGCAATCGAGAGCGCGGAACAAGCGATAAGAGAGGCACGATCGGCCCAAGCAAAAAGCTCAGCCCATCTTTGACGGAAAACATTATTTGCCTATGTTATATACGTTGACCATTATGTTTCTTTATGACGTTATCACGTAAAACTATCGTCCGTAAACCAACTTTACAGACAACCAATTTGTTATTGTTTTTGTATTCATTGTGCACAACATTTTTTGTTTTTTTCATTTGTTCCTTTTTGTTATATAAGCCTAATATCAAAGGGAATGCACTGGCCTCTGTAATTCAGTTTGTAACTAGCTCAGGGGTCAGGGATTTCAAGTAATCTGGATCTTATTTAAATAGCAATAAAGACATTTTTAATTTTAATTTTAAACCGCCATTTTTATTCCTCAGATAAAAGTTATCTGACTATTGAAAAATCAGCCCCTAGTGAACTTGGCTGTCTAGCGTCTATTCAAATTCTTGCTGCCAAGTTTCCATTTTAAAATCAATTGTATTGAAATGTAAATTGAGTTAATTTTAGAATGAACTATTGTAAAATGTCATAAAAGCATTTGAAGTTGTGACGGAAATCAAACTTTACATTCAGGTATTACAATTACTTTTCCAATTACGCCATATTGAACTGATTATTAATTTGCACGTATTTTTTGTTTCAGATTCAGTTCGAAATCACATTTATTTATTGTAAACACATTTTATGAAATAAGATCATTTTATATTTACTTATAGCGAAGAGGCATTACGTAACTAAAAAAACCAAATGAACTTCTTTATTCAACTAGTTTATCCTCGCGATTTCGTCCGCGGAATGTCAGTAATCGCGAATGCAGACGAAGATGCGAATTAAAAAATAGCCATGTCCTTTCTTGGAACTCCAAGAAAGGTACCAAGTTTCATCAAAATCGTTGCACAATGTACTATTGGCAGCTTCTCTTCGCTATAAACATATGTTACACAGCTCATCAATTAATTCCATGTAATAATAGTATTAGAGACAATATAATTAGTATTTCTTATTAATAATCACATTTTTACCGGCATTTTTATAATAAGGCACAGTTCAAAAAAAATGTAGTGGAATAATGTTGGGCAAAGTGCCTATAGCAGAAATAATGACCATTAAAAAATACACCATGTATAATGTCACTTGCTAAAAATAAATGTCGTACAATATTCTTGCCAAACGGGCAATACTGGAAATTATTGCTCAGGCAATATATTGCCCAACGTTAGTCTACTATCAAAACAGACTCCAGGCAGATAGGCAAAACAGTCTGATGATTCTTAGAAAAGTTCTGAATTTTTATTCAGAAATTTCGATATCTGTCTAAAATTGCCCTCACTCAGTAAAATGTAAGAAAGTTTGGAAAAGTATTAAGACGGTGTAAAACTTTGAAATAAGTCGTCTAACTACAGAAAGTCAAAGTCCAAAACGTTTATTCAAAGTCAAAGTTAAAGCATTTATTTCAATTAAACCATTTACAGGTACTTTTGAATTGTCAAGGAGTCGGTCAGTTAGTCAGAAAGTTGAAGCTAGTTGCTCGTTCCAAAACATAGGTAAGTCACTATGGAGAAGAACGAGCAAGAAACTCCACAGACACTCTTTTAAATCATGTTTTTTTACAAAGTACTGGTTACATGATTCTTGTTGCTTAAGCAATACAAAACATAAAAAAGAAGCAAGATAAAATCCATGGCAGCTAAGAGCTGACCAATCTCTACTGACAGCGCCCGTTCACGAACATGACGCGTAGATCAACACCATTCAGCTCAACCATTTTGAAAGCGAATTGCTGGTGAAATGTTGGTGTTATGCTAGTAATTATCCTTCTACAAGCATTGCAAGACATAATATTACTACAGAACGCATTAAAGGTAAAGCAGCAATGTTCTCAAGCAGTTTTGAACTAAAAAACAACAGAAATAGGGTTGAAAATTCCATAATTATATGAAAATTAATCAATGCCGGGTGCAATTATATCTAGCATTTTGATTGGCTGCTTCGCTGCGTATCAACTAAATAAGTATTAAATAATTTTCAATTGTATTCATTATTATTAATAAAAATTTTGGTGACCAGTAGACCTTTTGAACGCCATTGTCACATCTACATGACAAACAAGCGCATGCCCTGTACGCCAGGGTCACGAATATATGACAGGCATGACAGACGAATTACTGCTCTATGGTGTTACGTTTAGAAACGTACTTTCATAGAGTAGTAGTATAAATCGTAGCTTGGCGCCGAACACACTTTTTTGTTTATGACGTCAATGAGTTAATCGGGATAAAAAAAGTATCCTATGTTTTAATCTACAACATTATCTGTGTCACATTTCATCAATATCAGGGCCGGATCTACATAAGGGCTTTTTGGGCCGCAGCCCAGGGCCCCGTTAATATATAGGGCCCTAACCCCTGTTGAAGAAAATAGATTATGAATAGAAAAATGAAAACTATCGAAAACATCATTAACGCAAAACAGTTTTAAAATGAAAATTACAAAATAAGTTGTAAAATGGCAATTAGTCGATTCATTAAGCTACTACTTGGGCCCCCAAGTAGTATTCGTGTATTCCACGCGTCATGCTCGTGAACGGGCACTGTCAGTTGAGATTGGTCAACTCTTAACTACCATGGCTTTTATCTTGATTATTTTTTATATTTTGTATTGCTAGATTACCTTCATTATTTTCACATATAGAAGCAACAAAAATAATGTAAGCAGTATTTGGTAAAAACTTGATTTTAAAAGAATGTCCGTGGAGTTTCTTGCTCGTTCTTCTCCATAGAGACCTACCTACGTTTTGGAACGAGCAACTAGCTTCAACTTTCTGTCTAACTGACCGACACCTTGACATTTCAAAAGTGCCTGTAAATGGTTGAATTGAAATAAATGCTTTGACTTTGACTATTAGCCCAGGGCCCCATAAACTCCTATTCCGTCTCTGATCAAAATCCATGCAGCCGTTTAGACCTGATAGACGAACAAACATTGTAACAACGACGGCGACTTATTTAAAAGTTTTGGTTTTGTTAAAATATTAAAAGGGACTGATGCGAAAAAAATATGACAGCCAAATTTTGTTTAGATATAACCGATTTATACTAGGTAGTGAACTAATTACTCTTAATAGGACTTTGTATTCTTTAGTCATAAGTTTGTAGAAGAAAAAATACTTTGATTATCATCTCACTAAGCCCTCCCTTCATTTGAAGATCTTTGACAGTCGTTATGGGTAGCTTGCCGCGGTCGGTCAGTGGATGGGTGGGCATCAATTTCATACCGCGGCTCGGAAACCACGTCAAGCTGTTGGTCCCGACTGTCATTCGTAGATCTTTGGCAGTCGATAGAGGTAGTCAGAAGCTAGAAAGTCTGACAACCAGTCTTATCAAGGGGTATCGCGTTAGCAATGACGTATTATAAATAGACGCGTCATACACGAACATTAGTGCACTTTAAAACGGCGCTAACTTTTATATCTACATACCAGTAGGCACATACAATTATACAGTGCGAAGAAAAGGACAGAAGCATACAGCGTATACCTGTTAGAAAAAGATAAACATACATATTTTGTTACGTCAGTTATGTGTGAATTACGAGCGATACTGACGTATAGCCGCGACACTGGGTGCTACGTGACTAAGTGAAACCCCGGCAATTGCCTTGCTTTAATATTGCCATTATTGAGCGCGGGTCATCTAAGTGTATAATATATCATTGCATGTTACCCAGTAACTGGGTTGTGAAAGGCCAATAGGCAGTCGCTCCATGTATAATACTGGTATTCAGTTGAATTCTGTTGAACTTAATAATGCTATTTCTTAAGCTTTGTGTGGTAATAATCAAAGTGTTTAAAAAACAAGTATTATTGTATTTAAAAATAAGGTTTTGTTGAGTTTTGGTATAATATTATCAATTGTTACTTGTAGGCAACTTACTCTCCTCTACAAAAGATTTTTTTTTTCATATCCACCTGGATGTTCGGCAATATGTGTGATATTTTTGCATGAAAATGTCACTACCAAAATGTGACATTTAATAAATTGTCTTCAATTTTGAAAATAACATTGTGAAACCATTACCCAAAAGTAAACAATTTGGTAATATTATACAAAAACTAAACAAAAAGATTGTGATGTATTATGAGATCAATTTACTTACTTCAAATAAATATAAAGGAATGTGGAAAACATTTCAGATTATAATAATAATAATAATCGTACGAAAGTTCATGCAAAATGACGAAAACGACGTCTCTTTACATCACCCATCTTTAACGTAAAAATTCACCATTGTAATAATTCACGCTACATTGACTTGGCTTGGGCCCGTTGATGTAGCTTAAAACTAGCCAAAAGCTAAGAAACGTGCAAGTTTTCGCAAATAATAATAATAAAATCTTTATTTCGGAATAAAATTCCATAAAAGTACAGATTTGTTAGCACATGACCACTTAAAAACTATGTTAGTATACAAATACAATACAATACAAAGATGTTAGTAACATAAAACTTAAAAACTGTTAGTACACATTACCATTATATACAGGAGCATGTAGCTGACATAGGCTCCAGATCAAAGGACAGTTTGTTGGCAATGACACTCAGGAGACTGTTGGTACTGGCACGCACCCTGTGCAACAAGGATGCTGCTCGCTTGCGCCTGATTGCAGCGAAGCTGTCAGTCCGGGCGTCCACGAACATCTCTGAGGCACTACAGAAGCGTGGCAACCCCAACAACATCCTGAATGCATTATTGAGAAATAAGTCTTCGTACCTAGTAGCGCAATGGTAGTTAATTCCAAGACAGAACTTATCAAAAACAAAGAAAACCGGTTTAATTTTACTGTCAAATTCAATTTTTCGTGTCAACCTTTAGACGCACACTGCTGTGCATAGGTCTCCTCGAAGGGGGTGTTCAGCCGTAATCGCCATGCTTAGCCGATGCATGTTGGCGATCGCAGTAGGTGTTATGGTACTCAGAAGGACGCTGCTGCCCATCCTCTGGTCAATATCCCTCTGTCGCCTTCTACGACACCCACGGGTAGAAATGGAGTGGTGCTATTCGCGGCCGGCACCACATGGCTTTACATTGGACTTTGAAATCGATAAAAAGTTAGTCATTTGTGTTGGCAAATGACTACGTAAAAGTGACGTCATAAGTATAAATTGTCATATAAAATCTACGTCAATTAATTGGTGGTGTTATCTACCCTAATGGACATATCATACGTCTCCAAGCGAAAACTGCGCTTTTGAGCACGGTCAGAAAAAGTATTAATCAGGTGCGGATCCACCATACCACTGGCCATAGCCCTGGAGGCCAAATCTGCTATTTTTATAATTTCGTCATTCCAATACGATTCCATTGTCATTTTGCTAAAAGTTCGTAATCTGCTAAATTCATAATGGTCGATCATTGGTCGGTCGAATTAAAAGCAATGACTGCATAATGACGTTCTAATGGTAGGTCACTGATCAAAGGAACTTTCAAAATTTTAGCAGATTACCGCCTAAGTCAGTCATTCTGTTGTCATTTTGTACGAAATTACCATTCTATATCATTTCTTTCAATGGCGTGTCAGTGGTTGACCATTGGAAAGTCATAATGACGCCATTATATTAGTAGATTACCAAACTTGTCAAAATCAACAATTATGAAATCAATGATAGACCATTCTGACACTATTGTAATAGCAGACTTGAGGCCCAGGTGGTATGGTGGGTCTAAAACACCACTAGAACGGCAGAACTGTGACAATGAAAGCGCGAAGGCGAGCGGTGCCGCGGCAGCGGCTGTCGAGCGCCAGATCCCCTCTATTGTTGGTGAGCCATTTGGGTTAGGTTGAGTGGTATAATTTTAGACCCGCCATACCATCCCCCTGTAATGTATTAATATCTATAGATTTTTTTATGGCAATAACGAGCAAATTCGACATGAATTCATAACATATCTAATTGGAATAAAAACAAACAAAATTGATCTCAAACTACATTACACAAAATGGCAGCTATAAAATTTATGTTGAACTAAGTTATGACCGCGGTTTCGTCCGTCATGTCAGAAAATGCCTTCACAAAATCTTATAGCTGCCAACATTTCACTCGGATTTCTGTTCACCAACTTAGCTGAAATTGAGCTTAGTTTTGCTAACCACATTATCTCAATAATTTAACTAATAATCTCAAGAAAAATCCATATAGCCAATTTATTACATTACTATCTAGCAAAAGCAGGTCTACACATCCAGAACTTTTGCTTAGAATTAAATAAAGTTCCAATTTTGCGTCATCTGGAAGAGACAGTTTTCAATGTTTGATTTCGTACAAGTTGGTGCACAATGAAACGAGTTTTTAATTTTTTTAATGACTATAAATACGAATATAGATATTATGTATGACATTACCTATATGTTAATTATTCGAATTGAAAAAATCCTAAGAAATGTTTAGATAAATTGTACTTTTAGAGATGTGTATCGACAATTTTCTACCATTTTTATATTAATTTATCCTAAATGCGTGAAATAGGGGTAAATAGTAACTTACATATAATCTGCGTATCTTCAAGGCTCAAGTGAACCTGTTCATTCTAGACAAGCGTGCTCCACCTTAGGCCGCATCGTCACTTAGATCAAAAGGCTAATTCACGTAATTTTATGGCGTGCCGATTTAAGTTCAAGTTAAAATGATAAACGATATTCTTGTAATCTTTGAACTGCGCGTAAACTGCACGTCAACTGTACGACAACCAAACTCTACCAAACTTACTTATGGTGTAGGTACCCGCATGAGAAAAAATATTACTCACTAAATAATCGAATAGAATCGATTACATTTCAATGAATATGACGTTAAATAATAAGTCAGTGCAGATTTTAGTGCTTTTAAAAAACTCATTATGAGATGTCAAACGAATAATAGAATACCGATCATGTTGCGTTCCGAAGCACGCACCAAAGACGCGCAACAGTAGAATGCCGATATTGCGCTCGCGTGACGCGAACTTGACGCGAGCGTGTCTGACAGTGTTAGAGAATACGAAAAGCGTTGTTTTGATCGAAACTTAACTGCAACTGCACTGCAACAGCACTTCTTTAGTTACGTTAATTAGCCCACAGGTGACTTGCGGCCAAGCGCAAGCATAAAAAAACTTACAGCTTGAAACTGTGACACTTAACTTCAAGTAGTTTTTAGCCATCCAAATGATTGGCGCCGATTATCTTGTTAAAAAAAAAACTAAAATTAGACAATTGGCATCTCTTACTTCCAGGCAGCTGAAGAAAAGGACGGCGGTTGATAGGAACTAAGTTAGAGATGTCAAATTAGTTTTTCTTGAACTTCGCCGTGTTTTAATCAATACATTCTGACATGACAGCTATTTTTGTATGAAGTTAAAATTACAGCTCTTATAAAGATCTGTTGTTGTGTTGTTTTATTACAGAGAGAGAAAAAGACAAAAAAAAACTTTAATAAGTCTAGCTCGTGCGAATTGGCACCAATTTTTTAACTTAAAATTTTGCAACTTTAGACGATTTTCAGCGTAATTATTTAGTCAAAAAAAGCTTTATTGAATTCAGTAGTTCCTATTTACCACTATTTTACAATACCTAGTATAGTAATCACTTATTATAAGGTAAGTATGTTTTAGTAATTTTTACACACTTTATTAACAGAAAATTTGCTCTAAATACGAGCCTTTTAAGAATTTGTGCTCTAAATATTAAAAGAAAACCCACCCCATTAATTAAAAATGTCAATTTACTCGATATATATACATAATAAGAAATAATGTAGGCAATAGGTGTTCGCCAAGCAGCGTCGCTGTTTCGGTTTGAAAAGTATTAGGTATACTTTTCAAACCGAAACAGCGGTATATTACAGGCGCATTAGACATTTCAACTTTGTCTCTGGAATATCAAGGCTTCTGGTATCAAAGCTATGCTATTCTCTAACGTTAACATTCGTGGTTCTCGACGGCGAACTAGACATCGTGTTAGCCGTGAAATCGACGTCGAGCTGAACTACTGTTTTTGCTTAGCGAATATCGTTTTTCATATGAACTGTCAAAAATGACAAATTATTCAACCTTGAGTAGTTCCACCAAAAGCAGTTAATTCATCTGGCGCTAGAGCTGCTTAAGGCATAATAGAGGAAATGTAATAACTTTTCGTATTTAGAGCATATTTTCTTAACTAAAAAAAAAATATGTTTCTTTAAAATTATATTATTTGATAACTGAAAAATTGGTTTATTTTTTAATAAAAAACAAACAAATTGTGATTATTTATTGTTAAGTTAAGCCCTATGATGTTAAAACACTTTTGTACGCGATTACTTTAAATTTTCTACGATTTAGTAGATTTTGTAGAGATTATAGAACAATAAAATAACTATATGAATATTATTTTTTATGGTTTTATTTTACACTGGCAACCTTGGCTATCAATAAATTGTGTGCACAGTACGTTAACGCGGTGTCATTTTGTACAATCCATAGAGAATGACAACACCTTTATGAGAAAGCGATTGTGCGGTCAATACCAGTCTCTTTTCTGTAGGTCTGTAATGACGAAGGCGTGGCGCAACAAAGCATACGGTCCTACAAGGGTGTGACGTGGACCAATCACAATTCTAGAAAGAGAGCTAAGTACTGGCCGCTCGATCGTTTTGTCTCCCTCACACTTTACCGCCTATATTTACTTCACAGCTGGATAGGGAGCGCTCAGTTCATTCGCTATGTTTACAGTACAAACTTATGGAAAGTATATTCAATACATCAGAGAGATCAGTCGGCAACATTTATTTGCCAAGATGTTTAAGAAAATAAACGAGAAATAAACAGTTATCTACTTCAAAAATACTACAGGTAATTTACATTATTCAGGTAATTAGTTAACTTTTAAATTTTTAAATTAGATCAAATTTATGAGGAAATGTAATAAAATGATGGATGGCGCTAGTTGGCGTTTGTCTACCCCTTAACCGGTCAATCCAAGCGCGCAATACATTGTTTACTCTCAAAAACCCAGCGCCCCGCGCTCGTACGCGTCCCGCGGGGCGAACGTTATGACACCGGCCACAAAAAACGCTCTCAAGCAGTTTCTGTTCGTCGTACAGCGATAACAAAAACTGTTTCGTGATCTTGAATACCCAGAGCAGGTACTTATCTATAAACAATAGCCGGATTATGAGTGTCGTATTTATAAACAAAGGATGATTACAGAGAACTGGCTAAAAGTGTATATGTTCTTGTATTATATAGATTTGTGATAAAAATACTGTAGCTATGTACACAAAACTTTGTAAATTACATTATGAATAAACAAGGAATCTAACATTACCGTTAGTTTTAGAATCCCACGTAACATTTTATTTATCTAATTCAAATTCAAAAACAATTACGCCGAGTTGGTCTGTCGGATGACATTGACTGTCACTATATAAATAATATGCCTCGAATACATGAAATAATTAATTATCACTATTCTTTACGTTGCTACTTAGAACTGAAAGTAGAAAATCCATTGGGCTAATTCACGACACTAAAGTTGCAGTTGCAGTTAAGTTTCGATCAAAACAACGCTTAACGTATTCTCTACCGATGTCAAACACGCTCGCGTCAAGTTCGCGTCACGCGAGCGCAATAACGGCATTCTACTGTTGCGCGTCTTTGGTGCGTGCTTCGGAACACAACATGATCGGTATTCTACTATTCGTTTGACGTCTCAAAATGACAGTTAAATAGCACTACAATCTGTACTGGGGTATTAATTAAATATTATAAAAACGTCATATTTATTGAAATGTAATCGATTCTATTCAATTATTTAGTGAGTAATATTGGCTACACCATAAGTAAGTTCGGTAGAGTTTGGTTGTCGTACAGTTGACGTGCGGTTCACTCGCAGCTTACGCGCAGTTCAAAGATTACAAGAATACCGTTTATCACTCAAATTTGAACTTAGCTGCAACTTACAACAAAACTTCAACGGCGCCTCATAAAATTTGAATTAGCCCTCTGAGCGTGTTAAAAAATGCAATGAAATTTAATTTACGTGTAGCCGATTAAATAAAATATTCTACATTCGTCATAAGTTATTTTTATTTTGGTCCACAAAAATGAGAATCCCAAACTTAATTTAACAATGGTTTACTTATGAACTAAGTTTCTTATCTAAGTGTTTACATTATTATTGTCTTACGAAATATGTAACTCTCCTACTGTATTAAGTAGCTTTCCTACTGAAGAATTCGTATTTCATATTTTATTATTTCATTTATTTTCAACTTGTATTGTCCCAGTACAGGGCAAAGGCCTCCTATTTTTCTTTCCAACCCTCTCTGTCTAGTCTAGAAGTTCATACCTGGGTTCGTCTGGGGGAACCCAGATGGCCTCATATGGGGGAAAATTGAATAGTGGCCAGCAGTAAGCAGTAAATAACAGTTCCAAAACCTGCCAAAATGGCTCTAGCGTAGGCACAGGGTATGGTATGAATGTAGCAGTTGTTGACGGATTGAAGTATGCCGAGTTAGAATTTTTTACCCGGTCGCGATTTTAGCGCCATCCTTATTTTATTTAACACATTTAACGGACACTTTGATACACAAATAAGCTTTTCCTTACCACTACCCTTCATAGTCTGGTTTTCGTATTTCATAAGACAATATCAATGTAAACAAGTTTAGTAACAATATCTTAGGAATACATTTTCAACAAATACTTCTTGATTTTCGTTAGATTTAAAATCCGCAGAAAGGAAAATAAATTTTTTTGGTTACCCAGCAGTTTTGATTTCTGCATTTAAAGCGAGATGTAGAAGGTTACAAACGTATGATGTATCAGACACGTTTTCAAAGGCCAATTTGGGGTTGTTGTTTGTTTAAGTTAGCAACTGTGGTTAGTTATAACATTGTACCCATAGATTCAATATGCCATTTTTTTTAAACCCACTTCGAGTTCAGCAATAAAGATCCTTTTATATAGGCATTTCATTTAGGTGTTGCCTAGAGTTAGAAAAAAAACGGGTACTAACCACTCTCCCTCTATTAAGTTGGTTAAAAGAATAGTAATTGCGTGACTAAATAATATTATTTTAAGGTCAACTGTTTTTGGTTTTAACAAGTGAGTTAAGTTCTGTTAAAAAGAGCCACCCCACCATCTCTTCATAATTTGATAGGTCAAGCTTTTTTAATTCAATTGATTTTAACTCTTTTAGTGGCATTCTCAATTTCCTCATCTTCTCTGACCCTCTTATTTTCTTTACCCTTCGTCTTCTTCCCTACACCTTTACCTTTCGAGCCTTTAGGGTAATATTCAACAATCTTATGACTATCTTCTCCATTTAAAGGTTCTAGCTCAATGCTTTCATCTAAAACTGAATTTTTAGGTTTCTCTGATAGAATCTCTTCTTCTGTATCTGAATGTATGACGTTTGATTTTTTTGATTTTGATGTCGATGTGCCCGCTGTGGAAAGAAATTTAATTTAGATAAATTATCTATATTATTATATTGTAATAGCTGACCCGGCAAATATTGTTTTGCTCTACAAATAAAAAAAATACCATACACCTATTCTCAGACCTACCAAATATACATAAAAAAAATCATAAAAATCAGTCAAGCGATTTTGGAGGACAACAAACACTGTGACACAAGATTTTTAGAAGCCAGTACGGGCTTAATATAATTATAACTATTATAAAATCAGTTGAAGGGACTGTAAAAAAGGTTTGTGTAAATGTCTTATCTTATTGTGAACGGAGTATAGGCTAAGCTTAATTTTATTATGTAATAGGGTATTTTACTCTATACGAGAAAAAATCTATAAATATGTTATTGAGACAGTTTAGGCATAAAGCAGTCGGAAAATGTAAGTTTTAGTTCATAAAATAACAAAACAATTTTTTTAATTCAATCCAAAGTTTTCAGTATTTTTAATCTGTTATAAAACACCGTGAAATAGTAGCGGCCATGTTATTACGCCATACGGCTATGTAAACAAAAAATTTTCAACTGTCAGTCAACCGATTGGCGTATTATAGGCTTTGTACTTTTATTATTTTCGTAACCAACGTAATTTATTCATTATTACACCTATTACAAAATATGCTTTTAATTATTTTTAAAAGATATACAATTATCATATTTAATATGAGCTCATTTGATACAAAAGGAACTGACGACATTTACGCTGAGCAATATGGCGTCCAAGTAAGAGGCGTTTTCGTCAAACTACGCGCGAAATTTGAAAATTTAAAATTTAGATGCATTTTTATGGCACTTATCGATTGAATAAAAATGTTGTTTTTTTTTTGGTGGCATATTAGCACTACAGAATTTCATTGAGACACTTTTCAAAAATGGGTGTAATACCCTATTTTATTATGTAATTGTATTTTCTGATATGCAATTTATGGAAATAAATTACTATTAATCAATTATTATTATTATTTCAACATTTATCTTGGGCAGCACTTACATCGGTGACAGAAAACAACTTGAGGAAACCGGACAAAGTACTCCGGTAACCCAGGTAACCTACGGTAGATCGCCAGCGACGTCAAAGCGCTGCTGGCCTTTCTTGAGGAGCTCGGGTGGATCGAATGATTTACTACCCACCTGTACGCAAAATACTCGCTGAGACGTGGAGTTGGGAACACCAGGGCCTCAAGTCTGCTATTACAATAGTGTCAAAATGGTCTATCATTGATTTCATAATTGTTGATTTTAACAAGTTTGGTAATCTACTAATGTAATGGCGTCATTATGACTTTCCAATGGTCAACCAATGACACGCCATTGAAAGAAATGATATAGAATGGTAATCTCGTACAAAATTACAACTGAATAATTGACTTGTTAATCTGCTAAAATTTTGACAGTTCCTTTGATCAGTGACCTACCATTAGAACGTCATTGTGCAGTCATTGCTTTATATTCGACCGACCAATGATCGACCATTATGAATTTAGCAGATTACGAACTTTTAGTAAAATGACAATGGGGTCGTGTTGGAATGACGTAATTATAAAAATAGCAGACTTGGCCCCCAGTCCGTTATACTATTACAGCTAGCAATAATAGTACCATACCTACGACACACCATACAAACGAAACGATTTAATTACCTACACTACTACCAAAATACCAGACTGTACAAATACGTCTGTGTGTGTGCGTGTCTACGCGCCGCTAAAACTAAAAGGTTTGGAGAGCACGTTCGACGCGAGAAGAGGTGAGGAACAAACAGTGTTTCGTAGGGAGGCGGGGCGTGTTGCTACGGTAGTACTACTATTATTTTATACTATGGTATACATTCTTTGAAAATTATAAATTACCTATTAAGTGCGTCACAAACGACGAAGATATTATAATATTTTATCTTAAGAGCGCCCAACCCGTCATATTTCCCATACAAAAACGCTCGTACGCGATTACGGCGTTATAACAAAATATTTTCTAAATATTTTTAACACACAGGTATCTTGTGGCTTAAGTTCCAGGACATACGTGTTTTGTAAAAAGCCTTACAAGATTTTGGTAAAAATGTTTGTAATTTAGAATCTCCATTACATGTGCAAGGTTTCTATGAAGCTGTTTTCTTACTTTTTCAATGTATGAGTGCATTATGAACGGCCAAAGTTCAGATAAAATTGTGCAAAAAAGCTGATTTTCGGACGTGTTTACTGAATTTGTTTCTCAAAAAAGTTTATTTTTGGCTTCATACAAACCTATACCTGTCACAATAAGATTAGACATAAACACAAACCTTTTTTACAGTCCCTTCAACCGATTTTGACTTCTATTCCGTAGGCTTAAAGATGACATTAGAGGCAAAAAGTGGTTACAATAACAACTGTTTACTGCAGTTGCCATTTGTCATGCTACCAACGCATTAAAAGTCAAAATCGGTTGAACGGACTGTAAAAAAAGGTTTTTGTAAATGTCTAATCTTATTGTGAACAGGGTATAGGTGAGAAACACAAAGTTTTAACAACACCTAACATAAAATAGCATCATTCCTATATCCCAGAAGGAGTAGGCACAGGTTCATAGTACACCCACAATTAAATGACTATGTTTGAGCTAGATATTAAATATCAACACAAAATGAGTTGTAAATGGCAAAACAAGAAAGAAAGAAAAAAGAAAGAAAGAAAGAAAAAGAGAAAGAAAGAAGAAAGAAAGATTCGTCATGTCTGTCTGTCTGTCTGTCTGTCCGTCCGTATGTCACAGCCACTTTTTTCCGAAGCTATATGAACTATACTGTTGAAACTTGGTAAGTTCAACTTGAGATGTATTCTGTGAACCGCATTAAGATTTTCACACAAAAATAATAAAAAAAAAAACAATAAATACACACGCAAACACACACACACACGCACGCACACACGCACGCACATATATACTTTTTCTCTTTCTTTTCTCACACACTATTGTCTACGTTTCTTTTTCATTTCTCCTTTTGCAGGTCTGCTGGCAGAAATTTCTTAAGAAATAAGCAGTACCTTTGTACTCATATTTTATAATGTTTTTTTTCCTGTGTTGTCTACTGTGTGTACATAAATAGTAAAATAAATAAATAAATTTTGGGGGTTCCCCATAATTAGAACTGAAACTCAAAAAAATTTTATCATCATATCCATACATGTGGGGTATCTATGGATAGGTCTTCAAAAATGATATTGAGGTTTCTAGTATTTTTTTTTTCTAAACTGAATAGTTTGCGCGAGAGACACTTCCATAGTGGCAAAATGATGTGTGTGTCCCCCCTGTAACTTCTAAAATAAGAGAATGATAAAACTAAAAAAAAATTGGTTTGAACGAGATCTAGTAAGTAGTTTTATTTTAATACGTCATTAATAGTAAACCTCAATTTACCTTTCATTTAATCAACTCAAATATAAAAAATATTTATTGTTTTTAAGTCTGTACAATATTTACAAGACTAATAAAATAGAAAACCTAAAGTATTAAACTAAAAACAAAAACCTAACACAATGAAGCATCATAAAATTCGTCCACATGTTTTATATTAAGTTACTTGCTGCTACTCTGGGCTCGCTTGCTGGTACTTGGACTCGCCCATGAGGGGTTCCCCTTCATGGGCGAGTCCGACTCGCACTTGGCCGCTTTTTGTATATAGTAGTAACTAATAGAAGCAATATCCGGCAAAAAAATCCGGCACTTGCAAATTGAACTCCCCATGTCTATGACAGCCGATTTTCAGCCCACTTCCCACAGCAAAGCGCCCTTTATGGTTCAAAAGATATGACCCGATGACAGACTGATAGCGGAGGCTTAAAATATCACTAAAATACAGTTATTTCAACACTAGAACATAACATATTTAAGAACTCTTACCCTCTTCTTCATCTTTCTCTTCCACATCTACGTGTTCATCTGTTCGCTTGTCGTTTATAAGGAAATTGGTGATAGGTCTCTGCCATTTAGGAGTTTCTCGAGGGCAGACCGGGTTACCACCCGAGTAGCCTTTAGAGGCTCCCCCTGAACTGCCTGGAAAGTTAAGACTTAATGAACTCAGGAAAATTATTTGAATGTCTAAACACTGAAATTATTCCGAAAAGAATATTGGAACATCATCAGGAGCTTGTGAATAAGTTAAAGCCGTACAGATCGATCTGTCAAAGGTTAAGCTACGCTAGCCGCGGTCGGTCTCTGGATGGGCGACCATCCCTCTCATACCAAGTTCCCTCCGTGCCTTGGAAAGCACGTAAAGTAGTTGGTTCCGGCTGTCAATTGTAGATCTTTGTCAGTCGTTATGGGTAATCAGAAGCCAGAAAGTTTGACAACCAGTCTTACCGAGGGGTATCGTGCTACCCAGTAACGAATATTTCCGATCGGTAACACCCCGTCGTCAACACTGTTGACGATCGGGAAAAAAAAGTTTCAATCGTTCACAGTGTTGACGAACGGGACCGATTTTCGATTATTTCATTTATTCCCGTTCAGTAACACCCCTGTTGTTCCCACTGTTGACAATCGGGAAAAAAAGTTTATTTCGTTCACAGTGTTGACGATCGGACAAACCGGCCGGCCGGCCGGTCGGGAAACTTTATTTTACCCGATCGGAAACAGTGTGAACGACGGGGGTGTTACTGAAAGGGAATAATTGAAATAATCGAAAATCGGTCCCGTTCGTCAACACTGTGAACGATCGGAACTTTGGGGTGGGGTGTCCGGGCTAGAAAAGCACCCATCCATTTCAACCCGAGGGTGCCGTCGAAGGCGACTAAGGGAAAATCTGGAAGTCGGGCAGTAACGGCTTCCGTGTACTTAACAACTTTACTGTGATCCCTGAGACGCGTGGGGATTATGGCAACCCTTCCTCCCCCGTATGGGAGAGGTCCTTGTTCTACTTTAAGGTCTCAGTTACAAGGTTGGGCTAGTTTTATGTGCTTTCCGAGGCACGAATTGCATGGTTACCCAACCACGTATTGTCCGTGACAAACATAGCATAACCAGGACCAATCAAACCAGCTTACTTAGCCACAAGAATGCAGAAGTTAGTATGGGATGTATAAATGATTTACCAGCAGTTCCAGAACAGCTTGGCATTGGTGGAGCTACGATGCATCTAGCTTTACTACTCTTTCCGGCACCAACTGAAACAGAACAACACAATTTTTAATATTAATATTTGCCAACCAATCTGCCCGTGGGGTGTTCGGGCTAGAATAGCACCCCCCATATCATCCCGCGGGTGTTGTCGAAGGCGAGTAAGGGAAAATCAGGAAGTCGGGCAGTAGCGGCTTCCGTGTACTTAACAACTTCACTGCGATCCCCAAGATGCCTGCCTATGTGTGGGAATTATGGCACCCTCCCCCCCCCCTTGGGGAGAACTTTGTTGAACGGTGGAGTTCTTTTGGCTGATAATGATGAACCGAATCTTGTCCACAGCAGCCAATCTCTATGAGCCAAGAATGTAAGAAATATTACAGGACACAAATGTGTAACCAAACACAGTTCTCTCACTCTCATAGTCCAATGGGACAGTTCGTTAAGTCTGTTAATTTAATTACGCTGAAATCTATCAAGAAGATGTTTATATTAGGTAAATAGTTAATTAACACTTTGAGCGCCATGTCGGACACCGTGTGTCCGACGCTAGTGGAGGTTTTACCTTTAACGTTTTTGAGCCGGCAGTTAACATATTAAGTAATCATTTACAATTTAAAACACTTTAATCTCTTAATTAGAAGTCCTAAAAATAATGTCCGAAGTTAGATGAATTGATAGGTAATAGTATTCATTGTGCTGGGCGCTGGGGGCACGCAAATTGATATGAAGTCGGGCAGTTGAAAGGTTTAAGCCCGTTACAGACGTAGCTATAATATTTATTAATATAATTCATAGCAAGGCATATTACGATATATTTCAGACGCAGCTATAATATATATTTTTACTACGTCACCAAAATATGTGGACAGATATAGCAAGGCATATTAAAGGGTGCCACAAACGACAAAGATACTGTAATATTTTATCTTAAGATGGGTTAATATCGCTTACTATATACATAGGATTTACATTTTAGCTTAAGATGAAATATTATAGTATCTTAGCCGTTTGTGATAGTTCATACAAACTGTATAGTGAGCGATATTTTGGGTACGACTTTCCATTGACGTCCGTCGAATTAAGGGTGGGGAGGGGGGTGGGGGGAGGGGGGGGGGGGTGGGTACTACCCCCCCTTAAAGGGAAAAGTTGCGGAGCCCCCCCCTTTTCGAGTTTTTTTAATTTTTAAGTCTGAGGAAATTTTTTCCATTTTATGAATTAAAATTAATAGTAAGTGTAAAAAACCATGGGGGACCCCTTAGGGGGGAAGGGGGTTCTCCCCCTTCATAAAAAAAAATGGCACTGCTTTAAAGAGGCAGTTGTAAATAGCGGTTTTAGTAAGTTAAAAATTATAAATGGCACGTTTCATAACTACCTACCAGCCAAGCCAAACCCTAAAATATTTTATGCATGGTCGAGGGTGGGCTTGGTCGACGGAGCCCCGCTTCGCGGGGCTCCTACTTCTGGGTGGTTTATAAAAAAATAACCACGAAGGTGATGGCGGGGTCGATTCGCTCGCTTCGCTCGCTCACACGACCCCGCCATCCCCTTCTAACCTAACCTATCCGAGTCGGGGTGCCCTAAAGTCCAGATTGCAATCAGTTTCTCCTATAAAGTAATAATAAGCCGCAGCTGCGGCTTATTATTACTAGCCAAACCCTTTAAATATTTTATGCATGGTCGAGGGTGGGCTTGGTCGACGGAGCCCCGCTTCGCGGGGCTCCTACTTCTGGGTGGTTTATAAAAAAATAACCACGAAGGTGATGGCGGGGTCTATTCGCTCGCTTCGCTCGCTCACACGACCCCGCCATCCCCTTCTAACCTAACCTATCCGAGTCGGGGTGCCCTAAAGTCCAGATTGCAATCCAGAGTCCAGACGGCACAGCAGAACACGAAACCTGGGGCTTCGGGGACGCCATGGTGGTAGTCAAACGTTGTTTTCACCGACAGGAGTACGTAAACGCTCTCAACTGCTAGGGACACAAACGATGACTGACAATGACAGTGACAATACAAATAGCGTCAGTTTTACGTTTCGTTCCACAAGCCGACAAAAAACGGTAAACACTTAACATTTTAATTTTTTTTATTTCGTACTGAAAATAATGCTGTAATTTATATATAAACTGTTAAATATATGTGTGCATGAAAACTATTTAAACTAGTACAAAATATTATTATTAACGTAAATTTATATAAAATAAAATGTTACCAAACGTAAGACAACTTCACCGTTGGTGAAACGAAATGTTCAATAGCGAGAATTCTATATAATCTGTGGTAGGAATTGATATAAATACTGCAAAAATATTTATTTTCAACATTTTTTTTCTCAAAAAGTACGCGTCTCCGCATGTTGAGACTTTACGTGTGTTCTTATAATAATTTAACCTTTCTGTAAAAAAAATATCAACCCCCAACTCGACGGCAGGCAATGGAAAGCTTAGCCATTATATGACATATATATTATAGCTACATACGTGACGGGCTTAATACGCATTATTATTTTTATATTTTTAAAATTTGTACAGACGGCAGCACAACACATCAAGCAATACCAAACTGTCAATTTTTCTTAATTGAATATGAACCTTATTCATTTGCTATAAAGTTGAAGATATAACAAAGAAATTTGACAGATAGTTGTAGCTTCATATACTGGCCTGGCCTCTGTACATAATGATGTTCTTATTCCAATAAATAAATATGCAGACATAGTACCATGGTAGTTCTTTAAAAGACGAGCTCGATTTATAAGATAAGATATTGAGCTAAATGATAGGATAGGATAGCCGACGAAGACTTTAAAAGAATATAATAACAATATAGGTAAATCTCACCTTTGGAGCCGACGGACGCCTTTGTTCGAGCCATATTACTGTTATTAAGACGATGGCACTGTTATTTGTGTAAACACATTCAATTATTCTAATTTTTATACTTTTTTTCGATAAACTTATAACTTGATGAACTTGCAAAAGAAAACTGACGTGTCGCGAAAAATACGCGCGAATATATATTTTTATTTTTAATTGTCTCTGTCAGCTGTATGTCATTGTCAACATTGTCAAAATAAATCTATGTGTCAAAAACTTTTTAAGAGTACGGTTTATGTTTGAAATAGAGGCTTTTAATATAACACTGTCATTTTTTTACCGGTTTCGTTGCAGACTATAAAGTTTTCTATAAACTGATCAGATGATGAGTATAGTAACCTGAGCGGAGCGGGAGAGGGCGGCAGTCCAAACATTAGAAAGTTCTCAAAAAAACTCAAAGTTAGATCGTAATTGTGTGTCTTAGCATAGAACGAATTAATCAAGATATTAAGATATACAATTTACGTCTTACTTTGAGTACCTACTCAAAATACGCGTGATATTTTTTTTCATGAAGATTTTTATTTCATGACATTGTGTAATCTGTGCTCAAGAAGTTCTAATCTGTGCCATATTTCAAATTTCAGTGCTGCCAGTTTTTAAAGATATTTCCATTTAAGTAGAGTTCTTATTTTACAACTAGCACTTTCCCCGTGACTTCTTTTGCGTGTTTTTTCTTGCGGATCCCAAATTTTTTGATAATAAAATATAGCCTATAGCACTCAGTGGTAGCATAGCTTCCAATTGGCGAAAAAAAATTTCAGAATCGGACTAATAGTTACGGAGATTAGCGTGTTCTAACAAACAAACAAACTCTTCAGATTTTTTAAATAGATAGTATAGAAATATTAATACGACGTAAGTAGGTAGTAAGAAATATTGGTGGCTGCGCAGCGTGCTACGGATTCGAATCCCGCCCAGGGTAAATATTTGTGTGATGAGCACTTGTGTTTGTTGCCTTGTGTCTGGTTGTTATTTATTTATATATAAGATAAGTATGTATTTAAAATGTATTTGTGTATGTATATCAACCGCTACAGGCTAATCGAAAACTGTTTCAAGAAATTAAAACCTGTCAACTTATGTTCCGATAAATTAATACATATATTATGTCGACTACGTGCTACGTATAGGAAAGCCTTTGTCACACAATCGATTTTATAGTGACTAGGCCTCAATGTTCCAGCCATTATTTTTTTTCATAACATTTTTCTTTTATTTCAAAATTCAAAACAGTGTAGAGTACCATTTATTTTTTGGAGTACTCTTAAAAAAATCAGGGTAAAAGCCGAAAGGTAAAATCCGTAAAACTTTAAAATATTTGTGGCAACACTAAATAAAATCACGTAAAATATTTTTTTCCTAATTTCTGTCTGTAAACGCAAGTTTTATAGGTTATTGTTATAAAATAACCACCAAATACCAACAAACAATCGCGATTGTGTGTTCAATTCCAGTTATTTCATATTAACATGTGATTTGATGGATGCTCAACATCGCTTGAGGTAACCTAAGTTCCACGTAATTTTGCAATTTTATAAATTTAATCTAACGGTTTTTGGCCTTATTTAGATTTTTAGAACGGCATTTATTCTTTAAACCCATCAATTTGATCAATTTCTAACTAAACTTCGCTAAACTTTTACCAAAGGTAATGTTTCTTTTTGTTGCAAATGTTTTGGTTTATGAAATCGTAAATGTATGACAATATTTTTGTGTCAAATCTTATTTATTATGTGTATTAATACACTGCTGTTTGTTGTTAAATAAATATAATAAGCCTTGATAAATATGACTTACTTACGTAAAAAAGTTTTTTTTTTTTTTGCTTGATTTTTTTTCTCGTACACTCGACCAACGTAATTGATTTACAGGCCACACATATGGGATATTGTCACTGTGTGTGTAAATGAACTAGTCGGTTGGTCGGTTATGAAGTTAAACTGTTTGTGTGCGTATGATATCGCTCACCTAGTAATATATCGGCACATCTACAAAAAATGTGAAATTGAGTTTTTACCGTATAAGTGTTCAAAAGTGCATAATTTACACAGTGGAAAAACGGCACAACGCTAGTTTCCGTATTCATCGAGAGAGGGCGTAAGTGTCATTGTACTATTATTATTGTTTCCCCCCGCAACTGCGTATAACAACGGCTCATTGGTCAGTTGTGCGGGGCGCTCCGCGAGTTGTAGTCGCTACCAAAACTGCGTTGACGTAAGTGACAATTGTGACATTTCGTAAATAAAGTTAATAAGTGTAATAATGGCACATTTGACAAATGTGACATCGCTAATTATACTTAATGCTCTAATCATATTAAAACAACGACTTATTTGACAGATGTGCCGTTTCAATTATTTTGACGTAAACTTATTGCTACTTATTTGACAGATGTGCCGTTTCAATTATTTTGACGGATACTTATTGCTGCTTATTTGACTGATGTGCCGTTTTAGTTACAATAAATTAAGCTTATTGCTACTTATGTCATAAGTTTAATTGATACTGAACTATATTTATTTGAGTTAAAAGGAAGGCCAGCCCACTCTAAAACGAGATCCAACTAATTACCTGTTATAAAATAATGTGCAAAATGGGTGGTTGGGGTACTTGTGTTGGTGGTTCGACCTGTCTTCTAACTAACAACATCTCTTCCAGTCTCTCTGTATCTCTTTCTGTTTATCAACATGTAAGTTGCAATTTCAGATGGTATTTTAGAAAAACAAATAAGACGTCCGATAAATAATACTTATTGAAATAATGGCGAACCGAATGCAGCGATTGGTAGAACTAGGAAAACAGGGTTTAATTCCACCACCTTTTTCTATACCCAATCCTAATTTAAATGTAAGCGGTACGTATCTGGTCTAGGTTTTTGGACAAAATATTAAACATTATATTGATGAATTACATACTTTTTGTAACAAACACATACATAATTATTTTGTTTTGATATTATTAAATTTATGTAAAGCGATAAATACGAATCAAATTATAATAAAGCATTTTTGTAGGGGAAACGTCATCGTTGAAGGCGGTTGATAATATAATTGGCCCTACAGCATCAACCACTTACGATTTGGAAACAGTTTTAATATCTCCTTTAAATAGCAATCCTTCAGAGAAAATAAATGTTCAAGAAATCGATACTATTTGCGACGGTAAGTGAATTTTTATTATACCTAATTAAAATTATTTATTAGATGATTTTATTTAATTAAAATAAAATATTTTAGGTAGTGCCAGAAAAGAAGATCAGTCAATGGAGCCAAAAAAGCGCAAACGATCTTTATCCTCATCGAGCAGTGAAGTAGTAAGTACGTAACTCTTTAATGTACTACTATATTTTTGCATTTTATTTCAGATAACAAATATCAAGAACGATTCAACTTCTTGTTACTTTTGGCATGAGGGCTTGGGCTCTAAAGGTTCTACAGAAATAGGAACTTGCGTGCACAAGTTTCTAGAGCGCGTTGCTGAAGAGCATCCAGATTCTGATGTGATTTTCTATAGTGATAATTGTTGTGGTCAACAAAAGAACCGGTACGTACCTATATAATTGTTGAGATGTCGAATAAAGCGTTTTATTTCATTTCTGATGATGATCATTTTCTTTTAGATTCGTGTTCAGCATGTACTACTATGCTGTCCAAAAATTAGCTATAAATTCTGTGTGCCATAAGTTTTTAATCTGTGGTCACAGTCAGAATGAAGGTGATAACGCGCATTCTTTAATTGAGAAATCGATAAATAGAGCCAAAAAGTCTGGACCCATCTACGTGCCAGATCAATACATAAATTTGATACGAATTGCTAAAATAAAAGTTAACCCCTTCCTTGTCTACGAGATGCATTTTAGCAACTTTTACGATTTAAAAGCACTAGCTGATGAGCAAGCAATTAATTTTCATAAAGACAATAATGCAGACAAGATAAAAGTTTCCGAGCTCACAATGATTAAATTCACTAAAAATTGTGATTTTTATGAATTTAAAACATCTTTTGAAGGAGACTGGATCCAAGCTAATTGTAAATTGGTACGGGGGCGAAACAGAACTCGACCAATAGAAAGTAATTTAAAAGCAGCGTATCATTCAAAAATGAATATTTCTGATGCGAAGAGAAGAGATTTGATACAATTAGTTGAGTCTAACATAGTGCCCAGCTATTATGAAGGCTTCTATAATAGTCTTTAAATACATTGAGATTGATAATTATAAGTAAATTAAGTCTGATTCTTTTTATTTAATGAATGGGAATACGTGATTAAAATTTCATAACTATTGCACGTCTACTGGGTGATTTAACTACTGGTACTACTGGTAATCCAACAATGTTCCTATTACCTATGCGTATTATTATAGTGTTCACTTAATTAAGATATGAATAAACATAAGATAAACAGCCAATAACTATTGGGTCGATTAAGTAAAACCTGATTAGAATTAGAATTTTTAGGAACTTTATATACCTACGAAGCTTAAAGTGCCATTAAGTTCTTGTTTTTTTTCAAAGGAGATTTACTTTTTACTTTATTTTGATAAAAGTGATAATACTATTACATTTTTATTTCTGTTTTTATAATAATTTGATGTTGATTATTTCTAAGTGACCTAATTAAGACAAAAGGATACTTATATTTTGATGTCGTAACATTAAAAAATATATTTCATGTTTCTTACAAAATAAAACGTTTATTTTCCATCAAACAGTTCTTTTATTTCTTGACTTTCACACAGGGTTTTGTAAGCTTCCGGGTGCATAAATGACATTTTTGGAAGTTGTTTAATGTGACAACGGCACAATTGCATGACTCTTTCACTACGTTGATCTTTATTAAATATATCCTGAATACCTGAAGTGGAAATTTCCATCCTTGAATATAAATTAACGTCTATACTAGTAATCAAACCCATAAAATCAGTAAAAAAATGTAAACTAAACCCATAAATCCATTTTTACAATTTATAAAATCTTTGATCCTCGTTTCTGTAAAATGTGAAAAACGTAGATGTGCCAATATATTACTAGGTGAGCGATATACCCACGTATACCAATTTTAATTGAATGAAGTCCAATATTTCAACCTTTTATATAAGGACCAGGTAGCCGGTCGGTGAAAGCACTTGGCATATATAAGCCTCGTGTCGTAAGATCAAACCCCGGCAGGTGTTATGGTTTTGGGTTTTTATTTTTCCTTTGTCCTATAAAACATTAATATTTTGTGTCAAATAAAATTACTTAAACAAAAAAATAAAAAGGTAATTAAATAAAACCAATAAAATAAATTAAAATATTTTATTAAATAACCTAGGCGTTGGAATCATCGATCACTAATAAATAAAAGATGGAATGCGGAATCCTATTGTTCCTTATCGCTATTGGGTCATTAGTGAATGAGCCAGCTCGTTTCGACTATTATGTTTCTTACAAGAGTTGGCTTAGGGTTCAATTTGGCATGGGTTTTAATATTAGCAAATAAAAAACTACGTGTAACCAATACAATTATTTATATAACGCAAAACTATTGTAAAAATATTATTATATCGCTATTGATACCTAACTTTTTTATGATTAGAACACTATTGGCAACTTCATTAAGAGTTTATAAGACAAGACAAAGTTTTCTTTTTATTGAATATGAATGGACGAATGATGGTAACTGTTTTTCAATGTATACAAATTTAAACAAAGTGGAATTGAAAGTGAAGTGAATCAACATGTTAGATAGTAAGAAATTAATTTAACTTCTAACTGAATAACAATAACATCACTTACACTTCAAAATATATACTGCAAATAACTGTCAACTACGGACTATACATAATAACTTAGGTGTTTATAAGAGAATCACGGCAACATGAAGTAGCTTTTAAACCTAAGTATATTAATAGTAATTCGGCTTCGTTTACAGTATTTTAACGCCATCCATAAACGACTTTAAACATTTCTCATCACTAAAATAAACACATTGTTCTCCCAATTAAAATAAATATAAGTAATAATATGACCTAGCGAATAGAATTTGTTTTTGCCGGTGAGCGTTGGACAGAAAAATCTTCCGTGGTGGCTTACTGCAACTTAAACCAGCTTCATGCCGGTCAGCAGGTGATATCGCACTGTTTATAAGCACACATGTCATTATGTGTTGATGCAGTTATGCGGGTGGATAAAAACGGATTAGTCCCGTAAACAGCCTTGCCACGATGTCGTGGTAACGAGCCGAAGAATTCGCCTTCGGTTTTGGCCCACGTCGATGATGGTCTATTTCTTCAGAATACGCACTTCGATGGATACAACTGCACGGTTCTCCTTAATGAATAAAAACAAAATAATATTTAAAATAATGCAGATAAACAATGGTGAATTGGTGGATAATTAATCATAGATAAATTAACTGACTGTCTTATATTGCCTCGTTGTAATAAAACTTAATACCGTTATTTATTTATTAGATAAATAATAAACGTGTTTCATGACTATTTTAATTACATAATTTAAAAGTTTTTCTTTATTTCGACTAAATGTTTTATGTTAGACAAAAACAGACCGGCATAAGTAAATTTTATCAGAATCAAATTCTGATATATTTAAATATTATTTTACATTTAATTTAGTCATAGGTCAAAGGTGAGATAAGTTAAGAATTTGAGTTGGAATATTACTAACGTAATGAAAACATTGTCACGAGTAGCTTTGTTACTCACCGATATTAATAATCACCTTGCAATTTCACTAATGAAAACGTTTTGCTCATGCAAAACAATGAATTGCGTCTTGTTGCATGGTTGGAAGAAGTTGAAGCACAATTGGATCAGAAACAAAGAACGCACAGAAATATGTGTGTTCATCTATATACTTAGGATTGCAATTTATATTCGTAGACTGACAACTAAGAATGCTCATTTTTTATAAACTAAGGTGGAAGTATAAAAAAATAAACAAAAATTGTGGGTAGTTATATCCTAAACGGTCAAAATAAATTGGCTGAGAGTTCCGTGCGCACTTCTCAAACGTTATTTTACTCATCTGTGAACGGAATTGAATTGTTAGCAATTCAACTAGGTAATGAAAGTTTTACGAAAATTATGTTTACAAAACAAAAAGAATGTATTGCAACCGAGATTTGATCTTACGACTTCTTAATAACTAACCAGATACGTTAGCCATTGCGCCAAACCTGTTACAATGATTGGGTGCGAAATATTATAACTTATTCAATTACACAGATTACTGATGACGATACATACATTGATATTATAGTTACTGCTTAGTGACGCGACATACGCACACTAATAAAAAGCAGAACTCGTTCGTTTTATTTAACGTTTGTGTATGTAACTCTTCATACCGCGTGTGCGTGCAATGTGTAAACTAATTACGTTGTTCCACTGTACCATTTACAGAGCTACACAAACAGACGAATGTTTTGATGCCTTACAAGCTCTGCCCTTCTTTTTGTTTTATTTATTGATTGTGCGCAATATTACTATCACTGTGTAGTATTATTATGTATTGTATCTACTTCATCATTCGGTTTTAGGAAATGGAATATGTCATAATTCAGGCTATTCTAACCATTTGCTAAAATTACAGCCAAATCCATTCATCTACTTTCTGGTTTAAGAACACACAGACTTTCACATTAATAATTGTTTAATGACATTATATAGATCAATAAGCCCACAGCTCACTTGATGTTAAGTTGTCACTTGCCTTTTGACATCTGCAATACCAAAGGCATCACAAATGCATTGCCCTCCCAGAGACGAAACTTAAATGTCTTATGTACCTGTAATTATACCAGTACCCATACCCTGGTCAGTGGGTCGTCTTAGGGGTAGACACAGCAACCAGGGCCGGATTAACCATGTACCACCAACCAACCAACCGGGGCCCCTAGACAATGCAATTCTCAGGGCCCCTTCACCCCTTTGTAACTTCCTATAATACATGATTTTCTACCACAATTAATTATATTTGTATTTAGGCTATTTGTGTTACTACATTACGTTTTCAACATTTCAAAATATTTTTTCTTAGTGCATAGGGCCCCTGGGCTATGAGGGGCCCCTAGGCAATTGCCTAATCGGCCTCAAGGATAATCCGGCCCTGCATCAACACTGATTGTTGAGTATCTATAACATTAATTTTGTATTTAAATAAAAGTTGGCCCACTAGGAATTTCACCTATATTGTAGGGTGCTTACAAAAAAGTGAAATATATACAGTGTTAGTGCTTGTCACCCCAAGCTCTCTCACACGGAGCTCTACTATTATTAATATTGGGAGGTATGGTTAAATATGACTGCTGAGCAAGAGTCTACAGACACTACTTGAAGATCGACAAAGACACCAAGCCGGCCTTTGAAACATGTGGCAAGATGACCTGGAAATGTACAACAAGGATTGGTTCCAGGTGTGGTCAGGAATAGGACGCAGGGAAAAAAGACTTGGGAGGTCATGGGAAGAGCTTTTTCCCAGTGGTACAGTGTATTGTAAAACAGGCTGGTGTTAATTTTCAGAACTCCGCATTTCAGTGCTTATTTTGTGTATTGGTGTGAGTTTGATCATTTAATCCATTCCAGCTTCACAAAGGCCAGCAGTTCCTTCATGTAGACTCAGCACAGTGGGCTGTCTGTGACTCAAAGTCAAAGTCAAAGTCAAATCATTTATTTCAATTAGACCATTGTAAGGCACTTTTGAACGTCAAATGAGAAAAAAAAAATCGATTCTAGGTGCCCATTCCAAAAGGTAGTTTTGTATGGAGAAGAATGGGCAAGAAACTCCATACTTACTCTTTTAAAAACGATGTTAACAATATTTGTATTTACAGGAATTATATAATTATACGTAAATACGATGTACCTTGCATAAAAACACTAGGCATTTGAAAGTGTGTACAAAGTATCACAGATTAAGGAATGACAGACTAAGTTATATGTACATAGATACACAGTGTTCACATATTATTACAAAATGTTGAAACAGTAGACAACCACTCCTTATATTTTAACAAACAATGAATCAGTATGTGAGCCTGAGCAGTGTATAAAAAGAGTCAAATATATATAATTATAATTATGACAAAATACTCCTATGACAAAGAGATGTTTATTAAAAGACCCATGACCAGTAATGGTGACTGTGGCCATACGTGGAACAGTTTAGTTTCCAGAAGTAAACTACAATGACTTATAAAATTGTCTTTCCAGCCACCCAGCAATCATGGACGACGAAATCGATATAGAGGAGCATGACCTTCTGGACAACCCGAGGATCAAATGTATCTTCCCTGACCTGTCCTGCGTCAAGATAGAGATACCTGATGATGATGAAGAGAATATTGTAAAGACAGGTATGTTCATGTTTTTTTTTTTTTACAAGTTAAAATGTGATAGAAATTGGTTGGCCATGTCTGCCGATGGACAAACGGTAAATGGAGCAGACTTTTTCAATTCCATTTATGTACTTTGTATACTCTACACTTCAACATAAATAAAATCCAAAGAAAGAAGAAACCTTGAACACCGCCGCGCCGTTGCCAGCCTATCGGTCTTTTATCGGGTACATTTCGGAGAGTGTGCTTTGGAATTGCACAACTTAATTCCCCCATCCCCATTCCATCACCTGACGAGCAGGGCTACGGCGAAGCGTCACCGCTATACGGTTGAAATTTGGTTGAACCAGGCGCTTTACTTCCACATTTATTGTGCGAACTGCCAGACTGTGGAATTCACTGCCCGCCTCTCTATTCCCCAATACATATAATCTGGGTATCTTCAAGGCACGAGTGAACCGGTTTATTCTAGGCAAGCGTGCTCCTCCTGAGCTCGCATCATCACTTAAGATCGGGTGAGTTGTGGTGAAATGCAAGCCTATATAACAATATAAAAAAAAAAACCTCATACTTAAACAAATTGGCAACACACCCTGGTTCATAAGAAACACAGAGGTTCATGAACATCTAAACATGCTGACAGTAAAAGAGGAAACCAAGGCATGTCTAAAGAAATTTAAAACCAGATTGGAAAACCATACCATCTGGCAGCCCAGTTCACACTACCTGATTGCATAAACCGGTTGAAACAATGCAGAATCCTTAAACTTGGCAACACCAACTAAGCCACTGTAATTAAAGAAGGCAAAAATTCCTAATGAGGAATACCTTCCCCTGCCACTGACATTCTTACACCACATCTGCTCATAGTCATGAAGACTCATTGCAAATCGGAAAAGGAAAAAAAATATATGTAGGTACTTTGTAAGTTTATCTTCGATCACAATAGATCAGGGCCTCAAGTCTGCTATTACAATAGTGTCAGATTGGTCTATCATGCTGATTTTGAGAAGTTTGGTAATCTACTAATATAATGGCATCATTATGACTTTCCAATGGTCAACCACTGACACGCCATTAAAAGAAATTGTATAGAATGGTAATCTCGTACAAAATGACAACTGAATGACTGACTTAGGCGGTAATCTGCTAAAATTTTGATAGTTCCTTTGATCAGTAGCAATGACTGCACAATGACGTTCTAATGGTAGGTCATTAGAACGTCATTGTGCAGTCATTGCTTTTAATTCGACCGACCAATGATCGACCATTATGAATTTAGCAGATTACGAACTTTAGCAAAATGACAATGGGATCGTGTTGGAATGACGAAATTATAAAAATAGCAGACTTGGCCCCCAGCTCTGGTCGCAGTGATACCACAGCCGCACAAAGATAATAAGTTTATGTTGGACATCACTGACATTGGTGAAAGAAAACATCGTGAGGAAACCTAGACTTATAATTAACTAGTGACCCGCCCCGGTTTCGCACGGGTAGCAGAGGTTAGCCATCCGCTTTACACCCTGTCGCCATGATTTTTTCCGCCACCTTCAACAATTATCTTCATATTTCTGCCAATTTACACAAAAATATTGTAAATCTAAACCTTCCGTGTCATGTATCGTACATGGCACGCGAGCCTTACGCATTTGCAATATCAGCACTTTTCGGCCGCCTTAATGAATCAAATTGCATCGCGAGTATCGCGACCGTACACAATCAGCGGTTTTAGTCAGCTGTACTCATTAGAGGTCATTCACCTTCATATACCATTCAACGCAACGTCAACTTTAAGGGGCTATTTAACGACTTTTACAGATTTTAAACTGACAATCACGTCAAAATGTGCAGTGTAAATGATTTGAAAAAAATATATGTTAAACTAGTACATTCTTTTAATCATTTAGTAAGTGAATATTTTTAATTATATTCATATTATATAGTTTAATTAACACGTGAAGTTGTGTCTGACGCGGACAAAACATTGACAATCACACAAAATCTACCAGGTATAATTAAACAAAACTTACACCATTTTACAGACAATTTTATTTTGAAAGAATACTACTTTTATTTAATTTTTTCGACTAAACTTTGAGAGTTTTGGACGCAGAACTGATGCAGAACAGACGCAGTCTGCGTCCAAAACTCTCTAAATTTAGTCGAAAAAATTAAATAAAAGTATTATTCTTTCAAAATTAAAAAAAAAGGCGTATACTAAAAGATAGATAATAAAATTGTCTGTAAGATGGTGTAAGTTTCGTTTAATTATACCTGGTAGATTTTGTGTGATTGTCAATGTTTTGTCCGCGTCAGACACAATTTCACGTGTTAATTAAACTATATAATATGAATATAATTAAAAATATTCACTTACTAAGTGATTAAGAGAATGTCCTAGTTTAACATATATTTTTTTCAAATCATTTACACTGCACATTTTGACGTGATTGTCAGTTTAAAATCTGTAAAAGTCGTTTAATAGCCCCTTAAGGCGTTTGTGGTGCGCATACCAACATGCTACCTGCATCAGGTGTTGGAAGAAAGCTTTTGGCCACAGGATGTGGTATTCCGCCGCTTTCGCGGACAAGTGCCACCGGAACGCACAAAGACTTAGTGCAACTAAGTGATACTAACATAGTTTTAAGTTTTATTTACTAACACAGTTGTTATATTGTTATAAGTTAGGGTATTTTTCTATAGGTCTTTGTTACCTGAAAAGAAATGGTTTTATTATTATTATTAGTTACTTAGTTATTATAGAGAGAAGCTCGTGAATATGTAAAAACCATACCTACGAATCGAACGGGCATGATGGTAGAACTACGCTTGCCGCGGTCGTTCCGTGGATGGGTGAGCATACATTTCATATCTAGACCCCTCCGTGCCTCGGAAAGCACGTAAAGCCGTTGGTCCCGACTGTAGGTTAGGTCCCGTCTGTTAGGACTGGCAGGATACACATATCAATGAGCTTTAGTTTCAGCGAGATCGGCAAATTGCTCTTCAGCAGCGTCTTCATTCATCTTAATATTTTTATTTCAATTTCATTATCTATGGAACACAGACGGTCTTTGGCTAACATCCTAAAGTCCAAAATCAAGGTTTGCCAACGTGCTATGGAGTGCAGCATATCATCATATATCAGCCTATCGCCGTCCAGCATACTTGGTGTTAAATTAACCGACCGCGTTCGAAACACTATGCTGCTCTCCAAAACAGATTGTTGACGTCGCCCTAAAGGCTGCCCAGCTTAAATGGGACTGGACTGTTTCCCAACGTGTTATGAAGCGCAGCATACTTGGTGTTAAATTAACCGATCGCGTTCGAAACACCGTGCTGCTATCGTAAAACAGATTGTTGGCGTCGCTCTAAAGGCTGCCCAGCTTAAATGGGACTGGACTGTTTCCCAACGTGTTATGAAGCGCAGCATACTTGGTGTTAAATTAACCGATCGCGTTCGAAACACCATGCTGCTATCGAAAAACAGATTGTTGACGTCGCTCTAAAGGCTGTCCAGCTTAAATGGGACTGGACTGTTTCCCAACTTGTTATGGAGCGCAGCATACTTGGTGTTAAATTAACCGCCCGCGTTCGAAACACCATGGTGGCATCGAAAAACAGATTGTTGACGTTGCTCTAAAGGCTGCCCAGCTTAAATGGGACTGGACTGTTTCCCAACGTGTTATGAAGCGCAGCATACTTGGTGTTAAATTAACCGATCGCGTTCGAAACACCATGCTGCGCTCCAAAACGGGTCGTTGACGTGGCTCAAAAGGCTGCCCAGCTTAAATGGGACATTTCTGCCGTATGCCAAACGACCTATGGGTCCGTAAAACCTAAAATTGGTGCCCCGAAATAACGGGACCGCGGTAGACCACGAAATAGATGGTGGGACGACTTGGATGGCTCCTTAAGAATTGGCAAGACATAGCGAAAAGTCGATTCCGATGGAAGAAATGGAGGGAAGCCTTTCCCTGCAGTGGGACGGGTTTAATATAATAATATAAAACTGAACATTTGTAAAAAATACTGTGTAGAAATAAGTGCTCATTCGTACATTTATGTTTGTGTAACTCGACAAATTGTTTGGACCAGCAAATATTTTTTTCGCGGTTTCATATTTTGTTCCATAGTATTACTCGTTCGTAATGATGAGATCCATGACCGAATTAGCATGTCGTGGAGACTTGACGAACTCCACCTTAAGGCCCGAACTGCACCGAAGCGGAGCGAATATTCCCGATCGGTAACACCCCGTCGTCAACACTGTTGACGATCGGGAAAAAAAAAGTTTCGATCGTTCACAGTGTGTACGAACGGGATTTTTTTTCGATTATTTCAATTATTCCCGTTCATTAATTAACACCCCGTCAAAATATTATTATTGTAATTACTGTAAAACATATATGTAGGTATTTGATTTTTTGTGTTGCAAAATTCCTGGTACGCAGATTTAATAGTAAAAAACAAGTACCTATTTTGTGATTTTGATGTCAATAGTGTTAACTACAGGGATGTTACTGAACGGGAATAATTGGAATAATCGAAAAATGGTCCTGTTGGTACACACTCTGAACGATCGAAACTTCTTTTTTCCCGATCGTTAACAGTGTTGACGACGGGGTGTTACCGGACACTGCATTGCGTTGAAGCTAAGCGGTGAGATGTGAAAATAACGCAAACCGATTGGTTGTTCGAGACATCTCTCCTCTCCGCTCTGGTGGAGTCCAGGCCTAAGAGGGATGTTCCCGGTCCGGTAGGGGAGTGCTACAATAAATAAATAAATAACAGTCGTGTAAAAATAAAATTAAATAAAATAACCTTTATTTTGGACAAGTAGATTTCTGTCTAATGTGTGCATGGATGGAAGCCATCAACGTGACTCTGCGTTAACATAGCAGATGCACTGCAGAAACGGGGCAACCCCAACAGCATCCTGAAACCATTGCACCCGTAGTGCGCTGATGGCCCGCTGGGTATAATAGGGTATTACACCCATTTTTGAAAAGTGTCTAAATGTAATTCTGTAGTGCTAATAGGATACCAAAAAAAACACAAAATTTTTATTCAATCGATAAGTGCCATAAAAATGGATCAAAATTTTAAATTTTCTGATTTCGCGCGTAGTTTGACGAAAACGCCTCTTACTGGACGCCATATTGCTCAGCGTAAATGACGTCAGTTCGTTTTGTATCAAATGAGCTCATATTAAATATGATAATTGTATATCATTTAAAAATAATGAAAAGCATATTTTGTAATAGGTGTAATAATAAAAAAATACGTTGGTTACGAAAATAATAAAAGTACAAAGCCTATATTACGCCAATCGGTTGACTGACAGTTGACAATTTTTTGTTTATACAGCCGTACGGCGTAAGAACATGGCCGCTACTATTTCACGGTGTTTTATAACAGATTCAAAATACTGAAAACTTTGAATAAAATTTAAAACTTTGTTTTGTTATTTTATTAACTAAAACTTACATTTTCCGACTGCTTAATGCCTAAACTGTCTCAATAACATATTTATAGATTTTTTCTCGTATAGAGTAAAATACCCTATTGGCAGTAAGCTATAAACAGGGTTACTTTAAGGGGCTATTTAACGACTTTTACAGATTTTAACACGGAATAATAAAAACAAGTGGAAGTGCCCTTAGTCTTACTTAATACTGGATCCAGTGTCGCCAAACTCACACATTTGCAAATTAAAATGTACTTGCAATACACAGAAAACGATGATATAATTGGCTACAAATTATAAACGCAATTTTGGCGAAAAGCTTATTTATTGTTGTTCGAAATTAAATCGTATCACAACTGACGAACGTTGCTATTATTTTACATGACAAAATCAATAAAGAGATTTTTTCCATCTAACAATCTAATTCGAGCACTGTCCAACGGGTTCAGCTATTCGACGCTAGAGAGCGCTGTTACCAAATTACTTAACATGACATCTATTGTTACTATAAATAGATGTCATTTTCGCATGCAACTGTTATTTATTTTGCTATTCAATGAGAGATGTGGTCAAGTTATCGATAATTTGTACAACGTAAGAAATATAATTACATTGATTAAATTAATCTTTTTAATGTACGTAATGGATCAAAAATTATTATTCATTATTGATGTACATATTTTTCTGCGATACCTTTCATTGAGTCCGTAATATGATTGTATGTAGGAAATTGATTGACATCCCAATGAATTGACGCATTATTTTAGACAAGACAATATCTTTTTTAAATATGTGACAGTCTTTTAAAAACATAATTGACATCTGAATTTTTGTATATATATGAAGAATACAGGAAGAGATTTGATAAGATGGGATTTATAGGCCTACGTCTAACCGCGAATGAATGACTATTTGCCAGAATATAGGTATAAGGTTTTAAAACTTATTCTTTCAAACTCGTACTGTTATTTATTAAACAAAAGTTAGGTACTTTTTAAACATACCTGTTATTATTTTATCGACACGAACTATTTGCATTAATGTGTCCCATCCCTAAACGAATAGCATCGAAGTTTCTAGAATTTATGCCACGTAAAACGATTACAGTCAAGACAGCGAGCAAGCTAATTTAGACTTTAAGGAATGGACATAAGGTAGTTTTTAGTTCGTATCAAAGTAAAAATATGGTATTGTCAATAAAAATCGATTATATTGAAATATATGAAAGTTGTATACTTTTTGGTGATACGATATATCTCTGCAAGAAACATTCTTTGACCTGCTATCATTTTTGCATGTAAAAATTGCACAATAAGGCATGGTTGTATTTTTTTTTCCTTACGTGCGATATGTCACGTCGCAGCAAGTAGTTGATCTAGACTGAACCAATGTTGATCATTTCCACATAATTGTGCCACACGTTCGATGGCTGCGTGGCACTTCCACTTGTTTTTATTATTCCGTGGATTTTAAACTGACAATCACGTCAAAATGTGCAGTGTAAATGATTTGAAAAAAATATATGTTAAACTAGAACATTCTCTTAATCATTTAGTGTGTGAATATTTTTTATTATATTCATATTAAATAGTTTAATTAAATCGTGAAGTTGTGTCTGACGCGGACAAAACATGACAATCACACAAAATCTACCAGGTATAATTACCATCTTACAGACAATTTTATTATCTATCTTTTAGTATACGCTTTTTTTTTAAGTTAAAAAATACTACTGTTATTTAATTTTTTTGACTAAACTTTGAGAGTTAGGGACGCAGAGAATCGTATGCGCTGCGTCCAAAACTCTTCAAGTTTAGCGTATGTATACTAAAAGATAGATAATAAAATTGTCTGTAAGATGGTGTCAGTTTCGTTTAATTATACCTGGTAGATTTTGTGTGCTTGTCATGTTTTGTCCGCGTCAGACACAACTTCACGATTTAATTAAACTATTTAATATGAACATAATAAAAAATATTCACACACTAAATGATTAAGAGAATGTTCTAGTTTAACATATATTTTTTTCAAATCATTTACACTGCACATTTTGACGTGATTGTCAGTTTAAAATCTGTAAAAGTCGTTTAATAGCCCCTTAACTTGTTTACTACACCATGCAAACCGTGCGTGCCAACAAAATCGAACCGCCATCGCCAGCGCCCTATCACAGTATTAAATATTATGAATACTACCGTACAGTAGCGGCACGCCTCCGCCTCCCTCTGAAACTGTTTCTCACCTCTTCCCGCGTCTAACGACTGGTACTGGGAACTGCTTTTTGCTCGAGCGGCGCTTAGACACACACACACACACGTGTTTGTACAGTCTTTTATTTTGGTAGTAGTGTAGGCAATTATCGTTTCGTTTCTATGTAATGTCGTGGGTACGTAATGCCCCAGGTACTTAAATTGTTATACCTGTTTAAGTTCGGTATTTTAGTACAATAATATAGCGATGTAGGATACGACGTAATTTAAAAGATAGCCGTACTTTTGGTAACTATGGCTAGGAAGGTTGAAACAGTATTTGGAGAGTGTAGAGCCTTCCACTTTTAGAATGGTGACGGTCACTCGCATGTAGGTAGCCAACTGACTAGTGTAATAAAAAAATTAAAGGGTCTATATTTATTTAACTAACTAACAAACTATGTGTGTGATTCTAAAGTTGAGAAGTTAGGGAGCTCAAAATTAAACAAAAATAACTAAAAGGAATAAGATTCGGGCGCCAGAGCTCACTAGGTAATTTAAAACAAAGGGAATCCGGAATAGCTAAAAGGTAAAGGACAGGACTTCTAATCTAGGTCGGAGATACTGAAATTAAGCTGCAAATTCTTTAACAATAGCTCATTTATTTCTATCGCAGGCAGTATGGCGAACACAATATTAGAAAGCCCCTTTCTTTTGAAGGGCAAGTTGTTTTATAACTAAAGTTTATGTTTAAGTAGTCAGTATTGCACGTTTTTTAAGTTGAATCTACTAAAAGAAAACCAAGAAACATACCACAAGCTTCGATAAATCTATTTATGATAAACCTGAAGGGTTGATTGGAGACTCGAGGGGAAACGCGTCAGCTCATCCATGATGAATTTAAGTTTCAAGGATGAAAATCCAAAATATAAGTAAGAACGCCTTTGGGGCTGAAAACAAAACGATTTCTTTTGTAAGTTGAATTCACACGTCGAGCAAAATGGCGAGAATGTGGTAAATCGGGATAAACACTTACCGTTCTTAACGAAAACAAAACTTGCCAATCACTCGTGCTATGGGCACACTCAATACGCGATGGCGATATAGGTGCTGAAACAATGGAAAATCGACGGGGATTAGGACACACGACCCCAAGTGTATGGTCAGCATATGGCGATGAAGATTCAACCATCCAAATACTCACGATTTCAAAAATACTAGAGAAGCACTGCCGCTAACATTGCAACAAAGCGGATCCTGTCAGAGGTGGACCCTGAAAATATTCCAATCTAATGATTGGCACGGAATAGAATTTTACTCGTGCTTCATCTTAGTGACTTCGGTCGGAAAGTGAATCCTACTTCTACCAAACCGGAAACGTCAGAATAATCTGACAGCCGGGGAAATAAGGTCCAACTGTCAAACTGATGGTCTATGGTTTTATCGATTAGTCTACTAAATCCTTGCCAATCTATCAAATATCTAAAGTGTGTCCACTGCATTACCGAAAACTTCCAAAAAATGACGAGAGAGGTCGACACTATGTAGCGAGTAGAAAATACTCGTTACACTAGGTATCGAGACACAAAGGTGAGATATGGTTATCAAAAATAAACATTAACTAGGAAGGCTGAAACTAGTACGGCATTATGACACGGTATAAATATTAGTACTACCGTATATCTTTCTTTCTTCTCTCTCTCTCTCTCTCTCTCTCTCTCTCTCTCTCTCTCTCTCTCTCTCTCTCTTCTCTATCTCTATCTTTCTTTCGATATCAGGACGGCCACCAGTCTGTATGTATTTAAGCGGAAATTGCGAATTTATTTTCAGCACAAATGAGCATAAACCGCTTTTCTTTTATTAATATAATATATATATATATATATTATGAGTATGTATATATTTATTTCGGTGTATATATATTCCATAATATTATTATGTATGTGTAGTTTTTATATATATAATAAATAAATAAAATAAAAATAAAAAATAAAAATGCCTTTTATTTCCTATTAATTTTACAGTTTTTAGATTTGTTTGTTTGTTGAAAAAAATATTAGTTTCAACTATCTATGTAAGTATTATTATTTATTTATTTTTTTTACTTTTTTATGGTAACAGGAACCCCCCTCAAGGTGAAGGCCTCCTCCAAAGATTGCCATCTTTCCCGGTCATTAGCTATAAGTTGCCATTGTTGTCCAGCAATTTTTTTGATGTCGTCGTTTTTATATATATATGTAGAATCGTCAGGTGCGATCGAGGAGGAGTGCCGAGCGGTATAGTACATCGTCAGGACTATAGGCGTTCCCATTATCCTATTAGGGATAAACAAGACCTGTAAAAACAATTACACACTATTAGTACAGAAAACACAATACAAATGGTAATCAGTAACAGGAATAAAGTAAGTTAAAGGTACAGCAACAATACAGTTAATCGAACAGACCATTAAGGTCCCACAGTTCGTACAGTGGCCAAGCCACCCAATGATAAACGAACAAACCCTTAAGGTTTACAGTTCGTACAGCAGCCTAAGCCACCCAATGATAAACGAACAAACCCTTAAGGTTCATAGTTCGTACAGTAGCATAAGCCACCCAAATACAAAGTGTATCGCTCGCTAGCAGCAAGCCTATACAGCTATGTGAATATACAGCAGCGCTGTACCAGGTAAACCGACAGTATTGTCGGGAGCAGGAACTCTTTACTGAGTCGAATCCGAGGATCGACTGCCATACTTACGGAGTGCACGCTCTTTTATAAGGCGATGCCCCCCACCTTGCAACCTCTCCATACAAGTCTGCCCATGCGCACGGAAGTGCGTCACGCGTTTACTTGATACAAAACACTAAAATGTGCTGAATCTAATAAGATCTGTAATCAAATAACACACTAATAATTGTCATGAATAAACAATAGTGATTTCATAAAGTAATTCGTTTTACATTCAAAGTAACATGTCAACAATTGTTTTGAATAAATCCATCGATAACAATTATCGAAATAAAGTAACCACAAATCAGTGTGCATACAGTGAGTACTCAATAAATCATGTTTCGAATTAATAGACAATAATTGATACTAAAATCACTTAAATTGATAATAAGAGAAACAAATCATAACAAATTTAGTTAACTACCCACAATATTAATTTAGATTAAAAACCATCTCCGACACGGCCAGAACTGACATTCTACACGTCCTCGTGTAGTTATAAAGTTCTTGGTAAATATCGATCGGCCTTTCTGACAAAAAGCTTTAATTAGCAAAAGGTATGTTGCAAAGAAAAATCCTGAATTAGTCCTGAAGTAAAATCATTAGCAAAATTTGCATCATAACCAGTCAAAATAACCATACTGTTACAGACAATACATAGCTCAACAAATCAGCCGAAATCACACCATGGGATTCGACAAGTAACTTGAAGTTGAATAGACAACCCGCATAGGCGTCAACATAGACAACCCGCATAAGCGTCAAAATCAACATTCAAATACAAACAATAGTCAACATAGACATTTCATTTCAGCTATAGTATGTCAGCAGCAGATGAATCATCATCATCACCATCATTGTCAACATTGACATCATTAACAGTTACTGATGGACGTTCAGGGATTTTTCGTACATTGTTACTCAAAGATTTTATCAAATATCATTTTGGATCTACAACCAAAGTATCCAATAACAGATTAACCACTAACAGAGTAACCACTAACAGAGTAACCACTAACAGAGTAACCACTAACAGAGTAACCACTAACAGATTAACCACTAACAGATTAACCACTAACAAAGTACCCAACAATATAAAGTACCCAACAAAATAAAGTATCGAACGTCAAACTTTCGGCACCTTTACCGATAACCAGTGCTGCTTCAGAACAGAATTTACTTTCATCTCCTCACTGTCAACAGCGTTACAGCCGTCCTGCATCTTCACACGTTCTTGGGTGAATAGTTTATCTCATCATCTGTAAACAATCAGAAAAGAGCTCAAGTAAACAGCTTAACGTTCGGTCATTCTGATCAATTTAAATCAAACACTACAGGCCTGATAACACAAAACAAGTTTAGTATCTTACCGCACATGTAATTACCTTATTACCGCACATGTAATTACCTTATTACCACACATGTAATTACCTTATTACCACACATGTAATTACCTTATTACCACACATGTAATTACCTTATTACCACACATGTAATTACCTTATTACCACACATGTAATTACCTTATTACCACACATGTAATTACCTTATTACCACACATGTAATTACCTTATTACCACACATGTAATTACCTTATTACCACACATGTAATTACCTTACCACACAACACATGTAATTACCTTACCACACAACACATGTAATTACCTTACCACACAACACATGTCATTACCTTACCTCACAACACATGTCATTACCTTACCTCACAACACATGTCATTACCTTACCTCACAACACATGTCATTACCTTACCTCACAACACATGTCATTACCTTACCTCACAACACATGTCATTACCTTACCTCACAACACATGTCAACAATCAGGGGGTACACAGTTACTTTTCAGATAAACTATCCCTCAAACCTCAGAATCACGCTACCTATTTGTTTAGCTAAAAACCAACTATTTGACATAGTTGTATTATCACTGATTTATATTCAGATGGAATATCAGTATCAATTTTATTTGGAGTTTCAGGAATAGAGCATAGCTGTTACATTCTCAACTTTTGTAATGGTAACAATACATTCGGTTATAATAACCCCAAAATCTAAATTTAATATCTCACGGCATAATATGATACTATGATTTGAATAAGCATTCGGTATTACATGAAACTTCACTTTATATTGACCATACAAGTAAGTTGGCCACACATGTATCAGTAATGAAAGTAGGTACATTCAAACCCAGAGTCATAACAAAATGGAAGCGTCTCACCAGATAGTTGTAGAACATCAGTGGTGGGTACATCAAACTTATCTTATCACGGTCTTCAACTTATCACGGATGATTAGTTGCTCGAAAACTGACTCACAGTATCTTCACTCGAACCTCCCGGCTGTTCTCCGGTAGTCACTAAAGTGACATACTATTATAACCTGGTTTGAACCTAAGAGGGTTGAGAAGAATTGTGTAGGTTAGAGGAAAATGAGACTTTCTCTTAAGATGGGGCAAGACACTCAGTTCTTGTTGAAGTTTAAACCTCATGTACTTCGGTAGTGAAAGCTAGTAAATGAGCACGGAAAATGAAATTTGGAAACATGGGCCAGTACAGTACAAACAGATATTTATTTATTTAATTTGTTTGACACTTAGGTAGGTAAATAAGGGTAGCGGTAACTGTTGGAGTATGTAAAATCAAACAATGAAATTAATGTGGGTCGGTGATTTATGAATGCCATTAAAACAGCCTAAGCTCAGCTCTAAGTAATTCCAAGAGAGGAAGCTGTCATAACAAGAGTGGAAAAGACATACGATAACTAGGGAAGCCATGCGGAAGCATTAAGAGGCTATCCCACTTCTGATGTAGGATCGTCAGGTGCGATCGAGGAGGAGTGCCGAGCGGTATAGTACATCGTCAGGACTATAGGCGTTCCCATTATCCTATTAGGGATAAACAAGACCTGTAAAAACAATTACACACTATTAGTACAGAAAACACAATACAAATGGTAATCAGTAACAGGAATAAAGTAAGTTAAAGGTACAGCAACAATACAGTTAATCGAACAGACCATTAAGGTCCCACAGTTCGTACAGTGGCCAAGCCACCCAATGATAAACGAACAAACCCTTAAGGTTTACAGTTCGTACAGCAGCCTAAGCCACCCAATGATAAACGAACAAACCCTTAAGGTTCATAGTTCGTACAGTAGCATAAGCCACCCAAATACAAAGTGTATCGCTCGCTAGCAGCAAGCCTATACAGCTATGTGAATATACAGCAGCGCTGTACCAGGTAAACCGACAGTATTGTCGGGAGCAGGAACTCTTTACTGAGTCGAATCCGAGGATCGACTGCCATACTTACGGAGTGCACGCTCTTTTATAAGGCGATGCCCCCCACCTTGCAACCTCTCCATACAAGTCTGCCCATGCGCACGGAAGTGCGTCACGCGTTTACTTGATACAAAACACTAAAATGTGCTGAATCTAATAAGATCTGTAATCAAATAACACACTAATAATTGTCATGAATAAACAATAGTGATTTCATAAAGTAATTCGTTTTACATTCAAAGTAACATGTCAACAATTGTTTTGAATAAATCCATCGATAACAATTATCGAAATAAAGTAACCACAAATCAGTGTGCATACAGTGAGTACTCAATAAATCATGTTTCGAATTAATAGACAATAATTGATACTAAAATCACTTAAATTGATAATAAGAGAAACAAATCATAACAAATTTAGTTAACTACCCACAATATTAATTTAGATTAAAAACCATCTCCGACATATATATAAATATATCTTTTTTCACTTTTTAAATATTACTTTTTGTAATGCACCTGCCTTGTTATCTCTTCACCACCCTTGGTTGACTGGTAGAGAATGCCTAAGGCATTAAGTCCGCCTTTGTACGTTTGTGCATGAAGTATAAATTAATAAATAAATAAAAAATACCGTACAGTAGCGACACACCACACCTCCCTACGAACTTCTATTCCTTACCTCTTCCCGCGTTGAATGTGCTCTCGAAACTGCTTTTAGTTCTAGCGGCGCGTAGTCACGCACACATACGCACGTATTTGTACAGTCTGTTATTTTTGTAGTAAACTCAAACTAGAAATCATTTATTTCAAATAAACCATTTACAGGTACTTTTGAATAGTCAAGGAGTCAGACAGTCAGAAAGTTGAAGCTAGTTGCTCGTTCCAAACAGTAGGTTTCTATGGAGAAGAACGAGCAAGAAACTCCATGAACACTCTTTTAAAATCAGTAATATGTTACAAATTCCGGTTACATCATTCATATTGAATCTAGGGGTCTAGTGTAGGTAATGAAATCGTTTTGTTTGCATGGTGTGATTATGATATGAGTAGTACCTGTGTGAACAGTACAAAAACTGAACATATTCATCGGCCAGTAGTCAGTACACAAGATATGGGCATTTAAAAAAGCGTGTTACAAACACTGTTTCAGCCTTCCTAGCAATAGTTACCAAAGTACGACGTATCCCATGTTATTTGGGGTCGGCACAATAAGTTTTCGTCTTCTATTCCATCCTGTCCAACGTCATGCTTTCACTGACTCTCTTTTCATTCATATCGTTCTTCATAATCCTTCCATCTTTTCTTTGGCCTTCCTCTCCCTCTCCAACCATCCAAATTAATATTCATAACTCTTTTGGACACATGCGTTTCATCTCTTCTCTTCACATACCAAGACAAACGATTCCCTTTCAACTTTTCTGTCACTGGCGCCACTTTCAAATTTCCTCTAATATATTTATTCCACACCTTATCTATTCACTCTACAGATCCATCTCAACATTCTCATCTCCGCTACATGCAATGTTTTCATCCATCTTCTTCACGGCCCAACATTCCGATTCATACAGTACATACAGTACGACAGGTCTTATCACGGACTTGTAGATTTTCCCCTTTAACTTGAGGGGCATCCGTCGGTCACAAGTTGTTCCAGTGACCTGTCGCCATTTTATCCATCCTGCGTATTTCTTGTGATAACAATAGAAAATCGCATGTAGGTAGATGTCGCTACAACAGCGCTAAACGATACCCATTTTATTTTTTTCAGAACATTTTGCCGACAACAATGTACCCACAGAGGAACCTCAAGAAATGCAGTATCAATACGAGTACAGCTTTGAAACAACCACTGATGATACACAAGAATCTAATGTAAAATATGAAGAACAAGACTCAAATTTTTTTTATAATAATGAGATTATACTGGGTAAGTTTTTCATAATATTCTTCCAACCGAAATTCGCTCACGACGGCCAATCTCTCTAAGGGATCTCTCTACCAGACCAATCGATCGATCGTCGATCGACGGCAGAATGGATTAGTCGACGTCGATCGATAGTTTCTACCAGATCAATCGATCGATCGTCGATCGACGGCATCGAGCTGCTTGATTAGCCGCACCGTGCGCCGTCCGCTCCCCATTATCTGTCCGCCTGCGCCCCGCGCGCTACTGAACTACCTGGCCTGCTTGTGTTTATGTGTCTTCTGCGTTTGCGTCTCCGTAATAATAGTACGAGCAATATCGAACTGGCCAACGCGTCCACTTGTGAATACATTTCGAAAGAAACTGATGGAATATAGCCGGGGTTAATAGATCGTCGTCGACTGGCAATCGATCGATGTTTGTCGACCGGTATCCGTCGATCAATTAAAGCTACCACACCAATCGATCAACGTCGATCGACGTCGACCGATGGCATCGATCGATGATCGCTCGTCTCCAATCAAATCAAACTCCAAAGGCATTTATTACAATTCAACCATTTACAGGCACTTTTGAATTGTCAAGAAGTCGATTAGTAAATCAGAAATTTGAAGCTAGTTGTTCGTACCGTAACGTAGGTAAGTCTCTATAGAAGTACGAGCAAGAAACTCCACAGGCACTCTTTTTTAATAAAGTTTGTACAAAATCTTCTATTTACATTATTCTACTTCTATGTATATGTGAAAACAATGTAGTTGAAGAGCAATACAAAACAATTGAAAGTCAAATCATTTATTTCAATTAGACCATTAAGAGCACCCATCCCGTCATATTTTCCATACAAACGCTCGTACGCGACTACGGCGACAATGCCGAAAAAAAAAAGAAAAAAAAAATGAAAAATAAATGATTGGTTATAAGACCAATCATTTTCCAAATATTTTGAACACCCAGGTATCTTGTGTTTTAAATCTAGGTTTGTATGAAGCCAAAAATAAACTTTTTTGAGAAACCAATTCAGTAAACACGTCCGAAAATCCGCTTTTTTTGCACAATTTTATCTGAACTTTGGCCGTTCATAATGCACTCATACATTGAAAAGGTAAAAAAACAGCTTCATAGAAACCTTGCACATGTAATGGAGATTCTAAATTATAAACATTTTTACCAAAAACTTGTAAGGCTTTTTTAAAAACACGTATGTCCTGGAACAAGTTTTGTGAAATTTCCGCGCGCCAATTTTCCTGTGATGTTATCGTGTTCTCACTCACTCGTTTGTTTTCGAGCTTGGCGTTGGTTGAGCGTTGATGTTCGTTCGATGTGGAAGGGCGCTCTTAAAAGGCACTTTTAACGTCATATAAGAAAATTCTAGTTGCCTCTTCCAAAAGGTAGTTTCGTATGGTGAAGAATGGGCAAGAAACTATGGAGTTTCAAAAAAAGAAAAAAAAATGCAAAATATTGAAAACATTTTTTTTAAAGAGTAAGTATGGAAAAAAAATGTTTTCAATATTTTGCATTTATAGGAATTCCATAATTAAAATGTTTTCAATATTTTGCATTTATAGGAATTCCATAATTAAAATGTTTTCAATATTTTGCATTTATAGGAATTCCATAATTATTATGGAATTCCTAAACATTTTTTTTCCATACTTACTCTTTAAAAAAAATGTTTTCATTTGCATTTTTTTTTTATGCAAGATACATCGTATTCACGTATAATAATTATACGTGAATACGATGTATCTTGCATAAAAACCACTATATTTAAGTATGGTACAAAGTATTACAAGTTAAGGAATGACAGCTAAGTTTTGTACATAGATACATTGTCTTCACATATTTACAAATATTGAAACAGTAGCCGACCACTCCTTATATTTCAACAAACAATCGTATTAGTGAACCAAAGCAGTCTATTAGTACAAAAAAATAATTAAATAAATATATTAAGTGCTGTATGAAGTATTAATTTAAGTAGTTTAATTAGCAATTAGTTTGATATTGTCTAGACTGTAGATAGTCCTATGGAGTAGAGACCAGTATGTTTCAAACCATTTTTATTTTGGATATTATCCTCTAGATTGTAATATCCTTGTTTACAGAGTGTAGTTTTAATATGTTTTATTTTGTTTCACTAACTGCCGCACTCAGAGACGTCACTTAATAATAATGAATCATTAACTTTAATCGACCAACATAAATTGGAACGCTGTCAGTCAAAAATATGACAGATTGAGAAGCCAAGTTATGTGGTCAATCAAAGTTAATGATTCATTATTATTAAGTGACGTCTCTGAGTGCGGCAGTTAGTTGTAGTATATCACTAGGAATTTTGTTGTAAGTGTAACACTTAACACAGTACCCCATAAAAGATGTAAGCACTTTAGACAATCAAAAATATGGTTGAGCTATTTTGTCTTGGTTTCAGGTATTAAAATCATGTTCACCACTTACTTTATTAAATACATAATGTAAAATTTTTAACACATACATAATATTTTCATAAAGAAATTGGAAAGATATTGTCATTATATTAATATTTTTAAATAGTTGTTCCCTAAGAGATTCGCGGCGACGTAGATTATAAATGGCTCTGACAGCTCTTTTTTGTGAAATAAAAATGGATTCAATTTCAACAGCCCGACCCCCGAAAGTAACTAAAATAGACCAAACGCGCAGTTTCTACATCTGTCAACTGTCTTATCTTTCTAACAGCATAAGTCACTGAACTTAGTCGCCCCGCAATAGATGTTATATGAGGTCTCCATGGTAATTTCTCGTCTAGCGTGATTCCTAGGAAAACCGTTTGTCTAGTAAATTCCAGTTTCTCTCAATTTAGTATGATGTCACATTTGCTATGACTAACATTTGGTAAAATTAATCGAATACATTTGGATTTTTATTCATTAAGTACTTAATTGTTTAGCGTAAACCAATTTTGCATATAATTTTGCTTTTGAATAGCGACATTTACGTCGTCAAGATTTTGTGACAGTTTGTCTATCTTAAAAATCTTCGGTTGATTTTGAAGTAATTGGGGTAAATCATTTATATAAACTAAGAATAGAAATGGACCCAAAATTGAGCCTTGAGGAACGCCCATAGCCATTTCAGACCCCACTGAATTCATGCCGTTAACCTGGACTTTTACCCGTCTGTCTCTCAGATATGATCTTAAAAAACAAGAGAGGTTTTACTAATCCCGTAGTGCTCCAGTTTCAAAAATAGTGTCTCATGGTCAACGCAATCGAACGCCTTTGAGAGGTCGCAAAAGATTCCAATGGCATTTCATGATTCCTCCCAGGCGTTAAAAACGTTCTTTATTGGGGTAACACCGGCGTCAGTTGTACGACGCCCTTTAGTGGAACCGTACTGTTGTTCATGAAAGATGGAATTTTTATTAAAGTGACGTAACATTTCATTAACTTTTCAAACATCTTAAAGAGAACTGGCAGAACCGGCACAGGCCTATAATTGTTGGGATTTTTTCTATTGCCGGATTTGGACAATGGTACTACTTTACTGTGTTTCATCAGGACTCTGGTTTACACTGGTGTTAAATAGGGCGCAATACTTTCGATTATAAATCTACAGACTTACAAACATTCCCCAAAGATCTTCTGTTGATTTAATTTTAAGATCTTAAAGGCTTTTATATAACAGCCTGGGGTTTGTATGTTGAAATTTACACTCCAAAGGGCATTTAATATTCTTCCTAAGTAAGGCACCAGAGAGCGCGGTAGAAGAATTTAAAGCTTCAGTAGTTTTTATGCCAAAACAAGTTCTAACTCCCTGAGCTACTTCTATATCTGAATTTATAGGGCCATGTGTAATCTCTAAATGAAATTCAGTATTACGCTGTTTCCTACCTATTTCACTATTTATTATTTGTCAAGTAGTTTTTTTGTCATCAGCAAATTTTATTTTATTTCTAATATAAAGAGATTTAGCTAATTTGCAGACACTTTAATAATAACAATAAAAATATAAGCTATGGCTGTTACGAGATGATCAATCTCAACTAACATGACGCGTGGATCTGCACAATTTAGCTCAACCATTTCGAAAGAATCCTCTTTCAAAGACATTCAGTCACACAGCCTTGAATACTGACCCTTATGTTCCAGGTTCCAAGCCCCCAGCAGACTTAGACGTACTGTATCAAGAAGCACTACACTCCAATCCAATAGTCTATCTAGAAAATTGGGAACGTAGACTGAAATCCAGCCCATGCTTCTGTGATTCCTGTGAGATACTATTCCCCACAGTCAACGCTTTGGATGCCCATAAAATGATAAGCCATTCCTATCTAGTTGTTATGGAGACGCCACAGAAAAATACAGCAAGGAAAAGTACTGTCACTTCTAAATATTGCAACCATTGTTCTAAGACATTCCCTGATGACACTTCTTTGATAAAGCACTTATACGAGTTACTACCTTTGAATAACTTTCCAAAAGTCAAGGAAGAGATTAAAGAACCAGAGGATTCAAAGACGTTTGCAACTCCTTTGATATGGCCTAAGAAGGTTAAAAGTACTTCCCATGTAATTACGAAGATTCAGCCAAGGAAAATCAAGGTTGAGGACCAGGAGATAAAGAAACCCGACTTTAAAGATACAGAAATAAAGCCGAAATGGAATAGTAAGTTCTCAAGGGATGGAAAATTCTTCGCAACATCGTCTTTGGTGCCAAAAAGTACTTTATTCCAATGCAATGTGTGTCAAATTGGTTTTCTATCGTGCTTCAGTGCTTTGCAACATGCTAAGTCTTGTGAAAAATTGGCCAGTTTTATCAAATGCGGAGTTTGTAAGCGTAAAATTCGTACAAAAGATGCGAAAATACATGAATTGCAGCATAATTACAATGAAAAGTTGAAAATTTACACTATGAACAAAAGTATATACGAGAGAGTGCTGTGTAAATGTCCTAAGTGCTTCTCCTGTTCGGATGAACTAGGTTTCTGGGCACATTACCAAAAGTGCAAAAAGTCAGATAAAAAATCTATGTACTGCCCAAATTGTGACTTAAACATAGCCACAGCTCGTTACAGAGGCCATATGCTAAAGCATTCAATAAAAAAACTGACAAAAAAAGATTTTATTATCATGGAATTCTATGATCAAAAGAACAAGAACCTTATTTCGGAAGAACGTATTGATGAAATGAGAGCTCAGCGCATTAAAGAGAGAATAAAGAAGTATCGTGAAACAAAGATGAATGTTAAAGTTTCTCGTAAAGATAAGCAAATTACACTCTATTACTGTGAATTCTGCGGATGTTGCCAGTATATTCTAAATTATAAAGGCCATACAGACGGTTCATGCAAATTTATTACAAAAAAATTCTGTCAAAAATGTGGCTTGTGCTTCACACAAAAAAGCTTTGAAAGCCATTTACTACTGCACCAAAAACGGTCATTCTCATTAAAAGACATTATAATGTACAGCATGAGTAACGGTCAAATTATCGAACCTCCAATGTCAGAATTCTACGAATGCAAATCGTGTGCGAAAAATTTTATTAACCGTCGCCTCTTGTATTCTCATAACTGTAAAACAGAGAAATTTATAACATGCAAGATTTGTACGAAGAAATTCAACATCCAAGCGTATAAAATCCACAAAATATTTCACTCGGTTGACAAATTGATGCCGGAGTTAATGAAGAAATACAATCTTATTAATAGTATGTGGAATGTTATGTATATGTGTGCCTTCTGTGACTTGGTTACCATGACCTATGATGCAGCTGTCACCCATTCTCAAGGACACCTCAACTATATAATAAGTGATTTACATAAACAGTGTGTTGTGTGTGATCTACGGATTGCGGAGAAAGAATTTTCGTTACATGAAAAGTTGCATACAAACAATGAATCTATAGAAAGGGAATCGTTCAAGATTTTAACGTATAACTATGAAGATTTGTTTAAGAAGGAATGGTTGTTGCTGTTTGACGGGCTCCCGAAGGAGCATAGACAACAGATATTGTCGAAAAGTATTTATAGGTGAGTTATTTGAAATTCTAATTATTTATCTCATAGCTTACAAGGGGTTATCCATAAAGTACGTCACAATAATTTCCTGATTTTTTGACCCCTCTGTGACCAACTGTGACAAGGACGGGGGTCCTTGTCACAGTTGGTCACATTTGTGAGACTCACGTCACACTAGGGAGGGGGCCCTAGTGTGACGTCACATATTTTGTAATTTTACATCTAGAAATTATTATTATCATAACAATTTCTATTTGTAAAATGGCAATAGCAGTTCCGAAATGTGAATGATATTTAGCAGACAATACTGCCATACAAATCGTTAATGACAGGACAATCGACGTGTCAACATCTTTTTCATCCAACCATATACCATCATCGTCATCATTCAAACAAAGATCCAAACAGAAGAAATTTTTCTGGCACGTCTTTGAGCAATTCTTTGAGGACAAATCTTTGCGAAATGTGACGTCACTTAACTTAGGACCCCTACCACCCCATGTCACACTTCGTCGATGCCCTCCCCCCTCTCAATGTGTGACGTACTTTATGGATGGTCCCCAACGAATACAACAATATTAACTTACTTTACGCCAGTTTTGAAGTACACAGTAGCAAAATATAATTCATTTATCTGCTAAGAGCCGTGTGGTACAGCATCACCCCATTTCTACCCGTGGGTGTCGTAGAAGGCGACAGAGGGAAATTGACCAGAGGACACAGCATCCTTTTGAGTACCATAACACCTACTGCGATCGCCAACATGCATCGGCCAAGCATGGCGAATACGGCTGAACCTCCGCTTGGGGTCTATGCTCAGTAAGCTTCTAAATGTTGACCTGATGATGATAATGAGTCTTACCAATGGGTATCATGTTACCCAGTGTTGCCAACTGGGTTGTAGAGATCAGATAGTCAAGTCATAATCATTTATCATCATTTTAATTTTTTTTAATTTTTTTTTTTTGTCATTTTTTATCATTTTTTTTTTTTTATTTATATTTTTAAGTTCACGATTTGACGGTTTGACATAGATATGTCAGATCGTCAGGGTTTTAGTCCGTTAGATTCGGTCGTCATTGTGGCATAAGATGAGTTTCGTGCAATGCAAACACACTGGGGAAAATACACGTTTTTTATTAAAACCACAATTTAACACAAACTCAAAATAAAATAGACACTGAACACAACGAATCGAGTACAGTTTCGGGACGTCTTAGCTCCGATGCGATCAGAGACTGAATTCTGAATGTCCTCCTCGCTGTGGGTTGAAAATATCACGACTGTAGAAGCGCGCCAAAAGTAGTGGTAGATCACGTGTTGTGGATAATGGCGCGCTTGCGATTCGTTCCATGTCTGTACTATTGACCGGATTCGACAGATATATTATAAACAATCGAAAATTAACTTAGTTCACAATTTATCGACAGTTTACAATCTCTCGAGATAGATCATAAAACACCGGTGTTCGCAATCAGACGGTGACATAATATACAGGTCATAATAGGGTATTACACACATTTTTGAAAAGTGTCTCAATGAAATTCTGTAGTGCTAATATGATACAAAAAAAAACACAAAATTTTTATTCAATCGATATGTCCCATAAAAATACATCTAAATTTTAAATTTTCAAATTTCGCGCGTAGTTTGACGAAAACGCCTCTTACTGGACGCCATATTGCTCAGCGTAAATGACGTCAGTTCGTTTTGTATCAAATGAGCTCGTATTAAATATGATAATTGAATATCATTTAAAAATAATTAAAAGCATATTTTGTACTAGGTGTAATAATGAAAAAAATACGATGGTTACGAAAATAATAAAAGTACAAAGCCTATATTACGCCAATCGGTTGACTGGCAGTTGACAATTTTTTATTTACACAGCCGTATGGCGTAATAACATGGCCGCTACTATTTCACGGTGTTTTATAACAGATTAAAAATACTGAAAACTTTGAATTGAATTTAAAAATTTGTTTTGTTATTTTATGAACTAAAACTTACATTTTCCGACTGCTATATGCCTAAACTGTCTCAATAACATATTTATAGTTTTTTTCTCGTATAGAGTAAAATACCCTATTGAACATGAATGTAATATTAGAATACTAGCACTTAGTACGCGACTTCCGCGTGTATTTACGGATCTCTAATTTTTTTGATAATAAAGTATAGAGAGCAGAGTGGCCGCGATCTTTGGCTCTCAAACTCCAAAAAAAATAAGGTTTCTTATTTATGCTTAAAAAAAAAAACGTTACCCCACACTAGGAATTCCTCTCGTGTCGTGGGTGCGTTTACAAACTTATAAACTCACATATACAAATAACCTGGGCCGGAACAACTATCTGGCCATACTATTAGTTCGTGCGGGAGTCAAATCCACGACACATCGCAGCAATAAATTCAACCACTGCGCCAACCGTGTCTTCTTCCTTGCATTAGAGAAAAGAGGCTCATAGAAGCAGGAATGTAAAGCATTTTAATTTGGTCCGGTTCTGACTATGGCATCCATGAGAAAACCGTATAAGTCTTAAATTTACATTAAGTATGTGCGCGATTTGTTACGCGATTACTCCGGCAAACGTAAACCGATTTTGAAAATTCTACTTTTTACGGATAGGGTATGCTTCAGGGGTGGTCCCATATAAATTTTAATCAAAATTGACATAGTTGACGTTTTAGCTTCATCAATCTTTGTAGTAGTTAACTTTCATACTCTTCTTAATAGATTTGGATGAGAAGGAGGTACTAAAAAGCGGAAAATAAAAAGCTTATAGCTTTGTCTTTTTTGTAAAAAGCTTTTTATTTCAAAGATAAGTTAAAACAATTTCAATTAAACATAACTATTTTAACATAATTTTGATAAATAGATCTAAGATAGTACTAAATATGGACGTTTAGATAATATAAACAGAATAAAAGTCTTAAAGATTAGGTAACATTTTAAATTTGGTAGAATTACAGTGAAACGAATAACATTCCGGGTATTGTTCATCCCTACTTCTGTTAGGTTTTTAGGTGACACTGTAATTTTAAATTGGAAACACCTAAATGAAAGCCACATAATTTTAGAAGATAAATTATTAAAATGGTTACAAATACGTGCGACACAGCTACTGTAAAAATAGATTATAATAAATTCGGTGTCTATCGTAACATTAACATGTTCATTGCACTTTTGTTACAAAGTGTGCCTTAAAAAGAACCTTTTTTAACCTCTGTCTAATGCTATTGTAAATGAAGTATAAGTATTTTTCTTCTGTAACACTAACTTAATTATGTTTCTCGTTTCCAGGTATACCAGAAGCGTAAAAATGCAAATAGAAATAAGTGCCCCGACAGACGAGACGAAATATTTCTGCATGAACTGCAATAATTTCGTTGATGGTACAAATATCAAACAACACATGCGATCGAAATGTTCGCGAAACACCCAATTCGTGTGCGAAACCTGCGACGAAGTTTTCAAGTCGCTAAAACCATTTTTGACACATGAGGGTAGTCATGACAATTCATCGAAACGTCAAACTATAGTGACCTTCAACAACGAATGCGACAAAGAGTTTAACACACATCTGAGTTTGGTCGAAACGAAGTCGAGAGAGTCGATGAAAGATGTTCCTTTGTCGAAATTACGAGAATTGTTGCTGTCAAATACTGTCAAAGCGACACATAAGCTTTATAAGTGTTCTAAATGCAAAACTTGTGTCACATTGCAAGGTAGTATCCGCCGGCATCAATGCATTCCGGAAAGCTCCCAACGGTTATGTGAAATTTGCGATCAATATTTTAACGCGAAAAAGATACATTTACACATGGAAGCTCATAGGAAAAAACCTTCGCTGACGAAAGACAGCTTTTTCGTCATCTATTTTAATTGTGACGAAAAAACTGCGAAAATGTTACCCCACCGAAACGTTATTATGAAATTTTCGCCGAATAAAGACGTTATTGCGAAAGTGGCACCAAAAAAGGCGGTGATTGCGACAATTTTCAAATGTAAATGTGGATTGCATTTCACGTCTTTGAAAACTGTGGAAAAGCATTTGGACGAATGCAGTCCTTATTTAGATGTTTCTAAAGAGACGTGTAGCAAATGCAATTTGGTCTTTCCAACTGATGTTTTGGTAACTCATCTAATAAACCACCATCACAAGGAAACTAAAATAGTAATTGAAAAAGTGCAAAGAGTTAATCTCTACAAATGTCCTGTTTGTAACATCATTTTCACAAACATGATCAATTTTAACGCTCACACAAATAACTGTGACCCGAAAACCGGCATTCATTGTACACACTGTCGATTGAAATTCGGTATGTTATGCTTCCCGAAGCATTTGTGCCGTTTCGAAGGCGTCACGTATCTGAATAAAATTACTTTGGCAAAGAAAACTGTCAATCAAACAAGTGTTCATAAGTGTGACAAATGTGACATCAGTTATTTACGACGTAACTCATTTAGATATCACTATTTTGACGTCAATCATTTGCTTAAAAAGCCACCAACACTATGCGATATCTGTGGTTTAAAATTCACAAACTGTTCATTTAAAAAACATATAAAATTCCACAATTTTACCAATGTCGACTATAAAATTAAAGTCATAGAGCCAATTAGTGGTAGTTTTTATTTTTTAACTGGCAAGAATCGTAAGGACGATGGCAACACTGATTCTGAACGATCGCAGAGGAAGAGGAGAAGAGATAATGCTGAAGGAGATGACTCAGTTAAAAAATCAAGAAGTTCGACTGATGTTGAAAGAATGTGTACTAGAAATGCCTCGGATAAACCTTCTACATCTAGACATTTTGATGAAACTGCAACCGAAATGATAGTCCCCGATGAGAATGTAGATCAAACGGCCGACAATATCACTAATGTCAGTGATACTGATTTTGACACAACCAATGATACAACGACAGAAGAAATGCGTTTATCGACCAAAGTAAAATCGAGAATCTTTGTCAAAGGTTACAGTAAAAAATTATACAAATGTTTCCATTGCCAACAACATTTTCTGAAAGAGGCGTCATTCCAATTTCACATTAAAAATCATAAACATCCAGAAAAGCCAGAAAATTTCAAATGTGATATTTGTGACTACGAATTTTCGATACACACTCTCCCACGCCATAAGTATGTTCACCACAAGCATATGGGTTTGAAGAAAGAAGATTTTATAATTGTAACAGATGCTTCACCAATGCCAATCAAAAAAATAAAAGCCAAACCTTCTAATAAAATGCATGATGTTTCCGCTGAAACTCTGGATGATACCGCTGAACTTAATGATGAAACTGAAAACGTTCTCGATGGAACTGCTGAAGTTCTTGATGAAACAGTAGAAGTCCTCGATGAATCCGTTGACCTTCAAGACAATACCGCTGAAGGCAGTGAAAATGACAGTGCTAACAGTAAAGAGCCTAGTGATGTCAATGTCAGTGATATTGGTGACAGTGAAATAAATGACAATGTCAGTGAAAGTGACAAAATATGTTACTATAAGTGTTCGGATTGCAACGTATGTTTCCTAGATCCAACAACTTGTTTGGAACATACATTTAAACATGAAACTTTGGATTCGAAAACTTATATTCAATGTAAAATTTGTGAGTTCCAATTTTTAATAGATTCTTTGAAGGAACATGTAATTCTACATCACAATTCAGATTTTATGATAGAGTGTCTAACTATACACGAGTATACACCTCTAGGAATGGGTTTAGACCCAAAAATCGACATTTACCAAGCCATTGATAAGGTCCAGTCTCGACTAGTTAGTACTACTACCGATGTAGGTATTGTATGATATAAAAAAAATCTAGATTTTAAGTGTCTTAAACGTATATGAATTTGACTTTAAGATATATGAGAGTATGTTGTGATAGTTTTATATGAGATGTAAAATACACATCACATAACTTCGCATACTGCTCATGGAAGGGTTAAAATTTAGTATCCTTTGGCAGGAGAAGGGGGGTGGGAGTGGGGAAAGGAAAAAAGGGAATGCCCCCTCTCCACTGATACCACTTCCATGAAAATGCAACCCACCGTTTCTGAGATAAACAAATTATCGTAACCTAACCTCAGCACACTTTAAAGTTGCTCAAAAGGCGGAGTCCTCCTATTAACAGTAGTAACATTACCTTTTGCTCACACATACGATCAGTGGGGGTACACTAACTTTCTTTTAAGCAGAATTTCTAGGTAAAAACGAACAAAATGTTTTTTTTTACGTTCCGTTTTATCGATTTTGCACGATATTTTACACTACTGCCCACAGACAATATATTAGGAGAGATTTGGTTGCCAATCCCACATTTTAACGCATCGTTTTCCCTTTATGAAGTTTGAGGTTAGAAATATATTTTATAAATGTCTCGAAAAATATGCATTACCTTTTAATAAGAGTGGCAGCGTCACGTATTACCCAGTCACTGTCCGATAGACAGTTGCTCCATGTAAAACACTGGTATTCAGCTGCATCCAGTTAGACTGGAAGCCGACCTTGGGAACAGGCTAGGCAGATGATGAAGAGTGGTAGCGTTATAATCAGGGACCCAACCCCTACCAGCTTTTATCCTTTTTACCCCCCCAATTTCTGCCAAACGATACTAGATTCAACCCGCACGCGAAACGTTGTGCTTACATGTGCCTAAGACCGGTTATACACGGACGGGTCGAAGGATCGACTGCTTTCAAGCTGCGACTGCATAATGAATTATAGTCTTCTATTAACCCGTTGACTGCGGGCGAACATTCGCTACGCCGATCGCCAGTGCGGCTGGCCACACAACTGGTGTGTTGGCCGCACAGCCGAAACGCTTTTTCGTAAACGAGACGAGAGTGCGGCCGCACACGCCAAGCGTGTGCGGCCGTACTTTACGCCAGTGCGGGTTTACGCGCTTGGCGTGTTTTACTACGCGTGTGCGGATAAACACATACGGTTGTGTTTTTCGATTTTGCGTCGACTGTGTGGATATTTTTTAGAAATATTCACACGATTTATATTAAATATAAATAAATAAATAATTACTTATACATTATATCAGTTATTTTTCTCTCAAGACTTAAAAATGTAAATAGTATTGCCCCCCGATTATGTAGGCAAGTATGAAAACTAAGGGTTCTAAACCAAAATTATAAATTTATCTAGGTTTGTTACCTAGTATTTATACATATTTCAAACACGTCAACATTGGGACTTAATAATACTGAACTTCTTAATGCTTGACTTGAAACTATCAACTAGCCTATTGCAAAAGTACCTCTTTTGCAATAGGCTAGTTGATAGTTTGAGAATTCGATTATTATTTTTCTTGTGACTGGTTCTTCTTTTATTCTTTCATTCATATAAATCTTATTCCCCACTAGAATCCTATTCAGTATCGTCTAAAAGAAACACTCGTCTTCGTTAGATAAAATACCAGTATAGTTCCTATAACAGTCAATAGATGGCGGTACCAGCCGTATGTTTTAAATATTTCGTGAAGGTTTTATCATTATTATATAGGGCATGGAATTAAAAAAATCAAGAGAGACAAATTTTCATCGCAGTCCTTATTCCCCACACACAACCGTATGTGTTTTGCCGCACTAGCGTACCTTCGGCCGCCACACAACCGTATGTGTTTTGCCGCACTGGCGTTTAGCAAAATACTAAAACACATACGGTTGTGTGTGCGCCGCACTCACGTATTTTTGTTGAAACACAAACGTATGTGTTTTGCCGCAGTCAACGTGTTAACACACATACATTGAACCGCTCGAGCGGTGACGACTACTCTGGGCGGTCAGTAACAACGTGAAATAGGGTTTACGCCAATCAATTGACAGTCAAAACGCGATTTCTACATTGATTAAAAGAATCATGGCGAGGTCCAATCGTTCATTTGTATGAGAAAAAAAAAAAAATTAAAATATTTTCCAATGTGGAGAATACATTACCAGGAGTAGATTGATAAACTTACCATATTTTAAACCTGCATAATTAAAATATTTGGAAATGAAAATATTTTTCTCGTTTTATCTCGTTGTCCATTTTGGATTTATAAAAAAAGAATGTGACAATCTATGAAATTGACAGACAAGTGATGTGAATCGTTGTTTACAATGGCGGAGTTGAAAAATAAATTTGATTAATAATCATTATTTGTGACCTTATTTTCAATAAAACGATTCAATTTCAGTGTAAAAACCGCCGCTTCGTTCTAAAATAATGATCATTTCGTTAAAATATTCAGTTTTAACATCCATTTTTATTGTGGGTTGTAAAAATATTGTAAATGCCTAAAAGATACTCTTTATGTACCCAAGAATATAAAAATTTGAATTTCAACTTCTCTAAACGTCTTTATTGTTTTTGTACAATTCCTGCCATGATCTTTTATACTTATGACGTCACTTGTAGTTAGCTATTTGCCGAATTAATTGACTATTAAAATTTATTGATTTTAAATCATACCTAATTTAACAGTAAATTAAAATGAATAGCGTTTTCTTTCGATTCGTTTTTTATTTAAAATCGATGGGAGAATCGCTTTTTGACAGTTTATAAAAAGTACATCAATTTGATTGGTGATGTCATTTACCCAATTGCAGCGATGTTGTGTCTGACATTGCCTTAACAAGCATAATAAAATGTAGGTATTGATAGTCTAGGCCAGCATTTCCCAAAGTACACTGTTGGGTCGCTATATTCCTGACAATCTAAGAAGTCCCATTTGACATATCATATTTGAATGATCAACGATTAGTTCGTGTTTTTGAGTGCATTTTCAATATAAAATTAATAAAATATTAATTGTTATATGTATGGGTAACATAGTAAATTAGGATTATGAATTTTATTTTTCAATTTCTTACAAAAGAAGAAACGTCAAATGAGACTTCTTACGTTGTCAGGAGTTTAGCGAATATAAAGGGAGCCCTGAAAATAATAACAACCGGCCGATGTTGAAGTGTTATCGATGAATTGCTATATTGTTTTTTTTTTTAACCCTTTAACCGTTTATGTCGGATTAATCCGACAAATATTTTTGTGTCTATTACGCCAGCGTCGTATATTCCCGTCCAAATACCCGTTGTCTGTTTTTTTACTTAATTACGTTGTATTCTATCCAGAAGATGTTTATATCATGTAAATAGTTAATTAAGTAATCATTTACAATGTAATACACTTTAGTCTTTTAATCAGAAGTCCTAAAAATAATGTCCGAAGATAGATGAATTACTAATATTATGTCTGTGCCGGACGCTGGAGGCACGACTACTGATATGAAGTCGGACGGTTAAAAGGTTAAGTCGTACAGTTATACCCCATACAGTGAATTGTAATATAGTGTGTGTATTCATATAGTTATACCCCTTTTTTTATTCATAACAATCAAGAATTTAATTCCGAGTTGGGTAAATGTTGTTTATATGAGTCGCGATCCAATTTACTTTGGGAACCATTGGTCTAGGCATAGAGATATGTCTATGGAGATGCCTTTCTAAATGTATAAAGAAACTATCTGTCAGAACTTGGCATATCCGCCATTTTGAGTGTCAGTTATCGACTGAAATAAGGTTTATATTCGTATCAATCGCGTCGAAGCGTAGCGTATACGCGGCGGCTAAATGGAAGTATGGTATGTATGACCGGAAAAATAATGTTTCCAATGTGTTTTTTTTTTCATGTTTCTAGCATTTGCAATTGTGTTGAACCATATTTATAGCATTAAGGATTATATAGTAGACTTATAGTAATAAGTTTTTTGATTTATTGAACGTTTTTCTTCCTTCATTGTTGTAAAATGAGTTGTTGTAAATAAATGAATAAATGATGTGATTTTTTTCATATTTTCTTTCTTATTTATTCATAATTTACCTAAAATTGTTTGACATATTACCGTCTTAGTTACCTGCACAAGTGGAAAGAGATGTCTTCCGTATCGTGAGTGCGTTTACAAAGATTTACCACTCATATACACAAACAGCCAAATATTTGTTCCGTACGAGAATCGAACCCGCGTCACGTGGCTAATCAGCCAATCTCTCAATCATTGCGCTACCCTCCGTGTGTAGGAAATCGCGTAATACCGCTGGTTTACAGCCAAATACTCAAACGCTACTTAATTTTAGGATTTCGTTAAGGGTCCGTTTACCACACCCGCGCGTTTTAATCGGAGGCAGCCGATCGGCTCCTCTAATTATTTCACACCAAGCGCGTTTGGTTTGCTCTCAAGCATTCTCAGTAACAAACCAAGTGACACGTAAAAATAAAACCTTATTACAATGATACAAAACTCTGTTTTAAACGTGATAAAAACTGCTTTCCTCTCCGAACCGGTCTGTGTGAACGGACCCTAAGTCTCGTGCTGTCTCTATCACTTTATGTCAAAGTGACAGTGACAGTGCGAGACTAACAGTCTTACCAAGGGGTATCGTATTACCCAGCGTCTGGGTTGTGGAGGTCACAGGTAGTCGATACCTCTACGCCTTTCCGAGATAAAGGGTCTTGACAGACAGACAGACGGACAACAAAGTGATCTTATAAGGGTCCCGATTTTGTCCTTATGAGGAACCCTAAAAAGAAATATGTATTCTATGTAAGACACTGGTATTCAACTGCATCCGTTTAAGACTGGAAGCCGATCTAAACTAGTTGGGAAAAGGCTAGTCAGATGATGATTGTAGTAAGAGTCGGAAATTGGAATCATGATGTTGAGATAAATAAAGATGATGAAGATATCGTGTTTCCTCCGCGCGCTCCTGAGCTAGGCCCTCAGAATTCATGGGACAAGTGTCTTAAGAGGAAATACCACGGGCTAGAGAATTGAAAACTAGGCATTTGTAAAATCTATTGCTGTCGCGCGATGCCCGAACACGAACCGCAGAGCGCGATAGAGACAACTGCAGCTTTGACCGAAAATACCTATTAAAAGTACACAAAATCAATGATTCGTAGTCCCCTGATTTCTTCTCCAAAACTTAACCGATTTAACTGCTTTTTTCATTAAAAAATAAAGAAAGGCTTTTGCCGTGTTGTTATGTTTTTTATTTTTTATAATCAAGTCAAATTTGTTTTCTGAATGTTTGAACACAGCGGAAAATCATGCCATTTTTTTAGGTCTTTGAATATTCATATCTCTTTTAATAATAAATTTATGAGAAAAAGGAAAACATAGGGACATGCCAATAGTAGCCATGGATATTTAAAAAAAAAATTGATCTACTGGCATTATCCAGGGAGGAAACAGGGGACTAAGTTTGTATGGAAAAACGGCCCTTGTGTTTCCTCTTAACACCACCATCAACAACATAACAAGCGTGAAAGGAAGGATATGAGGTAGGTAAGTAAGTAAAAATAAATATAATACCTACCAGGTGTGACTGACACTGGCTTGGCCACCATCGGGATTTTATTTTTGATAATACAAAAAAAAGCACTGTAACACTCGGGGACTGCTGCGGTAAAGCTATTGCATAGCATAGCATATCTATATATGTATATAGGGTGACTGGTAATTAGTGTACGAAACTTAAGTTACACGTGATTGTGTTCATGTTATCAAACAACTTTCCCGAAGAAAAAATGTTACTGGTTCACTTTTATCACAATAACACAACAGCCGTATGAAATTCACGCGCGCTCACGCCTGTGACCTAAAGTGAACCAGTACAAAAAACATTTTTTTCTTCGGGAAAGTTATTTGTTATCATGAACACAATCACGAGTTTAAGTATCGTACACTAATTACCAGTCACCCTATATGTATAGCAAGCTAAGCTTTTTACTAATCTGATCTGCTGTCCTAGACATTCGACGCTACATAAAAGGCTCAGGTATGGTGGAAGCACTTCACAAGTCGCAGGGCTGCCCCCCATATGTTATTCTGCCGCGCTCGAGTAACACACATGCACTAGCGCAGGAGTTAGGGAAATCCAAGTCAAAAGTCAAAAGAGTCAAAGTCAATATTCACTCATTTAAATTAAATTAACCCCCCCCCTATCCCCTCCTGCCACCCCCACACCCCCTACCCGTACCCTGCCCCACCTAACCCCCCAACCCCTACCGGCCACCCACCATCTACCCCCCACCCCCGCCCCCCATACCCTTAATATATCTATACATATATATAAAAGAAAGTCGTGTTTGTTACAACACTTATAACTCGAGAACGGCTGAACCGATTTGGATGAAAATTGGTCGGGAGGTAGCTTAAAACCAGGAGACGGACATAGGATACTTTTTCTTTTTTTTTTTAGGTTTAGGGTAGGTAAATAGGCAGGTAAGTAGGTAGCGACAGGACAACGTCTGTCGGGTCAGCTAGTATTGTATAAATATATATATATTATATTATGATTATACATACCATATACATACACGTTAAGCGAACGCTCGGCCGAGCTACATGGTAGGCAGAGTGGGGGGTGTCAGGTTTTTTTCGTTGCGGAATTTCTTGATTCGGTCGCAGCGTCCAAAGCCCACGATAAAAGCTATGCATTAGCTTAATAGTCTAAATTCTCGATAGGGTTTGAGAGTCTCCCCAACTTGGCCACATTTATAAGTATATATCAAAAACTAGGGCACATAGCGAAGATCTGTTTTTTTTTTGTTGTTTGTTGTTACATACCAAATTTCAGCCTTCTAGGATTTTAGGAACTACCCTGAGAATTTTGATGATCATCAGTGAGTGATTCAGTGTCGAAATCAAATTATGGCAAATATAATATAAGATTTGAGGGAGCCAAACTACATAATAGTTTACCAAGCGATATTAAAATGTCAAAATCTATAAACGTCTTTAGTTAAACTAAAAAAATATTTAGCAGAAATAGTTTTGTAAAGTTCAGGAACCATATAATATGTACCTAATATTTTGTAAGTGATATTGGATAAAACTAATTTATGGTAGTCATTCTTCCCGATGTTGTACCTTTTATAACTATTAAGATTTTTTGTTTTGTTTCTCTTGTAAGTGAATTTTGTAAATTCTTATAGAGAAATAAATTCTTGAAACCGAAATCTGGTTTATTAAGATATCAATAAAAACTAAAGTATGTGTGCTATGCAAATGTAACTTTATTATTATGTTTAAAAAGTCTACTATTGACATCATATCCCAATCATTTTGTTTATCGGGTATGATTCAAACCCAACTTATGAGGGTTCAAAAAAATTACGAAGCGCTTCGAGAAAAGGTAGGTAGGTATAGCAGTACCCGATTTAAAGGTAAGAGACCTTTAAATCGAGTAGGTACTGCGCAAGTCAAATCAAGTCTGTATCAAGTCTCATCTTTCGTGGCACGCACTATAGTGCCCTTGCGCTTCGCTTGGCTCGTCTTGGCTGGAGCACTGCCGATGCCGTACCCCCAGATTGGTACTTGCTGGTGCCCGATTGCGAGTCCACAACCTCGAGCCACTGGGCCATCAGAACATTCCAGACATTTTTCAAGGACAGGTAGGTAAATAAAACAAAAAATCAAAAATATCGTTTAGTTCCTGTCCTACTCGTAGATTTTAAATTAATATTAAAAACTTTTTCTTTATGCCTTAACCTTGGAACGTTTTGTGGTATCCATGTGTTTATAACGTCAACCGATGATGCTGGTTCTTGCACATACCCGTAGTTTGTAAACTTCTTTCTCATTTCTTGTGTTAATGAGGGCAGTATTGTAAATGTTATGATTACTGGAAATAAAGAATACATACCATTTAAATTAAAGCTAGAATTATATATTGAGAAAACGGATTAACCCGACCAAAAGTGCGTTTTGCTTCGTTATTCAAGGGCTATTAACTCATTAATTAAGAGAAACAAACTACATCCAAAAGCATAATATTAATGTTCAATAAATGGGTCGCGGGTACTGGAGATACTTCCGCAACCCCCGACTGGTGCCGGCACGCTTGTGCGGGCCACTTCTCGAGTCAGGGGGGGAGTGAGGTGTCAGACTCCCCCCGAATGTCTAAGAGGGGCGCGCGTGTAACACTACGCGCCGCCACCTCGGGTCCTGATATGTGGGGGGCGACAGACGTCCCCGAGTCTGTCGTCCCTGGACCCATTTAGGGGGTTGGAAGAGGGCTTTATGCGCCTGCTGCGGGCAGGATGGAAAGTTATGATCTCCCTCTACCTTTTTTTCCGCAGCCTCTTTCTGCGACATGACAGTTTCGCAGAAGAAAACCACCGCGTCCCAAAAGGAACCAAACCAAACCGGACCTCCTGACACTAGTAATTATCGGCCGATAGCATTGCTACCGACCTTCTCAAAAATACTGGAGACTGCGATGTCTAAACGACTTTTTTTTGACTGGTAGAGAATACCTGAGGCATTAAGTCCGCCTTTGTACCTTTGTGCATGAAGTATAAATAAATAAATAAATAAACCTCGAGGTGCTTCTGAGGTCGACCGTCTTCTTCCGGTTCAAAAGCACAAAAACAGAAAATTTAACCACCGGTGTGCGGCTTCATCTAGTTCTAGCCGCTATGATGAAGGTTAAACCTAGTTCTAACCGAAGATAAATAGGATACATGTTTAACCGCATGTGGCCGGCTAAAACTAGGTGTAGCACTTCGGCTATTAGCCGTAACATTTATACCATGATGTGTACCTACCTTCACTGATGTCAGTGCGATGTCTAAGATTAACTTAGTAAGTCCATACCATCGTTAGGGACTGAAACTCCGCGTAACTAACATTTTTAAATACCGCAAATTTCGACCTTACGTTAAATTTGCGAAAGTGTACAGTCAACAGCAAAAGTAGATGATCAAAATCAGAAATTCAATACTAATGAACGGAGTTTGCGTCAGAACTGTGTGGCGTCGAAGTGATTCAAAAGTATGTGTGTGACAATCACATACTTTTAATTAACAAACTAGTAATAAATTATATAAATTAGTGTTAGTAAATTAGTATTGAATTTCTGATTTTGATCATCTACTTCTGCTGTTGACTGTACTTTCGCGGTATTTAAAAATGTTCATCATCTCAACCTTTAGACACCGACTGCTGGGCATAGGTCTCCACCAAGGGAGGTTCAGCCGTAATCGCCATGCTTGGCCGATGCATGTTGGCGATCGCAGTAGGTGTTATGGTACTCAGAAGGACGCTGCTGCCCATCCTCTGGTCAATATCCCTCTGTCGCCTTCTACGACACCCACGGGTAGAAATGGGGTGGTGTGATTCGCGATCGGCACCATACGTCTTTAAAAATATTAGTTACCCGGAATTGCAGGCTCAACGACGATGTGAAATTGAATCACTTCGGTACTTGATAGTGCCCGGCTCAGATTATGAAACAAAAGGCAGATAGACCGATATTCAAAATCGAATACCCACAACGCGCTTCGTGCTGTACTGACTACTGACACGAGTTAGTATAGTACGAAACGCCACATCGTTAAACACAACAAATAAAAAACAAATACAAACGGACCTGTTGGTCTAGTGGTCACTGACCCTGACTGCTAAGCCGGAGGTCGTGGGTTCGATTCCCACCCAGGACAAACTTTGTGTGATGAGCATGATTGTTTGTTCTGTGTCTGGGTGTTTATCTATAATATGTATGTATTTATAAATTATATAAGTATGTATATCAGTTGTCTGGTTATCATAACACAAGCTCTGCTTAGCTTGGGACCAGATGACCGTGTGTGAGTTGTCCCAAGATATTTATTTATTTATTTATTTATTTAAATTCAAAAGCAAATACAATCACGTAATTGTAGGTATGACTTTAATGACCTCCGGCCTCCATGAGTTGCCGGCCTGCGGGTGTTCGACTTAGGGGCAGTCCACCACCCGTCCAGATGCAGGCCCGTGTAGGCGGCGCGCTGTGTTCCGCGCGCGCCACACTAGAGGATTCGGCGGCGTTCAGACCGCCGAGGTCGACGGGATCCGCCATGTAGGCGGATCATAGCCTGGCGGGGGCGCGGTGCATGCGCGAGCGAATCCTGTACCCCCGCCCATAGGTCAGTCGAGGAACACTGTGGTGGTTTTAGCCGGTAGGAGTTCGGCACACCCTCCCGTCTTCCCCAGATGGGAGACAGTCCATGAGGATTTCCCCACGTTTTTGTTTTTGTTGTATTTGCTTTTTTGACTTCACTCTCAGTGTTCCGCACGGTTCATCTGCTTTTTGTTTCATAATCTGAGGTGTCCGGTTATTTTATTTTGTAATTTGGACATTCCCGCCACACTGATCCCAAACCACTGCAATTTCTGAAAGCCAGAATCAACAGTGGCGACCACTAGAAAAGTGACGAGGCGATGGAGCTTGAAGAGTCCCGGAGAAACATTACAACTGTCTTGGATCCCGCAACGAAATTAATCAGAAAAGAACAGCGGAGGAGTAAGAAAAGCATATTTTCCACTTCAACGTGCGCGTGCCCGGTTGCAATCCCACATCCTCGTGCATACGAGCCGGGCATTTTAACAACTGGACCATCGCAACATTAAAAAAAAAATACTCACGTAAAAATACCGCGTTACGGAAGCAATCCATTTTAAAAATAGCAAAGCAAAAATAAATTATCAAAATTGCTGTCAAACTATTAATGTTTTTATAATTGAAATTAAAGTGTGAAATTAACTTTGTAATTTCTACATAATTATTGTGATGATTATTGGTACTTATAAAGTTATCAACAGCATAAAATAATTTGTAATGTGTAGCCTAGCCTTTTTGCAACCATGTTGGGATCGTCGGTTTCCATCTAACCAGATGCAACTGAATCCCAGTGTTTGACATGGAACCACTGCCTATCACCGACACAACCCGGTTACTGGGTAACACGATACGCCTAGGTAAGACGGGTTGTCAGACTATCTGGCACGACAGGAGAGAGACCGAGACAGAGGGCCTAGTGTGAGTTGTTATTTTGAAACGTGAACTCCAATTTGTATTGAAACTGGAACAGCGCAGTCTGGTGGCAGCAATAGGAAACACAATTCCAAACAAATAGGGGACATTACTGCAATGTTCTGGCACCAGAGTGCAGCACTAGCATAATCGTTTTTCGACGAGCCGTTCAAAGCGTGAAATTCTGCCTTTAATTGAGTTCAACATTGGGAAGTGTATTATATTATACAATAATGCATCAGTGCTGTGTATTTCGATGTAGAAATGAAGGGAATTATTCATTTCCAAAAGAAGAAAATGTTCGAGAACTTTGGGAAGCAGCTAAAAATCACTCTAAAATATGTTCAGGTTAAGTATTCCGGTGGGGTAGTCGTATTTACAGAATAACGTTCACTTTTATCATGTAAGACAACCATAATTATATGATTTTATTATGAGCATAACTTAGAATCGCACTCTCAAATGGCCGTATGATGCCATTAATACTTATAGTTAAAGTACAGTTAGGTAAGTAAGACTAATTAAAACTTTGATATATTTCCATAAAATACCTAGTTATTACAACTATTAACATAATATAACAAGAATACGAGGTTATGGTATACGGAATGTGCTAGTGGCGCCCTCTGTGCCGAGTTTCGTGTAATGTTCCCTATTGATATAAGCGATAGTTTACGTCAACGCGATCGAGTTAGAATGAAAACTCACACTTGTTGTGTAATATAATCCTGACTTGAATCCTTAATTCTGACTTCGTATCATCACTCTGAACAACATTAAAAGATGTTCAACGGCTTTTCAAAATTCGAAACATTTTTTTCCATACAAAAAATATAAACACACTTTAAATTTTGCATGTATATGTATCTCTTGCACTGGATAATCGACAAAGTTTAGCAAATCAGCTGTGCCTGTACATTAGCCTTCCTACTACCTACATCATATTCGCTATCATATGGGTGCAGTACACGTAAATGACAATGCCAGATCCTGCCCCACCCATGTACAGAAAAAGTAACACATGTACAGAAAAGTAAATTCATGAAAATAATTGTAATGAATACAGAACCTTTCTATACTTAATTGTTTTTCTTTAGAACTTGCGGATTACGAAATACCTACCCACAAAATACAAACTCATTTTACCTAATTTAACCTATAATCAATGTCATTATTGTTTTTAGATTTAAACGGAAACCGCAAGTTCTACAGTCACTAAGACTAATGTTTAGTTATCAGCAATAAATAAACAGTAAGATGCTACATATTGCACATGACTTTTATTGAGTGGGGCAAAGTTCTATAGAGTTTCTGGCATTGTCCTTTACAGACTTCAAATAAACGAAAACAAATTGTTTTTGGCAACGTTATTTAGTTGAGGTCAAAGTCGTAGAACAAATGTTATTCAGGGTGATGAATACGAAGTCCAGATTAAGAGGTTTTGGGTATTGTTTCATTTTCCCTGTATATTATACTTATAAATGATGTATTACATATTTATGTAATATTATACTTATAAATGATGCATTACATATTTATGTAAATGTACCTACATAAATATGTAATACATCATTTATAAGTATAATATACAGGGAAAATGAAACAATACCCAAAACCTCTTAATCTGGACTTCGTATTCATCACCCTGAATAACATTTGTTCTATGTGTAAATGTACCTAGTTTACTTGTGTTATTTTTAGGGTTCCGTAGTCAAATGGCATACTGTTGAAACTTGGTAAGTAGATGTATTCTGTGAACCGCATTAAGTTTTGCATACAAAAATAGAAAAAAAAACAATAAATTTTGGGGGTTCCCCATACTTACAACTGAAACTCAACATTTTTTTTTTACCAAACCCACACGTGCTATATAATAGGTCTTCAAAAATGATATTGAGGTTTCTAATATCATTTTTTTTGTAAACTATATAGTTTGCTCGAGAGACACTTCCAAAGTGGTAAAATGTGTCCCCCCCCCCTGTAACTTCTAAAATAAGAGAATGTTAAAACTAAAAAAATATTTAAGATGTACATTACCATGGAAACTTCCACCGAAAATTGGTTTAAACGAGATCTAGTAAGTAGTTTTTTTTTATTACGTCATAAATCGTAAACCGCAATTTACCTTTCATTCAATCAACTCAAATATGATAACCTTCTTGGAAGCTATATATTTGAGCCGTTTGGGGTGGAAACTCTAGGGCCATGGGGTCCGAGTGCCCATATTGTTTTTCGTGACATCGCCAAGCGGCTGGTCGACTCTTCACGTGACCCGAAGGCTGGTCTATTCTTGGGTCAAAGAATCAGCATTGCCATACAACGTGGCAATGCTGCCAGCCTGTTGGGCACGTGTCCCGTTGACAGCGATGTGGACGAGTTTTTTGATGCCCTTTGAGCTCCCTGCCTTTTTCTACCAATTGTACATAATATTATTATTTAGATTTAAGTTTTGTATATATATCCCTTTCATAAAATAAATATATTAACCATTTGAATAGGTAAAAAAAAAAAAAAACAACTCAAATATAAAAATAAAATACTTTTATAAAATGTTACTTGCTGCTACGGAACTCTTCATGGGCGAGTCCGACTCGCACTTGTCCGGTTTTTTTTTACAATGCACCTGCCATCTTATCTCTTCACCACCTTTGGTTGACTGGTAGAGAATGTGTACCTTTGTGCATAAAGTATAAATAAATAAATTGACCCCTCTATCTAGTTGCGCCCGCGGCCTATCACGTACACCTCTGCCTACCCGTAAGAGATATAACAAGCATAATATTATGATATATATTTATTCAAAGTTCCCTAAAAACAATTTAGCCTGAAACCACCTGTGTCAATATTAAAATTTAATACTTATTGTTATAAGTAATTATCATATTAAGTATTCTACTGATTGCTTTTTAAGGATGTCAGAAAAATAAAAAGCACTTTTTGTAATATCTCGGATAGCAGCGCATCTACATGGATCACATCTGCCTAGCCTTTTCCCAACTATATTGGGGTCGGCTTCCAGTCTAACCAGATGCAGCTGAATACCAGTGTTTTACATGGAGCGACTGCCTATCGGACCTCCACAACACAGTTATAGAAAAAAAAAATAGTATTAGATACTTAAAAAACATGTTCCAGACCAGCCGTAATTATTTTACACAAAAATGTATTTCCACGAGTCTGATCCTAACCCCCAAACTAGGCCTGGACCTGTATCTTGGGGGTCAGCGTTCAGCCATGGGTTCAATTGTTGATCTAACAATATTACAACCACAGATATAGATAGACCTAGAAAACGCAATAGCAACTACTTCGCGTGCCTAGCTTACGTACAAAAATCGTAAGTAAAAAAATAAAGTAAACGTTTCCTTCCATCGGTAAGTCATTTTGTGATTAATATTATGCGTAATTAATTAAAAAAAAAACAATTATTTTTGGGAAAAGGCTAGGCAGATGATGAATTATTTTTAATCTAATACCCTCAGTAATACCTGGTACCTAATACCAAATTTAAGAAAAACCAAACATTGTGACCTCATAATAGGTAGTCAAAAAATGGCACGCTTGGTTTTCATACAGATCGTGATACTTGCGTTATCTAGGTCTATCTATATCTGTGATTACAACGTTGTGGCGGAGAGTCAGATACATTATTGACAGCCAGGGTAAGTGTCGTTTAGTAACATGTAGGTAAAAATAAATGATCTTTTACAAAAGAAGGTAGAACACATATCGGTAATAATAAATAATAACAAAAGAAGAAGTTGAACATGCTAAATAATTATGTGTGTTTGTATGTTTGCGTGTACTAGTTACTGGGTAACACGTTATTCCTTGGTAAGACTGGTTGTCAGACTATCTGGCTTCTGACTACCCAAAACAACTGTCAGATCTACGAATGACAGCCGGGACCAACAGCTTTACGAGTCACGGTGGTGTATGATGGATGGTCACCCGTCCTCGGACAGACCGCGGCGAGCGTAGCCATGACCAGTCGATTCATACGGCTTTTACTTACTAAAGAGCCAAGAAATTGGTCAGCCAAGAATCTATACTAATATTATAAAGCTGAAGAGTTTGTTTGTTTGTTTGGTTAAACGCGCTAATCTCAGGATCTACTGGTTCGAATTGAAAAATTATTTTTGTGTTGGATAGTCCATTTACCGAGGAAGGCTATAGGCCCATGCGAAGCTGGGTCGGGTCGCTAGTACTTAAATAATTCCGTTGACAGCCCTATGTCTGCGTATCTAATGGTATACCTACAAAAGAACATGACGGGCCTCACTCAGGTGGCAAGAGATATGAATTGACCATTTTATTAACACTATCAATGACAAAACTAATGGATGTTATTAGGAGAATCCTGCTGAAAATATTGTTCCTGCTCCACAGCCAGTTTAGGGAATTTCCAAATAGGAAGAAAAGGATGTTTCCTACCCCTTTTTCTATTGACATGAGTAACGAGTATCGTTATTATTATACATAGATATTTTTAATTTATTTACATATCACACTTCATATGATAAAAACAATTTACATTGGAAACCTTAGTTTTGTATAATTTAGCAGCATTATTTCAATTTTGTAAATGTGAATACCATGGAGCCATTTACTACGTATATTTATTAATATATGTTTGACAAAAATTAACATGGCGGTTGGGAGTATTATCATGCTCGCTCAAATGTCTCGCTGATGGTGTCGCGTGTGTTGGATCATTCGGCTCCCTTCAAAATGGTTGAGCTGAATGGTGCTGATTCACGCGTCGTGTTCGTGAACGGGCGCTGTCAGTAGAGATTGGTCAGCTCTTATATGCCATGGATTCTATCTTTCTTCTTTTTTATGTTTTGTATTGCTAGATTACCTTCATAGTTTTCACATATAGAAGCAACAAGAATCATGTAACCAGTACTTTGTAAAAAACTTGATTTAAAAGAGTGTCCGTGGAGTTTCTTGCTCGTTCTTCTCCATAGAGACCTACTTACGTTTTGGAACGAGCAACTAGCTTCATCTCTCTGACTAACTGACCGACTCTTTGACAATTCAAAAGTGCCTGTAAATGGTTAAATTGAAATAAATGCTTTGACTTTGACTTTGAATCTGGTTGCTTAAATTGAACTGGCCTGGCCATGTAGGTATGCAGGTTAGAAAACGATCGATGGATTAAAAAAGTTACTGAGTGGAGAGATGAAAATAGAAGTACTTAGAGGCCGGCTAAGGAAAAAGGTGGGAAGACATACTTATTTCGAGAGAAAGGTGGACCAGGGCCTCAAGTCTGCTATTACGATAGTGTCAGAATGGTCTATCATTGATTTCATAATTGTTGATTTTGACAAGTTTGGTAATCTACTAATATAATGGCGTCATTATGACTTTCCAATGGTCAACCACTGACACGCCATTGAAAGAAATAATATAGAATGGTAATCTCGTACAAAATGACAATGAATGACTGGCTTATGCGGTAATCTGCCAAAATTTTGACAGTTCCTTTGATCAGTGACCTACCATTTATGTCCATGCCTACCATTAGAACGTCATTGCTTTTAATTCGACCGACCAATGATCGACCATTATGAATTTAGCAGATTACGAACTTTTAGCAAAATGACTATGGGATCGTGTTGGAATGACAAATTTATAAAAATAGGAGACTTGGCCCCAGGACGTTTGTGCCCCATCGGTTATCGGTTCTAAAGTGTAGTATTTCAAAATTACTTAATTGAGGGTAATTAAATATGAAATTGCTGAGTGAGGCAAGAATGTTACATTAGCAATATTTCTATTAATACCTACGTTAGTAGGTAGCAACACTTGAGCAAATACACAAAATTCTTACCGATTACGTACTGCTATTCTGACATTCATAATAATACATGTTATTCACCTGCAGTTGTCTGCTATTTAACAATAACCGGTTATTTTACAATATGTGCTTGTGGCTAAGTAAAAGTCATTAACATGGTTAAGCTACTCTTGCCACGTACAGTTTTTGGATGGGCAAATTGAAATGATTTACCAACAGTAAATTGGTGCATAAACCGTTTCTTTTCCATTACCTTTTAATCCAAAAGACTTTTCACCCACGAATGTTTAGCCAGCATCACTTTACGTCAGTCAATGCTTAACCAACAGAATATTTTGACTATTATTTACGCATATTATAGGACATGTTATGAAATGGGCTTAAAATATTTTTTTTTTCGAACAGCTATCATGTGTGGTTTTTCTGATAGAGAAAATTATTTAAGCTGGCATAACAAAAACAAAAAAAAAATTAAAAGCACCATTATTTAATAAATAAATATTTTAAATCCAGATATTTTTTTGTATCGTAATATTATTTTTTTTTTTTTGCGGGCATTAAGTCCGCCTTTGTACCTTTGTGCATGAAGTATAAATAAATAAATAATAAATAATAACACAACAAAAACAAAAAAAAAACAAATCACTTGAGTCCGTTCCGTTGTTGTAACGCAAACCACAGACGCATTCGCAGAGTATATTAATAATAGGGCGCGCATAGGTACGCAATTATAATTGAATTTGACACTTGATTGACGTTTACACTTTTCATAATGACAATAATGACATACAACCGAAAAGTGTTGCCAAAATCAATAAATACCGAGGGTTGCAATTTACTTTTAAATTACAATTAATTAAAAATATAATAAAATAGGAAGGGTGCTTTTAAAAAAAATAAAAAATATACAAAAAGTAGTCTTAATTTATGTACTTTCATAAAAAAAAATCTCTTCCCTGTTCACAGCAGCTCCGAATTAAAGCCCAGCCTCCATACAAAAACCTAACATGTCCTTTCTTGCATAATAATGTTTGTTAAAGCATAACATCCTAAATCATAAAACTTGGGGCACCCTGACTCCGACAGCATAGGTTAGAAGGGGATGGCGGGGTCCCCGATCCCGTTCATGGTTTTTTTTAAAGCACCCAGAAATAGGAGCCCCTGTTGCTTAAGAAATAGGAGCGTCTGTTGCTGTTGTTTAAGAACTGTTGATATCATTATACGTAAATAAATTCATTACATTTTTATATCCCGTTTGAGGTTGAGACAATAGTGCCACGGGATGAGTGCTCACCTTGTTTTTAGGGACACTGCTAAGCGGCTGGTCGACTATTCACGTGATCAGAGTGCATTTTCTTGGGCAAAATAATTAACATGGTAATGCTGCTAGCCTTTTGGGCACATGTCCCATTGAGAGCGACGCGGACGGATTTAATTTTTGATGTCATAATAACCCTCCAATGTACATTTTTTAAATATTTATAAGTTCTGTTTAATAAGTGTAGTAAATATTATAATAAAAAATTACCATGTTTTTTTATGAATATTAAAGAAATAATGTAAGTACCTACCTAGTTTAAAAATATTACGAACATCACAAATCACATTCTATTTAATGGGGTTTTCACCATTGACATCTGTCAATTACTTGTAAGCGTATAATTTATGACAAATTTTCAGTATAAACAGTGGTAGAAAGAAAAGCATTTAAAATTAAACTGACTGTTACCAATTCCGAACAAACTTACATGGGTACGGAAATTAAATATATTTCTAAAACAATACATTGATTGTTATGTTAAAATACCATGGTATCATTGTTATACTTAGATTTAATTTACGAATGTATGTAAAGTAGGTATTTAAGCCTATAATGGCTTTCAAAAAGTTTAGTAGATTTTAGTTTTCCTGCGGCCACAAACACTTTGAAAATGAAGACTGTAGTTTTATTTGGAATTCTGGTAAGATTAATGGGTTATTTATTATGTTTACCATCCGTAATTAAAATGTTTAGTCGTTGGACAGTCGTTATGGGTAGTCACAAGCCAGAAAGTCTGACAACCAGTCTTACCAAGGGGTATCGTGTTACCCAGTAACTGGGTTGTGGAGGTCCGATAGGCAGTCGCTCCATGTAAAACGTGTAAAACACTGGTACCTATTCAGCTGCATCCGGTTAGACTGGAAGCCGACCCCAATATATTTGGAAATAGGCTAGACAGCTTAAATAAAAGTCAAAGTATTTGTTTCAATTGAGTCGTTTACAGGCACTTTTGACTGGGTTCCTTACGTGGTTCCGAAAGTCGATGATTCGATTTTTATTATATCGAACACAATGTGTCGATTTTGATGTACGATGTTTTATTACATCGATGCTATATTAGTGCGATGTAACGTTTGTGCGAAAAAACCTACAGCGATTACTCATTGGTTCTGTAATTTATCAGTTCGATACTATGTCGGTTTGAAACGCATACTTACTGAGATGTCCGTGACATTTAATTAATAATCTTATTTTGCATTATAGACGTTAAGGTTTTGTACATGTATTCATTTTATTTAAAAAAAAGTGTAATACCTAATAGTTTATTATTTACCTCAAGAGATATTAATGAATTATATTTAAATATATTAAAAATAATCCTAATCTACGTATTCCTAAGTTGTTTTGTAAAAATATCTTTATATTATTATGAATGAGACTGCAATGTTTTTGTAATGAATAAAAAGCAAAGGGTTTACACGCATTTCAAGGCACGGAGGGGTCTCGATATAAAATGGATGGTCACTCATCCACAGACCGACCGCGGCAAACGTAGCTTAACCTTTGACCGATCGACCTGTACGGCTTTTACTAAGCCACGAGCACTCCAAAGAAAATACATTATTTAAAAACTTTTTAACAAAAAAGACAACCGCCTTCAAAAAGTAAAAAATAACTTTCAATTCGCAAGTCGGCGGCTTTGGTTTTGCTTGTTGTTTTATATTGCCACCGACTTGCGAATTATCTTATATCTTTTTAACCGAATTCAAAAAAGGAAAAGGTTATCAATTAAGATAAGTAACTATACCTACTCTAGTAGAAGCATAGTTAACGCACGCACTCATACACCTACACACACGCATACACATACACTTACACCTATACTCACACAAACATGTAAACTACAATACACAACACATACACAAGTAACAAATTGTATTAGAATGTGCTAAGTAATTTTACTTTATAGAATGTTTAATTTGAGAAACGTAACACTAATGTCCAACCACTGTTATTATTGTTCAAGCTTTAGGAAGTATGTGCACTGTGACCTGAAATACAGGCCCAACCTAGCTCAGGCACAGTTGCTCACCTTTTATTAAGTACTAATAATTGTTTTAATTCATATATTTCTGTTCTAACGTTACACTTTTATATGAACAAATAAATATATATTATTATTATTATATTATTAATTCGTCTGTATTTTTTTTTATGTTCTTGTTGTTGTTTGTTGCCTCAGAACTTTCATTGAACCGATTTTGATGATTATTTTTTTATTTGAAAGCTGGTGTTTTTCGTGTGTCCCATTTCAATTTGATAAAGCGTAATCGGTGTCAAAAATACCGATCGAATTGAGAACCTCCTCCTTTTAAAGTCGGTTAAAAACAAAGTAACGTAATTTAACAATATTTTTTATGGATTTTCAACATGGCGTCACTCAGATTTAGCTACTCTATAAACCATAGATCGACCATTGATCATAGAAAGAGAACTGTCAGCTGTCAGTGTCACAACAGTCTCACTACAGTCACTTTCGTCTCGTTTTGTTTCAAATTTCTAGAGTATTATATAACAACATCCCTTTCGTTTTTTTTTTAATTTAACACCGTTTCTTTTTCATCTGTTTACCTGGCTATCCACAAATCGACACAGAAAATCAGAATTATAAATGTCAAACGTCATTAATCAATCAAAATGACAGCTTACCACCATGACAGCTTTTTGTTGTGTGTTGCAATTTCAAGTGCAATTTCTTGTGTTTTACCTGCTCACAAAGCTATTTTAAATTAATTGGACAGTTGAGAACTATTTAAAATGTGTTTCCCTATTATTAAGTATGGTGTACAAGGACTGGGCCCAGGCTCCATACATTTTGAAACAACTCCTTTAAATATCTTTTATGCGCCAACAGCATCATGTGTAAGATAGCGAGTAGGCTTGATTGTGTGTTTATGAATCACTGCTGCAGGGTTTCAGCTGGGCCTGTTACCATGCGGCAGTGATGTCATAAATAGCTTCTTATTGTGTGGTTGTTTAAGTGTTACTAACATAGTTTGTAAGTATATTGTTACTAACACTATGCGTCTTGTTACTTGAAATAAATTATTATTATTATTATTAACAGGTCAGCAGTGCCCTCTGTTTTCCTCTTCCACGTAAGTACAAAAACAATAAGTTTAGTTCTGTCTAAACTATTGAAGTAAGGAGAACTATCTGAAATGAAAAAGTGCCCAGTTTTATGCGCTATTCGGCACATTTCCGGGTACCCGGCCCTGCCGTGTTCCGTCAGGGACGGGAAATAAATCGTGTATTCCCGTATTCCCGTTGGCCCCGTCGGCCATGTCCCCGTTAAAAGGGGGAGAAAAGGAATTGAATAAAATAATTAAAATTACTTCCCGTTGTCCCCGTTGCCACAGTATAAGTATTAGTACTATCGTACAGTAGCAACACGCTCCGCCCCCCACCGAAATACTGTTCCTCACGTCTACCCGCGCCGCATTGGCTCTGGCAACGTCTTCTAGTTCAAGGGCTGACTCGTGGCGCGTAGAAAGGTGTATTCGCTCATTTGTGAAAAAAAAATCGAAATATTTTATAATATATAAATTAAATATTTAATATATATTATTTTATATTTAAAAACAAATAATAATATATGAAATTATGTAATTTTTATCATATTAAACTATGACGTATACATGCACGTACCCGTTCTAAATGAAATACCATGAAATACAAGTTGGAAGAAATAAATAAAAAATCTAAAACTATTGTAAAATACTGTGTAAATCATTCCCTCATCAATCGTCATCCCCTCCTAATTGCAATGATTAAATGACCGTGAAGGAATGACGAATTTTAACTAAAGCTACAAACTTTTTGGTAGGTAGGTACCTATTTACCTATTTGGAAGTTCGAATTTCAAACTTTGAAAGAATCGAGTACCTACGTACTAGTATGAGAGAGAGAAACACTTGTGTTGAGACCGGTATCGCGCGCTCGCTCGTTCTCGCGCGCTCGCGGTGGCATGACAGCCCTAGCGATATTAACGCACACTTACGCACGTATCTGTACAGTCTGCTATTTTGTTAGTAGTGTAGGCAATTATATCGTTTCGTTCGTATGAAGTGCCGCGGGTGTGCCGTTGCGTTAATATTGTAGATATTCCTATACAAATAAAAAAATCATAACCTAAAATTTAAAAAATTATCATATACTAGCGGGCCTGGCAGACGTTGTCCTGCAACCCGACTATAGCGCCACCTGCCGGGTCCAATTGTGAATCTAAACCATTTTCGAATCCACTGGAACACACACTAACAAATTCAGCAAAACCGGTACAGCCGTTTAGGAGGAGTTCACTTTCATACACTCGCACAGAAGATTTTTATTTATAAGATGTACAGAGGCCAGCACATCAAGCTACTACAATCTGTCAAATTTCTTTAATAGAATTTCAACTTTATTACAAAAACATTAGGTTCATATTTAATTGGGAAAATTTGACAGTTAGGTATGACTTGATGTGCTGGCGTCTGTACATAACATCTTACATTTTAGTTTCGGGCATGCTGACCGATAACGTGAAATCTTAACTATACCCGTTGCTGAAATATACGTAAGGGCGTGGCGGGGCCAAAATTACGGAGACAACGGAAATACACGGAAAAAATCGGGTACGTACAACTTGTACCAAAGAAAATATAGTTTTATAGTCTTTGACTTGTACGAACTTGTTCACATAGCTCCGTGTCAGGCGCATCCGGATCGTCAGTGTCCCGGAGCACGCTCGGACTCACGGACGCTCTGACAGTGCTATCCGATTTTTATCTAGGTACGTTGAGGACAACATGAACACAGAAAAATTTATTGAACTTGTACGACAGAATAATATTCTTTACGATCTTTCTAATCCACATTATTTGAATTCTAAGAAGAAAACTATAATATGAAATAATATAGGAAAAGAATTAAAGTGTGATGGTAAGTTACACTGCTACCGATTTCCCTGATATGAGTGAAAACGGGTGACGGATGGAAATGTGTGGATAGCGCTTTTAGCAGTGAATAACAGTTCAAAAACCTGCCAAAATGGCGCTGGCGTCTCGTTTGTACTTTGTAGCGCCACCCTTTTTAACACATTATACCGGACACTTTTTGATACACAGACACGGTTCTCCTTACCTCCTAACCTTAGTTAAAGCATTTACAACTTTTTTTTAAAGGAAATGTTTCTTCAGACTGAATAAAGCCTGGGCTAGCACCATGTCCTTTTTAGCGTCTATAGCGTATTATCTAGAGCGTTATTTAATGTTCATTTTCTTTAGCTACGCTTTTATAGTATAGTATAGTCAAGACGTGTATTCTCGTTGGCCCCGTTGGCCATGTCCCCGTTAAAGGGGACAATGGGAATTGAATAAAATAATTAAACTTACCAACTTCCCGTTGTCACCGTTGCGTTAAAATTGTTATTCCTATACAAATACCTACATATAAAATTAAAAAATAAATAAGTAACCTAAAATGTTAAAATCTATCGTAGAGTTACCGAGCGCTAACGTAAAATCTTAACTATACCCATTGGCGGAATGTACGTAAGAGGGACAACGGGAATGAAATTTTATGACGTGTCGTTGTCCCCGTGATGGGGCCGAAATTACGGGGACAACGGGAATACACGATTCAAGATATCTTGGTCGAGGAGAGCAAAACAACAAAAATATGGTGGACAGGTAAACCGAAATGTCATTTTGACAATTGTTGATATATATGTCAAATGTCAATGACATATGTAATAAAACATATATTTTTTTTTTTTTTTTACTATTAATATACTTGCGTTTTACCGCATTTCACCTGATCGTAAGTGATAATGCGGCCTAAGTTGGAACACGCTTGCCTAAGATGAACCGGTTCACTCGTGCCTTGAAGATACCCAGATTATACTTATCAGGGAACAGAGAGGCGGGCAAGGAATTCCACAGTCTGGCAGTTCGCACAATAAATGTGGAGTCAAAGCGCTTGGTTCGAGACCGTGGAACTTCAACCATATAGCGGTGACGTTTCGCCGTATTTAACTCTTAAAGTCGTCGTCAGGCATTAGTTGCGTAAATATCAAACCACTACAGCCTGTCAGAAAATAAAGGTTTGACATGTTAAAATCACCCCAAATAATTATTTGAGTTGTTACTATTTAATAAAAAACTTTACGAAATCTTAAAAATCAAAATAATATATTATTTACAATTCCAAGAAAAAGGCAGGGAGCTCAAAGGGCATCAAAAATCTCGTCCACATCGCTGTCAACGGGACGCGTGCCCAACAGGCTGGCAGCATTGCCACGTAGTAGTTATACTATTGTACTTTTCTTCAAATTAATTTACTATTGTACTTTTCTTCAAATTAATTTACTTGTATTTTTATGAAAATCCTCTATTATTTTTCTTCAAAGAGGCCAAAATGAAACATTTCCTTCAGAATTAAGTACCTAGGTACAGACGCCAGCAGGTCAACCTACCCGAAACTGTCACATTTTCCCAATCAATCTTGAACCTTATGTTTTAACCATAAAGTTGAAAATCGATTAAAGAAATGTGACAGATTGTAGTAGCTTGGTGTGCTGGATCTTTATTTCATTGTGTTTTATGTGAACTCAACTTTTCATTTCTTTATTTATTGAACCTATTTTGTAGATTCTTCATGAAAATTCAATTTTAATCTTTCGTTTTCAGTTGGAGGTCTAGGCTTAGGCCTAAGCACCAGCGCGGGGTTAGGTAGCAGTGGCAGCGGGGGGATCAGCAATAGTGCTGGAGCAGGCAGCAGTAGCGGTAGCGGGGGGCTACTAGGATTAGGTGGCGGTGGTAGTGGGGGAACTGGTAGCAGTAGCGGCGGTAGCGATAGCAGGATTCTAGGCGACAGTAAGGGGTTAGGCATTAATGGGGGATCTGGCAGCAGTAGCGGCGGTAACGATGGTGGCGTGCTAGGCGGCATTAGTGACGGAAGTGGCAGCAGCAGTGGAGGTCTCAGCGGTAGCGGAGGGCAACTAGGTTTAGGTGGCGGTGGTAGCGGGGGAACTGGTAGTAGTAGTGGCGGTAGCGATGGCGGGGTGTTAGGCGACAGAAACGGGCTAGGCATTAGTGGGGGATCTGGCAGCAGTACTGGCGACAGTGATAGCGGGGTGCTAGGCGGCATTAGTGCCGGAAGTGGTAGCAGAGGAGGAACTGGCAGCAGCAGTGGAGGTCTCAGCGGTAGCGAGGGGCTACTAGGGATAGGTGGGGGTGGTAGCGGGGGAACTGGCAGCAGTAGCGGCGGCAGCGATAGCGGGGTTCTAGGCGGCATCAGTGGTGGAACAGCTAGTAGTGGGGGAACTGGCAACAGTGGGGGAACTAGCATCGGTGGGGGAACTGGCAGCAATGGGGGAACTAGCATCGGTGGGGGAACTGGCAGTGGTAGTGACGTCAGCGGTATCTTAGGCACCATTGGATCCAGTGGTAAGTTTATACCACATATAGTTACATAAAGCTGTAATTGTAGATAAGATTTTTAAATTAGTTGTGCTGATAGTGGTTAGAAGCTAGAACAAAGAAAGCTGTGTAGTGCAATTCTGTAAGATTTCACCCGCGAATTCGAATCCTCTTTCCGATTTCACTTACCTGAAGTGAAAAGTGTTTGGTATTCGCTATAATAGTAACGTAATTATACTTCGCTTCACCTATGTTGTCACTCAGTGGCGCTAGCGTAACTTTTATCGAGTTACAGAATACCTTTAAAACAGTTTTCACCGCAGAATCAGAATAACTTAGCTGTTTGAGCTTGAGGAGAAACTATATTGTAATTTAAAAAATATCAAATAAATAGGCATTTAATAGGGTATTACACCCATTTCTAAAAAGTGTCTTAATGAAATTCTGCAGTGCTAATATGCCACCAAAAAAAAAATACAAAATTTTTATTCATTCGATAAGTGCCATAAAAATGCATCTAAATTTTCAATTTTCAAATTTCGCGCGTAGTTTGACGAAAACGCCTCTTACTGGACGCCATATTGCTCAGCGTAAATGACGTCAGTTCGTTTTGTATCAAATGAGCTCATATTAAATATGATATTTGTATATCATTTAAAAATAATTAAAAGCATATTTTGTAATAGGTGTAATAATGAAAAAATTACGTTGGTTACGAAAATAATAAAAGTACAAAGCCTATATTACGCCAATCGGTTGACTGACAGTTGTCAATTTTTTGTTTACACAGCCGTACGGCGTAATAACATGGCCGCTACTATTTCACGTATCTCTACGTTGTCGTCGTGGTGGGGCTTGCGCGCTTCAATGAACCTTAGATGTGTGCCGGTAAAGTTTCCTTTGCCAACATAGGTCTAGGGTGAGGAGCCAGACTAAGAGAGATACAATCCAAGCCAAGGTCGCACATGCCGAGGGCTGCATGGCTAGGGGAGAGGCCTAGTCGCTAGTGTGCCAACTCTGGATAATAGGGGACCTCCAGTTTTATTTACCCTTGCCGCAGTGAACGCAGGGCACTGCTGCGGTCGACGTCTTAAGTCCCTAGCTACTCGTGGGAATAATATGAATACTAGATCAAAAACAAAAAAACAAATTCAGGCTATGGTGCCTCAGATAAATGACGAAATTTCACAATTCTCTTCGTCATCTTCCTCTTCTCTATTTCCATCAATTCCATCATCATCATCATCACAATCTTTCCGCGTCACTCCGACGCCATCATCATCAATCAGTATACAGTCAGCGGATGTTGTACAGGAGACAAATTTTGTCGACGATACTGTGCCCACCGCTAGAACTGCCACAACTCGTAGGAAATGGAGCACAGAAATGAATAAATTCATCCTACGCACATATCTTCATCTTACAAATATGGAAACAGACAAAAATGCATACCTTCCATCACTTCACACCAAGTTTTTAGAAAAATACCCGGCAATGCAAGCAAGCCGACAAAGGATAGGTGACCAGCGTAGAGCCATAGTTCAAAAGAAATTATTACCACAGGATACAATAGACCACATTTATGAGGAAGTCAGAGCTGAACTTCAAATACTTCATTCTCAAATACAGCAACACTCCACACAATCTAAAACCCCAACAAACACACAATCTGGCCAGCGCATGAAATGGACAAATGAATACAATGAAACACTAATTAGAATATATTATACTACTACACAACTAGAAACAAATAAAACAGGCTATAGAAAATATTTACATGAGGAATTTCTAAATATTTATCCAGAATTAACATATATAACAGAGCAAAGATTGTCGGATCAAGTAAGAGCTATTGTAAATAACAAATACATAAACACTAACAGATTAGAAGAAATAAAAAACCAGGTTGCAACAGAATTATCTAACAGAAACAACAACACACAAAATATTGAATATGTAGACAACGATAATTTGAACACACAATCGCAGAATGACTTAGAGGAATCAGATGAATATATTGAAACACTAAATACTCAACACACAAATATTGACATCTCTAACACATCGACAAACTTCACAACAAATATAGTCGTAAATAATAGCATAGATACTGACATCGCATCTCACACACTCATAAATACAGATGAAGATAATTTCTTGAACAACATAGATATTGATCTATCTCTACCTACGCAACATAACTCTGAAACTGCCCCAGAAATTAATCCAGATATAGAAACAACGTTTCAACAAGCCCAACAGTTTTTTTCTGATACACACCCCACTGATAGACCATACATCCCTAAGCAGAAGACCTCTAGAAAGTTCTCTGCTATAGTTACATATATAAACACTGTCATTCTCCCTAAGTGCGTAAATGTGGACACCGATTTTACTACATTGCAGACGATAATTTATTGTGCAGCATGGTCAGCAGCTAAATGCAACGGAGCTAAAATGTCACACTTTACACAAAATGAACAACGCCCCTATAAACAAAGAAAGCCAAAGTGGCAAATCAGATTAGAAAAGAAAATTGAAAATCTAAGAGCAAACATAGGTAGGCTGACACATTTTATTAAAGGTAGCAGAAGTCAAAAATTAATAACAGCTGTAGAAGCAATAAAGCTAAAATATCAACTACATGCACAACACGAAAACTCAAATACGCAAATAGAACACTTTTTAGACACTTTAAAACAAAAATTAAATGCAGCATCTAGCAGACTTAAGAGATATTTAACATGCACTAACCGAAAAGTACAAAACACTAAATTTACTAACAATGAAAAAGTATTTTATAGGAGCCTTACATCTAGTAACAACGACACCACTAACCAGAACTTACAGACACCTTCCCCCGAAGCTTTACGAGAATTTTGGGCAAATATATGGGAAAATCCTGTACAACATAATGATCATGCAGACTGGGTCAATGAAGCGACACCAGAAACCCCAGAAATGGTGTTTGATTTCATACCGATAGACACATTTATAGATGTCCTCAAACGTACACACAACTGGAAAGCTCCTGGCACAGACAATATTCATAACTACTGGTATAAGAAATTCACTTATATTCAACCATATATACATAACCACTTAAACACATTCATTCAATCACCACATTTACTTCCAACATACATAACACACGGAGTAACATACATGATACCTAAAGACTTGAATGATACCACCGACCCAGCCAAATATCGACCAATCACCTGCTTACAAACTCTTTATAAAATTCTAACAGCCTGTGTAAGTGAAGTAGTATACGAACATTTAACCAAACATAATATTCTTGCTGAACAACAAAAAGGATGCCGCAAAAATAGCCAAGGATGTAAGGAGCAACTGACTATTGACGCAATTACAATGAACAGTGCACTTAAATGGAAAAAAGATATTCACACAATGTTCATCGGTTACCAAAAGGCCTATGATTCAGTTCCGCATAGCTGGTTGTTACATGTCTTAAATATATATAATATCCACCCAACACTCAGATTGTTTTTAGAAACTTCTATGCAAAATTGGCAAACTGTACTTAAAATAAATCAAGCCTCCACGACTGTGGCAACAGAACCAATCCACATAAAACGTGGGATTTTTCAAGGTGATGCTTTAAGCCCTTTATGGTTTTGCATGGCACTCAATCCACTCTCAAACCTACTAGATAAAACCAACACAGGATTTACTTTGACAAGCGATAACACACAATTCACCTTAACACATCTCATGTACATGGATGACATAAAATTATATGCAGCAGATAAACAATCACTTTTTCATTTAGCAGACACCACCCAACAGTTTTCTAATGACATTTGTATGCAATTCGGAGTAGATAAATGTAAAATTTTGTCAGTTGTAAAAGGTAAAGTCCAAAACAATAGTTACACACTCGGATCAGGTAAATCTATTGAGCCAATGGATGAATATAGTACATACAAATACCTAGGTTTTAAACAATCTAGACAAATACAACAAAAGATGACAAAACAAGAACTACTTAAAAAATTTAGATACCGCCTTAGCCTAATCTTAAAAACCAACCTTAACTCAAGAAACACAATTAAAGCAATCAACACATTCGCAATACCCATTCTTACTTACTCTTTCGGAATCATACGATGGTCAAAAACCGACATCAAAACCTTACAGCGTACTATCAATACACTCTTTACCAAACACAGGAAACACCATCCTAAATCATGCATACAAAGACTCACACTACCTCGTCAAGAAGGAGGAAGAGGATTGATAGACATATGTAACCTGCACAACAAACAGATACTCTCACTCAGATCTTACTTTCATAACAAATCAGAGCATTCATCACTACACAAACATGTAACGGAAGCAGATAAAAAACTTACACCACTCAACTTACATAATAGGAACACTCAAATTAATGAACACCTCATAAGCACACAAGCCAAAATTGCAGCATGGTCTAGAAAAGCTGTACACGGAAGACACCGAGCCTACCTGAGCCAGCCACACGTCGATAAAATTAAGTCGAACGAATGGCTCAAACGAGGCGAACTGTTTCCCGAGACCGAAGGGTTCATGCTTGCAATCCAGGATCAAATCATAGCAACCCGTAATTTCAGGAAATATATTATAAAAGACCCAAATCAGCCGACTGACACATGTAGACATTGCAACAGTGCCTCTGAGACCATACAGCACATAACAGGGGCCTGTAAATCACTCGCACAGACCGACTATAAGCACCGACATGATCAGGTTGCCGCAATAGTACACCAACACTTAGCGCACAAATACACACTTACAGGAGAGATGATTCCATATTATAAATACAAACCTGAAACCATTCTAGAAAACAGAAATGTGAAAATCTACTGGGACCGGACTATAATTACAGACAAAACTATTCATTACAATAGACCTGACATCACCGTGCATGACAAAATTAATAAAACAGTTTACCTAATAGACATAGCGATACCTAACTCACATAATATTCAAACAACAATTTCCGAAAAACTTTGTAAGTACCAAGACCTCGCCATAGAGATAAAAACCCAGTGGAAAGCACAAACAGTCCATATCGTCCCCATAGTACTCTCATCCACCGGTATTGTACCGAAATCACTAACACAAAGCCTTAACACTCTACATATGCCAACTCACACACTTTACATGCTTCAAAAAGCCACTATACTCAACACCTGTCGCATAACCCGAAAGTTCCTGACTTCCTCTACTCTCTCATCCACATTTTCAATTTAAATTTCCCCTTACACACTTGGCTCCGGCCCGTGTGTAAGGTCTTCGACTCTCTTTTATGAGAAGAAAAACAAAGAATCAAAAATAATAATAATAATAATAATAATATGTGGGGACAATTCACACACGGCCATCTGACCCCAAACTAGGGTGACCCTGTACTATGGGTGTCAGACAGCTGATATTCATACACAAATACATTTTAAATACATACATATATAGATAAACAACACCCAGACACAAGGCAAACACAAGTGCCTGAAAAAAAACTGACGCTAAACTGTCTCAATAACAATATATTTATAGATTTTTTCTCGTATAGAGTAAAATACCATATTATAGATTTAATTATTGGTCTGAATGCTTAACATTAAATACCGCACTTTACTCCTATTGTCCCTACTCTTGTTACGCTACTAAACACAATATTTAGCGTGTATTACAGTGATTTTTCACACCAAACGAATTGTAATATATTACAATCTTTCATTATTCCTAGGTGCTAAAAGTGACGGATCCAGCAAAGACAAAACCATCGAAAGCTCTGTTACATCCTTAACCGGTTCTAAATCCATATCCCTGGCTGGAACCTCCGACGGATCTAAATCCGAAGCAGCTTCAACATCTACAGCAGTCTCTGGATCAAGTGACGGAAATAAATCTACCTTAAGAGCCGGGGCAGCCAGTGTTTCAGCGACTGGATCCAAAAATAAAAACAGTAAATCTGGCGCGGTAGCAGTGGCTTCTGCATCTAAAGATGGATCTGGCGCGGTAGCAGTGGCTTCTGCATCTAAAGATGGATCTGGTGCGACCACAACAGTATCAGGATCTACATCTGGGGCGGGAACTACAGGTGGAGCAGAATCTAGCGGAGCAGAAGCAGGATCCAAGGCAGGATCTCTAACTATCACTGGACCTTCATCAGGTTCTGGCAACTCTGATGGGTCTAAGGTAACATCTGTTGCTGAATCTGCATCTGGAGCCACTACTAATACATTGGGAGCTGTTGCTGGATCTGCAGTTGGTACAGGATCTAACGTTGGGTCAGCAGTGGGATCCGGGACAGGACCGCTGTCGACAGAAGCTTTGTCCGGTGCTGGTGGATCCGTGGGAACCAAAGGATCCGGGGATTGCGAAGGGGGTACTGCTGATGGCGGCAGTGGAGGATTAACTGGAGGTGGTCCAGGAAGTAAGTGTTTTAATCATTTATATATTAAGATTTAGTGACAAACGTGCATAGGGGATGAAACGCATTTGACCAAACGAGTTATGAATATGTGAATGGAAAGATGAATGGATTGTGAGAAGAATGATATGAAAAGGGAGTCAGTGAAAGCATGATGGTTGATAGGATGGAATGGAAGAAGAAAAAAAAACCGCCTTTAAAAACTAAAAACGGATAAATAACTTCAGAACAGAACACACATTACTTTAGTTTCGGAAGTCGGTGGCAATACAAAACAACAAACAGAACAAAGCCACAAAGCCACCGCCACCGACTTCCGAAACTAAAGTAAGTAATGCTGTTCTGAAGTTATTTAAAAGTTTTTAGTTTTAGAAGGCGGTTGTTTATTTTCAGTTTTTTAGTATCGCCTTAACATCCAAATCCATTAAGAAACGGCGACACAGTTAAATCAGAGATTGAAAGCCCTCTAAAGATTGAAGAAACTAAAACATCACTTAGATTTTTTTTTGAGATATTGTTCATTTAACTGAAAAGCGCTGAATCAATTTCGATGAAATTTATGTGGGGCCATTTCGGAATAAACCCCTTTAGAATAAAAAAAAAGAATTTTGCAAATCCGTCTATGTTTGACGGAGTTACGCCCGAACATACACATTAAAAAAAAAGAAATTCAAACATCCGAATTGAAAACCTCCTCTGTTTTGAAGTCGGTTAAAAACATGTTACGCCGTCCCCAAACTACATGGGAAAGGGCGGCATGATGATCATGACTAAGCTACAGAGGTGGACTTTATGCCTTAGGTATTCACTACAAGCTAACCCAAACTGGTGATTATTTGCCATGTTCTTTACATAGCATAAAACAGAGTCGCTTCCACCGTCTGTTCTGTTCGCTTGGATCTTTCGCAAGGCATTAAGAATGTGGTTTTCATTAATAACTAGATAGAAAAATAGCACCTGCATTTATAATTAACATAAATTATAATGCTGGTTTCCTCACGATGTCCGATGTCAGTGATGTCCAAACTCCAAGATACATACCTAAAGAATCATGGCAGGATTTGTACAAAGAAAATGAAGATGTTTAGAGAAGTTGAAATTCTAATTCTTATATTCTTGGGCACCTAAAGAGTATCTTCAGACATTTTTTTTTATCAATTGATATGCATACACATTTACAATATTTTTAAAACCCCGCAAAAAAATTGTGAATAGTTTAACGAAAACCTCATTATTTCAGAACGAAACGGCGACTGACAGTAACAGTGACACTTTATGGGAAATAATATCACAAATAATGATTATTTTTTTCCACACACTTGTCACATCACTTGTCTGCCAATTTTATAGATCCGTTAACGTCGCTTGTCACTTTCTTTTTTTTATAAACACAAAATGGGCACCGAGATGAAACGAAAAAGTGTTATTTTCATTTCGTAATATTTTAATTATGCGGGGGTTTGAAAATATGCTGCTGTGCTGCTATACTTTGCGATGCTAACTTTTTGTAATGTGCGTCACTCTCTCGTGAATAAATGGTTTTTCTTTCTTTCTTTTCTTTCTAAGTATAACAATCCACTCCAGGTGATGTATTCTTTACATTTTAAAATATTATAAACTCTCTAAATTATTTATTTATTTCATACAAATGAATGGATCTCCCCGTGATTCTTTAGAAAGAACATTTGTAAAAGTAGAATTAATGAAAAAACACTCTATGATATTCACACCCGTTTAATGCAACTACATTAAACGGGTGTGAATATCATAGAGTGTTTGTTCCAGCTTCATTCTACCATTTCGGAAGAATATTAATATTCATTGTTTTTTAACAGATCTACTAGGCGGAGTCAGCGACAAGCTTGCAGGAAGTACAGGCTCTGGCGGTGGATCTGGTAATACAATATGCATTACTTTTGGTAATTACTAACACTAGCTTTCACCTCCGTCTTTGTCTGTGTGAGTTTACATACGGATCCCTAATAATTTGTTGAACAAAGCCACCGACTTCCGAAACTAAAGTCATGTGTGTTCTGTGCTAAAGTTATTTTTCACTTTTTAGTTTTTGAAGGCGGTTGTCTTTTTTGTAAAAAGCTTTTTATTTTTCGCTTTTTAGTATTTCCTTCTCATCCAAATCTATTAAGAAGAGATTGAAAGTTAACTACTACAAAGATTGATGAAACTAAAACGTCGTCTTTGTAATTTTTTTGTGTATTTGTTGATTTTTCAAAAAGTGCTGAATCAATTTCGATAAAATTTATATAAGACAACCCCTGAAGCATACCCTATCCATAAAAAAAAGAATTTTCAAAATCGGTTTACGTTTGCCGGAGAAATCACGTAACAAATCGCGCACATACTTAATGCAAATTTAAGACTTATACGGTTTTCTCATGGATGTCATTGTCAGAACTAGACCAAATTAAAATGGGACCACACGGGAAGCACTAGCTTTCAAATAAAACAAGAATCATCAAAATCGGTTCACCCAAAGAAATCAGGCAACAAACATAAAAAAAAAAACACAGACGAATTGATAACTTCCTCCTATTTTGAAGTCGGTTGAAAAAAACATTTATTACTCAAATTAGAATTTTTACATTTTGTGAAATTGACCTCCAAACTAAGTAAAACTTTTACTATGGAGGACAAGGCGCTTTCTTATACAATGACTAAAGATTCTAACAACGAATAACTGACGAATATAATACGATAAACATGCAAGGGTGTGCAGAGTATCTGGTGTGTGAAATTCGGTGAGTAAGTGTAGAGGTGTGTGAGAGTATGCGTGTGAGTGTGGGTGATGTGCGGTGTGTGTAAAAATCATGTGACAGTTGATGGTTTAAGTGGTTCTATGGTGGTGGTGGTGCTATCTTCACAATTTAGGCTCATTAGCCACTCACTTGTGGCTAGGTTCATTTTGTCTGGTAAGTTGGAATAATATATGTATTTTTACACGCTTTTTCTTAGCTTCACCTGTATGTTTGTAACCGACTTCTTAGGGCGCGATTTTGACCTACTTTAAACGGCCAGATTTCGTTCAAACTTTGTAGATTTATCGAGGACCGATGACAATACACTAATTTGATAAAATTATTCCATTTTTCAAACTAAAAAGTAAAAAATAAATAATGGTTTAAAAAAAATAAAAACACGCTTTTTATAGAAAACCAAACTAAAAAATTGAAAATTAATTTTAATAAATTTAAATTAAGAAAAGTGTTAAAAATTTCAATAAATATAAATTAATAATAGTGTGAATAACAAAAAAAATATTTTATTTTAAAAAAAGCGTGGGGTGCTTTTTAAGATATTATCAAAATGATAATCACTCTACTCATATCTGTCAATAAAATATTTATAAGTATTTACACCATGCACCCCACGCTTTTTTTTTAATAAAATATCTTTTTTTTATTCACACTATTATTAATTTATATTTATTGAAATTTTTAACACTTTTCTTGATTTAAATTTATTAAAATTTATTTTCTATTTTTTAGTCTGGTTTTCTATAAAAAGCGTGTTTTTAGTTTTTTTTAACTATTATTTATTTCATTAATTTGATTATACAAAATAAATGGTTTCCTATACCGTCATATGATCTATGGGCCAATTTGGTGTTATGCTTTTTTTGACGGAAGATGTTTGTAACTTTACGTCGTGATGGGATGTATTCCAAGTATGTGTTTATATATGTGTTTACGTTGTGTGATGTGTGGTATAAATAGTTTTCTAACCGTAAGGAGCCCACATTCGGAGTAGAGTTTATCCGTAGGATATCATCTCGGCTTTGATGTCATGATCTTTACTCTCTGTGCTCTTTCAAGCTTCGTTATTAGAAAAGCGCAGCGACCACTAGAAAAGCGACAAGGTAATGAAGCTCGACGAGTCCCGGAGTCCCGCAACGAAATTAATCAGAAAAGAACAGCGGAGGAGTAAGAAATCGTCGTCCGACCAGATAGACCCGAGTTGGCGGCGCAGTGGCCACTCTAGAGTGGGTGCGGTCGTTATAGGAACGGCCGCACTGGGAGGTGGGACCCACTGAGGTTCAGCGGGTCAAGGCCTGTCGGGGGAGCGGTGAATGCTTATGCGAAAACCGCACCCCCGGCCATAGGCAGAGGTGGAACACCGCGGTGGTTTTAGCCGGTAAGAGTCCGGCATGCCCCTCCGTCACCCCCACGATGGAGGAAGTCCATGAGGATTTCCACAGCGCAAAAAAAAAGCCGTGTAGTGCCGGCCGCTAATAACCCAACCCCATTTCTACCCGTGGGTGTCGTAGAAGGCGACAGAGGGATATTGACCAGAGGATGGGCAGCAGCGTCCTTCTGAGTACCATAACACCTACTGCGATCGCCAACATGCATCGGTCAAGCATGGTGATTGCGCCTGGACCCCCCCTTGGGAAAGACCTATGCTGGGTAGTGGGCGTCTGAAGGTTGTCATGATGATACAGAGCGACTGCCTCTCTGACGTCCACAATCCAGTTAGTGGATAACACGATACCTCTTGGTAAGACTGTAAAAGATCTACGAATGACAGCCGGGACCAACGGCTTTACGTGCTTTCCGAGGCACGGAGGGATCTCGGTATGAAATGGAAGGTCTTCCATTCACAGAACTACCGACCGTTCTATCAGGGAGCCAAGTCTGCTAATTTTATAATTTCGTCATTCCAACACGATCCCATTGTTATTTTGCTAAAAGTTCGTAATCTGCTAAATTCATGATGGTCGATCATTGGTCGGTCGAACTAAAAGCAATGACTGCACAATGACGTTCTAATGGTAGGTCACTGATCAAAGTAACTGTCAAAATTTTAGCAGATTACCGCCTATGTCAGTCATTCAGTTGTCATTTTTTACGAGATTACCATTCTAATCATTTCTTTCAATGGCGTGTCAGTGGATGACCATTGGGAGGTCATAATGACGCCATTATATTAGTAGATTACCAAACTTATCAAAATCAACAATTATGAAATCAATGATAGACCATTCTGACACTATTGTAATAGCAGACTTGAAGCCCTGTACGGCTTTTACTAAGTCACGAGCTCTTAGTCATCACGACTTAACACAGGCCTTTTAGGGTTTCGTACCTCAAAAGGAAAAAACGGAATCCTTATAGGATCACTTTGTTGTCCGTCTGTCTGTCCGTCTGTCTGTGAAGACCCTTTATCTCGAGAACGCGTGGAGGTATCGAGTTGAAATTAACACCATGTCCATGGTCCCTTAAAGCTGTGAACTTCTAAGTTAACGTGAAAAAAAAATACGGTCGTTTATGCCACAAAAAACGTATATTTCGACACTCAAGTGAAACAAAATTTAAAGGGTATTTCCCGTTGACCTAGAATTATGAAAGTATCGTCTTCAGTCACAAGTACAGGGAAAAGTCTGAAAACTATATAGGGTGACTGGTAATTAGTGTACGATACTTAAACACGTGATTGTGTTCATGATAACAAACAACTTTCCCGAAGAAAAAATGTTTTTTGTACTGGTTCACTTTAGGTCACAGGCGTGCGAGTGCGTGAATTTCATACGGCAGTTGTGTTATTGTGATAAAAGTGAACCAGTACAAAAATCATTTTTTCTTCGGGAAAGTTGTCCCCCCCCCTGTAACTTCTAAAATAAGAGAGTAGTTTTTTTTTAATACGTCATAAATCGTAAACCGCAATTTACCGTTAATTCAATCAACTCAAATATAAAAATAAAAAATATATTATGTTACTTGCTGCTACGGAACCCTTCATGGGCGAGTCCGACTCGTACTTGGCCGCTTTTTTTTATTCCGCGACTTCGTCTGCCACCGACATTCACCCAGGCGAAGTCGCGGGAAATAGCTAGTATTTCATAATGGGTTTTAGCTGAATAAATAATCTTTATTTAGAGAGGTTTTAATAGGGAACATTACGCGAAACTCGGCGCAGAGGGCGCCACTAGCACATTCCCTAAATCATAACCTCGTATTCTTGTTATAATATGTTATTCATTGTAATAACTAGGTATTTTGTGAAAATATATCAAAGATTTAATTAATCTTACTTACCTAACTGTACTTTAACGATATTATGGCGTCCTACGACCATTTGAAAGTGGATTCTAGGTTATGCAGAATAAAATAATATTTGGTTGTCTTACATGATAAATGTGAACGTTATTCTGTAAATGTGACTATCTCACCTGAATACTCAACCTGAAAATATTTTAGAGTGATTTTTAGCTGCTGCCCAAAGTTTTCGAACATTTTCTTCTTTTGGAAATGAATAATTCCCTTCATTTCTTCATCGAAATACACAGTACTGGTACGTTATTGTATAATATAACACATTTCCCAATTTTGAACTCAATTAAAGTCAGAATTTCACGCTTTGAACGACTCGTCGATAAACTGTTTACGGACTATGCTAGTGCTGCACTCTGGTGCCAGAACATTGCAGTAATGTCCCCTATTAAATTTCTTTAACAGGTGGATCCGGGTTAACGGCTAGTACAGGAGGCGGGCCTTCAGCGAGTGTAGACGGCGGATCAGGTACCTTAATAACATTACAAGCAAACTAAACAAACAAACACAACACAAAACAAACCACACAAACAAAGATACTATCACAGCAAAGGCTAGGCAAATGATGAATGAAACACTCTGTATCATTCATCGTTTCAACCCTAAAACTGCATGTACGGTTCACGTACAGGCAAATTGCTAACGCCGCGACCTACTTTTTACCGCTCGTTTTTGTTTCTTAATTAATAATTATAATTAGTTGACCAATAGCTGCCGTAGCGCTATAACCGCGGATTAGCATCCAATTGAACTTTCGTATAACTTTTACGAATAAACTAAACTATCGGGAAGTATGTGGTTTTTCGTCAACTCACATCCAACAACTCAACTGTAAGTAACAACGGCCACCTCTGAGCCATACACTCATGATTATTTTTTTTTTAAAGATAACCGCCCTTTGAACTTTAAAGTAAAAGAAATACTTTGATTTTGGAAGTCGGCAGCTTTAGTTCTTTTAGTTGTTTTGTATTCCAACCGAGCAGTAGTTAAAAGATAAAAAATAAAATAAAAACTTAAAGGATAATGACAGGATTTGTACAGAGGCCAGCACATCAAGCTACTACAATCTGTCAAATTTCTTTGATACATTTTCAACTTTATTACAAAACCATAAGGTTCATATTTAATTGGGAAAATTTGACAGTTAGGTATGGCTTGATGTGCTGGCGTCTGTACAAAAAAATGAAGATGTTATGATGAGATGTTGTGATGTTATGTTATGTTATGAAATGAAAATGAAGAGTTTGTGTACCTAAAGAGTATCTTCAGGCATTAACAATATTATTAAAAACCCGCAATAAAAAATTATGTTTAAAGTGAATAGTTTAACGAAAAGCTCATTATTTCAGAACGAAACGGCGACTGACAGTAACAGTGACACTGACAGTCATCGTTTTGCAGTTTTTACACTAAAATTGCATCGTTTTATGATAATGCTTAATGATATTGTTTTTCCACACACTTGTCACATATTTAAATTGTCTGCCAATTTGATAGATCCATTAATGTCACTTGTCACTTTATTTGTTTATAAACACAAAATGCGCAATGAGATGAAACGAAAAGGTTTTATTTTCATTTCGAAATATTTTAATTATGTGGGGGTTTAAAAATATGTTAAGTATACCAATCTACTCCTGGTAATAAGTATTCTCCACATTGAAAAATAATTTAAACCCTCTAAATGTTTTTTTTTTTTTCATACAATGGAATGTATGGATCTCGCCATGATTCTTTCGAAAATTGGCGGCTTTGGTATTGCCACCGACTTCCGAAATCAAAGCAGGGTTGCCATTTTAGCAGGATCCTGCTTTTTTAGCATTTTAAAGAGTAAAATTTAAGCTACAGCGGGATGTTTAGCATTATTTACCGGAGCGAATGGAAACAAAATCCTTTGTTTTCAATTAAATTAGTTTTTGACGGTGCATGTCTTTTTTATTTTAAGCTTTTTAGTGTCTACTGTGAGTGCCTAAGGAAATTGTTGGCAATTGCGCAATTTTAGTTACCTGCTCAAGGGAACCTTAAGACATTCCTAATGGAGATTCTCGTTTATTTTTACAGGCTTATCAAAGGGATTATCAGTCGGTACTGCCACTGCGCTGGCAGGAAGTATTACATCCGATACGTATTATTATCCAGCCTTTTATTATCCCACTGCTGGGCAAAAGCTTCTTCTCATACAGAGAAGACACAAGCATTAATCACCACGTGCGCCTAAGTTGTTGATTTTGTCTACCATAAAAGTGTAATTCATAGTTCATTACCGCGAAAGTTTACCATCGCGACTTCCGTAGTTGCGAAAGTATTTTACTGCGATGTACGTTACTGCGAAGTTTACCGTTTCGACGTATGTTGTCGCGAAAGTTGAACTAATGTGTCCTGGGGCCATTCAGACAGAACACAATGAAACGAAATAACGGCAAGTAAAAACGTTTATTTTAAAAAACTTAGATTTATTTTTTACAAGCACGTACTTTTGTTTTTCTTTTACTATGCGGCGCTTCGTGCTGTACTGACTCGTGTCAGTAGGTACAGGACGAAGCGCGATTGTAAGTAGGTATTCGGTTTTGATTTGTATTTGCTTTGGTGGCTTCATTCTCAGTGTTCCGCGCGGACTATTTTCCTTTTGTTTCATAATCTAAGTTAAAAAGATACAATTCACATCGTAACATACCTGCAATATTCTAGAAAAGTTACAGGCCAATTATATCCATAGATAACAAATCGCGTTCAGGACACTACAGAACCATGTTAGATTCGTCACAGAACGGCTCTACGGTAAGGAATTCGTATCTGCCATAGAAGGATTACCTACACAGTCGTTGCAGTAAAAAACTTTCGCTAAAACGTAGGTTGCAATGGTATACTTTCGCAGTAACGTACGTACAGAGGCCAGCCATACCGAACTGTCAAACTTTTCCAATTAATTATGAACCTTATTGTTTTGTAATAACGTATAAAATCTATCAAAGAAAGACAGATTGTTGTAGCTTGATGTGCTGGCCTCTGTACCTCGTAGATAAGGGCGCGTATTCGATTTAGCGCAACTCAAAATCTAAACGATTGCTAGAACGGCGTAGCAGCGTTGACACACACTAGTACAATACAATGGTCTGTTTGTGTGCATCAGAAAAAAATATATGCACGGAATAAGCACGAATCATTGAAATTGATCGGCAAACGACAGAGCGCGATGTTTTACAGTGCTTTTTAAAATAATTGTCTAAAATAAATGAGCTCGTATAACGGACAGAAAAATATTCTGTATATTAAGCATAACATTTACTTTCATAAAATAAATATATCAGTTATGTTTTTATTCAAATACTGGTGAAAAAAAATTGCCAAAGTGAACCGATTAACTACTTATTTAACATTGTTTTTTAATACATTATAGTAATATTTTCGTAATTTTGGCTCTGTAGCTGTCTTTATGACTGTATATACTGTTGGAAAAACGCATAAAACAAAATATTTTGGTTGTATTCGTCCTGAAAGTTAACTCTGTCGTCTATTTTCGTAAAACGATATGAAAGAACTGTCTTCGCTTTAAAAAACCATAATTAAAAATTATACTTTTACTCTGTAGCTGTCTAAATCAAGGCTTAATCTTTCTAAAACTGTAAATTGTCTTTAAATAATCTGCTCAAATAATTACGATATTGCTCTGGGCAAAACGGAAAAACATGAAGTATTGAAGTTTTCGTCACGAATCGAATACGCGCTCTTAAGAACTTTCGCAATAACGAACGTCGCAATGGTAGGTAAACTGTCGCAGTAACGTACGTCGCGGTAATGTACTTTGCAACTATGATTTACATCTCTTCTACTTATACACTGCCTCGTTGGTCTCGTGGTCGCAAGCGCGACTGCTGAGCGTGGGGTCCTGGGTTCGATTCCCAGGTCGAGCAAAGTGTTATTGGGTTTTTCTATTAAGAATGTCTCAGTAACAGCCCGGAGTTTGGAAGTTGGCGGTGTAACACCCCCGTGCCTCGGAAAGCACGTAAAGTCGTTGGTCCTGCGCCTGATCTCTCTCCGGTCGTGTCAGATTGTCGTCCCACCGGACTATGAGAGTGAGGGAAGAGGGAGTGCATCTGTGTTTGCGCACACTCTTGTGCACTATAATATCTTCTGCGTACTTGGCTGATATCCATTATGATTGGCCGCCGTGACCGAAATTCGGTTGGGAGATAACACTAAATACAGATAAATAAAATGAAACTGTCTGTTTGTTGTGTCAAAATAACAGTTTTTGACTAAATGCTTAAATTAATAAATATTAATAAAAAAATGGTTTATTATCACAAAGTTCGAGTACATTGCAAGTTCTTAATTTATAATAATAATAAAATTTATTTATTCAGATAACTTCGATCCATACATGAAACTTAAACTAGTACAAGATAGTAAGCAGGGACTTAGTCCGCTGCACTAACATCCATATCAGGGGACAATCGTGCCTAGCAGCAATGGCACTCAAGATGCCGTGGCGACTTCCACGCAACCGACTAATGAATGACGCGGCCTTTTTGCGCCATAAGGCTGCAAAGCCAACTGTGTGTGCATCAGCAAACATTGCTGATGGGCTACTGAAACGTGGAAGCCGCAACAGCGCCCTGAACACATTATTAAGAGGAAACACAAGGGCCGTTTTTCCATACAAACTTAGTCCCCTGTTTCCTCCCTGGATAATGCCAGTAGATCAATTTTTTTTTTAATATCCATGGCTACTATTGGCATGTCCCTATGTTTTCCTTTTTCTCATAAATTTATAATTAAAAGAGGTATGAATATTCAAAAACCTAAAAAATTGGCATGATTTTCCGCTGTGTTCAAACATTCAGAAAACAAATTTGACTTGATTATATAAAAAATAGAAAACATAGGAACACGGCAAAAGCCTTTCTTTATTTTTTAATGAAAAAAGCAGTTAAATCGGTTAAGTTTTGGAGAAGAAATCAAGGGACTACGAATCATTGATTTTGTGTTCTTTTAATAGGTATTTTCGGTCAAAGCTGCAGTTGTCTCTATCGCGCTCTGCGGTTCGTGTTCGGGCATCGCGCGACAGCAATAGATTTTACAAATACCTAATTTTCAATTCTCTAGCCCGTGGTATTTCCTCTTAAATTGGACCCGCAGAGCACTGTAGGTATGCTCGTTGCGTGTAGTTAGTATTAATTTAGCATTAGATGAGTACAATAGGTTCAATAGGTTTAGGATAGGTATAGGTACAGCTCTTAGGGGCTAAATGAATGTTTACAAATTATTTATAGGTACCAAAAAGCATTTTTTTAAATTTGGTCTCTCTCTCTCTCTGTTTGTTCCGGCCTATCTCGGAATCGTCTGATCTAATTTTATGTCTTTTAAAATATGAATTATTATAATTTGTTTACAGGTGTCGGCGGTGGTCTTGGTCTAGGACGTTAAAAGATCGAAATAAAGGTATGTGATTTATTCCTTGCACTCCTTGAATATGCCGTGTAGAGCCGGCCGCGAATAGCACATAGCACCACCTAGGGTTGCCAACTCTCCCGGAATTCCGGGATTCTCCCGGAAAAAGGACATAAGATTTTATAATCTCCCGGCTCTAGGAATGCAGCTAAAATCTCTCGGATTTTCGGTAGCGATCTTTGACTTATTGTGGCACGAATTCGGCTGAATTAAACGCATGTAAAATCTGAATTTCAAATACACTTGTAAATAATTCTATGTTTTTCTTTCTCAAAAGGTACAAAAAGCTGCACTCAGTGTAAAAATACAACTTTAAATAAAAAGTAGGTAATTTGATGTTTTTTTTTACCTCCCGGATTTCTGATCAACTGAGTTGGCAACCCTAGCACCACCCCATTGTGGGTGTCGTAGAAGGCGACAGAGGGATATTGACCAGAGGATGGGCAGCAGGGTCCTTCTGAGTACCATAACAACTACTGCGATCGCCAACATGCATCGGCCAAGCATGACGATTACGACTGAACCCTTCCTTGGGGTAGATCTATGCCCAGCAGTGGGCATCTAAAGGTTGACATTATAATTAGATCATCATCTGCGTAGCCTTTTCCCAACTATATTGGGGTCGGCTTCCAGTCTACCCGGATGCAGCTGAATACCAGTGTTTTACATGGAGCGACTGCCTATCTGACCTCCACAACCCTGTTACTGGGTAACACGAAACCCCTTAGGTAAGACTAATTGTCAGACTTTCTGGCTTCTATTATCCATAACGACTGTCAAAGATCTACGAATGATAGCTGGGACCAACTTTACGTGCTTTCCGAGGCACGGAGGGAACTCGGTATGAATGGATGGTCACCCATCCACAGACCGACGTAGCTTAACCTTAGACCGATCCATCTATACGACTTTTATTTAGCTACGAGTTTCTCATAACATGATACTTAGATGATTCCTTATAATAACAGCAATGCATTTGCTCTGTTCCTGCCAAAGTGCCAATAAATAGACAAAGTTTTCTTCAACTGTTTTAAGCGTATTTTTTTTCAACTTGCTCCTCAACAACTCCTGTAGTCTTGTGGTTGCAACCGCGTCTGCTGAGGTTGCGCAAAAAGTGTCAGGTATTCGGTTTTTCCATTACGAATTTCTCAGTAACCAGTTCAGAGTTCGGACGTTGGTAACACCGCCGTGCCTGTATAGGTAAGGATGGCGTGTGTATTGTTGCAAAAATTAATAGGTGAATGTACCAGCAATGTACTTAAATGTACCTTTAATGAAATTCAATGTTCCACCATAAAACAATAATAATTATAAAAATAAAGTGAGCCGCGGACCTGACAGTCTGAATGGCGGATGAAAACACTGCCCTTTGACCGTGATTCGACCTAAAGGTCGACGATAAAATTTAGACCTTATCTGTGATTCAACCTATAGGTTGACATTGTTGACAATATTTCTTCGGGGATAATAAGTGACATTAAATATTCTACGTAGTTGCTATGTGCATGTAATGAACATTGAATTTCATTAAACGTACATTCAAGTACATTGCTGGTACATTCACATATAAATGACAATGCCAGATCCTGCCCCACCCATGTACAGAAAAGTAATGAATATAGAACCTTTCTATAGTAAATTGTTTTTCTTTAGAACTTGCGGATTACGAAATACGTACCCACAAAATACAAACTCATTTTACCTAAAATATAATTTAACCTATTATCAATGTCATTATTGTTTTTAGATTCAAACGGAAACCGCAAGTTCTACAGTCACTAAGACAAATGTTTAGTTATCAGCAATAAATAAACAGTAAGATGCTATAATATATTGCACATGACTTTAATTGAGTGGGGCAAAGTTTAATAGAGTTTCTGGCATTGTCCTTTTTGCAACAATACACCCGCCGTCCTTACCTACACTCGGAAAGCCGTTGGTCCTGCGCTTGATCTCTCTCCGGTCGTGTCTGATTGCCGTTCCACCGCACTATGAGAGTGAGAAAAGAGGCAGTGTACTAGTGATTACTAAATATTTCCGTTCCATTGAAGGCCGGGCCAGACTGTTATAAACAAGCTTCCAACGGGGGTCACCTTGGGGGGAGGCTTGTGGAGCCCACGGTCTGTGTTTGCGTCCACACTGGTTTACAACAAGGCTCCCACCTCAGTGTGTTGTCGACTCTTTGTTTACAACGGCTGTATCCACACGCGGTTTACAACGCGTGTCCGTCCACAGAGGTTGTTGAAGGTCAAACGATTTTTTGTTGCAAACAAGTGTTTACACTGTTGTAAACCGGTGGAGGCTGATGTGGAGGGCTTGTTTACAACAGTCTGGCCGGGGTTTGATTCTGGCTGCCATAAAAAGATACATGAAGCCTTGCCGGTATAGAATCCATAACCTCACTTTAGACCATAACGAGGATTGACTAAGTCATTATCATCTGCCAAGCCTTTTCCCAACTATGTTGGGTCGGCTTCCAGTCTAACCGGATGCAGCTGAATACCAGTGTTTTACATGGAGCGACTGCCTATCGGACCTCCACAACCCAGTTACTCACGATACCCCGTAACACTGGTTGTCAGACTTCCTGGCTTCTAACTGCCCATAACGACTGCCAAAGATCTATGAATGACAACTGGGACAAGTACCTACTTAATATTATTATTTTGTTTCAGACTCCCGAGCTGAACCTAAAGTATATTAATATTAAGTTTTAGAATAATCTAGCTTTAAGAAAATCTTGTATAATTTTACCAGCATTTTATTACGATTAGTAAAATAAATAAAAAAACGTTTGTAAAACATTATATTTGTTTCTTTTTTTCGTGTTGAATTATCTGTATTTTTCCCGGATTCTACGGATTATTCTCTATTTTTTGAAGTGGTGTACATAGACTGGGCCCATTATGAAACATGTCCTTTGACAAGTTGTTGTAACTTGATGTTACAAAATACTTTTTTTCTGTACTTCACCGGACGACCTCCTTCAGAAAGAGTTTTACTACTACAAGTTCTAGAACTAAAATGGAAATCTATACAATAAATAAAATTGAAGTGTTTTTAATGTCAAAATAACTGTTTGTAATGTCAAAATAACGGCTTTTCACAAAATGCATGAAACTACATAGGTATACAGCGTGTTACCGAAAGGCTATTTATACATACAAAAGGTGTGAACAGTGTAGTCAGGGTTGCCAACTCTTGGATGGTCAAATATAGTAGTTCTAAAAGTTTTACCCTTAAAAATATAGTAAATAACGAAAAGATGAAAAAAAAATAGTAGGTTCCAAAAATTAGGTAGGTACTTTATTTTTTTGAAGTTTTTTTTTGTGAATTATTGAATCCAGAATCGTTAAAAATAGGTATTGACGTTTTGTTTTACGCTTTCGAAAAACGAATATTATTGCTAAGAGTTTGATGCCTTTAAAATATAGTAGTATCGCATACTATATTCTTTTTTCAAAAATATAGTAGTCGGGCCTCTAATATAGTAGGATACTATATTATATAGTAGGGTTGGCAACCCTAAGTACTACACTTAGGGTTGCCAACCCTACTATATAATATAGTATCCTAATACCTATCCGGTTTAGAATATCAAAACTTATATCAAAATCAATTTTTAAAGTTTTTGTGTCTGTCTGTTCCGGCAAATTACTGAAACGGTAACATAAGCTACTTTAATTGTAGAAAAAAAAACAGGGTTCCGCAAAGGAAAAACAAAACTCCCACTGATAACCTACTGTCAATGTGTGAATGACGAAATTATAAAAATAGCAGACATGGCCCCCTGGTCTTCGGTAAAAAAAGAATATAAAGTTTTTAAAACATCTCATATTCTTTATTTTTAACATTCAACTTTAATATATTCTCTTCTTCTTCTTCTTCCTAACCCTGAGAGAAGGGTGGGCCACCATTGGTTGGTAAGTAGTAGACACCTTGTGCTCTGAAAAATAAAATAAAAATCATTTAATTTGATGGTATTTTTCAATGGGTTAAAAGTACCTACTTCACGAACCCAAATATGAAAAAAATAACCCTTGAGTTTTCGTGTTACCATATCCTATTGGATTTGGATGATAAGAAGTACATAAGAACAGTAAAGCGAAAAATAAAAAATCTTTTTTTTATTTCCGAAATTAAAGTAATTTTTTTCCATTGTAGATTTTCACGTCAGTTGTCTTTTAAAAAGGGCGGCTGTACATTTTCGTTCATTTTCATATTCCATAATAAAAGTTTATAAGTGGTTAGTCAAAGTCAAATAATTTATTTCAATTAGTCCATTATAACGCGATTTGAATGTCAAATGCTCAGATTATGAAACGGCAGATAGACTGCGCAGAACATTGAGAGTGAAACCAAAAAAGCAAATACAAATTCAAAAGCGAATACCTACAACGCGCTTCGTGTTGTACTGACACGAGTCACTATAGCACGAAACGCTGCATCGTTAACAAAAACAAATAAGAATACAAATACAAATTCAAAAGCGGAATACAATCACAAGATTGAAGGTATTCGCTTTTGAGTTTGTATTTGCTTTTTTGGCTTCACTCTCAGTGTTCCGCGCGGTCTATCTGCCTTTTGTTTCATAATCTGAGGTCAAATGAGAAAAAAATGATTCTAGTTGCCCATTCCAAAAGGTAGTTATGATTAAAAGGTACAGTCGCCAGCACAGGAAGCCATACCAAACAGTCAAAGAATCATGGCGAGATCCATACATTAATTTGTATGAAAAAAAAAACATTTCCGAGGGTTCAACATAATTTTCCAATGTGGAGAATACATTACCAGGAGTAGATTGATATACTTAGCATATTTTGAAACCTCCGCATAATTAAAATATTTCGAAATGAAAATAACACTTTTTCCTTTATTTCCTTGCCTATTTTGTGTTTATAATAAAAAGATAGTGACAATTGACATTGAAAGATCTATCAAATTAGAAGACAAGTGATGTGACAAGTGTGTGGAAAAAATAATCATTATTTATGACATTATTTCCCATAAAACGATGCAATTTCAGTATAAGAACTAAGCTGCCAGTGTTACTGTTACTGTCAGCCGCCGTTTCGTTCTGAAATAATGATATTTTCGTTAAACTATTTACCTTTAACATCGATTTTTATTGCGGGGGTTTATAAATATTGTAAATGCCTGAATATACTCTTTAAGTACCCAAGAGTATAAGAATTAGAATTTCAACTTCTCTAAACATCATTATTTTTTTGTACAAATCCTGCCATAACCCTTTTCCCAATTGAATATGAACTTTGGAATTAAATTGAAAATCTATCAAAGAAAGGAGTTGTTTCTAAATGTATGGAGCCTGGGCCCAGTCCTTATACACCATACTTCATAATAGGGAAACACATTTTAAATAGATCTCATCTGTCCAATTACTTTAAAATAGCTTTGTGAGCAGGTAAAACACAAGAAATTGCATTTGAAATTGCAACACACAACAAAAAAACAGTCATGGCGGTAAGCTGTCATTTTGATTGATTAATGAAGTTTGACATTTATAATTCTGATTTTCTTTGATTTGTGAATAGCCAGATAAAAGGATGGGAAAGAACGGTGTTAAATACAAAAAAAACCAAAGGGAGGTTGTTATAAAGTACTCCAGACACTACAAACAAAACGAGACGAAAGTGACACTGTTGTGACAGCTGACAGTTCTCTTTCTATGATCAATGGTCGATCTATGGTTTATAGAGTAGCTGAATCTGAGTGACGCCATGTTGAAAATCCATAAAAAATATTGTTAAATATCAATTTACTACCACAACAGTATACATTTAAATGATACTGTTGTTAAATGTTGGTAATTTAAATTTTTATCTTTTTTGTAAGTGGTGTACATAGACTGGGCCCATTATGAAACATGTCTTTTAACAGATTGTTGTAGCTTGTTGTACTGGCGTGTCTGTACATTTATTTTCATTTTAGAAAGAATAAAGCAGATTTTTTTATGCCGCCATTTTCTAATTCTTACCCGGGCTTAGGTGACACGCCTCCCATGGCCAATGTTTCAGGGAGAGTACAGTTAGATGCTAGAGCTGCTTGGAGGTTCTCACACTTTCGTCCTGTGAAGCCACCAGTACGTAGAGATTCTGCCAAATAAAAGTAGGCCCTGTGGAACAAATACAGAGAGTATGTGAAGGAAGACAATATAACTTGTGCTGTCAGGAGCAATTATTACTTTTGAATGACTGACGCGAAAATGTAAAAAACAATATAGGGAACATGGTCCAAGCTACCGGGTCAGGGCTCCCGAGAGAGAAACCTCCTGACAATGCGGGCCGTGTCCAAAAGTACTGCCTTCTGACCCCTATAGGTCGCCCCAGGGCGGAGAACATCCATGAAGATTTTCCACCACGGAACAAAAACAAAATTGGTTGTCTGTAAAGTCGGTTTACCGACGATAGTTGAACGTGACAACGCGAAAGAATCATTACCTTTATCGCTGTAATTATCGTTGCTATAAACAATTGACACCACATTCACTTTTCACTTGGAACGCCTCAGAGCGAGGTAACGCCGCAGAGCGAGGTAACGCCGCATGACGTCATGTAACGCCGCATGACGTCATGTTTTTTCGTGCGTGCAGCCGGCTCTATCGAATTATAAGACGTTGTCACGTCAAAAAGGCTCTATTGGCTGTTACGACATTCGGCACAATAATCACGTCCCACATGTCGGTAACTTTGCGGGCCAAGTCAAGATACTTGATCGACTTATCTTTCTGGCCTTCAAGAAGTTCATGTCATTCATGTTATCATTTTTATTATTATCCGGCCTTAGTATATAGCCTAGCCTAGGCTACTACTACTAGCTTCTTGAGGAGCTCATAGCTAAGTTAAGAGGAAACACAAGGGCCGTTTTTCCATACAAACTTAGTCCCCTGTTTCCTCCCTGGATAATGCCAGTAGATCAATTTTTTTTTAAATATCCATGGCTACTATTGGCATGTCCCTATGTTTTCCTTTTTCTCATAAATTTATTATTAAAAGATATATGAATATTCAAAAACCTAAAAAAATGGCATGATTTTCCGCTGTGTTCAAACATTCAGAAAACAAATTTGACTTGATTATATAAAAAATAGAAAACATAGGAACACCGCAAAAGCCTTTCTTTATTTTTTAATGAAAAAAGCAGTTAAATCGGTTAAGTTTTGGAGAAGAAATCAGGGGACTAGGTACGAATCATTGATTTTGTGTACTTTTAATAGGTATTTTCGGTCAAAGCTGCAGTTGTCTCTATCGCGCTCTGCGGTTCGTGTTCGGGCATCGCGCGACAGCAATAGATTTTACAAATACCTAATTTTCAATTCTCTAGCCCGTGGTATTTCCTCTTAAAGCTCTACAGATTGATCGGTCGGTTTGTGGATGGGTGACCATCATTTCATACCTAGTTTCCTCCGTGCCTCTGAAAGCACGTAAAGCCGTTGGTCCCGGCTGTCATTCGTAGATTAAAATTCAAACAACAACTCGCATCTCACATCGCTATTCACTCTCACTTCGCATAAGGTTCAAAATGACCTTGATATATGTGTAGCGACATCTATCGCACATGAAGCATACTACAACCGACGTTTCCTAGATCGCGCAAGCAGAGTTATCCGCGACATTAGGATATATACCAAATCCCGACTACAACAGTCAGGCAGTAGCCCACCAGACACAACACCCGTCTGGTCGGAGGATTCTCCCTTTTTTATGGAGGATGAGGAACTTTACACTCAGTTCCTCATACCTCTAAATATGTATTTGACACTTTGAATCAGGTTCGAGTGCGAAGTGAGCGTCGAAGTGACGGGGCAATTACCTTACAGAATGCCACTTCTTACGTCATCTCATACTTTATCTGTCCAAATCTCTCTGTCAATTTAGTTCAACTCACTGACACGCTCGCAAGGGTGGTGCTAGTGTGAATTGGAATTAAACCGAGTTTTTAGAATGCCAAGCAAGAAACTCACAGCGGATTCAGATTCGTAGTTTAGAATGAGATCTTACAGAATCACACCCCAGAAGTCAGAAAGTCTGACAACCAGTCTTATCAAGAGGTATCGTGTTACCCAGTAACTGTGTTGTGGAGGTCCGATAGGCAGTCGCTCCATGTAAAACACTGGTATTCAGCTGCATCCGGTTAGACTGAAAGCCGACCCTAATATAGTTGGGAAAAGGCGACGCAGATTATGAGTATGCCGTATTTGGTCAATAGTACAGACATGAAACGAATCGCAAGCCCGCCATTATCGAGAACACGTGATCTACCACTACTTTTGGCGCGCTTCTACAGAGTCGTGATGTTTTCAGCCCACAGCGAGGAAGACCTTCAGAATCCAGTGTCTGATCGCATCGGAGCTAATACGTCCCGGAACTGTACTCGATTCGTTGTGTTTAAGTGTTACTATGTCTATTTTAATTTGAGTCTGTGTTTATTTTAAATTGAGTTCATGCTAAATTGTGGTTTTAATAAACGCCGTGTATTGTACCCAGTGTTGGGCAAAATTTAGTTTGATTGATGATTGATGATTAAGATTAAATTATTTATTCATGACTAATGAATAATGACTAAAAAAAAATCAATCATGTGTCGTGATTGAAGATTAATTAGTGTTAGTGTTAGTTATTAAATCATGACTAAAATTTTAATGACTAACTAAAAATAATAAATAAAATTACGCTTTTCAAGTCAACACTCTATGAATGTTGATTTGTTTATCACAGGTTTTAATTAAAGCTATGGTAATAAAAAAATGAAAGACAAGTTTTACAACAGAATCAGTTTAATTTTTTAATTTACATGCTGGTAGAAAGTGAATAGACACATTTTCAATAATTAAGTTTGGGCTAATTAAGTTTTCCACGTATCCGTAATGAGACGCACAGTTCAAAAATCGTCCGTTCCTTATTTACTTTAAGTTTTTTACAATAGTAGCAAGTATTAATCTAAAAAAAAGGTGAAGAAAAACAGATTTTATAAATAATGGACTTATTCTCTATCAGTCAACTTAAGGTGGTGATCAGTTATAGTTTTATAGATGTGTTCAATTAAACTAAAATAGAGTCACCTAACTTAGTTTTTTTAGTTTAATCATCAAACAAAAATGATGATTGAATGACTGATGACTAATTTATTTAATCGTGATTATGATTATTATTTTTATTCATGATTAAATCAATCATGACTAAATAAGTCATCACTAAATTAGTCATGAATAATCAATTGATTGAAAAAATTAGTTGATTGACCCAACACTGATTGTACCCTATACCCAGTGTGTTTGCATTATTATTAATTATTAATTCGGTCATCATGTGGGCAGAAGTTGGGTTTCTGGGTATAGGGTACAATACACGGCGTTTATTAAAACCACAATTTAGCAATTTAAAATAAACACAGACTCAAATTAAAATAGACATAGTAACACTTAAACACAACGAATCGAGTACAGTTCCGGGACGTCTTAGCTCCGATGCGATCAGACACTGGATTCTTAATGTTCTGCTCGCTGTGAGCTGAAAACATCACGACCTTGTAGAAGCGCGCTAAAAGTAGTGGTAGATCACGTGTTCTCGATAATGGCGGGCTTGCGATTCGTTTCATGCCTGTACTATTGACCGGATACAACATACTCATCATCAGCCTAGCCTTTTCCCAACTATATTGGGGTCGGCTTCCAGTCTAACCGGATGCAGCTGAATACCAGTGTTTTACATGGAGCGACTGCCTATCGGACCTCCACAGCCCAGTTACTGGGTAACACGATACCCCTTGACAAGACTGGTTGTCAGACTTTCTGACTTCTGACCACCCTTAACGACTGCCAAAGATCTCCAAATGACAATCGGGACCAACGGCTTTAAGTGCTTTCCGAGGTACGGAGGGAAGAGGGCAGAGTTTTCCTTTGCAGCCACATAAAAAGCGTTACCTTTCATGATCGCAGCCACCAGTCGAACAGCCCGGCATGCCGACTCCTCCATTAGGATAGAAGTCCACCTGTCCCAGAGGCTCCACAAATCCTGCCTGACCAACATTTGTGTGAATAACTTCTGTGTAGTTTCCATCTGTGGCGGTGAACTTGTTCTCATTGTTGTCCCATCCGGGGCCTGCGGGATCCAGACCTGGGGAAGACAGCAGGATAGTCAACGTATATTAAAAAAACCGCACAAGTACGAGTCGGGCTCGCCCACCGAGGATTCCGAACAAATTCCGTGATTTGGTCACTCATACAATTACGACCGCGCATACCTCGACGATTTATTTATTTATTTATTGAATACAAATATTACGATACGACGACGATCGTTGGTCGTCGTCGTAAATCGTCATTTACGATTTTTTTTTAATTGATTGATTACAGTACTTTAAATAAAGACTATATTTTATATGATTCAATTACAAATGTATAGTTTCAGAGTTTTCCCTGTACTTGTATTATAAGACGATATTTATTTATTTTTATTTATTTAATATTAAGTACTTACTAAGTTTTTCCATTATATTAAAACAAGGCACACAATTAGACCTCTGGGGTCTGTCTTAGCGTGCCATGGCCTGAGATTAGATCAACGCGCTAATTAACAATTAAGTTTTAATCAAGTTAATATAATGATTTTTTAGCTTATACTTTATGTTTTTATTGTTTAGTGAATCTCTAATGTCAACAGGTATTTGATTAAGTAGATTGGGTATAGTGAACGAAGCGGTACGCCTACCATAAAAGTTATTTTTACGTGGCACTTGAAATAACTTTAATTTGGCTTGTCGTGTATTCACGTCATAATTAACAGGAATCCGAATGTCTCTGTTATCAAAATGTTCAATGAGGAACAGATACTCAGCATATTATATTACCTACCAAATTTCATAGTTCTAGGCCAACGGGAAGTGCCCTATAAATGTTGATTCCCTTGAGAGTGTCGAAATATACTTTTTTTTTGGCAGAAACGATCGTAACTATCTTTTTTCACGTTAACTTAGAAGTTTGACTTTTTCACAGCTTCAAGGGACTTGAGAATATGGTTTTAATTTCAACTCGATACCTCCACGCGTTCCCGAGATAAAGGGTCTTGACAGATAGACGGACAGACAACAAAGTGATCCTTTAAGGGTTCCGTTTTTTTCTTTTGAGTTTCGTAACCCTAAAAACCAACGATAACTGAACCAGACTAAAAAAAAACAATTGCATTGGATATGTGAATCATTAATCAATTATGCATGAATCTGTTATTTAAAGAATGAAATATTAAAGAAAGAAAGAACAGTTTATTTGTAAAGGTGCAAACATATTATATAATTATGTCGTATCCGGTCAATAGTATGAACGTGAAACGGAAAGACAATAAATAGTCTATGGTGAAACGACGAATCGCAAGCCGCCATTGTTGAGAACACGTGATCAACCAACACCATTTTGGCGCGCTTCTACAGAGTCGTGATGTTTTCAGCTCACAGCGAGGAAGACATTCAGAATCCTGTGTGACCTGTGTCTGATCGCAACGGAGCTAATACGTCCCGAAACTGTACTTACGATTCGTTGTTGAAGTAAAGTGTCTATGTTTAAGTGAACCTATGTCTATGCTAATTATAGTGTATGAGTTAATTTCAAATTAATTGTGGTTTTAATAAACGCCGTGTACTGTACCCTATACCCAGTGTGTTTTCATTGCACGAAACCCATATTCTGCCCACATAATGACTTAATCTAACGGACTACACCCTGACTGATCCGACATATAACATAATATGTTATTAAACGCTGACATGTAACATGTTTCAGTAATGTGGAGACGGAATGTTATATAACATACATAATTTGGGTAGAGTAGGTAGGTAAAATGTATTTGTGTATGTATATCAGCTGTGTAACACCCATAGTACTGGGTATGCCTAGTCCCTGTCTATTTTGAAGTTCAAGATCAAAAGTGCCTTTTAGTGGTCTCATTAAAATAAATGATTTGACTTTGACTCTGACTCTGACCTTGACTTTAATTGATCTTGCATATTGTCGTTGATACTGCAATTCCGTAACTAATATTCTTAAATACCGCGAATGTACACTTTCAATAATTTGACATAAGGTCGAAATTTGCGGTATTTCACAATTTTACTTACGCGGAATCGGAGTATCAACGACGATAATAGGTTTTGTTTAAACATAATAGGGTGTGTGAGTGTGAAGTGTGACTTTGTTTGTGTGTATGTGTGAGTGTAAAGTGTACTAATCTCAGTTAGAGATGATCATTAAAAGTTATAACGCTTAATTTAACAGAATATTTTTTTTTAACATTTAACTTCATTAATAATAACTGAGATTTCCGTTAAAAGTTATAACAACGAACCTCTTCGAATTGGGCGAGCAATATCATTGTTTTTTTTAACACCCTCTAGTGGCTCGCGTGTAAGTTCATTCTAAAAGTTATATTACAAGTGTTTGCAGATGGCGTTGTTCTTAATGCAAGCGGTTATGATCGAAATAAAGCAAAGATTGTTTGAAATGCAATTGAAAATTGCCTGGCAAAAAAAATAACGGTAACACACGTTAAAAGTTGTTCATAGAATTGTAAGTCTTAAGCTATGGAAATAGTATTCCTTTTTGGTTGAAAACTGAAAATAACTCTTAACGTATGTTGTCAATATAACATTTAATACAAGATGGCGTGGTTCCTAATGTAAGCGATTATGGTCATTATAAAGTCTTGATTGTTTGAATTGTAATTGAAAGTTGCCTGGCAAAAAAAATAACTTTAAACACACGTTAAAACTTATTCATAGAATTGTAAATCTTATGCTATGGTAATAGTATCAGTTTTTGGTTGAAAACTTAAAACAACTTTTAATGTTTGATTGTCAATGTCAATTTATTTCCTGCAAATTTTATTCTGGGATTCGTTGATTGTGTTCATGAGTGTCTGTGATTGTGAGATACCTGTGTTATTATTATGACTTCAAGACGTATTAATGCCGTAATTTGGAACTCGTACCACCAATAACCAACGGAACATGTTTAAACATTTAGGATTTCATAAAAAATAACAAGACACGGGTCGTGTTAAAAATAATGAACTTCTTAACAGTTATATTTTTAACTTTTAATTTAACATGTTATTTTTATTTAACTTTTAACTTTTAACCATTAATATTATTTAACGTTTAATCACATCATTGATCTCAGTATAGTCACAAAATATTAGAGGGTACAGAAGGACCGCTCTCGCCATCTTCAAAAATAATTACCTAAACTTGCCAGACTCACTAGGGCTGCTACTGTATTGACTCTGTAGGTTTTATTTGTGACAATATGAAATTTTATTGACACTGGTTGGAACTCTTTGCATTTTTTTTATAACAATTTTTTTCTGTTCGTCATGAAATGTCAATGTCTCTCATTTATTCATTTAGACAAAACGTGACAGTTGAGCCTGAAATCTGCTTGAAACTGCTTGAGATTGCCTATAAACGTAATGTCAATGTGTGCGTGAGTAAAATGGCGGTTTGTTCTGAGTGGTCTCTCTGCTCGTACTTTGTGGTATAGTTGGGAAAAGGCTAGGCAGATGAAAAGATACTTACTAGTAACATAATCAGCCACTCCACCAAGGTTCCTGCCGACAACACCAGATTGTTGGCCTCCAAGACTGAACCCAGTGACGTGGTATTTTGTAGGATCAGCTCCGGTCACTTCATTCAACCAAGTGATGAACCTCGCTACTCCTTCACCTGAAGAAATAATAATAAATATTAACCCACCAGCCAAGCCAACACCAGCCTACAATTGTAAATATTAATACCAGCCTATAATTGTAAATATTAATACCAGCCTATAATTGTAAACATGAATACCAGCCTATAATTGTAAATATTAATACCAGCCTATAATTGTAAATATTAATACCAGCCTATTACCTGAAGTAACAGTGTTTCTGACAGCTGCCAAATAGTTGATAGTACATGCGCCTGAGCACCAGTCTACCACAATCACATTCATGTCTTCAGCGGCCAGAAAAGCTGAGAAAAAAAAACAAATGAGTGCCATAGTACTCACGAGGATTGAAGTGAGCGAAATATAATATAGGTACGGTACGGTAGGTATAGGTGGTGGTAGTATGTGAAAAAACAAAAATTTGCAAAATTGGTCCAGCCGGTCAAGACTGGTACTGATACAAATTAATACAAGTCTTGGCCGGTTGGAAAAAACTAAGAAAGTTGTGCAGAACATTAAAAAAATCAACAAAAACCAAACAGTTATACATAGACAACTTATTAATTTCTTAAATTTTTGGAGGATTGGCACAATTAGTGTCGGTAGGGTAGGTAAGGTAGGTAGATAGGGATAGGACGTCTGTCGGGTCAGCTAGTGAATATATAATATGATACCAACAAATCTCAAGATCTTACATAATGGCTCTCTCGTGAGAAGCACAGAGTGTGGAGAAGCTCCGTCTAACTGGAACCATACCCGTGTGTAAGCTACCACAGACAATCTATCTAAATATTCAGTTATTGGGCCGTTAAGAAGACCTAGAAACTTCTGTGCTTTATTTTTGATCTCCGTGAATATGTTTGCCTCCTCCTGCCTACACATTAACGGAAAAGCGGTATTGATGAGCTGATTCCCGAAATTAACGGAAATTTGTACGGCTCCAGTGACGCATGGTTTGTGGGTTCCACATGCTGACATGCCACTTCGAGTTAATGTGCTTTCATCTGTCCAAAACACCTCTGATAAAAAACGTTGGTCTTGAATGATTTTTTCCAGTACCCAGTGGCAGTGAGACTCTCTAATCGGCTTATCACGGGGCAGCAGCGCCTGCACCTTTGCATATTTATAAGGTTGTCGTTTTCCTTTTCAGCACTCGATGTATTGTTCTATGGCTCATTCTAAACACACACCCAGCTTCGGTTCCAATCGAAATGTTCCAAAACTCGTTGTTCAAAAGAGGATGGAACGTGACGCGGAGCCTCCTCCTTCATGAGTGTTGGGTACTATGTGCTGATTTTCCCTGATCCTTTGGACAGCGTCCAGGATTGTCCGGCAACTAGTAGGGCAGACGTGAGTTGCGCCGTATCTCTCACGATTTGTACGTAAAGGTAGGGCTGAATTTTGGCTGCATTCGCCATAAAATAATACCACGTCTGTAAACTCTGCAGTACTGTAAAAATACTGTCGTCTTAGCGTTGGCATTTTGATAAAAAGACACACGTGTACACCAAAATGTAAACACCGTAAACTTAAAAACACAATTTACACACAAAGTGAAGTAGCTATTAAACTAATATGTGTCCATTCCACTGTAAAATAAATATTTAACTAAAGTATGTATAATACATTAGTAATTGCAATTTGTATTTATGCGATGCGATGCGATTTAAGCAAGCAATGCGATTATTATTGCCAATTTTCCATGGACTAATATTATATATTATATTATAGGTACTACTACCGAAGACTACTACTGATTAATGTGAAAATTGCGATCACAGAGAGTTGCGATTGCGGTTGCGCAGCACTCGCCTTAGAAGAAGAAGAAATTTTTGACATTTTGACAAATTGACAGTGTTCAGTGTTGCCCAATCAGAAATCCAGAAAATGCTAAAAAAATATCAAAGTTTACGAGAAATGCTAAAATAAAGATGCTTAAAAAATCTCACTGCTATGCCGTTTAATTTTGTTTGTCCTGTGGTGTCTTCTGATATGTTCCGTATTCTGAGACTTCAAAAAATAGTTTTGTCAACATGGGTATTATTGCACCGCTTGGGTCATAAACTCATAATGTACCCACCCGTGCTTTTTACATTACATTACCGCACTAGTGCGGTAAATCTTAGTCCAAGACACGTTTTTTAGCTAGACTTCACTTTCACTTGAACATATCCAAGCGATTTGATTTGAATTTGGTTCCCTAATTTATTATTACTTTAACCATAATTTAAAATTTGCGCTCGGAGGACAGAGATTTTCAATTATTTTCTAGATAAAGACGCCGAGTACAGTATAAGGACGTATTATAGAGATGGTAGCATTGCTGGGAGAAGTGTGTTGTCTTGCAAGGATAAGTATGTAATAAAATAAAATACAAAAAGTGTCAAAAAGTATACATTAAGCTAAATGGATTTCTTGTTAGTATGCTAAAGTAGTTGGAAATATGCTAGATTTAGCCATAAAAATACTAAATTGGCAGCACTGATCTCTGCGAAAAGCACTGTACACATTATCACCTTTTTTTTTTGGTTCGCGGTGGAAAGAAAAGAAAGAAAGAAAACAACGTTTGACACACACCATGTGCACACAAAAACAATAAAAAAAAGGTAAAAAAAAAACACAGAAATAAATAAAAAACATTATTGTGTGCCCCACGACTGCGCCAAACAGGCCCAGTTCAGTAAATTAAAATAAAAAAAAAAACAAAACCATAAATAGGTCAATTGGCCTTTGTGTATTATTACGGAAGTACCTAATCTTATAATTATATAAAAAACTTCTGTGCGTGTGTATGAAAGTGAACTCCTCCTAAACGGCTGGACCGATTTTGATGATCTGTTTTGTGTGTATTCCAGTGGATTTGAAAATGGTTTAGATTCACAATTGAACCCGGTAGGTGGCGCAATAGTCGGGTTTTTTTTTTATTTTCAGGGCAGGACAACGTATGCCGAGCCCGCTAGTGTACTATAAGTATTGCTGTGAAACATTCAATGTGGATATTTAAAATTATATCACACACATCCTCATGGACTTCCTCCATCGTGGGGTTGCCGGATGAGCATACCTACCGGTTTCTTACCGGCTAAAACCACCACGGTGTGACATCTCTACCTATGGCCGGGCCTATGTGGGATTCGCATTTAAAGCATTCGCCTCTCCACCGATAGGCGTTGAATGTGTCCGAATCTTTCCAATTTCGTTCACTCAAATCAAATTCGTCGTCGCAACATGTAGGTAACGCGACAAAAGGGCAGAATATTCGACTATCCGGCCTCGAAGCTTGCTGAATATCCAGTATTCGGTATCCGGCCAAACATAATATCCGTTTCATCTCCACTTTAAAGTGTTACTTACCGGGAGTCATGACAGCATTGAAGTTATCCGTAGCACCCCCCAACCACCCATGAATTATGATGGCAGTTCTCTGAGTCGCGTTGAAGTTAGAAGACCATACGAGAGCTTCATTTCCTGGCACTAGTACTTGACTTACTGAAGGATTCCTCCTGCGAAAGAAAAAAATGTTGGCAACACCACATAGATGCTCCTTATTTGCCTAACCTTGTCCCAACTATGTTGGGTCAAGGAGAACATGGAGCGACTGCCTATCAGACCTCCACAACCCTGTTCCCACTGGGTACAAGATACCCCTTGGTAAAACTAGTTATTAGAGTTACTGGCTTCTGGCTACCCATAACGACTGTCAAAGATCTACGAACGACAGCTACTTAAACCTTACCACGAGATATCGTGTTACCCAGTAACAGTGTTGTGGAGGTCAGATAGGCAGCCGCTCCATGTAAAACACTGGTATTCACAATGATATTATATTAAACAGATATGTTATGAGCGCCCAATTTTGAAGATTCAAAAACGTCCTAATTGGGACGTATTGCCTTTAGTCTGCGTCACGCATGGCGACGAATAGTACGCTTTGTTAAAGCAGCTAAAAAAATAAAAAAATGCTATTTTGTGTATTTAGAAAGTGTACCAATTATGGTACCCTATTTAATAAAGCACAAGGGATCTCATACCACATGTAACTACGCAATATACATCGATTTGTTTATATATTTCAATTATTTTCCTAATATTCTTATATTTGGAGGTTAGAAAAAAGAAAGAAATGGAAGTACATTGTTTCACGTGAGTAAGACAAGGACGCGTTCACTCCGGACATAGAATAAAAGTACAGATGCGATATCGTAGGCAGTAAAGTCATTGTTTACCCACAGTTCTGTTTTTCTTTTTTCTAACCTTGTAATATTTAATCATTTTGTTTTATTCAATCATTTATATACCTAATTAGAAATTAAACAATATGACAACAGATATTTATTATCCTTTCTTCGTTAAGGTTATCCAATGAGATCTGGCTTCAAGAATGGATCGCATTTGTTCGTAAACAAAGAAATTAATTTTATTACAAAATAAATATTTTCTACTCTGTGTATTATTATAATTATATATTCTATTATACATTTAGTCCTGTTTATTAGTTGTTATAGGTACAAACCGCGTGTATAAATGTACTCGCGGTTTGTACCTTCTGTCTCGTTAAATTTTGCTAGTCTGTGATGCCAAGACGCAGTGATTGGTGGCCAGGATAATGCCCGTTTACATTCACGCGCAATTGACAACACTGTCTCTTTTTTTCTTGTTGGTTTTTTCAAGCCATCCCTTTTCAACATTTTGTCTTGTAGTGAATTGTAAAATGAATGAAAAGTGTAAATGTGTGCAGCCGCTGCTGCGCGGAACACTTTTTTCGTTTGTTTTGTGAGTGTATATCATATCTGTTTATTAGAATATCATTGGGTATTCAGCTGCATCCGGTTAGACTGGAAGCCGACCCCAATATAGTTGGGAAAAGGCTAGGCAGATGCTGTTGATATAGCGGCTATAGTACCTGATATACTCTCTGTGAAATTTTCAAGTATCTAACTATCTATTATGGTTCAAAAATACAGCCTTGTTACAGGCAGACAGACGGACAGACGGATGAATGATATAATAAATTCTAGCGACGTGGAATCTTGGCCTATTGTAACTATAGTTCTATTTTCTCTTATTTTTTTAACCGTTGGCCCACACTAGGAATTTTTCTTGTATCGTGTTTACAAACATATAAACTCACATATACTCACAACTACTAGGTCGATTCTGTAAAATTCAAACAACAACTCGCATCTCACATCGCTATTCACTCTCACTTCGCATAAGGTTATATATTTGACACTTTGAATGGGGTTCGAGTGCGAAGTGAGCGTCGAAGTGACGGGGAAATTAGCTTACAGAATGCCACTTCTTACGTCATCTCATCTTTTATTTGTCAAAATCTCCCTGCCAATTTAGTTCAACTCGCTGACACGCTCGCAAGGGTGGCGCTAGTGTAAATTTGAATTATCAACCGAGTTTTTAGAATGCCAATCAAGAAACTCACAGCGGATTCAGATTCGAAGTTTAGAATGAGGTCTTACAGAATCACACCCCAGGATCCGGAACAACTATGTGTAGGCAATAAGTACAAATATTTGTTACGTACATTGTGGAGGTCCGGTAGGCAGTCGCTCCATGTAAAACAACCCCGACTCCAACATAGTCAGAAAAAAGCTAGACAGAAGTGAAATAATACATTTCTAACCTTGTGAACAGATGGTATACATTCTGGGTGTCAGGGTTGTATCTGGCAGCTTCAGCAACATCGCTGATAGTTCCCCAGAGATCCACCAGATGGAGTTGACCGTCGGCGCCATACGCGTACTGATAACGTAATTGAGTGTCCAGCTTTCTGATGATTGGTTGGTGTGGAAGGGCTGGAAAGAAGCAAGCCAAAGAGATTTTAAAAATAATAGTATTATGTAGGTACTATTCCAAAGAAAATAGGCAAGGCAGCTCAATAGACATCGAAAAACTCGTCCACATCGCTGTCAACGGGACTTGGCTGGCAGCATTATTGCCACGTTGTATGGTATGATAATGCTGATTCTTTGAGCCAGGAATAGACCAGCGTTCAAGTCACATGAAGATTCGACAAGCCGCTTGGAGAATTGCCAAAAAACAAGAGGGGCAATCGTACCCCACGGCCCTGGGATTCCACCTTAATCGGATGAAACTTAGAGCTTGACTTTGATTTTGATTTAGCGGGACGTCAGACAGAGCAGTGAAGCTGTGTAGTGCCGGTCGCGAATAGCACCACCCCATTTTACCCGTGGGTGTCGTAGAAGACGACAGAGGGATATTGACCAGAGGATGGACAGCGCCGTCCTTCTGAGTACCATAACACCTACTGCGATCGCCATCGGCCAAGCATGGCGATCAAGGCTGAACTCCCTTTGGGGGAAACCTATGCCCAGCAGTGGGCGTCTAAAGGTTGACATGATGATTAAGTTTTCTATAGAAAACTTAACGGAATGAAATGCATATACAAACTTTAAAGTAATAAAATTATCTACAATTCCAAGAAAAAGGGAGGGGCGGCCACAAAGGGCGTAAAAAAACTCTTCCACATTGCTGTCAACGGGACACGTGCCCAACAGGCTGGCAGCATTACCACGTTGTATGGCAATACTGATTCTTTGACCCAAGAATAAACCAGCTTTCAAGTCACATGAAGATTCGACTAGCCGTTTCGCGAATTCCCGAAAAACCAGATGGGCAATCGAACCCCACGGAAAACATCAGGACGTCAGACAGAGCAGTGAAGCTGTGTAGTGCCGGCCGCGAATAGCACCACCCCATTTTTACCCGTGGGTGTCGTAGAAGGCGACAGAGGGATATTGATTAGAGAATTTGCAGCAGTGTCCTTCTGAGTACCATAACACCTACTGCGATCGGGCCCCACATGCATCGGCCAAGCATGGCGTTTACGGCTGAACCAGCACATACATAGACCAGCTTTCAATTGACATGAAGAACCGACCAGCCGCTTGGCGTATTCCCGAATAACAAGACGGGCAACCGGACCCCACGGCCCTGGGATTCCACCACAAACGGCTTAAACATATAGCTTGAGTTTGATTTTGGTTTAGAAGGACGTCAAACAGAGTAGTGGAGCTGTGTAGTGCCGGCCACGAATTGCACCACTCCATTTCTACCTGTGGATATCGTAGACGGCGACGGAGGGATATTGATCAGAGGATGGGCAGCAGCGTCCTTTTGTGTACCATCACCTATTGCGATCGCCAACATACATCACCCCAGCATTGCGATTACGACTGAATGAACCAGCACATAGAACAGCTTTCAAGTCACATGAAGAGTCGACCAGCCGCTTGGCGAATTCTCGAAAAACAAGAGGGGTAATCGGACCCCACAGCCCTAGAGTTTGGGCGCGTTTGTGGTGGTCTACAAACGGTTAAAACATATACTTAGATTGACTTTGATTTAAAGGGACGTTAACGCGAAGCATATAGGCAGTTGAGTCTTAAGAACAGGAACTCGTTTGGCACCCTTTTTAGTAAAAAAAAAGAAAATAAGTATAATTACCTGCCACTATAGCGACCACAATAAATAGAAGAGCTATCTGCTTCTCCATTTTAATAAACTGATTAAAACATTAATTAACAATCATCTTCATTTATATAACAATACTTATCTAATGTAGGTACGATAAAATAAATACTACTATAAATAATTGGATTATTTTTATCCTACAACTTTTTTACCTGACTGCCGAGAAGGGATTATCTATTCGCGATGAAAGAGAAATCGAAATACAAAAATGTTTACCACGGTAAGCACGGCAGATAATTCAAGACCTCTATTTACCTATCGGTGTGAATAAGAAGAAAAATAAGCTTAAGAAGAATATTTTACTAAGCCAAGACTTAACTAATCGAATTTACAAGGCAAACAAACAACGAATTTCAGAGTCACTATCACTATCATCTTTATCACTATAGATTATAAATCAAAGTCCCCTACCGCGCTGAATCCGTGTTCGTCTAATCTCAGAAATTCGTATTCTGTGTTTTTTAACCGACTTAAAAAAAAAGGAGGTTCTCAGTTCGACCCCCGTATGTTTGTATGTATGTATGTTTCTCCGCGATTATGTCCCGTTTGGCTGAACCGATTTTGATGCGATTTTCAGAAACGTGTTTGTTACATTCTAGAGAAGGTTTTGGTATACAACAAACAGAAATTTATTCAGCGCTTTTTGAAAAAAACAACAAGAGCCGAGAAGACGTTTTCGTTTATTTTTTTCCATCTTGCCATCTTTCCATCTTTGGAGGACTTTCAATCTCTGTTTTACCTGTGTTGCCGTCCCTTAATGGATTTGGGTGATAAAAAGGCACTAAAAAGTGGAAAATAAAAACTTTTTTCAAAAAACAACTAAAAAGTGATAAAAAACTTTAGCACAGAACACACATGACTTTAGTTTCGGAAGTCGGTGGCAATACAAAACAACAAACAGAACAAAGCCGAAGATTAAAAGTCCTCCAAAGATGGGAAGATTGAAGAAACGAAAACGTCTTCTCGGTTTTTGTTGTTTTTTAAAAAAAGCGTTAATAAATTTCTATTTGTATACTAAAACCTTCTCCAGAATGTAACAAACACTCTTCTGCAAAGCCGCATCAAAATCGGTTCTGGCTGAACCGATTTTGATGCGATTTTGCAGAAAAGTGTTTAACGGGAGATAACCGCGGACAAACATACATACATACAAACATACAGGTCGAACTGAGAACCTCCTTTTTTTTTTAAGTCTGTTAAGAAGGTGACTTATCGGTGGAGTTGCATTTGACCGCAACTCACTTGATCTTAAGTGATGATGCGGCCTAAGGTAGGGCACGCTTGCCTAGGATGAAGCGGTTCACTCGTGCCTTGAAGATACCCAGATTATACTTATCAGGGAACAGAGAGGCGTGCAGTGAATTCCACAGTCTAGCAGTTTGCACAACAGATGTGGAATCAAAGCGCTTGGTTCGAGACCGTGGAACTTCAACCGTCTAGCTGTGACGCTTCGCCGTATCTGCTGCTCGTATGATAATGGAATGGGGTTTTCTTTTTTTTTGGGACAAGCCCGCCACACTATTCCCTAACCACTGTAACTCCTGTAAGCCTGAATCAACAGTGGCGACCACCAGAAAAGCGCCAGAGCAATGAAGCTCGACGAGTTCCAGAGAAACGATTCAACTGTCTTGGATCCCGCAACGAAATTAATCAGAAAAGAACAGCGGAGGAGTAAGAAAAACATATTTTCCACTTTCCTCCAAATCAAGTAGGAGACAGAACAGAACTAGGCCAATAGGCACAAAGGGACGTTTACAACTGGGAGAAACCCAGTTGCTAAGCACCACGGATTATAATTGAATGGAATGGGGATGGGGGAATTAAGTTCAATTGTGTGAATTAAGTTAAGTGCACTTCCAAAGCACAACTATGCACGTGTGGATTTTCAAATGGTTTTCACCAATAAGTGTAGTTTTCATTGAGTTACAGCATACCTAATACAGTTTTCCGCGCGGAAAAAGAAGTAAGCACTGAAGTGAGTTTATACGGAATAGCATTGCTAGGGAAAATCTCCTGTGTCATTTACTCATAAGCACCAGTCATTTCCATCACATGTGCTTGATGGCCATTTTACAGTTAAACACAATAATAATATATTTAAAAAGTGGAAAAAAAAACTATTTTGAAAAAAGAGAACCGCCTTCAAAAAAGAAAACTTAAAAGTGATAAATAACTATAACACAGAACACACGACTTTAGTTTCGGAAGTCGGTGGCAATATAAAACAACAAACAGAACAAAGCCACTGACTTCCGAAACTAAAGTCATGTGTGTTCTGTGATAAAGTTATTTTAGTGACCCAAATTCATTAAGGAACGGGTTGCCGTTCCTTAATGAATTTGGATTTGGTTTTTTTTTTACTGAATATCTGTTTTAACTGTGTTGACAGTTAAAACAGAGATTGAAAGTCCTCCAAAGATAGAAACGAAAACGACTTCTTGATTTTTGTTGTTTATTTCAAAAAGCGCTAAATACATTTCTGTTTTTTGTATACTAAAACCTTCTCCAGAATGCAAACACTTTTCTGAAAACCGCTTCAAAATCGGTTCAGCCAAACGGGAGATAATCGCGGACAAACATACATACTAACATACGGGACGAACTGATAACCTACTTTTTTTTGAAGTCGGTTAAAAAGTAGGTTCGTCCTCATCATGTCAATCTTCCAGATGCTCACTGCTGGGCATAGGTCCTCCCCCAAGGAGGTTCAGCCGTAATCGCCACACTTGGCCGGTGCCTGTTGGCGATCGCAGTAGGTTAGTTAGGTGTTATAGTACTCAGAAGGACGCTGCTGCCCATCCTCTGGTCAATATCTCTCTGTCGCCGTCTACGACACCCACGGGTAGAAATGGAGTGCTTTTCGCGACCGACACCATACGGCTTCATTGCACTGTCTGTTTATCTATATGTTTCTAGCTATATGTTTGAGCCGTATGGGGTGGAACTTCAGGGCCGTGGGGTCCGATTGCCCATCTTATTTCTCGGGAATTCGTCAAGCGGCTGGTAGACTCCTCGTGTGACTAGAAAGCTGGTCTATTCTTGGGTCAAAGAATCAGCATTGCCATACAACGCGGCAATGCTGCCAGCCTGTTGGGCACGTGTCCCGGTGACAGGGATGTGGAAGAGTTTTATACGCACTTTGTGCTCCTTTTTCCTGGAATTGTAGATAATTTTATTACTTTTAAGGTTTGTAATGTATGGAAAACTTAATCATAAAGTCAACCTTTATGCGCCCACTGCTGTGCATACGTCTTCTCCAAGGGTGGGTTCAGCAGTAATAGCCATGCTTGGCCGATGCATGTTGGCGATCGCAGTAGGTTAGTTAGGTGTTATGGTACTCAGAAGGACGCTGCTGCCCATCCTCTGGTCAATATCCCTCTGTCGCCGTCTACCATAGACCAGCTACCATAGACATAGACCATAGACCAGCTCCATTTCTACCCGTGGGTGTCACGGGTAGAAATGGAGTGCTTTTCGCGACCGACACCATACGGCTTCATTGCACTGTTTGTCTAACATCCTTCTAAATCAAAATCAAAGTCTAGCTATATGTTTGAGCCGTATGGGGTGGAACTTCAGGGCCGTGGGGTCCGATTGCCCATCTTATTTCTCGGGAATTCGTCAAGCGGCTGGTAGACTCCTCGTGTGACTAGAAAGCGGGTCTATTCTTGGGTCAAAGAATCAGCATTGCCATACAACGTGGCAATGCTGCCAGCCTGTTGGGCACGTGTCCCGGTGACAGGGATGTGGAAGAGTTTTATACGCACTTTGTGCTCCTTTTTCCTGGAATTGTAGATAATTTTATTACTTTTAAGGTTTGTAATATGCATTTAATTCGGTTAAGTTTTCCGTGGAGAACTTAATCATAATGTCAACCTTTATGCGCCCACTGCTGTGCATACGTCTTCTCCAAGGGTGGGTTCAGCAGTAATAGCCATGCTTGGCCGATGCATGTTGGCGATCGCAGTAGGTTAGTTAGGTGTTATGGTACTCAGAAGGACGCTGCTGCCCATCCTCTGGTCAATATCCCTCTGTCGCCTTCTACGACACCCACGGGGAGAAATAGGGTGGTGCTATTCGCGGCCGAAAACACACGGTTTATTCGCGGCCGGGCACCACACGGTTTAAAAAGTAGGTTAACAACAGGGAAATATTGTGGGTATGATTATTTACTTAATATAATAAGGAATTAAAAAATTCCTCCACATCGCCGCCATCGGGTAATGTGCCCAAGAGACTGGCGACATTGCCACGTTGGATGGCAATACTTATTCACTGACCAAGGTAAAAACCAGCTCTTGGATCACGGGAACTGTCAACTAATCTTTAGGACAAGTCTTTAAAAAGCAGATGAGCACTCGGGCCCCACGACCCGAGAGTTTCAACCCCAAACGGCTCGAAAATAAAATTATCACCAAGGTGACTATACTTTCGTCGTTTGAGGCTTTTTACAGCCGCAGCAGCAGCACCAGCACAGCACGCTGTACTAGGAAGATGGGATGGCGCAAGAGTATCGACGCACGTAGCGTCCCACACTAAAGGCCTACCCAACTTCCAACTGCCTCTGCAAACGCGACTGCCGAGCTTCGATATCCCGTGCCTCGGAAAGCACGTAAAGCCGTTGGTCCTGCGCCTAATCTCTTTCCGGTTTCGTCGGATTGCCGTCACACTGGACTATGAGAGTGAGGGAAGAGAGAGTGCACTTTTGTTTGCACACACACTTGAGCACTATAATGGCCACCGTGACTGTAATTTGGTCAGTCACAATCTGAGTGATTTCTATCCACGCTAATCGAATGGATCCGAGTGATACCTACGATATTATTTGACATGTTTTGAATGCTTAATATAAATTAACTAGGGATTAATAAAAGATTAGCATATCAAAAACATTGAATTACCGACTGCTACATGTAGATATAGGGACTACCTAGATATACAATAACTACTAGAAGAGCAGCGTAGCCATTTCTAAAAATCTAAAAGCCGGACTAACCCGTAAAAAACCGGACTTTTGGATCCCAAAGCCGGACATCAATAATATTGAAATATTGAATATAACATATATTTAAAAGCCGTACTCTTGAATTCCAAAGCCGGACGCTAAAAAAAGGGATTTTTGACAAAAATAAAAATAAGAAAACACATAGTTACCTACCGTTTAGTTGCGAGTCAGCAAATCTCGTCTCGCTCGCTCGTTCGCTACTGACTGAAGTGATTGAATTGAACGATTGTATAAAAAGCCTAACAAAACCCGGACGGGCCGGACGCAGCAAAATTTGGCCGGACAAGCGGTCAAAAAGCCTAACACCGCCGGACAGGCTTTATCCGGACGGATGGCAACGCTACCTAAGTACTAGAAATATATGACGGCGTCAGCGACGGCTGAACGGTAGCGTCGTCATCGTTTGGGTTCGGTGGTATCGGGTTCATTGTAGAATCAAAATATTCAATGCAGTATTAATAACCTTACTTTATTAAATGTGATCGTAAAATACAATTCGAACAGGTAAACCGACAGTTTCATACTAGATGAGTGTCCTGCACGTGTTAGATTTATACCGATGTAATTAATATATAACAACGTAATTCGTGTTGTAATATAAAGTAATAATTAATTTCTGATTAAATGCAGTAGAAGTATAGTAAATAACATCATTTTAAATAGAATAAAGTGTGTTTAAACTTTGGATAGCAAATAAGTATGAATCACATTTGCTTGTCATCATTCTTCTCCCATGAATCATACTTGTTTATCGCCGCTTATAAAAGCGAGTGTTCCGACTTCATTGGAGGACACTTTTGATCGAAACGTTGATCGGTACGGAGCTCTCGAAGAAAATAATAAGATAAGTATAACTATGATGATAACTATGAAAGGCTATGTATATGTATAATTTTAATATTAAATTATATGTACCTAGTTGTTATGACATGAATGATGTAACCTAAATTTGTAAAATATTACTGATTTTAAAAGAGTGTTCATGGAGTTTCTTGCTCGTTCTTCTCCATAGAAATCTACCCTTTGGAACGAGCAACTAGATTCAACTTTCTGACTGACTCTGACAATTCAAAAGTACCTGTAAAAGGTTGAATTGAAATAAATGATTTTGAGTCTGAAATATTACAATAAAATATGTTTCCTAAACAAAGTATTTTCATTTCACTATTCTGTTCTAAAATAATAATATTCTTTGAGTATATAAGTATGTGTATTTAATATAGAGCTATTAATTGCTTTGTAATGTTGCCTTTTATTACCTTTTATTCTAACATCAGAAGTGGGATGTACCATGTGCTAAACTAATCTTACTATATTTTCAGGGTTATTGTTGCTACCGAAATGCAACCAGAGATTCACCTAAAGCTGCTTACTACTATCAAAGAAGCGTTGTCCAGTAAGAATCGGCAGGATGACGTGGCTCTCCCGATATTCGATCCCGCCACCACTGACAGCGGCGTAGTGGCGTGGTGTGCAGACAATGACAAGCTTGGAGAAAAGTTTGGTTGGAGCGACTTAACTAAAGTCGCAAAGGGAGGTAAGGCCCCCAAGGGCTATGCTTTAATATGGTACGAGTCCTGGCAACCCCAGGAAGGTCGATAATAGGAAAATTTCTGTGCTGAATTAACTTGAATGTACCCAAAAGAAAGAAAAAAAAAAAAAAAAAAATCGGTTTGATTGTATAAAGCTGTAATTTATTGTTCAGACTCGTCAACATCAGAATTTTAGTTTTGTTTTCTGCTTACGTAAGAGACTAAAAAGCGACCAGTAGATCAATCACCTGAGAAACGTTTTATGCCAATCCCAAAATTGGATGAGACATATCAGAAAAAAAAAAAAAAAAAAAAATTTTACTAAGGACGGTGGTTACAGTTTATAAAAAGGTAGGACATGATGTAACAACTTGTATTTTTGAACGTGTAAATTCGACCGAATAGCAATTAAACTCTCAAAGATCAATGACTAGATGTTCGAGTCAATACTTTATGCAATGTTTCAAACTTTAAGCCCACTAACGTTACCATTCGCAACATGTCTATTGACTCTATTGTCGACACAGGAGTAAGTTGTAGTATTATACGGGAATCTATTGCCAAACGACTAAATTATATATTTTTACCATACTCAATATACGTTAGTAGAATTAGTAGAATAGGTAACATTAAAATAATAATAATAATATGTGGGAACAATTCACACGGCAAATTAATATTTTTGCAACTATCACAGTGACAGTGACAGTTAAATTTGAAGATGTTTGTATAAAACTAGATTTACATGTGGCCCGTGACCAAGGCTTTCCATATGATCTTATTGGTAGGAATGTGGTTAATCATCCTGACATTCAAATCACTGTAGATTCTGAAGGGCTAGCATGGAAAAAGATTTTTCCTGTTGGCACTGAATTTAGTTTGTTCGTTATTTAGAGCATCACATGCCGAAAGATAAGTCTTAACCGTAATCAATATGTTAGCTACTAGGTGTGGTAATGTGTCAGACTGGCCGAGCGTTTTGTGGAAAATCCAATTGTCCTTAAACACTACTGTACAGCAATCAACTGGCTTTTCACCTATTAGGCTGCTTATAGGCAGAAACTCTAACATCCCGTGTATACAAGCTCGATTAGATGAAGTAATACTAGATAATAATATAATTATTAACGTAACGACCGATCATCAGTTAGCACATCAACGTCTTAAAATTGTTGCCGATACATTCAAAGACCGCTTTGGCCAAACGCGTAGAGATAACATAAATTATAGCGTAGGTGATACTGTTTATGTAAATCAAGACCATAGGCGACATAACAAACTAGCAGCAAAATTTAAGGGACGTTACGAAATTATGAACATATTAGATAATACAAAAAAAAAAAATCGCCTATGGCCTGGATAGTGGACTGAACAAAACGCTGTAGTACATTTATTATAATATTATTTTAAGATATGATTGTATTATGGATGGATTAAAACCTTAACTGTGGTATATTATGACATTCACTGGCTGCGGGTGATTAAGCTTCACTGACTGCGGGGTGTTTGGTCTACCCAGTAAGGTCTGATTATTGATTATACCGTGATGATTATGAGATGATTACTGATATTGTAATTATATTAGTATATATTGTATTAATATTTGTTTAAGACATGATTGTATTATTATGGATGGATTAAAACCTTTACTGTGGTATATTATGACATTCACTGGCTGCGGGTGATTAAGCTTCACTGACTGCGGGGTGTTTGGTCTACCCAGTAAGGTCTGATTATTGATTATACCATGATGATTATGAGACGATTACTGATATTGTAATTATATTAGTATATATTGTATTAATATTTGTTTAAGACATGATTATATTATTATGGATGGATTAAAACCTTAACTGTGGTATATTATGACATTCACTGGCTGCGGGTGATTAAGCTTCACTGACTGCGGGGTGTTTGGTCTACCCAGTAAGGTCTGATTATTGATTATACAATGACGATTATGAGACGATTACTGATATTGTAATTATATTAGTATATATTGTATTAATATTAGTTTAAGACATGATTGTATTATTATGGATGGATTAAAACCTTAACTGTGGTTTATTATGACATTCACTGGTCGCGGGTGATTAAGCTTCACTGACTGCGGGTGTTTGGTCTACCCAGTAAGGTCTGATTATTGATTATACCATGATGATTATGAAAACGATTACTGATATTATGTAAACAAAATGTACCTTTATGTAATAAGAATATTGTGTTTGTACTTCGAGAGCGAAGTACTTGTCAGTATGGCCGTGTTAGATTTATACCGATGTAATTAATATATAACAACGTAATTCGTGTTGTAATATAAAGTAATAATTAATTTCTGATTAAATGCAGTAGAAGTATAGTAAATAACATCATTTTAAATAGAATAAAGTGTGTTTAAACTTTGGATAGCAAATAAGTATGAATCACATTTGCTTGTCATCATTCTTCTCCCATGAATCATACTTGTTTATCGCCGCTTATAAAAGCGAGTGTTCCGACTTCATTGGAGGACACTTTTGATCGAAACGTTGATCGGTACGGAGCTCTCGAAGAAAATAATAAGATAAGTATAACTATGATGATAACTATGAAAGGCTATGTATATGTATAATTTTAATATTAAATTATATGTACCTAGTTGTTATGACATGAATGATGTAACCTAAATTTGTAAAATATTACTGATTTTAAAAGAGTGTTCATGGAGTTTCTTGCTCGTTCTTCTCCATAGAAATCTACCCTTTGGAACGAGCAACTAGATTCAACTTTCTGACTGACTCTGACAATTCAAAAGTACCTGTAAAAGGTTGAATTGAAATAAATGATTTTGAGTCTGAAATATTACAATAAAATATGTTTCCTAAACAAAGTATTTTCATTTCACTATTCTGTTCTAAAATAATAATATTCTTTGAGTATATAAGTATGTGTATTTAATATAGAGCTACCTAATTGCTTTCTAGTGTTGCCAATTATACCTTTTATCCTAACACACGCGTAGCATGTCTACGGAAGAATAGACATACTGACAGGAAGAATAGACAAACTGTACTGACTTGACTTTTCTTGCTGTCAGTATGTCTATTTTTCCGTAGACATAGCGTGGTCATGCTACGCGAGAAGTATCTCCAGTTCCCGCGACCCCCGACGTAGGTGTGAGATGGAACACCGGGGTGGTTTTTATCCATGAGGATTTACCACACCGTACCAAAAAAAAAAAAATAAAGTACCTACATATACAGATAGCGTTGCTATTTCTAAAAATCAAAAAGCCGGACTAACCTATATTTAAAAGTCGGACTTTTGAATTCCAAAGCCGGACGCTAAAAAAAAGGGTTTTTTTACGAAATAAACACATTTAGAAGCGTTTACTTAGTTGCGAGTCAGCAAATTTCGTCTCGCTCTCTTTTCAGCCGAAAGACGTCCACTGCTGGACATAGGCCTCCCCCGAAGGGGGGGTTTTGCCATAATCGCCACGCTTGGCAGGCGGGTTGGCGATCGCAGTCGTCGTCTCGCTCACTCGTTCGCTACTGACTGAAGTGATTGAATTGAACTGTGGCGAATCATAGTATCTGTATTATTATCTATGGTTCCCACTACGGAGTTGACAGTAGTTTTTGACATACGAGAGTTGTCTATGACGAGTGATAAGTTTTCCGGGAGAAAATAATAAGACTTGACCATTCTTAACTGCTACACAGTAAACGGTTATATTTGTATTGTGTTTGGTGTTGAATATCAAGAGGCATAGCCTACAGCTATTAAAGTGATGATAAAATGTACATGACTTTTATTTGGAGAACGGCGCAAGTAAGCGCCTAAATTGGTGACCCCGACTATAGAAGAACAATATCGGCTTAAAAAGAACAATTGGGATCCAGTCCGAGCACGAGTATCGAATTCACATTCACTCCGGGCAGCAGGTTCCTTCGGAACAGACGGATCCAGTTGAAGTTGGTACCTACTCGCCAGCCATCACGCGAGTTTGCCGGCTAACATCGAAGGACTTTTGTTAAAAAAAAAAAATCGCCCAGTCGTCCTACGATAGTGCGTGAATCCGTGTTTATAGTGAGCTGACTTGAATTCCTGTGTCAAATTATACTGTTTCGAACATTTTACTCAAAACTAGAAAAATCCTCAAATTCCGCGACAACAGAGCCAGTTTTTCTTGTGCGATTTTTTCAAACAACTTGAAGTTAGAGCGCGAAAAGCTACCCTGTCAACTGTCAAAACCGTCATCTGCTAAATAGTAAATATCAAACGCCATCTGCTGTGTTCCAGTTGCCAGAGATTACATCTTGCACCGAAATAAGTATTCAAAAGAGTGATATCAAAAGACTGTAAGTTTTTTTATTTTTTCTTTAAACCCTGCTTGGACAATACAACTTACTCAGTGTACACAGCAGCGTACCTACATGAACAATAAGTGATTAATCTTTCACCGGCTACCTGTTACAATATAATTATAGCAGTATCAAACTTATTCAACTAATTCTATGTTATAGGTTTTGTATGGCATTAATGTAAAAAAACTTAATACTCTAATTAAACTAGTGTTGCTAGCTAGAATATTATTGTTTGTATGCAAAATATTGAACTTGTGTAGCATTACATGCAATTAATTTTTTATTTTATTATACTACTACACTATTTACAGTTTTAAATTGTAGTATGTGTTAAAAGTTATTTTAATCTGTTTTCTCATGCAAATCATCTGATCTCACTGTCATACTATTGTTAATCATTTATACTGTGCCACTCTGATTAGATTTCTTTTAGCAAATTTACCGGTAACATGTCAACCGAAGGAAAAGAAGTATTTCTTGACCCTGAATCTGGAACTGAGGGTGGACTTTCAGTTGACCTTTCCACACCTAACCCTCAAACTGTCTCGGTAAACAGAGTGTCGATTCGTGTTCCCCCTTTCTGGCCTGAACGGCCTGGTCTCTGGTTTGCCAGTTTAGAGGCACAGTTCCACATTAACGGCATCACACAAGAACTAACTAAGTACTACTATGCGGTCAGCCAGTTAGACACTAAATCCGCATCAGAAGTGGAGGACATAATTACCGAGCCGCCAAAAGAACAACCTTACACATGTCTGAGGAAGGCTCTCATCTCCCGTTTCTCCTTATCATATGAGGAAAAAGTAAGAAGGCTCCTGGAGAAAGAAGAGATCGGGGATAGGAAGCCCTCCTCCTTCTTGCGTCATCTCAGGACTCTTGCTGGTCCTTCTTTTCCCGAGCAGCTCCTCCACACAATTTGGATAAATAGATTACCGCATCACATACAAGGCATTTTGGTTGCCCAAAAACAATCATCCCTTGAAGACTCAGGTGAGTTGGCTGATAAGTTGCAAGAAATCAGTGCGCAACCAATGCATATTAATGCAGCCAGTAGGGCAGCAGTGCCTATTGATGACACCAAAGAACAACTTAAGTTACTCCAGCAACAGGTGGCAGACTTGACACGGCTGGTAACCAGCATTACCACAGGAAACAGCAGAAATAGCCGCAGCCGCTCAGGCTCAAGGTCTCGCACCTTTAACGGCTTGTGTTGGTACCATAAGCAATTTGCTGCAAAGGCATCCAAGTGCTTACAACCATGCACTTGGTCTGCCCCTGCAACACAGGGAAACTCAAACAGCAGTCAGTAGCGGCGACCACTGACTGCTCCCTGTCTAGTCGCCGTCTATTTGTAACCGATCGGTACTCTGGCCGACGATTCTTAATCGACACCGGGTCCGACTTATCTTGCCTACCTAGACGGTTCTCCCAGGGTAACAAGCAGCCACTACCATACGAACTGTTAGCAGCGAATGGCACCAAAATAAATACCTTTGGTTTAATAGAACTAAAGTTAAACTTGGGGTTAAGACGCGATTTTACATGGAAATTCATAGTTGCTGAGGTAGGAATTCCAATAATTGGTTCAGACTTTCTAGCGCATTACCACCTTCTACCGGACTGTGCTCATGGAAGGTTACGAGACGATAAAACAAGTTTGTCAGTTGAAACTGAAATCTCGTTGATAGACCAACCCAGCATCAAAGTAATTCAATCACCTGATTCTCCATTCGCTCACATCTTGGCCGAGTTCCCTAGCATCTCACGTCCTCCTGGCGCGCCTGAAGATCCGAAGCACACAACGGTGCATTTCATTAACACTACTGATGGCCCACCGGTGAAAGCACGACCACGTCGTCTCGCTCCACAAAAGCTTCGAGCTGCTCAAAAAGAGTTTGAAGAGATGATTCGCGTGGGCACTGCCAGACCCTCCAGCAGCTCATGGTCCTCTCCATTACATCTTGCGCTTAAAAAGGACGAGTCTTATCGCCCGTGCGGTGACTACCGAGCATTGAACGCCCGCACAGTCCCGGACCGCTATCCTGTCCGTCATATAGGGGATTTCTGCCAGAACTTATCCGGATGCACAGTTTTCAGTACCTTAGATTTAGTAAAAGCATACCAACAAATCCCAGTTAATCCTGATGATATTTGTAAAACAGCCATAATCACACCTTTTGGGCTTTTTGAATTCCCCTATATGACCTTTGGCCTGCGAAATGCGGGGCAGACTTTTCAAAGGTTCATTGATGAGGTTGTGCGGGGGTTTAATTTCTGTTTCGCTTACGTGGATGATATCCTCGTTTTCTCAAGAGACCTCCAGCAACATGCTGAACACCTGAGGCTCTTGTTTCAACGACTACATCAATATGGCGTGGTCATCAACCCTGCGAAGTGCGCACTTGGTGCAGCCGAGGTAACCTTCTTGGGTTACCGCATAAATGCCACAGGCACACATCCTCCCGAAGACCGTATTCGCGCTTTAGTGGAGTTTCCTCTCCCTAAGACCGTGCAAGGTGTTCGCAGATTCCTAGGCATGGTTAATTATTACCGCAGATTTTTGCCAGATGCCGCTAAATATCAGGCTCCTCTAATAGATGCAGTGGCTGCTACTAACAGTAAGGGTGCAAAACCATTTCCATGGACACCCATACTCGAGCAATGTTTTAATGACTGCAAGAAAAGTCTAGTCAACGTTACCACCCTTTCGCATCCGAACTGTGAGGCTCCCTTGGGTCTCTTTACTGACGCATCTAGCATGCACATAGGCGCATGCTTACAACAGAAAGCTGATGGTAACTGGCACCCCCTCGCGTACTTTAGCAAAAAGCTGACCGAGAAACAGTCCCAGTGGCCTGCTTATTATAGGGAACTTCTAGCCGTGTACGAGAGCGTTCAACACTTTCGGCACATACTAGAAGTGCAAAACGCAACTATTTTTACCGATCACAAGCCTCTGGTTCATGCCTTTACACAGCGCCGTGACAAGCTCCCACCAATACAACTCAATCAATTAACTTTCATCAGCCAATTCACCACCGACATACAATACATAAAGGGAACTGACAATTTAGTCGCAGACGCCATGTCACGGGTAGAATCCATCTCATTAGAGGAAGACTATCAAGCCCTCGCCAAGTCCCAAGAGGAAGACGACGAACTCAAAGAGTTAATTTCTTCTACTTCTATGAATTTAAAAAATATCTTGGTTCCCGGGACAAACACTTCTATTCTTTGCGACACGTCGACAGGTAGACCTCGCCCTTATCTAACATTACCATTCCGTCGAGCAGCCTTCGATCGACTGCATAATCTCAGTCATCCTGGCGTGAAAGCAAGTTTACGTTTAGTGACTGAGCGATACGTGTGGCTAAATGTTAACACCGACTGCCGGAAATGGGCGAAGTCATGTTTACAGTGCCAGCGTAGTAAGGTGACCAGACACACATCATCACCTCTTACAACCTTCCCGATCGCATCAAGCCGGTTCTGTCATATTCACATTGATATCATAGGACCACTGCCGCTTTCTTGCAATTACAAATATTGTTTGACCGCGGTTGACAGATTCTCGCGTTGGCCCGAAGCGTGGCCTATGACATCTATTACGGCGGAAGAAGTGGCAGACACGCTAGTAAATGGGTGGATTTCCCGTTTCGGGGTTCCAAGTACTTTGACAACCGACCAGGGTCGTCAATTTGAATCTGATTTGTTTCGGCGCCTCATGAACGTGTGCGCAACAAAGCGGATTCGCACAACCAGTTACCACCCGTGCGCAAATGGCATGGTAGAACGTATGCACCGCCAGCTAAAAGCTTCATTAATGTGCCATTCCCAAACATGGAGCAAGGCACTTCCATTAGTACTCCTTGGCATGAGGACTGCGCTCAAGGAGGACTTAAACTCCTCGTCTGCTGAGCTGGTCTATGGCGAACCCCTCCGCCTCCCTGGAGAACTAATCATGCCGGCGGAAGAACCCAGGAGTCCACACGACATTACGGATTTCGTCACGGAGCTAAGAAGCCGGATGGAAGTTTTACGTCCCATACCAGCCTCACGACACGCTCGACCGTCAACCTTTGTATTCAAAGAGTTGGCGACATCAACTCATGTCCTGCTTCGTGACGACACCGTTCGGCGGCCCTTGCAACCTCCTTATACTGGCCCATACCGCATCCTGAGGAGAAGAGACAAAACCCTTACCTTGGAGATTCATGGAAGAGAGGTAACGGTCAGCATAGACCGCGTTAAGCCAGCGTATCTGGATTCTGAACCGTTTACAGTTCCTATTTCTCCTTCCACACTGACACCTGCACCGCAATCTTCATTACAATTACACCCAACTGCTTCTACCTCAACTAATCCACCTACTCCCACTCCGACTACTCCACCGCCTCCAACTGCTGTCACCACCAGAACTGGCAGACGGGTCAAGTTTAGGGACATCCTAGATTTATAGTTTATTCATTGTTTTATTGGTTAATTAGTTTTTTATTCTATTAGTTCTGTATTATATTTTAAAATGTTTTACATTATACCTAAGTGCCCTGTTTTTACGTTCTGCGTTTATAGCATATTTTTTGTGACACCTTTGTTTTCTCCGTAGGGGGGTGGTGTGGCGAATCATAGTATCTGTATTATTATCTATGGTTCCCACTACGGAGTTGACAGTAGTTTTTGACATACGAGAGTTGTCTATGACGAGTGATAAGTTTTCCGGGAGAAAATAATAAGACTTGACCATTCTTAACTGCTACACAGTAAACGGTTATATTTGTATTGTGTTTGGTGTTGAATATCAAGAGGCATAGCCTACAGCTATTAAAGTGATGATAAAATGTACATGACTTTTATTTGGAGAACGGCGCAAGTAAGCGCCTAAAGAACAATTGTATAAAAAGCCTAACAAAACCCGGACGGGTCGGACGCAGCTAAATTTGGCCAGACAAGAGGTCAAAAAGCCTAACACTGTCCGGCTTTATCCGGACGGATGGCAACGCTAGATACAGATTATTCAAAATTAACGCTGGGTGTATAAATATTACCAGCTAACGCACTACGCGTCTAGTCATCTCGCCACCTCCTCCTGGGCCAGCCTCGACGACGCCGACCATCTTCAGGCACCCATTGCGAGGAGACCTTTGCCCAGCGCACAGACAGGTATTTGGTCCTAAAAGTCGGACAAAAATATTTTTTGCGTTTTATAGTATTATTAAAGTATTTCGTTCTATTTTGAGGCATAATAGAGTAAAAAAAAGGCATACATTATTGTTAACTAATTTTATTTCTAATTTTCATCATCTTCAGAGTCATTTTCAATATTTCTTTTGAATTTTTTTTTCAATGGACTATGATGACTATGAGTCCATTGAAAAAAATTTTGCCAAAAATGGAGGGGTGCGTTAGGGTGGCTGTTTTACGTATTTTAGAATACTATAGAGTCTATTCTAAAACAAACCATATACATTTTTACTTAGAAATGCTCAGAAATACTTTAAAACGCTTAAAGATTTTTTGAAATGCGTATTTTATAGGACTTTTTAAGAATTAGTTACTAATGGAGCTAAAGGTACGAAAACTCCCTCTTTTCCTAACAAAACTAAATAAAATAATAAGTACATACCTGGTTGTGTAAGATCCATAGTAGAAATTCAAAAGAAATTGACTTTTTCACAATAAATTTAATATTTGAAAACAATGAAATTTGAGCGCATCGAATAATTACACGACCACGGCAAGCGAAGGGTAATTTCCGACTGAGTGCATGGAGCGGGGGAAAGTCTCTAGCGCGTCGGATTCACGCTATTGGTAGGAGGAGATACCATTGTATTTCGAGGAATAATAAAAAACGGCGTCTAACTAAAACAAAAAGAATGGATTTCGCTCGACTTTTAGGGCCAAATACCTGTCTGTGCAGCGGTCACTGTGCTTGCGGCTGATGTGACCCGCCCAGTGGCATTTGACTCTAGCAACTTTTTTGCTCCCGTGTATGATCCTTGTTTTGGAGCGCAACATGGTGTTTCGTATTGTTAACCGACTTCAAAAAGGAGGAGGTTATCAATTCGGTTGTTTTTTTTTAATGTATGTACATCGATTACTCTGAGATTTATGAACCGATTTACGTGATTCTTCTTTACCTTGATGCGGAATAGTTGCCATTTGGTCCCATAAAAATTTAATATTGTTTGGACCCGTAGTTTTCATTTTATGAACATTTTTTTTTTAATATTTACGTTTATGTTTGACCACGCATAATTTTTTTCAGTGTAGTCCGATTTCGATGATTCTTTTTTTAATTGATAGTGTATACCTCAAGTTAGGTCCCATATTAATTTCAAGAAAATATTCCACCCCTAAGGGTTGAAAATTAAGGGATGACAATTTTTTTTTTGGTGTCACCGTATCGTAATTAATTAATATGATGAGAAGTAGGCACTAAAAAGCGAAAATATGATGAATCCATAAGGGTTCTGTTTTTTGCCATTTGGCTACGGAACCCTAAAGAGGGTCTAGCGCCTTGGAGGAGGCTTATGTCTAACAGTGGACCTCTAATAGGCTGAAGTGATAGTGATATAATATTTAGTCAAAAGCTTGACGTTACAGTTTTGTGTAACTATGTTCAGACCGTCGCAAAAGTCCCGGCTTGGAGTACCTGTGCCAAAGAGCAATATGGAGCGCAGCATTTTGGGTGTAACAAGAACAGACAAAAATGTTTTTTGCAGAAAAGACAACCGCCTTCAAAAAGTAAAAAATAACTTTCAATTCGCAAGTCGGTGGCAATACAAAAGAACACGCAAAACCAAAGCCGCCTTTTGACTAAATATTATATCACCACCACTTCAGCCTATTAGAGGTCCACTGGTAGACATAAGCCTCCTCCAAGGCGCTAGACCCTCTTTAGGGTTCCGTAGCCAAATGGCAAAAAACGGAACCCTTATGGATTCGTCATGTCTGTCTGTTCGTTCGTATGTCACAGCCACTTTTTTCCGAAACTATAAGAACTATATTGTTGAAACTTGGTAAGTAGATGTATTCTGTGAACCGCATTAAAATTTTTACACAAAAATAGAAAAAAAAAACAATTAATTTTAGGGGTTCCCCATATTTAAAACTGAAACTCAAACATTTTTTATCATCAAACCCATACGTGTCGGGTATCTATAGATAGGTCATCAAAAATGATATTGAGGTTTCTATTATCATTTTTTTCTAAACTGAATAGTTTGCGCGAGAGACACTTCCAAAGTGGTAAAATGTGTGTGTTCCCCCTGTAACTTCTAAAAGAAGAGAATGATAAAACTAAAAAAAATATATGATGTATATTCGTATTATGAGGAGTATGCGGTGGCCCACGGTCTCAGGTACAAACAACGCTACCAAAAGTGAACTCCTAGTTTTTAAAGCGGGGAACAAATGTTATGACTCGGTCCCACCTGTTACCTTAGGAGACGCGCCGCTTACCAGAGTGACGAAGTTTAAGTACCTGGGACATTGGGTCACCGATAGTTTGTTTGATGATGCAGACTTGGAGAGGGAACGCAGAGCATTGGCAATTAGATGTAATATGCTGGCCCGTAGGTTTGCACGTTGTACGAAGGAGGTAAAAATTACACTTTTTAGGGCGTATTGCCAGTCTCTGTACACGTGTGCCCTATGGGTCAGTTATACAAAATGCTCGTACAATGCTCTGCGTATCCAGTATAATAACTTCTTCAGGGTTATGTTGGGGGTACCGCGATTTTGCAGTGCGTTAGGGATGTTCGCGGAAGCCGGTGTGCCTGATTTTTATGCACTTATCCGTACACGGATAGCATCCTTGATGCGGTGAGTGCGCGATAGCTCCAACAGCCTGGTTTCTGTTATAGCCGGCAAGATGGACAGCCCAATAATGTGCCACTGGATGACGACACATCGAGCGTCACCCAGTTACGTAGATTGAGAAGATGTGTGCAACTGTGAACAACGAAAAAAAGATTCTCTGTGACCGCCGCGAACATACGTGTGTCAAGGTGTCAATATAATAATTAGTGTTTCTTTATTTGCGAGTCAATACAATTGAATCCTTATTACTGAACTCTAATAATCACAATTACAAAGGCAGTGCAAAATTAGTTACAACCTACTTATAATTAACATCCTCAACGTAAGTGCGCTTGCGGCGCCCTTCACCCCCGCGAGGAAACGAGAGTGGTGATATTTTTAACTCGTTCACTCCAAGACCCAGTGAGCGCAGTGAGCGTCCGTGGGTAGACAAACATGAGTTTAATGCGATCGCCGAACGGTAGCAAGTCCATAAGCGACAGCGGATGTGGATCAGCGCCTGATCTACGTACACTAGAGCAAATTCCGAATATTACCCACAGAAAGAGGAAACAACCCGATAATGACTGTGAGTATACAAACCGTTTAGAAAATTTCCGAATGGAGATAATGTCATTTTTCAAAGAATTTACAAAAACCCAACAAGAAAACTATTTACAACTACAAAAAGAAATAACAGAAATAAAAGATGAAATAAAAAACACCAAACAAAATTCGGAATCTTTAACTATGCAACAAAATGATCTTCGACAAGAACTAAAAGATTTAAAGTTAACCAACAATACATATCAACAAAAAATCACCCAGCTTGAAGCCGACATTTCTCAACTTAAAGCCGCTAACGCGCCCGTTCTGGACCAAAACTCGCCAACGCCTCTCGAAGGTACCATACTAGAATTACAAGACCGCTATCGCCGAGAAAAGAACGTAATTTTTGTTGGTATACCCGAGACGAATAATTCTAATAGAACCGCTAGAATCGAACATGACCAAAACAAGGTCATGCATATTATTAAAACTATTTATCCTGAATGTCCGAACCCATGCAACTTAACAAGACTGGGCAAGTATATTCCCGGTAAAAATGGATCGCTAAAAGTGTATTTTGCATCGCAGGATACTGCGAAATATATCTTGCGTAACTATAGCAAATACGATATAGGTCAAGTTCGCGTTTACTCGGATCAAACTCCTATTCAACAACAATATTTAAAGGAACTACGTGTGGAATTACAACAACGGCAACAAAATGGTGAAACTGACCTCATTATAAAGTACATAGGAGGTATTCCTAAAATAATTATTTCAACTTTAAAAAACGACAAAGCACCGAAGTAAACTGTAAAAATATACCATTCGATTATGCAGAAAACATTTCAAATATTACTTATCAGAATATTACTTGCTGCGAAGATATCTGTACTAAAAGAACCTCACTTAAATTCCTCTACACAAATATTAGAAGCCTTGTTAAAAGCAATAAACTAGATGAGCTGCAATGCATTTTGAAATCAATAAGGAGAACCACACATATAATTTTAATCACTGAGACCTGGATCAAGTCCGATGCCGAAGCAAACCTATTACAAATTCCAAACTATTCGCACGAGTATATATACAGGAAGGGGCGCATTGGAGGTGGCGTATCGGCATATATACATAAAAGCATCAAATATGAAATTACAGAACTTTACAGTAAAGCACAAAACGAATACCTTTGGATATACTTGGAAAAATATGGTACACATGTTGGAGTGGTTTATAAGCCGCCCAGCACAAACATTAACGAATTTATAGAAACGTATGGATCACAACTAGACAGAAAACGAAGAGCTTTAATATTTGGTGATTATAACATTAATCTACTAAATGACGACCGACAAGCAAGTATCTATGCAAGTATGCTAAATGAATCCGGATACCAAATATTAAATAACAGAAATGTCAACTACTGTACTCGCGAAACAAAAACTACGAAAACCATTATTGACCACATTTCAACAAATATCCAAGACGATACCTTTCATATGACCTTACTTGACACTCCCTTATCCGATCATAAACAGATATATTTGGAATTGAAAAAACCAAAAGTCGCAAAAAAGTTAAAACATGAATACTTAGCTACAGATTACAGCATGCTATATAAATCAGTTGAAGAAGCCAAATTTATTAATGAAGACAATGATTATTTAAAACTAGCAACATTTATTACAAATCAAATAAAAATTAACAAAGTAAAGAAAGTTAAAATTCTAAACAAGCCTCGAGAAGATTGGATCAATAAACATGTACTAGAAGTTATAAATAAGCGAAACGAAGCATGGAGTGCCCATAAAAAAGACATGAATAGCGATGAAATTGAAATAAAATTTAAACACATAAGAGATGAAGCCTATAAGACAATAAGGAACACAAAAAGGAAGTATTACCTGGACAATTTTAAAAAGTGTCAGAAGCATCCAAAAAAAATGTGGGATTTAATTAATACGCTAGCAAATAATAAACACAAAAGAAGTTATGCTCCTTCAAAGTTAAAAACTGAAACTGACGTTATAACAAATGAGCAACAAATCTGCCAACATTTTAATGATTTCTTTTCCACAGTTGGTTCTATTTTAGCCAATAAAATAACTCAAACACAAACAAAATTTACAGTAAATAGAACACTATCACAAACACATACGCTGCAAACATTTGAACCAGCCACAAAGAAAGAAATGAATACAATAATCGATAGCCTAGATTCTAATACAAGTAGTGGAATTGATGGAATTACTGTTAAAGAAATAAAATGCATTAAAAACCTAATATTGGATCAATTAACAGACTGTTTAAATAAATGCCTTGAACAAGGGACATTCCCAGAAAGCCTGAAGGTTGCTAAGGTAACTCCAATTTTTAAATCTGGAAGCAAGACTGATCCGGGCAATTATCGTCCGATATCAGTATTACCAATAATCTCTAAAATTTTTGAAAGAATAATTTACCTTCGTCTTAACACCTACCTAACAGACATAGACTTCTTTTTTGAACAACAATATGGATTTAGACCAAAATCAAATACCTTATCAGCAACTATAGATCTAACTACTAAAATAAAAAATGCTATAGACAACAGACAATATGCCCTAGGTATATTTATTGACCTAAAAAAGGCATTTGACACGATTAGTCATGATTTGCTTTTAATGAAGTTAACTGACGCAGGAATATCGGGATCCGCACACAGAATACTTAAGTCGTATCTAGAAAATCGGACACAAATTGTAAAAATTGATAATTATGAAAGTCTACCTTGTAAATTAACCTACGGAATCCCACAAGGATCAATTCTCGGACCGTTATTATTTTTGATTTACATCAATAACATCAGCAGTGTTAAAACGTCGGGCAGTATCACACTTTACGCAGATGACACTTGCTTGTTCTACTTTGGTCACAATCTTACTGATATATTGAAAGAAGCTCAAGAAGATTTAAATATCCTAAATACATGGTTCCTGTCTAATTTGCTAACTATAAACACAAAGAAAACCTCATACATGATATTTGCTGCAAAAAATAAAAAAATTCTTAACAACTAACAATAAACAGTGAAAATATTGCTAAATCAAGCAGTGAAAGATATTTGCGCCTCATTTTAGATACTAAGTTAACTTGGAAACCCCACATTGATAGCATTAAGTCCAAACTATCTTCCCTGGTAGGAGCATTGCGTCGAATGTCTGCTTGCATTCCTAAAAAAGCTCGCGCAATGATATACAATTCTCTTGTTAGACCCCACATAGAATATCTCGTTGAGATATGGGGAACTGCAGGAAAATCAGTAATCCAGGATATACAAATACTACAAAATAAAGCAATAAAAACACTCTACAACTACCACTACCTTACATCAACTACTAAAATCTACAATGATACCAAAATACTTAAAATTAATCAACTCTATACACTTAAAACATGCATCTTAATACATAAAATCATAACACAAGGCACACACTCGCAACTTAACTTTAAAAAGAAAACTTACACATATAACGCAAGACGACGAGACAAAATAGAATTAAGACGACCTAGAACCAACTATGGCAGGAAAAATATACTATATGAGGGAGCAAAACGTTACAATGAAATACCAGAAGATGTGTTTGATAGTAACAGTTGGTTTAAATGTAAAAAAACACTAGAAGAATACGTTAGAAAGAAGTACTAACACCGAATTGTCACCTAGTATATCTTTTAATTCTGTTCCTTTGTGTAACCGTGTGTGGTCACAGAGACTATACCTAACTACTTTTATTATTTACTTTGCATTTCTCAATATGTAAGTGAACCGTAATGTTCTTTTTTGAGAAATAAATGTCTTTAAACCGAACTATGTTTTTATTTTGAATTTTGTATTTAATTTATTTTGATGTTTTAATTTAATTGCAATTTTGTGTTTTGTTTTTATTTTTATATTTTCGATAAAAATAAAATTAGCTTTAAACTTTAAGTATAAGGTAACTGATTTTAATTATGATTTTAATTCTAATTTTCATTTTAATTGTAATTGTTTTTGATGAGTCTTTTATTTAACTACAATAATTATTTTTATTATAATTCTGTTTTCTTTGTATGCAATGTTGTATTTAAAGTTTTAATTAAGTAGGTACTAAGCATGTTATGAAAACACTACTATGGACCCTGGTCTGAAAATAAAATTTTATTATTATTATGTTACCATGTAAACTTCCACCGAAAATTGGTTTGAACGAGATCTAGTAAGTAGTTTTTTTTTAAAACGTCATAAATCGTAAACCGCAATTTAAAAAAATACACTACCTACTATTAAAACATCGATCAAAGTTACAACGAACAACAAGAACTTTTATATTATGTTATTTGCTGCTACGGAACCCGTCATGGGCGAGTCCGACTCGCACTTGGCCGCTTTTTTGTAATCTCTCTTTAATTTATTATTATTATAATGGTGCCAATTCTATTGTGCACGAGTTAAACTATTTCAAGCTTTCTCTCCCAACAAACATGAAAGAGACAGATATTAAGTAATAAGAACTGTCAATTTAAGTTGATATAAAATGTTCATACATTTATTTTAATTGTCATGTAATTAAACACACGAAAACCAACTTAAAGAAGCGGACAAGTGCGAGTCGGACTCGCTCACCGAGGGTTCCATACAAAGAAGCATGTTCATTTTTGACCTGACTATTTAAAGATACGAAATAAATCTTGAAAATAGCTTGAACCCTGGAAAACCACATAGGGTACTTTTTAATCCGGGGCTTCGTCTGCATCCGCGATAACCGACATTCACACGGACCAAATCGCGGACAAAAGCTCGTTTTATAACGAGCTTTTTAAATCATAAAAATATATTCTCACACACACACAATCGCAGGCACACACACATACACGCACACACACTCACAAATATGCATGCAATAGTTGTTCCTATTTCTTTTATTTTTAAGTATTTATAAAATGTAGATTTTCTTTGCATTGATGTCATCAGTTAATTTTTTTTTACCAATCTGCACATGTAACACGTACCAGAATCATTTTAACTTTAGGGGATCGAAACTGTGTCTCCATAACACAGGCTACTTTGTAGCCTAGCTAGGAGGACAGAGCTTCACCCACCATATTGTACACTAAATTTCTGTGTTACCTATTATTTAAGAAAACAATTGCGTGTAAATCTACAATCTGTGTTTTGAAATAAATAAATTATTATTATTATTTATATAAAGAATATATTTTTATGATTTAATTACAAATGTATAGTTTTCAGACTTGTCCCTGTATTTATACTAGGTACGAGACGATATTTCTTGCCAAATGTCATAGTTCTAGGTCAACGGAAAGTACCCTATAAATTTTGATTCCCTTGAGACTGTCGAAATGTACGTTTTTTGCGACATAATCGGCCGTATCTTTTTTTCACGATAACTTAGAAGTTTGATTTTTTCACAGCAACTATGGACCTAAGTATATGATTTAATTTCAATTCAATACCTCCACACGTTCCCGAGATAAAGGGTCTTGACATACAGACGGACAGACAGACGGACAACAAAGAAGAAAAGATTCCGTTTTTTCCTTTTGAGGTACGGAACCCAGAAAAACTAATTTGACGTCTCTAACTCAGTTCTTATTTGTCGCCGTCCTTTTCTTCAGCTGCCTGGTAGTAAGAGATGACAATTGTCTAATTTTAGTTTTGTTTGTGAATAAGGAAATCGGCACCAATATTATCGAGTATAGATTAAATGTAGATTTTGCCTGTTTTGAATAGTCAACAATATGTGTATGTTAACTATTCGATTAAAGAGATTACCTACTGTGAAAGATTAAGATATCAGATTTCATCGGATTACTACCACATGAATCCATAGAATACTTACTACTAATCTCTACGCGAATGTTATACATCAAACTTAAAAGGCTTATTACACTACCTATACAATTCGTAGAAAATCTATTTAGGAACCAAAGTTGCTAACTAGTGATCACACGACACTAAAGTGAATTCTAAATTAGACCAATTTAGAATTCAATTTAGTAAACCACCAATTTACTTTAATATCTAATTATATAAAAGAAAGTCGTGTTAGTTACACTATTTATAACTCAAGAACGGCTGAACCGATTTGGATGAAAATTGGTGGGGAGGTAGCTTAGAATAGGTAGATAGCGACAGGACAACGTCTGTCGGGTCAGCTAGTTTATAATAATAATAATAGTTTATTTTTCCTCACAAAATTCACTTTCTTTAAAATTATACATGTACTATATAAAAATAAGTCGGGTTTTCCTTCCTGACGATATAACTCCAGAACGCACGAACCGATTTCAACGGTTTTGCATTCGTTGGAAAGGTCTCGGGCTCCGTGAGGTTTAGGGTAGGTGTAGGTAAATAGGCAGGTAATTAGGTAGATCGGGACAGGACAACGTCTGTCGGGTCAGCTAGTTGTCACTAAAAACAAAACTGTCTCGTCCAAAATCATTTTGTGAAGAGCTGGTGTCTGTCTGTGGTAGGTTAAGCCCTGTATTACAGATCACCTGGTCCGCACCCCAAAGAGTGTCGAAAGGTAGGTAATTATACAAGTTTTTCACTTACAATAATTAATTTTAAAGTACTTACACTGGTATGTTAGTTTAAATCGGATCCAATCTCTTCTACTACGATTACACCTGCCGATTTCCTAAATAGATTTTCTACAAATTGTATAGTGTAATATCTAAGCCTTTGAGCCTAGATGTAGGTAAGTAGGTACGTGTGCATCGTCGTCTACGTAATATTATTGAAAATATGGATTAAATGGGATAGGCCGAATTTGAAATTAATCTTGTTTTTAGTACCTAAGTACTTAGTTATCTACTTATCTTTATTTTAGTTACTCAGCAGGTTTTTGGAGCTAGGGGGTCGGACTGCGTGTCTATACCCCCATTTTGTGTGCTACGACTTACGACATACTGGCTTGTAACCAAATAAATGTTAAGTTTTTTTTCTTACTCCTCCGCTGTTCTTTAAACTTCCACTAACGTAGGTCACCCGTGACCTACATGGCGTTCAACGTGTTAACCTCAGGCCGGAACTCCACCGCAGCGGAGAGGAGAGATGTCTCGTAAATAACCGATGGGACACTGTCTTGCGTTCAAACTAAGCTGTGTGATGTGAAAATAACGCAAACCGATTGGTTATTCGAGACATCTCCTCTCCTCTCCGCTTTGGTGAAGGGCCTCAAACCAAAGTATACAGCTCTTGGATCACGGGAAGTGTGAACCAACCTTTAGGACATTGAACTTTTTAACCGCCCGTCTTCATATCAGGGCCTCAAGTCTGCTATTACAATAGTCTCAGAATGGTCCATCATTGATTTCATAATTGTTGATTTTGACAAGTTTAGTAATCTACTAATATAATGGCGTCATTATGACTTTCCAATGGTCAACCAATGACAGTCCATTGAAAGAAATGATATAGAATGGTAATCTCGTACATAATGACTGACTTACCTAGTTTACGAACTTCTTACCTACTACTTCAAATTGCTTATAACACTTATAAATAATATGTAAAAATATATATAAATGAAATCTGGCATAAATAAAATGTTCAAATTTGTTGACAATGTCATTACTTATAACACAATTCTATTACGAGACCATTGACCGACCAATGATCGACCATTATGGATTTAGCAGATTACGAACTTTTAGCAATGGAATTGTGTTGGAATGACGAAATTATAAAAATAGCAGACTTGGCCCCTAGTTGTCGTGTCCCCAGCGCCCGGCACAATCTATACTAATATTATAAAGCTGAAGAGTTTGTTTGTTTGTTTGTTTGGTTGAACGCGCTAATCTCAGGATCTACTGGTTCGAATTGAAAAATTATTTTTGTGTTGGATAGTCCATTTATCGAGGAAGGCTATAGGCCCATGCGAAGCTGGGCTGGGTCGCTAGTGAATAATATTAGTAATTCGTCTAACTTCGGACATTATTTATAGGACTTTTAGATCAGAGACTAAAGTGTTTTAAAATTGTAAATTATTACTTAATTAACTATTTACCTAATATAAACATCTTCTTGATAGAATACAGCGTAATTAAATTAAAAAACAGACTTAACGAGGTGTGGTAGTTGGTCAGAAATATACGACGCTGGCGTAATCGACACAACAATATTTATCGGATTAATTCGACGTAGGCGGTTAAAGGATTAAAATCTATCTATATAGGGTGAAATTGAATTCATGAGCAAATTTTTAGGGAGTGACTGAGACCACGAACCTGAACAACTTTCATTATGGGGCCAACTCAAACAGCGCGGCGCGAAAAAATCAGCTGGTCCATACAGAAGTGCATCAGGTACTTAATCGGCCAAAATGTATGGAACAGCTGATTTTCATTTCGCGATGTTTGAGTTGGGTCCATAATGAAAGTTGTTCAGGTTCGTGGTCTGAGTCACTCGTTAAAAATTTGCTCATGAATTCAATTTGACCCTGTATATATAAAAAATAATCGCCGAAATGTATGTAAGCGCATAACTTCCGAACGACGGCACCAAATTGGATAATTCATTTTTTTTGTATTATTACCCGTTATTGTCAGGAGAAGGTTTCAAAGAAAGAAAATTGTAGGTAGGGTAGGTAGGGTAGGGTAGGTAGGGTAGGGTAGGTAGGGTAGGGTAGGTAGGGTAGGGTAGGTAGGTAGGGTAGGGTAGGTAGGGTAGGGTAGGTAGGGTAGGGTACATAGGGTAGGGTAAGTAGGGCAGGTAGGTAGGTGGTGTAGGGTAGGGTAGATAGGTAGGGCAGATAAGTAGGTAGTTTGGTAGGGTAGGTAGGTAGGGTAGGAAGGCACTTAAGTAGAGTAGGTAGGGTAGAGTAAGTAGGGCAGGTAGGTAGAGTAGGTAGGGCAGGCAGGTAGGTGGTTTGGTAGGGTAAATAGGTAGTGCAGGTAGGTAGGTAGTTTGGTAGGGTAGGTAGATAGGTAGGGTATGGTAGGTAGGGTAGATAGATAGGTAGGTAGTTTGGTAGGGTAGGTAGATAGGTAGGGTATGGTAGGGTAGGGTAGGTAGGGTAGGGTAGGTAGGGCAGGTAGGTAAGTAGGGTAGGAAGGTACTTAAGTAGGGTAGGCAGGGTTGAGTAGGTAGGGCAGGTAGGTAGAGTAGGTAGGGCAGGTAGGTAGGTGGTTTGGTAGGGTAAATAGGTAGGGCGGCGCAGGTAGGTAGGTAGGTAGTTTGGTAGGGTAGATAGATAGGTAGGGTATGGTAGGTAGGTAGTTAGGTAGGGTAGATAGATAGGGACAGGACAACGTCTGTTGGGTCAGTTAGTTAAGTAAAACAAAAATCGTTGTAAATTGATTTTATTTATATTGTCTTTGTATAAAATATTTCTAATTAAAATTATTGCTAGTACATACAAAGCTAGTATGGCATTTCATTGAATACATATTTATTATTTATTTATCACACTAATTGCTACAGTACTATTTTGCTAAGTACTGCCTCAACGAGCCAACCACAGTCTCTTAATAATTAAAATTATCTCTTAAATGTCTCACTAACTACCACACTCAGAGATGTCACTTAATAATAATGAATCATTAACTTTAATTGACCAACATAATTAAGCACAAGTCAACAACAATATTTTTAACTGACAGTGTTCTAAGTTTTGTTGGTCAATTAAAGTTAATGATTCATTATTATTAAGTGACATCTCTGAGTGTGGCAGTAATTGGTGGCGCGTCGCTTGGATTATTCGGTTCCCTTCAAAATGGTTGAGCTCAAATTGTGGTGATCTTTGCGTCATGTTCGTGAACGGGCGCTGTCGGTTGAGATTGGTCATCTCTTAACTGCCATATGGCTTGTATCTTTATTTTTTAATGTTTACCTACATTGTTTTCACATATAAAAGCAACAAGAATAATGAACCCAGTATTTTGTAAAAAACTTGATTTAAAATAGTATCCGTGGAGTTTCTTGCTCGTTCTTCTCCATAGAGACCTACCTACATTTTGGAACGAGCAACTAGCTTCAACTCTCTGACTAACTGACCGACTCCTTGACAATTCAAAAGTGCCTGTAAATGGTTTAATTGAAATAAATGCTTTGATTTTGGTGTCAGATTCCTTTCCAATGGTCAACTACTGACACGCCATTGAAAGAAATGATATAGAATGGTAATCTCGTACAAAATGACAACTGGATGACTGACTTAGGCGGTAATCTGCTAAAATTTTGACAGTTCCTTTGATCAGTGACCTACCATTAGAACGTCATTATGCAGTCATTGTTTTTAATTGACCGACCAATGATCGACCATTATGAATTTGGCAGATTACGAACTTTTAGCAAAATGACAATGGGATCGTGTTGGAATGACGAAATTATAAAATAGCAGACTTGGCCCCCTGATCTATTGAACAATATTATGACTTATCCCCAATGGTTGAATGTGAACTATATTTAAAGTGTTCTGTTGGAAGTACTGCATGCGGTTCGCTAGTTCGATTCCTGGGTATGGCTCTTCTTTTTTCACTGGTTGGACGGCACGAGGAGGCTGTGAAATAAAATAGAATATTCGAGTTGTCTCACTAGTTTCCTGACACGACAGAGTCGTCAAAACGAAAAAAATCTAAAAAAGTCTTGTCGCCCTGATGGGGGTGAATAAGGGGTGTGTTTACGGAAGGTGTATGGTGAGTGTATTAATGTGTTGCGATGGGAAGCCATTTTGTATAATGATGTGAGGTAAAAGAAGTCATTTATTGATAGAACATGAACTAAGACACATCACTAATAGAGTTGTAAATTGCGTGCTAGATATTAATTAATGAAAAAAAGCAATGAAAACTGCTTGACTCTATTGCTGCTATGTCCGCCCTAACCGTAAATAGGGATGAGTGTGGGGTGTAAGTGGGAATACGTGTAGGGTGTAAGTGGCGATGTGTGGTGTGTCATTGGGGATCTGTGAAGTGTCAATAGGGATATGGGTGGGGTGTAATTGGGGATGTGTGTGGGTGTTAGTGTGGAATATTTGTGGAGTGTATGTTTAGATATGTGTGGGATGCAATTGAGGATTTGTTTTAGGTGTAATTGGGAATCTGTGAGGTGTAAGTAGATATTTGTGGGCTGCAAAAGGGGATATGTGGGTTGTAAGTGGGGATATGTGGAGTGTAACTGAGTATATGTAAGGGGCTGCTGGGGCTGGGGCTTTGGGAGGGGGGGTGCTGTCTGTTAGCCGTTAACCATTGAGAAAGCCTTTCTTTAAAGATGCTCCAGTCCTGGCCGAGCTCAAAAGTAGGAACAGATCCAATAAAATACGACATTTTATTTTATTTTTCTAAGCGCGCGTGGGTAACCGTACCTCGTCGCCACTGTTAAATAAGACACGGCTTTCGGTAACAATCTATTCGCACAATTATGTCTATAGCTAGGTACTAACTAACCTAACAGGGGTGTAAGTTCGGTATGTATGAGGTGTAAGTGGGTATGTGTGGGGTGTGAGGGGGTATGTTTGGGGTGTAAGTGGGTATGTTTGGGGTGTAATTGGGGATATGTGTGAGTATGGGTATTGTGTGTGTTCTCACCTTAGTCTTCTTAATATTATCGTGCATCATCTTCATGTGCTTGTATATGCTGGTCTGCCACATGAAGGTAGCTGGACATAGTTTACATTTGTATATTTTGCTGCTTGAACGTTTTGTGTGCATCGCCCATACATGACCTTTCAGTCGTTTTACTGTCTGTATGAAGAAAAAAACATATTATTTCTTTCATTCCTTTTTTTAATTAAAAACATTGCCCCACACTAGGAATTCCTCTTGTATCGTAGGTGCGTTAACAAACATATAAACTGACATACAGCCTGGGCCTCAAGTCTGCTATTACAATAGTGTCAGAATGCTCTATCATTGATTTCATAATTGTTGATTTTGACAAGTTTGGTAATCTACTAATATAATGGCGTCATTATGACTTTCTAATGGTCAACCAATGACAGTCTATTGAAAGAAATGATATAGAATAGTAATCTCGTAAATAATGACTGACTTAGTTTACGAACTTCTTACTACTTCAGATTGCTTATAACACTTATAAATAATATGTAAACATATATATAAATGAAATCTGGCATGAATAAATGTTCAAATTTGTTGACAATGTCATTATAACACAATTCTATTATGAGACCATAGGCAGACCAATGATCGACCATTATGGATTTAGCAGATTGCGAACTTTTAGCAAAATGACAATGGAATCGTGTTGGAATGACGAAATCATAAAAATAGCAGACTTGGCCCCAGATCAGGAAATATAAATATTACAATATAAAGTCTGAATCCATGTCAATGATAATTATTTATTTCGATTAAAATGCTTTTTAGGACGTCCAAATGAAATACTAATAATTATATTGCATTTTTAAGTGATACTATAAATAAATTGCTAACATTTTAAAGCTTTGTATTTGACAGCTAATACTTTGACATGATTACATTAAATTGTCGTTGATATTTTACAAATTGTTGCGTATAACTCAGTTAACTCACCCTGTATGATTTCCCACAGATCTCACAAAGATGTTCGCCTTCCGCCTCTTTTTTCTTTTCCTCATGAATATTATTGACATGAGCAACTAATATTTTAGCTGTTTTAAATGCCTGAAAGAGAAATATGTGACTTTTTAGGGTTGGTTTGGATGGTGTATCCTATGACCCAACACAGATGTGCAATGTAAATAAATATTTTTTTAAAATAAGTATCATTTTCGGGGCACAAATGAGGAAATTAAAAAAAAACGTTTTGCAAACCTTACTGTGTCACATATCAAATGAAAGGGCTCGTTATGAGGATCTCAAATATATTTTTGTTATTATTGTAAAATAAATAGTTTTCATTTTATTCATGAAAGAAGACGAAAATTGACCATTCCCCTCCCCCCTGAACTCCGAAAGTACAGAGCCTAAAATTTAAAAAAAAAAAACCAATTATAGTTCATTGCTTATAAATGACAAGAAAACCTATAAGAATCCTATCAATTGACATTGTACGGAACCCTCTTGTTCCTGATGCGCCTACCACCAGCGCAGCAGTACGCTATTGAACCTCATTTTTAACCCCCGACGTAAAAACGACGGGGTGTTATAAGTTTGACGTGTCTGTGTGTGTGTGTGTGTGTGTGTCTGTCTGTGGCATCGTAGCTCCCGAACGGATGAACCGATTTTGTTTTTGTTTTTTTTATTTGAAAGGTGAATTAGTCGGGAGTGTTCTTAGCTATGTTTGATGAAAATCGGTCCAAGATGGCCGCCGCTACAAAATAGCTAATCACATATTTTTTCACAACTCCATCAATATGGGTATCAAATGAAAGGGCTTCACCAGTAGAATACTTTACACTATGATCAATTTCAAGGCCAAGATGACCGGCACCACAAAATGGCGAATTATATATACCAAACGCATTCTCAGGGTGATATCTTTAATATAAAAAAAGATCCATGTGACGAAATACAACTTTAGACGTATCTACAACTTCTCAAAACCAGACTAAATTACATTTAAAAACTTTCAAATAAAAATTAAATTAAAAATTTAAAAAACCCCCAACGCAAAACATAAAAGCAATTATTTAAAAAGTAAAAAATAATATCTTTTGTTGAGCCATCAAATGTTTGTTCGTTGAAATGGCGCTATAATGTCGCGGCGGGGGTACCCCGCTAAGTCGGCAATAGCTAAATAGGTAAAATAGCGAACTCATGGATTTGCAATGAGATTTGACTTACGGGGTACCCCGCCGCGACTTTATAGCGCCATTTCAACGAACAAACATTTGATGGCTCAACAAAAGATATTATTTTTTACTTTTTAAATAATTGCTTTTATGTTTTGCGTTGGGGGTTTTTTAAATTTTTAATTTAATTTTTATTTATTACTTTTTATTTTCATACTAGTTGACCCGACAGACGTTGTCCTGTCGCTATCTACCTACTTACCTGCCTATTTACCTACCCTACACCTACCCTATACCTACCCTACACCTACCTTACACCTACCCTACACCTACCCTACACCTACTCTACACCTACCCTACACCTACCGTACACCTACCCTACACCTACCCTACACCTACCCTACACTTACCTTACACCTACCCTACACCTACCCTACACCTACCCTACACCTACCTTACACCTACTAAAAAAAAAAAAAAATATCCTATGTCCGTCTCCTGGTTCTAAGCTACCTCCCCACCAATTTTCATCCAAATCGGTTCAGCCGTTCTTGAGTTATAAATAGTGTAACTAACACGACTTTCTTTTATACATATAGATTAATTCAATTGTTTTTTCACATTAAAATTGTCAAACGAACCTTTACAAGGAATTTTATTTTAATACGTAGATTACCACTATTTAATTCATAATAACTACCTGATCCTCTTTAAACACCTCTCCAAGCGATCAACTAGCACTTGACCGGTTTTTCAATTTCACATGTGCTTCCTAAGTATATCTTAGATATCACTGACATAGGTGAATGAAAACAGCGTAAGGAAAACTAAACTTAAAATAAACTAACTTTTGCCTACGACTCCGTCCGTATGAATGACCATATCCATAACGACTGTCAAAGATCTACTAAAGACAGCTGGAACCAAAGGCTTTACGTGCTTTCCCATCCCCGGATTGACCGCGGAAAACGTGGCTTAACCATGTCCGATCGCTCGAACCTCAGCTCGAAAAGTCTCAAGAACTTTACTACCACTAAATAACTACACTCGGCGTCACAAAAATCGCACCTCTTTAAGAATTCCCTTCAAAGTCATTTTAACCCTATTAATCAATGGTATACATATGACTATAAGGTATAATTGGAAAGGCAATTTATTTAAATTTCAGAATAAATCAATGGATTTGGTTTTTTGTTTACCAGGGAATAAAAAAAAGCAAGCTAATGCAAATGATTAAAAAGTTAAATTTTATTTTATCAGCAAAAATTACAACAAAGTCCTTAAAACTAACTTAAAACCTAGTGTTACCCCCCCTAGCCCTGATGACTGCTTCCATGCGTTCTCTCATGGACCTTATTAATGTGACAACAGTCTCTTGTGGAATGTTGTCCCATTCTGCAACGACGGCATCTTGAAGGTCTTGGAGAGTGGTAGGGGCAGGATTTCGTGCCCGTACTCGCCGTTTCAGTTCATCCCAAAGGTGCTCAATAGGGTTCAGGTCTGGACTTCGCGCCGGCCAGCGCATAACAGGGATGCCAACTTCTTGCAGGTAGTCTCTTACAATTAAAGCGGTGTGACAACGGGCGTTATCGTGCATTAACGTGAACCCACTGCCAACAAAACCCGCATAAGGGACAACCTGCTCCTCTAAGATCTCTGTTATGTACCGAGCAGCAGTCAGCGACCCTTGCCCGCGAGCACTTCCAGTCCGAGAAACACACACAAGGTTCGTTTTACCGTCGATTGACATGCCGCCCCAGAACATGCACGAGCCACCCCCGTATTCCACTGTCTCTTGAATACAGGCTTGTGCGAATCGTTCCCCTTGCCTCCTATACACTCTTCGACGCCTGTCGTTGCAGAAAAGACACACCCTCGTCTCATCCGAGAAGAGCACAGCCCTCCATTGGTCTATTGTCCAATCCACATGGTCACGGGCAAATTGCAACCGGTCTCTCCTATGCTGTGCAGTCAATTTGGGCCCTGTAGCAGCCCTATGAGCTGCAATTTTCTTCTCCCGCATTCTTCTTCTAATCGTGGAGACGCTTACAGAAGTTCTGCGAGCTGATCGCAGTTGTTGTTGCAGCTCAACAGCATTGGAGAACCGATTACGTAAAGACGTCGAAACAATGAAGCGATCGTCTCTTTCGGATGTGCACCGTTGTCTTCCAGATCCACGTCTTCGGATATAGCCACCAGTCTCTTGGAAACGTTGGAACACTCGTCGAACGGCAAAACGACTCAAGTTCAGTTGCCGAGCAACATCACATTGCCGCATCCCTGATTGCAGTAGTGCAATGACTTGAGCGGCTTCATCTGCAGTGGTATCCATCTTCTGGGGTATTTTTCTTGCTGTAGCTGTTCACGTGTGTTCACTTCAAAGGTTGAATAGCGAATGACCCACATTTAACCCGGGTCGCCCGTTTTATACCCTTGTAGGGAGGTGCAATTAGTGGCCGTTGTAATGCGTATTTTGACAACATTTTTTTTAACGTTACGTGCTAATGAGATCTGTTGTGTTTAGGAATTCTAACTGTTGTTAATTTAAAGGTCGTTAAACATACTTTTAATTGATACCAATATTAATTGGGTTTAATGTATTCGTTACTGGCGGGACATGTTTTAAACTTATTTTCGAAAAGGTGCGATTTTTGTGACGCCGAGTGTATTTACCTTGAAACAGAAGCTGCACTGGTATTTGATCCTCTTCAGATGATCCCAATCTATATGGTCGGTGAGACACCATTTTGTAGCAAACTTCTTACCGCAGTAATTACACTCATGTCTGCAAGAACAAGTAAATAATAAGTCTGAATAAATGAAGTCATTTATATTAAGAAAAATAAAACCTAGAACAACTACCTGCAAGCCTGTAGCTGTGTCTGCGGATGGGTGTGTGTGTATGGGTCTGGTGTGTGTGTGTAAGTGTCTATAGGAAATCAGGTTACGGGGGTGAATTAAAAAGCAGTAGGTTTCGATTTAAATAATGTTTATTATATTTTACTTTAAAGTTTCGTTTTATATCTGTCTCCTAGCACAGTCGAAAGAATAAAGAGCCTAACTGAGGGTAGTTGTCGGTTTTTTATATTAATCGTTACCGACAGTGTTGCCATAATAAAAAAATAGAATCGATAATTTTGCACATTGAAATCGACTAAATACTAACAGTGTCTTTGTGTGTGTCTGCATGTATATGTGTGTGTGTCTGTTTGTCTGTCAGTGTGTGTTGGTGTGTATGTCTATAGAATAATAATAATAATAATTCATTTATTTCAGGCTGCATAGGCCCATAGATAAATACCTTAACCTAAACATACATATTTTATAATTTCTAACTTGTGTTAATAGGGACAACTTAAGATTATGTTAGTACCTATATGTGTGTTCCCGTGTGTGTATGTCTGTGTCAGTGTGTGTCTGTGTGTCTGAATGTCTGAAGTGTGTGTACTATGTCTGTGTGTGTTTAAGTGTGCGCGACTGTTTGTCTGTATGTCTGTGTATATGTACGTGTGTGTGTGTGTGTGTGTGAATGTCTGTGACTTTGTGTGTGTGTGTTAGAGTTACAATGCGCGCGGTACAAAAAATGAAATCGTTTGTTCTGATATTTCCTTACTGGTAAGTGTCCTGCGACACATGCTTCTTGCTGAACCGCATGTGGTTGTTGTAGCAGTCCCTGCTGGCGAAGGTCTTCCCGCACGCGCGACACGAGTGCAGGCTGCCGGCTTCACGCTCGCGATGGTTGCGAGAGTGTCGAGCAAGATTGCGCTTCCATTGGAATAGCTTACCACAGATTGGACACGGATAGGTTAGACCGTCGTGTATGACGCTGTTGGGAACAAAATTGGAATAGGTAACTTCTAGAGAAGAATGGGAAGCAATGATTGATAGATCTCGGCGATAAGCTTCAGCAATTTAAAATTAAACTCAAGGATTATTTGATACAGAAACGTTATTATTCTAGAAGTGACTTTTTTTTAATGACCCTATGTGTGACATTTCAACAGCGTTATAGTATTGACATTATGTAATATCTACTCCAGAAGTGTTTAAATAATTTATTTGTACCTGACGTAATCATTACATATCTTTATTGTTTCATAATTTTACTCAGAATTGTATTTACATTTTATTGATACAGAAATGATATTATTCGTCATGTGACTCGATTTTTTGACATTCTAGCAATTTAATATTATTGACATTATTTGATATTTACTTTTGTGTTTCTTCAAGACTTGCTAAAATAATTTATTAGTAATGTAATTTTTTTTTTCTTTATACTTCATAATTTTACTTTAAATGTTATTGATAAACTGACATTATTTATTAAATTTTGCATGCCAAAACCCAGGCAGAATGTACCTGGCTATATTTTAATAACAACTTGATGTTCAATACCTACATTCTATGCAAATAAATGATTTGATTTGATTTGAGGTGATGGTTCAGAAATATATGGCTTGCTCTGAGTGGAATCCCTCTTGGACACAGGATGTCACAATGCGTTTTGCGACATAATTAGGATAGGATTTCTGCTCTATCCATAAAGAAATCTAAGTCTTTGATTGAGATCACACATGAGTGTATTTCGGATAATTTATCCAATAGGGTATTTTACTCTGTACGAGAAAAAATCTATAACTATGTTATGGAGACAGTTTAGGCATAAAGCAGTCAGAAAATGTAAGTTTTTGTTCATAAAACAACAAAACCATTTTTTAAATTCAATTCAAAGTTTTCAGTATTTTTAATCTGTTATAAAACACCGTGAAATAGTAGCGGCCATGTTATTACGCCGTACGGCTGTGTAAACAAAAAATTGTCAACTGTCAGTCAACCGATTGGCGTAATATAGGCTTTGTACTTTTATTATTTTCGTAACTAACGTAATTTTTTCATTATTACACCTATTACAAAATATACTTTTAATTATTTTTAAATGATATACAATTATCAGATTTAATATGAGCTCATTTGATACAAAACGAACTGACGTCATTTACGCTAAACAATATGGCGTCCACTAAGAGGCGTTTTCGTCAAACTACGCGCGAAATTCGTAAATTTAAAATTTAGATGCATTTTTATGGCAGTTATCGATTGAATAAAAATTTTGTGTTTTTTTTGGTGGCATATTAGCACTACAGAATTTCATTTAGACACTTTTCAAAAATGGGTGGAATACCCTATTATTTTCGTATACTTACCTAATACGAATATTCTCGGATATTTCGTATACCTACTCAATACTTTTTTATACTTGCAAATAAACAATTTTGATTAGATTTGATTTACAGAAAATCTCGGATATTTCGGATGCTTATTAAAATATTCGGAAATCTTTTTGCTAACGTTTTGTTTGTAAATCAAAAGACTAATTATAATACTTACACATGCGCTCTGTAACTTTTCTTAGAGTGAAATATTTTATCACAACCTTTGCACGGTATAAATAATTTCTCTGCTTTAGGTTTGTTCTGGGGCAAAATTCTGTAAAAAAAATAATAATTATAAAACACCAACTTACTATATTATATACTTACTATCTATTTATAACTATAGATTTAAAAAAAACTTGATCCATGAAATACGTGTTTTTGAAAAAACCAGGTACATACGTACAGATTAAGTAACATGTTGTTAACTTGTGTTTTATAACACATTGTTTTCAACATTGCAACATATAACATACTGTACACATTAGTATTACAATGCAATATAACAATGTTATATGACATTGTCGTTTGTCGTGCTGCATGCTGTTCACTATTGTATAAGTTATACTCAGATTATCAAACAAAAGGCACATAGGCCGTGCGGAACACTGCGAGTGAAGCCACAAAAGCAAATACAAATTCAATAACGAATACCTACAATCTCGTGATTGTATTCGCTTTTGAATTATTATTTGTTTTAGTATTTGTTTTGTTTTGTTTATTTTAGGTTCTCGGTGTTCTGCACAGTCTATCTGCCTTTTGTTTCATAATCTGAGAAGTTATATAACATTGTTGTGAATATTAATAACATGTTATCATAACACGTTTTATAACATCCAGTCTCCACATTACTGAAATATGTTACATTAGAAAGTTTTATAATATGTTATGTTACATAATAAATGTACGCAGCTTTACAAGTTTTTGGTGAAAATGTTTGTAATTTAGAGTCTCCATTACATGTGCAAGGTTTCTATGACAATGTTTTCTAAACTTTGTTAATTTATGAGTACATTATGAACGGCCAAAGTTCACATAAAAATTGTGCAAAAAAGCTAATTTTAAGACACCTTTACTGAATTTGTTTCTCAAAAAAGTTTGTTTTAGACTACATAGAAACCTAGATATAAATCTCAAGATACCTGTGTGTTAGAAATATCTGGAGGAACTTTTGTTATAACGTTTTAATCACGTACGACCGTTTGTATGGGATAATTCCCATACAAACGCTCGTACGTGTCGGGTTGGCCTTAAGATATCTCTTAAGGGCGCGCATCCCGTCATATTTCCCATACAAACGCTCGTACGTGATAACAGCGTGATAACAAATTATTCTCCAAATATTTTCAGCACACAGGTATCTTTTGGTTTAAATCTAGGATTGTATTAAGAAATAGAAATTTCTTTTTGAGTACCACTTCTGAAAATCATCTGTTTTTCACATTTGCCCGTTCATAATGCACTCATACATTGAAAAAGTAAAAAAAAAAACAGTTCTATAGAAACCTTGCACATGTAATGGAGATTCTAAATTACAAATTATTACCAAAAACTTGAAAAGCTTTTTCAAAAACACGTATTTCCTGGAACAAGTTTTGTGAAATCTCCGCGCGCCAATTTTCCTGCGATGTTATCGCGTTCTCACTCACTCGTTTGCTTTGAGCTTTGCGTCAATTTTCGCTCTATAGTGATGGGCACTCTTAAGAGACCAATATTATTTGGATGAAAAACTTACTTGAGATGATACTTTAGAGTCATTTTATTCGCAAACACTTTCCCACAACAGTCGCACTGGGGCTTTTCCTGGCGACATACACCGCGGTGGTATGTCAGTTTCGATTTTGTACTGAAAAAATGTAAACGATAAAATAAAATAAAAACTTGAGAGGTGTCAAGGGACACCCGGATGGAACGAAGTTCCTTTCGATTAATTAGTGAAGGAATTGTAATAAAATTTTATTACAATTCCTTCACTAATTAATGTGATGCGTTAAAGTGAATTTAAGTGGCTTAAAGCCAGGGCAAAAAAAAAGCGAGGAATGAAAAGTTATTATGGCTGCTTACATTGTAAGTAAGTAATTTTAAAGATTAACATTTTCTAACATGTTAGTACAATGCGTAGTTATTTAGATAGAAAGACCAATAAATTATTTCTGCGCCATCTATTGGCCGTTCGTAATTCGATCTCGAAGAGCACAGTTGCGCCAATAACGTTAATAGATGGCTCTTAAATCAAATATACAAAAGTGTCGTGACAACTTTTCGTAAGAATTTTTTCCGTCTAGCCCCCTTTCACAACGCGCGATAAGGAACTTCGTTCCAATAAATTCTTAGTGTTATAATAATAAACCATTTATTTTCAGGTTACAAAGACCCTTAGATAAATATCTTAACCTAAGTATACATACAGGGTGGAGATGGCAATAGCACAAAAAATGATCATGGTAGGATTTGATAATTTGGTGTAATTGTTTTTAATGAGAGATAATACTAAATTATAACGCCACAAGTTGCCGCTCTTCTCACAAGTTAGAAAACCAATACTTCAGGTGTTTTAATTTGTTTACATTTATATGCTCTTTAGTATATCTAAACTTTATTTTTGAATTTCGGTTTTAGGATTTATTTGATAGTTCCAAAATATTCTAACGAACTATACCCTGTTCACAATAAGATTAGACATTTACTCAAACCTTTTTTACAGTCCGTTCAACCGATTTTGACTTCTATTGCGTTGGTAGCATGACAAATGGCAACTGCAGTAAACAGTTGTATTGTAACCACTTTTTTGCCTCTAATGTCATCCTTAAGCCTACGGAATAGAAGTCAAAATCGGTTGAAGGGACTGTAAAAAAGGTTTGTGTTTATGTCTAATCTTATTGTGAACAGGGTACAGGGAACAAGTGTCCAGTATTTTATTTAATTTTTTGTCGTATCGTCGTCCTCACCCTGTATAACAATTATAAAACTTAAAACTATGATAATATCAGGGCCGTGCTAGGGACGTGGAAGAAACGTGCCACGTCACGTGCTCATAAAAATATCGGTAAGTATATTTTATATATGAACTCGTTTACACTCTTCAGTGCCCGTGCCGACGCCGTGACGTGCACAGGGGTAGCCGATATTTTCTAGCACAGCTTTAGCACCGAACACACATTGACTTTAGTTTCGGAAGTCGGTGGCGATACAAAACAACAAACAGAACAAAGCCACCGAATTTCGAAAAAAGTATTTTTTCTCTTTTTTATTAGTTTTAGAAGGCGGTTGTCTTTAGTGTAACAAGCTTTTTTTTATTTTCCGCTTTTAGTACCTCCTTCTCATCCAAATCTATTAAGAATAGATTGAAAGTTAACTACTACAAAGATTGAAAAAACTGAAACGTCGTCTCTGTAAATTTTTTGGGTATTTGTTGATTTTTTCAAAAAACGCTGAATCAATTTTGATAAAATTTATATGGGACCACCCCTGAAGCATACCCTATCCATAAAAAAGAAGAATTTTCAAAATCGGGTTACGTTTGCCGGAGAAATCGCGTAACAAATCGCGCACATACTTAATGCAAATTTAAGACTTATACGGTTTTCTCATGGATGCCATTGTCAGAACTAGACCAAATTAAAATGGGACCACACGGGAAGCACCAGCTTTCAAAATCGGTTCACCCAGTTCAAAGTTCTCAGGTAACAAACATGGCCGATGGGGCCGAAAAGTTCTAGAGTGGCGACCGCGAACCGGAAGACGTTACGTTGGAAGGTCTCCCATTATAGACCAGTGCCGATACCTTTGAAAATGGTAAAAAGTGAAAAAAAAAAATAGTAGAATGAAACCCATTGGAAAAGAAAGAGAACATAACAAAAATGAAAGCAAAAATAAATTACGGGCGATCTGAGGTCGGGAAGTGGATGGGATGTTATGGAAAAAAGTTAAATGGCCTACAACTTTGCCATTTAACTTTTTTCCTTAACACTTGTAGTTTTGCCGGAAATCGAGATAAACCGTTTTTTACCTTTAAAAACGCACCCCCATCCACTTCCCGACCTCAGATCGCCCGTAATTTTCTTTTCCTGTCATTTTTGTTATGTTCTCTTTCTTTTCCAATGGGTTTCATTCTACTATTATTTTTTTTGCTTTCAAAAATTATCGGCACTGGTCTATTAGGTGGACCGATGACCTGGTAAAGGTTGCGGGGATCCGCTGGATGCGAGTCGCACGGGACTGGTCAATGTGGCGCCACTTGGGGGAGGCCTATGTCCAGCAGTGGACGTCTAAAGGCTGAAATGATGATGACAATGAGTTTTTAATAGAAGTGGTACGCATATTGTATAGCGTTTTGTACGATTTAGCGTTTTTAACAGACTTAAAAAAAGGAGGTTGTCAGTTCAACCTGTATGTCCGCGATTATCTCCCGTTTGGCTGAACCAATTTTGATGCGGTTACCAGAAAAGTCTTTGTTTCATACAAACCTAGATTAAAATCCACAAGATACCCGTGTGTTAAAAATATTTGGAAAATAATTTGTTATAATGCCGTAATCGCGTACAGTCAACAGCAAAAGTAGATGATCAAAATCAGAAATTCAATACTAATGAACGGAGTTCGCGTCAGAACTGTGTGGCGTCGAAGTGATTCAAAAGTATGTGTGTGACAATCACATACTTTTAATAAATAAACTAGTAATAAATTATATAAATTTGTGTTAGTAAATTAGTATTGAATTTCTGATTTTGATCATCTACTTTTGCTGTTGACTGTACGAGCGTTTGTATGGGAAATATGATGGGATGGGCGCTCTTAATAACCAGATTCAATTTCTGTGTAATGCTATTGTGAATGGAGTTTAGTTAGACAGTTTGACCAAGTTAAACACAGTGTTCATTATAATTATGCACTTACCTAAAACTGGTCCCACAAGTTTGACAGACATGAGAATCTCCCGTCGGCGCATGCATACCAACATGATTTAACATACGGCGTTTGAGCGTAGTGTAAAAGTTACACTCTTTACATCTATATCCTTGCTGGTGTAACGCTGTGTGTGCCGACACATTGTCTTTAGTCAAGAAATAAGCTTGGCATATTGAACACTGGTGGCAGTCTTCGCCTTTCTAGAAAAATAAATTGGGCGTCTGTAAAGTCGGTTTACGGACGATAGTTTTACGTGATAACGTCATTAAGAAACATAATGGCTTCCATCGAGGTGGGCGGAGCTTATTGCTTGGGCCGATCGTGCCTCTCTATCGCTTGCTCCGCGCTCTCGCTTGCACGCTCAGACTCAGGCGGAACGTGACACTTTTTCGTGCGTGCAGCCGGTGTTCATCGATTTATAAGACGTTATCACGTCAAAAAATGGTTTATAATATTGACGCTTACAGGAGGGATTGGTCCACATTAGCTCTGGACTGGAAAGGGGGAAGGGAGGAATTTGCCCTGCAGTAAGACAATACAGGCTTAAAATAAATAAATCATCATCATCATCATCATTAGCCTGAAGACGTCCACTGTTGAATAAAGGCATTTTTCAATATGTCCGTCTCATACAGAGATCATCAGATCCACAAAGAAACGGCAACACAGTTAATTAAAACAGAGATTGAAAGTAACTACTCCAAAGATTCTTCGTAGAGAAGAAACTAAAACGTCTTCTATGTACATTTTTTGGGTATTAGTTGATTTTTTCAAAACGTGCTGGTTCAATTTCGATAAAATTTGTGGGACCACCTCTGAGATATACCATATCCATTAAAAAAAAACTGGACAAGTGCGAGTCGGTCTCGCCCACCGAGGGTTCCGCACATATTTGTAGGTACATATCCATACTTCTATACTAATCCATACTTTAATCAACTTAATAATTATAAATGCGTTTTTTACGACATAAACGGCCATATCTTTTTTTCACGTTAACATAGAGGGTTGATTTTTTTACAGCATCAAGGGACCGTAGACTTGAGTATATGGTTTTAATTTCAACTCGATACCTCCACGCGTTCCCGAGATAAAGGGTCTTGACAGAGAGACAGAGGGACAACAAAGTGATCCTATAAGGGTTCCGTTTTTTTTCTTTTGAGTTACGGAACCCTAAAAACAACATACAGTCGAATTGAGAACCTCCTTCTTTTTGAAGTCGGTTGAAAAAGGACTCAATGAAAGCATGACAGTTGACAGGACAGAATGGAAGAAGAAAACATGTTGTGCCGACTACAAGTAACATGTAATAAGGGCAGAAACATGTAGTGATCATACAATAGGGAACATTACGCGAAACTCGGCGCAGAGGGCGCCACTAGCACATTCCGTAAATCATAACCTCGTATTCTTGTTATATTATGTTATTCATTGTAATAACTAGGTATTTTGTGAAAATATATCAAAGTTTTAATTAATCTTTCAAAGTCAAATCATTTATTTCAATTAGACCATTATAAGGCACTTTTGAACGTCAAATGAGAAAAAAAAATTGATTCTAGGTGCCCATTCCAAAAGGTAGTTTTGTATGGAGAAGAATGGGCAAGAAACTCCATACTTACTCTTTTAAAAACGATGTTAACAATATTTGCATTTACAGGAATTATATAATTATACGTGAATACGATGTACCTAGCATAAAAACACTAGGTATTTGAAAGTGTGTACAAAGTATCACAGATTAAGGAATGACAGACTAAGTTATATGTACATAGATACACAGTGTTCACATATTACATATTACAATTAATGTTGAAACAGTAGACGACCACTCCTTATATTTTAACAAACAATGGATCAGTATGTGAGCCTGAGCAGTGTATAAAAAAAGAGTCAAATATATATATGTACATATTTATACTAAGTATGAAATTAGGTATTTTAAATTAGCAATCGGTTCGATTTTGTCTAGACTGTCGATCGTCCTATGGAGCTAGACCAGCATGTTTCCAAGCATTCTTATCTTGAATATAGTCCTCTAGATTATAATAAGCTTTTTTACAGAGTGTACTTTTAATATATGATTTAAATTTTGTTTCACTTAGTTGTAATATATCACTAGGAATTTTGTTGTAGCACTTAACACAGTACCCCATAAAAGATGTATGGACTTTAGACAATCTAAAATATGGTTGAGCTATTTTGTCCTTGTTTCTAGTATTACAGTCATGTCTATCACTTACTTTATTAAACATATGTAAGTTTTTTCTTACATACATAATATTTTCATAAATAAATTGGCAAGGCACTGTCATTATATTAATATTTTTAAATAGTTCCCTAAGAGATTCGCGGCGACGTAGATTATAAATGGCTCTGACAGCTCTTTTTTGTAAAATAAAAACGGATTCAATGTCAGCAGCCCGACCCCACAGTAAAATACCATACGACATAATGCTGTGAAAGTAGCCAAAATAGACCAAACGCGCAGTTTCTACATCTGTTAACTGTCTTATCTTTCTAACAGCATAAGCCGCGGAGCTTAGTCGCCCCGCAATAGATGTTATATGAGGTCCCCATTGTAATTTCTCGTCTAGCGTGATTCCTAGGAAAACCGTTTGACTAGTAAATTCCAGTTTCTCTCCATTAAGTATGATGTCACATTTACTATTCCTAACATTTGGTAAAATGAATCGAATACATTTGGTTTTTTTTTCATTAAGTACCAAATTGTTTACCGTAAACCAATTTTGAACCTGAAGAATAGCGTCATTTACGTCGTCTAGATTTTGTGACCGTCTGTTTATTTTAAAAATCAATGATGTGTCATCGGCAAATAACACCATTTTTGGTTGATTTTGAAACAATTGGGGTAAATCATTTATATAAACTAAGAATAGAAATGGACCCAATATTGAACCTTGAGGAACGCCCATAGTCGTTTCAGACCCCAATGAGTTCACGCCGTTAACCTGTACTTTTACCCGTCTATCCCTCAGGTATGACCTTAGTAAATTAAGAGATGTTTTACTAACCCCGTAGTGCTCCAGTTTCAGCAAAAGTGTCTCATGGTCAACGCAATCGAACGCCTTTGAGAGGTCGCAAAAGATTCCAATGGCATCTTGTGATTCCTCCCAGGCGCTAAAAATGTTCTTTATTAGGGTGACACCGGCGTCAGTTGTACAACGCCCTTTGGTGAAACCATACTGTTGTTCATGAAAGATGGAATTTTTATTAAAGTGACGCAACATTTGATTGAGCATTAACTTTTCAAACACCTTGCTGAGAACTGGCAGAATCGACACAGGCCTATAATTGTTGGGGTCTTTACTATCACCGGATTTGAACAACGGTACTACTTTACTGTGTTTCATCAGATCCGGAAAGACTCCTTGGTCTACACTGGTGTTAAATATAAGAGCTAAATAGGGCGCAATCGTTTCTATAATAGATTTACAGACTTTTACAGACATTCCCCAGAGATCTTCTGTTGATTTAATTTTAAGATCTTTAAAGGCTCTTATAACAGCCTGGGGGTTTGTATGTTCAAACCTAAACTCCGAACGGCATGCCTTAACATTCTTCCTAAGTAAGGCAGCAGAGAGCGCGGGAGAGGAATTTAAAGCTTCAGTAGTTTTAATGGGAATGTTTCCAAAAAATGCTTCAAATTCCTGAGCTACTTCTATATCTGAATTTATGGGGCCATGTGCAGTCTCTAGATTAAATTCAGTATTACGATGTTTTTTCCTACCTGTTTCATTATTTATTATTTGCCAAGTAGTTTTTATTTTGTCATCAGCTAATTTTATTTTATTTCTAATATAAAGGGATTTGGCTATTTTGCAGACACTTTTAAAAAGTTTTGAATATTTCGCAACATACTGATGAAAGCTTGTATTCATTACATGTTGCTTTAGACCATAAAGTTCAAATAGTTTTTCCCTGCTTTTACGACTACCTGGAGTCGCCCAATCGCTAAATAAGAACTTTGTGCAAATACTTTTAGTCTTTAGTGGAAATGTATCATTAAATTGCGTGTTTATTAGTGAAAAAAACTCAGCGTAGAACTCATTTGGGTCATCTATATTATTAAAGCAATGAACACTTAGTTTACTTTCCAATGAACTATTAAATTTATCTAAGTTTTTACATGTAATTGGCCTAAACCTTATTTGAATTTTTTGTAAAGGAATGTAGGCGCATAACGTTATTGTCTGTCCACTATGATCTGATGGTAGCTTATTTATAATTTCTTTATGTAAATAATCACAATTACAAAATATATTATCAATACAAGTGGCAGAAGAAGCTGTCACTCTGGTTGGTTCCATAAAAACATTTGACAAATTAAATGACCTAAAAAGACTCAATAATCTGATACTACTGGAGTTGTTTTCTAACAAATTAATATTAAAGTCACCACATATGATGATTGATTTACTACTAGTACTAATTTTTTTCAACACATCTTCCATTACAGAATCAAATGTAGATAAATTCTGGTAACTGGGGGGTCTGTATACACATACTATAATATGCTTATCCAGCTCAACACAGGACAATTCAACAGTATGTTCTACTGATAATCCAACGATGTCTTTTCGTTCTTTACACTTAATAGAATTTTTAATTAATATTAATGACCCACCATGTATCATATGTTTTCGGCTAAAATGGCTAATTACACAATAATTTTCATAATTAATAGACATCACTTGATTATCTTTTAGCCAATGTTCTGTTAAACAAATAATATCATATTTGGTTATTTCTAAGAACATTTCTATTTCAAGTAATTTGGAAAAGCAACCTTGAATATTTTGATTAAATAATTTTAAAGTATGTTGCTTTCCTTTATTTGTTAGGTTGCCAGAAGTTACCTTTTTATTATTCAATAATAATAAATGATTATTTGAAGGTGTAACTTCTGTTGTCTCACAACTTAGTTTAAAGTGTTATCCGGAGTGACCTCCACAACTACATTTGAAGAGTTCATAGTCCCTGTTTGTGATCCAGCAGGAAGAGAATACCCTATCTGACTGGTTGTGGCATCTAAGGATGTTGGCATAGTAGGTGGACCCTCCTTCGTACTATATGAAGATTCACAAAAATTTATCCCTATGTTGTTAGTGCAACTAGACAACATAAGTTTGTCACTTAACCTACAGTTTGTTATATTATTATTAGCTATAACATTGTTAATATTATATGCTATCAACATAGCAATTACATGTCTACATTCTCCAGACAGAGATAAAGTTCTCTGAGTTAATTTAAAACCACTAATAAAGTTATTAGTGTCAAAATATAATAATTTGTCACTATGACAACATGTCAACATATGAATAGTACTATTCAATATATAAATGTGATTGTTTTCTACTTCTGATAAAGTATCAGAGTAAGGAAAGGCACACAGCATGAGCTTTCCTATGTTTAACTTTAATAAGGTGTTCACACCATCCACTATGTCTTTTTTAGTAATACCAGTACTATTACCTAAAAGTAGAACCATTGTACAGTAATGGTCTATGTTTGTATTTACAATTCTCTTAATTATTTGTTTAAAACTAATGTTATGGTAACTATGATTGGTAAAACTATGACTAAGGTAATTGTGTAGTATTTTCCCAAAGCCTGAACCTAATTCATCACAAAATAAAATAGTTTTATTAGTTTCCTGTGTATTGACACAGGTGTTTGCTGGAAGAGCCAACACCGGTGAAACCATGTCAAGCTGAGGCTGAGGAGATGGCGGTTGGTTGGCACTACTGCAGGAAAGATTATTAGTCAAATTCTCGTACTTCTCAGCATTGTCCTTCACCAGGTCCAGTAGTTCCCCAGCCTCAAACAAGCGTTCACTTAGTTGATGTTGTGACGATTCATACTTTTCAAAAATATCCTTCAGCATGTGTTCTTTGTGTAATAAATCATTATAAAGGAGTTGAATATCCGTGTCATATTTTTTCCTACATTTATCTAGTTCAACAGTACAAATATTTAAGTCTTTTGATAGGGTGACACGTTGCTTTCTAAGGGAAAGATTTAATTTTAAAAGATTTTCTTTTTTGATTGATTTTTGTGACCGTTTAATGAATTTCTTGACTTTAATATATTTCTTTAGTTTTTTGTGACTCATAACAACGGGACATAATGGCATGGTATCATCACCAGTCAAATCTATTGTTACCGCTGGCTCACACACTGATTTTGACCTACTGCCTACCAACTCCATGAACAGGTTATCGGTGTTCACAGCTTGTTGCCTGACTTTGACCGATTCTGAGTGAGATAGGGCCTTACGGGCATCACACAATTCATGTTGAAGTTCTGTAATTCGGTTTAAAGCTAGTTCGTGGGTGTCACTGCACTCTTGAAATGTTGTTAACTTAAACTGTAATTGAGTGTGTTGGTCAGCTAAGTCCATGTGTTGTGTATGTAGCTCAGCCAGTTTATTCTTAAGGAAGGTGTTTTTGTCTACTATATTCTTCACTTCCACCTCGCTGTCATCTCTTTCCTGGAGCAACTGTTTACATAAAGCTTTAGAAGCCTCGAGGTCCTTTAGTGTAGCTCTAAGTTTTGCTTCCATCTCTTTGATTGTAGCACTGCGGGTCATCATTTTCTTTAAAATATCAGTCACCTGGAATGTGTGTAATAAAGTGCAGCTAAATGATAGTGAAAAAGAAAATGTTTCTTGTTTATATTAATAGGAGGTAGGTGGTAGGAAAAAAAAAAATGTTTTAAATGAAAATAAGTATTGAGTTGGGAACAGAAAGATAATACGATTAGATGAGGCTGTTAGAATTGAAGGGAATGTTAAACATAGATAAAGTAAGATGAATAGGTGGGTACAATACCTACAATAGTAACACTTAAAGTTAAATTTTTAGTTTCTACAAGTTTAGGGCACATTAAGTACAAGTTTGCAAGTTTTATCTAAGGTTTATAATTATAATTATATACAAATAATAATAAGCCTATTATGTGTAGTACACTATGAAGTGTTTACTGTCTGGGCGAATGTTTCGTCGTCGATTTTGCTTCCACAATTTGTCAAGCAAAAGGAGACATAAACCGAGCCAGTGTGTGATGGACGTAGCTCAGAGACCTGAGCAGTATTTCGTGATGTTCAGTGGTATGTTAATACAACTTAGATAAAACAAAATACTCCCCGGGTTCGATGATATTTCAAATCCTTCACCCGTTCGTTAGAGTGGTGACTTGACAGCCGGTTTTTGTTATGCTTATTGTGCGAAGTTTTCGCGACAAAAACACTGCATATGTACTGTACATATAACTTATCACTTAATTTTAGTTATATAACACTAATTCACGTAAATTAAAGACTTTTACACATTTTGCAAATTAATAAAACTAAGAGGTCGTTTTTTTGACGACCGGCTACCAGTGTGGCCAGCAAAAAAAAAAAAAAAAAAAAAAAAAAAAAAAAAAAAAAAAAAAAAAACTTACCTAACTGTACTTTAACCATATTATGGCGTCCTACGACCATTTGAAAGTGGATTCTAGGTTATGCTCAGAATAAAATAATATTTGGTTGTCTTACATGATAAATATGAACGTTATTCTGTAAATGCGACTATCTCACCTGAATACTTAACCTGAACATATTTTAGAGTGATTTTTAGCTGCTTCCCAAAGTTTTCGAACATTTTCTTCTTTTGGAAATGAATAATTCCCTTTATTTCTTCATCGAAATACACAGCACTGATACATTATTGTATAATATAACACACTTCATAATTTTGAACTCAATTAAAGGCAGAATTTCACGCTTTGAACGACTCGTCGATAAACTGTTTACGGACTATGCTAGTGCTGCACTCTGGTGCCAGAACATTGCAGTAATATCCCCTATTAGACAGGTTTCTACCACAGACACAAAGTACGCAAGGCTGCTGCGTACCCGTTTATATTTTGTGCCACAGATCTGTTTCTAAAATAAAATAGTAAAATAAGTTTAAAAACTAAAACCCGACTACAACAAAAAGTGATCTAAAAAGTACGAAACAAGAAAATATTTCACACAGAAATCAAGACATAGGTACAAAATGGTCAAGGTAAGCCGTGGTTGCATGCCTGTATCCCATATGAGTGCGATGAACATGAATTATAATGGCATGCAACCACGGCTTACCTTGACCATTTTGTACCTACGTCTTGATTTCTGTGTGAAATATTTTCTTTAGACCATTTTGGAGTCACAGCTAAGTATTATATATTTAAAAGGTACTAGTGAACCCCTTTCTAATGATACTAAACACGGTTTGGTTTGGTTTGGTTTGTCGGGGCCTTTTCCGCACTTAGCCACTCGATTGGGCCATTTACTAAACACGGTATGCGTATCTTAATTTATTTGGTAATCTTTCCTTTTTTTAAATAATTTGTGACAAGTCACAACTAAATATTATATATTTGAATGGTACTAGTGAACCCCTTTCCAATGATACCAAACACTGTATGCTTGTCTTCATTTTTTTTTTAATCTTTGTTTTTATGTCCGCCAGAGGGCGCCACATTGGATTCGGTGACACGTCATATAGCCCCTTTAACCAGCGGACGATCAAGACGCTTCTAACGATACCTCATTTGTTCAGTTCTGATAAGTAGTTTAGGAGCTATGAGCGAACAGATGAACATACATACATACATACATACATAGCCTGTCAAAATCATAACCCTCCTTTGTTTTTCGGGTCGGGTAAAAAATCATACTTACAGGTTGATGTTTCCCATTCAAATGATCATGCATCAGTTTTTCAGTATTGAAGGCAATTATGCAATTATCACACCTATGGACAAAACAAAAATTAGATATATAGGGCGACTGGTAATTAGTGTACGATACTTAAAACACGTGATTGTGTTCATGATAACAAACAAGTTTCCTAAAGAAAAAATGTTTTTGCGTTTAACAGCTGATAGGTCAAAGGCGTGCGCGCGACAAAAAAATTTACGGCTGTTGTGTTATTGAAATAAAAGTGAACCAGTACAAAAAACATTGTACCTTCGGGAAAGTTGTTTGTTATCATGAACACAATCAGAGGGCTAATTCACGTATTTTTATAACGCGCCGATGAAGTTGCAGTTGCAGTTAAGTTTAAGTTTGAGTGATAAACCATATTCTTGTAATCTTTGAACTGCACGTAAGCTGCGCGTGAACTGCACGTCAACTGTACGACAACCAAACTTACTTATGGTGTACCCACATGAGAGAAATTACTCACTAAATAATTAAAGAATGTAGTGGAGACAGGGTAACGGTTTATTGAATTAGACGCTGGTTGCAGAGTTAATCGTTTAATGGTCACACGACACATAAAATTACACAAAACAACAATTACTCAAGTATAACAGGTATGTAGTGACACAATAAAATAAAAACGTGGCCGTTAGCATTGGCGATATGAGCCGGACTGAGGCGCGTGCGCGGCGGTCGGCGCGTGGCGGGGCGTGGTCAGTACTCAGTAGTCTCCCGCCACGACAGCGCGAGCGCCTATATGTACCTACCTACATAGGCAAAACTTTTTAAGTTACTATGCCTTCCTACACACTCCCCCTTTTGACCAAACGATAGTGTCCTCACCGTTGGTCAAACATCAACAATGACACGTTTCTTGCGCGGCCTACCGCGAGAGCGCTTAGGAGCAACCGGTTGCGGAACCTCAGGGCACTCATCCTCCCGCGAATGATACCTTCTCAAGGCCGAAACGTGGTACTTCCCGATGACTTCGTCAGATGAATCCGGAAACGATAGGAGGTAAGTGGTTGGACTGACCTTTTTCTGCACCAGGTAAGGGCCATCCCTTTTAGGCATGAGCTTAGAGCTGACTCCTTTAGCAGCACTGCTAAGCACGTGCGACTTCATCAGGACAAGATCACCGACGGCAAGTTCTTCAGCCTTTCGTGTCTTGTCTTTGGCAGCCTTACGGAGGTCCTGCTGTCGCTCAATGCACTCCTTACTAGTGCTAAGTGTATCCGCTAGCTTCAGCAGATACGGCGTAATCTGTGGAACATAATTTTCAGCCTCTATCACAGCACGGAGGTCACTTTGTACTGCAATAGGTGAGCGGAGTTCACGAGCAAAGGTTAGGTATGCAGGTGTCTGTTGTGTTGCTTTGGTTAATGCTGTGTTCAACGCAAATCGGATAAATGGCAAAACCTCTGGCCACTGCTGATGGTGTCCTTCAACCAAAATCGCCAACTGGGTCTTGAGGTCGCGATTTTTTACGCTCGACCGGATTGGCTTCCGGATGGTAGAGCGGCACGAGACTCTGCTTTACACCAAGCGTGTACATGGCGTGTTGCATGACATCGGCAACGAACTGTACACCGTTATCGGATATTAGACGCCGTGGAACACCAAAACGTAAGAAAACTTCTTCAATAAGTACCTTTGCGCATGCTTCAGCTGTGGCTTCGGAGAGGGCGAAAAGCTCAACCCACTTGCTGGCTGTGTCTTCCACTATTAACACCCACCTCTCTCCCTTAGCTCCTTTGGGCAGTGGCCCGAAAAGGTCGACAGCTAGAACTTCGAAGCGCTGAGCGGGAACTGGAGTCTGTAAAAGTCCTGCAGGTTTCTCATTAGAAGGTTTGTAGCGCTGGCATTCGATGCAGGTCTTTAGATACTCTGCTACGTAACGTCGCATACCGGGAAAATAAAATCTCTGACTTATACGGTGCAGGGTTCTGTCTAGGCCACCGTGACCTGAAGTAGCTGCGTCGTGACATTCAACCAGTACCTGTTTCCTTCGATTCTCAGGAACGACGAGCTGCGGTTCTTCAGTCTCCGCTTCAGTATACCGGTATAGAATACCTCTGCATGTATGGTAACCTCTCTCTGTCCATCGGGTAAGTTCTAATTCATCCTTGCCTTCCAGAGCCTTTAGGATCTTCGCCACTTCAGGGTCTGCGAGCTGATCCTCACGAAGAGTAGCGGCATCCCAGCGAGGCGGGTCAACGAGCACCGTGCACACTCCACAGGAATCGCGAGCCTCCTCCTCACACGGCGGACGACTGAGCGAATCAGCAACGACGTTTGCCTTGCCAGGAGTATAGTCGACTTGCAGATCGAAGGACTGGAGTTTCATGGCCCATCGTACGAGACGACCGGCAGGTGACTTTAAGGTGAGTAGCCATTTCAGGGGCTGATGATCGCTGCCGATACGTACTCTATGGCCATCGATGTATCCTCGGAACTTCTCGACTGCCCAGACAACTGCCAACGCCTCGCGCTCGGTGGTAGAGTAGTTACGCTCCGCCGCAGTAAGGAGGCGACTGGCATACGCGATGGGTTTCTCTTCTCGTTGCGTCTCCCCCTGGAGTAGAGCCGCACCCAGTGCATAGTTGCTAGCGTCAGTCCTGAGAACGAATGGCACATTATAGTCTGGCTGAATAAGAATCGGAGGTGAGGTAAGTAATCCTTTTAGTTCTCTAAATGCCTTGACTTGTTGTTCTCCCCACAGCCAGGACTGATCCTTACGCGTGAGCATAGTCAGTGGCTGCGCGACTTGAGAGAAGTTTGGCATGAACTTGCGGAACCATGAGCAACTCTGTAGAAAAGATTTCAGGTGCTTTACATTCGATGGTTCCTTCATATCTATTATTGCAGTGACCTTGTCTGGATCTGGGGACACCCCTTCTGAGGTGATAATATGCCCTAGGTATTTCACATTCTCTCGAGCAAATGCGCACTTATTGCGATTGGCGTGGAGGTTAAAGACACGTAAGCGGTCGAATACGGCACGTAAGTCTTGGACATGCTGGTGAAATGATTCAGATATTATGATAAGGTCATCAATATAACCGAGGAGTGTCACCCCCTTAAGAGATGACGCAGAACGAAATCGATCGATTAAACGTTGAAACGTTGCGGGCGCATTGCGTAGACCGAACGGCATGCGAGTAAATTTGTGAACTCCAAAAGGTGATACAAAGGCGGTCTTATCCTGGTCTTCAGGTCTCACTTTGACTTGCCAGTAACCCGATCGAAGGTCTATAGTACTCATAAAACAGCTCTTACCAGTGTATTGAAGGAGGTCGTCGATCACTGGTAGCGGGTACGAGTCACTCTTGGTGACGGCGTTCAGCCTACGATAGTCCACGCAGAAACGGTAACTACCATCCTTCTTCGGTACCAGAAGAGCTGGTGCTGCCCACGGAGACTCACATTCCGTGATGATACCTTCACGAAGCATCTTCTCTATCCCCGCTTCCATGATGGCTTTCTTCGCAGGGGTGAGTCGGTACGGCGGCACCGCAATCGGCGGGTGATCACCGCAGTCGATGCGATGCTCTGCGAACGGTGTAGGTTCTCCCCCTTCTCTGAAGACATCTTCATACTCTTGGAGCAGCTGAGCGAGACATGCCTTCTCTGAAATTGACAGCATCGAACCTTCATCATTACGTAAGACATCCGCGGAAGCACACCCAACGAAGTCACGTGAAGTCTCACACCGCAAGGGGTGAATGACCTGAGGCCGAACAGCTGTGAACCACGTATTGTTCGAAACGTTAATAACGATACCGGCTTTACGCAAAAAATCTATTCCGAGTAACGTGTCATTGTTAACTGAATTAGGAAAAATAACAAAAGTAGTAGGTATCGTCAACCCCTTAAGTACTACGTTAACATCTACGAGTAAGACTTTGAGTTCCCGCACTATGCCATCGGCTAATTTAACAGACATAAAACTACTACGGAACAAATAGTTGAGCTTACGAAGCAGTGCGTACAAACTCGAACCGGCTACGCTACGTTTAGCGGCCGTATCAATCAACCCGGTGCCACGATGACAATCTATCTCGATGTCAAGTATCGGACGACCGTCAGTACAAAACTTCGACGCGGACAAGTTACCTACTATAGTCGGTAACGCATCGCAGTTAACATTACACTTACAACTACATAAACAAGTAGATTTAGACACATTACATACATTATTTACATACATTTCACTTTTCACATTAATATTAGACTTACAACTACAATAATTACACTCGTGTGGAACAACAATAGGGTTACCTGTATTATTACAAACCCTAGTGGGCTCTAACATATTAAATTCGACAACAGAAATGGGTTCTTTATGATTTACCGAACACTTAGCGCAATTAGACCGAATGACACCAATAGCGCCACAGCCGTAACACTTAATGTTTGATTCGGAAGTCGCACTTTTATCGAATTTATTTTTAATACTTTTGCAAGAGTCACGAGTATGTCCGCTTTTACGGCAATAAACACAAAAAAGTCTTTTACCTTTGTCCGAGTTATTTACCACAGTCTGCGGGGTCGCAGCGCTACTCGTAGCACTCGGCGACACGGTAGGCACGCGCGCGAGCGGCGGCGGAGGCCGGGGCTGCGGTGGCGGCGCGTGTGGCGTATGCGCGCCAGCGGCGGGGCCGCGCGCGGCTGTCAACGCCTCGGAGAGCGACTCTTCTACGTTTCGCGCCTTCTCGATCAATAAATCCAGATTCCCGATTGATTCACGAGTTATCCGTTTTCTGATTTTTCTATGTAGTAACCCGTAAACCATGTCGACTTCCATATCGTTTTCGACTTTATATGGAAGTTTAGCAATAAGCGCGCGAAGTCGAGCAATGAAGACCTCCGTGCGTTCTTCCGTTTGTTCCGCGGCAAATATGTCCCGGAATATTTTGTGAGGTGGTCGGGGCGCACCGAACATGGCGCGAAGTTTCTGTAGCGCGTCTTCCCATGACGTCACTGAAGATTTTATGCCCCGAAACCACACAGCTGCGTCACCTTCTAGGAGCATAGGTAGGCCGCGAAGCGCATGTTCGTCACTGATGGATGTACACTCTTTGTATATTACGATCGAGTCGACGAAAGCTTCGAGGGCTTCTGAGTCTTGGCGAGCGCCGCTAAATCGCGCCGTACAGCGCGCGAAGTTTCCGTGTTTTGTTGCTGGTGCAGGCGATGGAGACGGTGAAGCTGAGCCGTTGACGGCCGACGTAGCCAATAGACTCTGAACCAGTTGACGGTTCGATTCCGCTTGAGCCTTGGCGAACGCCTCCAAAAACGACGTTAGCGTCCCTTCCGATAATGGCGCGGGCGTCGGGGACGCCGGCGCGCCGATGTCATCATCGTTGCTTCTACTTTTGCGGCGAGGCATTGTAGGTACACAATAGTCAACAAAACACTAGGAAACACTATTTCACGTTGAATGTGCACTAAACTTGGTACTATAGCGTCCACCTAGAAAACCGTTACACTGTAGGTATTTGAGTTCGCGTCGCGTCGGTTAGGTACGCGTGCCGCGTTGGAGCGCCAGTTTGTAGTGGAGACAGGGTAACGGTTTATTGAATTAGACGCTGGTTGCAGAGTTAATCGTTTAATGGTCACACGACACATAAAATTACACAAAACAACAATTACTCAAGTATAACAGGTATGTAGTGACACAATAAAATAAAAACGTGGCCGTTAGCATTGGCGATATGAGCCGGACTGAGGCGCGTGCGCGGCGGTCGGCGCGTGGCGGGGCGTGGTCAGTACTCAGTAGTCTCCCGCCACGACAGCGCGAGCGCCTATATGTACCTACCTACATAGGCAAAACTTTTTAAGTTACTATGCCTTCCTACAAGAATCAATTACATTTGAATGAATATGACATTATTATAATATTAAAATAATACCCCAGTAAATATTTTAGTGCTTTTTAACCTAGCTTATTAGTGTTCTGTGTTTTTATCTGTTATTTTGAGACGTCAAACGAATAGTAGAATACCGATCATGTTGCGTTCAGAAACACGCACCAAAGACGCGCAACAGTAGAATGCTGTTATTCACGCTCGCGTGACGCGAACTTGACGCGAGCGTGTCTGACAGCGGTACGGAATACGAAAAGCGTTGTTTTAATCGAAACTTAACTCCAACTGCGCTGCAACAGCACTTCTTTAATTACGTGAATTAGCCCACAGGTGTTTAAGTACCTACCTATTTTGTGATTTTAATGTTAATGTTTTGCTTTGGAAGTCGTACTTAATTAAATAAATTAAAAAATCTGTTTCATCTTTAATTAAACTCCACCTTTCTAAACGTTGACTCTTGAACTAAGCATGTGTACGACTGGGAAAAAGAAGTTCCCATTCGTCAACACTGTGAACGAACGGAACTTTTTTTTCCCAAACCGTCAACAGTGTTGACGACAGGGTGTTACCGATCGGAAATATTCGAAAGATAGGAGTGCACCTCCCAGAAAATTTTTTCGGGCGGTGCCTATGGCTGCTGTGCTGGTTCGATATATATGTGAGTTTATGTTTATAACGCACCCAAGATTCAGGAGAAATACAAAGGGCGGGTTGTTTGAAACAGTTGGTAAACGTTACATATGGACGGTTAAAAAGTACTATGACGTGAGATGTTTAACGTTTGTTAAAAGACTGGCCCCAATTAGCCCTTAACAGAGAGAGTTGGAAGGAGAGTGGAGAGGCCTTTGCCCAGCAGTGGGAAAATCCAGGCTGAAATATATAATAAATATAAATGTAACGGGTTGTTTCATGGCATAAAAATCAGTCAAAGTTATTCAAAAAGAGAGTCTATAATATTTTGAAGTTTGACGTAGTTGTTTGACAAGACAAAATTACATTGACTGGTGAATGAAGCATCAGTTATGGTAATAGTAACTTACAATTTTTAACGTACGTTAAGGCCACTATTTTGTGAATCAACCCATTTTTTGGTTTGCCGATAGTTAGCGCCATTTTTGACTATTACAGTCAGTAAAGTATAGTCAAAGCAACCCTTAGTGTAGAAAAAATTACACGTAAAATTTACCTATACTTTAGGTTCTGAAACTCCTTGCTATTGAGATCCTCAATTCTGACTCCCCACATTTCCTCTTCGTTCATAGAGAATAATTCTACCAATTCTTCTGGCAGATTCTTTAACTTTCTACTCTTCTTGTCGGGGGCTTTGTTCTTCTTGGTCTTCTGGCGTTTTGGTGGCGATATCTGTGAGATAAGGGTAGTGTTGTAACATCGCCTATTGTAGGTGTAAAAAAATTTCAGCAATTGGAAGTGGAGCAAAAAATATATTTTTAAAACGCAGTAGGTAATGATATAGTTGCAGGAAAACGTTTTAAGAAGACCATTAATAACTTTTTGAGATATGCTGAACAGCATTCACAGATTTCGAAAAAAATGTCCAGTCAGCGAAAAAAATGCTAAAATACCAAAAAAAAATGGGAGTAAATATAATTACCACCAAAAATAGTAAATGATCACCAAATCTTAGGACCCTTAACATGGTTAGGTTAGAACTGTGACCCTCTACGCCAGAACCAAATCGCTTTTTACAGACAAACTCATACATTTCTACAATACTTTGGTTAAATGTTGGTGATCATTTACTATTTTTGGAGGTCATTTACTATATTTGGAGGTTCGTTAAACATTAAAACGGGGTTAAATGTTGGTAATCATTAACTATTTTTGGAGGTAATTTACTATATCTGGAGGTTCGTTACACATAAGCCAAAAAAATTGTATGCCCATCGATTCTATTTCATGTAGGGATTAAAAGATTATATGGGGACCATTTATAGTATGAGTACTAGAAATGACAGAGATCGCTAAAAACTTTTCCCATGCATTTTGGTAAGAGAATTGGCCATGGCCATGATGGTGAAATTGGCTGAATAACTGAATAACACATTGCCCAACCCGAGGTTCGAACCCAGGATGATTATATCGAAATGACATTTTATTCTGTAAGTATGTCAAAATAACACTTTTTTCAACACACTTGCTCGTAAAATGGCTCTAATTTCACCGCAATTAGGCACATAATGACACCTGTAATCAAACTGTGACTTTTTCATTCACAAGTGAGTTATAGGGTTTTTTTTTTTGTTATATTTTATTGGTCGAGTTGCTTTGTTCTTAAAAAAGTTTCAATACAAAAAAGATCGTGTTCAATAGTACAAATAAATTAATGTACCTATTGCTTGCTCATTTCATGCAACTTCGTATTTAAATAGATAATTTCAACTTGTACGTTTTTAATAAATAAAACTTTCACTCAATTATAACTTTTGTTTTCTCTGTAATAAAGAAAACTTTGAATTCCCCATTTTGTACGTGGCTATTAAGCTATCCGCGAAAAGACAAAAAAAAAGAAACCTCATTCTTTTAGTCTATGGTCGATCGCGATTATTTGATGCGCGCACATAGGAAAACTGATTAATTTATCCCGCCATTGCGAAAAATTTTTTACAACTCGTTTTCACTGTTGAAAATATTTTTTTAGTATTTTTTTCTTCATAAGTGTGTTGAAAAACGTCGTATGATACACGTGTGTATTGATGATTACCGTCCTCGGCTCTCTTAAGACCCTCACCTAACGGCTCGGGCCTCAATGGCGCCTCAGCGGTAATCACCAACATTACACACTAGTACCATAATGTACTATTACGCCACGGACACAAAGTCAGCGGGAGCGGAGCGACGGCGGCGCGGGGAGCGGGCGGGCGAGCTGCCTACGTCTGCATTGACGTATTGTTGAGTTGTAGTACTTATTCTTTTTATTCACATCTAATCATCATTTCAGGCGAAAGACGTCCACTGCTGGACATAAGCCTCCCCCAAGGGGGGATTTTGCCGTAATCGCCACGCTTGGCAGGCGGGTTGGCGATCGCAATATGGTTGTTACAAAGGCACAGAGAACGCTGCTGCCCATTCTCTGGTGAGTCCTTTAGTCGCCTCTTACGACACCCACGGGAAGATATGGGATGGTGCTATTCTTTACGTCCGACACCATACGGACATCATTCACATATATCTTCTATCTAATTAAAAGAAACATTGTTAGTTGGTCTCGCTAAAACTCGAGAACGGGTGGACCCGATTTGGCTAATTTTGGTCTTGAAATATTTGTGGAAATCCAAACAAGGTTTATACAGTAAGAAAATTAAAAAAATCGATTGGACAGGACAACGTCTGTTGGGTCAGCTAGTTATTTAATCTGTCGTAAAGCGGCAGATAAATAAAAGAATAGGTAAAGGTAGGTAGGCGCCGAATAAGGCTGATAATGGGGATGGTTTTGTGACGGTGCGAAGTGCCGGGAGGAGGAAGCGCCGATCACGGAAGATCGAGAACCGCTGCGGCAAAGCACCAACGGAGCCCGACGTAAGTCTGCGTGCCGCTAAGCCCAACACACCGGTGTATATCTCCCGCCTGCACTACACCACTAAGGTGGAGGACATCGTAGAGTACGTGCGCCGAAAGATAAAGTACACGCCGAGGGTGCAGTTACTGGAGTCGCGCCGCAACGTCAATTTCAAGGCGTTTGTGGTGCGAGTACCGAATTGTTTCCTGCCCCTCGTCATGGAAGAAGACTTTTGGCCGCAGGACGTGGTATTCCGTCGCTTCCGCGGGCAAGTGCCACAGGACAGCACACAGTCAACTTAGTGCAATTTAGTGAAGTGCTACTAACATAGTCTTAAGTCGTTTCTATTAACACAAGGTTGAAATTATAAAATATATATGTTTAGGTTAAGGTATTTATCTATGGGCCTATGCAGCCTGAAATAAATGAATTATTATTATTATTATTCACATTCATTTATTTTATATACATATTAAATTACATTTTTAAATATTCATATAAAAACAAAAACATTTAAAAATATAAAAAAATAGTACCTCACCGGTATCGGGAACAGGGTCCAAGCTACCGGCGGTCAGGGCTCCAGAGAGAGGAACCTCCTGACAATGCGGGCCGTGTCCAGAAGTACTGCCCTCTGAATCAAGCCCTTGATCCAGCCGTCTAACGAGAGCCTCCTTAGATGTTGGTCGAGGCTCTTGGCAATTAAGCCATTGGCTGTAACAATTATCGGCACAATGATCGCTGAGTCCACATTCCACATGTCGACAACCTCATGGGCCAAGTCAAGATACTTTATCTGCTTGTCTTTCTCGGCCTTCATGAGGTTCTCGTCATGAGGAACAGCTATGTCAATAATCATTGCGCGCCTCTCCAATCGATCCACCACCACTATATCAGGCTTATTGGCTACAATAGTCCTGTCAGTGATGATGGATCGATCCCAGTACAATGTGACATTGCCATTTTCAAGAACTGGATCGGGCACATACCTGTAGTATGGAACTTCTGATTCCACGAGGTTGTATTTCAGAGCAAGTTGCTGATGGATAATCCTGGCCACAAGGTTGTGCCTGTGCAAGTACTCTTCGTTAGCAAGACGAGAACATCCAGAGATAATATGACGGATTGATTCACCCGGCCGGTGACATGCCCGACAAATGTCAACCGTGCCATCCTTCACAATAAATCTCCGGTAATTATTCGTCAAAATAACTTCGTCCATAATTGCACACACAAAACCTTCGGTTTCTCCAAATAGATCACCGAATCGTAGCCAGGATACGGACGCTAAGAAATCCACATCGGGCCCGTGTAGGGCCCGGAAAAAGCGTCCGTGAAGCTCCTTACTCTTCCACACCTCCTCGCGATCATTAGTCTCAAGCACTACAGGCTTGCACCAGTTCTCTTTAGCCAAGGAGAGCGGGGTGAGACCTTTGTCCACTGCAACTACATCTCGGTGCATCCCCACGTCGGCTCCAAGGAAATATTCCCTGAGACTGTATATCTCACGGTTGTGCAGAGTCTTAGCATTTAAGAAGCCACGACCTCCGCACTTCCGTGGGATATACAGTCTCATTACCGATGACCGTGGGTGATGCATCCGATACGCTGTCAACAATGTACGGACTCTTCTATCCAGGGCATCGAGTTCCGTTTGAGTCCATTTGAGTATGCCGAAAGAGTACATCAAGACTGGCATGACCCACCCGTTGAAGGCGCGCACCTTATTTCCGCCTGACAAAAGACTATTTAATACTTTCTTCAGGCGGCCAAAGAAGCGCTCCTTCAACGATTGCTTCATGCCAGCAGCATTGATGCCCAACGCTTCCGCCATACCCAAATATTTGTAGGTCTCAATTGAAGAGAGGGATCTAAGGTTTATGGAATCCGAAAGCTGAACTCCCTCAGATTCCACAATCTCCCCTCGCTTGACATGCATGACCGCACATTTGTTCACGCCAAATTCCATCCTGATGGCGCTACTGAAAGTTTCTGTTACTTTCAGTAGCTCCATCAGCTGTGAACTGTTGGTGGCAAAGAGTTTTAGGTCATCCATGTAAAGGAGGTGAGATATTACCTGACCTCCTCTCTTCAATCTATAGCCTAGACTTGAATTCTCCAGCAGTGTGCTTAGAGGATTCAAGGCTAAGCAGAACCAAAGTGGACTCAAACTGTCGCCCTGAAATATACCCCGCTCAATCCTTATCGGTTCACTATTCCTCTGGATATGTCGACATCCTGGATAGCGAAGGACCGTCCTCCACTGCCCCATACATGACATCAGGAAGGTGCGCAGAGTGGTATCTATCTTATACAACTCTAGCACCCTCATGAGCCATGTATGCGGCACAGAGTCATAGGCCTTCTTGTAATCTATCCAACATGTCGACAGATTCCTTCGGGATCGGCGAACCTGTTGACTAATGGCCATGTCAATCAGGAGCAGCTCCTTAGTACCGCGGGACCCATTCCTACATCCATTTATTATTATTATTATTATTATTATTATTATAAAGGTACAAGTATAATTAATATAAAATATGATATAAAAATATAGAACTGTAGAATAATTGATGAAGGATGTCACGAAGGTGTAGGTAGGTGTAGGTAGTATAGTAATGTGTGTAGATAGATTGATGATAGAAGATTCAGGAAGACGAGAGCAGATGAAAACAGGCCAATCAGGAAGGTGAAGGTAGGACGTGAAGACGTGGGCGTGGGTGGACCGCGTGCCGAGAAGCTAAAGAAAGGTCTAAAGAAAATAATTAACCTAATCTAAACTACTTGGCCGTGTGGCGCCGGCCGAAAATAGCACCACCCCATTTCTACCCGTGGGTGTCGTAGAAGACGACAGAGGGATATTAACCAGAGGATGGGCAGCAGTGTCCTTTGAGTACCATAACACCTACTGCGATCGCCAACATGCATCGGCCAAGCATGGCGATTACGGCTAAACCCCTCCAATGGGATCCACTCTTTGGGGGAGAACTATGCCCAGCAGTGGGCGTCAAAAGGTTGAAACTCTTTGCAATTTTTTATAACAAAATTTTCTTGTTCGTCGTAAAATGTCAATGTCTCTCATTTATTTGACGACACGGTTGGCGCAGTGGCTGAGCGATCGACTGCTGCGCAGCGTGTTGCGGGTTCGATTCCCGCCCAGGGTAAAACATTTGTGTGATGAGCACTTGTGTTTGCCTTGTGTCTGGGTGTTGTTTATTTATATATGTATGTATTTACAAAAAAAAAATGTATTTGGGTATGTATATCAGCTGTCTGACACCCATAGTACAGGGTCTCCCTAGTTTGGGGTCAGATGGCCGTGTGTGAAAATGTCCCCACATATTATTATTATTCATTTAGCCAACACGTGACAGTAGAGTCTGAATTCTGCTTGAAACTGCTTGAGAATGCCCATAAACGTAATGTCAATGTGTGCGTGGTAAAAATCGCGGTTTGTTCTAAGCGGTCTCTCTGCTCGGGCGCGACGCAACCTTACGTACTTTGTGCTTATACTAAATGTAAATTCAGGTTTCCTCACAATGTTTTCCTTTACCGATGTCAATGATGTCCGAGATAAACTTAGAAAGTACATGTGAAATAGAAATTGTATTGGTACTAGTCCGATTGCGAGCTCATAATCTCATGCACGAGCGGCAGGGATTTATATAAGGGCTTCTAGGGGCTGCCCAAGAACACGGGGCCCTCGGCTGCTGAGCCCAGGGCGCTAGTGTTGTAAGAAACTCGAGTCTTGTAGTCTTATTTTATAAGACTTGAGCTATTTATGACTCGAGTCTTATAAACAAGACTCAGAGCTTGAGTCCTTTACATTTCATGAGTCTTTTATAGAAAGACTCGAGTCCTACCAAAATGAACTCAAAGACTCAGTCCACTCTAAATCCATACTTGCAGAGTAAATAAAATAGTAAGTAATAAATTGTGTATTGGGTATTATTTCTATATTATTTTAGTATATTAAGCACGACTTAATACGCACGTGTACGGCAACCACCTGAAGAGGCGGTTACTTTTGAATGGGTTGTGTTTAATGAAATTAAATCGACGCAAATTATATTTCGATCTACTTTCAATTAGAGAATAAATATAGGTGGCTGTATAAAGTCACCCTGTCTGTGACCTGTATAATACACCTACTCATGTTCATGACTCATTCCAGCTCGGAGAACTTAAGACTCGAAAGGACTCAGAAGATTCGAAAAGAGTCAAAGGACTCGGGACTCGTGAGGCTAACGAGTCCTAGTCTCGTAAATCTACTCGTCTCTAAATGAAGACTAAAAAACTTAAGACTTTTACAACACTACCGGGCCCCGTTAATATATAGGGGGCGTTAAGGGCGCGTATTCGATTTAGCGCAACTCAAAATCTAAACGATTGTTAGAATGGCGTAGCAGCATTGACACACACTAGTACTATACAATGGTCTGTTTGTGTGCATCAGAAAAGAAATACGCACGAAATAGGCACGAATCATTGAAATTGATCGGCAAAGAATAGCGCGCGAAGATTTACAGTGCTTTTTAAAATAATTGTCTAAATTAAATGAGTTCGTACAAGCAACTGAAAAAAATTTGTGTACCTATATTGAGCATAACTTTTATTTTCATAAAATAAATATATCAGTTACATTTTTATTTAAATACTGGTGAAAAAAAATTGTTGAGTTGAACTGATTTTGTACTTTTTTAATACTGTTTTCTAATATCTTATAGTAATATTTTCGTAATTTTGGCTCTGTTATGCACTTTGATTTGAGACTGTATATCCTGTTGGAAAAACGCATAAAACATAATATTTTGGCATACTGAAATGGTTGTATTCGTCCTGAAAGTTAACTCTGACGTCTATTTTCGTAAAACGCTATGAAAAGATTGTCTTCGCTTTAAAAACCCATAATTAAAAATTATACTTTTACTCTGTAGTTCCCTAAAACAAGACTTAAACATTCTAAAACTGGTATATGTCTTTAAAAAATTTGCTCACATCATTACGATATTGCTCTGGGCAAAACGAGAAAACATGAAGTTTTCGTCACAAATCGAATACACGCTCTTAAGCCAAGTTGAAGACAATGGACAATATTAAGAATATAATAACGAAAACTATTGTAAACATCATTATCGAAAACAGTAAAATGGTAATTAGTTCATTCATTCATCAGGGCCCCAAGTAGTATTAGCCTTAAACATTGCGCCATCATAATAATTACATCATAAATGAAGGGACAAATTAAAATAAACATTTCCATCACAAACACTAATTTATTTGATTAAAAATACAAAATAAGCTTCTATATTTTTTTCTTCCTTTGACAAAATCCAAAACCAATATCTTAATAGCCAATTGTGTTACATTACTCTCCAACAATAATAGTCCAATGTACAGTCAGCAAAAAAAATAGGTACGCAGGTCATCGGAAATGGTTGAAGTTTACTTAGAAACCGATGGATGTTTTCGAATGAAATTTAATTAATTAATTGTGCTTTTCTGTAAGTGATGAGGCGCTTAGACTTAAGTTTGCAATGTACAAATTATAAAGTAACTGAGTGTAATCATTGTTAAAAAAACAAAAATAAATAAATAAATCATTGAAATGTTTATTCTCTATTAAATTAATTTATTCAAAAACATCCATCCATTTCTAAGTAAACTTTAACTATATCTGACGACCCTGCATACCTATCTCTTTGGCTGACTGTACATACATGCAAAACTTATGCTTAGAATAGATTTAAAAAATATTTATGATCATTTGAATATTGAAAAATATGAAAATATTATTCAATACGAATTACGCGTAGTTTGAAACCCCCTGTTACGTGTCCTAGGTGAGAGACAGAATGCGAAACGACGCGACGCGACGCGACACGACACGACGCGACACGACGCGACGCAACGCGCACTTGTCAATGCACCTATCAATATGCAATTTTCAAAAACCTATTTCTATTGAGGAGAGGTTGTTATTGACTTTACTAAAAACACATTACCACTCCTTTGCGTCGCGCAGTCGGGTAAAAATACACTGGTACTTATAATAGTAAATATTTATTTATTAATAAACTATTGTGTTACGTCTCGTCGCGTAAAAAACAAATCCGCACTTGCCGCGTTGGGTCGCACATTGATAATGGCGACTACGTAGGCCACAAGTACAGACAACGACTATTTGACATTTACGCGTCGCGTCGCGTCGCAATATCGCGTTGCGTCGCAATATCGCGTTTGTCGTTCACATAGGACAACGGGTAAGGGCGGCGCGAAATGGAGAGATCCACCATCTTTATAAAAAATTGTTTCTTACTACTTATTGCATTAACTTAATATTGTAAAGCCACTGAATTCCAATTCTTCTTTCATGCTTTTGAAAAAAAAACGGATAGATTTGAAAGTGAAAAAGTTCGTTGATATATAAAAAAAATACTAATTATTTTGCATTTTTCTGCCATGGCAACATTAATCTGTATTATTATCTTCTAAACCTTTAACGATTACTTCTCTATTATATGGAAAAATACCCGCGTCTTTAAAACCATCTTGAATACAACTAGGCTTTAAACATCCGAGCAATGCTTTAAATACCATTGAAGGGATATTGTAAACACTTTTCTTTTGTTGTGGTTTTTCTAACACCAAAGTATTATATAAAGAAGCTATAGCTTTTTTTAAATGGAACGTTATAGGAGCTAACGGCTCAATATTCTGGCTCAAATAACTAGGTATTACAAGTAATATAATATCGTTTTCTCTACAATACTCCATACATTCGATGCTTAAATGAAAAGTTTGATTTTCAATCATCAAAAGCAGTTTTGGTCCTAATTCGCACTTCAAATTTTTCTTAAAATGTTTCAAAAATATCAAAAAATTTGTATCTTCCGTCCAATCTGGTAGATTTTTTAAATCAACGCCATTTTGTAGGAAATTACTGAACGTGGTTTCTTTGGGAATATTTTCCTTTTTAATTTCTGTCTGTGTGGTCTTTGAATTTGCGTCTTTCTTTTGTGATATAATGAAGAGTGGGGGTACTGCGAAGCCCGAAGCATTCGCCGCATAAGTAAACCTCACTTGTGATTCTTTTAAAGCTATAGGACTATTTTTCGTAGTTATCAACCAAATTTTATCTCTAAACTCTTCGATATTTACGCCAATTTCTGCAATAGCATATATATTTTCGGGGCAAAAGTTATACTGGACAAAAATGTTCCACAACCGATCATAAAAAACCCTAACCTTCTCTTTAGAACTCAATCTTTTCATGTGATTTTCTATTTCGTTATTTCTGTATAAAAAATTCTTATACCAATCCGTGCCAGCCATTCCATTTGTAACCCAAGAATCGACGATTTTGACGCCATGTTTCTGCCCATATTCCGACGCAAATTTCCTGACTACTTTAGCACATAGACCAGGATATATTCCAGCATATTCTTCTAGATACTTAGTTATGATATTTTCCTGGTCGGAAGAAAAGTAACTGTTGCTGCAATAACCCACTGTTACGGGGGCATTGCTGTTTACACGTCTCGTCTTGTATCTTTGAAGTGTTATGTAATTAATTCCGAACATTTTTGCAGCTTGTCTTATGGATGTGCCTTTGATTATTTCAGCATACGCGGCCTCAAATTGTGAGACGTCAGTTAAGCCTCTCGTTGTCTTTCTGGGGCGTTTGTTCGTTGGCATCTAAAACATACATATGGTACATTTTAGTTAAGGGAAGTTGCGAATTGAGTTAAACACCGTGGCAATTTAAATGTCTCTCAAAGGCAGACCATAAAAAAATCTATTAAAATAAATGAATTGCTGGTCATTAGTCTCGCTAAAACTCGAGAATGGCTGGACCGAATTGGCAAATGGTGGTCTTGAAATATTTGTGGTAGTCCAGGGAAAATCGTAAGAAAATCAGAGGTAGGGGAGGTTGGTAGGTAAGGTAGGTAGGTAGGTTGGTAGGGTAGACCGATTTGACTTATTTTGGTCTTGAAATATTTGTGGAAGTTTAAATGGTGAGACAATCGGATATTTCACGAAAATAGAAGGGTAGGTAGATAAATAAGTAGTTAGGGATAGGACAAAGTCTGTCTGGTCAACTAGTAAATGATATATTGAAAACTTAAAAAAAAAAAATAGGAATGACGTGTAACATAGTTTAAAACACTCTGTTACAAGCGCGGTCCGAGCCTTGCGTTCAAAGGGCGGCGCGGAATGGAGCGGCGACATCTTTATCAGAGTTCATTCACCGTAGCGTGATGTGTTTCTTACTATTGCAATCTTAATGTTCTCAGTATCAGGGGCGTGCACAGGGTTTTGAGACATGGTAGGCAGACATTTTTAAAAGCTTAGTTACCAAACAAAACCTCCTACTGTTTGTTTGTTTTGGTTCGTCGCTATTTTTATCACTAAAAGAGTTTTGAAAACGCATCATTTAAATTTTTCTGTGCACACACACCTATTATCACCCATCTTTCACCTATTATCAACGTTAAAATCGTAAATATAGATACCAGAATAAAATTATATCACAAAACCACACAACAGTCAGACAAACCATATCAACAATGGCCGCTCATAACTCACGTAAAAATAAAAAAAAATAATAGGTACTATAAAAACTAATAGTACTTCATTTTGCGCTAATATAACCAAAAGATGCTACTTTTTAAAATAGTCGCAGATCCTTGTGTAGCCAACTTCGGTTTTAAGACCCCGCAATTGGCTACTTCAAACCACCAATCAAAACGAGATTCCTACATAGATTTTTTTATGACGCGGCCTGTGACGTCACTTATTTACCAATTCAATTGACTAACTATTCATTGATTTCAAAGCTACTTAAAATCGAATTTTACGGTGAATTGAAAATTAATCGGGTTTTCCGGGCTAAAATAAAGTGTAATAAAAGATATGTTGTATTTTGGAATTATTGGTTAATGGTACAACCCAATTGTCGAAAGTGTAAGTAAATGTTAAAAAAGGCAATGTCTACTTTTGACGTTTGTGTGCGTTATTTGTCTCAATGTGTGCCAAGTATTTATAGAAAAAGCACACCATTGTAGACACGTAAATACGGGTCCGTCACGACGCACACATATAATCATTCAGAGACTTTGACTTTGTGCCTTTCCGTTGGCGGGTGCGGCGCTGGTGCAGCGCGAAACGATTATGGTCGAAATGCGCGAAGGTATCAATGAGACTTCATGATTCCACCGTTACTCGATAGGTGGAGCTGATTTAAGATTTACTATTTTTCGTTTTTGGTATAATGATGGTAATTACTAGTGCATAAAATATTTGTCATCAAAATAAAATAGTAGTAGTATTTTATTTCGATAGTAGTAAGTATTTTGTAAGGTAGGCAATGACTATTTGCCTGTATGAACCGCACGCCACTGCTCAGTATGTAGCAGTTTGTAAGTATTCAAGCTATTTAGTTTCAATGCTTCCATCATATACTTTTACGGGTTTAGGACCGCCAGAAGCATTTTTCAAATTAATGTTAAAAAAAAAAATCGGGGTAATTTTTTTTTTTTTTTTTTTTACAGTTAAATGGGCTTGCGTTTGCCTGCAATTCACCTGATCTTAAGTGATAATGCGGCCTAAGTTGGAACACGCTTGCCTAGGATGAACCGGTTCACTCGTGCCTTGAAGATACCCAGATTATACTTATCAGGGAACAGAGAGGCGGGCAGGGAATTCCACAGTCTGGCAGTTCGCACAATAAATGTGGAGTCAAAGCGCTTGGTTCGAGAACTTCAACCATATAGCGGTGACGCTTCGCCGTATCTCTGCTCGTCCGATGATGGAACGGGGATGGGGGAATTAAATTGTGCAATTCCAAAGCACACTCTCCGAAATGATTATTGGTATTTTATGTCGGACTTTACATTTTGTGGACCACTTTTGTAAAACGACATCACTGAGATCGGTGAAGAAAAACGTCGTGAGGAAACCTGGACTTATAATTGAAGGCTGGGCCAGACTGTTATAAACAAGCTTCCAACAGGGGTCACCCTGGTGGGAGGCTTGTGGAGCCCACGGTTGGTGTTTGCGTCCACACTGGTTTACAACAAGGCTCCCACCTCAGTGTGTTGTCGACTCTTTGTTTACAACGGCGGTAACCACACGCGGTTTACAACGCGCGTCCGTCCACAGAGGTTGTTGAAGGTCAAACGAATTTTTGTTGCAAACAAGTGTTTACACTGTTGTAAACCGCCGGTGGAGACCGATGTGGAGGGCTTGTTTACAACAGTCTGGCCGGGGTTTTATTATAAGTCTGAAATAGTCAATCCGTCTTGCGTGGTGATCAATTTTTGTGCTTTCTATGAGAAGAGACCTTTGCCCTGCAGTTGGACAATAATTTGTTAAAATGGCGATTAACTAAAGTGGATTTAGGCAGAGGCAGTAACGTGCCTTCCATTAAAGCCAGGCTTGCAAGCAATAATGCGAGACAATAAAAAAAACAACAGGTATTGTAGGTAGGGTTGCCAACTCTTTGTCGGTCAAATATAGTAGTTTTAAAATTGTTACTCATAAAAATATAGTAGATAACGAAAAGGTGAAAAAAAATATAGTAGGTTCCAAAAATTAGGTAGGTACTTTATTTTTTTGAAGAATATTATGTGAATTTGACGACGCGGTTGGCTGAGTGATCGACTGCTGCGCAGCGTGTTGCGGGTTCGATTCCCGCCCAGGGTAAACATTAGTGTGATGAGCACTTGTGTTTGCCTTGTGTCTGGATGTTGTTTATCTATATATGTATATATTTACAAAAAAAAATGTATTTGTGTATGTATATCAGCTGTCTGACACCCATAGTACAGGGTCTCCCTAGTTTGGGGTCAGATGGCCGTGTGTGAAAATGTCCCCACATATTATTATTATTTATTATTAATTATTGAACGCATCTGTCAACTTGACATTCCAGAATAGTTAAAAATAGGTATTGACGTTTTGTTTTACGCTTACACATTTTGTAACGAATATTATTGCTAAGAGTTTGATGCCTTTAAAATATAGTAGTTTCGCCTACTATATCTTTTTTTCAAAAATATAGTAGTCGGGCCTCTAATATAGTAGGATACTATATTATATAGTAGGGTTGGCAACCCTAATTATAGGTATTGGGCAGGCCACATCGCTCGAAGAACCGATAACCGATGGGGAAGAAAGGTTCTCGAGTGTCCACCACGAACCGGAAGACACAGCGTGGGTAGGCCTTCCACCAGATGGACCGATGACATCGACAAGGTCACGGGTAACCGGTGGATGCAAGCGGCAGGTTGCAAGACTTGTGGCGTTCTATAGGGAAGGTCTATGTTCAACAGTGGACGTCTTTCGGCTGTTAATGATGATGATGAGGTATTGAATCATTATCTCATCTGTCGGGCTTGCCCTCAGTATAAGTATTAGTACCACCGTACAGTAGCGACACGCTCCGCCCCCCTCCGAAACACTGTTCCGCACCTCTGCTCGCGTAGAACGTGCTCTCGGAACTACTTTTAGTTCGAGCGGCGTGTAGACACGCACGTATTTGTACAGTCTGTTATTTAGGTAGTAGTGTAGGCAATTATATAATTTCGTTTATATGGAGTGTCGTAGGTGTGTCGTAACTTTGACCCTTAGGCACGGCACTGATAGGAGAGCCATTTAGACGTATATTAGGATTAAAATAATTAAAACTCATATTTTTGGGTCTGTTCAAGTTTTAATCTTTTTTACTGCTAATAACACAACACTAATACGATCAGCAGTTTAGGAGTTAACAATACGAGGGGACAGCTCAACATACATATATTGCATACTTAAATAGTAACATTCCTTTCGACTTTGCCAAAAATCAAGTTTAACCTTTTTACCACCCAGTCATGTATAAATGACAAACCAAAACGTTCCCAGCGCGTCACGGTCACAAGTACATGACAGGCTTCTATACGTAATTCCATAGAGTATGTAACTTAGTTTGACGCCGACGGCACATTTTTGCTTTTTTGACGTCAAAAGGTAAAAAACTATAAACAAGTCTAAATTGATACATAATATAGGGTGACTGGTAATTAGTGTACGATACTTAAACACGTGATTGTTCATGATAACAAACAACTTTCCCGAAGAAAAAATGTTTTTTGTACTGGTTCACTTTTATCACAATAACACAACAGCCGTATGAAATTCACGCGCGCGCACGCCTGTTACCTAAAGTAAACCAGTACAAAAAAAAAAATTCTTCGGGAAAGTGGACTGTTATCATGAACACAATCACGTGTTTAAGTATCGTACCTATATTTATACTAATATTATAAAGAGAAAACATTTAATTCTTTGCATGTTGCTTTGTAACGGATAAACACAAAAAATAGAAAGAATATAATTAAACGCATTTTGGAGAGCTTAACTTTTTTTTATTTCTCTTTACCTAACTACATTGTTTTCACTTAAAGAAGCAACAAGAATAATGTAACCAGTATTTAAAAAAAACTTGATTGAAATGAGTGTCCGTGGAGTTTCTTGCTCGTTCTACTCCATAGAGACCTACCCTACGTTTTGGAACGAGCAACTAGCTTCAAGTTTGACTAGCTAACCGACTTGACAATTCAAGTGCCTGTAAATGGTTTAACTGTGCGTTTATTTCGTGCCAGGGAATTTACATCTCTTTCTAATAGATGATAGACTTTTCTATATTCAAGTAACCAAGACTTAAGCGGCTATTTAACGACTTCTACAGATTTTAAACTGACAATCACGCCAAAATGTGTAGTGTAAATGATTAGAAAAAAATATATGTTAAACTAGAACATTCTCTTAATCATTTAGTATGTGAATATTTTTTATTATATTCATATTAAATAGTTTAATTAACTCGTGAAGTTGTGTCTGACGCGGACAAAACATTAACAATCACACAAAATCTACCAGGTATAATTAAACGAAACTTACACCATCTTACAGACAATTTTATTATCTATCTTTTAGTATACGCCTTTTTTTAGATAATGAATACTATCTTTTATTTAATTTTTTCGACTAAACTTTAAGAATTTTGGACACTGCGCATACGATTCTCTGGTCGCTCAAGGTCGCCGGCGTATATCGTCGCTTTAAGATTGTCAGTAAATCTTATGACTATGTTAGTAAGCACACCAAACAAAAAAAAGCAAACAAAATACAAGAAATAACAAATGGTCACTGTTGCGACATTCCATGAGAGAGGGTACAACAGAGCCCTACAGGCGACTCTTAACCATGCTGACTAGTGATGTGCCGTTACCATTTTACCATTACCAGTATTTTACCATACGGAAATATTCGCAGTAAGTTTCTATTATTACCGGTAATAATATTTCCTAACGTTGGTAATATTGTTTAATATCGTCTTGTTGAGTTCTATCACTACATATTATAACACAAAGTCCTCCGCCGCTTCTGTCAGTCTGTTTGATTTCACAAAACTTGTTCCAGGAAATACGTGTGTTTGAAAAAGCCTTACCAGTTTATTTTTTCTTACCAGTTTTTTTTTTTTTTTTTTATCTAAACTTTGGCCGTAAGTTTAGATAAAAATTGTGCAAAAAAATGCGGATTTTTGGACGTGTTTACTGAATTTGTTTCTCAAAAATGTTTATTTTTTGGCTTCATACAAGCCTAGATTTAAACCACAAGGTACCTGTGTGTTAAAAATATTTGGAAAATATTTTTTTATAACGCCGTGTTCGCGTACGAGCGTGTGTATGGGAAATATGACGGGATGGGCGCTCTTAAGTTCTTCATTCCAAACTATCACCTTCTAAAGTATTATTGATTACTTCTCTATTATAGGGAAAAATGCCCGCATTTTTAAAGCTCTCCTGAATACGACTCGGCCTTAAACATTCAAGCAATCCTTTCGACACCATTGTAGGGATGTTATAAATACTTTTTTTTTCATCCGGTTTCTCTAACACCAAAGTGTTGTATAAAGTAGTTATAGTTTCTTTTAAAATGACTGTTATAGGAGCTAAAGGTTCTATATTGTGACTGAAATAACTAGGTATTACAAGTAATATTATATCGTTGACTCGACAATATTCCATACATTCAATGGTCAAATGAAATGTTTGATTTTCAATCATCAAAAGCAATTTTGGTCCTGTCGACGTTTTGAAATATTTCTTAAAGTGTTTCAAAAAAACTATTAAATCTGAATCGGCTGTCAAATGTGGTACGTGTTTTAAATCGGCGTCATTTTTTAAGGGAACATGAAATGTTGTCTTGTTTGGGTTGCCGGAAATATTTTCAATTTTGACTTCTTGATCTTCGCCTTCTTTTTGTGGTAATGATACGGGTGGTATAGCATCGGGTGGTACAAAAAACAGTGGGGGTTCTGCATATCCTTTGGCATTAGCTGCATAAGTAAACCTCACTTGAGACCCTTGTAAAGCCACTGGTCCATTCTGAGTAGTTATTAACCAAATCTTATCCCGAAACTCTTCGATATTGACCCCAATTTCGGCAATAGCGTATATGTTTTCGGAACAAATGTTATACCGTACAAATATACTCCACAATCGATCAAAAAACACTTTAACTTTGTCTTCAGCGGTTGTCGTAGTTATTTTCTTTTCGAATTCTCTATTTTTATACATGAAATTCTTGTACCAATCCATGCCAGCCATACCATTGGTCACCCAAGACTTAGGTCTTTGCATGCCAAGTCTATGAGCAAATTCCGAAGCGAATTTCCTTACAATCTTCATACACAAACCAGGATATATTTCCGCGTATTTCTCTAGTTCATTCTTTAATACATCTTCTTGGTATAAGGTAAAGAAACATTTGCCCGTTTGGCCCTTTTTTACGGGAAAATTTGCTGGAAGATGTTCTTTCTTGTATTGTTGGAGGGAGAGGTATTTGATGCCGTACATGTTTGCCGCTTTTCTTACGGATTTGCCGTTGATTATTTCTGCGTACGCTGCCTCAAACAGCTTATCGTCAACAAAGTTGGTTTTCTTTCGGCCGCGTTTGCGTTTCGGGGCCAGCGGCATCTAAAACATACATATAGTATATCTTAGTTACACGCGGTGTTAAAAGACATCACACAGTAGGGTTAACTACGCATTGGAAATGCCCATCAAAATCTCTGTTCTTTTTATCAAATCGTGGGTTTAAGGTATTCATTATTTGCTACCGCTTATAAATCATCAAAGGGTGGCGGATTGTGCATATCTTTTAAAAATCATTGCAAATGAGATTGACTGTCCTGATCTTTTGCGCAAACTGCATTTCAATGTCCCCCAGAGATCAGTAAGATTTAACCCACCTATTTCCATACCCTCTTCTTCTTCTAATTACAGGCGTAATTCATACTTAGTGGGAGAGAGCAAAGACCTTAACTCATTGTGTAAGGAATTCTCGTTTCACGTGTTTACCACTGAAAGCTTAACAGTGCGGAATCAGCTAAACATAGACTTTTTCAAAAGTGAATAGTTTTACTGTTGTTCATTAGTGTTAGTGATTTAATCCTTTAACTCTTTAAAATTTCTGATTGTTGTGAGTGTTTCTTGTGATCCTTAATATTTCTATAAATTATTATAGTTCTAGTTATAAAGTCGTGGGAAGTAATTACACAAAGCCAAATACAGAATTGGCTTTATGTAACTTACTCAACTTATTAACTATTTTTGGAGCTGCTGAAGATGTAGATCTACATTATCTTTGCATTGTATAAACTAAATGTGTTAGTATTACCTATATAATTTTTCGTAGCACATACATGTGAGCACTGTGTTTTTTAAAGCTACCATTTACGAGGTATGCCTCTCGTTGACTTGAATATGCCCTGGCGGTTGGATGACTCCCAACCGCCTCTCACTTGAATGTCTCGCTGACGGTGGCGCATGTGTTGGATCAATCGGTTCCCTTCAAAATGGTTGAGCTAAATGGTGCCGATCCATGCGTCATGTTCGTGAACGGACGCCGTCAGTTGCTGGTCATCTCTTAGCTGCCTCGGTTATTTTAAATTTTGGTTTGAATTGTTATTATAAGTATATTTTTCTCTAGACCTCTTTTAACATGCAAGACTTGTTACATTTTTCTCACATTGTACCCCTAGATTCAACATGAATGATGTAACCTAAATTTGTAAAATATTATTGATTTTAAAAGAGTGTTCATGGAGTTTCTTGCTCGTTCTTCTCCATAGAAACCTACTGTTTGGAACGAGCAACTAGCTTCAACTTTCTGACCTGTAAATGGTTTAATTAAAATAAATGGTTTTGAGTTTTCTGTATATCAATCTTTGTATAACTGTTGGTTTTCCATGTGAATAAATAAAAAAATACTCGCGAATCGCCCCGGCTTCGAACGAGCCATCTACACAGCTCCCAGTCGCCATATTTTTTTCCGCTAACTTCAACAATTATTGTCATATTTCGGCCATTTTACACTAAACCTTAACAAATTACACCAGAACATTCCTCATAAATCACTCTGTCTATTGCTTAAAATCCGTTCAGTAGTTTTTGAGTTTATCGCGCACAGACGGACAGCCGCGGAAGGTGACTGTTTTATTTATAACATGTAGTGATAATGATTATTTTTATTTATAACTAGCTTTAGCCTGCGACTTCGTCCGCGTGTATGTCGGTTATCGCGGATGCAGACGAAGTCGCGGATTAAAAAGTAGCCTATGTCCTGAGTTCAAGTTATTTTCATACCACATTTTATCAAAATCGGTTCAGCCGTTTCGTGAAAGCGTAACAGACAGATTTACTTTCGCATTTATATATTTAAAAAGTAAGTAAATAGTATTAGTATAGTACTTTATGGGCCCTAGCCGTTTCATCGTGAAAACTTAACAGAGTTACTACCGCATTAATATTATTAGTAGCTTCGTACGCGTGAATGTCGGTTATCGCAGATGCAGACGTAGTCGCGGATTAAAAAGTAGCCTATGTCCTAACCCAGGGTTCAAGCTATTTCCATAGCAAATTTCATCACAATAGGGTATTTTACTCTATACGAGAAAAAATCTATAAATATGTTATTGAGACAGTTTAGGCATAAAGCAGTCGGAAAATGTAAGTTTTAGTTCATAAAATAACAAAACAAATTTTTAAATTCAATTCAAAGTTTTCAGTATTTTTAATCTGTTATAAAACACCGTGAAATAGTAGCGGCCATGTTATTACGCCGTACGGCTGTGTAAACAAAAAATTGTCAACTGTCAGTCAACCGATTGGCGTAATATAGGCTTTGTACTTTTATTATTTTTGTAACCAACGTAATTTTTTCATTAATACACCTATTACAAAATATGCTTTTAATTATTTTTAAATGATATACAATTATCATATTTAATATGAGCTCATTTGATACAAAACGAACTGACGTCATTTACGTTGAGCCATATGGCGTCCAGTAAGAGGCGGTTTCGTCAAACTACGCGCGAAATTTGAAAATTTAAAATTTAGATGGATTTTTATGGCACTTATGGATTGAACAAAAATGTTGTTTTTTTTGGTGGCATATTAGCACTACAGAATTTCATTGAGACACTTTTTAAAAATGGGTGTAATACCCTATCGGTTCAGCCGTTTAATCATGAAAGCGTAACTTACTTTGCTATTTATAATAATAAGTATTAGTATGTATATGGATAATACTTGGGCCCAATATGTGACCACGGTTATCGTAGCATCAGTGGCTTTTTTAAGTGCAAAAGAAGGGACACTATGGACACTTTAATAAATAGGCCATTGTGGTTCACCCAATGTGGTTCACCCAATGTGATTGCGTGAATCCATTTTGTCAGGTTATGTTTGCAGCGGTCTACTTGGGTGCGCAGTCTATTGAACGCTTTCCTTATAGGACACTGCAAATCACATCCGAATGGCAGGAGTTCCTGGGATCGACGATGTTGTCTGTGTCAGTTGAGATTGGTCATCTCTTAACTGTCATGGCTTCCCCCCCCCCTTAAATACTTATTATATTCTATTAACTTTATTACTCTTTTATTAGTAAAAGTTTTGGACTACTCTTCACCTAGGAAGATTTTGTAAAAACTTGATTAATAAAAGGAGTGTCCGTGGAGTTACTTGCTCGTTCTTCTCCATAGAGACCTACCCTACGCTTTGGAACGAGCCAGTTATCTGACTAACTAAATGACTCTTTGACTATTCAAAAGTGCCTGTAAATGGTTTAATTGAAAAAAATGCTTTGACTTTAACTTTGTTGGGAGGTAGTAAGTAATGTTCCTTTCAAAAACTCAGTCACATTGACCAAAAAATATTTCTGAGAAATGACTTTCAATTTTGAAGTGATAAAATACTATTCATAGTACTGTAGAGACTTGCCCAGCAGAAAGGCTTTATGTAATGAAGCCATAACTATTTAGTTTATGGTTAGAACCTGCTGGAAATATATTTGAATTATGTAGAAGGATAGTTTTTATACGATGACATGTGATGTCAGAGTCAGACCCGGCTAAGCTCAATGCTGCGGTCTATCTAAAGTTCCTCTCGTAAATTTGATTAATATAATCTTCTACAAGTTATTCGTACCTTTCATTTAACGTAGCTTAGTTCTACGGTAATTCGTACACGGTACAAGGTACAAGTGTAGCCTAAGTGTTACAGTACTTAGCGCGCAATATAACGTATGCAAAACATTGTGTTTATGGGTTCAAGCAACAGTAAAAGGGCTGTGGGAGTATTAAAATGTTTAGTTATAACATTTAACTTATTTTCGTAAATTAAAGCAAGGACCTACAATGGTGCCAATGTACACTAGCTAAACTTATTTATACTTATATCTCTTTCTATCCAATAAAACAAGAAAGAGACAGATATTAATAAGAGCTGTCAATTTAAGTTGATCTAAAATGTTCATACAATAGTTGTAATTTCAAAACACAAGGCGAATTTCAAGGAAAAACCTAATTTGACATCTCTGACTTAGTTCTTTTCTGTCGCCGTCCTTTTCTTCAGCTGCCTGCCAGTAAGAGATGCAAATTGTCTTATTTTAGTTTAGTTTGTGAACAAGGGAATCGGCATCAATATCTCCGTAATCATAACTTTCTCAGGTTTAGTCCAATGATCGCAATAATTGGATGATTATGTAACTTTCGACTTCCTTAAGTGTCTTATAACACTCTTATGTAACTCCTGAGTTTTTAACTTGATACTTAAGACGCTGTTATCCGACTGAGCTGTACTAAACTCTACTATCTTTCTATCTACTACACCAGGTTTAGTCCAATGATCGCAATGATGGGATGATTATGTAACTTTAGACTTCCTAAGTTACTTGTAACACTCTTATGTAACTCCTGTGTTTCTAACATGAACTAAATACGCTGTTATACGACTGAGCTGTACAGAACTCGTAGCTCTACACCAGGTTTAGTCCAATAATCGCAATAATGGGATGATTATGTAACTTTAGACTTCCTAAGTTACTTGTAACACTCTTATGTGACTCCTGTGTTTCTAACTTGAACTAAAGACGCTGTTATACGACTGAGCTGTACAGACCTCGTAGTCATTACACCAGGTTTAGTCCAATGATCGCAATGATATATGATTATGTAATGTGATTAATTTTCTATCTATTCTAAGTATAAGTTTAGGACGTACATAGCACTGTAATTGCTGTATATTAATGTAACGCATTGTTTTATTTCGTTATATTCTAATAGGCTTGCGTTTGGCCGCACCCCACCGGATCTTAAGTGATGATGCGGCCTAAGGTGGAGCACGCTTGCTTAGGATGAACTGGTTCACTCGTGCCGGGGAACAGAGAGGCGGGCAGTGAATTCCACAGTCTGGCAGTTCGCACAATAAAAGTGGAAGCAAAGTGCTCGGTTCGAGACCGTGGAACTTTGGCATTTAGAATTAGTTTGACGGAATTAATAGAATTGTTGAGAGATTGTAGGGTTTTCCTACTTATCAGTTAGAACAACTTTTACTACGAAATTGCTGATCCATAAATTTCGTCGAGTTCAATAGGTATCATGATCATCAGCCGGAGGAGGTCCACTGTTGAACATAGGGTTCTCCCATAGAACGCCACAAGTCTTGCAACCTGCCGCTTGCATCCACCGGTTACCCGCGACCTTGTCGATGTCATCGGTCCATCTGGTGGGAGGCCTACCCACACTGTGTCTTCCGGTTCGTGGTCGACACTCGAGAACCTTTCTTCCCCATCGGTTATCGGTTCTTCGAGCGATGTGATCTGGCCTTTGCCACTTCAACTTACATAATTATGCGAGGTATTCGAACAAAAACGTCTCGAACAGCTAATTTACTTTTTAAAGAGCAGGTACAGTACGCGTCACGTAAAAAGAACGCTGGAAGAAAGTGGAGGGGGTGTGTTTGCGCATGGGTACACTCGCGCACGTAAGTACTAGGTCGGTAGATATTACGAAATGGTACCATTTCGTAATAGGGTATTACACCAATTTTTGAAGTGCCTCAATGAAATTCTGTAGTGCTAATATGCCACCAAAAAAAATACAAAATTTTTATTCAATCGATAAGTGCCATAAAAATGCATTTAAATTTTCAAATTTCGCGCGTAGTTTGACGAAAACGCCTCTTACTGGACGCCATATTGCTCAGCGTAAATGACGTCAGTTCGTTTAGTATCAAATGCGCTCCTATTAAATATGATAATTGTATATAATTTAAAAATAATTAAAAGCATATTTTGTAATAGGTGTAATAATTAAAAAATTACGTTGGTTACGAAAATAATGAAAGTACAAAGCCTATATACGCCAATCGGTTGACTGACAATTGCCAATTTTTTGTTTACACAGCCGTACGGCGTAATAACATGGCCGCTACTATTTCATGGTGTTTTACAGATTAAAAATACTGAAAACTTTGAATTGAATTTAAAAATCTATTTTGTTATTTTATGAACTAAAACTTGCATTTTCCGACTGCTTTATGCCAAAACTGTCTCAATAACATATTTATAGATTTTTTCTCGTATAGAGTAAAATACCCTATTAAAAACGTTTCTGCGTGATGGTAGTTTGAGAACGAACGTAACGTCGCGCGGTAATCAACGGTCGACTGACGAACCAATAGCATTGTAAACATACGTGACCCGCCCGCCCCGCACCGCACCTCATACCACCAAATAGACCGATAAATCGCCTATGCGCTGCTTTACCGCCAGCGTTCTTCGCGACCTGTACCTATTGTTTCTTGCCCATTTTTCTCCATACGAAACTATTTTTTTTTTTGCATGGCGTTGTACAGGACGGAATGGAAGAAGAAAACATGTTGCGCCTACCCCAAGTAACATGGGTAAGGGCAGGAAGAAGAAGAAGAAGAAATTATATTTTCAAAGCGGACAACTAGATTCCAATATTTTTTTCAAAAGTATCATTTAATTGTTTGCACCCGCGCCGTCATCTAAAACTGTCGCCAGAGCTGAGTCCCCAGTGTGTCGTACTTTAAGAATGCTTAAGGGGCTATTAAACGACTTTTACAGATTTTAAACTGACAATCACGTCAAAATGTGCAGTGTAAATGATTTGAAAAAAATATATGTTAAACTAGAACATTCTCTTAATCATATAGAAAGTGAATATTTTTGATTAAGTTCATATTAAATAGTTTAATTAACTCGTGAAGTTGTGTCTGACGCGGACAAAACATTGACAATCACACAAAATCTACCAGGTATAATTATCCGAAACTTACACTATCTTACAGACAATTTTATTATCTATCTTTTAGTACACGCCTTTTTTTGAAGTTTTGGACGCAGACTGCGTCCGTTCTGCATCAGTTTTGCGTCCAAAACTCTCAAAGTTTAGTCGAAAAAATTAAATAAAAGTAGTATTCTTTCAAAATTAAAAAAAAGGGCGTATACTAAAAGATAGATAATAAAATTGTCTGTAAGATGGTGTAAGTTTCGTTTAATTATACCTGGTAGATTTTGTGTGATTGTCAATGTTTTGTCCGCGTCAGACACAACTTCACGTATTAATTAAACTATATAATATGAATATAATTAAAAATATTCACTTACTAAGTGATTAAGAGAATGTTCTAGTTTAACATATATTTTTTTCAAATCATTTACACTGCACATTTTGACGTGATTGTCAGTTTAAAATCTGTAAAAGTCGTTTAATAGCCCCTTAATACTCTTCTGACCACCAATCCTGAGTGTGATCTGTTTGCCGATGAATGGAGTAGCATTATACGTGTATGCCTGATGTTTTGTGAGAGAAAGTATACTAGGGCGTCCGCCATTATGTTAGTTCTTAATTATTATTATTTTTTGTTGTAAACCGTAATTGTGTTAATTAATGTAGGTAATTGGTGTTACCGTTTTAATTAACAATAAACAAACAATTGTCTAATTGTTTTTTTACTTTGACCTTGACTTTGACTCTGACCTTGACCTTGACTATAATAAAGAAGTACTCACCCTATCTTTCTCCTTTTCCCTCTTCTTCTTAACCTTCTCCGTTTCTATCTCCTTAAGTTTCGAAAGCTGCACATCCTCGTCGGATGTTACATCATTGTCTATGATAGGTGCATCTTCGAAGTATGGGTCTTCAAATGTTTCTTCCTTTATGGTCAACTCTGAGGAGGAAAAACGATTTTATTGCAGTGCAGAGATAAAGTTGAAATGTCTCATGTCTGAAGAAAATTGATGAAAAAGAGAACCGCCTTAAAAAAAAAACTAAAATGTGATAAATAACTTTAGCACAGAACACACATGACTTTAGTTTCGGAAGTCGGTGGCAATACAAAACAACAAACAGAACAAAGCCACTGACTTCCGAAACTAAAGTCATGTGTGTTCTGTGCTAAAGTTATTTATCACTTTTTAGTTTTTTTTTTTAAGGCGGTTCTCTTTAACGCGTTAACTTTTTTGAAAAAAGGTTTTATTTTCCAGTTTTTAGTGTCTCCTTATCACCCAAATTCATTAAAACAGAGATTGAAAGTTCTCCAAAGATGGAAAGATGAAAGAAACGAAAACGGCTTCCCAGTTTTCTTGTTTTTTTTTTCAAAAAGCGCTGTATAAGATCCTGTTTGTTGTATACTAAAACCTTCTCCAGATTGTAACAAACACTTTTCTGAAAACCGCATCAAAATCGGTTCAGCTAAACGGGAGATAATCGCGATAATACAAACATAGGGGTCGAACTGAGAAGCTCCTTTTGTTTAAGTCTGTCAAAAACTCACCAAATTCTAATTTCTCAGCGGTCTCTTTCTCATTTTTAACATCTTTATCTGTTTCATCTTCTGCTGGCTCTGGCAAACATTCGTAACACTCCACATCTGTGCGTTCAATATTAGTGCTTGCATGAGGTGCGAAATCATTTGGAGAGTCCAGAAATGTGTGCTGAAAATAAATGATTGACACGGGCTCAGATTATGAAAAAAAGGCGGAGAGACCGCGCGGAACACTGAGAGTGAAGCCAAAAAAGCAAATACAAAATCAAAAACGAATACCTACAACGCGCTTCGTGCTGTACTGACACGAGTTAGGCTATGCGCGCACTGCGAATTTTAATCGTTGCGATTTTAAAAATGCAAAATGAAATCGATTGAAATAAAGGGAAAATCGCAAACGATTTATTTTCACAGTGCGCGGATTGAAGTCCATTTCTGTTGTTCACAGATTGACGATTATTATTCGCAACGATTAAAATTCGCCTTCGCCCATAGCCTTAGTTTAACACGAAACTCCGCGAAGCATCGTTAAAAAAAAGAAATTAAAATACAAATACAAATTCAAAAGCGAATACAGTCACGAGATTGTAGGTATTCGCTTTTGAATTTGTATTTGCTTTTTTGGCTTCACTTTCAGTGTTCCGCGAGGTCTCTCTGCCTTTTCTTTCATAATCTGAGAACACGGGTATCAATTGGGTAGGTGATACCAAACATTACCATTTTTTATTTCCTTCTATGGAAATATTATGTAAAAAAAATATTTCATAGACGAAGGACAGGATTCATAAGTAGGCTGGATTACAAGAGTAACTAAGAGTTAGTGACATGACTTCTACGTTTAGGCGAGTGTTAAAATAATACATAATTACCAAAATTCTAAATCATTATTGACAAAGCGGGACATTTTTCCTCTAACTGGGGACAGCGGAACAGAGATCCTAAAAGTGGGACGATCCCACCCAAAGCAGGACGTATATAGATAGTCTGACAACCAATCTAACCAAGGGGTATTGTGTTACCCATAACTGGGTTGAAGAGGTCAGATAGGCAGTCGCTCCATGTAAAACACTGGTATTCAGCAGCATTTGGTTAGATTCGAAGCTGCCTAACAGCCGGTATCTGTCGGACAGCTGATATACATACACAAATACATACATATATAGATAAACAACACCCAGACACCAGGCAAACACAAGTGCTCATCACACAAATATTTACCCTGGGCGGGAATCGAACCCGCAACACGCTGCGCAGCAGTCGATCGCTCAGCCACTGCGCCAACCGTGTCGTCAAAAGCTGACTCTTAACACAGTTGGTAAAAGGCTAGGCAGCTAATGATGATGATAATGACTTATATGGATAGGAAAATCTCGTATAGGTTTTTTGTGATAATATATTACAGTCAAAACTTTTAACTGGTCAAAACTACTTCTATGTTCTATGTTAGGGGGTTTGGTTTGCGCACTTAGTCCCTAAATATGGTCCATTGTACGTGAGCCATGGCGGCCGATTACTCCAACCTGCCCACCTCCCTCCAGAAGCAGATCAAAATTACTTTTGACTGCCTTCCGTCAAAACCCTTAAGGCGACGATATACGACTTTTACAGATTTTAAACTGACAATCACGTCAAAATGTGCAGTGTAAATGATTTGAAAAAAATATATGTTAAACTAGAACATTCTCTTAATCACTTAGTAAGTGAATATTTTTAATTATATTCATATTATATAGTTTAATTAATACGTGAAGTTGTGTCTGACGCGGACAAAACATTGACAATCACATAAAATCTACCAGGTATAATTAAACGAAACTTACACCAACTTACAGACAATTTTATTATCTATCTTTTAGTATACGCCTTTTTTTTAATTTTGAAAGAATACTCCTTTTATTTAATTTTTTCGACTAAATTTTGAAAGTTTTGGACGCAGACTGCGTCCGTTCTGCATCAGTTTTGCGTCCAAAACTCTCAAAGTTTAGTCGAAAAAACCGCGTCAGACACAACTTCACGTATTAATTAAACTATATAATATGAATATAATTAAAAATATTCACCTACTAAGTGATTAAGAGAATGTTCTAGTTTAACATATATTTTTTTCAAATCATTTACACTGCACATTTTGACGTGATTGTCAGTTTAAAATCTGTAAAAGTCGTTTAATAGCCCCTTAAGAAAAAACGCGATTCCGCTATGGAAAATTAATGTTACAGATAGATTGCTTGCTATATTAATCACTATATAAAAAAAGTTTTTAAATGGGTCACAAATAAAAACTACTAATGGGTTTCTGAATAGTAAGGATAAATGACAATGCCAGATCCTGCCCCACCCATGTACAGAAAAAGTAAATTAATGAAAATAATTGTAATGAATATAGAACCTTTCTATACTAAATTGTTTTTCTTTAGAACTTGCGGATTACGAAATACCTACCCACAAAATACAAACTCATTTTACCTAAAATACAATTTAACCTATTATGAATGTCATTATTGTTTTTAGATTTAAACGGAAACCGCAAGTTCTACAGTCACTAAGACTAATGTTTAGTTATCAGCAATAAATAAACAGTAAGATGCTACATATTGCACATGACTTTTATTGAGTGGGACAAAGATCTATAGAGTTTCTGGCATTGTCCTTTAAACTGGTCATAAGAACTATTCACTGATGTTTGTAGTCAAAAGTAGTTTTGACTATGACTTAAAACTCAATACCTCTATGGAATAAATTGTAATATATTTCTACCACAAGCTAAGATATTATTGCCCTTTTCCTAAATCTATGAAATAGGGTATTACACCCATTTTTGAAAAGTGTTTCAATGAAATTCTGTAGTGCTAATATGCCTCCAAAAAAAAACACAAAATTTTAATTCAATCGATAAGTGCCATAAAAATGCCCCTAAATTTTAATTTTTTTAATTTCGCGCGTAGTTTGACGAAAACGCCTCTTACTGGACGCCATATTGCCCAGCGTAAATGACGTCAGTTTGTTTTGTATCAAATGCGCTCATATTCAATATGATAATTGTATATAATTTAAAAATAATTAAAAGCATATTTTGTAGTAGGTGTAATAATGAAAAAATACGTTACTTACGAAAATAATAAAAGTCTGTTGACATTTTTTTGTTTACACAGCCGTACGGCGTAATAACATGGCCGCTACTATTTCATGGTGTTTTATAACAGATTAAAAATACTGAAAACTACGAATTGAATTTAAAAATTGGTTTTGTTATTTTATGAACTAAAACTTACATTTTCCGACTGCTTTATGCCTAAACTGTCTCAATAACATATTTACAGATTTTTTCTCGTATAGAGTAAAATACCCTATTACATTGAGTTTAATTAATATTTAATGACCAAACTACGGCAAGGCTACTTATGACCGTGAGCACAAAAGTGAGAGTCATAATCATCATAAACAGCCCAAAGACGTCCACTGCTGGACATAGGCCTCCCCAAGGGGGGGGGGGGCGGATGCCATAATCGCCACGCTTGGCCGGCGGATTGGCGATCGCAGTATGGTTGTTACAAAGGCACAGAGAACGCTGCTGCCCATTCTCTGGTAAGTCACTTTGTCGCCTCTTACGACACCCACAGTGACGTTATGAAAATAAATCTTATTCCTATAAAGTTAATGTTCACAAATTAAATACCTACTTGATAACTTGTTCAGTTGTATGGTCAGCAACAAAACTAGATTAACACTATAACATTTTCATATCCTCTAAAACGGCACAAATACAAATACAATGTAAGTAATACTTTCATTTCAGCCGAAAGACGTCCACTGCTGGACATAGGCCTCCCCCAAAAGAAGTGTTTTTGCCATAATCGCCACGGTTGGCAGGCGGATTGGCGATCGCAGTATGGTTGTTACAAAGGCACAGAGAACGCTGCTGCCCATTCTCTGGTGAGTCCCTTAGAAATGAAATGATTAATACTTTACAGTATTTCAGGACATAGTCAAGAGTTCATTTTATTGTGATTTTCTATCTTGCTTGTATTTCCTTCTGCTCAAAAATTATGACTTAAAAATCTGAAGTGTTCAGCGATTTTTGTTGCTGACCATACCTATGTAAATCTTATTTTATTCACTTTGGGTTCATATTTGTTTGGACTGCTTACTGTGCATAGCATCTATATACTCCATTTACAATACCATTAGACAGAAGTTAAAAAAGATTATTTTTAATGCACACTTTGTAACAAAAGTAGAGTCGCCGTCAGATATATTGTAGCAGACAAGGTGACCACATACTTCAGAACAATTTAAAATGTTAATAAGTTCTATACACTACAAGTTACCATTAATATCTGAACATTCATAAGTTCGTTAATATCTGAGCAGATGCTTGTCAATAATTTCTATACAAACAACTAACCAAAAATATCTGAACACTTTCACGTCAAGTGTATCTACGCAGACAAACACTGAGTTTAACTAATTCGTTACTGCGTGATTTAAAGGACGAACCAAAAACGACTATCGACTTGACTATCTGTGGTTAGTCCAGTCATTTGGTAGTTTTACCAGGAAAGTTTTTAAACTGGTGATTTTATTGAGGTAGATGTGCTCTCTTCGAATTTTCACATTGTCCCCAGAGTTCTATCGCAAAGGCATAAATGACGATCCCATGAGATGGCAGAAATGAATATACAATGAGGGTGAATACTTTGATAAAATAAATATACATAAAAAAATGATTGAATTTTCCAGCGCAAAACTTTCATATTTACACCCTTAATACTTCTATTGAGTTCTGCCAGCAGACGTTTCGTAGAAGGGAGAGAGAGGGGCCTGACACAAACGACACATTCCCATAAACCTACAACGCATCGTTAAACACGAAAAATACATAATTGGTGTAGATGAATAATAGTTAGCGGCACTCGTTCGCCAAAACTATTGATTGAAAATTTTTGGTTAGTTGTGTGTATAGAAATTATTGACACTGTCTGCTCAGATATTAATGAACGAATGAATGTTCAGATATTAATGGTAACTTGTAGTGTATGGAACTTAATGACATTTTAAATTGATCAGAAGTATTTGGTCACCTTGTCTGCTACTATATATTTGACGGCGACTGTACAATAAACATGTTCAAGTTACGATAGACACCACATTTATTATAATCTATTTTTACAGTAGCTGTCGCGCGAATTTGTAACTGTTCTAATAACTTATCTTTTAAAATTATGTGGCTTTCATTTAGTTGTGTATTTAATTCCAATTTAAAATTACAATGATTGACATTGTAATTTTAAAAAAACTAACAGAAGCAGGGATGAACAATACCCAGAACATTATTTGTTTCACTGTAATTCTACTAAATATCAAAATTTTACCTAATCTATAAAAGACTTTTATTCTGTTTATGTTATTATATATCCATATTTACTTAGTACTATCTATTTATCAAAACTAAGTTAAAATAAGTTATTCTGTTTATATTATTATCCATATTTAGTACAGACAGCGTCATCAACTGCTAACCCCCCGCGCGTTGAAATGACAATGCCAGATCCTGCCCCACCCATTTACAGAAAATGTAATTTAATAAAATAATTGTAATGATCATAGAATCTTATTAAAATAAACTGTTTTGCTTTAGAACTTGCGATTTTGCGTTCTTGGTTTGTTTCCACGAGATAGGCTCTCTCTAGTGTGGAGTTGTGTGGAGTTCATTAGCAAAATGCTTCCTTTGTGTCTTATATTTGTTTTTTTTTTGAGAACCTAATTGATAATGTAGACTATTGTAGATTATAAGGAAATGTAAAGAACTTTTTTGTTGGCAAATGAACAACATTATTATTATTACTTGCGGATTACAAATCAATGCTAAAAGGAAAGCAAATACAGTTTTTTGATTTAAACAGAAACGGCAAGTTCTGCAGCCATTAAGACTAATGTTTAGTTATCAGCAATGAATAAGCAGTAAGATGCTACATATTGCAAGCTTGTACATGACTTTTATTGAGTGGGGCAAAGTTCTATAGAGTTTCTGGCATTGTCCTTTCTTCGCATAGGGGGTTAGCAATTGATGACGCTGTCTGTACTATCTATTTATCAAAGCTAAGTTAAGTCCTGCTTATTTGAGCCTCTTTTTTCTAATGCTATTATAAATCATCATCATCATTTCAGCCTAAAGACGTCCACTGCTGGACATAGGCCTCCCCAAAGGGGGGTTTTGTCATAATCGCCACGCTTGACAGGCGGATTGGCAATCGCAGTATGGTTGTTACAAAGGCACAGAGAAGGCTGCTGCCCATTCTCTGGTGAGTCTCTTGGTCGCCTCTTACGACACCTACAGGAAGATATGGGATGGTGCTATTCTTTACGTCCGACACCACACGGACTATTATAAATGGAGTATAGTATTTTCAGTTAGGTACTTACCTGTTTAGAGTAGGAAATAAGAAAGTCATAAGATTTTAGTATGCGCTCCTTGAATTTGACAGCGGATTTGACATGAGCCAGGCATTCCCAGCATACCTGTACTTCCAGACCGTCTGGCACCTGAAAAAATATTTTGAATTGAATTTTTAGTTCCATACTCATTTGGTGCCAATGAAAATCATTTTGCTAAACCTACTTTGTCAAACCAAAGTCAAGGTCAAAGCCATAGTCAAGGTCAACGTCATAGTCAAGGTCAGTCATAGTCAAGGTCAAAGTCATAGCATTTATTTAATTTGAACCATTTGCAGGTACTTTTGAATTGTCAAGAAGTTGGTCTGTTAGAAAAGTTGAAATTAGTTGTCCATCCATTCGTCTATCTCTTCGCCTGTCTGTCAGTTTGGCAAATGACTGTAAACTAAATTTTTAACCTGACCCGTTAACCAAATCATAAATTTCTGTTTTTTTTTTTGTTAATTCAAACCTAATTATTTTTAGGCTTACATTAAGTAAGCACATTTATTGCAATTTAAAATGAGAATGCAAAGACGCAAGCTACAAAAAAAAAATCCGTCAACAAAGGCCGATCCAAGGATTTCTGTTCTATGTTTACATGATTTTAAACACGAAATTTGAATTAAACTACAACATTGTATCAATAATAATCATTTTTTATCTATAATCAAGTGTATTTTGAAAGGACAATAGTAGCTAAGCTTTACTTACGTCGATATTTGCCAGTAAACGAAAACATTCTTTAACATCGTAATGATAAAACATTCGACGATTATAGTTCAAACAACCAACACATATCCCGTTAACGTTATAGCCTTCTATATTTATGTTAACTTCCTTCATTTTTAATGTACTTTAACAGCTCGATTATTACAAAATATCTTTAGGAACAAACGAAACTGCATCCCTTTCTTTCGGCCATTTTGTTTGTAGCAGGGAGTGCAGGGACAGGGGAGGGGGAGGGGCCAGGGGGGGATACATCCCGGTCCGTTTTTCTAAAAAAAACAATACTCTTCTCTTATTATCGATGAAAAACGTCGTTAATAGAAAGAATTGGCCATTTGAAAAAAGAAATGAGTTTGTTTTTTCTAATTTTTTATAATTATCTTGTAACTAAAATTATTGAACTGATAATATAAACTTTGAAAAAATATACAATATTTGCGTAGATAGGGGCGTACACGTATAGAAACGCGGTCCAGTTTTGAGTTTTGTGATTGACGGTTTTGTTTGACTAGGTATCTCTTTTTAACTCTTTTGCTCTTACCGTTTCCATTATGTGGTAGTTCACTTTAATGCACGATATCTGAATATTGCTAATTAGAACATTTTCAAACAAAGACCCACACAATTTGACAAAACAATTAAATGGATCCGGCAACTTGGACTGTAGTCCGAGTTAATTGCAGTCCCAGTAGCCGGTAACCTCATATTGCTAAATACAGAATATTTTGTGCGGGCCACCATGCATTCACTGTTATGGGCTGGAATATAGCATATATTACTTTACTCTATGATTTGACACTTGACAGTGACACTTCAACAATGTAATTTTGTAATAGTTTGATGGTGTTGAATGTTTGTGACGGATTTTCTCTCTCAAATTGTGTGAAAATTACATTCTATATCAAAATGTTTCGTTCTCCCAACGATTTATCTTTCGAAAAACAAGAAAAAGTAAAGGACAATATAAATGGCGGCTTTCGTTGTGATATGTGCGGTCAAGGGCCATGGTCCACTCGAACAGACGTCGATATTCATCGAAAAAATGTACACAAATGGGATTTACTAAAAGCATTGAAGAATGAAAATGTTCCAATGTGTTCCGTGAGTTATAAAGTTTATTTTCTTTACTAATAGTACCTACTATTGAATCTATAGCCGAGCACGACAAATGTGCAAACTTAAAACTTTCCAATTTGAAATACGACTTTATTAAATCATTTTAGTAAAATTATTTTATATAACAAACACGATCAGTATAGCCGATAGATATGAATAGAGCCTTCGGTCAGTGGGTCGTCTTATGGGCCTTCAAACTAAATAAATGTTTATGTGAAACAGATATTTTCAATTAAAAAGTAGATCAAGTTTACGTTTTGTTTACTGCTTGCACTTATGCTATTTCCGAGCGTAAAGTGTAATGATTCTGAGTACAATCCGGTCAGCCCTATTTATTTTTTTCATGAATTCACATTCTTCAAAGTCAAATCATTTATTTCAATTAATTAGACCAAAAGGCACTTTTGAACATCATAAAAGAAAAATTGAATCTATACTTCGACATTTCTATTCAGTAACTTGACAGTTGAAAGGTTACCAGAAACTGAACTGATTGATTTATTGATTGGTACACAAAAAAAGGTAATGAGGTGGTAGGTATAAGAATGAATGCAATTGAATGAAGTTAAATAAGCATTTCATTTTCTATACTTTATAGATCTATTGAAATTTCTTGAATCTTCTTACCTTGTCACAACTTTAATTAATTTCGCCACAACATGCAGTGCGACAAAGGGCCTAATATCTGGCATTGCCAGCCTTCAAGCTTGCCGAATATCTGGAATCTGGTATCCGGCCAAACTACCGTCCGTTTCATCTCTATAACAAATTCTATACCTTTCCAGATATGTCTTCGAGCCCAAATTGACAATGAATCTCTCAGACAACACATACTCGTAAACCATCTTTGTTCTCCACCGAACGCTACCATGATAAACCATGAAATTTACATCTGCGATCATTGTAACCGTCTCTTCTTCAACAAACAACTCCTAATCACTCATATATTCCATTGGCATACAAAGAAATCAGCAGCAAACGCTCATGTAAAAAATAACTGCCCGAAGTGTTGGAAAAGTGTAAGAGGAAAATCAACATGGTTCCATTTGCTGTACCATGGTGCTTTAAACGTTGAAACATGTCCAATATGCCTGAAAACTTGTAACAGCCACTCACAGATGTTGGAACATGTTAAAACTCATCCAAATATTTTCCGGTGTAACATTTGCAACTACGAGACAACTAAAGAGAGTTTTTTGAACAACCATTTAGCAAGACATAAGACGATTACTAATAGTGATACTAATGGTGACGTAGCAAGGTTCTTTTTGCCACGACAGATGTTACCGTCATTGAATAACCGAATGAATAATGTTTTTAAAGGAATACCGTTGGCTAACGAAGTTAGAATTTGTATCCTTTGTAGAGCGTTGTGTTTCTCTGAGGAGGAAATGAGACAGCATATATATGGAGCTCACGTGCCAGATAAAAAGGAGACGAGTAAGACTCACCAATGCTTTTGCGGTGAAGTGTTCTTCAACAATGTGCTCTTGAAGCATCATATCTTTAAAATGAAAGGAAATCATGGCGTTTGGGGTGAGGAAATTTAATTTGTTGTTCATACAAAATTAAGACTTATTACAACTTACGATGGTTGTTTAATTTTACACATTTTCCGTATAATTATGACACATAGGGGATAGCTGCGACTATATGACTTACACTAAATTTGATTTTCAGATGGTGTGTCTCCGATACCTGATACAGATCCTACAGATGAAATTGAAGAAGCTGTTGTGTTCCAAGTATATGGACTCAGTGAGTATAGACCAGGGTTTCTTAGGGTGTTACTACAACAATCGATCGATCGTCGATCGATGCCATCGGCCGACATCGATTGACGTTGATCGATTGGTGTGGTAGCTTTGGCTGATCGACGGATACCAGTCGACTAACTAATCGATTGATTGCCAGTCGATGGCATCGGTCGACGTTGATCGATTAACTCCGGCTATAATCCGTTACTAATAATAATCAAGCAGTTTGATCGACGTCGACTTATCCATTCTACCATCGATCGATCGTCGATCGAGTATCGATCGATTGGTCTGGTGGAAACTATCGATCGACGTCGACTAATCCATTCTACCATCGATCGGTGCCGTCGATCGACGGTCGATCGATTAATCTGGTAACACTTGAGCGTCGTTCATTTCATTCGTTCGCAGTAGTTTACAATATCGCATCCAAAATGTTACTAACTCGGTACCTTTTTTTTTCGGTATGGCATCTCGCAGGTCAACCTCGGAGGTTGTCGGCTGCTTAACCGGACTTTCCTGTGGTGCCTTAAAAAATATTATTTTTAGGGCCTCCAGCCAGGGCAAAATAACTTACAAACTAAGCGACTACACGCCTCGGCTTAGGGCGTCGCTGGGAGAGGACAGCAAAGGGACAGGCTGGATCGGATTTCCATTTTTTAGGGACGAATTTAAAGCTACAGGCTCAGCGGTGCGGGCTGGCACGAGCCAGGGTCGGAGGGGCTAACTCGCCACCGCTAGCTGCCCGCTATTTAAATGATTTTAAGTTTCTAGATAATTCTGGACATACTCGAGAACATTCTAGTATATGCGGGAATGGTCTTGACTGTTGCTACACGACACATACAGGTCGCGTCATGTAAAAATAACGCTGGCGGTAAAGCAGCGCATAGGCGATTTATTGGTCTATTTGGTGGTATGAGGTGCGGTGCGGGGCGGGCGGGTCACGCGCGGCATGCTTGCTGCAGCGCTATTGGTTCGTCAGTCGAAATTACGAAATGGTTTACATAGAAAAGTGAGAAAAATGATTTATGACGTATATATTGTTTTATGAAAAGAGAGATTGATAATAATGCAGTTGATAATTTAAAACAATGCATGAAACGGGCCGCAGAGGCAACAATTAATATTTTTGTACCAGATTAAACATTCTACATTGAATCAAACATGTTTTAATTCTATTTAATGATATCCTATCAAATATATTATTTAATGTAGTACCTACCAATAACCAATATACGAAGCCGCGAGCAAATTCTATTTATTAAATAAAACTATAGGCCCAGTACTTTCGTGCACGGGTGTATCCATGCGCAAACACCCCCCCCCCCCCCCCCACTTTCTTCCAGCGTTTTTTTTACATGACGTGTACAGTAACCGCCTACAAAAAAAAATGTAGAAGGGTCTCGAATATTCCAGAACACCTATATTTCTGCTACTCAATAATAGATGGCCCTAGCGTGCCGTTTCGACCATACCGACCAACGTAGCATTATTATATAAAGCTTTTCTTTTACAGATGACCCTTTGGAAATGAATGAAATTATTATAACAGGTATATCTAACTACGACCAATCTGAAGACAATGATGACAGCGATGATGTTCAACATATCAGAGAACTAAGGGATATGGAGAATTAACGGAGGGCATTAAGAAGAAGTTTACATAATAGGGTATTCTACCAAAAAAATCTAATTAGTCCGTCAAATAGATTTCCAAAAAATATTGGATGGTACGTGTTTTTCCTTTTTTCACGTAAACAAAAAGTGAAGACGATACAGTGCGTCAAAAACTCGTGTGACATCACTATGTCAGTACACTTTTACTAGCGAAGTGACGTCACAAACCCCCACTCATCTTTGATGCGTTTTATCTTCGTGACTTTTTATTGATTTGATAAAACAAAAAATACGTTTCAATGTTTTTCGGTAATCTAACTGGATTTTTTGGTAAAATACCCTATTGATGTATAGTGATATAAATATTGTTTCTTTATTTGGACATAGTTATGATAGGCTTGCCGCGGTTGTTCCGCAGATGGATGACCGTTCATTTCATTCATACCGTGCCTCGGAAAGCACGTAAAGCTGCTGGTTTCGGCTATAATTTGTAGATCGTTAACAGTCGTTTTATATTAGTAGGGTAGTCTGAAGCCAGAAAGTCTGACAACTTGTCTTACCAAGGGGTAGCTTATTACCCAGTTACTGGGTTCTGGAGGTCAGACACACAGACTGGAGGCCGACTCCAACATGGTTGGGAAAGGTTATTTAGACCTATTTTGACATAGTTTTATTCTGTAAATAGTTATATAGTCGTTTATACTCAGATTATGAAACTAAAGGCAGATAGACCGCGCGGAACATTGTGTGTGAAGCCAAAAAAGCAAATACAAATTCAAAAGCGAATACCTACAATCTCGTGATTGTATTCGCTTTTCAATTTGTATTTGGTTTTTTTTAACGATGCGGCGTTTCGTGCTATACTGACTCGTGTCAGTACAGTACCAAGCGCGTTGTAGGTATTCGCTTTTGAATTTGTATTTGCTTTTTTGGCTTCACTCTCAGTGTTCCGCGCGGTCTATCTGTCTTTTGTTTCATAATCTGAGCGTTTATAGTAAAAGTTCTCCAACTCTAGAGTAAGGAGTGATTTTGTTCCCAAGATAAAACTTATACAAGTTTGGTGGAATCCGCTCTTAGTAGACAATGGTGCCGATTCCCTTGTTCACAAATTAAATTAAAATTAGGCACTTGGCATCTCTTACTAGCAGGCAGCTGAAGAAAAGGACGGCGACAGACATAGACTAAGTTAGAGATGTCAAATTAGTTTTTCCTTTGAACTTCGCAGTGTTCTTTCAATACGTTCTGAAATGACAACTATTAATAATGTATGAACATTTTAGATCAACTTAAATTGATAGCTCTTATTAATGGGTACACTACATAAATACGAAAAACTTTATTCCGAAAGTCAGAAATACGAATTTCAAAATACCGATTTTCGTAATTCCGAATGGTTCAAAATTCCTAATATAACAACTCCGATTTATCATTCATCCTATTTGTATAATACTAAAATTTCAAAATTCCGAACGTTTATAATTACTATTCTCAAAATACCGAGTTTCAAAAGATCAAATAACAAAAAGTCCGACATAATGAAAATTCGAAACATCAAAAATACGAATTCCGATTATTAAAATTCCGATTATCTTTATCGTTATCGTGCAATCGTTTATCGTGCAAGCAAGCATGCAGCAAGCAAGCAAGCATGCAGCGTGCAAGTAAGCATCAAGTAAGCATGCAGCATGCAAGCAAGCATGCAGCATGCAAGCAAGCATGCATCATGCAAGCGAGCATGCAACATGCAAGCGAGCATGCAACATGCAGCAGGCATGGTTTCTGTCACGGCTCCGGCGTTGCGGGGCTCCGGCGGTACCACGCGAGCTTATCGTCGCAGATGGTATTCACGCTCACCACCGCAGCTTCGGCTTACTGGCCGGCTTCGCCGGCCAGCCTCAGCCCCGACGGCGGGCGTTAAAACCACCTGCTCCTCAGCTCGCTGGCCGCCTCGCCCCTCCGCGCCTACGCGAATTTAAATTACACTCTAGGGTAGGGCAGACAAGTCTACGTGGAGTCGGTTTCGCAGCAATTCGTTTCTGTCATTAACTTTTGTAGCACAACATATTGACTTTTTAAGATTATTTTTGTTATTGTCTTTCTTTTTATACCTATATATTTTTGTTGAAATAAATTCCATGGAAAAATACACCGAACAAACAATATTCGTTAAAAAATAATTCTACTGTTTGATAAGTTTGTTAAACAAAAAAATGTGATAAAAAATTCTTTGAATTATGTTTCTGTGAAATATGTTTCATTCAAGTAAATAGTCTTTGAAATAATAATAGTCGAAATAAAAATACAAGAACCAAATATTATATGAAACATTTTCCGGGAAACGAAATTCTATGAAATTTCTGTCTGCGAAACAAGGGGACACCATTTTGAATATGCGTAGCTGAATTGAATCCTATTTTTAATAGTTTATTCGAAATATTGAAATTCGGAATTTCGTTTTTCGGACCGAGAACCCATCGAGCATTTGATTCTTCGAACATATGAAAGTCGGAAAACAAACAAATCGGATTTACGACATTCGGTAAAATAACTTTCGTGATTTTAAATAATAGAGATTATAATTTTTAGGTACTATGAAATTCGGACTTTTGAAAATCGGAATATTGAAATTCGGAATAAAATATTTCGGAATATTTGGGTGTTCCCCTTATTAATATATGTCTCTTTCTTGTTTTATTGGAGAGAAAGAGATATAAATAGCTTAAAATTAATTTAGTTCGTGCACAACAGAATTGGCACTATGTAGAGTAACTATATATTTTAATACTTTCAGAAAAGTAGTATAATATTATAGTCATATATCGGGTGTAAATAGACACGTAACGAAGCCGCAAGTTATGGTTAAGCATCGCTTGCCGCGGTCAGTCAGTGGATGGGTGACCGTCCATTTCATACCGAGAACCTTCTGTACCTCGGAAAGCACGTAAAGCCGTTGGTCCCGGCTGTCGTTCGTAGATCTTTGACAGTTGTTAAGAGTAGAAGATGGAAAGGCTATCAACCAATTTTACCAAGGGATATCGTGTTATCAAGTAACTGGGTTTTGGAGGCAAGCACGGATCTACCGTTGTGGGCACAGTGGGCATGGGCAACCCTAATTTTCACGAAAAAAAAAACGTTAGGTTGAATGTGTTATACCAGTTTATACCTCTCGAGTGTAGATTGCACCGCATAGGTTCATAAGCAGTGGAGGTTTGACCTTCAACGTTTTTCGCCTGAAAGCCATTCTAATTTTAAGCTAATTATTAATTTACTACTGTTCGCCCCACAGCTTTGCCTGCTGCAGGTACAATGTTCAAAGTCTTGGCTGGACCGAAATACAATTTGTAAAAGTCTCCTTTGTAGGGATGCAATGAAAAGAATCATGGCGAGATTCATACATTCATCATTTTCCAATGTGAAGAATACATTACCAGGAGTAGATTGATATACTTAGCATATTTTTAAACCCCCGCATAATTAAAATATTACGAAATGAAATTATCACCTTTTCGTTTCAACTCGATGCCCATTTTGTGTTTATAAAAAAAAGAAAGTGACAAGCGATGTTAACGGATCTATAAAATTGGCAGACAAGTGATGTGACAAGTGTGTGGAAAAAAATAATCATTATTTGTGATATTATTTCATGATAAGAACTGCGAAACGGCGGCTGTCAGTGTCACTTATCTCACTTACTTCAGTCGCCGTTTCGTTCTGAAATAAAGAGCTTTTCGTTAAACTATTAATTTTTTTTGCGGGGTTTTAAAAATATTGTAAATACCTGAAGATACTCTTTAGGTACCAAGAATATAAGAATTAGAATTTCAACTTCTCTAAACATCTTAATTTTTTTGTACAAATGCCACGATTCTTTCAAGCAACAAAAAAGGTGCCCTCAAAAAGTCCGATGGGCATTCGCTCCATGTAAAACCCCAACATAACTGGAAAAGACTAGGCAGATGAAGTGTAGTTAACGATGTTATGTGTATTTTTAAATCCTGTATTTTAAATTTAGTAATTACCTGCCTATATACCGCATTTTATGTACAACCAATATAACAATTACGATTAATATTCACGTTTGTAAATAGTATATTTGACGTAATTATGTAAGTTTAAACAATGTTGTTAATATACCTACGACTTTATAAGAAACTTGTGTTTTATTTCAATACAACCCGACACTACCTAAAAACAATACTGTAAATGGGACAATTCAATATTTTTGTGTGTATAAAACAAATAGCAAGGAGACTATACTCTCTTTACAATAGCATTAGACAGAAGTTAAAAAAGGTTCTTTCTAATGCACACTTTGTAACAAAAGTACAATAAACCCGTTAAAGTTACTATAGATACCGTATTTATTATAATCTAGTTTTACAGTAGCTAGTTTTATTATAACCATTTTAATAGTTTATCTACCTACTAAAATTATGTGACTTCATTAAGTTCTATAATTAATTACAATTTAAAATTACAGTGTCAATGCTAAAAACCCAGAAGCAGGAATGAACAATAACCGGAACGTTATTCGTTTCACTGTATCTACCAAATTTAGAATGTTACCTAATCAAAGACATTTTTCTGTTTATATTATTATACGTCCATATTTAGTAGGTACTATCTTAGATCTATTATCAAAGTTATGTTAAAATCTGTTTAATTAAAGTCGATTTAACTTATCTTTGAAATAAAATGTTTAGCATTCCTACTTCTATGAGCCTCTTTTTTCTAATGCTCTTATAAATCTTAGATGATAATGGAAATGTAACAGTTAATCGACTTTTGTTGTTGACTGTACTAATTTACATAGCAGTTTGAAATGAAACAAAATATAGAAGGGAAATCATTTTATTCATAAGAGCTTTGTCTTTCACAGTTGTTATCCAAACATCGATCCGGGAATTTCCAATTTTGGTTGCAATCCATTTCCTCCTAAATAAAAACAAAATACATTTTAATTAATGAATATAGGGATATTGACCATAGGATGGGCAGCAGCGTCCTTCTGAGTATCATAACACCTACACTGCGAGCGCCAACATGCATCGGCCAGGCATGGCGATTACGACTGAACCCCCTTGGGTTGACATGATGATGTTTGAATAGGTATACCGAGTGTAAAAATACACTTTAAGAAGCTAAAGTTACTATGTAAAGAGGCCAGCACATCAACAAATTGAAAATCTGTCAAATGTCTTTGATCGATTTTCAACTTTATTAAGTATAAAGAATAAGGTTCATGGTCAATTGGGAAAATTGCGTCTCGTGCTGGTCAGAAGACCTCAAACGGTGAAAGTTTTATAACCTTGGTTTGATTGAACGTTATTTACGAACTGTTTGGGGTTGAATCCCTCGGGTCGTGGCGTCCGGGTGCTCATCTTCTTTTTAAGGAAATGTCCAAAAGGTTGGTTGACACTTCCCACGGGAAGTGTCAGAAAAGAAAAGAATCATGGCAAGATCCACTACATTCATTTGTATGAAAGAAAGAGTTAATTGCGAAGGTTTCAAATATTTTCCAATGTGAAGAATAGATTGTGATTACCAGGAGTAGATTGATATGGGAACCGATCACTTTTCCGAATAATTTTTGTCCGAATTTCACTTTACCGAAAACTATTGACCGACGTCTTTTTTGCTATATGCATTATTTGACATATTTTTAGATCATCGAAGTATCATGTGCCAGAGCCATAGCACATTTATTCATTTTTTTTTTAGCCATTTTACCGAAGTATGTTTCTACGATTTACAAAATAACTTTTTCCTATTGACCGAAATCTCTTTTGAACTATTTTCATTTGACAAATGATTTACTTGCCATATTTTCAACAACATTTTACGGAATATTATTTTATCACAAATATACAGCCGGTTACTTGGTAGCATTTTCAACATTAAATTAAAATAGTGTCATAAAAAATCAATATGTTACAAAATTTAGTGACAAAAACGAATCGCTGCAAAACCGACTTCACGCAGTCTTGTCTGCCCTACTCCTAGAGTGTAATTTAAGAACGCGTAGGCGCGGAGGGGTGGGGCGGCCCGAAGCTGCGGTGATAAGCGTTAAAACCATCTGCGACGATAAGCTTGCGTGGGGCCGCCCAGACCCCGCAGCGCCGGAGCCGTGACAGAAACAATGCTTGTGCATGTTGCATGCCTGCTTGCATGTTTCATGTTTGTTTGCACGCTACATGCTTGCTTGCATGCTGTATGCTTGTTTGCATGCGGCATGCCTGCTTGCATGCTGCATGCCTGCTTGCATGCTGCATGCTTGAAGCAAGAATCTTTGTTTGCAAGCTTCTTACTGAGACCACCTGTTTTATTAAGTGCCATTACATTTAGGTACATAATTAATGAAACAAAATAGTAGGAAACTAACTAATCTGAAATTAGCTCTCTATAACGCCAGTGCAATAAATATAATAGTTTTGAAAGTTCTTTCAAATATTTAATTGTCTTTAATTTTCTTTAACAACGTATTTTTTTTTTTGCTGGTAGTGTACCGGTTATCATTGACTCAATATCAGACATATTTACTTCTAGGCGTTTGGTGAAATATGGTAATTAAAACAGTGGTATAATGAATGTTCGAGCAAATGTTATTTCGGCTAAGTGTAACTTCGGTAAAAAGTTTTTCGACCAAATGAAACGTCGGCGCAACGAAAAAAAGCGAATTGATAATAGGTCAACTGATACAGTGGCAGACGTGACTTCGATGAAGTAAAAAACTACACAACGAGAAAAGTTGAAAAGTTTTAAGTGAAATGAAATTCGGTCATATATTTTTCGAACTTATGATAGGTAGGTAACCGATAGGTTTGCAAACCCAAAAAAGGTGTAGGTACATACCATTAGATAATCCTCAAATTAATAGGACAAAGTCAACTTTAGCAAAAGATAGATGCTATCAATTATTGTAGTCTTTTTTTACAGTTAGATTTAAGTGTATCCTAGACACTCACAAAAAAATAAGATCGTGGAATATGATGATTGAAAATCGAACATTAGTAATTTGCTTTTAGATGTAGTTTATTTTCTCTTTATTAATGAGTTATTAGCCCCTGAATAGCGAGGAAAACCGCAGTATCTCAAGGCTTTGGTCGGCAGCCAAAAGTAAGCCTAAAGGCCGGGCCAGACTGTTATAAACAAGCTTCCAACAGGGCTCACCTTGGTGGGAGGCTTGTGGAGCCCACGGTTGGTGTTTGCGGCCACACTGGTTTACAACAAGGCTCCCACCTCAGTGTGTTGTCGACTCTTTGTTTACGACGGCGGTATCCACACGCGGTTTGCATCGCGCGTCCATCCACAGAGCTGGTTGAAGGTCAAACGAGTTTTTGTTGCAAACAAGTGTTTAGGTTGTAAACCGCCGGTGGAGACCGATGCGGAGGGCTTGTTTACAACAGTGTGGCCCGGGTTTAATGTAACGAAATAACATTGTCGCCCCATTCCACGGTAGGTACCTCACTAGGTAGATAGCTATGTGATAATTACCTACGATGTTTGAAATCGAATGTTGAACGCCGTCCACTGCACCTGAAAGTTTAATACCTAAGTTAAAATCAAAGCATTTATAATTAACCATTTATAGGCACTTGAATTGTCAAAGAGTAAGTTAGTTCGTCAGAAAGTTGAAGATACTTGCTCGTTTCAAAATGTAAGGCAAGCGTACCACATCATTAGTTAAGATCTGGGCCTCAAGTCTGCTATTACAATAGTGTCAGAATACTCTACCATTGATTTCATAATTGTTGATTTTGACAAGTTTGGTAATCGACTATAATGGCGTCATTATGACTTTCCAATGGTCATCCACTGACACGCCATTGAAAGAAATGATATAGGTGGATTGATAATCTCGTACAAAATGACAACTGAATGACTGACTTAGGCGGTAATCTGCTAAAATGTTGATAGTTCCATTGATCAGTGACCTACCATTATAACGTCATTGTGCAGTCATTGCTTTTAATTCTACCGACCAATGATCGACCATTATAAATTTAGCAGATTAAGAACTTTTAGCAAAATGACAATGGGATCGTGTTGGAATGACGAAATTATAAAAATAGCGGACTTGGCCTCCAGGTGAGTGGCAGCCAACGCAAGCCATTAGAATATTACAAAAAAAAATAGTAAAAATTCACAGCAATATCATACAGCAGTTCCAATCCCTACCATTGGGTGGGTCAGTTCACTTCAAGCTACTCCTAACAGTGTTGAGGTCGGCTTGACGGCTTCCAGTCTGCAGCTGAACACCAGTGCTTTACATGGAGCCTGTGTGATTTCCACAACCCATTTTTTTTTTTGTCAAAGAGTCGGTCGAAGCTACTTGCTCGTGCCAAAACGTAATTAGGTCTCTATGGAGAAGAACGAGCAGGAGATTCTACGGACACTCTTTTAATCAAGTTTTTATAAAATCCTGGTTACATTATTCTTGTTGCTTCTATTGGTGAAAACAACGTAGGTGAAGCACGGACTAGAAAAAAGAAGGACTCCGCGCCAGGGGGCCAAGTCTGCTATTTTTATAATTTCGTCATTCCAACACGATCCCATTGTCATTTTGCTAAAAGTTCGTAAACTGCTAAATTCATAACGGTCGATCATTGGTCGGTCGAATTAAAAGCAATGACTGCACAATGACGTTTTAATGGTAGATCACTGATCAAAGAAACTGTCAAAATTTTAGCAGATTAACGCCTAAGTCAGTCATTCATTATAAATTTTGTACGAGATTACCATTCTATATCATTTCTTTCAATGGCGTGTCAGTGGTTGACCATTGGAAAGTCATAATGACGCCATTATATTAGTAGATTACCAAACTTGTCAAAATCAACAATTATGAAATCAATGATAGACCATTCTGACACTATTGTAATAGCAGACTTGAGACCCTGGTATATCGAAAGGGAAGCCCGACCGACGCGACGCACACATAGATCGGTACGGTCGGTACTTTCGATATGCGTGGCTCGGAGTTATTTTTTTTTCTAGTCCGTGACAATGATGTAGTTACATGTGTGCGTGCGGCATGTTTGTACCGGCTTACTTAGGGTGCTTCACTTTCGATATGCGTGGCGCAGAGTCCTTCTTTTTTTTCTAGTCCGTGGTGAAAAGCAATACCTTACTAAAGCAGTATTCACTCGCGCGGATCGCGAGTACCTAATTGTATACAGGATGAAATTGAATACATTAGCAAATTTTTAAGAAGTGACTCAGACCACGAACCTGAACAACTTTCATTATGGAGCCAACTCAAACAGCGCGAAATAAAAAAAAACAGCTGTTCCATACATTTTGGCCGAGTACCTACCTATTGCACTTCTGTATGGAACAGCTGTTTTCATTTTCGCGCTGTTTAAACTCACTCCACAATGAAAGTTGTTCAGGTTCGTGGTTCTGAGTCACTCCCTAAAATTTTGCTAATGAATTCAATTTCATTCTGTATATATGTATGAACTAGTCTTACAGCCAATTACGGATTTACAAATTAATAGCTAAAATAATAGGTACATGTAGCAGAAACATACATACAGAAAAACCTGCTAGCTAAATGTACAGTGTAGGGGCACACCGTCACTTCAAAACGAAACATTTTTACCTACACCACAACCAAACTAACAGACTGTACAAATCCGTGCATGTGTGTACGTTTCTACGCGCCGCTTGAAATATAAGCAGTTTCAAGAGCACGTTCGACGCGGGAAGAGGTGAGGAACAGTATTTCGGAGGGAGGTGGGGCGAGTAGCTAATGTTTGGTAGTACTAATATTTTTACTGTTTTTTTTTTATCACTTGATAGGTATACGTTTGACCACTATCTCACCTGATGGGAAACGATGATGCGGTCTAAGATGGAGCACGCTTGCCTAGAAGTAACCTATTCATTCTTGACTTAAAGACTCCCGGGTTGTAGCTATCAGGAAACACAGACTCAGGCAGGGAATTCCACTCCTTAGCAGTACAGTACGGTCAACGTAACTTGGCGCGTCTGAAGTTAGCCGAATAGCTGCGCAGTAGACAATTTCGTTCCTAAAAGTTCCATTGCGCAGCCAAACAGCTAACTTCAGACGCGCCAAGTTACGTTGACCGTATTGTACGCACAATGAATGTGTTCCCAAAACGTTTTGTGCGTGTGGGTGGGATGTCCACCATGCACCGGTGGCGCATCGCCGTACGTCTTGTGGTCCGATGATGGAACGCGCTCGGCGGAATTAAATTATGCAATCGCACACTCCCCAAAATGCAACCGATAGAAAACCGACAGGCCAGCAACTCGGCGTCGATGCTCAAGACTTTGGAGCTTTGACTCGACGAGCCTATCATTGCCAATGATCCTCTTGGCTCGTTTTTCAATTGACTCAAGGGCATCAAGCTGGTATCTGACAGATCCGTCCCAAAGATGTGGTAGAAGAGTGTGTAGAATGTTATTGAGAAGTAGAAGATGAAAAAATTACCATTAAGAGTAGTCAATGCACCGGAAGCCGGGCCTCCAATACCGGGAAGGGACGGACCTCCTCCGGACAGATTTGATAATCCCGAAGACTAAGTTTCTGAAGTTTTCGTTATTGATGATCCTGCATTGGACATGTAGGATGTTTTACAAAAAAAAATCGGACAAGTGTGAGCCGGACTCGGCCACCGAGGGTTCCGTACATATTTGTAGGTACATACATTTTTTTTTTTATCTGTTGATAGGCATACGTTTGACCACTATCTCACCTGATGGGAAGCGATGATGCGGTCTAAGATGGAGATCCATGTGTATGGATGAATCCATACTTCTATACTAATCCATTCTTTAATTTACTTAATATTATAAATGCTTTTTTTGCGACATAAACGGCCGTATCTTTCTTGCACGTTAGGTAACATAGAGGGTTGACTTTTTTACAGCATCAAGGGACCGTAGACTTGAGTATATGGTTTTAATTTCAACTCGATCCCTACTCGCGTTCCCGAGATAAAGACAAACAGACAGACAGACAGACAGACGGACAATAAAGTGATCCTATAAGGGTTTTGAGGTATGGAACCCTAAAAATACAACTTACCGTCTTCAAAAACAACAAAAAGACAACCGTTTTCAAAAACTAAAAAGCAAAAAATTACTTTGACAATTCATGACAACTGTCAAAGATCTACTTATGTCAGGTAGCCACGTTTACAATTTAAACAATGCCGCGGACCCCTGTCATAGTATATTTAAGGAAAAGAAAACAAGCCTTATTTCAAGTTCGTGTCTTGACCGAGAAATGCAGAGTTTACTACACAATTTCCTAATAAAATATTGTGAGTTAATAGACCTACTGCAGACCCGTGATACACATGGTAGGGACCCCTAAGGGGTCCGTGGACCTCACTTTAAAAATCCCTGACGTAGGTATTACAGACGGGACCAACGGCTTTACGCATGCTTTCCGAGGCTCGCAGAGGTCTTGATATAAAATGAAATAACTATTTTAAGAAAAAACTATTACATCATCTGCCTAGCCTTTTCCCAACTATATTGGGGTCGGCTTCCAGTCTAACCGGATGCAGCTGAATACCAGTGTTTTACATGGAGCGACTGCCTATCGGACCTCCACAACCCAGTTACTAGGTAACACGATACCCCTTGGTAAGACTGGTTGTCAGACTTACTGGCTTCTGACTACCCGTAACGACTGCCAAAGATCTACGAATGACAGTCGGGACCAACGGCTTTACGTGCTTTCCGAGGCACGGAGGAAACTCGGTATGAAAGAGATGGTCACCCATCCACAGACCGACCGCGGTTAGCGTAGCTTAACCTTTGACCGATCGATCTGTACGGCTTTAACTTAGCCACGAGCTTGCACTTAAGAAAAAACTATTTATTTTAAGAAAAATAAAAACAAATTATTTAATAATTACCTGACGGAAGACCTCCAGGTACCCCTTGCGTTCCATCACCAGCTCCAGGTGTTTTCAAGTCCCCAGATGACGGCAACACAGGAGCGGAGGACGGGTTACCTGACCCAGGCACTGCTGGTAATCCAGGTACTGATGGTAGATTAGCAGATCCAGGTGCTACTGGCAACCCAGGTTCTGACGGTGGACTTTCTGATCCAGGTGTAGCAGGCAACACAGATGTTGCTGGCATACTACCTAATCCAGGCAAAGCTGGTAACAGTGGACTACCTGCTCCAGGTTTAGTTGGCAACCCAGGTACTGATGGTAGATTATCAGATCCAGGTACTGATGGCAACTCAGATGTTACTGGCGAACCGCTTGATGAAGGTAAGATTGGTAACGATCCAGGTATTCCCGGTGGACTTCCTGCTCCAGGCCCTTCTGGCAACTCAGATGTTGCTGGCAAATTACCTAAACCAGGCAAAGCTGACAACGACCCAGGTAATGACGGTGGACTACCTGCTTCAGGTGTAGTTGGCAACCCAGGTACTGATGGTAAATTATCAGATCCAGGTGCTGATGGCAACCCAGATGTTACTGGTGAACCACCCGATGAAGGTAAAGCTGGTAACGACCCAGGTAATGCCGGTGGACTTCCTGCTCCAGGCGCTCCTGGCAACCCAGATGTTGCTGGCAAATTACCTAAACCAGGCAAAGCTGGCAACGACCCAGGTAATGACGGTGGACTACCTGCTCCAGGTATAGTTGGCAACCCAGGTACTGATGGTAAATTATCAGATCCAGGTGCTGAACTGCCTGATGAAGGTAAAGCTGGTAACGACCCAGGTATTGTCGGTGGATTTCCTGCTCCAGGGGATCCTGCCAACTCAGATGTTGCTGGCAAAATACCAGGTAGCGGCAAAGCTGGAGCTCCTGGTAATCCAGCTCCTAAAGGAGCTATAGGATTAGATAATCCATGTGCTGTAGGATTTGGTAAGCTACCAGTCGATGGCAACGTGGAAGCGCCTGGTGGAGTAATAGGAATAGATGATGCTACAGTAGTACCATTAGCAGAAGGTAGCGTAACCAGTGCTTTTGGAGTTGAAGGTGTTGATGAATCAGGATGTGGCGTTGCTACGGATGGAGATACACTTCTTGGCGTTGAGGAAACCACAGACGGAGAAAGATTAGGGGTAGTAGGACCTGCAGAGATCGAATTTCCTAGTGAAGTTAAGCTATTAGATGGAGGAGTGACCCCAGGGTTTGATGATGGGATTAAGCCAGGAGTAGTAACAGATGGTGTAGTCAAACTTATTGAAGAAGAACTCAAATTAGGTGTCGAAGCACCTAGCCCTGGTGTTGACAAACCAATCGTAGGTATACTAACTCCAGGTATAGTACCGACACCAGGTATCGTCAACCCTGGAGATGGGGGAGTGGCACCTTTTGGAGTGGACCCATCAGCGCAACGAGTTGTAACACTTGTTGAAGAAGGAGTCACACTTAATGAAGAAGTAGTCACACTTAATGAAGGAGTAGTTACACTTAATGAAGGAGTAGTAACACTTAATGAAGGAGTAGTTATACTTAGTGAAGGAGTAGTCACACTTACCCCTGAACTTGATAAAGTTGATGATGCACCTATGCTTGGAGTTGTGATTTCAATCGCAGGTGTATTAAGTCCTGCTGACGTACTTACACTAGGAGTCGTTAACCCATTTGGTGAAGGAGTGACCCCAGTGGATAATGGTGAGGTTACCCCAGAAGATGGCGTAGTCAGACTTACTGTTGGAGAATTCAAATTTGGTGTCGATGCACCTAGACTTGGAGTTGACAATCCAATAGTAGGGGTACTAACTCCAGCTACAGCAGGTATCGTTAACCCTGCAGACGGGGGAGTAACACCTTTTAGAGAGGAACCATCAGCGCAAGGAGTGGTCACTGAAGCTGGAGTCACGCTTGCTCCTAAACTTGGTAAAGTTTGTAATTCACCTAAACTGGGGACTTTAGGAACATTTGGGGACGTTACAGCAAGAGGTGGGTTCTTCGAAGCATGGGACACTTTAGAACCAGATTTATTACGGTGTCGCTTTCTCACTTTTTTAGCTGGCTTTGAAGTAGGAGGGGACAGTCCGGAAAATGGGTTTAGTAATCCAAACAAACCGGATTCCGCCCGAAGTTTAGATATCGGTGAAAAAGTTGAGGAATCCTTAGAAGATGGTATTAAACCCTCTATCATTTCTACCGGATTTATAATAGGAAATAAAGAAGCAGATTTAGTTTCATGATGAGCCGATTTCTTAGATGCATGGTGAGTACCCGATTTCTTAGTTCCATGATGACTTCCCGATGTTTTTGCTGCATCCGTCCCTGTTTTTTTTCCAAGACCAGATAACATCGACAATATATTAAAATCGTCCTCCTTCATGTAGACTTCTGTAAGGTAAATAAGAATTTTAAAAGCACTCTTAAGAATAAATCTCTGCTTTTAATCAAAAAACAATGTTTGTGGTTACTTACTTAGCTCAACAAAATTCGCATGACAAATGCATAACTGGAAAAAAGAATATTGAAATAACTATGTATAATTATATTGTATTACATGCTGTGTGGGCCGCGAATAGCACTACCCATTTCTACACGTGGTTGTCGTAGAAGGCCACAGAGTGATACTGACCAGAGGATGGGCAGCAGCGTCCTTCTGAGTACCATAACACCAGCTACTGTGATCGTCAACATGCATCGGCCAAGCATGGCGATTACGGCTGGACCCCCCCCCCCATCGCACTATGAGACTTATAATATCTCCTGCTTGGCTAGTCTCCACCAAGATGACATGACATTGACATATAATACAAATACTTATACTAGCCATAGTTAAATGATGCCATTAAATAGATGAGTTACTTGATGATAAAACTTGTACAATATAATTCATCATCATCATCATGTCAACCTTTAGTCGCCCACTGCTGGCTATAGGTCTCCCCCAAGGGGGATTCAGCCGTAATCGCCATGTGTGGCCGATGCATGTTGGCGATCGCAGTAGGTGTTATGGTACTCAGAAGGACGCTGCTGCCCATCCTCTGGTCAATATCTCTCTGTCGCCGTCTACGACACGCACGGGTGCAAGGGTGGTGCAATTCGCGCCCAGCTATATTCGCGACTAATACGCGCCTTATCAATACGGCTTGATGTAAAATGTGACTTGAGGACCACTTAACACTTACACTACTCCACCGCTTATCTGATTAGTTTTGTTGCAGGATCCAAGACAGTTGTAACGTGTCTTCGGGATTTGCTGAGCTTCAATGAATTGGTGCTTTTCTGGTGGTCGCCACTGTTGATTCTGGCTTACTAAAGTTGCAGTTGTTTGTGGCGGGCTTGTGTTAAAGAGCACCCTACCTAACATTACATATTAAGTACTCAGAATTAAATTACACTACTCACCAAACACAGTAGTATGACGACCCTCGCCATATCCACGTCTTTTCCTCCTTTAACTAAATGTTAATTTACCAAATTACTCATTAATATTACTTATATACGACACATGAACAAATATCTTTGGTAAACTGTTTAAAATTCAGACAGCTTTAATTTAAACAGGTGTTTTCAACGAAAATAGATTTATTGTTCAATTATACGGTTTTGGGTCATAAAAACTGCGTTACTTTAATGTTACTGAATATTGGTGATCCTTCCAGCACCAAACTATTCCTAACCGCAGCAACTTTTCAAAGCGAGAATCAACAACGCACCAGGAAATTGCAGAGGCAATGAAGCTCGACGAGTCCCAGAGAAACGTTACAACTGTCTTGGATCCTGCAGCGAAATTAATCAGGAAAGAACAGCGAAGGAGTAAAACATACAATTTACACTTCCCTCAAGCAAGCAGGAGACAGAACAGAGCTAGGCCAATAGACACAAAGGGACGTTTCATCATCTTCCTGCCTCTGTCCCATGTTACTTGTGGTCGGCACAACATGTTTTCTTCTTCCATTCGGTCCTGTCCAACGTCATGCTTTCACTGACTCCCTTTTCCTTCATTTCATTGTGCACACAATCCATCCATCTTTTCTTTGGCCTACCTCTCCCTCTCCATCCATTAATATTAATATTCATAACTCTTTCGGTCACATGCATCATATCATCATCATCAGCCTGAAGATGTCCACTGAACAAAGGCCTCCCCCATAAATGGGGGACGTTGCCATAATCCCCACGCTTGGCAGGCGTCTTGGGGATCGCAGTGAGGTGGTTAAGTACACGGAAGCCGCTGCTCGACTTCCGGATTTTCCCTTAGTCGCCTTCGACGACACCCTCGGGATGAAATGGGGGGGTGCTATTCTAGCGCACGCTACGGTCACATGAGTTTCATCCAAATGGAGAAAGGGTGTTTGGGTATTTGGGTCGAACTTCAAGTCGTTCGTTGTGCGAGTTCCGACTCACTATATTGAGGACTTTCTCAAGGTGGAGTTTTGGCCGAAAGGTGTCGTATTTCGGCGATTACGCGAAAGGCAACGCGACACCATGCAGCGCAACACGACACCGTCGCTTCGTGTACAATAGTTTAATAATATTTTTCTGTGGACTTTATAAGTATACTTTATGATGGTCTGTAAGGTATATTATAAGGTAAGGGGGTAGGGGTGGGGTAAGGGGTAGGGTAAAGTAAGTTATATTATTATACAAATGTAGGCCCAAGGCCTCTGGTGTTGTAAATTATGTCGCTGTCGACTTATTTGCCAGTCATCCAAAGACGTAATAAACTTACTAATCGCTACTTTTAAGGCCGTAAATAAAACCACAAATTACAAATTTTATGAAAAATTGGTGTTAAACATATTCACGATTTATTGACGTAAGGAATATAGCTAATTGAAAAATAATTATTAAAATATCTGATGAAGTCATCAAGGAATTGCATAGTTTAAAAACATAATTATTAGAGGCTGGTCAATAAATATACGGAATAATAATAATACATCGAACTTCTTGTATCCGAGGAGCTCGAGCCGTATGGATTAACCAGTCATTGCCACGCTTGGCGTGGTTAATCTATAGATGGATGACCTGCATCCATTTCATACCGAGATCTCTCTGTGTCTTGGATAGCACGTAATGTCATTCTGTCATTCGTAGATCTTGACAGTCGTCACGGGTTGATTGGCGATCTCTGAGGCAATAGCTTTTTTTTTTTTTTATATTGTTTTAGGCTTGCGTTTGACCGCAACTCACCTGATCTTAAGTGATGATGCGGCCTAAGGTGGAGCACGCTGATATGAATGATGATACAATATCGAACTTATTTACTACACGATAAGGTATGTAATATGCGCAAAAGCGTAGCAACTGGACACTGTGTGAAACTGTATCAAAATTTGTCGCGGGTCCCTTCTGCCCGATACGGCGAAGCCCAAAGGCGGGGTATTATTTTGTATAAAATAAATTACGGTACATATTTTGATTACAATAGAATAAAGTTTATTGTTTCCAGCATTACAGCTTGTAGTAGTTCATACACAGAACTACTTATAATACCGGAAGCAAAAGGTCAAGCGTCAGCATTATGCTTAGGTCACCCCCCAGAATAGTGAAAATTAAATACTAGCTTTTGCCCGCGACTTCGTCCGCGTGAAAGACGGTGATCGCGGCTGCAGAAAAAAAAGTAGCCTATGTCCTTCCCCAGGGTTTAAGCTATCTTCAAACCAAATTTTATCAAAATCAGTTCAGCCCTTTTATCATGAAAGCGTAACAGACAGAGTTACTCTCACGTTTATAATATTAGTATAGTATATTGTATGATATGAAGTATGGAAGTATGGATTAATCGTGGCACAACTAAAAGTATAAATCGAATCGAAACCACGTAGTTAAACGTGTAAATCGAATTCGAGTAATCGGAAACGCCTGTCCCACTATTTCTGCAGCATATTTGGTATTTCGCCTTTTCGCCTACCCCCCTCTTCCCAATACCCCCCGATTCTGTGGACCATAACATGCAGTGGCAAAAATAGGTTTGCAATCAATAATGCTACTAAAATAAAATAGGTTTACCATTATCTCATCTGTCGGGCTTACCCTAATTTTAACCCTAAAGGCCGAGTCACACCGGAATGGCAGCGGCCGGCAGCGGCTGCCAGCGGCTTCCAGCGGCCGCCAGCGTTGCAGCTGGCAGCCTCGCGCGACCTCCACACACGACGCGCCTAGTCTCCTCTTGACTAGTTTAGTTTCTACATTCGGCAAGAAAACTCGGTGTGTTTGGAGTGAACATGATGGAATTGGTTTTTATAGCACTTATTGTATAACGTGTCCCGTCGCTATACTACAGATAAATGGTGCGCTCAGTGTTGCGACGGGCGAGAGGAGCGCGCGGCCGCCCGCGGCCTCGCGTCGCCGCTGGCAGAAACACCGTAAAGACGCGCGTGGCGCGAGACCGCTCGCGACGCCGCGGGCGGCCTCGCGACCTTTTCAAGCTTTTCAAGCGATGCTGGTCTTTTAAGTATGTAGAACTGAGGTTAAGCATTGCCATCCAACGTGGCAATGCCGCCAGTCTCTTGGGCACATTCCCAGTTGACGACGATGTGGGGGAATTTTTTGATGCCTTATTGTCTTATTTTTTTTTATTAGTTTAATAGTTATAGGTGTTCCATTTTTTTATTTTTTCGTGTAAATACTACCTTAACATCAACCCTTGCTAAACGACCGCAAAAACTGCTCCCATATCGTATAGAAACATAGTACCTATGTAGATAAAGTTTAAAATTATTTCACACTGAAAGTGCTCGCCGCGCCGCTGCCGATGCCGTCCGCTGTCATTCCGGTGTGACTAGGCCCTAAGGCACGCCACTGATAACATGATTGAGAAAAAAGCAAGGCAGATGATGAGACGGCATTTTTTTTTTTAAAGATTCATAGTTGATTCGGTTTTGGCAGTACTTAACTCATTTATTGTTCTTATAAACGTCATTTAAAATAATTATTAGTAAGTGGAAAAAATGTGTTTTGAATGTACAGTTATGTTGTACTGTATACTTATTTAAATTCCATGCATATTATAAGTCGATTTAAATATTAAATACCGTACCTAAATACCGTAATGTTTCTTTGATATTTTTGAAGCTAGTATCTTTGATTTAGGGCAGGGGTCAGCAACCCTCGACTGTTTTATTAAGGACTAACTTTTGCCCGCGAATATGTTCGCGTGAATTGCCTTACCTACAGATCCCTACTTTTTTAATAACAAAAGAATCATGGCGGAGTTCCATACATTCATTTGTATGAAAAAAAAATCATTTAGAGGGTTTAAAATATTTGATTTGTTATTCTATGATATGATTTAATTAACATTAAACTTAATGTGGAACAAAGATCAATGATTTAAAATTCTTCAAAGTATTCTGCGTATTGATTATTCTAAGAAACCAATTATTATAAGATTTTTTTTATGTGAAACGAAATTCTATGAAACTATTAGCTATAAAACAACGTACAACCACTCATATACACATACAGCCAGACCCGGAACAAGTATCTGTAGGCCATACAAATATTTGTTCCGTACGGGAATCGAACCCGCGACCCACAGCGCAGTAGTCAATCGTTCACAGTCACTGCGCCAACCTTATTGTCATTAGAACAAAAGTTCATTTCTCTAGACCTCTTTTAACGTGCACAACTTGTAACATTTTGCTCACATTTGTGTCCCGTAAATTAAGCAAGAATTTTGTAACCAAATATTGTTTTTTTACTGCAAATAGATTTTCTTGCAAATAAACATGTTTGATTTGATTTCACTTAAATTCTGTTGAATTTAAAAGAGTGTTCATGGAGTTCCTTGCTCGTTCTTCTCCATAGAAACCTACTGTTTGGAACGAGCAACTAGCTTCAACTTTCTGACTGACTGACTCCTTGACAATTCAAAAGTGCCTGTAAATGGTTTATACTATATTTATAGGTAGGTCGGTAGTAACAATGAATCGTTGTTCGTTGTCTCGCTAAAATTCTAGAACGGTTGGACTGATTTGGCTAATTATGGTTTTGAAATATTTGTGGAAGTCCAGGAAAGGTTAAAAGCGGTGAGAAAATTGAAAAATCTATTGACAGGACAACGACTCGACTGTCGGGTCAGCTAGTCTATCTATATAATAAAAATGAATCGTTGTTCATTAGTCTCGCTAAAACTCGAGAACGGCTGGATCGATTTGGCTAATTTTGGTTTTGAAATATTTGTGGAAGCCCAGGGAAAGTTTAAAAAATTTAAAAATCATGACAGTGACAGGACAATGTCTGTCGGGTCAGCTAGTTTGAAATATAAATGATTTGAGTTTGAGTTTGACATACAAACATACTGATAAAAAAAATGAATCGTTGTTCATTTCATTAGTCTCGCTAAAACTCGAAACGGCTGGACCGATTTGGCTAATTTTGGTTTTAAATTATTTGTGGAAGTCCAGGGAAGATTTAAAAAATTGAAAAATCCAGTGACAGGACAACGTCTGTCGGGTAATCAAATATAAATGATTTGAGTTTGAGTTTGACATACAAACATACTCATTAAAAAAATGAATCGTTGTTCGTTAGTCTAGCTAAAACTATAGAACGGCTGGACCGATTTGGCTAATTTTGGTTTTGAAATATTTGTGGACCCAGGGACAGTTTAAAAAATTGATAAATCAATTGACAGGACAACGTCTGTCGGGTCAGCTAGTTTGAAATATAAATGATTTGAGTTTGACGTACAAACATACTGGGGGCTATAGTATTTCGGTTTAACCCAATAACTATATTTACTTTTTATAAGCATGAAATCATTCATCGCACGTTATGTTTACATTTTATAATATTTGTTTTTATAGATTCTTGGAATCTTATAAATAATATATAATGTACTCACAGTTTTATGTGATGGTCTTGTCTGTGTTATAATTATATTCCTGTACCATCATCATTTCATATCATCTTTTTTAGCTGAAAAATAAATAATGTTTTGCTTTGACATGTTTGTCAATGACAGTCGTCAAACTTGACGACCGTCAATGTTACTTCTTAAAGTTTACGGCTAACTAACGTAAATCCTCTATGCTGTTGATTTTGTAAGCACGTATGGTTGAATTATATATTAAACGACTGAACACCCGCTGATGTATCGCGTTCCTTTAGATCTAATTCGCACTAATATATAAAAATAATTGGCAGTCTGCAATTATTGAGTCTGGCCGGTACTATAATACCCGGCTTTAGAAAGCGATTTGACCGTTCTAGAAAGAGGATTCATAATTGGATTTTTTACGAATTTCGGAAAAGCGGTCAGAAAACAAAACCTGTCAAAGAGGGAGTCTAGATCTCGCTGTCGCTTGGGTAACACGCTGATTACCCATACGCTTACGTTGCTGAAGTCTACCAGTCTACTTACTGCAAGTCTACCAGTCTACAACCGAGAGTCGGTTAAGCAGGTTAAGCCGAGCTGTCGCGTGCCTGTTGCTCCCGGGGCGGGTCCTACTGACCGCCTAGGGGACCTCCGTCCCCGAGCTGATCGCGCCAGTCTTCTCTTCGGCCGATCCTGTTGCCGGCCAGGCTGTGGATCCTTCTAACCTGGAACTCTCTGCCTATTCTAGTGCGTTTAGGTTAGTGATTTAAATTTACTTCTATTGTTTTTGATACTCATCACATTCTAATCTTTCGTGTGAGAGCTATTAAATTCAATTCGTACAGTTCTACATAGCCTTTTATTCCTTAAACTATCCGAACTGTAACAGGGCCAAGTTTGCTATTTGTATAATTTCGTTATTCGAACACGATCCCATTGTCATTTTGCTAAATGTTCGTAATCGGCTAAATTCATAATGGTCGATCATTGGTCGGTCGAATTAAAAGCAATGACTGCACAATGACGTTCTAATGGTAGGTCACTGATCAAAGTACCTAACTGTAAAAATTTTAGCAGATTACCGCCTAAGTCATTCGAGATTACCATTCTATATCATTTCTTTCAATGGCGTGTCAGTGGTTGACCATTGGAAAGTCATAGTGACGCCATTATATTAGTAGAATGAATGAATGAATGAATGAATGTTTTATTCACTTAAAAAGTTCTTAAAACTACGTACATTGCCCCACAAAACTGCTTACGCAGTTTAACTGTCAGATCGTTGATTCTCTCTAAAATTAAACCTATTATCAGGTACGTCTGTAACCTATGTAATATTATTAAAACCTACACTTACATAGAATCTAGTAAATATTTTTTAAGTTAACGTGCGAATTTGACTTTATTAACTTCTTGTCTGATGTCAGCAGGCAAAGTGACATACCAGACTCGGGGACTCGGGGACTCGGGGTGGTAGATTACCAGACTTGTCAAAATCAACATGATAGACCATTCTGAGACTATTGTAATAGCAGACTTGAGGCCCTGATTAAACTAAGAACCTCCTGTTTATAAGAAGTAGGTTAAAAAAAACAAATAAAATCGTAAAAATATCTTTATTATAGTCATGATCTGTCGCTGAACACCTGCGCGGCCACAAACGCGTGCGGTATGACGGCGTACAGCGCGGGAGTGTCGGGCGCGCCGCACGAGCGACCGTATGACGTCACGGCCACCACGCGCCACAGGCAGCCATCTTGCACCTGCGCGGGGCCGCCCGAGTCACCCTGTGGGGGAAATATTTTGTGAGGATTTGTTTTGATAACTTAAGGCGACGATATACGACTTTTACAGATTTTAAACTGACAATCACGTCAAAATGTGCAGTGTAAATGATTTGAAAAAAATATATGTTAAACTAGAAAATTCTCTTAATCACTTAGTAAGTGAATATTTTTAATTATATTCATATTATATAGTTTAATTAATACGTGAAGTTGTGTCTGACGCGGACAAAACATTGACAATCACACAAAATCTACCAGGTATAATTAAACGAAACTTACACTATCTTACAGACAATTTTATTATCTATCTTTTAGTATACGCCTTTTTTTAATTTTGAAATAATACTACTTTTATTTAATTTTTTCGACTAATCTTTGAGAGTTTTGAACGCAAAACTGATGCAAAATAGACGCAGTCTGCGTCCAAAACTTTCAAAATTTAGTCGAAAAAATTAAATAAAAGTAGTATTCTTTCATAATTAAAAAAAAGGCGTATACTAAAAGATAAAATTGTCTGTAAGATAGTGAAAGTTTCGGATAATTATACCTGGTAGATTTTGTGTGATTGTCAATGTTTTGTCCGCGTCAGACACAACTTCACGAGTTAATTAAACTATTTAATATGAACTTAATCAAAAATATTCACTTTCTATATGATTAAGAGAATGTTCTAGTTTAACATATATTTTTTTCAAATCATTTACACTGCACATTTTGACGTGATTGTCAGTTTAAAATCTGTAAAAGTCGTTTAATAGCCCCTTAAGGCGACGGCGGATATACGCCGGCGACCTTGAGCGACCAGAGAATCGTATGCGCTGCGTCCAAAACTCTCAAAGTTTAGTCGTAAAAATTAAATAAAAGATAGTATTCTTTAACTTAAAAAAAAGGCGCATACTAAAAGATAGATAATAAAATTGTCTGTACATCTTACAGACAATTTTATTATCTATGATGTAAGATGTACAGACAATTTTATTATCTATCTTTTAGTATACGCCTTTTTTTGTTTGAGTGTAAGTTTCGTTTAATTATACCTGCACGCGTAACATGACCACTCTATGTCTACGGAAGAATAGACATACTGACAGCAAGAATAAACTAGTCAGTACAGTATGTCTATTCTACCTGTCAGTATGTCTATTCTTCCGTAGACATAACGCGGTCATGCTACGCGTGCTGGTAGATTTTGTGTGATTGTCAATGCTTTGTCCGCGTCAGACACAACTTCACGAGTTAATTAAACTATTTTGTATGTTTGATGCAATAAATGAATGAATTGAATTTAATATGCCCATATTGTTCTTCATGACATCGCCAAGCGGCTGGTCGACTCTTCACGTGACCCGAAGGCTGGTCTATTCTTGAGTCAAAGAATCAGCATTGCCATACAACGTGGCAATGCTGCCAGCCTGTTGGGCACGTGTCCCGTTGGCAGCGATGTGGACGAGTTTTTTGATGCCATTTGAGCTCCCCTGTCTTTTTCTTGGAATTGTACTTAATATTATTAGATTTTTAAGATTTGTATATAACTAAAATTGTAATTTAATATTTGTTATGATTGAAATTTAATATGAATATAATCAAAAATATTCACATACTAAATGATTAAGAGAATGTTCTAGTTTAACATATTTTTTTTTCAAATATATTTACATTACACATTTTGACGTGATTGTCAGTTTAAAATCTGTAAAAGTCGTTAATAGCCCCATAGGCTCTCTCGAAAAAAACTTGAAAGAAGCATGCAGATGAAGCAACTTTTCGTCGGCATTTACAGAGAAATTACATCTGATCTAGTAATCTACATGATATGATACGTAATTTGGTTTAGCCACAATTTTTCTATCGGTATCACACAATAAGAAAAAAAAATGTCAAATCACCTCCAAATCATTGAGATGAAACCGTTTTACTCCTTAATTTCTTATCAATAGAGTATTTATAAAAAAATATCTACTGCTTTGCAATACAAAGGAAAATGATTTGGTTTTGTTACTTTTTACAAATATGTATTATTTTTATTACAATAAATTAAAAATGCGTCCGATTAAAGACTGCGTCTACATCACCCCCGCACTCGTCCACAAATTCAGTGCGGGCCAAATGTTGAGCATTTGGCCCGCACTTAGCACTTGGCGGTTATTGGCATGTATAATTATGTTACGGTAAGTTTGATAAATTGAAAATTATTAATAATTTTCCATCATTATTAATAATTACCTCATGATTTGGTAAATGTTAATATAAAATAGAAATTCATCACTTTGAACAGTTGTTATTAATAATTCACTACACTCGTTGGTAAAAGTAATATGTTGTGCTACCAAAGTTAATGACAGAAACGAATCGCTGCGAAACCGACTCCACGTATTCTTGTCTGCCCTACACCTAAAGTGTCCATGTGGTCTGTGGATAACATTTTTTCAATTGAAAGACGCTTAGCGTATGTTATTTTTTAAAATTTTATTTTTGAAAATTTATTACATTTATCGGTACTAAGGTTTTAATATTAATAATCACCGAATGTGATAAATTTTTCACTTTTACCTAGTTTTTCGGTAATTATTAATAATGATGGAAAATAATTAATAATTTTCAATTAATCAAACTTACCGTAACATATACAAGCCTTAATTATATCATAAAATTGTTTGTTTTTTTGTACGCGCTAATCTCCGCAATTACTGGTCCAATTCCGAAAATTCTTGTGCTAATTGGAAGGTACGTTAACATTTTTAATTTTTATTTTTTATTTTTGAAGTAAGTTGCCTTTTTCAAAAGGCTTTTATTTTCGGCTTTTTAGTACGGCCCGGCTACACATCAAGCTATACATTTCCAGTCAAAGTCATTTATGCATTTATGGTGATTTAAATTAAACCATTTACAGGCACTTTTGAATTGTCAATAAGTCGGTTAGTTAGTCATAAAGTTAATAATATAATAATAATAATATTTATTTATATAAAAACACAGATTGTAGTACATGTAACAGTTTTTACAAAGAAGGTAGTATTACATCTCTGACAATCGAGTGAGTGAGGTGCTGTTCTCCTTGTTAGGCTATGAAATAGCCTGTATTAAGGAGTAACAGTGCCGATCCCCTCTAATTGTATTAAGTAGGTACCTATTACAATTTTATGTTTACAAGGTAAATGTTTTTTGTGTATATACGTGTGTTCAACTGCGTGTGTGCGTGAGTGTGTGTGTGTATGAATGTGTGTGTGTGTGTGTGTGTGCGTGTAGGGGTCTGTGTGTATGTATGCGCGTGGTTGTGCGGCTGTGTAAGCGTGTGTTAGATTTATACCGATGTAATTAATATATAACAACGTAATTCGTGTTGTAATATAAAGTAATAATTAATTTCTGATTAAATGCAGTAGAAGTACTTATAGTAAATAACATCATTTTAAATAGAATAAAGTGTGTTTAAACTTTGGATAGCAAATAAGTATGAATCACATTTGCTTGTCATCGTTCTTCTCCCATGAATCATACTTGTTTATCGCCGCTTATAAAAGCGAGTGTTCCGACTTCATAAAGACACTTTTGATCGAAACGTTGATCGGTACGGAGCTCTCGAAGAAAATAATAAGATAAGTATAACTATGATGATAACTATGAAAGGCTATGTATATGTATAATTTTAATATTAAATTATATGTACCTAGTTGTTACGACATGAATGATGTAACCTAAATTTGTAAAATATTACTGATTTTAAAAGAGTGTTCATGGAGTTTCTTGCTCGTTCTTCTCCATAGAAATCTACCCTTTGGAACGAGCAACTAGATTCAACTTTCTGACTGACTCTGACAATTCAAAAGTACCTGTAAAAGGTTGAATTGAAATAAATGATTTTGAGTCTGAAATATTACAATAAAATATGTTTCCTAAACAAAGTATTTTCATTTCACTATTCTGTTCTAAAATAATAATATTCTTTGAGTATATAAGTATGTGTATTTCATATAGAGATACCTAATTGCTTTTTAGTGTTGCCAATTATACCCTTTATTCTGACACGTGCGTAAGTAAAGTAATGGAATTGGTTAGTGTGGGTTTATGTTTTGGTGAGTGGTACAATATACAAACTTGTCATAGTTAATTTAAATATTTTTCTGTTTCGTCGTAGGTTTTATTTTGAAGGAATAATCGGACAGTCTTTTTACAATTATGATAAGACAATTTATATATTGGACATTTTTTGTTTATTGTATTGTAAAGAGACGGTCCTAAATAATAAAAGAATCTTTTAGTAAAAGACAGACGGGTTTTTGGAGGAGTACATACTTTATCTTTTCGACGTTTGGTGATTTCAATATAGGGGGTTATGCGGTGCTGCAACAGAATTGAGTGTAAAGTTGACGCTAGTTGCTCGTTCCAAAACGTAGGTAGGTCTCTATGGAGAAGAACGAGCAAGAAACTCCACAGACACTCTTTTAAGCTGACCTCTCACTGTATGGATATTCTATACAAGGTGAGATCAGCTTATACTGGAAATGTATTGCTTGATGAGAAGCCGTGTGTCCCTTCTTATTATCTAAATTCATTACGATACGGCAACACAGTTAAAACGGAGAATGAAAGTCGTTATCAAAACTTTTGCTGAAGGGAAACCAAACGTCATCTAAGTATACAGTATATTTTTTGCTTTATGTATACTTAAGTATAATATTTTCAAAAAATGCGGAATCTATTTGGATAAAAATCATAAAGAATCTCTCCTAAGGCTATGCATTATTATAAAAGAATTTTGAAAATCGGTTCACAATAGGCAGAGAAATCGGTAAACCTATAAATAATCTCCATCTTTTTTTTTTAATAAGTTGGTTAAAAAATTCGCTACTTCCGAAGTCAATAATCCATATTAAAACCGGACAAGTGCGAGTCGGACTCGCCCACCGAGGGTTCCGTACATATTAGTAGGTACGGTCACCAAAGGAGATAAGTATCCATGTCGCCAGAAACAGTTGATGTTTACTTAGAAACCGATAGGTTTTTATGAATAAAATAAAATACAATTTATAGAGAATAAACAGTTCAATGATTTAATAAAATTTCATTTGAAAGCCCCCATTGGTTTCTAAGAAATCTTCAACTATTCCCGACGACATGGATACTTATCTCTTTTGCGTACTGTACATATCCATACTTCTATACTAATTCATACCTACTATCCATAATCTTTTGCGTTTTTTGCGACATAAACGGCCGTATCTTCTTTTCACGTTAACATAGAGGGTTGTTTTTTTTACAGCATCAAGAGACCGTAGACTTGAGTATATGGTTTTAATTTCAACTCGATACCTCCACGCGTTCCCGAGATAAAAAATCTTGACAGACAGACAGACGGACAACAAAGTGATCCTATAAGGATTCCGTTTTTTCCTTTTGAGGTACGGAACCCTAATAAGCGACGAAAAGTTTAAGTCGACGTCTCTTTCTGTATATTTCCTCACCTGGCAGGTGTCCTTTCCTCCTCCTTTCTCGCCAGCACACATGTGACTGTCAGGGGTAACCCCATTGGGTAGCTTCAGGGAGGTCCCCCAGATCTCCCGACACTCCTCCATGTCCCACACGGTGAGGGAGACGCTGCGGAGCTGTAGGGAATGATCACCTCCTAGAGGGAAAGAGGGAACGAAAAATATTAGTGCGTTAAATTCAAAGTCAAAGCGTTTATTGCGAAGTTAGTGTACAATGCTGGGGTAGCCTTTCGCAAGCATTGCAATGCCATCCTAAAGTAACATCATAAGATAAGATAAGATAAGATAGTATTTCATCTGCGTCACCTTTTCCCAACTAAGTATGTTGTGCTTCAAATCTAACCGGATGCAGCTGAACACCAGTGTTTTACATGGAGCGCCTGCCTTTTTGACTTCCAAAACCCAGTTATTGAGTAACACGATTCTTCTTGGTAAAACTAGTTATCACACTTTCTGGCTTCTGACTACCCATAACGGCTGTCAATGATCTATGAATGACAGCCGGGACCAACGACTTTACGTATAGTTCACCCAAAGTTGGTTTTTGGACTTGGAAAATGACTTAAATGTTTTTTTTTGCATTCAAATCGGTAACCACACTTGTTGATCTATTTCCATACAACTACGTCTCTAGCATACTTAATTCAAAAGTCAAAGCATTTATTTTAATTTAACCATTTACAGGCACTTTTTGAATTGAAGTAGAATTAATAACATATTTTATTCTCCGAATCGCGGAATTCTAATTTATCTAATTCCTGACTATTTGAGAATTGCTGGTGTGTGCGGGTCCCGGAGAAACGTTACAACTTTCTTGGATCCCGCAACGAAATTAATCAAAAAAGAACAGCGGAGGAGAAAGACATAACCATATTTTCCTCTTCCCTCCATGTCACGCAGGAGACAGAACAGAACTAGGCCAATAAGCCCAAAGGTACGTTTTCAACTGGGAGAAGACTAGATGCCAAGCATCACGGATTATAATGACATTTAATTAATCGGTCTAAAAAATTGGCATTTTAGGACACATCAAATAATGTTCATTGTAATCTGGGGTGTGATTCTGTAAGACCTCATTCTAAACTTCGAATCTGAATCCGCTGTGAGTTTCTTGATTGGCATCCTAAAAACTCGGTTGATAATTCGTATTTACACTAGCGCCACCCTTGCGAGCGTGTCAGCTAGTTGAACTAATTTGACAGGGAGATTTTGACAGATAAAGTATGAGATGACGTAAGAAGTGGCATTCTGTAAGGTAATTTCCCCGTCACTTCGACGCTCACTTCGCACTCGATCCCGATTCAAAGTGTCAAATATATCAAGGTCATTTTGAACCTTATGCGAAATGAGAGTGAATAGCGATGTGAGATGCGAGTTGTTGTTTGAATTTTACAGAATCGACCTACTGTGGTGCTTGGGAACTTGGCTTCGCAAGCACCACGGATTGTCCCTTTGTGTCTATTGGCCTAGTTCTGTTCTGTCTCCTAATTGATTTGGAGGGTGAAAAGTGGAAAACATGTTTTTCTTACTCCTCCGCTGTTCTTTTCTGATTAATTTCGTTGCGGGATCCAAGACAGTTGTAATGTTTCTCCGGGACTCGTTGAGCTTCATTACCTCGACGCAATTCTGGTGGTCGCCACTGTTGATTCTGGCTTACAAAAGTGGCAGTGGATTGGAAATAGTATGGCGGGCTTGTCTAAAATAGGTATGGCAAAAAGTAAACTATTTAATAATTAGTCTCAGATTATGAAACAAAAGGCACATAGACCGCGCGGAACACTAAGAGTGAAGCCAAAAAAACAAATACAAATTCAAAAGCGAATACCTACTATTTGGTGATTGTATTCGCTTTTGAATTTGTATTTGTATTTTTATTAACAATGCGGTGTTTCGTGCTATTGTTACTCGTGTCAGTACAGCACGAAGCACGTTGTAAGTATTCGCTTTTGAATTTGTATTTGCTTTTTTGGCTTCACTCTCAATGTTCCGCGCGGTCTATCTGCCTTTAGTTTTATAATCTGAGTAATTAGTCTTTTAAAAGAATTGTTTTTAACGTACCAAACTCCGTCCGCCCCCATCCAGTAGCAATGATACTCTTTCCCGTTCGTGGTGGAACCCCCAAACACGCTGGGCGTATCACCTCTGAGAATCTGTAATTAAACAGATTATTTTCAATCATACTTACTTTAAAAATCATCTTCTGCAATACCATTGTGTAAAAAATCGGGATTCTGTGTATACGCTAAACGCTAATATCGCAGGACACAAAGTACGCGCGGCTGCGAGAGACCACTCAGGACAAACCGCCATTTTAGTCACGCACACATTGATATATTTTACTTTTATAGGCATTATGAAGCAGCTTCAAGCAGTCTTCAGTCTCGACTGTCACGTGTTGTCTAAATGAATAAATGAGAGACATTAACATTTCATGACGAACAGGAAAATTTTGTTATAAAAAAAAATTCAAACAGTTCCAACCAGTGCCAATAAAATTCCATATTATTACGAATAAAACCTACAGAGTCAACCCCTAAACCAAAGCCTAGTGAGTTTGGCAAGTTTAGGTAATTATTTTTGAAGATAGCGGGAGCGGTCCTTCTGTAATCTCTATATTTTGTGGCAGGTATCTTTGATATCGCGATGTAGGATAGTTCGCATTTGATGCGATCACGGAATAGAAACACGAGCTATCCCTCATGTGTCACAATTATGCGGAAAATATGTTAAATAATAACAACTTTCGCTAGTTTTAATAAGTCTTAATTTTGTTTGGACAACAAATGAGCGTTTCTGCAAAGTTGAATTGGTTGCTCATACAAAATTAAGTCTTATTACAACTGACTGACAAATTTATTTTACAAATTCTTTCGCTTAATTGTGACACGCGCGGCTTAGCTGTATGTGTACAAATTCTTCCGCTTAATTGTGACACGCGCGGCTTAGCTGTGTGTGCTTCCAGTGGATGTGATAGATGTGGTCCCATTTTTACCTTAGCCTTTTCAAAACTACATTGGGTTCGGCTTCCAATCTAACAGTATGCAGCTGAATACCAGTGTTTTACATGGAGCGACTGCCTATCGGACCTCCACAACCCATTTACTGGGTAACACGATACCCCTTGGTAAGACTGGTTGTCAGACTTTCTGGCTTCTGACTACCCATAACAAATATCTACAAATGACAGTCGGGATCAACGGCTTTACGTGCTTTCCGAGGCACGGAGGGAACTCGGTATGAAAGGGATGGTCACCCATCCACAGACCGACCGCGGCTAGCGTAGCTTAACCTTTGACCGATCGATCTTTACGGCTTCAACTTAGCCACGAGCTCCTCATTTTTATCCTTTGGTACGGAACCCTAAAAATTATATCGATTCGTATTTATTCTAAAAAATCATCAACCATTTATGCGTGAGTTAGCTAATTGCTAAATTGACGTACTTGCTTACTTGGTTGCGCCTTAACCACCTTAGGCCATCAAAAGGCTAATTCACGTAATTTTATGACGCGCCGATGAAGTTCTAGTGCAGTTGCAGTTAAGTTCAAGTTTGAGTGTTAAACGGTATTCTTGTAATCTTTGAACTGCGCGTAAGCTGCGCTTGAACTGCACGTTAACTGTACGACAACCAAACTCTACCAAACTTACTTATGGTGTAGCCACATGAGAGAAAAAATATGATTCACTAAATAATTGAATAGAATCGATTACATATCAATGAATATGACGTTATTATAATATTAAAATAATACCCCAGTACAGATTTTAGTGCTTTTTAACTGTCATTTTGAGACGTCAAACGAACAGTAGAATACCGATCATGTTGCGTTCCGAAGCACGCACCAAAGACGCGCAACAGTAGAATGCCGTTATTGCGCTCGTGTGACGCGAACTTGACGCGAGCGTGTCTGACAGCGGTAGAGAATACGAAAAGCGTTGTTTTGATCGAAACTTAACTGCAACTGCACTGCAGCAGCACTTCTTTAGTTACGTGAATTAGCCCACAGGACACTTACTATGCAAGCAAATTGAAAGACGTAGATATTCACTTCAAAAATAATTCTCACCTGACTTTGGTCACCATCTTGATCAGTGCAATGTCGTGGTAAGACCGCCTCATCTTGTACTTCGGATGTCGTATGACGGCTGATACCTTCACCACCAGAGCTCCAGGGTCGTCAAGATATGAGGAACCAAGTTGGACCGCTTGGGGAGGTCCACTAGAAATATCGTTACTGGCGTCAGTAAGATTGATTAATGAATATGAGATAATGAAATGGGATATTGGATAGTTCTGAAAAAACAGGCAAATAATGTTGCCTGTTTTTTCAGAACTAATACGGAATAGAAACACGAGCTATCCCTCATGTGTCACAATTATGCGGAAAATATGTTAAATAATAACAACTTTCGCTAGTTTTAATAAGTCTTAATTTTGTTTGGACAACAAATGAGCGTTTCTGCAAAGTTGAATTGGTTGCTCATACAAAATGAAGTCTTATTACAACTGACTGACAAATTTATTTTACAAATTATCTCCGTCAAAATGTATGGAGCCTGGGCCCAGTCCTTGTACACCATACTTACTTAAAGGGAAACACATTTTAGAACTGTCCAATTACTTTAAAATGGCTTTTTGAGCAGGTAAAACACAAGAAATTGCACTTGAAATTGAAACACACAACAAAAAAACAATCATGGCGGTAAACTGTCATTTTGATTGATTAATGACGTTTGACATTTATAATTCTGATTTTGTACGTCGATTTGTGGACAACCAGGTAAACAGATGGGAAAGAAACGGTGTTTATTTAAAAAAAATGAATGGAAAGTTGTAAAAAAGAACTCCAAAAACTAAAAACAAAACGAGATGAAAGTACAGAACATAGGGACGAAAGTGACACTGTTGTAATACTGACAGCTGACAGTTCTCTTTCTATGATCAATGGTCGATCTATGGTTTAAAGAGTAGCTAAATCTGAGTGACGCCATGTTGAAAATCCATAAAAATTATTGTTAAATTATCAATTTACTACCACAACAGTATACATTTAAATGAATTATCTGTATTTTTCCCGGATTCAACGGATTTTTCTCTTTTTTTTGAAGTGGTGTACATAGACTGGGACCAGTATGAAACATGTCCTTTCATGCAAATTGGTTCAGCCGTTTCATGGTGAGAGCGAAACAGACAGAGTTACATTTATATATAGATGGATGTAAGTACAAGTTTTGTATGTACACTTTTTTTAAACGTTCCCAATACTAGGAAAATCTCCTGTGTCGTAGGTACATTTACAAACATATAAGCGTATATAATAAACAGCTAGAGTCGCAACAACTACTATACTCCGTTTACAATAAGATTAGACATATTCAGAAACCTCTTTTACAGTCCGTTCAACCGATTTTGACTTCTATTCCGTTAGCTTAAGGATGCCATTAGAGGCAAAAAAAGTGGTTACAATAATAACTGTTTACTGCAGCTGCCATTTGTCATGCCACCAACGCAATATAAATCAAAATCGGTTGAACGAACTGTAAAAACGGTTTGTTAATATGTCTAATCTTATTGTAAACGGAGTATAGTAGGCCATATAAATATTTGTTCCGTGCGAGAATCGAACCCGCTACGCGCAGCGCAGTAGCCGATCGCTCAACCACTACGCCAACCGTGACGTCGAAACATTGAACTGTTATTGCTGGATAATAAGGTGCAATTGGCTATATTTAATTTTTTGACGTGATTAACTTAATTATTGAGAGATTGGCTTGTTTTGGCATAAATTAAGATTAATTGAGCAAATCAATTATAGTGATTCATCATCATGTTGCCCACTGCTGGGCAAGGACTAGGTCTCCCCCAAGGAGGGTTCAGCCGTAATCGCCATGCTTGGCCGATGCATGTTGGCGATCGCAGTAGATTTTATGGTACTCAGAAGGACGCTGCTGCCTATCCTCTGGTCAATATCCCTCTGTCGCGTTTTACGACACCCACGGAAGAATGGTGCTATTTGCGGCCGGCACCACTTTCTCTCTCTAGCGTTTGTGTATTTGACCAAAAGTGCACAAGTGTGTGCACAAACACAGATGCACTCCCTCTTCCCCCACTCTCATAGTCCGGTGGGATGACAATCCGACACGACCGGAGAGAGATCAGACGTAGGACCAACGGCAACACGTGCTTTGCGAGACACGGGAGTGTCATACCACCAACTTCTAAATTACAGGCTGTTGTCTCACCCGCGACGCTCCATATAAACGATGTAATTGCCTACACTACTACCAAAATAATAGACTGTACTGTGTCTACGCGTCGCTCCTCGAACTAAAAGCAGTTCTGAGAGCACGTTCTACGCGAGAAGAGGTGAGGAACAGTGTTTCGGAGGGGGGCGGAGCGTGTCGCTACTGTACGGTGGTACTAATATTTATACTGTGCTGTTGTTGAATATATTGGAAGAAAGTCGAACCCAGGACCACAGGATTAATGGCGCAGTCCCAGTTTAAAGTGAGTAAGGGTGTTACCAGACCAATCGATCGATCGTCGATCGACGGCATCGATTGATGGTTGAATCGATTAGTCGACGTCGATCGAGCTGCTTGATTATTATTAGTAATGGACTATAGCCGGAGTTAATCGACCAACGTCGATCGATGCCATCGACTGGCAATCGATCGATTAGTTAGTCAACCGGTATCCGTCAATCAGCCAAAGCTACCACACCAATCGATCAACGTCGATCGATGTCGACCGATGGCATCGATCGATAATAGATCGATTGGTGTGGTAACACCCTAAGAAATAGTGAACGACAGTACATACCTGACGACGTTGGCATCCTTGTCTTGATAGGTACAGTGTCCTGCAGTCAGAATGTACCTATCACTAATCAGAGAGCCCCCACACTTCCAAGAGTAGCCGGAGTTCTGGAAAAATTATCACAAATACGTTTGAATACATAAAGTACAGCAATGTAAAACGATTCAAAATATAAAGTCAAAGTAAAATTTATTTCAATGAAACCGGCACCACCAGGCACTTTTGAATTGGTTAGTCAGAAAGTTGAAGCTAGTTGCTCCTTCCATAATTTAGGTCTCTATGGAGAATATCGAGCAAATGGAGAATATCGAGCAAGAAACTCCACTGACACACTTTTAAATCAAGTTTTTACAAAATCCTGGTTATATTTTTATTAACAGATAAGAGATGACTGGTATTAAGTGACAGTGCAAATTCCCGACATGACGCGTGGGTCAGCACCATTTTGCATTTTGCGGGCAGACAACCAATGACGCGGACTGACGACCTGGTCAAGATTGATAGACGATGTTGGATGGTAGAGACCTAGGATAGAGGCAAATGGCGTGTTAAGTATGCAGGATGCCTCAACATTGGTTGACAAAAGACCGAAAAGAGGAGAGAGAAAAAGGTAGATACAAAGGTCATAGAAGGTAGAACGTAGTAGGTAGAATGTAGAAGGTAGAAAATGGAAGGTAGAACCAAGAAGCTTATAGATAAAAGTGGAGGCAACACTCTAAATACCTAAGTGAAGCCAACTGTGGGCAGACGCTCTCTTTCTGAATGCATACGTAAGATAAAGAAAACACATATCATTGTCTCGTTCTTATGTATGCATTCAGAAAGAGAGCATCAGCCCACAGTTGGTTTCAAGCTTTTGTTCTAAGTGTTGGCTCCATTTATACCTATATCTTCATGGGTAGAACATAGAACGTAGAAGGTAGAACGTAGAACATAGAACGTAGAAGGTAGAACGTAGAAGGTAGAACGTAGAACGTAGAAGGTAGAACGTAGAAGGTAGAAGGTAGTACGTAGAAGGTAGAACGTAGAACGTAGAAGGTAGAACGTAGAACGTAGAAGGTAGAAGAAATTGGAACCTTATTTTTAATATTCTGGTCTGTAATTGCGCGATTGTATAAGGCCGTGACTTACAATGTATTATACCTAAGTTCCAATGTATACAGAAGCTGTTACAAAAAATGATAAATCAATAAATAAAGTTAAACACATTGATAAGGACGACTATAAATCTTACCCTAACTTTGGTCCACCCCACGAGAGCCATGTGCGGGAACTCCTGGATGTTGGCGACTGATCCTCCGATGACTAGCGGCACGTTGATGGGTGTACAGTCAGACACGTTTACCTCCACAGGCTCTGGTGACGGTACCAGAGGTAACGCCACCACTTTCTTGATTGTCAAAGACCTGTAGTAGTCACACACTGGAAAAGAGAGATTGGATGAAATTAGAGAGAGTAATTTCTTTGGGTAGGTTATATACACGGGCAATATTGATAGAAAGAAAAAAAAAACAAAGAATGAAAGAAAGAAAGAAAGGAAGAAAGAAATAATTTATTTGTTAATAATGTAGGTACAGACAGCGTCATCAACTCCTAACCCCCTTTCTGAAGAAATTTTAATGAGTGGGGGGTAAGTAGTTGATGACGCTGTCTGTACCACCCATACACGGACTGCTAGAGCAGTCATAATTGGCAAGAGTTTGAAGCTGTCTGTTGATTGATAAAATCAAATCATTTTCATTTTCATCACAAGCACTTTTGATATCCGTAACGACTGCCATAGATCTACGAATGATAGCTGGGGCCAATGCGGTCTCACACCTCCATTCCTTATTCAATTCAATTCAATTCAATATATATATTTATTTCGGACAAGGTACATCCATATTTTGGTTAGTTACAATACAGGCACTTATAAAACTATGTTAGTAAGATTTAAAATATAATATACAAAAATAATATTGGGCAAAACTGCGAACACAACTTCACCCCGACAATCCTTACAACAGACACCGTACATACTTATGTGTATGTACCCAATGTCCAAGGAAAGGACTGTCGACTTTATCACTCAGTGTCTTCAAGATAATATTGGGACCCCCTCTAACTCTGCTCATAACTGAGGCGACTCTCTTAAGCAAGATAGCGTAGAATATGGAATACCCTCATGGATAAACGCATAAAACCTGGAAATCAAACCCAAGACGTCACACCACACTCAGGAGTAGACCATGACCACGTACCAATGGAACAGTCCCAGACATACTTCAAGAATCTAATAAGTTAAAATACTCACTTCTCTCAGCTGTGTCCTCATACCGTTTCTTCTGCCATTCACTCATATCATCTTCATCAGGACCGATCAAAATGTCAGGTTCTCTATCAGGTTGTCGAGCAGACGTCACCGAACTAGGATTTGAAGGTCTATTGAAGACAAAGTTATTATTGTCAGTAACTGGTCTATTTGTGATGGGTGGCAGATCAATATCTACCGGAGCTGGTTGTACTCCTGGACGGTTAATCAAAGGGTTATCCGGGTAATACAAACTACCAGGGTTAGTGTTACCCCCGTCGAAGTTGTTCGGTTTACCCCAATTGTTGTTAGTGTTGTAATTGTTCGTAGGTCCTCTGTTGTTATTCGAGTTTGGAGTTCCTCTATTGTTATTATAGTTCGAATTACCTCTATTATTATTGTTAAAGGTCGTAGAACCCCCATTTACAACACCTGAGCTACCAAAATTGTTAAAACCAGGATTATTGTCTGTATTTAAAACGCCATAGTTTCTGTTGTTGTTCGGCCTTTGTATACTTGGGGATTGATTGTTAAAATCAGTGTTCCATGTTCCTCTATTATTATTACTGCCCCAATTTCTGTCATTGACACTTTGTGGTCTATTGTTGGTGTTACCAGGTCTAGCTCCATTGTTTACAGGTCTAGCTTGATTATTGGTAGCAAAAGTCTCTTTATGATTCACGTTACCGAATACATTTTCAGTAACAGGTCTAGCAACATTAAAATTGTTACCGTAAATATTTTGCGTCGTTGCTGTGTTAGCATTGTTGTTATAATTAAAGTTGTATGCTTGTGTAGTAGTTCTAACTCTATTTGCTTTAGTTGTTACTTCGTATGGATTATAGTATTCCGCTAATAGTATATTACTGTTTTCATTCTTATTGTTTATACTCCTAGAATTATTGGGTTGACTAGATACAGTTTTTGTAGTTTTACGGCTTGGTTTCGCTGTCGTTGCAAACACGTAATCGTATTGGTTTGTTGGAGGTGGTTTCTTTGTTCTTCTCACCGTGGATTGATGCCGATGTTCTGTCTTCTTCCTTGTTTCTTGTCTGTTTGGCTGTTTGTATGTTGGTGGCCTTGTGGCTCTATTGAATTGGTTTATGTTGTCATTGCCTTGGTATGGTTGGAACAGCTGTTGCAGTCCTTGGAGTATGTCTGGGGAAAGAAAGAGATGATGGTTTAATAAGGAGATTTGTGCAATGTTCTTTAAGTGGGTTAATTTTAATACGGAATACGTAGCGTTGGTAGGGCTCCCACCAGATGGACCGACGACATTGTCAACGTCGTGGGTAACCGTGAATGCAAGCGGCAGATTGCAAGAGTTGTGGCGTTCTATGGGGGAGGCCTTTGTTCAACAGTAGACGTCTTTCAGCTGATTATGATGATGAATTTTAATAAATAATAATACCAACCTTTGTCCCACTGCAGGGCAAAGGTCTCTTCTCATACAGAGAAGGCACGAGCACTGATCACCACGTGCGCTCAAGGCGGATTGGTGATTTCCGACTTATATTAATTATAAGTCCAGGTTTCTTCACGATGTTTTCCTTCACCGATGTCAATGATGTCCAACGATAAACTTAGACAGTATAAAAAAGTCAAATTGGTACTAGCTCGTGACCGTTTGCGAACCGACACATCATCAACATTAGGATCCTAGACTTCTTCATTTTATTTTTACTTTAGAATACAATATGGCCTCTAATAGGTGTTTTCGCAAAAAAGATAATTCGACCACAATTTATTACTCTAAGTCAAAATATCCTGCATAAGTAGGTTATTAAATTAATAAATAAACTTCTAGATTATATCCATTATTCCGGTTTCAATAAATTACGAACCGTTAATGGTTTGTTAATGATTGCGATTCGTATTATTTTCAATGTGAACTTAGGTTAGTTACTACTGATACTAGTGGCACAGTATAGAATATATAGAAGTTAAAAAAGGTTGTTTTTAATGCACACTTGACACTTTGTAACAAAAATACAATAAACATGTTAAAGTTACGATATACACCGAATTTATTATATTATTCGTTGTTTACAGTAGTTGTCGTGCGTATTTGTAACCATTTTAATCATTACTTTTATCTTCTAAAAATAAGTGACTTTCATTTAGTTGAATATTTAATTCCTATTTAAAATTACAGTGTCAATGCTAAGAACCTAACAGAAGCAGGGATGTACAATACCCGGAACGTTATTCGTTTCTCTGTAATTCTACCAAATTAAAACTTTTATTCTGTTTATATTATTGTACGTCCATATTTAGTACTATCCTAAATCTATTTATCAAAATTATGTTAAAATAAGTTTAATTAAAATTGTTTTAACTTATCTTTGAATTAAAATGTTTTGCATTCCTGCTTCTTTGAGCCTCTTTTTTCTAATGCTATTATATGGAGTACAGGTAGATCGGAAAGAACAATGCCAGAAACTCTATAGGACTTTGCCCCACTCAATAAAAGTCATGTGCAATTGTTGTAGCATCTTTCTGTTTATTTATTGCTGATAACTAAACATTAGTCTTATTGACTGTAGAACTTGCGGTTTCCGTTTAAATCTAAAAACAATAATGACATTAATAATAGGTTAAATTGTATTTTAGGTAAAATGAGTTTGTATTTTGTGGGTAGGTATTTCGTAATCCGCAAGTTCTAAAGAAAAACAATTTAGTATAGAAAGGTTCTAAATTCATTATAATTATTTTCATTTATTTACTTTTTCTGTACATGGGTGGGGCAGGATCTGGCATTGTCATTTTATTAAAAAAAACTGTCTAAGGCAAAAACATCCATCAAAAAGTTCGATACAAGATAACTTCGTTTTAGTACATTTTTGTTATCTCTATAATAATATTTGACGATACGGATGGCGCAGTGGCTGAGCGATTTACTGCTACGCAGCGTGTTGCGGGTTCGATTCCCGCCCAGGGTAAATATTTGTGTGATGAGCACTTGTGTTAGCCTTGCGTCTGGGTGTACCAAATACATTTTATATAGATAGGTATATAAAATGTATTTGTGTATGTATGTATATCAGCTGCTGCTGTCCGACACCCTTAGTACAGGGTCTCCCTAGTTTGGGGTCAGATGTGGCCATGTGTGAAATGTTCACACATATTATTATTATTCTCATTTATTCATCTTATTTATACATAATTTACATTTTCAAATATTAATAAGAAAACACATTTAAAAATATAAAAATAGTAGCCCACCGGTATCGGGAACAAGGTCCAAGCTACCGGCGGTCAGGGCTCCAGAGAGAGGAACCTCCTGACAATGCGGGCCGTGTCCAGAAGTACTGCCTTCTGAATCAAGCCCTTGATCCAACCGCCTTACGAGAGCCTCCTTAGATGTTGGTCGAGGCTCTTGGCAATTAAGCCATTGGCTGTGACAACTATCGGCACAATGATCGCTGAGTCCACATCCCACATGTCGACAACCTCGACAAGTCAAGATATTTTATCTGCTTGTCTTTCTCGGCCTTCATGAGGTTCTCGTCATGAGGAACTGCTATGTCAATAATCATTGCGCGCCTCTCCAATCGATCCACCACCATTACATCAGGCTTATTGGCTACGATAGTCCTGTCGGTGATGATGGATCGATCTCAGTACAATGTGACACTTCTGATTCCACGAGGTTGTATTTCTGAGCAAGTTGCTGATGAATAATCCTGGCCACAAGGTTGTGCCTAAACAAGTACTCTTCGTTAGCAAGACGAGAACATCCAGAAATAATATTATTATTCACATTTATTCGTCGTTTATACACATAATTTACATTTTTAAATATTAATAAGAAAACACATTTAAAAATATAAAAACAGTAGCCCACCGGTATCGGGAACAGGGTCCAAGCTACCGGCGGTCAGGGCTCCAGAGAGAGGAACCTCCTGACAATGCGGGCCGTGTCCAGAAGTACTGCCTTCTGAATCAAGCCCTAGATCCAGCCACTTAACGAGAGCCTCCTTAGATGTTGGGCGAGGCTCTTAAGACTGCGCCGAGCAAAATAATTCAAAACAGTCGTCACTGTTAAAGTAATATAATCAATACCTTTACCATAATTACCATAAAAAATATGTAATAAATACCACAATGAATGTGTTAACAGATTATGGTTGGCAAAAAATAAGAATACTGTTTAATTTAATAAACAAAAAAGTTGTACAAAAATCTTTAAAAAAATCTCGTATTTAGTTGAGTTTTGATAGTAAACTGTATTTTTTTCACAAACTTGAATTCATATTAATTTTAACATTCATACTACAATTTGTAGTTTTTACATTTTCGAAATGTCGCTTAGTTATTCTATTATTAATTTTTCGCGCTATTTTGAATCACACGCAACGTATGTATGTAAAGATTTTTGTACAACTTTACGTATTTTTGTTTATTAAATTAAACAGTATTCTTATTTTTTGCCAACCATAATCTGTTAACACATTCATTGTGGTATTAATTACATATTTTTTATGGTAATTTTGGTAAAGGTCTTGATTGTATTACTTTAACAGTGACGATTGTTTTGAATTATTTTGCTCGGCGCAGTCTTAAAGGTATTATTAAAAAGGTAAAGTTTGTATGTTTGTTTGTTTTAGGTAACCCCCCTGGTCCAATTGTGTAAATTATTTAGCTAATAGTAAGCCACGTTATCCCTGAGTGACACACGCTAAAAATCTTTTTATATAAAAAGGATGATGACGTTAAATAATAATAATAATAATAATAATTCTTTAATTCAGATCATTGATCCATAAGATGTTGCATTCGCGTATAAGGTGTCATGTGCTTGAGGTAAAATGTAGATTTTATTTAAAAAAAGAATGTTATTTTTGCATTGATTTTAGGTTCCTTATATTAATCCAAACCACTGGTTTCAAGGAAAATGCTGTTTACCCTAACACTATACATTTTTTACCATAACACAAGCTCTGCTTAGCTTGGGACCAGATGACCGTGTGTGAGTTGTCCCAAGATATTTATTTATTATTATTTATTTACATTTGTTTTTGTTTTTAGTGTATTTTATGTGGCAAGGAATCACTTGTTTAGGGCTTATGTTTAACGAATCTCCAGATATAGTAAATGACCTCCAAAAATAGTAAATGATCACCAACGTTCAAAGTATTGTAGAAATGTATGAGTTTGACTGTAAAAAGCGATTTGGTTCTGGCGTAGGGGGTCACAGTTTTAACCTAACCTAACCATGTCGGATTCGCCCCAGAGGGGACTTAAGGGTCCTAAGATTTGGTGATCATTTACTATTTTTGTTGGTCATTTGGTGACTGAGGGTGCTACTACACCAATCGATAGATCATCGATCGGTGCCATCGGTCGACATCGATCGACGTTGATCGATTGGTGTGGTAGCTTTGGCTGATCGACGGATACCGTTCAATTAACTAATCGATCGATGTGGCGCAAGCCTATAGCTTACGCCACGCTGCTTAGGCCCACGCCACAACTCACGTGTGTCCACAGATATAGGCAAATACCGTGTGTCTTATTGAAAGGAGAGACGGTTAATAAGCACTCCCCTTAAGGCTTGTATACATGCCAATAACTTTGAGAATTTGGCCCGTACTGAATTTGTGGACGAGTGCGGGAGTGATGTAGACGCAGTCTTTAATCGAACGCATTTTTAATTTATTGTAATAAAAATAATACATATTTGTAAAAAGTAACAAAACCAAATCATTTTCCTTTGTATTACAAAGCAGTAGATATTTTTTTATACTATTTTGATAAGAAATTAAGGCGTAAAATGGTTTCATCTCAATGATTTGGAGGTGATTTGACTTTTTTTTTTTATTATGTGATACCGATAGAAAAATTGTGGCTAAACCAAATTACGTATCATATCATGTAGATTACTAACAATTTTTTTCAGATGTAATTTCTCTGTAAATGCCGACGAAAAGTTGCTTCATCTGCAGGCTTCTTACAAGCTTTTTTCGAGAGAGCAGCCTTAACAACGATGGGACATGTTAAGGCACAACTTGAGCACATTTTTTTGTTGCGGAAGTATCTCCAGTTCCCGCGACCCCCGACGTAGGTGTGAGATGGAACATTTTTTTTTTTTTTTCGGTTTGGCATCTCGCAGGTCAACCTAGGAGGTTGTCGGCTGCTTAACCGGACTTTCCTGTGGTGCCTTAAAAATTATTATTTTTAGGGCCTCCAGCCAGGGCAAAATAGCTTACAAACTAAGCGACTACGCGCTAAGGGCACCCCCTGTGGGGTACGAGCCTCGGCTTAGGGCGTCGCTGGGAGAGGACAGCAAAGGGACAGGCTGGATCGGATTTCCATTATTTAGGGACGAATTTAAAACTACAGGCTCAGCGGCACGGGCTGGCACGAGCAAGGGTCGGGGAGGTGAGATGGAACACCGGGGTGGTTTTTAGTTAATAGGAGTCTGACAGACCCCTCCGCCCGCCCCAGGGCGGGAATAAAAATGCCGCATCTCATGTGATTTTAAGTGATGATGCGGCTTAAGGTGGAGCACGCTTGCCTAGGAATAGTAACTAAATCAAAATAAAAGTAACTTCTTACCCAATGTATTATTATATTAAAAAAACTAGATTATACTGGGTGGCGCAAAAGTAAAGACCCTATTTGGTTCAGCTATAACATTTTTTCTAAATTAGAAAACTAGATTTAGATTTTTTTAAATGTATATTTGTGCCATTAAATTTCGTACCATTAGGATTTAAAGATGATGTCTTTTAAATGGTGACCTCCAGAGTTGATACACATTTGAGCCCTATTTATGACATTTTGCATAACTTGCCGTAACACTTCCTGCGATATGTTCGTTATTTCTTGACGAATGTTTTCTTTTAGAGCTGCGAGAGTCTGTGGCTTGTTCACATACACCCGAGATTTCAAAAAACCCCAAAGAAAGAAGTCTGGACTGGTCAGATCGGGTGATCTTGCAGGCCAAGGCAAATCGCCAAAACGAGAGATAACTCGGCCTGGAAAAGCGTCCCTCACTAAGTCCATAGTGTCGCGCGCTGTGTGTGCCGTAGCGCCGTCTTGTTGAAACCAGATGTGCTCCAGCCCCAATTCGTCCAAACTGGGTATCAAAAACTCACGTAACATGGTTCTGTAGCGTTCTCCAGTGACAGTAATCGCATTGCCTCCAGCGTCTTCGAAAAAATAGGGTCCGATCACTCTGTCAACACAGATGCCACACCATACAGTAACTTTTAGTGGGTGTAGAGGTGTTTCTTGAATAATGCGCGGATTATCAGTGCCCCAGAACCGAGTATTCTGCTTATTGACATGCCCTGAGAGATGGAAATGCGCTTCGTCACTCATAACCAATTTTGAAGGACTCAAATGTGTATCAACTCTGGAGGTCACCATTTAAAAGACATCATCTTTAAATCCTAATGGTACGAAATTTAATGGCACAAATATACATTTAAAAAAATCTAAATCTAGTTTTCTAATTTAGAAAAAATGTTATAGCTGAACCAAATAGGGTCTTTACTTTTGCGCCACCCGTTATAACCTTTAACATAACGATGTCAAACGAATCATTAAAACTCTGTTCTTGTTATCAACAATAACTAGTTATTCTTGTTTTGAAGACGACCGCAAAAACGAAGTATCGTAATTTATTTTTTACTTACATACTTAGCTGTTCTAGGCAGACAGACAGTGCCCTCAACACTGACCACAAGCATCACCATCTGCGTCGCCTTTTCCCAACTATATTGGGGTCGGCTTCCAGTCTAACCGGATGCAGCTGAATACCAGTGTTTTACGAGTACATGGAGCGACTGCCTATCTAAAGTTTATAAGGAATAGGGTATTACACCCATTTTTGCTAATATGCCACCAAAAAAAAAACAAAAAAATTATTCAATCGATAAGTGCCATAAAAATGCATCTAAATTTTGAATATTCAAATTTCGCGCGTAGTTTGATGAAAACGCCTCTTACTGGACGCCATATTGCTCAGCGTAAATGACGTCAGTTCGTTTTGTACCAAATGAGCTCATATTAAATATGATAATTGTATATCATTTAAAAATAATTAAAAGCATATTTTGTAATAGGTGTAATAATGAAAAAATTACGTTGGTTACCAAAATAATAAAAGTACAAAGTCTTTATTACGCCAATCGGTTGACTGACAGTTATCATTTTTTTCTTTACACAGCCGTACGGCGTAATAACATGGCCGGTACTATGTCATTGTGTTTTATAACAGATTAAAAAAACTGAAAACTTTGAATTAAATTTTAAAATTTGTTTTGTTATTTTATGAACTAAAACTTACATTTTCCGACTGCTTTATGCATAAACTGTCTCAATATTTCAATAACATATTTATAGATTTTTTCTCGTATAGAGTAAAATACCCTATTGTTTGTCTTGGTATGGGCATGTCAAGAGAAGGAGGCCAAAAGAGTTATGATATTAATTTGGATGAATGGAGAGGGAGAGGAAGGCCAAAGAAAAGATGGATGGATTGTGTGAAGAATGATATTAATGAAAAGGGAGTCAGTGAAAACATGACGTTGGACAGGACGGAAGAAGAAAACATGTTATGACGACCCCAAGTAACATGGGATAAGGGTGTGAAGATGATGATGTTAGGGTCTGCTGCTAGTGTAACCGGTTGCAGCTGAATATCAGTGTTTTACATGAAGCGATGTCCGTATGGTGTCGGACGTAAAGAATAGCACCATCCCATATCTTCCCGTGGGTGTCGTAAGAGGCGACTAAGGGACGTACCAGAGAATGGGCAGCAGCGTTCTCTGTGCATTTGTAACAACCATACTGCGATCGCCAACCCGCCTGCCAAGCGTGGCGATTCTTTTTTTTTTTTTTTTACTATTAAATAGGCTTGCTTTTGACCGCAATTCACCTGATCGTAAGTGATAATGCGGCCTAAGTTGGAACACGCTTGCCTAAGATGAACCGGTTCACTCGTGCCTTAAAGATACCCAGATTATACTTATCAGGGAACAGAGAGGCGGGCAGGGAATTCCACAGTCTGGCAGTTCGCACAATAAATGTGGAGTCAAAGCGCTTAGTTCGAGACCGTGGAACTTCAACCATATAGCGGTGACGAGAGCGTAGCGATTATGGCAGAAACCCCCCTTGGGGGAGGCCTATGTCCAGCAGTGGACGTCTTTCGGCTGAAATGATGATGGTGATGACATGGAGCGACTACCTATCTGACCTCCATAGCCCAGTTACTGGAGACTACCATTTGGAATGGGCAACTAGATGCAACTAGATTAAAATTTTAAAATATGACGTTCAATAGTGCCTTTAATGGTCTAATTGAAATAAATGATTTGACTTTGACTTACCAAGAGGTGTCATGTCGAGAAAGTCTGGCAACCAGTCTTAACTTGTTGTCAGACTTTCTGGCTTCTGACTACCCATATATAACGACTGTCAAAGATCAAGGAATGTCTGTTGTAGCTTTACGTACTTTCCGACGCACCGTGGTATCAGTAGGTATACAATAGATGGTCACCCATCCACAGACCGACCGCGGTAAGCTGTCTGTTGTAAATGTGCTGTTTCAGGAATTACAACTTTATTTAAAAATCCACATAGGTACACTCTAGTCCATAACGGCAAGCCATATTAACTTCAGCGCGTCAAAATCATTGCATACATCACCTTTCTGCCTGCAAATTTCTCTTTTCATGAAAACTGTTTATGTAAGAAAAGCTTTTTACAAAAAAGACAACCGCCTTCAAAAAGCGAAAAATAACTTTAGCACAGAACACACATTGACTTTAGTTTCGAAAATCAGTGGCTTTGTTCTGTTTGTTGTTTTGTATTGCCACCGACTTCCGAAACTAAAGTCAATGTGTGTTCTGTGCTAAAGTTATTTTTCACTTTTTGAAGGCGGTTTGTCTTTTTTGTAAAAAGCTTTTTATTTTCCGCTTTTTGGTACCTCCTTCTCATCCACTTAAAGTTAACTACTACAAAGATTGATGAAACTAAAACGTCGTCTATGTAAAATTTTTGGGTATTTGTTGATTTTTCAAAAAGTGCTGAATCAATTTCTATAAAATTTATATGGGGCCACCCCTGAAGCATACCCTATCCATAAAAAAAAGAATTTTCAAAATCGGTTTACGTTTGCCGGAGAAATCGCGTAACAAATCGCGCACATACTTAATGCAAATTTAAGACTTATACGGTTTTCTCATGGACGCCATTGTCAGAACTGGACCAAATTAAAATGGGACTACACGGGAAGCACTACCTTTCAATAAAGAATCATCAAAATCGGTTCACCAAGTCCCAAGAAATCAGGTAACAAACATAAAAAAAAAAAACAAATACAGACGAATTGATAACCTCCTCCTTTTTTGAAGTCGGTTCAAAAATATTCTTAATTACGAATATACGCACAACATTGGCAGAAAGCGAAATCCAATAGGTAGCTTAACCATGTTCAATCGATGGCTTTTACTATTAGCCACAAGCTCATAAAAATTCCATAATATTATTTTTATATTATATTTAACCCATACTGTCACACTACAGGGCAAAGCCCTTCCTCCATTGCTTCCATCGATCTCGACTTTTCGCTATGTCTCGCTAATTCTTAAGGGCGCGTATTCGATTTAGCGCAACTCAAAATCTAAACGATTGCTAGAACGGTGTAGCAGCATTGACATACACTAGTACAATACAATGGTCTGTTTGTGTGCATCAGAAAAAGAAATATGCACGAAATAAGCACGAATCATTGAAATTGATCGGCGAACGACAGCGCGCGATGTTTTACAGTGCTTTTTAAAATAATTGTCTAAAATAAATGAGCTCGTATAACGGACTGAAAAATATTCTGTACATTAAGCATAACATTTACTTTCATAAAATAAATATATCAGTTATGTTTTTATTCAAATACTGGTGAAAAAAAATTGACAAAGTGAACCGATTTTCTACTTTTTCAACATTGTTTTTTAATACATAATAGTAATATTTTCGTAATTTTGGCTCTGTAGCTGTCTTTATGACTGTATATACTGTTGGAAAAACGCATAAAACAAAATATTTTGGCATATTGTAATGGTTGTATTTGTCCTGAAAGTTAACTCTGACGTCTATTTTCGTAAAACGATATGAAAGAATTGTCTTCGCTATAAAAAACCATAATTGAAAATTATACTTTTACTCTGTAGCTGTCTAAATCAAGACTTAATCTTTCTAAAACTGTAAATTGTCTTAAAATAATCTGCTCACATAATTACGATATTGCTCTGGGCAAAACGCAAAAACATGAAGTTTTCGTCACGAATCGAATACGCGCTCTTAAGACGATTGTGAAGTGACGATACGCGGCGCCAGTACTTATCTGTTTCATATCGCTTGCTCTGCCTCCCTCCGGGTGAACAATACAAATACAATATGCCCCTGCCCCCCGACCCGTATCTTGCGATAGAGAGAGTTGCAAGTCTAGGAGGCAATTACCTATATTTCCTTCTTGAAATATGGTTTTGGGCGATAACGTTATTCATCCCCTAAACCTTCACGAAATGAGACAATTTTGGTCCCAGTAGATTCAGTACACCTTAATCTAGGTCTGTATGTTTTGTTTTTTAAGTAACTCAGTACAGTAAAATAAAAATGCTTAAGAAAGTTTTTAAGTCAAATATTTAGATATTTAGATGATAATTACATCTATGGTAAGCAATATTTCGTACAGATCCAGTTTTTCATTATATCTACAACATTTCCAAAAATTATGAAATTTGATCTGAGTTTACGGGGGGTAAACCGTTATCGCTTTTTGTATTACTAGCTTCTGCCCGCGGCTTTGCCCGCGTAAATAGAGCGATTATCCCAAGGGAACATATTACCGGGATAAAAAGTATCCTATATGTTAATCCAGGAAATGGTCTATCTATGTGCCAATTTTCATGCAAATCAGTTCAACGGTTTACGCGTGATTGAGTAACAAACATCCAAACATCTTCACAAACTTTCACATTTATAATATTAGTAGGATTTACAGCCTCACTTTCCTTAAGAGGGCTGTCTTAAGGAAACCGTCCAAGTCATCCTACCATCTCTTTCGTGGTCTACCGTGGCCCCATCTTGCCATTTCGGTCACCAAATTTGTGATTTACAGGCCCATAAGTCATTCAGCATGCGGCAGACTTAACCAGCCCAGTCCCATTTAAGCAGGACAGCCTTTTGTACTACATCAACGACCTGTCCTTAATAATAATCATTATCAGCCGAAAGACGTCCACTGTTGAACATAGGCCTCCCCCATGGAACGCCACAACTCTTGCAACCTGCCGCTTGCATCCACCGGTTACCCGCGACCTTGACGATGTCGTCGGTCCATCTGGTGGGAGGCCTGCCAAGGCTGTGTCTTCCGGTACGTGGCCGTCACTCAAGAACCTTTCTTCCCCATCGGTTATCGGTTCTTCGAGCGATGTGGCCTGCCCATCGCCACTTTAACTTGCATATTCTGAGAGCTTATCAGACCTTAGTTTTTTGGCGAATTTCCTCGTTAGTCGTCCCTATTAATCAACATCATCATCAGCTTGAAGACGTCCACTGTTGAACAAAGGCCTCCCCCATAAGGGGGGATTTTCCCTTAGTCGCCTTCGACGACACCCTCGGGATGAAATAGGGGACAATCCCACGGGGTCCCTATTAATAAAGATATAATATTTACCGAGGTATTGCGTCTGAGCGCTGGTGAGTGTAATCACGGTGAGTACCAGCAGGACGGTGAGAGCACAGCTGCCCCCCATAATCGCATTATTGTCTGGAACAAACAGAATAGGGTATTTTACTCTATACGAGAAAAAATCTATAAATATATTATTGAGACAGTTTAGGCTTAAAGCAGTCGGAAAATGTAAGTTTTAGTTCATAAAATAACAAAACAATTTTTTAAATTCAATTTAAAGTTTTCAGTATTTTTAATCTGTTTTAAAACACCGTGAAATAGTAGCGGCCTTGTTATTACGCCATACGGCTGTGTAAACAAAAAAATGTCAACTGTCAGTCAACCGATTGGCGTAATATAGGCTTTGTACTTTTATTATTTTCGTAACCAACGTAATTTTTTCATTATTACACCTATTACAAAATATGATTTTAATTATTTTAAAATGATATACAATTATCATAATTAATATGAGCTCATTTGATACAAAACGAACTGACGTCATTTTCGCTGAGCAATATGGCGTCCAGTGAGAGGCGTTTTCTTCGAACTACGCGCGAAATTTGAAAATTTAAAATTTAGATGCATTTTTATGGCATTTATCGATTGAATAAAAATTTTGTGTTTTTTTTGGTGGCATATTATCACTACAGAATTTCATTGAGACACTTTTCAAAAATTGGTGTAATACCCTATTATAAGTCGTCTACAAGTATAATAGTAGATCATGCACCGAGGGGATGAAGTAGTGTCTTTTGTAGCGGGCGCCGTATTGAATCCCGAGCAAAACGAAGGATTCTGGCGTTAACTCTACGTTAAGGCTTGTGTATATGCCAATAACCTTCAGCATTTGGCCCGTACGGAATTTGAGGACGAGTGCGGGGGTGATGTAGACGCAGTCTTTAATCGGACTCATTTTTAATTTATTGTAATAAAAAAAATACATATTTATAAAAAGTAACAAAACTAAATCATTTTCCTTTGTATTGCAAAGCAGTAGTTTTTTTTATACCCTTTTGATAAGAAATTAAGGAGTAAAATGGTTTCATCTTAATGATTTGGAGGTTATTTGACATTTTTTTTTGTTATATGTGATACCGATAGAAAAGTTGTGGCTAAACCAAATTACGTATCATATCATGTAGATTACGAAAAAATTTTTTAGATGTAATTTCTCTGTAAATGCCGACGAAAAGTTGCTTCATCTACATACTTCTTTCAAACTTTTTTCAAAAGGTTAAGACAAGAATCGTGAGTGCAGCGGGGGATTTGTTGGGATTTGGCGTTCAAGGCCGCCCAAGACGAAGGCACCTTTATCCCCGAGGAGCGTACTCTACTTTTCACACCATCTACGAGACAATAAAAACAATAGTACATGATTTAATGTAAGTACTCCAAAATCAAATCACTGTCGTCACTCGACATTTTTGTTAGAATTTGCAGATACCTATGTAATTTGTTGTTTAACAAAGCAAATCCATTTTCAGTATTCGCGCCTTTTTTTAATTTGTGTTCTATTTTTCTTTTATTTATATTCTACTAGTGGTGGACAGTTCGATTTTCGAACATTTAATTTTTTGAGCAGATCATAGGTAGTCACAAAATATAAAGATTACAGAAAGTCCGCTCCCGCCATTTTCAAAAATAATTACCTAAACTTGCCAGACTCACTAGGGCTGCTACTGTATTGACTCTGTAGGTTTTATTTGTGAGAATATGAAATTTTATTGACATTGGTTTGAACTCTTTGCATTTTTTGTGTATCATAATTTTCCTGTTCGTCATGAAATGTCAATTTAACTCATTTATTAATTTAGACAACACGTGACATTCAAGACTGAAGTCTGCTTGAAATTGCTTGAGAATGCCTATAAATGTAATGTCAATGTGTGCGTGCTAAAAATGACGGTTTGTTCTGAGTGGTCTCTCTGCTCGGGCGCGCCTCAGCCTTACGTACTTTGTGTCATAGTGGTGAATGTGTTCGTATGCGATTTCTACTTTATGTTCCAAATTCAAATCACATTAATGACCAGCGGGTCATAATGAAATTCAGTACAATATTATTGCCCTGCTAGACCTCAGGTCTTAAATGACTTACTTTAGGTTAGGTTTGCATGACATATAAATTGACATTGTTGAGCAGGTGGTGTGAAAAAGTAATAATAATTTATTGATAATATGATTGATAATGTTATTTGTAGTACATGAAGTGCTTAAAAAGTATCGACCTAATAAAAACAAAACAAAGTCAAAGCATTTATTTCAGTTAAACCATTTCCAGGCACTTTTGAATGGCTTAAGTTTAACGAACCTCCAGATATAGTAAATGACCTCCAAAATAGTAAATGATCACCAACATTTAACCAAAGTATTGTAGAAATGTATGAGTTTGACTGTAAAAAGCGATTTGGTTCTGGCGATGGCGTAGGGGGTCACAGTTCTAACCTAACCATGTCAGATCCGCCCCAGGAGGGACTTAAGGGTCCTAAGATTTGGTGATATCATTTACTATTTTTGGTGGTCATTAATTTATTCCCCCTCTTGAATTGTCAAGGAATCAGTCAGTCAGAAAGTTGAAGCTAGTTAGCTGCTCATTTTAAAATGTAACGTTAAGGGGCTATTAAACGACTTTTACAGATTTTAAACTGACAATCACGTCAAAATGTGCAGTGTAAATGGTTTGAAAAAAATATATGTTAAACTAGAACATTCTCTTAATCATATAGAAAGTGAATATTTTTGATTAAGTTCATATTAAATAGTTTAATTAACTCGTGAAGTTGTGTCTGACGCGGACAAAACATTGACAATCATACAAAATCTACCAGGTATAATTATCCGAAACTTACACTATCTTACAGACAATTTTATTATCTATCTTTTAGTTTTTTTACTTTTTTTAATTTTGAAAGAATACTATGTACTTTTATTTCATTTTTTCAACTAAATTTTGAAAGTTTTGGACGCAGACTGCGTCCGTTCTGCATCAGTTTTGCGTCCAAAACTCTCAAAGTTTAGTCGAAAAAATTAAATAAAAGTAGTTTTCTTTGAAAATTAAAAAAAAAGGCGTATACTAAAAGATAAATAATAAAATTGTCTGTAAGATGGTGTAAGTTTCGTTTAAATATTCCTGGTAGATTTTGTGTGATTGTCAATGTTTTGTCCGCGTCAGACACAACTTCACGTGTTAAATAAACTACATATATAATATGAATATAATTTAAAATATTCACTTACTAAGTGATTAAGAGAATGTTCTAGTTTAACATATATTTTTTTCAAATCATTTACACTGCACATTTTGACGTGATTGTCAGTTTAAAATCTGTAAAAGTGGTTTAATAGCCCCTTAAGGAGTAGAACGAGCAAGAAACTCCATGAACACTCTTTAAATTTTTACAAAATACCGGTTACATTTTTCTTGTTGCTTCTATATGTGAAAATAATGAATTATAGTTAAATTATAATTAAATTATAATAGGTTTAAAAAAATGGTTTTATCTTGATTGCAGGATTCTGCAATCAAGATAAAACCATTTTTTTTAACCGACTTTAAGAATAGGAAGAGGTTCTCCATTTGACACAATATACACAGGGTTATTTTTCAGTCACCGTCCAAATTTTTCAGGGTAATAATATCCGTGAAATTGAACAACTTTCTCCAAGGAACATGGGTCGAAATATGAAAAAAAAATCAGACCTCCCATACAAAATCAATAGTCAGCTGATCGATTTTGTATGGGAGGTCTGATCTGAAAGTTGTTCAATTTCACGGATATTATCACCCTGAAAAATTTGGACGGTGAGTAAGTATATATATTATATCTATTATATTTCTTTATGTTTGACCTTTTTAGAGTATAGTCCGATTTTAAAATACATATAATGTTTTAGCTTTCCTAGCGATAGTTACCAAAATTACGGCTATCTCTTGTAATATTATTTGAACCTGGTCTGCTATTTTTATAATTTCGTCATTCCAACACGATCCCATTGTCATTTTGCAAAAAGTTCGTAATCTGCTAAATTCATAATGGTCGATCATTGGTCGGTCGAATTAAAAGCAATGACTGCACAATGACGTTCTAATGGTTTTTTTTTTATATTGTTACAGGCTTGCGTTTGACCGCAACTCACCTGATCTTAAGTGATGATGCGGCCTAAGGTGGAGCACGCTTGCCTAGGATAAACCGGTTCACTCGTGCCTTAAAGATACCCAGATTATATGTATCGGGGAATAGAGAGGCGGGCAGTGAATTCCACAGTCTGGCAGTAGGCCACTGATCAAAGGGACTGTCAAAATAGCAGATTACCACCTAAGTCAGTCATTCAGTTGTCATTTTGTACGAGATTATATTACCATTCTATATCATTTCTTTCAATGGCGTGTCATTGGTTGACCATTGCAAAGTCATAATGACGCCATTATATTAGTAGATTACCAAACTTGTCAAAATCAACAATTATGCAAACAATGATAGACCATTCTGACACTATTGTAATAGCAGACTTGAGGCCCAGATCATTCACTGCGATCATTATGAGGCCCTAACTTGACCATAGACAATCAAACATCGATGTAAACAATTTTTTTATACTGTCTATTAATAAAATATGTTATAATATGTTCGGTCTTCGGTGGCGTCTGATGTTTTTTCATCTATACTAACAATAATCAAGCTAAAGAGTTAGTTTGTGTTTTTTGTTTGTAAGTGTTAATCTCCGGAACTCCGATTCTAAAAATAATTTGTAAACAAGTTATTAATTACGACAAACTAACCAATTGGATTAAGAAACACTTACAGACATTTTTTAAAAGTGTTTCGTAGCTAAAGAAGAGCGATTTTAGCTTTTCTATAAAAAAAAAACGTCTTTCAGCTCTTTTGGAACTCTTCTTGAACCAACTTAAAAAAAGGAGGTTATCAATTCGCCACGTATGTATGTAATGTCATTGGAACTGCTATAAGGTCACCTAAGATAATAGGATTTAAGGGCTGACGTTTATAACCATTCAATAGATCAAAGGACACAGCGGTTCCCGTGGTAATGATGCTGCAGACGAGCTCGCAGAGGCTTGAGTACAAGCGCGGTGGGTACGGAACCCCTAGTGCCACTCCCCTTCGGTCACCTACGCACCATGGTAAGAAAACGTACCAAGGATCTACACCAAAGACTGTGGACCGAACTTGGCGAGTGCAGGCAGGCCAAAGCGGCACTTCCTGCAATCGAGGGCCGCTTTACGCGGCAAGCCATTCAACTATCTAAACAACAGCTGCGTGTGGTCACAGCCAACATAACTGGCCATGGGTCTTTCAATAAACATCTTTAATCACAGCCCACTGTGCAGAGCCTGCATGGGGGCGGACGAGACAGCGGCCCATGTGCTTCTGAACTGCCCTGAGGTCGCTTCATACAGGGCAAAGTACTTCGGTAACCCAGGTAACCTGCGGGAGATCGCCAGCGACGTCAAGGCGCTGCTGGCCTTCCTCGAGGAGCTCGGGTGGATCGAATGATCTACTTCCCACCTGTACGCAAAATACGCGCTGAGACGGTGGAGTTGCGGACACCAGCCCGTCATAATACAGTTACTATTAAGGGCTGACGTGCCAAAACGGAGGTAGGTCACTCTCTATGGAGAAGAACGAGCAAGAAACTCCACGGACACTCTTTGAAATTAACTGGTTGCATTATTCATGTTGCTTCTTAATGTGATAACAATGAAGGTAAATCCATACGATAATTATAAATTCGAAAGTAACTCTGTCTGTTACGTTTACACGATGAAACGGCTGAACCGATTTGAATGAAATTTGGTATGAAAAAACTTTGGCAAAACAACAAACACAACAAAGCCACCGACTTCCGAAACTAAAGTCATATGTGTTCTGTGCTAAAGTTATTTATCACTTTTTTATCACTTTTTAGTTTTTTTTTGAAGGCGGTTCTCTTTTTTCAAAAAAGTTTTTATTTTTCACTTTTTAGTGGCTCCTTATCACATAAATCCATTAAGAAACGGCAACACAGTTAAAACAGAGATTGAAAGTCCTCCAAAGATGGAAAGATGGAAGAAACGAAAACGTCTTCTCGGTTTTAGTTGTTTTATTTCAAAAAGCGCGTTCAAAATTTCTAGTTGTTGCATACTAAAACCTTCTCCAGAATGTAACAAAAACAAACACTTTTGTGAAAACCGCATCAAAATCGGGTCAGCCAAACTGGAGATAATCGCGGCCAAACATACATACATACAAAGATACGGGTCGAACTGATAACCTTTTTTTTTAAGTCGGTTAAGAACAGCTTAAACCCCCCAGGGTTCAAGGACATAGGCTACTTTTTAATCCGCGATTTTGTCTGCATCCGCGAAAACCGACATTCACGTGGACGAAGTCGCGGGCAAAAGCTAGTTATAAAATAATTTAAAAATAATGATACAAACCATAGCAGTTAAGAGATCGCCAGTCTCAGCTAAGTGCACCCGTTCACGAATATCGCGATTACATCTGCATCAGTCATTATTTATTCTTCTTATTGTATTGTCAGACAATATCGATCGTGAATAAGGTATTGTCCGAAAATTGGACATCAGTAGGCCACATAACTGTTCAGAGACGGTTCTTATTACCGTTTTTAGAGACCCGTACCTCAAAAGGAAAAACGGAAACATTGGATCATTCTGTGTTCATCTGTCAGTCACAAAGGTCTTTGGTCAGTCAAGACCCTTTTTCTCGCTGACCGGCTGCTGAAATTAATATAAAATACTAAAGTCTGTAATTCTTTGAAGCGGTAAAAAAATCAAACTTCTAAGTTAACGCAATCAAGAGATACGGCCGTTTATGCCCCGTTTATGAAGCATATTTTGACACTCGCAGGGAATTAAAACCTATAGGGTACTTCCCGTTGAATCATGTAATTTGGCAAGAAGCAATGTCATGTAGCATAATATGTGGGTAAAGAGAAGAGTTATTTTTTGTAGTTTTAGTTTTTTTTGTTCATTTTGTACGTAATTTAAGAGCGCGTATTCGATTCGTGACGAAAACTTCATGTTTTTGCGTTTTGCCCAGAGCAATATCGTAATTATGTGAGCAGATTTTTTAAAGACAATTTACAGTTTTAGAAAGATTAAGTCTTGATTTACACAGCTACAGAGTAAAAGTATAATTTTTTATTATGGTTTTTTAAAGCGAAGACAATTCTTTCATATCGTTTTACAAAAATAGACGTCAGAGTTAACTTTCAGGACGAATACAACCATTACAATATGCCAAAATATTTTGTTTTATGCGTTTTTCCAACAGTATATACAGTCATAAAGACAGCTACAGAGCCAAAATTACGAAAATATTACTATTATGTATTAAAAAACAATGTTGAAAAAGTAGAAAATTGGTTCACTTTGACAATTTTTTTTCACCAATATTTGTATTAAAACATAACTGATATATTTATTTTATGAAAGTAAATGTTATGCTTAATATACAGAATATTTTTCAGTCCGTTATACGAGCTCATTTATTTTAGACAATTATTTTAAAAAGCACTGTAAAACATCGCGCGCTGTCGTTTGCCGATGAATTTCAATGATTCGTGCTTATTCCGTGCATATTTTTTTTTCTGATGCACACAAACAGACCTTTGTATTGTACTAGTGTGTGTCAATGCTGCTACGCCGTTCTAGCAATCGTTTCGATTTTGAGTTGCGCTAAATCGAATACGCGCCCTTAATTTCGATGACATTAATTTGCATAAATACTATGCTTACTAATAGATAATTAATTTAAATGTTTCGACAGTTGTGACTAATTTAATTTATTTATTTCTAATTACATTAATAATTTCTGTGCTCTAATTATTATTACTAATCATGTAAGTAATACCCTATTTTAGCATTTAAGCGCTTTGGTTTCTTATTATTAGAAAAAAAAGACAGAAATAGAAAAATTGTAGTTACATCACAATTTTATTTTGCAAATTTTTTTTTTTTGCTGTTAACAGCTTTTCTTACAGTTAATAAACTAACCGATAACTAAACGTTTGTACGGAGCCCTCGGTGCGCGAGTCCGACTCACACTTGACCGGCTTTTATTGTAACTGTGAATCAATATGAAATGTAATATTATAGTTCAATATCGCAGAGTCATCAAAATATAAACTACTCTAAATGTGGATCTCACTCTAACTCCATTATGATCTGTAATTTCTCATACACTCTACTAATTTTGGGGATAGTGTGGCGGGTTTGCCGCATAAAAAAAAAAGTTTTTTTACAAAAAAGACAACCGCCTTCAAAATCTAAAAGTGATAAATAACTTTAGCACAAAAGAACAAACAGAACAAAGCCACCGACTTCCGAAACTAAAGTCATGTGTGTTTTGTGCTAAAGTTATTTATCACTTTTTAGATTTTGAAGGCAGTTGTCTTTTTTGTAAAAAGCTTTTTTACTTGAATTATCATTGTTGTTTACCATAAAATGGCGTCGTATGCCAAATGACCCCGTATAAGTATAGCCGATGTCTGAATATGACCTTTGATAAGGACGTGAAACCAGTTCGCGCGCTTCCTATAAATTACTGAGAATTTCGTTAAAGTATTGCCTTATTTACATAATTCAAGATTCAGATACATGGGTAAAAAAGAAACTACTTATTTCATCATGGGTAGGCCTTTGGTGTGGGACGCAACATGTGTCGACACCCTTGCACCATCTCATCTTCCTAGCACAACGTGTTGTGCTGGGGCGGCTGCTGCAGGTGCCGAAAACCTCAAATGGCGCAAATATAATAGCCTTTTTGGAAGCTATGTAGGTATTTGACCCGTTTGGGGTGGAAACTCTATGACCATGAGGTCCGAGTGCTCATATTGTTTTTCGGGACATCGCCAAGCGGCTAGTCGACTCTTCATGTGACCCGAAGGCTGGTCTATTCTTGGGTCAAATAATCAGCATTGTCATACAACGTGGCAATGCTGCCAGCCTGTTGGGCACGTGTCCCGTTGACAACGATGTGGACGAGTTTTTTGATGCCCTTTGAGCTCCCCTGCCTTTTTCTTGTATTTGTACATAATATTATTATTTAGATTTTTAAGATTTGTACCTATATCATTTCATCATCTGTTATTATTTTATATTATTATTTCATCATCTGCCTACCTTTTTGCCCACTATGTTGGGGACGGCTTCTGGTCTTACAGAATGCAGCTGGATACCAGTGTTTTACATGGAGCGACTGCCTATCTGACCTCCACAAGTTCTACAACACAGTTACTCAGTAACACGATACCTCGTAATAAGACTGGTTCAGACTTCCTATCTTCTGACTACACATAACAACTGTTAGACTAATCAGCTAGCTAGATTTCACTGGCTGCCACGACCTGGCCGCCGCGACCTTAGGGCAAATTCACGTAATTTTATGATGCGTCGATGAAGTTGTAGTGCAGTTGCAGTTAAGTTCAAGTTTGAGTGATAAACGGTATTCTTGTAATAAGCCGCGCGTAAGCTGCGCGTGAACTGCACGGCAGCTGTACGACAACCAAACTCCACCAAACTTACTTATGGTGTAGCCACATGACAGAAAAAATATTACTCACTAAATAATTGAATAGAATCTGAATATGACGTTATTATCCACTGACGCGGAAGACATCGTGAAGTACGTACGCCAAAGGCTGAAGTACGCGCCGAGAGTGTAGTTGCTGGAGTCGCATCTCAACGTCAACTTTAAGGCGTTTGTGGTGCGCATACCAACATGCTACCTGCATCAGGTGTTGGATGAAAGCTTTTGGCCACAGGAAGTGGTATTCCGCCGCTTTCGCGGACAAGTGCCACCGGAACGTGCAAAGACTTAGAATATTAAAATAATACCGCAGTACAGCTTTTAGTGCTTTTTAACTGTCATTTTGAGACGTCAAACGAATAGTAGAATACCGATCATGTTGCGTTCCGAAGCAAGCACCAAAAACGCGCAACAGTAGAATGCTGTTATTGCGCTCGCGTGATGCGAACTTGACGCGAGCGTGTCTGACAGCGGTAGAGAATACGAAAAGTGTTGATCGAACGTTCGTTCTGCAACTGCACTGCAACAGCACTTCTTCAATTACGTGAATTAGCCCACTGGCAGCTGAGTGCGCTCGTAGCCTAAGTGTAATACAGTCTTGTGATTGCCTTTCACATATTAATGGATGCAATATAGTATTACATAATATGTACTTACTTACTTTTTTTTATGCATCCAACCATTCTCATTATTTGTCAGATTGCCTTCAAGTCGGCTATTCCGAAATTCATATTATTTTCTAAATATGATTTATCTTCTGGAACATCAGTATCGTCATATAGAGGAGTGTATTTAGAACCGGCCAGGTCTAAATGTAGTCTGCCAGTTATATTTATATATCACTAGTGCGTGAAGAATTTTACGAAACACCAGATACATTAGCTAGTAACCAGCACTTTTACAGAAAATACATTTACACACATTTATTAAACAAGAACAGATAATTATCAGCAGTGCTATTCTGTTACAATCTCCCTCGGTGAACACCTAGGTGAAGTGAGCTGTCATCCGGTTGTAGTGCTTTGTAAATCCATGCATCGCGACAGAAGACAGCTCACTTCACCTAGGTGTTCACCGAGGGAGATTGTAACCATGGACTTAATAATACAGACATATTAAGTCCATGGTTTTGGGCCGTCCCGCAGTGACCCATTGTGGGACACCTTTTGTCCCGGAAATCAGTGATTATATCTATCTCAAACAATAGAATAGACATACTGTAAGAAGAATTTAAGTTACACATGCCAAAAACTAATTAAAAAGAATAACATATGATATTTCTTTCTTACATTTAACATATTTCTAAACACTATGAAGTTTAAAATCCCTTCACAACCTTTTCGTAAAACACTAATATGAATTCTGACCACTTTACTCATAGAGTAAAACTTACAATGCCAATTTTCAAAATAAAAGAAAAAGCTTGTCAACTGGGTGTCAGAAAAAGCACAAAAGTAAGTACATAATATTATGTAATACTATAGCACCCAATATTCTTTTCGAGTATTTTTCTTGTTCTACATCCGCATAACTAAATACTCAATCCAACCCAATCCAACCCAACCCCCAACTTGACAATTCAAATTGCCTGTAATTGGTTTAATTTAAATAAAAGGCTTTGAATCTGCTTTGCTCGCTCACACTACTTAAGGCGCTTCCCTGACCAAATAACCTTGACCATACATTTCCTCTTTGCCGCAGAATCGAAATTCGCACAATCTTTGGGCTCTTTTGTTATAAAAATAAACCGCACAAGTGCGAGTCGGACTCGCCCACCGAGGGTTCTGTACCTACATATTAGTAGGTACATACCCATACTTCTATTCTACCTATCCATACTTTAATTTACATAATATTTTAAATGCGTTTTTGCGACATAAACGGCCGTATTTTTTTTTCACGATTTTTTTACAGCGTCAAGGGACCGTAGACTTGAGTATATTGTTTTAATTTCAACTCGATACCTCTACGCGTTCTCGAGATAAAGGGTCTTGACAGACAGACAGACACATAGACAGACGGACAACAAAGTGATCCTATTTAGGGTTCCGTTTTTTCCTTTTTAGGTACGGAACTCTAAAAAGAGAAACGATCTTTTGAAATAAAATAAAACGTGAATTATAAAGATTTTTAAGTTACCTATCTATTAGTGTAATCCTCAAATTAATAGCACGTCAACTTTAGCAAAAGATATATATTTTCAATTATTTTAGTCATTTTTTTACAAGGAGTTTTAGCTCTATATAGGTTGCTTTAAAAACATAAGAACGTGGAATGTGATGATAGGATATTGAACATTAATAATATGCTTTTAGATGTAGCCCCTGAATAACGAAGAAAAACTCACTTTTGGTCGGGCGCTACGCCTTAGTGTGAGGGAACAAAGCAAGTGCGACGACTAAGTCGCATTTGTAGCACTTAAACATAAGATTTATCCGAACTGACCCGTATCAATGACTCACAATGCATAATCAACCTTATTTACAATTAAATATGTACATATTTATCATTCCACGATCAGAATATAAATGACTAATTACATGATTGTTTGAAACCACAAGAAAAATAATCTATTTTAAGATCGCACGAAGAAAAACCGCAGAAATTAATTGCTGTACTATTATGTACCGTACCAAGTTGAGTTTTAGGTTCAAAGTTCAATATTGTTGATGTTGTTTGTTATTTTTGACCCCGATTTGTGTTTGGTAACGGATAACTTTATAGTTCTTGTGTTTGAGATCTTTGGTTCGATTGCCAGGTTGGGTAAAATGTTATTCGGTTTTTCCATCTGGAATTTCGAGGAGATCGTGTCTAAGTAAAAGCCGTACGAATGGTTAAACTGCGCTTGCCGCGGTCAGTCTGTGGATGGGTGACCATCCCTTTCATACCGAGTTCCCTCCGTGCCTCGGAAAGCACGTAAAGCCGTTGGTCCCGGCTGTCATTTTGTAGATCTTTGGCATTCGTTATGGGTAGTCAGAAGCCAGAAAAATCTCTCTGTACCCAGATATTGGTCAACTCTTAACTGCATGGCTTTTATCTTTTTATCTTGATTCTTTTTTTAATGCATTGTATTGGTCTTTACCTGCATTCTAACTCAAACTCAAAATCATTTATTTCAATTAAACCATTTACCATTTAGAAAGTTGAAGCTAGTTGCTCGTTCCAAACAGTAGGTTTCTATGGAGAAGAACGAGCAAGAAACTCCATGAACACTCTTTTAAAATCAGTTATGTTTTACAAATGTAGATTACATCAGTCATGTTGAGTCTAAAGGTACAATGTGAGAACAATGTAACAAGTCTTGCATGTTAAAAGAGGTCTAGAGAAAAATATAGTTATAATAACAATTCAAACCAAAATTTAAAATAACCGAGGCAGCTAAGAGATGACCATTTTCGACTGACGGCGTCTGTTCACGAACATGACGCATGGATCGGCACCATTTAGCTTAACCATTTTGAAGGGAACCGAATGATCCAACACATGCGCCACCGGCAGCGAGACATTCAAGTGAGCATGACTCTCCCAACCGCCAGGGCATATTCAAGTCAATGAGAGGTATACCAGGAGGTATAAGTAGTATATTATTGGGCACCTCACCCCACCTTCCGTTCCATCGACTCTCTCCGTTCGTCTCAGTCACTCACGGTGTGGTGAGATGCCCAATAATATCCTACGGAGTGGGCGCCGTTCAACAATTCCGTTTTATTACATACCGTTCCTACGTCTCACTTCGACTGAATTTGCGTTTGCGTTAATACTGGTTTGGCGCCTATTCCACACGAGAAAAAAGTCAGTCAGTTTGACACATATTTCGTTTACTAATGGAACTTTACGAATATAGTAAACTAAAATTTTGGGACAGATTGTCTCATGTCTCTTCACAGAGTAAAAAATAGCATGCACCTACAGGTACACACACATTCTTTTTCTATGACCCAGATTGGGCACCAAGGACATCCAAATTTTAATTTAATTAACTCATACAGTTGACACTAGCTTACATGTTAACAAATAAACTAAAATTTGGGACAGATTGTCTCATGTCTCTTCACAGAGTAAAAAATAGCATGCACCTACAGGTACACACACATTCTTTTTCTATGACCCAGATTGGGCACCAAGGACATCCAAATTTTAATTTAATTAACTCATACAGTTTTACATGTTAACAAATAAGTGTGCTCGCTGTTAGAACCATTAGCCTAAAATTCAGGACAGATTGTCTCATGTCTCTTCACAGAGCAAGAAATATTATGCATCTTCAGACACACGTACATTCTATTTCTATGACCCCAGATTGGGCACCAAGGACATCTGAATTTTAATTTAATTAATTCATACAGCTAACACTACCTCACACGTTAACAAACAACTACTGGTAGCTCTGAAATGTTCTGTTGTTACTCTGCGACTCTGCGTTGCGCTTGATTAAGATCATCGCACACTTATACAATTGCCATCGAAACGGTTCGTGTGCCGTCCCGTGATCATCTATTGTACCATACTCCTTTTAAACCGCCGGACGACGGCGTCGGATCGGCGACCGTGTTAAGCTTCACAGTATAAGTGTACGTGATTCTTTACAATCGCAAAGACTGCAAAATTGCATTATGTAAATTTGTAGTGTTCGAACTTTGTTGTACCAGGTATATGTTTGAGTCATTCCCACGTATTCAACAATTTAGCTGTAAGATGATCGCTGTGCATGTTGCAGTCTCTGATTAAAATTGGTATTTTATAGAACTTCATAATCAATGCAATTCATTCAAATAGAGGATGTTCCTTTGATAACTTTGCTAATTATTTTATATTGTTTATTTGCTATATTTATTTATAAATAACCAACCTATACTTACAGTTTACACCAGACATACAAGTTTTTGGTTAATACATACTGAACAAGCATAAAAACATATAAGAAAACATAAAATGTTTCAAAATACATTGATAGTTCTTTAACAATCTAGGATTTGTTTGAAAGATGAATCTTAATACTAGTACCTACCTACTGAACTTATGCATGAATCGATAATAAAAAGTTCGTTTTAGTCGTTAGATGATATTACTTATTTACGATAATGTCAAGTTTTACTGTAGCATATAAGTGGTTAACTTTTTGCCGCAAGTTTGTTTACATGGATTATTCTACACAAAAAATGTTTTCAGGATGATTTTCTTTCAGCTCTTTTCCGTCAAAAAAGTGATTTTTATTTTTTAGTTCACATGTGTGATATCAGGCGAAGTTTTACATCACATTTTATACAACAAACATACATACTTTATTATATATTAATGTATTAATCATAAGCGTCATGTGTCATCTTTGTCGGCGAGCGAAAAAAGCTGGTTTTATATTTCATTTCTCACGATAAAATTGCAATTAGACGGAAGTGATTTTCAATCACTACGGTTTAATTAGACGTAAGTAACATAAATTAGTCATACAACTGTCAATATATGTAGTTAAGGTTTAATTTTGTAATGGGATAAATATTGCTGAAATGGTATTTTTTATGTATAAAATCAATCAATTTTGATCATAATATTACATTCGCTCCAGTATCTTCCAGTGATAACCACCGGTTACCTTCAACTATATAAAATGTAAGTAAGTAAGTACTACTAATTTAACTGAATTTACTAATGTACTAATCGCTACCCAGCTACGGACCTGGTTCCTGCCTGCCGGCTGGTGTATTGGTTAGCCTTAATTTCATCGCATAGATGTTAGAATTTTGAGCGTAAACCATATAATTTTATGTAATAATATTATAGGGAATTTCATGAACTAAAGACATGTCTATAAATTATTCCACTGAGCCATGTATTTTTCTCACAATTTAAAGAAAACTTCGAAATTAATGTTATTTTGTGGTTATCCGATTCAACTAACATCAAACGTATCGCTATTATGAACCTTATTTGTTGCCGCGATGCGATATTGTCAATTACCGAAACTTAAGTCATAGTTATTAGTTACAAAATTAATCTTTATGTGTTCCATTTCAGGTCTGACTCCGATTCAGAATACCGGTCACAGTCCGCAACTGTAGCCGAGCCGAAGCCGCAACCAAAGAAGAAGGTGTCGAAGCGCAAAGCTTCCGAGAGCACCACACCGTCCGTACCGAAGTCAAGGTAATTTTGTGTTACTGTTTTTACCTTTAGGTGCTAGTTGTGTATGTTATGTCAATTAAAATGTTATACACCGATAAACGTTGGTTAGTGGATTTAGAACTGCAACGAAGAGAGCTCTGAAATCAATTTCCAATTATATTCCTTGTCGGAATGTTTACAGTTAGTTCATGAGATATTTAAATTATTATAACAGAACATCATGCTTTCTATCCCCGTAGGGTTCAACAGAGGAGTAATACACCATCAATTTGTCAATATTAAAAAATAAATGTAATAAATAATGTGTTAAATTGTTTACAGTAAAAGGCGCAGCTTGAGCTCGGACCTCTTTGGTTTGGAGGACTACGTCCCCACCAAAACCTCAGTTGCGGACTTCGGTTCGTCACTCATCAGCCGTGTTGCTAACGGTAAAGTGCGGCGAACGGCAGACGTATCCGGGGACTTCTACGTGGAGGTTAAAGTCTATAACAAGGCTGAAGTTGCCTCCACCCCAAAAGAGGAGCGGTGGAAGAAAGCCTCGGTGGCACTAAAAGTGCAGCTTAACCGGAACACGCCGCAGTGGGACGGGTTACAAGTTTTTATGAGACGGACTCATGAGTTTTTTGATAACTCTGAGCCTGTCTTTTATAGCAATAATATTAGTTTAAAATAAATATTTAAGTTGTTGGGGCACCAGATGTTTTTGTATTTCTGCGAGCGTAAATCATAATCGTAAAAATAATACATTGCAACATCTAATAGTAAGTTTAAAACTATTACATTTTAAAATGCCGTTCTGTACTGTTTGTAACACATCTGTTGAGCGCAGTCACTGGACAGGTCACCTGCGTAGTACTAATCATAAAAACAAAACTATTTCGCATTTTTGCGAAGGTGTTGAAATAATACATTCTGCATTTCGTAATCGTATAGCTTCTTATAGAATTGTCGCTCCGTCTGAGAATAGTTCTCTACAACCATTTCTTATTAATATTTGGGACAAAATTAAAACGTTAATTAATATTTCTCTTAAAGAACATACTTGTCTAAAAGTTAATTTCGAATTTTTTGCTTTATTTTTAATGTTTAAAAATGATTCTCAGGAGATGAAATCATTTGCCACAAAAAACTTTACTCTGCATCAGAATTATGAAATTGATTCATTATTAACTCAAGTAAAAAACATTTTATCAAAAAAGATAGAAGAATTTCAGGACCGAGACAGTGGATGGACGTTCTTGAGCAGTTCTCATTTGGAAGTCAATGTTAACAAATATCAACCGTTGCATGGTTCAGGCTTTATCGAATTGCCTTCTGCAATAAAATCGAAAAGAGCATGTGTTAATATCCACAATAATGACGAGTATTGTTTTTTGTGGTCTGTTGTTGCTGCTTTATATCCAGCTAAAAGTCATCCTGAAAGAGTATCTTCTTACCCTGATTTTCGTAACGTGTTAAATGTAAAGGATATGTCATTTCCAGTGAATTTCTCAGATATTGCGCGGTTCGAAGTGAATAACCCCGAAATTTGCATTTACATTTATGGTTTAAAAAATAATACCGTCGTAGGACCGTTTTACAAACCAAAAGCCTTGAACGGAAAGGTGATTCATTTACTTTATTTAGAAAGAGATAATTTGTCACATTACTGTCTCATTAAAGACTTGCCGCGACTTGTTAAAAATCAAATAACAAAACACCACAGTAAACTGTACTTTTGTGATGCTTGTTTAATGTTTTTTAATTCATGCGATGATCTTAGTTCACATAGTTGTGGAGGTGTTGTCACTGAACTACCTCCAAAGGGTTCTTTCATACAGTTTAAAAATTATAATAGAAAGCAAATTGTTCCATTTGTTATATACGCAGATTTTGAAACAATGCTAGAACGGTATGAATCTTGTGACCCTGACCCCACTAAGGCGAGTACTGTAACGCGACAGCGACATGTGCCTATAGCTTTCGCTTATCATATTACGTGTACGCTAGACGAAAGCCACAATCGTTACGTTTCTTATCGCGGTTCGGATTGTGTATCAAATTTTGTGAAGTCTATCTATAAAGATGCACAAAAAATTTACGATATTGTAAAAAATAATGTTCCTATGATTTATTCAAATGAAAATGCTCGCGACTTTGAAAACGCGTTGACATGTCATATTTGTGAACACTTCTTGTTCGGCGATAGGGTTCGCGATCATTGTCACTTGACTGGTAAATATCGCGGCGCAGCTCATAGTTATTGTAACATACAATACAAACTACCATCATTTTTGCCAGTATTTTTTCATAATTTGTCTGGATACGATTGCCATCTTTTCATAAAAGAATTAGGCGAAGCTCCTGGATCTATAAAAGTGATACCTAAAACAAAAGAAAACTATATTTCTTTCACTAAGTTTATTCCGATTGCTACCGGGGAAAGCATCCAAGTTCGGTTTGTAGATTCTTTCAAGTTTTTAGGAACTAGCTTAGAAAAGTTGGTTAGTACAATGAAAAAACAAGACTTTAAACAATTAAAATCTTATTTCCCTAATAAAAAACAATTTATCCTACTCACTCGTAAAGGAGTGTATCCATATGACTATATGTCTCAATGGGAACGTTATGAAGAAACGTGTTTACCCTCAAAAAAATATTTTTTTAACTATTTAACAAATGACGCAATTACGGACGAAGACTATGAACACGCTCGGTCTGTTTGGTCAGTATTTAATATTCAAAACATGGGTATGTACACAGATTTGTATCTCAAAACAGATGTTTTGTTGTTAACAGATGTATTTGAAAATTTTCGAAAAACTTGTAAACTACATTACAATCTCGATCCCGCGTTTTATCTTACAGCACCAAGTCTATCTTTTGATGCAATGCTTTTAAAAACAGGAGTTCAATTAGAATTGATTAGTGATGTTGAAATTTTTAGAATGATACAAAAAGGTATTCGAGGAGGTGTTTGTATGTGTTCCAAAAGACATGTCAAAGCCAATCATAAATATTTAGATACTTATGATCCAGCCCGTCCTAATTCATTTATCATTTATTTAGATTGTAACAATTTATACGGTTATAGCATGTGTCAATCCTTACCCTATTCGGATTTTAGATTTATGAATAGACAAGAAATAGTTTTTTTACAATTGAACTTAGCAGAAATTAGTGATACTGCAGAAAACGGTTACATCCTTGAAGTTGATTTAATATATCCGGAGAATTTGCACATGGAACACAATGACTTTCCCTTTTGTCCAGAAAAATGCTTACCACCGGGTGGTAAGAATAAAAAGCTAATACCAAATTTGTATGATAAATATTACTATGTTATTCATTACGTACATTTAAAAAAATGTTTACAGCACGGTTTAGTATTGAGAAGAATCCATCGCGCTATTATATTTAAACAAAGTAGTTTTTTAAAGCAATATATTGATATTAACACCCAGTTACGTCAAAAAGCAGAGTCAACGTTTGAACAAGACTTTTTCAAATTATTGAATAATAGTATTTTTGGAAAGACCCTAGAAAATAATGAACACCGAATAGACGTTAAGTTAGTAAACAAGTGGTGTGACTCGAACAATAAAACAAAAAAGACTACTTGTGCTGAAAAATTGATAGCCAGCCCATATTTTCATAGCGTCTCTGTATTTTCTGATGATCTAGTAGCAATCCAAATGAAACCTGTGCGTATTATACTTGATAAACCAATTTACATAGGGTTTGCAGTATTAGAATTATCTAAGGCTCACATGTACAACTTTCACTACTCCATCATTAAACCTTTTTATGGTAACCGAATAGAATTATGCTATACTGACACAGATAGTCTAGTATATGATGTACAGAGTAATGATGTTTATAAAGACTTTAAGCTCCATTTTCTAAAATATTTTGATACCAGCAATTATGACTGTAACAATGACTATAACTTACCAATTATTAATAAGAAGGTTCCAGGACTGTTTAAGGATGACATGGGTGGTGACATTATCAAAGAATTCGTAGGACTGCGCTCAAAGCTTTATTGTATTAAAACGTTAAACAAAACAATTAAAAAGGCAAAAGGTACAAAAAAATGTATTACCAAAAATGTTAATATGTTAGATTATAAAAATGTTTTATATGATTGCAATGTTATTCGTAAAAAAAATGTATTGTTTAAATCAATAAAACACGAAATATTTACTCAGGACTTAAATAAAGTAGCACTTTCAAGCAATGATGATAAACGATTGCTATCGTTTGATAAAGTTTCTACTTTAGCCTGGGGTAACGCAAGTATATTTAAGTAATACATATTTTAACATGTTTTTTATTGATTGTGAATGGTAAAACTTATGACGTCCTAAATGGAAAGTTAGATAATTTTTCATCCTACCTACTGTCTTACTTACTATTATAAAAAGTCTGTAAGGGTGGGTGGATGGATGTTTGTTACTCTTTTAAAATGTGAAATAAGTAGTATTGCTGTGTAATTTAATTCAAATAGTATCGATAGAAGTTTCTTTTGAACCTGGTTTTATTATGTATACAATTCTAAATTGTGTGTATTCTTGGTGTCCCTTTTACTAGTTAGAGCTAAACAGTGTAGGTATATAAATATCTATTATGTGCCTACAAAGTATAAAGTTGAATAAATTAAATTGTGTATATTCATTACATACATCTGTTTCATTTCTGTTCCTGATGACAAAGCACACAGCGCTCGCCGCGTGTCGATACAGGTTCCAACTTGATAAAATATATACCTAATGTCCAGTTTTGATGACAAAGCACTCATGAGTCGAGGTTCACACGCGCGGTGTAGAATTTAACACCGATCAGGTGCTCATCAGATTGAACTTGTTGAAACATGAAATTGATTCACATCGCAAGGTTTTATGGAGTTTGCATTTCATAATAATATGATTAGTACATACATCACAAGGCAGTCAGCCGGACTGGTCACATCACGTCACTTAAAAACGAAACAAATTGTAAGTATTGCACAAGCGTATAAGTACTTATAAAATTATGTCTTATTTATGTGTTTGATATAATTATTAATAATTATAATTTTCTTTGTTTCAGATCATCAATAATGTGCGATTCTCCAGATATTATTGACTTCTCACAATACGGTCAAGGTTTTCCGACTCCGAGTTTAAGCTGGCATATCCCAGATATCCAAGATCAACAAATACCTGTCAACAAGGAACCTAGAGCAAGACAAGACTGCGGACCTGCTAGCAAGAAGCCTAGAACAAGACGGGAGTGTCTAAAACAGAAGTCATCTCTGCCTAATTATTGTGAATCATATGTCATAAACAATGAGAAGAAAAAAGGATTACGACTGATCCAGGTACAAGTGTTGGATATCAGTGAACAAGAACCTGCAAGTGACAATCAGAATGTGATGTTAAGTGCGCAGTATGTAGTGACTGAACCGGTGGACTATGTTATGGAGGAGACGCAATCGTTAATTAACAAAATTTCAAAAAAACTTTGTGGGGACAGTTATTATTAAGTGATGTAATTATTTTGTAAGTACCTACTTTATAAGTTAATATGTGAGTAATATTATAGTTATTAGGGTATAATAATAGGTTTTTATGTTGTGTAAGTTCTGGATGTATAAATTATTAGAATATCATATATGTAAGTTTTATTGTAATAATCTTTTAAATATACAAAAGAAGTTACAAAAATATCAAAAACAAAAAATAATAAAGAGAGAAAAAAATTAAATAAAATATCTAGATAGTTTTAATGTAAATAGATAATATTAATCTCTTAGTTTAATTTTGTTGGGTAGTGCTCATACATCACAAGTTTTTATGTTATAAGTATGTATGTACGCGTAGAAAACATGTGGGGACAGTTATTATGATTATTGGGTTGGTAGATATAATTAGTTTGTAATAATTTTAAATAATTTAAAAAATAAATAAAAGTATATTCAGTTATAATTTAAATTATGTTTTATTTTGTATTACTTATTTATACTCGAACTCTAAATTAGCTCTAGTGTAATGATATTATTATAGGTTAATTGCTTTAAGGATTTTTTCTTACAATAATTCGTTTAATAAATATCATTTTGCTACAGCTCATTTAAAGTTTAGTATGTATGTTACCCTGATTATATTAAATAAAACACTCATAAGTAGATAATTACATTTTTATTAACTGAACATTACAAAATAATTTTAAATAGATTAATGAACATTAATTTTAAATAGATTAAATATAGACATATTATTATCCACATACCATTTTCTAATACATATAGCATTATTCAAAGCACAATTTATTTTATGGTTCACACAATTAAAATCAGTTTTATTTTTACAGAACTTCTTTTTTAATGTCGCAAAATTAGGGCACCCTTTTTCACCTATGTCAATCACTTCACAGTTTGCACATAACTCTTTAATCCACTTAATCTTCTCCAAACCCTTTGTAATAATTTTTTTATTTTCTAAATACGGTACGATGACGTGTTGAAACTCTCTGTAGTCTATAAAGCCCTCACTCCAGAAAATTCCTCTATTTCTTTCTAACCATCGCACCTGCTTCTTTTCTTCTTGAGTTAAATAATAAAACGAATGCGGTGGTTTAACCAAGAACGTCTGTGTGTGGTCATTACTTACGATAGCCACTTCTTTGACAATAAAATTATTGTCTAAATATTTGAATCCTTGGAGTTCGACAATGATAATATCCGCGTTCATGATAACTTCTTCACTGTGTTGCTTAATGGTTTGTATTCAACAATGCAATCGTTGAGAATGAGACAGTATGCCGAAGTTTGATCTGGTATTTCTGAATCACTCTCAATTTCTACCCTTACATCCACAACGGGTCCAGTCTTCAGATTATCGGTCTGTCTAGAGCAATCAACAACAAACAACGGAGCTAATTCTTTAAATTGTTTCTCGCTTAATAAAGACTCCGGACAACGTCCATAATATGACTGTTGAAATCTGATGTATTGCTCATATAATAAAGCAATTCTGTTATTGGCGAAGTTGACATTGATGTTTTCATACGGGAAATATGTCGAATTAAGGTATACTTTAATGTCACGAACATAGCAGTGATCAAACTGCGACATGTCAGAACTTGCATTATTTTTTCTACTTGTTTGTAGACCAATTATTACATATCTCGGTTTTTCTATTTGAGATGAAGTTTTGATAGACCAGGTGTGCTTTGTAGTTCTTGGTAAAGTGGGGTATTCATATAGATCCCAGTTTCTAAAAACCATCTGAAGCGGTCGATCTTTTTCCAATAGTTTTAATAAACTTATTTTTTCTTTGTCCGATACTTTAACATGGGGTACGCGCCATATGATTTTATTGATTTGAATGTCTTCCACTATTTCGCCGGTATTTAATTTTACAGCGTTCAAATTAGTGTTGCTTCGTAATAATATTAGTTCATGTCTACTATTTATTACAACTTTTTTAAAATCTTCTGCAAAACCGAGGATATTCCGAAGTGGTATAGACGCAGAAAAACTTCCTCCATTAATATTTTTTATGCCATCGATACTCCAACCCCAAGCTCTAGCTATTTTTGATTCATTCTCATTCATTGATATTAATGATTTCATGGTTGTAGTTATACCTGCATTTTTTATTTTATCAATCTCCACTCCGTTTAATTCGTACCTAATATCTTGGAACAAGAAGAGTAGTCCATTGTTCGTAAAATTGACACTAGTAGCTTTCTCTTTTGAATCTTTTTTGTTAACGATAACGGTTCCTTCCAAATACAGAGTGCTGGCTGATGGTAATATGTACAGATCCTGTTGGTTGATAGGTATGCGTATTTCATCGTTCCTGTTGAAACTCGTTACATAAGGTTTGTACGAATGAAATTCGATTCCTTCTATACTGTTGTCGTAAGTCGGAGTGGATAAAACGTCTAAGATATTCATTTTAACAATCCAATCGCTCTGAGAAATATCTTATTGTCTTTAGTTAATTTTATTTTGCTCTTAGAACGACGTCTTATTTGGTAGGCAGCTTGAGTAGAACTGGAATTTTTAATTTGATGAGACACATATTTATTGTAGTCAATCATTTTTTCTTCTAAGATGTAAATACAGCTGCACTTCTTCACCACGCAAATTAATTAAACGATTGTTTATATCTAGTAGTCGGATATGTATGCAGCTTATGCTGTTTCGATTGATTGGAAAATATATTGCGTTCTTCGGGATTTCTACGATTCTGTATCCAGGTGGTACGTTGAGTGCGAATTCGTGAATTATGTGACTTGGTTCACCGTTTATGTAAGAGCCGCTCACAATGTCACATTCGATCCTTACCACTGTCGTCGGTAAAATGTTGACTGGATGCTGTGACACATGCCATTTATTTGCTTTCAGAACCTGCTTATCAAATCCTAACAGTCTACTGAAAGAGTTTTCTTTCTTAAAATTAACGTCTTTTGAACAGTATATGGCAGTTTTTAAAGTATTGTTATTACATTGTAATTTGATTGAGGCATCTTTTATTTCGGATTTTAAATAATCATAAATATCTTGCAATTCGTAGGTGCCTTCCGGTATTTCAATAACATCGTTTGAGCCATAATAATACTTGTTATTACTTTTATCAATATTTGGTATAGAATTAAATGTTGAAAAATGCAATAAAGCACACTCATATTCTCCATTGAGTTGCAACGTATTAGGATAGTACGTAGATAAAATTGATGAGTTTCCAGTTATTGACAAAGTGAGTGACATCTTGCAAATGAATGAAATAAAATAAAAGCATTCATTTTATATATTTTTATTCCAAAAAGTTCGTAGATATTTTAAACATAAATGACCACAGTTTACAGTATTAAATTTTTGATATCTTGTGTAGTTATATGAAACTTTACAATTCTTAAAATATCGTACCAGTTCTAATGGAGGTTTTAAATTTCCATAGCTATCAAAATATTCACAATAGTCATATACTTTTACATAAGCTACCCAATGCGTTCCTTCATTTTTAGAATCGTCTAAGTTAACAATACCACATTCCATACGTTTCGGCTTCCTTGGTAATTGATCTTTCATATATACTCCTCGGAAATATGGGATGTCTCTTGCATAGTATTGGATGTCTACATTAGTTAGTGCGCGATTTGGTAGCTTCTTGTTCAGTTTTTTGTTGATTTTATAAACAATCCTTTACCGTTTTTATAAGGCTTTATGTATAAACCCTTGCCCACTGCTAAACCCTCCATAGTTCTATTGTGTCGTTCTGTCTCTCGCAAATTTTGTTGGGCTGATTTGTAATCATTTACCGTTTTTGCAATGCCAGCCGCACCACCAGCTAAAGCTCCTAAAGCTGATAAGCCAGCAAAAATTGGAATTAAAGGTAGAACTCCACCAGTCTTCGGTATGGGGATCACTCTCGGCACTTTGATTTGATGTAATTTGGGGCATAACTTTTTTGCAGCTAAGTAAGCGAAGTTTATTAAAGACTTACTATCCTTGGGTTTTAGCTTTTTTATTTTAGATTTTATTTTTGATACTAAACTCTTAAATGTTTTGGCACCAGAACCAGATTTCAATTTGGCTTTCATGACTTTGCTTACTAACCATGAGCTTAATTTTTCACCTTTTCCCGCATCTTTTGATTTGAGTCTATGTTTAGCCATGTTCAATAGCTGTAAGTCGGCTTTATGACGATTAGGTAAATCTGTATGATTTTCATATGCTATATCGTGGTGCATACAAGCTTCGTCTAGTTTATTCACACCTCGATCACCTCGCAACAAACGTTTATGAAGTTTAGTTCCTGGTCCGCAATAATTGTATCCAGGCAAATGAGCTTCGAACGGTAGGTTATTAATTATACTGTTAACTAGTCCACCACCTTGCATTACTTATATTATAATGATACAAATATAACAAAGTACTTCTTTTATATCTCAATTTATTAATGCAGATTTATCAATCCAACTGTTTTCATCATTACTGAGACCTAACCATTTAACGAATAGTTTCTTTCCTTTCTTTTTAAGTATTTTTTCTACTAAATAAACACCAGGATAGTTCGATTTTTGAAGTTCTTGTTCGTAAAAAGTTCCTAATATATCTTGCTTTCTTTGATCTTCTATGTGATATGTTACTGGTATAGTTTTATTAATCCTTTTTATTGTGAAGAGTTCAGTTGACCAGTTAGGAGTATAACCTTTCTCGAAATTGTGTTTGTATTTACTGATACGAACACAATCACCTTTTTTAAATTTAGGTTTCCACTGGAGGGATACATGATTACATATATTTTTTATATTTTCTTTTACGATTGCTTCATTAGATTTATTCACATCAATAGGTTTAACTTTAATTGTACGATGTTTTGTGTTGTTATACGTATTAAATAAATCTTCTAAGGGTGATCCTAACCACTTATAATTTCCAATGAGACTAAAATATTTATACAAATTATTTTTAACAGTTTTAATTAGTCGTTCTACAATTGAAGCTTTTTTAGTAGAGAACGATGAGTAATGGTTAATGTTGTACTTCTTCATTAGCGTTTGAAATGTGTTGTTATAAAACTCTGTGCCCATATCTGTTTGTAAATTAACAGGATTTTTATTGCTGCTTAGTAGTATTCGTTCAAACGCTCGAGTTACTTCAGATTTATTTTTAGACTTTAACGGTTCTGCCCAGGCATACTTTGAGAAGCAGTCAATCACCACTAAAATGAAATTGTAACCTTTATTATACTTTCTTAGGTTTTGCATGTCCATTAGATCTGCTTGCCATAAATCATCGATCCCTTTGAGCATAACAGAACGTCGAAGAAAGTTTCTTCGTGCCGCTTTGTGTATTTCATTTACAATTTGTTGTTTTGCCATTATTGAGATTTTTAAGTAATTTATCTATATCTGCTTTGGTGTAAAACTTCTCTTCCAAATGAATCAAAACCTCAGGCTCCTTTGCTTTTAAAGTAGACTGAACAGTCTTTTGTGCATCTAATATGATTTGAGCACGCAATGAAGCAATCAGTTTATTAAATTGTTTTATCGTATCAGCACTCATTCGATCTACATAATCCTTGTTCACAGCATCGTCTGCTTCTAATGGAGGTTTAATTCCTCTCAATCTAGATGACTTTAAATCAAAATCTCCATTTTCTGATTTTAACAACGCGTTATCATTGAAATTAATCAGTTCTGACAATCGCATTCTTTTATGAATTAAATGTCCAAATTTATCAATATTCATGTTTCAGGTGTACTATATGTAAAGGCTGATGATCAACTGAACAATAGTAAATTTTACACCTATTTATTTATAAGTTTACTTTCACGTAATTCTTCAATAATGGATATTATTTCATTATCTAATCCTGTGTTACCAGCATCTCGAGATGCTATTAATAACTTTAACCTTTCTACCAATTCATTAGGATTATCCCAATATACTAAATCTATGTTTTTTTTCCAGATTTTTGTTAATGGTAGTCCTTTTCCTTTTGAATGATTACCCTGAACAGTACTTTGCAGTTTAAAAAGAGGTTTAATAACTTGTAAATATTTTTGTCCCTTATTACTTTTTATTGGTTTACTTGGGTCATTATCACGACGATGTGCGTTTGTATCAAGTAACATTTTCTTATAATATAGCAAGTCATCTTCAGTAATCAGACTTAAATCAATATCTTTCTTAAGCAGTAGTTGTTTTAAACCAGGCGTATGTCTGTATTTATGACCAGCCACGATGATATAATGATCGTCGATTGTTATGTGAGCAGAACCTAACATCAATTTCCCGCGTTCTACTCTAACACCAAATGGAATGTCTGTTAATGCTTCTGAAGACACTGACCAGGATGATGTATCGCGACCTTCACTTTTTTCAACTGATTTATACGAAGATTCACTGCTGGTATCAGACTCGTCTACATCACTACCAGTTGCAACTTTTTGCAAAGTTTCGTCTATAAACAGATCTTTAGATTCTTCATCTTCATTACTATGCAGCAAAGGAGTTTGCATACTAGCTGTAGCAATTTGGTTGAGAGGCTCTGTTACAGGTTTAAAAACTGTTTCCAAGGCTTGCTTACGCTCATTCTCAATATCTCGCATTTTTCGCACCTTCTTCTTTACAGCTGCTGCTGCATCAACAATTTGCCTCTTTAAAGATTTTTCCATAATCGATGAATAGATTGTAACCGGTTAAGCTCTGTTTGGAGAGTAATAATGTCGCACAGGTAAAGCTCTTATATATGTGTTCGTGTTCTTAGTCAAAAACTACAAACGTATCAAATTTACTTCTATAACATCCTTTGTTTTTGGAACAATCTTTATTAATTACAACATAATTGAAAGGTACACTCCATATTTTTGAACACATTTCACGGAATTCAATCCAAGTCATATCAGTGTTGACATGTTCATCGTAAACATGTCTCATATTTCTTTCATCTTGCTTAAAAAGTACGATTAGGTTCGCGTTGTCTCTTACTAACTGCTTAGGAATTTTACTATATGTCTGATTTAGATAAAAACAATCGATGAACTTGTGTCTTCCCATTGCAAAATAATCCCGCATGCTACTTTGATTTTCACAAGCAACATCATCAAATACAATCACAGAATTCGGTTTTGCGTCCTGAACACTTAGTACTTGCTCATTTTCATGATATTTCTGAAATGACGTGTCTGGTACCCGTTGCAAAACTTTTTCTAAAAATACGTACTTGGGTTGTTGCAAGGTTTTTGAATAAACATAAACATTTTGAAACCTTAAACCATTCTCGTGTATAAGGAGACCAATTAATAAATTAGTTTTTCCACAATTTGATGGTCCGCAAATGATGCATCGTACCGTTTTAGGTAATAATTTTCCATGGCGAAAACCGGTCTCCTGAGAGTGAACACAAAGTTCGTTTACATGTAACGATTGTGGTTGTTTTACAAATTTCATGACGACTGTTAAAGCGGTTTTATTAATAATGAATAAATTAACGTATTACATTGACATTTATAACTCATTGTCGCTAACTCGAGCAAATGTACGACTCTCACCATAGCTGTCCTTCAATATAAGATAGCGATTGTTTGATTTTAACCAATCAAGCATCTGCTGGTAGAACAAATCTTCGGTTTGGGCTGTATACGAGTCCTGGTATTTTGATGAACCGTTATCTGTATTTTTCTGTCCAGTTTGCAAATCTTGAATAAATATAATCTCGCCGCTAGAATTCCTCATAATAAGTTTACAAATATCTTTAATATCAGATTTCTCTGAGCTATGCATTGTAGTTAACTTGGTTGAAATGTATTTAAATCTATGATATGAAATACAACCTTCTTACTACAATAGTAAGAATCGAATGTGGTGTTAAATTACGGCGAACAATTATTTATAAAAGTTGTTTTCTTTCACTGCGTCTACTCTAGGATATTATTGGACATTGTCATACTCCACCTTCCGTTTCATCGCGTGGAATAGACGTCGAACCTGCGTATTTCATTTATATTATTGGGCATTCTACTCTTCGAGAATCTGCAGTACATGATCGAGGTAAGCCATCGGTAAGTAGTAATAATGTGCTCAGCCCCTTTAACCGTAAATGTTCGTGTGGAATAGGCGCCAAACCAGTATTAACGCAAACGCAAATTCAGTCGAAGTGAGACGTAGGAACGGTATGTAATAAAACGGAATTGTTGAACGGCGCCCACTCCGTAGGATATTATTGGGCATCTCACCACACCGTGAGTGACTGAGACGAACGGAGAGAGTCGATGGAACGGAAGGTGGGGTGAGGTGCCCAATAATATACTACTGGTATACCATTATTTTCTTATATAGAAGCAACGTGAATAATGTAATCAGTATTTGGTAAAAACTTGATTTTTAAAAGAGTGTCCGTGGAGTTTCTTGCTCGTTCTTCTCTATAGAGACCTATAACGCTACGCTACGTTGGAACGAGCAACTAGCTTCATTTTTCTGACTAACTAACTGACTCTTTGACAATTCAAAAGTGCCTGTAAATGGTTTGATTGAAATAAATGCTTTGACTTTGATAAGTAAATATATTCTAGGTATTTTCAAGGCACAGGTTTATCCTAGGTAATCGTGTTACACCTTAGGCCGCATCATCACTTAAGATCAGTGCAAATTGTGGTCAAACGCAAGCTGTTTAGAATATTAAAAAAAAAAATCTGATAGCCAGTCTTACTAAGAGGTATTGTGTTACCCAGTAACTGGGTTGTGGCGGTCCGATAGGCAGTCGCTCCATGTAAAACACTGGTATTCAGCTGCATCTGGTTAGACTGGAAGCAGACCCCAATATAGTTTTAGAAAGAAGAAGTTTTAGAAAAGGCTAGGCAGATGAAGCTCGCCCTTATTTGGGGTCAAAAAGACAACGATAAAATGTTTACCATTTTTTCTAAGTTTTAATTTTGGATTTTTAATGCTTTGATTAATTTTGAATCTATTTAAACGTACCTAACTATATCACCATGCTTGCTAAGGCGGCTTGGCGATTTTTTATAAGGGCTTAGTATGATCATGATCACCAAAATTGTGTTTCCTAAAGTATTGTAGAAATAAAAGCGATATGGTTCTGGGGGTCACAGTTCTAACCTAACCTTGTCGGATCCGTCCCAGGGGGGACTTAAGAGTCAAAAAGATTTTGGTTATTTAGCACACTAAGATTTGGTGATCATTTACTTACCACATTTGGTATTTAATAAGTATTTTTTGGTGGTCATTATGTGCGCGTGCAGTAAAACAATAATAATATGTGGGGACATTTTCACACACGGCCATCTGATCCCAAACTAGGGAGACCCTGTACTATGGGTGTCAGACAGCTGATATACATACACAAATACTTTTTTTTTTGTAAATACATACATATATAGATAAACAACACCCAGACACAAGGCAAACACAAGTGCTCATCACACAAATGTTTACCCTAGGCGGGAATCGAACCTGCAACACGCTGCGCAGCAGTCGATCGCTCAGCCACTGCGCCAACCGTGTCGTTAATGCTTTCAGGATACTGTTAGGGCTTCCGCGGTTTTGTACTGCTTCGACTATGCTTGCTGAGGGGCAGACCGATGATTTTTGGAACGAAGTTCCTTATCGCGCGTTGTGAAAGGGGGCTAGACGGAAAAAATTCTTACGAAAAGTTGTCACGACACTTTTGTATATTTGATTTAAGAGCCATCTATTAACGTTATTGGCGCAACTGTGCTCTTCGAGATCGAATTACGAACGGCCAATAGATGGCGTAGAAATAATTTATTGGTCTTTCTATCTAAATAACTACGCATTGTACTAACATGTTAGAAAATGTTAATCTTTAAAATTACTTACTTACAATGTAAGCAGCCATAATAACTTTTCATTCCTCGCTTTTTTTTGCCCTGGCTTAAAGCCACTTAAATTCACTTTAACGCATCACATTAATTAGTGAAGGAATTGTAATAAAATTTTATTACAATTCCTTCACTAATTAATCGAAAGGAACTTCGTTCCATCCGGGTGTCCCTTGACACCTCTCAAGTTTTTTCGCAATCATAAGGAAGCGGAGCGCTTCACTATTAGGTATGTCGCCTACTAAGCAGCTCGAACGGCCTCCTGAGGGTGTTGTCCGAGCGGTAGGACCTGTCCCTGATACAGAGGTGGATGCAGCTTCATGTTAGCGCTTCTCCTCGTATTATTTGACATGACGTGTTTAAATTGTGTATTCATTGAATTTTGTTATTGACTGTTTCAATGTGCATTATTTTATTATTATTTTAATTTATATTGAATTTAATTGAATTGTAAAATGTTTAATGATTGAATTGTATTGCTTGACTTGATGTAATTTTGTGTATGTGTAATTTATTTGTTGTTAATGATCTTAATCTTTTATATGTTTTGATATAATGTATGGACTATGTCTGAAATAAATGAATTAATAAAAATAATAATAGTTATATTTATTCCCTTTTATAAGTCTACTAGCTGACCCGACAGACGTTGTCCTGTCCCGGGGGATGAAAAGGGGGGAAAAAGGGGGATGAAAAATATATGTTGGCCGATTCTCAGACCTACCCAATATGTACACAAAATTTCATCAGAATCGGTCAAGCCGTTTCGGAGGAGTACGGGAACGAAAACTGTGACACGAGAATTTTATATATCAGATGTTCCTCTAGATGTTTTCCTTCACCGATGTCAATGATGTCCAAGATAAACTTAGACAGTATATAATAATATATATAATATTGGTGCCCATTCTGTTATACTTACACGAGGTAAACTTATTTTAAGCTACTTATATGTGGTATGTGGTAACGGAGGATCTCTCCGATGACGCTGATATGGAGAGGGAGCGCAGGGCGTTGGCGGTCCGTTGCAATATGATAGCCCGCAGGTTTGCACGCTGCACAAATGATGTAAAAATCACTTTGTTTAAGGCCTACTGTCAATCTTTTTACACCTGTAGCCTGTGGGTGAAATATACGCAGCGGACCTACAACGCCTTGCGCGTACAATACAACAATGCCTTCAGGATAATGTTGGGTTTGCCTCGATACTGTAGTGCGTCTGATATGTTTGCGCGTATGCGAACAGATGATTTCTACGATCTTGCGCAAGAGAGTCGCCTCAGTTATGAGCAGAGTTAGAGGGGGTCCCAATATTATCTTGAAGACACTGAGTGATAAAGTCGACAGTCCTTTCCTTGGACATTGGCTACATATACATAAGTATGTACGGTGTCTGTTGTAAGGATGGTCGGGGTGAAGTTTTGTTCGCAGTTTTGCCCAATATTATTTTTGTATATTATATTTTAAATCTTACTAACATAGTTTTATAAGTGCCTGTATTGTAACTAACCAAAATATGGATGTACCTTGTCCGAAATAAATATGTTGAATTGAATTATATCTTTTTCTCTCCAATAAAGCAAGAAAGAGACAAATATTAATAAGAGCTGTCAATTTAAGTTGATTTAAAATGTACAAGTTTACTATACTTAGTTGTCATTTCAGTATGTCTATTCTGTTACAATCTCCCTCCGTGCACACCTAGGTGAAGTGAGCTGTGATCCATACCACTGCTAGGGATTGACAAAGCAGATGGACGGATGACAGCTCACTTCACCTAGATACTCCATTTACAATAAGATTAGACATATACACAAACCTTTTTTGCAGTCCGTTCAATCGATTTTGACTTATATTGCGTTGGTGGCATGACAAATGGCAGCTGCAGTAAACAGTTGTTATTGTAACCACTTTTTTGCCTCTAATGTCATCCGAATAGAAGTCAAAATCGGTTGAAGGGACTGTAAAAAAGGTTGGTTTTAAAGTCTAATCTTATTGTGAACAGGGTATAGATACTCCATTTACAATAAGATTATAGGTACATATACACAAACCTTTTTTGCAGTACGTTCAATCGATTTTGACTTATATTGCGTTGGTAGCATGACAAATGGCAGCTGTAGTAAACAGTTGTTATTGTAACCACTTTTTTGCCTCTAATGTCATCCGAATAGAAGTCAAAATCGGTTGAAGGGACTGTAAAAAAGGTTGGTTTTAAAGTCTAATCTTATTGTAAATGGAGTATAGGTGTTCACCGAGGGAGAAAGTAACAGAATAGGAAGGTATTGATTAAAAACACAGTGAAGTTCAAGGTAAAATTAATTCGACATCTCTTAACCACAGACAAATAAAAAAGATTTTTTAAGTTTTATTGGTTGGTTTTGCCGGCTATTGTTCATACAACCTCATGTAGGTATGAGACGGTGGACGCCTTAACTACTATATCTACTTAATTAAAAAATGAACACTACCTACCTTATGTGAACAATGTTGTATATTTTCCAAATAAATATTAGGTATTTATTATTCGCCTTAAAAATATTCATCGATCCCTTTTAAAACCACAAAACCGCAAATTCTTTGTTGATTACGTTGAAATACCTTTTTATTTACATGGTTATTGGTTATGGACCCATTTCTAAAAATCGATATTATTTTAATCATTTTCAAGAAATAATAAATGGCATGCTAATAAAATAAATGCTAATTCTTTGGCCCAATAAAAGGTCAGCCCTCTGGGCCTCAAGTCTGCTATTACAATACTTAGTGTCAGAATGGTCTATCATTGATTTCATAATTGTTGATTTTGACAAGTTTGGTAATCTATTAGTATAATGGCGTCATTATGACTTTCCAATGGTCAACCACTGACACGCCATTGAAAGAAATGAAATAGTATGGTAATCTCGTACAAAATGACAACTGAATGACTGTCTTAGGCGGTAATCTGCAAAAATTTTGATAGTTCCTATGATCACTGACCCACCATTAGAACGTCATTGTGCAGTCCATGATCGACTATTATGAATTTAGCAGATTACGAACTTATAGCAAAATTAAAATTGGATCGTGTTGGAATGATAAAATTATAAAATTAGCAGACTTGGCCCCCTGGTCACGTGAAGAGTCGACCAGCCTCTTAGTAATGTCTCTAAAAACAAGGTGAGCACTCGGACTCCACGATCCGAGAGTTTCAACTCCAAACGGCTCAAAAATTAATGTTAGTAATCCATATTCATACTTCCATACTTATATCTACTCTAATATTATAAAGCTGAAGAGTTTGTTTGTTTGTTTGGTTGAACGCACTAATCTCAGGATCTACTGGTTCGAATTGATTTTTTTTGTGTTGGATAGGCCATTTATCGAGGAAGGCTATAGGCCCATGCGAAGCCGGGTCCAGTCGCTAGTTTTAATAATATAAATGAAAAAGTAACTCTGTCTGTTAATTTTTCACGAAGAAACGGCTAAACCGATTTTGGTGAAAGATATAATAATAATATTATAATAATATGTGGGGACATTTTCACACACGGCCATCTGACCCCAAACTAGGGAGACCCTGTACTATGGGTGTCAGACAGCTGATATACATACACAAATACATTTTTTTTGTTTAAATACATACATACTTAAATAAACAATACCCAGACACAAGGCAAACACAAGTGCTCATCACACAAATGTTTACCCTGGGCGGGAATCGAACCCGCAACACGCTGCGCAGTAGTCGATCGCTCAGCCACTGCGCCAACCGTGTCGTATCGAACGAAATCGCGGGCAAAAGCTAGTAGTCAATATTTATAATTTCTGTGTTTTTCCTTACTAGGTTAGGAAACATGCAATAAAGAATTTGAATTTGAAACGCTGAACTCATACTTAAAAAGTCTGCAAAAGTATGACCAAATATTTTGCTTGTAGTTTGAACATTTTGATACCAGACTTTGAACCCATTAATCAATACGGGCTTTCGTCAATCAACTTATCTACAAAAACATACTACATACAAATATAATTGAAGTGTCTGTTCATAAAATTAAACTAAACTTTTAGTAAATGTTTACAGGGTACTTGGACCAAAAAAACAAAAGACGGGTTGCACTCCGGGAGTGCCGGCAGAAGTGAAAACTTGATTATTAACGTTGAGCATGTTTGATATTTTGGAATGGTTAGGGAATAATTTTGTACCAATTGCTTTATCAGTATAAAAGTACTATCATTTATGTGGTAGAATACAATATTCATTTATTGCGCTATCGTACACAAACATGACAATTTATATTACATTAAAAATTGAATTAAAAAAAGAAAAAAAAAAAAAAAGTACTAAATATTGTCTTTTTTACTACACAGACGGTCGAGCCATCAGCTGTCACCATCCATGGATGCGCGTGGCACGCTGTACAATACGGTCAACGTAACTTGGCGCGCCTGAAGTTAGCTGTTTGGCTGCGCAATGGAACTTTTAGGAACGAAATTGTCTACTGCGCAGCTAATCGGCTAACTTCAGACGCGCCAAGTTACGTTGACCGTACTGTAACATACACGAACATTCGCGCAAGCGCCCTGCGCTGCCTAAACGAAACAGTAGGCCCAGGCCTACATTTTCGCCGCGCCGTAGAGAGGGGATAGCTGTCTACTCTCCATCCGTCTTACGCTTTTTCGATCAGGTCACGTGTCCTGACGCGAGTTTAAGATTTTATACCCATTACAGAAAAAGTGCTCAACGCCGCTAAAGAAGTTTTCACTTCAAAACATTGTTAATTTTTTGGTCTTTCTGTCTATTTGTACCTCTCCGAAACGGTCATCATCATCAGCCGGAAGAAGTCCACTGTTGAACAAAGGCCTTCCCCAAGAGGGGGGAGTTGTCATAATCCCCACGCTTGGCAGGCGTCTTGGAGATCCCAGTGACTAGTGAGGTTGTCAACTAGAGGGAAGCCGCTGCTGCCCGACTTCCGGATTGAATTATTTATTTTTCCGAAACGGTACATGTATCAAAAATTAATTTTATAATATTTATTTGTCTGTATGTCTGTTTTCTAATCTCCTAAACGGCTGGTCTGATTTTCACAGGACTTTCACGGTCCCGGCTGTCATTTTTGTAGATCTTTGGCAGTCGTTATGGGTAGTCAGAAGCCTGAAAGTCTAACCAAGAGGTATTGTGTTACCCAGTAACTGTGTTGTGGAGGTCCGATAGGCAGTCGCTCCATGTAAAACACTGGTATTCAGCTGCATTCGTTTAGAGTAGAAGCCGACACCAATATAGTTGGAAAAAGGCTAGGCAGGTGATAAACCTACGTTTAAACAAGTGAATATGTTAGCAATTAGTTTAGAAATTAATGCTCAAAATGTACCTATGGGTAATAATGAATCAGTGTAACTAGCAAAGAATTAACATATAAGCTATTAAAAGTACACTCTGTAAAAAAGCTTATTATAACTTAGAGGACTATATTCAAGATAAGAATGCTTGGAAACATGCTGGTCTAGCTCCATAGGACGATCGACAGTCTAGACAAATCGAACCGATTGCTAATTTAAAATACTTAATTTCATACTTAGTATAAATATGTACATATATATATTTAACTCTTTTTTATACACTGCTCAGGCTCACATACTGATTCATTGTTTGTTAAAATATAAGGAGTGGTCGTCTACTGTTTCAACATTTGTAATAATATGTGAACACTGTGTATCTATGTACATATAACTTAGTCTGTCATTCCTTAATCTGTGATACTTGGTACACACTTTCAAATACCTAGTGTTTTTATGCAAGGTACATCGTATTCACGTATAATTATATAATTCCTGTAAATGCAAATATTGTTAACATCGTTTTTAAAAGAGTGTATGGAGTTTCTTGCCCATTCTTCTCCATTCAAAACTACCTTTTGGAATGGGCACCTAGAATCAATTTTTTTTCTCATTTGACGTTCAAAAGTGCCTTATAATGAAATAAATGATTTGACTTAGACTTTGCTTCATTTTAAAACAAGAGCTAGGATTCCGTGTAAAACAGTTAAACCTGCAGATAATCAACATTCGACAAGTCACGGGCTTAAGCTAGTTTTCCGATGAAACCATTTTGTTAAATCATTAGCGATTATTAAAGGGTCAATGGTCGATTAATAGGTTTATTTACGGAAATAAACTAATAGACAGCTACGTCAGACTATTAATAATCCAGGTGTTATTTTAGAAAAATAATAATCAATTGCTTTCGTCATTGATGTAATCCTCATAGGTAGGCACATGGCCGGATTTAAAATTGTGGAGGTACCGAATTTTTTTTTGGTCAGATGGACAATACTTTTCTCTCTTTGATGCAAACAAAATCCCTTTCATAATCTGCCTAGGTTTTTCCCAAGTATGTTTGCTTCCAGTCTAACCAGATGCAGCTGAATACCATTGTTTTATGGAGCGACTGCCTAACTGTTAAAGTCAAAGTCAAAGCATTTATTTCAATTAAACCATTTACAGGCACTTTTGAATTGTCAAGGAGTCGGTCAGTTAGTCAGAGAGTTGAAGCTAGTTGCTCGTTCCAAAACGTAGGTAGGTCTCTATGGAGAAGAACGAGCAAGAAACTCCACGGACACTCTTTTAAATCAAGTTTTTTACAAAGTCTGGTTACATGATTCTTGTTGCTTCTATATGTGAAAACTATGAAGGTAATCTAACAATACAAAACAAAAAAAGAAGCAAGATAAAGTCCATGGCAGATAAGAGCTGACCAATCTCTACTGACAGCGCCCGTTCACGAACATGGCGCGTGAATCAGCACCATTCAGCTCAACCATTTTGAAAGGTCTGATCTCCACAATCCAGTTACTGTTGGACTGCTTATATCTGTGGGTAAAACGTACCCCTTGGCAAGACTGGTTGTTGGACTTTTTGGCTTCTGACTACCCCTATTGACTGTTTGACAGCCGGGACCAACGGCTTTGTACTTTCTGAGGTACAGCGGGAACTCGGTATGAAATGGATGGTCTCCCATATGGTTTTGTTTGATCTTGCCTCAAAGATCTCTCTTTGTGAAATCATCGGTGTAAAACAGTCTTATTAAAAAAAAGTGTTTTGGGCATGACAGCGCGTTTTCAATAAAGTACCAGACATCATAAAATATTAAAATGTAACTCGGTTTAAAAGGTTAAAATTACTTATTGCTTATTGAAAAATGTTTTTTTTTTTTCAATTGATGAATATTTGAATGGTGAATTACTGTAGAATTTTTACCTATTATTATTAAACCTACTTTATTTTTTTAATTTCTTAATTTTATTAAATATGTAGGTACTATTGACATAAATGACTGAATGAATATTATTATTCATAAACAGCCCAAAGACGTCTACTGCTGGACATAGGCCTCTCTAGGGGGGGGGGGGGGGGACAAAGAACGCTGCTGCCCATTCTCTGGTAAGTCCCTTAGTCGCCTCTTACGACACCCACGGGAAGATATGGGATGGTGCTATTCTTTACGTCCGACACCACACGGACACGGATATTATTATTACTTTTTACTATTTGTCAATTTTCTATTCATTTTTATAACAATTGAAAAAAAAAATATCAGTATTACTTATTTCTCATTTTTTAAAGACAGTAAGTTTTTTTTTTTACTCAGGGCCCTTTTCTCGCATGCTATATTTGTACGCCTTCTAACTACTAACCTATATACCCATGTCTTAACAATTATTTTATTTTGACGTGACAACGTCTTATAATTCGATAGAGCCGGCTGCACGCACGAAAAAACATGACGTATGCGGCGGTACCATAACGCCGTTTTGAGGCGTTCCATGTAAGGCTTGAAGTGCAAGCGAGAGCGCGGAATGAGCGATAAAGAAGCACAATCGGCATGATTCTTTCGCGTTGTCACGTTCAACTATCGTCAGTAAACCGACTTTACAGACAACCAATTTTTTATTTGAAAAAAAACGCACTAACTTTTTTTGATTATCGGATAATCACACTAGTCTAGGTCCCAATTAGTTAACAAGTGGAGCAACTGGAGGAGTGAGTTATAGGTATTTAACTCACTCCTCTAACTTCGGATTTATTCTCTACCCACAAGTACCTACCTACTACAGGTCCTGTAGGCCTACAGGTAAGTAGTGGTTCCGTGTCTGGCTGTTTGTGTGTGTGTTTATATGTTTGTAAACACACCCAAAACAAAGAAGAAATGCCAAACACGAGGCATCGTGCGTTGAAAAAAAATATACAGCCAAAACCCGGTCCATAAACGAAAAAAAAACAAAATTTTTATTTATTTCGCCAAACATCGAACCGGTCAGCTTAATTGGATTTGTAATGACGTCAATGCAAGCTAAACGCATGACACATAACATTTTTACGAACTCCAAAAAAAGATAGAAGTTTGTTTTGACATGAATAAGTCTTTAAGTTTTCTTCCACAGTGGGCAATTAAAAAAAACTGATGATTTCTTTTTTACAAATCTCTTATTTTGTTAATGGGACTCCTTACTTACACTGCAGCCAAGCCAGAATCTAACAGTGTGACCAACAGAAAAGAGCCAAAGCAATGCTCCAACATTGTCCTGGCTATGATTACCAACCGTATTGATTGTCCCTACATTGGGCACTGGCTGCCACAACAGTGCCCAATGTAGGGACAAAACATGTCTAGAGGGTGTAATTTTGTTTTTATTATTATTTTGTCATTTTGTTACCTAATTATTGCAGTTGATATTTGATAGTGTTTGCTGACGTTGACTGTATTTGACGTTTAATAGTTTTTTTTTGGTTTCTAATTTATTGACATTTACTTTTGGCGTGATAATTAATTAATTTGAATATAGGTATAATCAATTGTAATACTTGATAGATAGAGATGACGAATTTATAATTTATGTTCTTTGTTGTATTGAATATGAGTGTTTACCTGAAATAAATTAATCAGAAAAGAACAGCGGAGGAGTAAGAAGAAAGATATTTTCCACTTCCCTCCAAATCAAGCAGGAGACAGAACAGAACTAGGCCAATAGGCACAAAGGGACGTTTACAACTGGGAGAAGCCTAGTTGTGAAGGATTTTATTAAGGATTTGTGTAAATTGGTTGAAATGTAACGGATATTATCCGCTTCAAGCTGCTTGCTATTATCCGAATAATTGCAGGCCCTAGGTTCTATAGTATGTACCTACTGTAAAAGTTCAAACCGTGCTAAGTTCTTATGGCACCGATCGATGTACGAATTTACTAAGTACAGACAGCGACATCGTCTGCTAATCCCCCGCGCGTTGAAATTTCTTCGCATAGGGGGTAAGCAGTTGATGACGCTGTCTGTACGATAGTGGTAGTTACGAAAATCTATTTATCACTTTATATTATTGAAAGAGCACGTCGGTTGGCGTCTGTACATGGCTCAATACCATGTACAGACGCTAGCACATCAGGTTCCCTGAAACTGTAAATTTTTCCCAATCAACCTTGAACCTTAGTTCGAAGTTGATTGGGAAAAATTGACAGTTACGAGACTTTTTTTTTTTAAGTCTAAAATCTATTAAAGAAATGACAATGCCAGATGCTGCCCCACCCATGTACAGAAAAGTAAATTAATGAAAATAATTGCAATGAATATAGAACCTTTCTATAGTAAATTGTTTTTCTTTAGAACTTGCGGATTACGAAATACCTACCAACAAAATACAAACTTATTTTACCTAAAATACAATTTAACCTATAATCAATGTCATTATTGTTTTTAGATTTAAACGGAAACCGCAAGTTCTACAGTCACTAAGACTAATGTTTAGTTATCAGCAACAAATAAACAGTAAGATGCTACATATTGCACATGACTTTTATTGAGTGGGGCAAAGTTCTATACAGTTTTTGGCATTGTCCTTTTTAAATTCAATTCAAAGTTTTCAGTATTTTTAATCTGATATAAAACACCGTGAAATAGTAGCAGCCATGATATTACGCCGTACGGCTGTGTAAACAAAAAATTGTCAACTGTCAGTCAACCGATTGGCGTAATATAGGCTTTGTACTTTTATTATTTTCGTAACCAACGTAATTTTTTCATGATTACACCTATTACATAATATGCTTTCAATTATTTTTAAATGATATACAATTATCATATTTAATAAGAGCTCATTTGATACAAAACGAACTGACGTCATTTTCGCTGAGCATTATGGCGTCCAGTAAGAGGCGTTTTCGTCAAACTAAGCGCGAATTTGAAATTTTAAAATTTAGATGCATTTTTATGGCACTTATCGATTGAATAAAAATTTTGTGTTTTTTTTTGGTGGCATATTAGCACTACAGAATTTCATTGAGACACTTTTCAAAAATGGGTGTAATACCCTATTACAACACTTTGACCGCACCAAAAAATTTACAACACGTGTTGCTAGTCGAGACTGAAGGCTGCTTGAAACTGCCTGTAAACATGATATTTATGCCTGTAAACGTAATATCAAAGTGTGCGTGCGAAAAATGGCGGTTTGTTCTGAGTGGTCTACGTACGTTTGTGTAAATACGAAAAGCTTCTCAATCGAACCCAGAGTGTTTAGACGAAACATTTAGTCAATGCTTTCGACTGTCATGCCATAATTATGCATGCAACCTTTACAGTACCTTCCTACCTATTAATAGCCTGTGTAAAGATAAATATAAATTAATCTAGTTCAAACGGAAGTTTACTATATAATTCTTACAAATATTTAAATATTAAATTAGAATCAAAAGGTCAATTCACTATAATCATATCACAGAGAGGATATCCGACATAGATTAAGTATAATAATGTCGTTGACATTTTTTAAATATTCTATTATTTCACGGAGAAGCTCATGGCAATGTAAATACAGATCGAACGGTCAAATACAAATTCAAAAGCGAATACCTACAGTTTCGTGGTTGTATTCGCTTTTGAATTTGTATTTTAATTTGTTTTTCTAACGATGCGGCGTTTCTTGCTATAGGTACCTACTGACTCGTGTCAGTAAAGCAAAAAGCGCGTTGTACTTAACTATTCGCTTTTGAATTTGTATTTGCTTTTTGACTTCACTCTCAGTGTTCCGCGCGGTCTATCTGGATTTTGTTTCATAATCTGAAATGTTACCCAGTAACTGGGTTGTGGAGGTCAGATACGCAATCGCTCCATGTAAAACACTGGTATTCAGCTGCATTCGGTTAGACTGGAAGACACGGTTGGGAAAAAGCTAGGTATAACTAGGTAGATACAGAAATACTAACTAATCTGTAATAATGAAATATAAGGAGTGGTCGTCTACTGTTTCAATATACAACATGTAACGTAATTAACGCACACCCTCAGACACCCCAATTAGTATATAATGATATTATCATGGTCCTTAGCTGGTTCAAGGGGATGGCGATGTAGACCGAGACGTAACGCACCGGATCAACGCAGGATGGATGAAATGGCGACAGGTCACTGGAACAACTTGTGACCCACGGATGCCCCTCAAGTTAAAGGGGAAAATCTACAAGTCCGTGATAAGACCTGTCGTACTGTATGGATCGGAATGTTGGACCGTGAAGAAGATGGATGAAAAAAGATTGCACGTAGCGGAGATGAGAATGTTGAGATGGATGTGTGGAGTTACCAGAATGGATAAGGTGAGAAATGAATATATTAGAGGAAGTTTGAAAGTGGCGCCAGTGACAGAAAAGTTGAAAGGGAATCGTTTGTCTTGGTATGGGCATGTGAAGAGAAGAGACGAAACTCATGTGACCAAAAGAGCTATGAATATTAGTTTGGATGGATGGAGAGGGAGAGGAAGGCCAAAGAAAAGATGGGTGGATTGTGTGAAGAATGATATGAATGATAAGGGAGTCAGTGAAAGCATGACGTTGGACAGGACGGAATGGAAGAAGAAAACATGTTTCGCCGACCACAAGTAACATGGGATAAGGGCAGGAAAAAGAAGAGTTATAATCATAATACATACACTGAATTTTTTGTTTAAAATGTATAGGCATTGTTTAGTTATTAAATTAGTTATACTAATTCTGGAAGAAGGTTGTGGTCACAGTACAAAGCTACGCACACACAGTCACACATGTAGGTACAAGTCAAAAAGTCTTATTGCCCTGATTTACGGTTTGATTTTCATTTCAGTTTGTTTCTACTGTACAGCGGTAGTGTGACTGTTATTTACGTAGTTTTAACTATTTTTGGGGTATATATTACCAATATTAAAAATTATAGATATCGTTTCAGTAAATAATAATAATAATAATAATATGTGGGGACATTTTCACACACGGCCATCTGACCCCAAACTAGGGAGACCCTGTACTATGGGTGTCAGACAGCTGATATACATACACAAATACATTTTTTTTCTGTAAATACATACATGTATAGATAAATAACACCCAGACACAAGGCAAACATAAGTGCTCATCACACAAATGTTTACCCTGGGCGGGAATCGAACCCGCAACACGCTGCACAGCAGTCGATCGCTCAGCCACTGCGCCAACCGTGTCGTCATGATTCTGAACAAACAAAAAGACAAATGATTCTGAACAAACTACTTTCAGGATGTGCGTTAATTATGTTACATGTTGTATATTTGTAAATAATTATGTGAACACAATGTATCTATGTACCATCGTGGTCACACCCGCCTGACCACCACTAAGTTAATTTTTGCTTGCACTCAAAAGATGGAAGCGCTCTCTACCCCGCCCGTTGACTTTGCAGGCGCAAATGGATAAAAAAAATAACTGAGCAGGCGGAAAAGGTCCGCGATAGTACAGAGGCCAGCCAGAGGCGTAACAAGGGTGGGGCAAGTAGGGCACGTGCCCCGGGCGCCTTTCGAAGGGGGGCGCAAAAATAGCCAATTATTAAATTTAAAAATCTAAATACAGTGCAATAAACCCTTAAGTATGTTATTTTCACTTTATTACTTCATAACAAACAATCACGTTTAAGATTCCCGCGCTTCGCGGCGAATAAGCGCAGAGTGAGCTGGGAACGCACCACTCCCTATGACTCTATGAGTGGTGTTCCTTCGGACACACTACATCAAAAATAAATTAAAAATTTAAAAAACCCCCAACGTAAAATATAATAGCGATTATTTTAAAAGTTAAAAATAATACCTTTTGTTGAGCCATCAAATGTTTGTTCGTTGAAATGGCGCTATAATGTCGCGGCGGGGTACCGCTAAGTTAGCAATAACTAAATAGTTAAAATAGCAAACTCATGGTAACTACATTTGCAACAAAAATTTTATCGTACCGAAGCAAGTTGGTCGGAAATGCTGGTAAATTAAGAGAAAGTCAATGAAATGAAGGATCTGACTTACTTAAGCGGTACCCCGCCGCGACATTTTAGCGCATTTTTTGTAATCAATACCATTGCAAATCGGCAAACTATCAATAGTCGGCTATCGATCAGCGACACTACAGCCAACCAGCGTCCGAACGCAGAGAGTCACCAAAACGCGATGCAGCATCGGAGCAGTCGCTAAAACGCGCAATTCCGATACCGCTTCCGAACGCAGAGAGTCGTCTAAACGCGATGCAGCATTGATACAGTCGCATAATCGTCGATCGCCGATGCTAGGCTAGAAGTAGCGTATGTGCTTTGGCCTTTGGCCCTTAGAGTTTATAAAATTAATTTTCAAGTATTTAGTTTTCATTTCGTTGGTTAAAAATATTCCTCATTCCCTTTCAATATTGTATGCATTATGCTACTAGTCAAGCCCTTTCATTTGATACCCATATTGAGGGAGAAAAAAATGTAATTTGCCATTTTGGATTTGAAATTTATCATAGTGTGAAGTATTCTACTAGTAAAGCCCTTTCATTTGATACCCATATTGAGGGAGAAAAAAATGTAATTTGCCATTTTGGATTTGAAATTTATCATAGTGTGAAGTATTCTACTAGTAAAGCCCTTTCATTTGATACCCATATTGAGGGAGTTGTGAAAAAATATGTGATTAGTAATTTTGTAGCGGCGGCCATCTTGGACCGATTTTCATCAAACATAGCTAAGAACACTCCCGACTAATTCACCTTTAAAACAAAAAAACAAAATGAAAATCGGTTCATCCGTTCGGCAGCTACGATGCCACAGACACACACACACACACACACACACACACACACACAGACACGTCAAACTTATAACACCCCGTCGTTTTTTCGTCGGGGGTTAAAAAGTGATACCTTCAAATCTTTAACAACGTTCATAGAATAGTTGAAATTATTAACGGGCATGTGTCCGGAACATCACGAGAAACAATGTCAAAAAAATCGAAAATAAAATCTTTTTTGAAAAAAGAGAACACACATGACTTTAGTTTCGGTTCATGTGTTCTGTGCTAAAGTTATTTATCACTTTTTAGTTTTGTTTTGAAGGCGGTTCTCTTTTTTCAAAAAAGATTTTATTTTCCACTTTTTGTGCCTCCTTGTCACCCAAATCCACTAAGTAACGGCAACACAGTTAAAACAGAGATAGAAAGTCCTCCAAAGATGGAACGATGGAAGAAACGAAAACGTCTTCTCGGTATTTGTTGATTTTTTCAAAAAGCGCTGAATAAATTTCTGTTTGTTGATACTAAAACCTTCTCCAGAATGTAACAAACACTTTTCTGAAAACCGCATCAAAATCAGTTCAGCCAAACATACATACATACATACAAACATACGGGTCGAACTGAGAACCTCCTTTTTTTTTGAAGTCGGTTAAATACTCCTTCCACTGAGATGCAATTCATTTTTTGTATTTGATTAGAACTTCTGAGTATTCTGGTTTTAGATGTTACAACTCTCTGTTACGGCTGCGACGGTTAAAAAATAAATGAAAATAATTTGGAGATTTCTATAGTTGCGATGTTGCGACGGAGGCCAGTTATACGAAGAAATATTGGATATTCAAATGCTAATATCTACAAAAAAACTGTCAACCTGAAGAAATCAGAAGAACTACTTGAATTAAATTGTGAAGCGGGGATGAAATCGTATTCCAAATCTGCGCATTTCTTTTCAAATTCTGCTTGTTTACAATTGCAGTATCCATCGCAAGTCGTGAGCGATCTTTTAGTACGGTCGTACTTATACTGTGCTTTTAGAAAGATCAAGAAAGATTAGGCGACCTAGATTTGCTCAGTGTAGAGTGAGAAGAGACAGATAAAACAAATTTCGAAAACATCATCTAAGTATATGTTTGCGTTCAAGAAGACCGGGAAGGTGCAGTTGTCCTATTTACGGATTAACATTATATAAAAGACAATAAATCTTTGTATGTAATATGATTAATGATTACTGTATCTGTTTTAAGATTTAAATAAATACATAGGGGCGCAACTAATGATGCGTGCCCTAGGCGCCACTATCGGTTGCTACGCCCCTGAGGCCAGCACATCAAGCCACTGTCAAATTTTCCCAATTAAATATGAAACTTATACTTTTGTAATAAAGTTGAAAATTTATCAAAGAAATTTGACAGATTGTAGTAGTTTGATGTGCTGGCCTCTGTACATAACTTAGCTGTCATTGCTTAACTTTTGATGCTTTGTTATAATATAGTGTTTTTTTTTATGCAAGGTACTATCGTGGTCACACTCGCCTGACCACCACTAAGTTCATTTATGCCTGCACTCAAAAGATGGAAGCGCTCTCTACCCCGCCCCGTTGACTTCGCAGGCGCCAAGGGATTTTTTTTTTAACTGAGCAGGCGTGAATGTCCGCGATAGTACATCGTATCCACGTATAATTATATAATTCTTGTAAATGCAAAATATTGTAAACAAATTTCTTAAAAGAGTAAGTATGGAGTTTGTGCTCCATTCTTCTCCACACGAAACTACCTTTTGGAAGGAGCAAACAGGATCAAATTTTCTCATATGACGTTTAAAAGTAATGAATGAAAGCCTAATTGAAATAAATGTCTTTGACTTTTACTTTGATCTGTAAAATGGCAGTTTTTGGAACTAATACTCTGTACAAGACATAAGGTCGTCTTTTGATTGAACTTTTACTTTGTTGACGAATACCCAACATCCATATCACAGATAAGTAACTTTAGTTTAGGGTTGCCAACTCTTTGTCGGTCAAAAATAGTAGTTCTAAAATGATTACCCAAAAAATGTAGTAGATAACAAAAACATTAAAAAAAATATATAATAGGTTCCATAATATTTAGGTTAGTACTTACTATTTCTTAAAAGAATATTTCTTGCAGTTTTTAGCCTTCATTATTTTTTTATTTTTAAGGAATGCCTCTAGCTACTATTGCAATTTAAATTTAAATGACAAAATACCATTAGCTCAGCTTTCTGCTTCTCTACAAGAAGTAGATATTGCCGTTTACAAACTTTGAAACAAATATTATTGCTTAGAGTTTCATGCCTTTTAAATATACTAGTTTCGCCTACTATATTATATAGTAGGGTTGGCAACCCTACTTTAGTTGGCCTGTAATTGTGCATACAAAGAGAAAAGAAATGCATTATGAGTCGTTGTCAAATGTGAAGGTCTTTATAAGGAAGTACAAAGTACGAACGAAAAGTATAGCCAAGGCAGTCTGTTCTTTCGAGTCACTGTATGTTTTGCAAATGGCTGCTAAACTGCTGTAATGATTTTGATGACATTCAAAGTCAAAGTCAAAGCTTTTATTGCGTACGAAAATAATAATGTTAGTGTTATTAAAAAACAACTTCTGTTTGTAGTTTTGTATATAGTTTTTTAACTTATTTAAAGCGGCTGTCACTTAAATAATAATACACAAAACTAGGCACATACAAAATTTATGTCCCTAGTTTTTATCATTTAAATTAATTTAAAAAAATCAACAAACATTTTGAAGGGAACTGAATGATCCAACACATGCGCCACCGTCAGCGAGACATTCAAGTGAGCATGACTCTCCCAACCACCAGGGCATATTCAAGTCATATCTCGTATAATATGGTAGCTTAAAACTATATATTTAGTGCTGCATAGTGCATTAAGTACACCTTTGTACCAAGCAGGCAAGAAGTATAAATAAATAATAAATGAATGCATGATTAGCATAGTTACTTACTTTTAATATATACTACTCAAAACAAAATAAGGGCCACGAGGTATTTTTTCATTTTGGTGTAATTTATTTTTTTATGGTGCTCTTCACAGACGAATGCAAAGTTAAATTTTTTAACGACGATCGGCGTATTAGAGTATGTAGAAGACGCGGCGAGAGATTTTCAGAAGCCTGCATCCATGAAGTCGATCGTTTTGGTGGTCCAAATGTAATGATTTGGGGCGGGATAAGCTTACACGGCAAAACTGAGCTCGCTATTTTAAATGAGGGTACTGTTACTGCTCAGCGGTATATTGAGGAAGTTGTCAGACCACATGTGATCCCATTTGCACAGCGAGCGGGTCCTGGATTCATCTTGATGCAAGACAATGCTCGTGCACACACGGCTCAAGCGACTCGGTTTGTACTGGAAGACTCTCAAATTCAAGTCTTGCCGTGGCCGGCGAACAGTCCGGACTTAAATCCAATAGAGCACATGTGGGATCAGTTGAAACGAAGAGTTAGTGGCGGTGATCAGGAAATCTACAACCAACAGCAACTCATCAACGCTGTGAAAAGGACCTGGGAAGAGATTCCAATGGAAAATGTCAGGCATTTGATTGAGAGCATGCACTCAAGGCTTCAGGAGTGCGTAGCTAAACGAGGGGGCATACCCGTTACTAAAAGATGAGCATGGAGTGTTTTCTTTTGTTTTCAGTAACTTTACGTTGTTTTTATTTTTAACCTAAAATGTGTTTTTTCTTTCAAAAGCAAATAAACTTTTTAATCATTATTATTTGAATAAATTTATTAGTCTACATGGTAAAAACAACATTAGTTTTCGTTATGGAGACAAAGAATATATATTGGTTTTATTATTTTCATGGTACAGACAAAATACCTTGTGGCCCTTATTTTGTTTTGAGTAGTATATATCTGGTGGTTTATATCTGGAGAAGGACCTGGGTATATGTTACCCAGTGGGGTTGTGGAGGTCGATAGGCAGTCGCTCCATGCAAAACACTGGTATTTAGCTGCATCCGATTAGAGTTTGAACTGACCCCAATATAGTTGGGAAAACGCTAGGATGATGATCTAGAGATGGACAGGATAACTGGTTTGTCAAACAGTGTTCAGTTGTATAATTTTTTTATGTTGGCAGCAAAGCTATTCTTTGCGCATTGTTAAGAAAAAAAAAGCGGAAACTTTTGATGATATTCAAATTAATAGGAAAACCACTAAGTTTAATTCTAGTCATAACTTTTATCATTTTTAAAAACCCATGATCAAAATTGCTACGGCTTAGCAGTGTTATATTTTTTTTTAATCTTCCTTGTTGAATTTAGGTGCAGCAAAGCCGTTGGTTCCAGCTGTCATTCGTAGATCTTTGATGGGTAGTCAGAAGGCAGAAAGTCTGACAACCAGTCTTAATAAGGTGTATCGTGTTGCGGAGTAGCTGGGTAGTGGAGGTCCGATAGGCAGTCGCTCCATGTAAAACACTGGTATTTAGCTGTGTCTGGTTAGACTTGAAGCTGACGTCAACTTAGTTGGGAAAAGGCTGGTTAATGAGCTTGAGTGAGGTTTTAATCTATCAACAGGTAGGATGACATCAAGTGGAGGTACTTTGACAAAGGACAATGCCAGAAACTCTATAGAACTTTGCCCCACTCAATAAAAGTCATGTGCAATATGTAGCATCTTACTGTTTATTTATTGCTGATAACTAAACATTAGTCTTAGTGACTGTAGAACTTGCGGTTCCCGTTTAAATCTAAAAACAATAATGACATTGATTATAGGTTAAATTGTATTTTAGGTAAAATGAGTTTGTATTTTGTGGGTAGGTATTTCGTAATACGCAAGTTCTAAAGAAAAACAATTTAGTATAGAAAGGTTCTATATTCATTACAATTATTTTCATTAATTTACTTTTCTGTACATGGGTGGGGCAGGATCTGGCATTGTCATTTACCAATGGATTTTTAACAGAATAGTTTCGCCGGGCTTCATGGGAATCAGCAAAAAATACTAAATTGAAAGTCGTGATATAAAATACTAGCGATCCGACCCAGCTTCGCGACCCAGATTCCTCGGTAAATGGGCTATCCAACACAAAAATAATTTTTCAATTCGGATCAGTAGATCCTGAGATTAGCGTGTTCAACCAAACAAACAAACTCTTCAGCTTTATAATATTACCTTATAAAATATTGATGATAGCATCTATTTAGTGATAATATAAAATGTTTGATTTGAAATTATCTTTAGGTATAGGTTTAAACTTAGGTATATTTTTATGGTATATAATAAAACGGAAAATAGCTTCATTCCTACAATACTTCATGAAACAATTTAGTGAATAGGTAGGTATTGAACCATTCTGGCTCAATTTTCGTTTCATATAATCATGTTATTTTTGTGTGTTTTTGTCCTGGCGGGCGAATAAATGCATTTTCTTTCAAAAACATCTGTTTTACTATCAATAAATTGGAAATACTTGCCAGAATGGTTCAATACCTACCTATTCACTAAATTGTTTCATGAAGTATTGTAGGAATGAAGCTATTTTCCGTTTTATTATATGCCATAAAAATATACCTAAGTTTAAACCTATACCTAAAGATAATATTTCACGAGGCCAAAAGGCTCCTATCTCAGCATGGTGCTGTAACATTTAAAAAAAAAGTCACAGCGCTGATATTCTGATAAGGCCCAAAGTGATGCCACGGTCAGATATAGGTACAGATAGGAAAAAAATTAAAATAAAGTGAAAACGAAAAAACAAATATAAATATGTGAAGTGTAATAATAAGTATTTCTGGTAGGCGTTTAAACACAAGCCATTATGAAATTGCAAACCAAGAAAATACGTCACTAACTAAATAATATGGAAATATCAATACTTAGAAGTCAATGAAAAAAAATCAAAAAATCTAAACAAGAACGTATCTAAATGCGTCAAACTGGTATTTAACATTAATCAAAAACAAACCAGTTCGCAAAAAAAAAAACAAAACAAGTTTACATGTTTGTCGCGCATAACTCCGAAACCGCTGGACGAAATCTGGTTATTGCAATAATGGCGATGTAGGAAATAATTATAAATTACTAGCTTTTGCCCGCGACTTCGTCCGCGTGAATGTCGGTTATCGTGGATGCAGATGAAGTCCCGGATTAAAAAGTAGCCTATGTCCTTTCCCAGGGTTTAAGTAATCTTCAGGCCAAATTTCCTCAAAATCGGTTCAGGCGTTTCATCGTGAAAGCGTAACAGACCGAGTTACTTTCGATTTATAGATTTTGCAGAGGTCTGTTTAAATCTAGACTTGTTTTTGTTAAGTGCTCCTATTTCTGGGGAGTTTAAAAACCCCCAGATGGGTGCCCCAAGTTCCGAGCTCACACAATCATCATCATGTCAACCTTTAGACGCCTACTGCTGGGTGTAGGTCTCCTCCAAGGGGAGTAGTTCAGCCGTAATCGCCATGTTTTGCCGATGCATGTTGGCGTTCGCAGTAAGTGTTATGGTACTCAGAAGGACGCTGCTGCCCATCCTCTGGTCAATATCCCTCTGTCGCCTTCTACGACACCCACGGGTAGAAATGGGGTGGTGCTATTCGCGGCCGGCACCACACGACATACTGATACGGCACAGGGGTGTGGTTAAATTGACTAAAACTTCGAATCTGAAACCGCTGTGAGTTTCTTAATTGGCTTTCTAAAAACTCGGTTGATAATTCGAATTTACACTAGCGCCACCATTGCGAGCGTGTCAGCGAGTTGAACTAAATTGACAGGGAGATTTTGACAGATAAAGTATGAGATGACGTAGTAGAATCGACCTACAGATAATAAAGTATAGACAAGCCATAGTAGTCACAATAACTGACATCTTACACTATAGGAAGTAGGAAATGGGAAACCCTATGATTCATCAATTATTATTGATGAAATTACTTATTCCATTGAACGTCTTGACCTTAAACCTATGTTATTGAAGTATCTGTTACTCACACTACCTATTGGAGGCGTTGTAACCGCAAGAATTTGCGGTTAGATTCATTAAAATGAATTCCTGACTGTTGTTGCTAAACTTCCTTGCAATAGGAAAACTTTTACAGTATATTAAGTTAGCCAACTTGAAAAACTTGCACCTGATATCGTTATCAACATCATCTCCCTACCCCTTTTCCAACTACCTTGAAGTCAGTTTCCAGTCTAACCGCATGCAACTGAATACCAGTGTTTTACATGGAGCGACTGCCTATCTGACCTCCACAACCCAGTTACTGGGTAACACGATACCCTTTGTTTCGTTCTGAAATAATGAGCTTTTCGTTAAACTATTCACTTTTAACATTAATTTTTATTGCGGGGTTTAAAAATATTTTAAATGCCTGAAGATACTACAATAGAATACCTAAAGCATTACTAGACTGTAACGATTCCAATAAATTTAAAAAAAATGGGTGCGTGTACTTATGTACGAGCGTGAGAAGTTATACTTCTTTGGCATTATTAAAAAAGTATATAAGCACAATTTGAATTGTAAACAACGCCATCTCTGCCGTACATGCTGAACTACTTACTGCCGATAAGTAGTTCAGCATGTACGGCAGAGATGGCGTTGTTTACAATTACTCCCGTGAGAATTTTGTGTGACGCTGTGCGCGCGCATGCGCGAATCGTAAAATTTCACTCTCATCATTTTTTCATAACGCGCCTAAAGAAGTATAACTTCAAAAACAATTACAAAACTTGCTAATAAATAAGGCGTACTACTCTTTAAACGAGTACATGTCAGACAAGAACTTAGGATGTTTATTGGGACTGAGGTGAATATTTTCTGAGTCCGATTTATTATCTATTTACTATATTGTTAATTTTACCTTGTTTGACCAATTAAATATGTTATACATACTGTGTTTGACGAAACTAATACTCTGATATCTAATTTATTTGACATCTGAATCATTTCGCTCACATTGTGTAATTTAGACCTCAATACTTTTTTTATGACATGATTATATTTGGCCAATCTGGATTTAATGAAATGTTATTTTAATTATTATTTTTATTATTATTATTGTTTTCTCTTTTGACATTTCTGATCTATTGAATATATTTAATTTAATTTTTATCTCTTCTTGTTTAAATTAACTACCAGAAAATAATATTTTGCATGCCTTCATTGGTAGAACATAATGGACTGCACATTTATTCAACATCGTCAAATGTATTTATCATTACTTATGTTCAGCAATAAATATATTGATTTGATTGACTTGATTTGATACTCTTTATGTACCTAACAACTTTTTTTTTGTACAAATCCTGCCATGATTCTTTCAGCGCTGCATTTTGTATTTGTGTACTATCGTGGACACACTCGCCTGACCACCACTAAGTTAATTTTTGCTTGCACTCAAAAGATGGAAGCGCTCTCTACCCCGCCCCGTTGACTTCGCAGGCGCCAATGGATTTTAACTGAGCAGGCGCAAAAGTCGTCGATAGTACATCATCAATATCATCTTCCTGCGCTTATCCCATGTTACTTACAACCGTATTTATAATCAAGGTATTACTTGCTGTTATGTAATTTCTATAATGAAGTCATTACTTGAGGATAGAATTCTTCATTAGATAATCTTACTCTATAGTCGAGTAATGTACGCTACTTAAGTAGACTACTTGAGTACACGCTTGAGTAAGAATCAATGCTCCGTAGTTGTTTGCTGCTGGTAACACTCAGTTACTTTTGTTTCATTAGAAGGCATGCGTTAGATGTAGATTATTTTACTTTAACGTCTATAATACTACTTAAATTTTGTTTTGGCTTTTTAATTCTGATACAATAGGGTCGATTGGACCGGTAGCACGTTTTCTTCTTCCATTCCGTCCTATCAATCGTAGTGATATCACTGAGCAAGGGACTTAGTGATATCACTCTATCGTATTATTCTTCCCACAATCGGCCTTTCTCTTCTTCTCCATCCATCCACATTTTGTACTTGTGTACATTTCTCTTAAATGTGTTTCTTCGGCCTTCCTCTTCTTCTCCATCCATCCACATTTTGTACTTGTGTACATTTCTCTTGTGTTTCTTCGGCCTTCCTCTTCTTCTCCATCCATCCACATTTTGTACTTGTGTACATTTCTCTTGTATTTCTTCGGCCTTCCTCTTCTTTTCCATCCATCCACATTTTGTACTTGTGTACATTTCTCTTAAATGTGTTTCTTCGACATTCCTCTTCTTCTCCATCCATCCACATTTTGTAATTGTGTACATTCTCTTAAAGTTTCTTCGACATTCCTCTTCTTCTCCATCCATCCACATTTTGTACTTGTGTACATTTCTCTTAAATGTGTTTCTTAGGCCGTCCTCTTCTTCTCCATCCATCCACATTTTGCACTTGTGTACATTTCTCTTAAATCTTCGGCCTTCCTTTTCTTCTCCAACCATCCACATTTTGCACTTGTGCACATTTCTCTTAGAGTTTCTTCGACATTCCTCTTCTTCTCCATCCATCCACATTTTGCACTTGTGTACATTTCTCTTAAATCTTCGGCCTTCCTTTTCTTCTCCAACCATCCACATTTTGCACTTGTGCACATTTCTCTTACAGTTTCTTCGACATTCCTCTTCTTTTGCATCCATCCACATTTTGTACTTGTGCACATTTCTCTTAAATGTGTTTCTTCGGCCTTCCTCTTCTTCTCCATCCATCCACATTTTGTACTTGTGTACATTTCTCTTGTGTTTCTTCGGCCTTCCTCTTCTTCTCCATCCATCCACATTTTGTACTTGTGTACATTTCTCTTGTATTTCTTCGGCCTTCCTCTTCTTTTCCATCCATCCACATTTTGTACTTGTGTACATTTCTCTTAAATGTGTTTCTTCGACATTCCTCTTCTTCTCCATCCATCCACATTTTGTAATTGTGTACATTCTCTTAAAGTTTCTTCGACATTCCTCTTCTTCTCCATCCATCCACATTTTGTACTTGTGTACATTTCTCTTAAATGTGTTTCTTAGGCCGTCCTCTTCTTCTCCATCCATCCACATTTTGCACTTGTGTACATTTCTCTTAAATCTTCGGCCTTCCTTTTCTTCTCCAACCATCCACATTTTGCACTTGTGCACATTTCTCTTAGAGTTTCTTCGACATTCCTCTTCTTCTCCATCCATCCACATTTTGCACTTGTGTACACTCGACCAACGTAATTGATTTACAGGCCACACATACGGGATATTGTCACTGTGTGTGTAAATGAACTAGTCGGTTGGTCGGTTATGAAGTTAAACTGTTTGTGTGCGTATGATATACCCACGTATACCAATTTTAATTGAATGAAGTCCAATATTTCAACCTTTTAAATAAGGACCAGGTAGCCGGTCGGTGAAAGCACTTGGCATATATAAGCCTCGTGTCGTAAGATCAAACCCCGGCAGGCGTTATGGTTTTGGGTTTTTATTTTTCCTTTGTCCTATAAAACATTAATATTTTGTGTCAAATAAAATTACTTAAACAAAAAAATAAAAAGGTAATTAAATAAAACCAATAAAATAAATTAAAATATTTTATTAAATAACCTAGGCGTTGGAATCATCGATCACTAATAAATAAAAGATGGAATGCGGAATCCTATTGTTCCTTATCGCTATTGGGTCATTAGTGAATGAGCCAGCTCGTTTCGACTATTATGTTTCTTACACGAGTTGGCTTAGGGTTCAATTTGGCATGGGTTTTAATATTAGCAAATAAAAAACTACGTGTAACCAATACAATTATTTATATAACGCAAAACTATTGTAAAAATATTATTATATCGCTATTGATACCTAACTTTTTTATGATTAGAACACTATTGGCAACTTCATTAAGAGTTTATAAGACAAGACAAAGTTTTCTTTTTATTGAATATGAATGGACGTAATTGTTTTTTCAATGTATACAAATTTAAACAAAGTGGAATTGAAAGTGAAGTGAATCAACATGTTAGATAGTAAGAAATTAATTTAACTTCTAACTGAATAACAATAACATCACTTACACTTCAAAATATATACTGCAAATAACTGTCAACTACGGACTAAACATAATAACTTAGGTGTTTATAAGAGAATCACGGCAACATGAAGTAGCTTTTAAACCTAAGTATATTAATAGTAATTCGGCTTCGTTTACAGTATTTTAACGCCATCCATAAACGATTTTAAACATTTCTCATCACTAAAATAAACACATTGTTCTCCCAATTAAAATAAATATAAGTAATAATATGACCTAGCGAATAGAATTTGTTTTTGCCGGTGAGCGTTGGACAGAAAAATCTTCCGTGGTGGCTTACTGCAACTTAAACCAGCTTCATGCCGGTCAGCAGGTGATATCGCACTGTTTATAAGCACACATGTCATTATGTGTTGATGCAGTTATGCGGGTGGATAAAAACGGATTAGTCCCGTAAACAGCCTTGCCACGATGTCGTGGTAACGAGCCGAAGAATTCGCCTTCGGTTTTGGCCCACGTCGATGATGGTCTATTTCTTCAGAATACGCACTTCGATGGATACAACTGCACGGTTCTCCTTAATGAATAAAAACAAAATAATATTTAAAATAATGCAGATAAACAATGGTGAATTGGTGGATAATTAATCATAGATAAATTAACTGACTGTCTTATATTGCCTCGTTGTAATAAAACTTAATACCGTTATTTATTTATTAGATAAATAATATACGTGTTTCATGACTATTTTAATTACATAATTTAAAAGTTTTTCTTTATTTCGACTAAATGTTTTATGTTAGACAAAAACAGACTGGCATAAGTAAATTTTATCAGAATCAAATTCTGATATATTTAAATATTATTTTACATTAATTTAGTCATAGGTCAAAGGTGAGATAAGTTAAGAATTTGAGTTGGAATATTACTAACGTAATGAAAACATTGTCACGAGTAGCTTTGTTACTCACCGATATTAATAATCACCTTGCAATTTCACTAATGAAAACGTTTTGCTCATGCAAAACAATGAATTGCGTCTTGTTGCATGGTTGGAAGAAGTTGAAGCACAATTGGATCAGAAACAAAGAACGCACAGAAATATGTGTGTTCATCTATATACTTAGGATTGCAATTTAAATTCGTAGACTGACAACTAAGAATGCTCATTTTTTATAAACTAAGGTGGAAGTATAAAAAAATAAACAAAAATTGTGGGTAGTTATATCCTAAACGGTCAAAATAAATTGGCTGAGAGTTCCGTGCGCACTTCTCAAACGTTATTTTACTCATCTGTGAACGGAATTGAATTGTTAGCAATTCAACTACTTAGGTAATGAAAGTTTTACGAAAATTATGTTTACAAAACAAAAAGAATGTATTGCAACCGAGATTTGATCTTACGACTTCTTAATAACTAACCAGATACGTTAGCCATTGCGCCAAACCTGTTACAATGATTGGGTGCGAAATATTATAACTTATTCAATTACACAGATTACTGATGACGATACATACATTGATATTATAGTTACTGCTTAGTGACGCGACATACGCACACTAATAAAAAGCAGAACTCGTTCGTTTTATTTAACGTTTGTGTATGTAACTCTTCATACCGCGTGTGCGTGCAATGTGTAAACTAATTACGTTGTTCCACTGTACATGTCTCCTTAATATATGTAGTTATTTTATGCTCGTATTTGCAACTGCACTGTTATCTCTTCACCGCCTTTGGTTGGCTGATAGAGAATGCTTAAGGCATTAAGTCTGTTTTTGTACCTTATGTTGCATAAACTTTAAATAAATAATCAATGACGTAAGTCTAGCCATTCTGGGAGCTAATTTATGCATACCACTACCAATCAAGTATGATTAAAACACAATTTGCCTGACCACTTCGTATATTGAGCTTATTTTAATATTTTACTAGCTTCTGCCTACGAGTACATCCGCGTGGAAGTATACTATAAAACATAGCCCATCAGGGTACTCAAGGATAATGTTCTCGTAGCTTTCTATAAATAATTTTAGGAATCGGACCAAATATTAGAGCGTTCGTGTTTGTAGTTTTGAATCTCCATTTCATATGCCTGGTGGAGGATTTAGGATAGGATTTGAAAGCTGATGCTTCCCCTGTGGTCCCACCACACGGGACGCACCAGCTTTCAAATAAACAAAGAATCATCAAAATCGGCTCACCCAGTCGAAAGTTCTGAGGTAACAAATATAAACGGTCCAAGTACGGCAAAACAGTCGAATTGATAATCTCCTCCGAGTTCGATAAATACTGTCACACGAGATTTTTATATAAGTATTAGAAGAGAGGTACATATAAGTAGATGTACAGATGGTAAACGACTTGTCAGCCTCGTTCAAGTAACATGAATCAAAGAATCATGGCAGGATTTGTACAAAAAAAGTAAAGATGTTTAGAGAAGTTGAAATTCTAATTCTTATACTCTTGGGTACCTAAAGAGTAACTTCAGGCATTTCAAATATTTTTAAAACCCCGCAATAAAAATAGATATTAAATGTGAAAAGTGAAAAGCTCATTATTTCAGAACGATACGGCAGCTGATAGTAACAGTGACACTGAAAGCCGTTTTATTGGAAATAATGTCAGAAATAATGATTACTTAATCAATGTACTTTTTTAACTCCGCCATTGTAAACAACGCTTCACATCACTTGTCTGCCAATTTGATAGATTCGTTAATGTCACTAGTCACTTTCTTTTTTTTTAAACACAAAATGTGCGACGTGATGAACCGAAAAACTGTTTCATTTCAAAATATTTTAATTATGCGGGGGTTTAAAAATATGGTAAGTAGCAAATGTAGCAATATACTTCTGGTAATGTATTCTCCACATTGGAAATTATCTTAAACCCTCAAAAAAAAATTTTTTTTTTCATACAAATGAATGTATGGATCTCGCCATGATTCTTTACATTATACCAGAAAATCATTATTGGTGAAGTCTTTTTTATTATTTGGTTGTCTTTTATCTTTATTTTGTTACTACTATGTTTAATTTATCTTGTTACTACTATGAAGAAATATAGGTACCTCCCATTTAAATAAGATTAGAGAAAAACCGGACAAGTGCGAGTCGGACTAGCCCACCGAGGGTTCCGTTCAAATTCCGTGATTTGGTCACCCATACAATTATTACCGCGCATACCTCGATAATTGATTAGTACTTTAAATAAAGACTATATTTTTATGATTTAATTACAAATGTATAGTTTCCCCCCCCCCCTCCCTTGGGGAGGCCTATGTCCAGCAGTGGAAGTCTTTCGACTGAAATGATGATACTTTTCAGACTTTTCCCTGTACTTGTAGTATAAGACGATATTACCTACTTGCCAAATTTCATAGTTCCAGGCCAAAGTCAACGGGAAGTACCCTATAAATTTTTGATTCCCTTAGGAGTGTCGAAATGTACGTTTTTTGCGACTTATACGGCCGTATCTTTTTTTCACGTTAACTTAGAACTTTGTTTTTTTCACAGTTTCAAGGGACTTGATATACGGTTATAATTTCAACTCGATAGAGTTGAAATTAAAACCGTATATCAAGTCCCGTATATCAAGAAGTGTGGAGGTATCCCTCCACGCTTTCCCGAGATAAAGGGTCTTGACAGACAGACGGGCAAACAGACAGACAGACGGACAACAAAGTGACCCTTTATGGGTTTCGTTTTTTCCTTTTGAGATACGGAACCCTAAAAAGTCAGACTACAGTTCCTACAGTAACAATACCTATACAGTCATGTAAGTTAACCGCCACTTTCTTTAGCTGTGTGTTCTTTAATCTGTGTACAAATCTGTCTGTGGCACCCACCGTAGCGCCCAAACGACTGAACCGATTTCAATTAACCCCTCGTATCGGAACGCACGACGGCCATACGACGGGTGAAGGCCCTTAACCCCTCGTCGTATGGCCGTAATTACTCATCCCTGACCTTGACCCTGACTCATCCCCCTTAATTTAAGAGGGATGAGTCAGGGCAGCCCGCGAAATTCAAATTCTCTTACGTTTTTTGCAATTTTATTGTCAGTTCAATATCTTGTCGTATGGAAAAAAAATACATACCACTTTAGTTTCGGAAGTCGGTGGCAATTCAAAACAACAAACAGCATGTGTTCTAAAGTTATTTATCATTTTTTAGATTTTAAAGGGGGTGGTCTTTTTCATAAAAGAGTTATTTATTTTCCGGTTTTTAGTTCCTTCTTATCATCCAAATCCATTACGAAACGGCAACACAGTTAAAACGGAGATTGAAAGTTAAAACTTTTGCTAAAGTGAACCAAAACGTCATCTATGTATATTTTTTTTCTATTTTTTTGTTGATATATTCATAAAGTGCTGAATCAATTTCGATATAATGTATACAGTATGCATGCATAATACCCCTCTTTTTGCGTCGGGGGTTAAAAATACATAAAGTCGAACATAGAACCTCCTTCTATTGAAGTCGGTTAAAAAAGGACGGTGAACAGATAAGATCTAAGTTCGAGATTTCAAATTACTTTTGCCTTGAACTTGCTGTGTTATTAATAAAATGCGTTCTGACATGTCAACTATATTTCGAAGATATGTATCATGAAAGATTAAGGCGCTTCCCTGACCAAATAACCTTGACCATACATTTCCTCTTTGCCGCAGAATCGAAATTCACACAATTTTTGAGATTTTTTGTTAAAAAAGAAACGATCTTTTGAAATAAAATAAAACGTGAATTGTAAAGATTTTTAAGTTACCTATCTATTAGTGTAATTCACAAATGAATAGGATGTCAACTTTAGCAAAAGATGCATGTTTTGAATTATTTTAGTCATTTTTTACAGGGAGATTTAGGTGTCTATTGGGTACATAAAAAAAATAAGAACGTGGAATGTGATGATAGAATATTGAACAATAGAGATTTTAGATGTAGTTTGATTCTCTTAATTAATGAGTCAATTGCCCCTGAATAACGAAGTAAAAAGCACTTTTGGTCGGGGTAGCGCCTTAAGATATAATAATTGTCAATTTAACAGCTCTTATTTATCTCCGTCCCGGTTTTGTTTTATTAGAGAGATATATCACGAATATACTAAATTAATCCCAAATAACAATTTATATTTACGTAGTAGATAGGTAGATATTGATAATTATAAAAAAACAGGTAGGTAAATTTCAAAACAAAGCAAACTCGATCAGTGTTACACGATAACAAAATAACTTCTACATAAACAAAGCCACAATAAAAATTTGAAACGGGCAATTATTTATAAAAAAAAGTCGGTAATATTCCCACAATTAAGCACCTACCTGGCAGCACGCAAACTGATTTAATGATAGACAATTAAATGTCTATTAGTCTGTAATCACTTATCACTTGATAAAAAACAATATATTTTTTCGTCCATACAATTCGACCACAAACACAAGCAATTAGAAAAAAAACTTTCGAGAAAAAAAATGAACACAACTTTTAGAGAATTAAAAAAAAGAACACTTTTTCGAAATGTCAAATTCAAAATTCGAGTTCGAGTTTCATTGCAGTTTTTGTTTTCGTTGACACTATTCAATTAATTTGTTAAGATTTGAAAATGTTTTTGTTTTAATGTTGTAATGTTATTTCCTGATACACAAGATGTCCGTTTAAATGTTAAACTGCGTCTGAATGAAACTTGTATTGTAGCGAACCTGGTCAAGACGGCGTTAGGGTTGGTGAGTTGAAGAATTTTATTATATTAATCAAAACTGCTTTTGTATCAGATCACATTTTATTTTGACCGCTCGTGGCTAAGTTAAGCTACGTTTGCCGCGGTCGGTACGTGGATGGGGGACCATCCCTTTCATACCGAGATCTCTCAGTGGAAAGCACATGAAAACCGTTGGTTCCACCTGTCATTCGTAGATCGTTGACAGTCATTTTGGGTAGTCAGAAGCTAGACAGTCTGACAATCAGTCTTAAGCCCCGGCCAGACTGTTGTAAACAAGCCCTCCACATCGGTCTCCACCGGCGGTTTACAACAGTGTAAACACTTGTTTGCAACAAAAATTCGTTTGATCTTCAACAACCTCTGTGGACGGACGCGCGTTGTAAACCGCGTGTGGATACCGCCGTTGTAAACAAAGAGTTGACAACAAACTGAGGTGGGAGCCTTGTTGTAAACCAGTGTGGACGCAAACACCAACCGTGGGCTCCACAAGCCTCCCACCAAGGTGACCCCTGTTGGAAGCTTGTTTATAACAGTCTGGCCCGGCCTTTACCAAGGGCAGACAGCAGACAGGCAGTCGCTCCATGTAAAACACTGGGATTCAGCTGCACCATAGTTGGGAAAAGACTAGGCAGATTAATGCAATTATGATTCTTCTTTGATTATTGACATGTCTAGATAGTGTTGCGTTGCAATCGCAACAGAAACAACAGGCCAGATTTGAAGGGCAAAGTAAGCGTAGTTTCTAATGTTTTATATGCGCGCGCATAAGTAGGAGTGACACCAGCCTTCGAATATTTCCCATAAAAGGCGGATGACTGCGAAAATTACATAACTACAATCTGTTTTAAATACATTTAATTGTTTTTTTTTTCATAAGGAGTTTGTGCATATGAATTACTATACCCTGTTCACAATAAAATTAGACATAAACACAAACCTTTTTTACTCAACCGATTTTGACTTCTATTCCGTAGGCTTAAGGATGACATTAGAGACAAAAAAAGTGGTTACAATACAACTGTTTACTGCAGTTGCCATTTGTCATGCTACCAACGCAATGAAGTCAAAATCGGTTGATCGGACTGTAAAAAAGGTTTGAGTAAATGTCTAATCTTATTGTGTGAGGGTATAGGTAAAATATATTTGTAATGAAAAAGATATTGCCATTGAAGGTTATTTATTCTTAATATTGTATTATTAGGTCTACCTATTATTTAACAACATTAATCTAGGTCTATCTATTTATACAGGAAATCTGTTAAGGGTTCATTGTACTCAGCATTATAAACCACTTTTAATAAGGGACCAGCCCTAAAATCGCGAAAAAAAAACAGCATTTTTAAGTATAATTTAGTTATTTTTAATAGACTTACTGATGATAGGTAACTTTTTTAGTTGTTTTCAATCGTCCTTTGTAATTTCTGCACAATATTATAACGCAATTCGTCATTTTTATAGTCCATTGAATGCGTGTTCACCATACAATGACAGTTTCGCCACTAAGTGGGCGGGGCGAGCCAATCGGCCAATAGTTGGCTGGTTTTTATTTTGACGTTTTGAACGCTCAGACTCTCTATCTAGATCAAAGTGATTCTTTATTTAAATCAGCTGACCCCTGCATTTTTTCAAGTTATGCAAACATGAATTAGTCTAATTTTAATTCGCTATTTCAGGGTCGATCTCTTTGTAAAAGTTGTTCTAAATTATGAGTACGGTGACCCCGCTACAGGTTTCTGGTAAACAAAAAATAAGGTTGTATGTACTTAGTGCCAGCCGATAAGTCAAGTTACTGGATTGTTCTGTTAGGTATTTCTCAGTAGGAGCCCAGAGGTTGGAAGTTAAGAGTAAGATTATCGCACTATGAGCTTGAGGGAAGAGGGAGGGCACCTGCACTTGCGCACACCTGTGCACTATCATACCTTCTGCGTACTTGGCGATTGACCGCCGTAACTTAAATTCTTTCGACGGATTATTATTTTAAACCGACATAAAATAATGGGGGTTATCAATTCGACACAAACGTATGTAAATAATTTATATCGTACGTATTCAAAATTAATATTAATCTATTAGTTTTTGTCAGCGCTCTTTTTTGCGTGGAAGTCAATCTTTAGTACTATAAAACATAGCCTCTATTTGTTAACTACTTTTGACTGGGTTCAGTCAAAACCCTTATTAAGATAAAACACGATTACGTTACAAAAAAAATAAAAATACGGAACGCATTAGTTATAAGAATCATTACAAAACCATAGATTTAAAAGGGTCACAAAAGAAAAAACCTACCAACCCAATGGGTTTCTAGATATTAAGAATAAATGACAATGCCAGATCCTGCCCCACCCATGTACAGAAAAAGTAACACATGTACAGAAAAAGTAAATTAATGAAAATAATTGTAATGAATATAGAACCTTTCTATACTTAATTGTTTTTCTTTAGAACTTGCGGATTACGAAATACCTACCCACAAAATAAAAACTCATTTTACCTAAAATACAATTTATCCTATGATCAATGTCATTATTGTTTTTAGATTTAATCGGAAACCGCAAGTTCTACAGTCACTAAGACTAATGTTTAGTTATCAGCAATAAATAGTCAGTAAGATGCTACATATTGCACATGACTTTTATTGAGTGGGGCAAAGTTCTATAGAGTTTCTGGCATTGTCCTTTTAATAATATTAGTATAAATAACTTAGCAGTGTCAACCCTATAGAACTGGATGTCTTTAATGATAAGTTGCGGTGGCATGCGCTGGCGTCTACGTCACAATTAGCGATGGTCCAATACATGAGATGCAGCGGGGTAGGCCGCGCTTCTTAGCCTGTCGATAGGTATGGTATAACGGGCTGTAGGTCGATTCTGTAAAATTCAAACAACAACTCGCATCTCACATTCACTCTCACTTCGCATAAGGTTCAAAATGACCTTGATATATTTGACACTTTGAATCGGGTTAGAGTGCGAAGTGACGGGGAAATTACCTTACAGAATGCCACTTCTTACGTCATCTCATACTTTATCTGTCTAAATCTCAATGTCAATTTAGTACAACTCGCTGACACGGTCGCAAGGGTGGCGCTGACCGCAGCCAATCCTGCTATAGTTTATAAGTCCAGTGTTAATTTTTACAAGTTTAAATTATTCTAGATCTAAATTAAAGGCTATATTATTATTATTATTATTACAATAATAATAACTAATACTAATACGTCCTGAAGATGGAAGGCGTCGCCGACGACGGCCCAGAAAGAGATGGCGAGATGACCTAGACGCGTACCACGAGGGCTGGTTCGAGGTGGCGCTGGATAAAAGCTCCTGGAGGCCTTTGTCCAACAGTGGGACAGCACAGACTAAATAAAAAAAAATACTAATAATATAAGTGATTCATGATCTTCCTTGTAACTAATATTGTAGCGTCATAATCATAAAACCCGGGGAATTCGTTATTTCCCGGTGTCTGAGAATTGTTGATAAGTCTTACTAGTTACTTGATTTATGTTTGGCCCCATGTCGAATTATCGCCGAATAGTTAAGTGATATATCTTCTGTTTATATTTAATTGTGCTAAGGTCTACGACCCAACCTAATCATCTCTGAATAATTAAATTAATTTCATACGCCCGCGCCGTCTAGGCAATTAATGTATACTCTGTTTACAATAAAATTAGACATATTCACAAACCTTTTTTACAGTCCGTTCAACTGATTTTGACTTGTATTGCGTTGGTGGCATGAAAAATGGCAGCTGCAGTAAACAGTTGTTATTGTAACCACTTTTTTTGCCTCTAATGTCATCCTTAAGCCAGAAAATTCAACGTTTTGTGATTCAACATTTTGCAAACTCAACACTGTAGTCCAGAAGGAAAATCAATCTTAGCTAGATGACGAAATCTAAGAAGAATAATAAAAATTAAATTAAAAATTTAAAAAACCCCCAACGCAAAACATAAAAGCGATTATGTAAAAAGTAAAAAATAATACTTTTGTTGAGCCATCAAATGTTTGTTCGTTGAAATGGCGCTATAATGTCGCGGCGGGGTACCGCTTAAGTAAGTCAGTCCCTCAATTTCATTCACTGTCTATTAATTTACCAGCATTTCCGACCAATTTGCTTCGATATTATCAAATTTTTGTTGCTAATCTAGTTGTTAATCTTGTTGCAAATCTAGTTACCATCAGTTCGCTATTTTAGATATTTAGTTATTGCTTTAAACTTAGCGGTACCCCGCCGCGACATTATGGCGCCATTTCAACGAACAAACATTTGATGGCTCAACAAAAGTATTATTTTTTACTTTTTACATAATCGCTTTTATGTTTTGCGTTGGGGGTTTTTTTTAATTTTTAATTTAATTTTTATTTTAAATTTTTTAAATGTAATTTAGTTTGGTTTTGTGTGGTCAGTGTGGTCACCTATAATAATATGTTTGAAAGCAAAGTAAACATCCGGTATGCGTCTAAGATCCCTACCGCAGCAAACAAAAGAGCTGATAACTTTAAAACTGCTGAACCGATTTTGATGAAACATGTCTAAGAACCATCGCTAGAGAATCTACTTTCAAATAAAAAAAAACGCATTCAAATCGGTTCACCCGTTAAAGAGCTACAGTGCCACAGACAGACACACAGACACACAGACACACAGACACACAGACACGTCAAACTTATAACACCCCTCTTTTTCGTCGGGGGTTAAAAAATAAAAATAAAATAAAAATCTAAATACTTAGTTTATTTCTCACCAGCATAGCAACAAGGATTACATAGTAAAAGAACTTAATACTATATTAGGTAAGTATAGGTACTAATGTCATGAACAAACGTGCCAAACCATGCCAAACTGTCAAATTTTCCCAATTGAACATGAACTTTATTCTTTTGTAATAAAGGTGAGAAACTATCAAAGAAATTTGACAGATTGGGGTAGCTTAATGTGCTGGCCTCTGTATATTAAATAACAATAAATCAGCAGCAATAGGGTATTACACCCATTTTTGAAAAGTGTCTCAATGAAATTCTGTAGTGCTAATATGCCACCAAAAAAAACACAACATTTTTATTCAATCGATAAGTGCCATAAAAATTCATCTAAATTTTAAATTTTCAAATTTCGCGCGTAGTTTGACGAAAACGCATCTTACTGGACGCCATATTGCTCAGCGTAAATGACGTCAGTTCGTTTTGTATCAAATGAGCTCATATTAAATATGATATTTGTATATCATTTAAAAATAATTAAAAGCATAGTTTGTAATAGGTGTAATAATGAAAAAATTACGTTGGTTACGATAATAATAAAAGTACAAAGCCTATATTACGCCAATCAGTTGACTGAAAGTTGACAATTTTTTGTTTACACAGCCGTATGGCGTAATAACATGGCCGCTACTATTTCACGGTGTTTTATAACAGATTAAAAATACTGAAAACTTTGAATTGAATTTAAAAAATTGTTTTGTTATTTTATGAACTAAAACTTACATTTTCCGACTGCTTTATGCCTAAACTGTCTCAATAATCTATTTATAGATTTTTTCTCGTATAGAGTAAAATACCCTATTGTAGTGGTAGAGACAGGTTAACGTAGGGTACCTATTTGACTCTATCTTCTAAACTAGGCGAGGCCTGTTTCTCAAAAGATGCACTCATACTTAAAAATAATCATACATACACATGTATGTATTTGGTCGTACGTAATGTATGGTTCTCTAGAGAATCACCTTTTTTAAAGTCGGCTAATAACGCTCGGAAGGGTATTGTCTTGTTTTCCATAAAATCATTTGTACTATTATTGTTTTCCATAATCGTCCCCCGTCATAATATTTACTTGCACTATTATCATTTATACTAATAACGTTTGTCATATCAACTTATTAGTCATAACTTTCATTTGCCATAAAATTAGTTGCCATAATAACATATGTTATAATCATTAGTTTCTATAAGTAACACAATACATAATCGTTATTTGACATAAGCAACATTTAATGTAATTTAGAAACGTTTATTGTTTTGTACAAAAAATAATATCATTAAGGCCACCCACTAACCAAATGATTTATTATAGTAATCAATCTTTACACAATAAAAAGTTAGTAAAAATCGAAACGGGTAGATTAGGTTACGTGGTGACCACGCAACGCGAGTGAGCGCAGCGAGCGTGCCGCGGCAGCGGCCGCCTAACGCCAGATGTCCTCAATTGTGTAGCAAATAATATTTAGACATTTGTTTTGGCATAAATTAAATTCGCATAATGTTACTAGGCATAATGTGCAAATCTATTGTGCCACGCTAAAGTATTGTCTTAAAAAAACAATAAGTTGTGCTACAAAAGTTAGTGACAGAAACAAATCGCTGCAAAACCGACTCCACGTAGTCTTGTCTGCCCTACGTCTAGAGTGTAATCTAATCCCGCGTAGGCGCGGAGGGGTGAGGCGGCCCGCGAGCTGAGGAGCAGGTGGTTTTAACGCTCGCCACCGTGGCTGAGGCCTGGCCGGCTATGCCGGCCAGCAAGCGTAAAACACATCTACGACGATAAGCTCGCGTGGGACCGCCGGAGCCCCGCAGCGCCGGAGCCGTGACAGAAACCATGCCTGCTGCATGTTGCGTGCTTGCTTGCATGCTGCATGCTTGCTTGCATGCTGCATGCTTGCTTGCATGATGCATGCTTGCTGCATGCTTGCTTGCATTCTGCATGCTTGCTTGCTGCATGCATGGTGTATGCTTGTTTACATGTTTGTGTGGTTACTGCATGCATAGTAAAAATATGTTTTAATATTATAATGCGTAAATAAATTTATGCTTTAGAATGGTAAGCCTAATCATTATTATGATTAGAAAAATTATACGTAAGCTGGTATACGTAAATAATGTTATTGCGAAATATAATTAGGACGAAACAAATGTATGCTAAGTTAATTAGGTCTTAAAATTTTATGCAAATGGATAGAGAAGGTTTATTTCTAGGTTTCCTTGTGATTTAAAAATCTGTATCTCTTATCATGATCATAACATCAACATTGCAGGCGATTGTACTGAACTAGCATTGTTGTACTAGTATGGGCAATGGTGAATAAATGTTATGGAAAACGAAATTATTGAAAATAAAAATTATAGCAAATAAATTTATAGATTAACATTATTATGACACTTGATCGATTATGACCAATGAAATTAGTGAAAATGATTTTATGTCATTTAACGATTATAGGAACTGAAGCATTATTACTAATGAAATTATGGCAAATAAAAGTATGGCATATAAAATTATGGCATTTTAAATTATGGCAAACATTAGTAAACCGCTCGGAAGTATATACATTGTACCATACAATCATTTGTAAGTAGGTGCCTACTTCCCTAGGTATATTAAGTACTTAGGTACAATCACAGTGCTAAAGACAATAATAACAAAAGTATGTAAGTAAGTACAAAGAAACGTTGGAATGTGTATTAATTAGAATAATAATTACCTCTGAATGAATAGGTACGTATACAAATGTATGCGTATTAATTAAGATATTAATTATCTACCTAATCTAATACCTTTAACCGAGCAATTCTTGTATATCTAAATATATAAAAGCGAAAGGTCACTCACTCACTCATTATGAAATATCGAAAACCGCTTGACGAACAAGTTACCGGCACGTAAGTTGGCAAGATATTTTGTTATGGGGGAAGTTCGCGCATGTAAAAATGTATGAAATAGGGAACATTACGCGAAACTCAGCGCAGAGGGCGCCACTAGCACATACCCACGAGCATAACCTCGTATTCTTGTTTAATTATGTTATTAATTATAATAGCTAGGTATTTTGTGAAAATATATCAAAGTTTTAATTAATCTTACTTACTTAACTGTACTTTTAACTATATTATGGCATTCTACGGCCATTTGAAAGTGGATTCTAGGTTATGCTCAGAATAAAATCATATTTGGTTGTCTTACATGACAAAAGTGAACGTTATTCTGTAAATACGTCTATCTCACCTGAATACTTAACCTGGACATATTTTAGAGTGATTTTTAGCTGCTTCCCAAAGCTTTCGAACTTGTACTTCTTTTGAAAATGAATAATTCCCTTGATTTCTACATAGAAATACACAGCACTGATGCATTATTGTATAATATAATACACTTTCTAATTTTAAACTTAATTAAAGGCAGAATTTCACGCTTTGAACGACTCGTCGAAAAACTGTTTACGGATTATGCTAGTGCTGCACTCTGGTGCCAGAACATTGCAGTAATATCCCCCCTATTGTGCGTGCGCGATTTTCCCCCACTACAAAATCTCTTGCCAACTTACGTGCCGGTAATCGTAAAAGATGAAATTTGACAGAAAGGTAGTTTATAGTTAGTAGACGTCCGCTAAGAACGGATTTTGCGCCAGGGCCGGATTAAGGAGGTCTAATGGCTCTCGCAAGTACTTCTTGCCGGTCTTAGTCTTACTTGCCGGTATCTATTTACTTGCGGGCAGCAATATACTTATACCTATATGTCGGAGACGGTTTATTAATCACAATAGTGGGTGTTAACTAAATTTGTTATAATTTGTCTTTCTTATTGTTAATTAATGTGGTTTTACTATCAATTATTGTCTATTAATTCGAAACATGATTTATTATGTGCACACACTGATTTGTGGTTACTTTATTTCGATAATTGTTATCGATGGTTTTATTCAAAACAATTGTTGACACGTTACTTGAATGTAAAACGAATTACTTTATGAAATCACTATTGTTTATTCATGACAATTATTATTATGTTATTTGATTACTTTATAATGAAATCTTATAAGATTTAGCACATTTTAGTGTTTTGTATCAAGTAAACACGTGACGCACTTCCGTGCGTCATTGGGCAGACTTGTTAAGGAGAGGTTGCAAGGTGGGGGGCATCGCCTTATAAAAGAGCGTGCACTCCGTAAGTATGGCAGTCGATCCTCGGATTCGACTCAGTAAAGAGTTCCTGCTCCCGACAATACTGTCGGTTTACCTGGTACAGCGCTGCTGTATATTCACATAGCTGTATAGGCTTGCTGCTAGCGAGCGATACACTTTGTATTTGGGTGGCTTATGCTACTGTACGAACTATAAACCTTAAGGGTTTGTTCGTTTATCATTGGGTGGCTTATGCTGCTGTACGAACTGTAAACCTTAAGTGTTCGTTCGTTTATCATTGGGTGGCTTGGCCACTGTACGAACTGTGGGACCTTAATGGTATGTTCGATTAACTGTATTGTTGCTGTACCTTTAACTTACTTTATTCTTGTTACTGATTACGATTTGTATTGTGTTTTCTTTATTAATAGTATGTGATTGTTTTTACAGGTGTTGTTTATCCCTAATGGGATAATGGGAACGCCCTTACTCCTGACGATTTACTATACCGCTCGGCATTACTCCTCCTCGCTCGGACCTGACGATTCTACATATTATTATATAATAAAAATTAATCGTTTGTTCGTTAGTCTCACTAAAACTCGAGAACGGCTGGATTTGGCTAATTTTGGGCTTGAATATTTTAAGCCCAAAATTAGCCAAATCTGTCGTGAAAAATAAAATGTGAATTATAATGATTTTTAAGTTACCTATCTATTAGTGTAATCCTCAAATAAATAGCACGTCAACTTTAGCAAAAGATATGTTAGGTATATTCTCTTATGTTTTCAATTATTTTAGTCATTTTTTTACAGGGAGATTTAGGTATATAGGGTACATAAAAAAAATAAGAACGTGGAATGTGATTATAGGATATTGAACATTAATAATATGCTTTTAAATGTAGGTCGTTTCTCTTAATTATTGAGTTAATAGCCCCTGAATAACGAAGAAAAACGCACTTTTGGGCGGGGCGCCTTGGTTACTGAACTATGTATTGTTCTTTAAGAGTAGTAAATTCGTTAAATCTTTTTTTAAATTTAGCTTTTGCGTGGGATTTCGTTCGCGTTTATTTTCTCAAGGATCCCTATTTTTTGCAAAATATAGCCTATGTTATTCAGGGATAATGTAGCATTCTAAAGCAGAGCCATAACGAAAGTGCACGTATGGATCTGCAAGAACATGGACCTGAAAAGGTCACGAACGACGAAGGTTTCATCAAGGTGAAGAAGAAGAGGATGAAGAAACCAACTTGTCCGAACAAGTGTGGGACCGCACCGACCGGACCGAACCACCTGCTGCGTCCTGCTGTTCCAGTGACGCTGCTGTATGTGTCTCGGCTGCACTACTCTACAAAAGTTGAGGAGGTTGTAGAGTACATCCGTATTAAGTCAAATTTTGCTCTGAGGGTCGAGCGGTTGGCCTCGAGCCACAATGTGAACTTCAACTCCTTTGTGGTGAGAGTACCAACTGAACATCTGTCGACCTTCACGAAGGAGGAATTTTGGCCGAAAGGTGTTATTTTCCGGCGCTTCAGAGGCCGGTTACCTGCTGACACCGCGCGACATACGACGCCTACTTTACGTGTGGAATAGGATATACCTACCTATTTAATTAAAGTTGATAAGATTTAATTATGTATTAGTTTGTTATTGTTTAAGATTATTTTGTGTATTTCATCTATGGGCCACAGATGCCTGATAATAAAGTTATTATTATTATTAAAGCGCTATCCACACATTTCCGGGTCAGGGCTATCCACGGAACAGATAAATAGAGTGGGCTATCCGTGTTCCGAGTTGTTTGTTTCAGTGTTCCCGTCAGGGACATGCCATCCATCACCCATGTTCACACATATTGAAGGGAAATCAGTATCAGTGTAATCTGTTTCTTTAGCTGATATATGTAGCCTATATTATCCCATATTATATTTTTCTTCTTAGAATTCAAATAATGTGGATTAGGAAGATCGTAAAGTATATTATTCTGTCGTACAATTTCTATCAACGTTTCTGTGTTCATGTTGTCATCAACGTACCTAGATAAAAATCGGATAGCACTGTCAGAGCGTCCGTGAGTCCGAGCGTGCTCCGGGACACTGACCGATCCGGATGCGCCTGACACGGAGCTATGTGAACAAGTTCGTACAAAGTTATACGTAACCGATTTTTTCCCCGTCCCTGACGGAACACGGCAGGACCGGGTACCCGGAAATGTGTGCCTAGCGCTTAATGGTGAAAGAATTTCTAAAATCGGACCAGTAGTTTTTGTGTTAAATCGTTACAAACAAACAGACAAATCTTTCCTCTTTATAATATTACTAGCTCACCCGACAGACGTTGTCCTGTCCCTATCTACCTACTTACCTGCCTATTTACCTATTATATCCTATATAATATTCCTTGAAGTACGAGGATGGTTCTTAAGGTGAAAAAATAAAACTTTTGTAGGGTAGGTGTAGTGTAGGGTAGGTTTAGGGTAGGTGTAGGGTAGAGTAGGTGTAGGGTAGGTTAACTTATGGTCATTCAGAAAAAAAAAAGGAAAAAAAAAAAACATTTCTAGTCGTAGCGTCGTATTTTACTTTATTGCACTACGACCAGAAATATTACAGTAAAATTACATTATTGCACTTTTTGAAATGTCTTTTTCGTAATTTTTTTTTCAATTTTTTTTCTGAATGGCCATAAGTTCTACTATAAGCCATTTCAAGGTTATCCATTAATTACCGAGTACCCTGTATATGCTATGCTATGCAATAGCTTTACCGCGGCAGTCCCCGAGTGTCACAGTGCTTTTATTATTTATAATAGGTATTAGTTTAGACTACCGACCCGCTTCGGCTACGAACGGGTGCAAATGTGCAATGTAGATACCTACTAATGTGGTGTCAGTATTCATTTGCCTAGCCTTTTCCTAACTATATTAGGGTCGGCTTCCAGTCTAACCGGATGCAGCTGAATTCCAGTGTTTTACATGGAGCGACTGCCTATCGGACTTCCGCAACCCAGTTACTAGGTAACACGATACCCCTTGGTAAGATTGGTTGTCAGAATTTTGGGCTTCTGACTACCGAGTACGATGTCTTCTCGATCGCCGAGCCGAACTACCACGTTGGCTGCGACGGTACTCACCTTTTATAACACGTACATCAGCATCGCGGGTGTATTCTTCAGATTTGCCTATTGCAGTTATTTGGTACCTTCTGTGTACCTTTACTTACCTCTCCTGAAAATCTGTGTACCTGCACCCGTACAATGATATTTAAAAATTAAGTACACCCGCCATCCTGATGTCAGAACATAGATTTGGCAGGTACATAGATTTTCAGCAGAGGTACATAAAGGTACACAGAAGGTACCAAATAACTGCAAATCTGAAGAATACACCCGCGAATCTGACGTACCTACGTTTTATAACGACTGTCAGTGAAAAAAATCGGTCGAATTCGGAATACATCGTAAGGAAACCTGTATTTGGCTTTGAGCAAACGTGCTGACCAATGGTCGTGCCTTATCTGTATTGAGAAGAGGCTTTAGGCCTGCAGATAGGCTGGTATTATTTATTAATTTACAGGCGTCACGCTTTTTGTAACAAAATATAAAGGTACAGAAGGACCATCCTCAAAAATAATTACCTAAACTTGCCAGACTCACTAGGGCCGCTACTGTATTGACTCTGTAGGTTTTATTTGTGACTATATGAAAAAAAAAGGCGAAATCTTAGCTGACTTAAATTTAAGTGTCTAAAAGTGACTATATACGAAAGAAATTCCATCATTTTTCTACGATTTTTCAAAGTACCTATCACATTAACCATTTAGGGCCGGATAAAAAATATATATTAAATGAAAACTTATTTGACTTTTTGACATTTTATATTTATTCTGCCAAGTGACAGTAAGTACAGCATAAAAATATTGTAATCAGTTTGTTATTACAATGAAACGGGGTAATTGAATTGACAATACAGTTTATTTATAAGTGTAAGTGTTTTTTGCAGGTAGGTAAAAATACTTTGTTGTAAAATAAATAAATTAGTTTCGATTAATGACTGGCAAAAAGACTAGTAACCAAAATCTAAAAAAAAATAGCTTGGTAATTGACCAACAGTCGTAGACAGATCTGTCAGTCACACATAGAGTAGAGCTGCGTCAATCGTTCATTTTCAGTGATTCGATCATTCAAGTATTGGTTCGTGCCACGACCCGGGTCATTTCAATCGTTCGGTCATTGGTTCAATACTGAATCAGTGAACCACACAAATCAAACGATTGATTGAACCAAATTACTTTAGTACAATCAACCGTTTGCTCTGCGTTTGTCTGTAACCCATTCATTCGCGCACACTCGTTATTGGTCGGTTTTCTACAAATCTGCAACCAGATAAGTTGAAAAGGATCTGTCGATTGTGAGCGATTGGTTGAATCGTATCATTGAATGATTGGAAATGAATTATAACAATCTTAGGATCGACGATTGGTGAACCGGATCATTGAAAACGAACGATTGCAATCATCAATACTTCTACGCGAACCGGGTCAAATGATCGAATCGTTCATGATTGACACAGCTCTAACATAGAGTAAAAATGATATTATTGACAACTGTTGCGTTGATTAGTTGATATTGATGTTCATGTTGCATTGCAACTGGGATTACCAACCTTATACAATATTTTTACTAGATATTTCATTCTGAATTAACTATGTAAAGAAAATACTTTTGCGATATTGCCCTTTTACTTCGTCAATTTGGATTATAAAAGTTACCATAGACATAACCTACAAAAGTTCATGACCGAATATCTATTATGCTCGGCCTTCTCGAACAAAAAATTTTGCACAAACTAGTTCAGAAAGTGACGCTGAGTTAAATAAGATTTTTTTCATTTAAATACGTAGAAATTTAATCTCAACTAAAACAATGTATCTGGCTGTCATTGTTCTTTTATTGACACTGGTTGGAGCTCTTTAGGTACAATTTTTTTCATTTATTCATTTTGACAACACGTGAGTCGTGACTGAAGTCTGCTTGAGAAAGATGAGTATGCATTCGGAAAGAGAGCACCTGCCCACAGTTGGTTTCATTTAGGTGTTCAGTGTTGCCTCCACTTTTATCTATAAGCTGCTTGGGCGCGCCGCAGCCTTACATACTTTGTGACGTAGTGCAATATTATTTAACAGTTGCCTTTGTACTTAGAAATCGATCTATTTTGTAGAGTGCGTTACGAATCAGAAACATTCTTAGCGAAGAATACTTTTATGGGTGAATGTTCGCGGTTTATCATGACATACTTACCTACCTATTTTCCATACCTTTTTCTTCTTCTAATTCTTTGATTTTATTTCTTCATAACCTAATGTGGAAACCTGTAATTAGGAACTGTCATTGTTATTGTTTGTTAGCATTTACGTGTATCTGTCTGTAAAGCTTTCCTAAAATTGTTTAAATAAAATAAAACCAAATAAATAAATTTTGTACCAAAAATAAAAGCCATTTGTAAATAAAACTCTATATTAATATAATATAATAATTGTGTCGGTATAATCTGTGCTTGCACGCCCCCGTAGTGTTGTCTTCCTCCCTCACGGCTTCAGACGTTTGTAGTTCGCGAGGTGGCTGTTGAGATGCTGTGCCAGTTGATCAGCTCTCGCGAATGATGCCTGCAAAGAGAAGACTTTATATAATTAAAACGGTGATGATAGTGAGAAGAGAATCGTAGCTAAATAAGGCTTTTATTTTGCTACGAGTGTTTTCACCGGATCAATATGTCGGATCCATCTGTCGGGCCGTGAATGTGTCACCATTTATTTCAAACAGAGGGTTCCCTCCGTGCCTTAGAAAACACGTAAATCCGTTGGTCCTGGCTGTCATAAGTAGATCTTTGACAGTCGTAATGGGTAGTCAGAAGCCAAACAATCTGACAACCAGTCTTAGCAAAGACTATTGTGTGTTATCTAGTAGCTAGTTTGTGGAGGTTACACAGGCAGTCGCTCCATGTAAAACACTGGTATTCAGTTGCATCCGCCACATGCACAACCACGCCAAGCAGATGGCGTGGTTGTGCATGTGGCCATGCATTTCAAACAGAGACCTCTCCAAGCCTTGGAAAGCACGTAAAGCCTTTGGTTCTGTCATTAGTACATTTTTGACAGTTGTTTGCAGCCTAACATAGTTGGGAAAAGGCTCATTTTATCATTCTTATTAAAAAAAAATAAGCTAAGGTTTTTTTTATTATTATTACACATTATAGATTGAGACAAACGGGTTACCTCACTGTGTTGCTGAGTTCGTCCGGCTAGTTTATTTTATGACGTGGTCAGCTCAGTGTGTATGTGTTTCAAGCAAGATACTCTTCCGCCACCTCTACCCCCGCAGCGTCCGCAGGAACGCGACGGGCGGTGTGTCATCCTGTGGAACTCCTTGAGAAAGGTGGCCGTATGCCATCGAAACTAGTCGGACGAACCCGGCAACACAGTGAGTTAATCCGTTTGTCTCTATGACGAGGTGATTCAAAAAGCTCGTAGACCCATTGTCTAGGCGGTTACAGTGACGTGTGTGTCGAGGCCACAGATATAGATAGACCTAGATAACGAAGAGCAACTACTTCGCGTGCCTATTTTCGTACCTAACTTACGATAAAAAATCGTAAGTAAAAAAGATTAAGTAAACGTTTCCTTCCATCGGTAAGTCATTTTGTGATTAATATTATGCGTAATTAATTTAAAAAACACAATTATCTTTAATCTAAAACCCTCAGTAATACCTGGTAATAAGGAAATAAGGAAATAAGGAATAATAAGGAAAAACAAAACATTCGTATTACATTGTGACGTCCAAAAAATGGCACGCTTGGTTTTCATACAGATCGTGATACTTGCGTTATCTAGGTCTATCTATATCTGTGGTCGAGGCAGTGTTCGTGTCAGTGTAGTGGTAGTGCTCACCTTGCACACGACGCAGCGGTACAGCTGCTTGGCGTGGTTGTGCATGTGGCGCGTGAGCGAGTGCGCGTGCGAGAAGCGCTTGCCGCACTGCGCGCAGGCGTGGGGCAGGCGCGCGAGGGCGGGGGGGGCGGCGCCGTGCGCGCACGCCGCGTGGCGCCGCAGCTGGTCGAAGCGCGGGAACGTCAGCCCGCACTGCGGACACCGCCCTGAGGGAGGGAGGACACGTCAGCAACTCATCTTTTATTTGAGAAAGAAATATTGGAATTATACACAGGGATGTTCTGTAGCCGGAAGTATCAGATATCCAACCGGAACGGAACGGTATTGAAAATCGTGACCAAATCTGATATAAAAGTTTTGAATAGTTGTGGATGATAGGGGCGGAGTCCAAATGAGACTCTTTTTAATACATCTAAATATCTGTAACTGAAACTTTCCGAATCAATTAGATAATCCAAATTAATTTTATATTTGTAATATTTAACGTGTTAAAAATTAGCCTTAAAAATTCCGTGTCAAGTATGCGGAATTTTTCGGTATCAAAAAACTAACAAATTGAGCGATATTCTTTTTTTCAACATAAAAGTAATTTAATCCGTAGTTTTTTACGGAACCTAAGCCACCGCACTGCGGCTCCCGCTGTGTCCCATGCTACCCCTTCCCGTCCTCTGTAGTAGTTTGTGTGGTTGTGCGCCTGTCATTTCGCAATATACATGCGCAGTTTCAGAAACTATATGACCAACAACGATGACGTTTAGTAACACTAATCGCAAGTATATATATAATGATGATAATGTGTGTGTATTGCCCTGTCATTTCGCAATATACATGCGCAGTTTCAGAAACTGTATGACCAACAACGATGACGTTTAGTAACACTAATCGCAAGTATATAAATAATTATGATAATGTGTGTGTATTGCCCTGTCATTTCGCAATATACTTACATGCGCAATTTCGGAAACTAGGTGACCAGCAACGATGACGTTAAGTTACACTAATCGCGAGTATTTAGATAATTATGATAGTGTGTGTATTGCCCTGTCATTTCGCAATTGCAAACTTGCATGCGCAGTTTCGGAAACTAGGTGACCAACAACGATGACGTTTAGAAACACTAATCGCGAGTATTTAGATAATTATGACAGTGTGTGTATTGCCCTGTCCTTTCGCAATATACTTACATGCGCAATTTCGGAAATTAGGTAACCAACAACAATGACGTTTAGATCCACTAATGGCGATTATTTAGATAATTATGATAGTGTGTGTATTGCTCTGTCTTTCAGCAATATACTTACATTCGCAGTTTCGGAAACTAAGTGACTCAATGAGGATGAGGAGAAAGATCGATGATTGATGGACAGGAAAGATACCATTAAATTGTTAGGACTATAGATTGACAAAAATATGTCATGGAAAACGTAAATTGATACGGTGTGTAAAAAACTAAATAAATTTTCCTACGCTTTATACATACTATCTAATATTGTGAATACAGCAGTACTAACCGCCTATCGTGTCTGTGTAACCGCTATATTTGTAAAGACCAATAAGGAAAAGTTTAATAACCTGCACTCCCGTCGACATGCCGACCAAATAACAAATATGCCCTCAAAAACAGCCCTACTGTCTAAATGTTTCTTCGAAATGTCTTCACGAATTTATAATAAGCTTCCTAAGCAAATAAGAGAAACTGAAAATATTTTTCCGTAACAATTGCTAATCTGTTAAATTTCTTTGATAGTTTTTCAACTTTATTACAAAAAATTAAGGTTCATATACAATCAGCACGCGTAGCATGAGAATAGGGTATTACACCTATTTTTTGAAAAGTGTCTCAATGAAATTCTGTAGTGCTAATATGTCACCAAAAAAAACACAAAATTTTTATTCAATCGATAAGTGCCATAAAAATGCACCTAAATTTTAAATTTTCAAATTTCGCGCGTAGTTTGACGAAAACGCCTCTTGCGCGACGCCATATTGCTCAGCGTAAATGACGTCAGTTCGTTTTGTATCAAATGAGCTCATATTAAATATGATAATTGTATATCATTTAAAAATAATTAAAAGCATATTTTGTAGTAGGAGTAATAATGAAAAAATTACGTTGGTTACGAAAATAATAAAAGTACAAAGCCTATATTACGCCAATCGGTTGACTGACAGTTGACAATTTTTTGTTTACACAGCCGTACGGCGTAATAACATGGCCGCTACTATTTCACGGTGTTTTAGAACAGATTAAAAATACTGAAAACATTGAATTGAATTTAAAAATTCGTTTTGTTATTTTATGAACTAAAACTTACATTTTCCGACTGCTTTATGCCTAAACTGTCTCAATAACATATTTATTGATTTTTTCTCGTATAGAGTAAAATACCCTATTCTATCTGTACTCTATGTAGAATAGACATAGTTCTTTCTAACCTACATGACATCTCTTCCTACTCGAGCATGAGGAGACCGGTAGACTAGCGTTTCTATGTAAAGAAAGACATATTTTTTCTTTTCTTTTCTTCATCGCCATGCTCGCAACGGAAGAAATCTTTCTACAATCTGTCAGTTTGTCCATTCTTCCTGTCAGTATGTCTATTCTTCCGTAGACAAAGCGTGGTTATGCTATGCGTGATGAAAAATTTTACAATTTCAGATAACTTGATGTGTTGGAGTCTATACTACTAGCTTTTACACATGACTTCGATCATGTGGCTTTTTTAACAATTCCTTACTATCTTATATATAAAAATCTTCTGTGCGTGTGTATGAAAGTGAACACCTCCTAAACGGCTGTATCGATTTTGATGAAATTTTTTGTGTGTGTTCCAGTGAATTCGAGAATGGATTAGATTCACAATTGGACCCGGTAGGTGGCGCTGCAGTCGGGTTCTCGGACCTCTTAGATCTATGCGACCTTGGTACTAGGACCGCATAACTTAGTAGTAATTATCTTCTTCTTTCAATATAATTATTCTAGATAGGTAGGCAGAGTAAATATGTAGGTAGGTAGATAGGTTGGTAGGTAGATAGATTGATAGGGTAGGTAAATAGATAGGTAGTTCGGGTAGGCTGGACCTGTATTTTTGTTCCGATTTTAAGGGCAGGATAACGTCTGCCGGGCCCGCTAGTGTTGTATAATAAAGTATAGCCAGTATAGTGTCTAGTACACTAGTTGTGACGCGTGACGCGAGTGGCAGCGGTTCTCACACTCCACATTACCTCTCCCCAGGACCCCGCGAGCCTATGTAGGCTAGGGCGTACTGTACTCTGCCCTTCTTTCTCCCCTCCCCTTCCTCGTGCCAGCCCGCGCCGCTGAGCCTGTAGTTTTAAATTTGTCCCTAAATAATGGAAATCCGATCCAGCTTGTCCCTTTGCTGTCCTCTCCCAGCGACGCCCTAAGCCGAGGCTCGTACCCCACAAGGGGTGCCCTTAGCGTGTAGTCGCTTAATTTGTAATTTTTTTTCCCTGGCTGGATGCTCTAAAATCACATTTTTAGAAAGGAAAGTCCAGTTATGCAGCCGACAACCTCATAGGTTGACCTGCGAGATACCATTCCTATTATTTCTCGGTCGGTAGCTAAATAAGTGTCTCGCCGGATCACGGACCACGTGTCAGCCTACCACGCCACGCTATCTATCGACTGAGCCTTTTGCCTTCTTCAGTGTACCTAACCTTTGCAAATCTAAATAAAGAGTGTATTGCTATTTGTGGTCTCGAGAGAATAATGTATCTTCAACAATCTCCTGGTCGACCCCGTGCATAAAGTACACCTACACTAATCGATCAATCATCGATCGATGCCATCGGTCGACGTTGATCGATTGGTGTGGTAGCTTTGGCTGATCGACGGATACCGTTCAACTAATTAATCGATCGATTGCCGGTCGATGGCATCGGTCGACGTTGATCGATTAACTCCGGCTATAATCCATCACTAATAATAATCAAGTAGCTCGATCGACGTCGACTAATCCATTCTACCATCGATCGATGCCGTCGATCGACAATCGATCGACTGGTCTGGTAGAAACTATCGATCGACGTTGACTGATCCATTCTACCATCGATCGATTGGTCTGGTAACACCCTAACACGCGGTCGCCAAGTGACAACTGGCGCCCAACGTGGGGCTTATAACCTAGCTTCTTACTAGCGAAATAATTTACACAATTGGACCGTTCCGGAGATTAATTCGAATGAACACAAACTCAACTTAAGTTTATAATATTGTTACGAGCTGGGGTTCTGGATAAATAAACTACACCAATTTACACCTAACAAAACACAAATACTTTATTTATCAAAATCACAAACTTAATAATCAATCACTTAAAATTATCACTTGTTTATCACTTAGATCGCAGTATTCGCAATAGTAGCAGTTTTCTGTTTCGCTTCCAAAAACTAACTAACTTCACCGCATCGCAGTCCACTATTTATATACGGCTTAGGACATATACGCGAACATTCTAGCAAATACGGGACTGATCGAGAACGTTGCAACACGAAACTTAAACATCTCGAAGATTCCAGAACTGCAGATCTGCTATTCGATAATAGATGGCGCCAGCGTGTGACGTAATTCTGCTATTCGATAATAGGTGGCGCTAGCATGGCGACCTACGTAACAATATTGTTATGAGCTGGGGTTCTGGACAAATAATCTATACCAATTTGCACCAAAAACACTAACAGTTTATTTCAGTCACAAATACAGTAATCAGAACTTATATGAATCACTTGAGCGTCGTTCACTTTATTAGTTCGCAGTTTAGCATTCAAAACTCAACTAACTCGCTACCGCTATCTGCCCGCTATTTATCTGAGTTTGAGTTTCTAGTTTGACATATTAGAGAACATTCTAGCAATTACGGAAATGGTCTACAACGTTGCAACACGACACTTAACCATCTAGAAAATTGTGGAAAGGTCTGTTCCAGAATACCTGTAGTTCTGCTTCTGGATAATAGATGGCGTATTCGGTCGTACCGACCTACATGACCATAATTATGTAGTGATGTAGCAGTTTTTTATTAAAACACAATAGCACCACCCTGTTGCTACCCGTGGGTGTCGTAGAAAACGACAGAGGGATATTGACCAGAGGATGGGCAGCAGCGTCCTTCTGAGTACCATAACACTTACTGCGATCGGCAACATGCATCGGCCAGGCATGGCAAAAACGGCTGACCCCCCTTTGGGGTGACTTATGCCCAGCAGTGGCCGTCTAAAGGTTGACATGATGAAATAACATATACATACCGGCTCGTTCATCCGCAGTGTGTGTACGATCATGCGCAGCCAATTCTGCGTCGTCTTCGAAACACTTGCGACAAACTTCACATCGAACTGTCATAGCTCCACGATGTGCTTCCGCTCTGAGAAAAGAACGATTTTTAAGTCAACTTGAGGCTTTTTAACCGACTTCAAAAAGGAGGAGGTTATCTATTCGGATGTTTTTTATGCATCGTCATATATATTTATCTATATATGTATGTATTTACAAAAAAAAAATGTATTTGTGTATGTATATCAGCTGTCTGACACCCATAGTACAGGGTCTCCCTAGTTTGGGGTCAGATGGCCGTGTGTGAAAATGTCCCCACATATTATTATTATATTATTATTATATATAGACGGATTTCCAAAATCTTTCTTTTGTTCGAATGGGGGTTTATTCCGAAATGGTCCCATATAAATTTTATCGAAATTGAAACAGCGTTTTTTGAAAAAATCAACAAAATGCAAAAGGAATTATATAGATGACTTCTTAGTTTATTCAATATTTGGAGGACTTTCAATCTCTGTTTTAACTGTGTCACCGTTTCTTAATGGATTTGGATGTTGAAGCGATACTAAAAAGCGTAAATTTTTTTTCATAAAAATACAACCGCCTTCAAAAACTAAAAAGTGATAAATAACTTTAGTACAGAACACACATTACTTTAATGTCGGAAGTCGGTGGCAATACAAAACAACAAACAGAACAAAGAGACACAGAGTTATAAATCATATCATCAACGATTTACTTATAAGTAACGACATTCTACTGAGTAGACCACGGTCTTTTCCTCCAAAAGACCGAGGTCTACTCAGTAGACCGTCACGATTCTTACTCACTTGTGTTCCCATAACTTCTCGCGTCTGTTGAAGGTCTCATTGCAACAGTCACACTCGTACCGGTCAGAAGACCGCGCGCGCGACCGCGAGTTGCCGCCGCCGCGGTTCTGATGCACGCGGCGGTGGATCCTGAGGAACATGAGGACGTTTTGAACAGGAGAAACCACTTTGTTACGTAATGATGTCGTGACTAACAGCTGTTTGAGTTTTGCAACTTGTCGGCAAATCAGTTTGCAATTGAGTAATAAAAACATGTTGCTGTAGATAATATCAGAATAGTATTCAGGGACATTTTTATGTTGTTTAATGTATATAGTAAAATATCGCAGTTTACTACGAAATACCCAAGGCATACTAATGACAGGTTATGGTCTTACACGAAAATAAAACGGTCTACTGCTGAAAAGGCCGTGTTCTACTGCTGAAAAGACCGTGGTCTACTACTGAGAACACCGTGGTCTACTGCAGAAAAGTTCATGTTCTACTGCTGAGAATACCATGGTCTTCTATTGGAAAGAACATGGTCTTCTATTGAAAAGAACATGGTCTACTACTAAAGAAGCCATGGTCTACTGCTGAAAATTCCGATACCTACTGCCGAAAAGTACATGTTCTACTGCTGAAATGACATTGTGAATTAGCGAAAAGACCATGGTCTACTAATGAAAAGACTACCGTCTATTACAGTTACATTAAGTTATTACTTACTTCAACGTTACTCTCGTGGAATACCACTTGGAACAGATATGACATTGAAAGCTTTTATCGGCTGATTCGTTTTCGGACTCGCTGATCTCGTCGTGTGAAGCCGGTGCTGCCGGATCCGCGGCCCGTTCCGGATCCGAGTCGGATCCGCTGTCGGAAGCCGCCCCACTGTACGACCAAGCGCCGAATGACCTGTTGATGTGAAGACGCTCAGTCTTGACGGGGTTAGAACGTAGGGAAAGATAGTTTTATCAATAGGGTATTTTACTCTATATGAGAAAAAAATATAAATATATTATTGAGATAGTTTAGGCAAAAATCAGTCGGAAAATGTTAGTTTTAGTTCATAAATTAACAAAATATTTTTTACATTCAATTTCAAGTTTTCTGTTTTTTTTTTTAATCTGTTTTATAACACCATGAAATAGTAGACGCCATGTTATTATGCCATACGGCTGTGTAAACAAATTGTCAACTGTCAGTCAACCGATTATCGTATTTAGGCTTTGTATTTTATTATTTTCGTAACAAACGTAATTTTTTAATTATTACACCTATCACAAAATATTATTTTAATTATTTTTAAATTATATTCAATTATCATATATAATAGCAGCGCATTTGTGACACAGCGAACTGACGTCATTTCCGCAGAGCAATATGGCGTCCACTACAAGGTGTTTTCGTCAAACTACGCGTGAAATTTGAAATAAAAAGTTTGATGCATTTGTATGGCATAAATAACGACAGATTTTTTTTTTATGGTGGCACTGGCACTACATCATTTCATTAAGACACTTTTCAAAATTGGGTGTAATACCCTATTAGCGCTCTTACGCACTAGCGGTTAACCGCAGGGGCGGCTAGCCGCTTCTCCAGTTTAATATGCAACCGCATGTGATTGTACGCAATAAACCGCCACAAAACTTCAACCGCGGCGGTTGAATGGAGGACCGCGGCCCGCTTCGTGGCGGAAGCCATCTTGTGTATACGCACTGGCGGTCAGTTTGCGGCGAGCCGCCGGTGAAGTATGCACGTGTTTTAAATTGCGCAGCCATGAACTTCGACACAGAGAAATTCATTGTTGAAATTCAACAACGAGTAGCTATTTGGTGTCATATACAACTGTTAGTAATTCTTCAAATGACAAAACACTCATTCTAACATAGCCGAATAATTTATCTTGGTGCTTCTTCAGTTCTTGAAAACAACTTGCGAACTGACCAAGTACAGGATGAATCCAATATCCTTTTTTATTTTTCTTTCGTTGTTTTCGGGAGTAAAAATAAATAACACAAGCTATCTCGACGGCGTCCATTTTGTTTAAGGGCCACGCGACTTCGAGCGGTCCAACCGCTTAAACGAACCGCCTAGGCGGCCAACCGCTAGTGCGTAAGGACCTTTAGCGGTCGAAAATCACAAATCTGAAACCGCAAATCTGCTATGAGCGCACGTGGTGATTACTGCTCGTGCCTTCTCTGTATGAGAAGCGGCTTTTGCCCTGTAGTTGGACAATAAATTGACTGGTATTTTTTTTTAATTATTACGTACAGAAGTAAAAAGTAATCTTCTCACCTATCATCCTCATTGGTAGTATGGTTGACCACTGGCGGAGGGTCTTCAGTCTTAGGTTTCTCGTCGCCAGATTCTGATTCTGTATCGGAACTGTCTGATGAACTCGAAGAGTCGGAGCTCGATGATGTACTGGATCCAGAGCTTGAACTGCCTGTAAGATAGATTGAAAATTAATTGAATTATTGTAACATTTTCCCGCGATTTCGTCCATGTGAATATCGGTTACCGGGGATGCAGACGAAGTCGCAGATTAAAAAGTAGTGTATGTATGTCCTTCCCTTGGCTTCAAGCTATCTTCATTCCAAATTACACCAAAATCGGTACAGCCGTTTGATCGTGAAAGCGTAACAGACAGAATTACTTTCGTATTTATAATATTAGTATGTATTAAGTATATTAAGTATATTAAGTAAATTAAGTACTTAAGAGCGCGTATTCGATTCGTGACGAAAACTTCATGATTTTGCGTTTTGCCCAGAGCAATATCGTAATTATGTAAGCAGATTATTTAAAGACAATTTACAGTTTTAGAAAGATTAAGTCTTGATTTAGACAGCTACAGAGTAAAAGTATAATTTTTAATTATGTTTTTTTAAAGCGAAAACAATTCTTTCATATCGTTTTACGAAAATAGACTTCAGAGTTAACTTTCAGGATGAATACAACCATTACAATATGCCAAAATATTTTGTTTTATGCGTTTTTCCAACAGCATATACAGTCATAAAGACAGTAACAGAGCCAAAATTACGAAAATATTACTATTATGTATTAAAAAACAATGTTGAAAAAGTAGAAAATCGGTTCACTTTGACAATTTTTTTTCACCAGTATTTGAATAAACACATAACTGATATATTTATTTTATGAAAGTAAATGTTATGTCTAATATACAGAATATTTTTCAGTCTGTTATACAAGCTCATTTATTTTAGACAATTGTTTTAAAAAGCACTGTATAACATCGCGCGCTGTCGTTTGCCGATCAATTTCAATGATTCGTGCTTATTTCGTGCGTATTTATTTTTCTGTTGCACACAAACAGACCATTGTATTGTACTAGTGTGTGTCAATGCTGCTACGCCGTTCTAGCAATCGTTTAGATTTTGAGTTGCGCTAAATCGAATACGCGTCCTTAAGTATTAAGTAAGAATTAGCATTGCCATTCAACGTGGTAATGCTGCTAGCTTTTTGGGCTCTTGTCCCATTGAGAGCGATGCGGGCGAGTTTTTTGATGCCCTGTGAGCCCTCCATTGTACATATTATGTGTTTATATTTATTTTTAAGCTTTTTATATGTTATATTTAATTATTATTAATAAACAAGTATTAAGTATATTAAGTATGGAAGTATGGCTAAAAGTAAAAAGTATGGATTCTGCCTGCCAAAATTAGCCCAATTTTTCATTTGTCAGATTACATTTATTTGTGACAGGTTGGCAAGCTGAGATGCGTCATAATGATTCACCTGTTAAGGGCGCGTATTCGATTTAGCGCAACTCAAAATCTAAACGATTGCTAGAACGGCGTAGCAGCATTGACACACACTAGTACAATACAATGGTCTGTTTGTGTGCATCAGAAAAAAAAATATGCACGAAATAAGCACGAATTATTGAAATTGATCGGCAAACGACAGCGCGCGATGTTTTACAGTGCTTTTTAAAATAATTGTCTAAAATAAATGAGCTCGTATAACGGACTGAAAAATATTCTGTATATTGAGCATAACATTTACTTTCATAAAATAAATATATCAGAGATGTTTTTATTCAAATACTGGTGAAAAAACAAAGTGAACCGATTTTCTACTTTTTCATCATTGCTTTTAATACATAATAGTAATATTTTCGTAATTTTTGCTCTGTAGCTGTCTTTATGACTGTATATACTGTTGGAAAAACGCATAAAACAAAATATTTTGGCATATTGTAATGGTTGTATTCGTCCTGAAAGTTCTCTGACGTCTATTTTCGCAAAACGATATGAAAGAATTGTCTTCGCTTTAAAAAACCATAATTAAAAATTATACTTTTACTCTGTAGCTGTCTAAATCATGACTTAATCTTTCTAAAACTGTAAATTGTCTTTAAATAATCTGCTCACATAATTACGATATTGCTCTGGGCAAAACGCAAAAACATGAAGTTTGCGTCACGAATCGAATACGCGCTCTTAAGAGTTACTGTACGATACAAAAATCAACCCAAACTCATTATACAGGAATTGTAATGACATAATTCTTAATTTGTCACCATTTGAAACATCCAAGGCAAAGCATTTATTGCAATTCAACCATTTACAGGCACTTTTGAATTGTCAAGGAGTCAATCAGAGCAAGCTAGTTTCTTGTTCCAAAACGTAGGTAGGTATCTCTATGGAGAAGAACGAGCAAGAAACTCCACGGATACTATCTTTAAACAAGCTTTAATAATGTGTAGACAATGTACATGAAACAATTAAAGATGTAAGCCAAGGCTGTTATTAAAATCGCTCGTTCCCGAGCGTGGATCAGCACCATTTAGCTCAACCATTTTGAAGGGAATTAAATGATCCAAAACACGCGCCACCATCAGCGAGACATTGAACTAAACACACAAGAAAGCGTAGCAGAGTTACTTTCGCATTTGTAATCGAATATTCCCGATCGGTAACACCCCGTCGTTAACACTGTTGACGATCGGGACAAAAAAAGTTACGATCGTTCACAGTGTTGACGAACGGGACCGTTTTTCGATTATTTCAATTATTCCCGTTCAGTAACACCCCTGTCGTTCACACTGTTGCGGATCGGGAAAAATAAAGTTTCCCGACCGGTTACTGTCCGATTGTCAACACTGTGAACGAAAGAAACTTTTTTTTTCCCGATTGTCAACAGTGTGAACGACAGGGGTGTTACTGAACGGGAATAATTGGAATAATCGAAAAATGGTCCCGTTCGTCAACACTGTGAACGATCAGAACTTTTTTCCCGATCGTCAACAGTGTTGACGACGGGGTGTTACCGATCGGGAATATTCGTTTATAATATTAGTATGGATAGTATGGACTATTAACTTACTGCTACGTGTATTTCGGGATCCGGATGTGCTTTGTGATGGCGCCGCTTGTCGCTCTGGTAAATGGTAACGAATATTGTGAACATAGAACATAATACAGGGTGTTTTTGAATAACTGGCAAAACTTTACTGTCGTGATACGTTGGACGTTGACCACGTGATTAAAAATATCAGCCTATTATTGACCTAATGCAGGGAAAAGGCCTCTTCTTAGACAGAAGAGGCACGCTTTGATCACAACGCTCGCTCAAGACTGATAGGTGATTTCACTTATATGATGTCTTCCGTCACCGATGTCAATGATGTTCGAGATAAACTTAGAAAGTTCATATGAATTATAAAAGTTACATCTGTATTTGCATCTTAAGAGCGCCCAACCCGTCATATTTCCCATACAAACGCTCGTACGCGATTACGGCGTTATAACAAATTATTTTCCAAATATTTTTAATACACAGGTATCTTGTGGTCTAAATCTAGGTTTGTATGAAGCCAAAATTAAACTTTTTTGAGAAACAAATTCAGTGAACACGTCCGAAAATCTGCTTTTTTGCACAATTTTATCTGAACTTTGGCCGGTTATAATGCACTCATACATTGAAAAAGTAAAAACAGCTTCATAGAAACCTTGCACATGTAATGGAGATTCTAAATTACAAACATTTTTACCAAAAACTTGTAAGGCTTTTTTAAAAACACGTATGTCCTGGAACAAGTTTTGTGAAATTTCCGCGCGCCAATTTTCCTGTAATGTTATCGCGTTCTCACTCACTCGTTTGTTTACGAGCTCTGCGTTAGTTAAAACAAAAAATTTTTCAATCACGCTCGCGTTGAAGTTCGTTTGATGAGGATGGGCGCTCTTAATTACTAGCCATCACGACAAATTCAATCTAGTGAAATCAAATTATGAATTCTTCTATTGATATTAAATAGGTATCAATGCCGATCGATGTCGTGTCGGATTGACATCCCATCACAGTCCTGTATTTGCGCACACGCTTGTGCACTATAATATTTTGCGTGTCAGGGTACGTCGACACCACCATTGACAGAGTTTGCCGTGACCACTTCACTATCTGTCATATTTGTAAAGTTTCGCCGGTTAATTTAATAACACCCCGTATACAAAGACGTCACGCAAGCACCCCCTAATGGGGAAAACAGTGTACAGTACCTTGGCGTTAATACAGTAAGATAAATAATAGAGGGCGTTCCGTTAAACTCTTTAATGTACATATTCTACATTATTAATCTTTTGTCCGCCAGTCATGTATAGATGACAAATCGTGCCCAGCACGCCACGGTCACGACTACATGACAGACGTATTACTACTCTATGTTATTACGTATAGAAACGTAATTCCATAGAGTAATTCGTAGCTTGGTGCCGAGGGCACGTTTTTGCTTTTTAACCGACTTCGAAAAGGAGGAGGTTATCAATTCGAATGTTTATATTTTTTTTTATGTATGTTCGGGCATAACTCTGTCATATATAGACGGATTTGCAAAATTCTTAAAAAAAAAGAAAACCGCCTTCAAAAACTAAAAAGTGATAAATAACTTTAGCACAGAACACACATTACTTTACTTTGGGAAGTCGGTGGCAATACATAACAACAAACACCAAGCCACCCCCACCGACTTCCGAAAGTAAAGTAATGTGTGTTCTGTGCTAAAGTTATTTATCACTTATAAGTTTTTGAAGGCGGTTTTCTTTTTTTTTTTAAAAACTTTTTTGACGTGTCGGTCAATAGGTAAATATATTTTTTTAAATGTACCGGCATAAAAAACTAAGCAAAAAAAAAAATTAATATGTACAAAATACGGAACCGATTTTGTATGATATTTAAAAAATAAAAACTTTTTTATTTGAATAGGAATATTGTTTTTTTTGTAACTATGGACGATGTTGTACCAGTTAAACGAACGCCTTTCGATAATTACCATACTGTATAACTATAACACATTGTATAATTTATAGTTGCACCAGAGACAGAAAAGTTGAAAGGGAATCGTTTGTCTTGGTATGGGCATGTGAAGAGAAGAGATGAAAAGCATATGACCAAAAGAGCTATGAATATTAATTTGGATTGGTGAAGAAGAAGATGGCGGCTGAAGAAAAGATGGATGGATTGTGTGAAGAATGATATGATAGAGATGAAGTCAGTGATATCATGAAGATTGACAGGACTAAATAACAGTTGATGATCCGATATCAAAATAAATAAGTGAGCTCTTCATTATTTTAAAAATATTAATGTTAAAACAATAATGGCAACGCGCAGTTAAGGGCCGGTTGCTTCAAACGGTTAACGTTACATTCGGACGGTTAAAAATTGCTATGACGTGAGATGTTTAACGTACGTTAAATATAACGGGTTGTTTCATGACATAAAACATTGGCGTTGACGACACGGTTGGCGCAGTGGCTGAGCGATCGACTGCTGCGCAGCGTGTTGCGGGTTCGATTCCCGCCCAGGGTAAACATTTGTGTGATGAGCACTTGTGTTTGCCTTGTATCTGGGTGTGTTGTTTATCTATATATGTATGTATTTACAAAAAAAAATATGTATTTGTGTATGTATATCAGCTGTCTGACACCCATAGTACAGGGTCTCCCTAGTTTGGGGTCAGATGGCCGTGTGTGAAAATGTCCCCACATATTATTATTATAAAAATCCGTCAGTCAAAGTCATTCTAAAAGAGAGTCGATAATATTTTGATGTTTGACGTAGCTGTTTGACAACACAAAATTACGTTGACTGGTGGATGAGGCATCGGTTATGGTAATAGTAACTTTTTAACGTACGTTAAGGCCACCATTTTGTGAAACAACCCATTTTTGGTTGACAATAGTTAGCACCATTTTTGACTGTTACCCGTCGGTAAAGTTTAGTTGAAGCAACCCGCCCTTAGTCGATGATCTGTTCGACATGCAGCAGAAGTGTCCAGCCCAGTCCCATTCAAAAGAACTTTCCCCACAGCGCACTCCATAACTTAATAGTCGTCAGGCACTCGCTTCATATAAAAAACTGATATTTAGCTGAATCCGATTAGACTGCAAGCCGATCAACTATGTTGGGAGTTGATCAAAGGCCAGGCAGATTAGATGATGAACAATTAACTGTCATAGATGCAGCTAAACACCAGTGTTTTACATGGAGCGACTGCCTATCGGACCTTCACAATCCAGTTACTGGATAACGCGATACCCCTTCGTAAGACTGGTTGTCAGAATTTCAGGCTTCTGACTACCCATAACGACTGTCAAAGATCTACGAATGACAGCCGGGACCAACGGCTTTAAATGCTTTCCGAATTTCGGAGGCACGGAAGGGTATCGATATGAAATGGATGATCACCCGTAAGCGTAGGTTAACCATGGCCGAAATATGACTTATGTATTGACTACTTATGTATAGAGTGCGCTGTCGAAACCGTCCCAATTTAGCTTGGCTGCTATTTTTGTATTTTTTTTTTACAAAGATAAAAGAAATATAAGCCGGTCGCGAATAGCACCACCCCATTTCTATCCGTGGGTGTCGTAGAAGGCGACAGAGGGATATTGATCAGAGGACGGGCAGCAGCGTCCTTCTGACTACCATAACACCTACTGCGATCGCCAACATGCATCGGCCAAGCATGGCGATTACGGCTGAACTCCCCCCTTAGGGGAGACCTATGCCCAGCAGTGGGCGTCTAAAGGTTAACATGATGAAAAGAAACATAATTGCTTACCAGATCCAGAACTGCTGCTGTCAGAGTCAGAATTGGAACTGTCTTCCAATTTCTCCACTCTCGTGTCCATTTCTTTGCCAGAAGCACCACCTGCAACAAGAATTATTAAAATGGAAATTTTGACTATGCCGTAACTAAATGAATAGTAAAGGCAATCGAAAGCTTTAGTCGCAGCAAGTAAAACTTGAATAAACTGCTTCAACTGCAATTGTATTTACTTCTGTCAAACCAAAACCCGTCTTTTATTCCCATTTTTCGAATATTCATATGTTATCTTATTAATTAACCGAATTCATAAAAGGTGTAGTTTGAATGTTAGTGTTTTTCTCAAAAACTACGGATCCGATTTGAATGGGGCTTTCGCTATTCGACCTTATATTTTACTGAAAAGGTTTTAATGTATAAAATGTTATCCTTGATAAGACACCACAGACTGAAATATAAGAGTACCGAAGTCAGTAAAATTTACATAAATTGGTAATCTGCTTAATCAATTCTTTTTCACTTGATTTTCAGTGTTACAAATGGCGGTGGCGGTGGATGGCGGGTTATTGAAAAGCAAAAAAATAGAAAACTTCCTTTCAAAAAAGACAACCGACTACAAATTTTCGTTTTCCGATTTTCATTCACCGATGAAGGTAAACATATAATATGTATATTGTACCTATATATTCGAAAAAAGGTGTTTTGACGTGGTTGGTTCGTTTTTTCAGAACTAAATACAACTATTTATTACATTTACGTCTTAAAGTGTTTTTAGTAGGGTAGTTATGGTTTTTTTTTTACTGTAACTGTCCTATTGTGGGTCAGAGGCATAATCTACCAAGGCGTATTTTGACTTTTCTTCGTTTTTGAGATCGACAGGCTCCTACAAAGACACTCTCAGACAAAACACCTTTTAACAAAACATATAAAAACGCCAATTTTATTTTTTCGATACTCTAGAGAAAGGATCCTATACTCTGTCAAACGTTTACATTATAGTCTGTCAAATATATCTCTATTTTACCTACATTTTTTGACATGGACTGTTGCTGAAATATTTTACGTTCTGTATTGATATGAATAGAAATTATGGGCCGTGAAAAAAGATTGCATCTTGCATTGTAGCGGAGACGAGATTGCTGAGATGGCTGCGTGGATAAACTAACCAGGCCCCTTATTCACAATCATTCGATTCCGTACCGAATCGAAAGTCAAAAGATATCGAAGATGTCCTTCAAACGCAATTCACAAATCCGAAACCGAATAATTTTGACAGTTCAAAATCGATACGAAGACTGAAGTTGGAAATGAGATTGTCGAATACGGTTCCTTACCGACACGGAAACGTATCGAATGGTTGTGAATAAGGAGCCAGAATACATAGGGTCAGAAATGAGTATAGAAGAAAATTGAAAGTGGCGCCAGTGACAGAAAAGTTGAAAGGGAATCGTTTGTCTTGGTATGGACATGTGAAGAGAAGAGATGAAACGCATGTGACTAAAACAGTTATAAATATAAATGCGGATAAATGGAGATGAAGACCGAAAAAAAGATGATTATCTATTATATAAAAATAAGTCCAATAACTCCAGAACGCACGAACCGATTTCCACGGTTTTGCATTCGTTGGAAAGGTCTCGGGCTCCGTGAGGTTTATAGCAAAAAAATACCCTAGGTTAGGTGTATGGTAGGTGTAGGGTAGGTGTAGGGTAGGTGTAGGGTAGGTGTAGGGTAGGTGTAGGGTAGGTGTAGGGTAGGTGTAGGGTAGGTGTAGGGTAGGTGTAGGGTAGGTGTAGGGTAGGTGTAGGGTAGGTGTAGGGTAGGTGTAGGGTAGGTGTAGGGTAGGTGTAGGGTAGGTGTAGGGTAGGTGTAGGGTAGGTGTAGGGTAGGTGTAGGGTAGGTGTAGGGTAGGTGTAGGGTAGGTGTAGGGTAGGTGTAGGGTAGGTGTAGGGTAGGTGTAGGGTAGGTGTAGGGTAGGTGTAGGGTAGGTGTAGGGTAGGTGTAGGGTAGGTGTAGGGTAGGTGTAGGGTAGGTGTAGGGTAGGTGTAGGGTAGGTGTAGGGTAGGTGTAGGGTAGGTGTAGGGTAGGTGTAGGGTAGGTGTAGGGTAGGTGTAGGGTAGGTGTAGGGTAGGTGTAGGGTAGGTGTAGGGTAGGTGTAGGGTAGGTGTAGGGTAGGTGTAGGGTAGGTGTAGGGTAGGTGTAGGGTAGGTGTAGGGTAGGTGTAGGGTAGGTGTAGGGTAGGTGTAGGGTAGGTGTAGGGTAGGTGTAGGGTAGGTGTAGGGTAGGTGTAGGGTAGGTGTAGGGTAGGTGTAGGGTAGGTGTAGGGTAGGTGTAGGGTAGGTGTAGGGTAGGTGTAGGGTAGGTGTAGGGTAGGTGTAGGGTAGGTGTAGGGTAGGTGTAGGGTAGGTGTAGGGTAGGTGTAGGGTAGGTGTAGGGTAGGTGTAGGGTAGGTGTAGGGTAGGTGTAGGGTAGGTGTAGGGTAGGTGTAGGGTAGGTGTAGGGTAGGTGTAGGGTAGGTGTAGGGTAGGTGTAGGGTAGGTGTAGGGTAGGTGTAGGGTAGGTGTAGGGTAGGTGTAGGGTAGGTGTAGGGTAGGTGTAGGGTAGGTGTAGGGTAGGTGTAGGGTAGGTGTAGGGTAGGTGTAGGGTAGGTGTAGGGTAGGTGTAGGGTAGGTGTAGGGTAGGTGTAGGGTAGGTGTAGGGTAGGTGTAGGGTAGGTGTAGGGTAGGTGTAGGGTAGGTGTAGGGTAGGTGTAGGGTAGGTGTAGGGTAGGTGTAGGGTAGGTGTAGGGTAGGTGTAGGGTAGGTGTAGGGTAGGTGTAGGGTAGGTGTAGGGTAGGTGTAGGTAAATAGGCAGGTAAGTAGGTAGATCGGGACAGGACAACGTCTGTCGGGTCAGCTAGTAGTTTATAATTTTATTACAAGAGGACAAGGTTCATATTCAATTGGGAAAATTTGACAGTTTGGGGTAGCTTGATGTGCTGGCATCTGTACATTTGAATACTTAAAAAAAATTGGTTGTCTGTTTACGGACGATAGTTTTACGTGATAACGTCATAAAGAAACATAATGGCTAACATATATAACATAAGCAAATAATGGCTTCCGTCGAGGTGGGCGGAGCTTATAGCTTGGGCCGATCGTGCCTCTCTATCGCTTGTTCCGCGCTCTCGCTTGCACGGAACGTGACACTTTTTCGTGCGTGCAGCCGGTGTTCATCGGTTTATAAGACGTTATCACGTCCAAATATTACACAATGCTAGAATTTGCCGCCTTGTTCTAAGCTTACACCGTCTTAGGGTACTGACCTTCAGAGCTTCTGATGGACAGCACATCATCGTCATCTCTTCGTTGAGAGTCACCCGGCTTCTTGAAGTTGACAGCAAGCAGGTGAGTGTCGTAAAGATCATCCTATGGGGTAAAGAATATGAATTACTAGGCTCTGCCCGCGACTGCGTCTGTGTACACCTCAGAATTGAGCCTAAAAGACCTAAATTATCCCAAATTACAAAAACGGGATAAAAATTATCCTATGTGTTAATCTATAGCCCGACCAAGTGGTCGGAACGGAACGGAGTGTAGGAACGGTCTCAGTTAAGTACCTCAGTGTGGTGACGTGACGCGAGAGCTCACTGATACGTCAACTTGTGACAACTGTCACCCCTCCCGCACCGCGCAGCTACCTCAGTGTGGTGACGTGACGCGAGAGCTCACTGATACGTCAACTTGTGACAACTGTCACCCCTCCCGCACCGCGCAGCTACCTCAGTGTGGTGACGTGACGCGAGAGCTCACTGATACGTCAACTTGTGACAACTGTCACCCCTCCCGCACCGCGCAGCTACCTCAGTGTGGTGACGTGACGCGAGAGCTCACTGATACGTCAACTTGTGACAACTGTCACCCCTCCCGCACCGCGCAGCTACCTCAGTGTGGTGACGTGACGCGAGAGCTCACTGATACGTCAACTTGTGACAACTGTCACCCCTCCCGCACCGCGCAGCTACCTCAGTGTGGTGACGTGACGCGAGAGCTCACTGATACGTCAACTTGTGACAACTGTCACCCCTCCCGCACCGCGCAGCTACCTCAGTGTGGTGACGTGACGCGAGAGCTCACTGATACGTCAACTTGTGACAACTGTCACCCCTCCCGCACCGCGCAGCTACCTCAGTGTGGTGACGTGACGCGAGAGCTCACTGATACGTCAACTTGTGACAACTGTCACCCCTCCCGCACCGCGCAGCTACCTCAGTGTGGTGACGTGACGCGAGAGCTCACTGATACGTCAACTTGTGACAACTGTCACCCCTCCCGCACCGCGCAGCTACCTCAGTGTGGTGACGTGACGCGAGAGCTCACTGATACGTCAACTTGTGACAACTGTCACCCCTCCCGCACCGCGCAGCTACCTCAGTGTGGTGACGTGACGCGAGAGCTCACTGATACGTCAACTTGTGACAACTGTCACCCCTCCCGCACCGCGCAGCCGCCTCAGTGAACTTGTGACAACTGTAAGCTGAAGTTGGACTATATATAGATAAATATACATAGTTTAATTTTCGTCCCGTTTGTGTGTTTTCCGGGAATAATTTAGGACTTTAGCTTACTTCTAAGTATACTCAGACGTAGACGCGGGCAGAAGATAGATTAAGTATAGATTTATTTTGTTTGGTGAATACAAACCTTGTCAATATTAGCATATTTCTCGTGAATATGTCTCAACGCTCGCAGATTTTCGTCCAAACTCAGGGAGTCGGACGCTTGACTCGGTGACCCTAAAGAAAACACGACAAATTAATAAAACTCTATCTACCAACCGTGTGGTGCTGGTCGCGAATAGCACCACCCCATTTCTCCCCGTGGGTGTCGTAGAAGGCGACAGAGGAATATTGACCAGAGGATGAGCAGCAGCGTCCTTCTGAGTACCATAACACCTACTGCGTTCGCCAACATGCATCGGTTAAGCATGGTGATTACGGCTGAACTCCCCATTGGGGAAGACCTATGCCCAGCAGTGGGCGTCTAAAGGTTGACATGATGATGATGACGATGAACTCTCCCGACCAAATTTCGGTCACGGCTTAATGGAGATCAGCCAAGTACGCAGAAGATATTATAGTGCACAAGTGTGTGCGCAACCACAGATGCACTCCCTCTTCCCTCACTCTCATAGTCTGGTGAAAGGAATGCCTTTCGAGGTACGGTAGTGTCACATTCTCCTTGAAAAACTCAATAACTCAGCCACCTAGGAATCTAATTCAACACCCTGTGGGGGACTCCACACATTCAGCAATCCTCATATTACGTTTATGAAATGACATGTCAACAAACAAACAGACTCGCATATTGTATTTTAATATTAGTGATCTAATTAGCGTGTTACTTATCGCCGTAGGCATTGGAATGTTGAAGGACAGGGACGGGAGTCCTAGCAGCGCGCTAACACCGACCTTTTAGTCGACACAGGTCTGCGGCGCTAAGCGATTGTCATTCGCCCTCTCACGCGTATACCTTTGTTCACTTCCGTGCAATCGTAATAAAAATAACTCTCGTAACTGTTGGGCTTTCTTAAGTAGTTGATCTACCTTGGCTACCTCTCCTTCTACTCCTACCTACGTGCCTGTGTCTGGTCATTTGGGTACCTACCTACGGCCACGTGAGGCTTCTACACCCCACTACCACCACTAACTAAAGTCATCTTAGGTATCACTAACAGTCCTCTGTGCAGAGCGTGCATGGAGGCAGAGGAAACGGTGGCGCATGTAATCCTTTAGAGCACCGGCGTCACCCGAATCCGCATGGAAACTCTTGGAACACCAAATTCCCTGGCAGATGCCCTGAGAAGACTGATCTACGTCTGGAGGGAGGTGGGCTGGTTCAAATATCGGCCGCCATAGCTCATGTACAATGGTCCAATTTAAGGATTAAATGCGGAAACCGAACCCTCTTAACATAGAATTAAAGTCGCCAACATCGTGTATAATCAACACGCTGAAGTGGAAGTGGGCCGGCCACGTCTGCAGACGGAAAGTCGGTAGATGGAGCAGACACGATTTAGAGTGGAGACCGCGTTTGGGCAAACGTTGTGTACCGACGATTTGTAGAAGGTGGTTGAAAGATGCAGATGGATGCGAGCTGTTCTAGACCGGGTTGGTTGGCGATCTCTGAAAAAGGTCTACGTTCAGCAGTAGACGGTACAGGCTGATATGTATGGGCAAGCGTAGTGTGTGACGCCCTGTGGTATGATAGACCTACGATTTGAACAAGGTGGCTGGCAGCGGATGTATGCGAGCTGACCAAGAGCGGTTTCGTTGGCGATCTCTGAGTTCAGAACTGGACGGTTTTAGGCTAATATGTTTGGACAAGCGTAGTTGTGGGACGCCCTGCGGCACGATGGACCGACGATTTGAAGAAGGTGGCTGGTAGTGGATGAACGCAGGCGACCCAAGACCGTGTTGGTTGGCGATCTCTGAGAGAGTACAGCAGTGGACGGTTTTAGGCTGATATGTTTGGGCAAGCGTAGTGTGGGACGCCCTGTGGTATGATGGACCTACGATTTGAACAAGGTGGCTGGCAGCGGATGGATGCGAGCTGACCAAGAGCGGTTTCGTTGGCGATCTCTGAGAGAGTACAGCAGAAGACGGTTTTAGGCTGATATGTTTGGGCAAGCGTAGTATGGGAGGCCCTGCGGCACTAAGGACCGATGAGTTGAAGAAGGTGGTAGGCAGCGGATGGATGCGAAGTGCCCAAGACCGGGTTGGTTGGCGATCTCTGTAGGAGGCCTACATTCAGCAGGGCAATATGCTGATATGACGATGATGATGACCCCACTTTCAGCAGTCGCACTTGTGACCACGGTAAGCAGTTCCAACCCTGTCTGATATGCGTGATGGACTTACCCAGATCTGGCTCGTCATCGCTGTCCAATGTGATTGGTTCGGAGTTGACGGGCATCAAATTATTTCTTACGCGGATTTCTGTAAAGTTAAATTGTGATGATATATAAATAAATAATGTCAAAATGCAAAAGTTCAATAACATAATTTTTTTTTTTTTTTAATTTGTTGTTGTCATTGGTTGACTGAATCAACAACAACCAATCATAGGTACTTACGCGCTAATGACCATTGTTCAAATATTTTTTTTTGCTCATGAAACCGGGTATTATTATGGTTAAATAAACATATTTGGGTGTAAAAAGACATTATAATTAACATTGAGCAAACACAATTGCTAGAAAACTACTTTTATTTTTGTGGTAAATAATAAGTTATTATATAGCGCAATATAAGCACGCTAAACATAGTGCTTACGAGTGCCGAAGTCTTGGGGTCTTAAAAAAAAAACCAGTTCCCAGGTATGATGCAGACCAATAAAATGATCGCAATGATGTGAAGAATATGAAACTATCGACTTCGTCAATTTTATTTTTACACCCTGTATAATGTAATGTTAAAGTATAGAATACAATTAATTAATTTTTACTGTAACAAGTGTACCTTACTGAGCTAACATGTGACGACACGGTTGGCGCAGTGGTGGAGCGAATGACTGCTGCGCAGCGTGTAGCTGGTTCGCTTCCCGCACGGAACAAATATTTACAGATAGTTGTTCCGGGTCTGGCTGTTTGTGTATGTGAGTTTATATGTTTGTAAACACACCCACGACACAGCGGAAATTCCTAATGTGGGTCAACGTTTTTTACCTAAAATATTTTTTTGAAATATTGTTTAACGCCACGCTACAGATTTGGGGTAACCTGTGGTTGATAATGGTAGTGTTGTCGTAAATAAATAAATAATAAAAATAAAATATATTTAATAACGTTTTTAGATGACATGGTACGCGCCTGTTAAAATTGTGATTCAATAAAAAGAACCTAAATGGAGAAAGAGATAAATTATAATATTTATTTGTTTAAGACTTAAGCCTATTTACAATGTACTATCGTGGTCACACCCGCCTGACCACCACTAAGTTCATTTTTGCTGCACTCAAAAGATGGAAGCGCTCTCTAGCCCGCCCCGTTGACTTCGCAGGCGCCAAGGGATTTTTTTTTTAACTGAGCAGGCGGAAAAGTCCGCTATAGTACCTTAAGTTAGACTTTAAGAGGAAACACAAGGGCCGTTTTTCCATACAAACTTAGTCCCCTGTTTCCTCCCTGGATAACGCCAGTAGATCAATTTTTTTTTTTTAAATATCCATGGCTACTAATGGCATTATTAAAAGAGATATGAATATTCAAAAACCTAAAAAATTGCCATGATTTTCCGCTGTGTTCAAACATTCAGAAAACAAATTTGACTTGATTATATAAAAAATAGAAAACATAGGAACACGGAAAAAGCCTCTCTTTATTTTTTAATGAAAAAAGCAGTTAAATCGGTTAAGTTTTCATCGGTTAAGAAATCAGGGGACTACGAATCATTGATTTTGTGTACTTTTAATAGGTATTTTCGGTCAAAGCTGCAGTTGTCTCTATCGCGCTCTGCGGTTCGTGTTCGGGCATCGCGCGACAGCAATAGATTTTACAAATACCTAATTTTCAATTCTCTAGCCCGTGGTATTTCCTCTTAAGTATGCGTTAGTGGCAAGATACAGAACAAGTGCAACTGTGCTTAAACAAGGAAGATTCCTGTGCTATAAGCACCAGTTACTTTCGTCACCACCATGATCGAGCTGCCATTACAAGTGTAGTGCGGCGCAAAAGTAAGTAATACAATATTATGTTATGAATTTCTTAATTACTATAGTGTGTGAGTGTGCATGTGTGTAGATATAATAGATAAGATAGAATATTACTCACTGGGTTGTTGTTGCAACTTGTTGTTAGCTGCAAGTTGGTCCACCTTCCTCGGTCGACCGCGTTTTCCTTTTACACGCTCCGTCGTGGGTGCCTGTCGAAATATTACATTATTTATAGCTAATCTTAAAAATAAATATTATTATGTACAATTCCAAAGAAATAGTGAGGACCTCGTGTCTAAGTAAAACCCGTACAGCTCCGTCGTGGGTGCCTGTCGAAATATTACATTATTTATAGCTAATCTTAAAAATAAATATTATTATGTACAATTCCAAAGAAATAGTGAGGACCTCGTGTCTAAGTAAAACCCGTACAGCTCGATCGGTCAAAGGTTAAGCAACGCTTAACGCGGTCGTTTTAGGGATGGGTGACCCATTCATTTCGGTTTAAAGATATTTATTCTCATAAAGAACACAAATAGTTCACTTACAAATATGAGATTATAAATAGATCATGCAGTAATTATACTATTTGCATAATGACTCCGTGAGTCGATTAATTGTGAAAAAAGAGCGATAACAAATATATAATATATATAGGGTTCTAAAGACATTAAGTGTACATGTTTTGTTACAAAAATTTAGATACATAAGCTTTTAACATTGTTTTAAAGATATTTGTACTTTTTACATTAACCATATCATCTGGCAGTTTATTATATAACATCGCTCCTTCATATAAGATGCCGAGATTTCATACCGAGCTCCTTCCGTGCCTCGGAGAGCACATAAAAGTCGTTGGTCCCGGCTGTCATTTGTAGATCTTTGGCAGTCGTGAAGGTCAATCACAAGCCAGAAAGTCTGACAACCAGTCTTACCAAGGGGTATAGTGTTACTCAGTAACTGGGTTGTGGAGGTCCGATAGGCAGTCGCTCCATGTAAAACACTGGTATGCAGATGCATCCGGTTAGACTGGAAGCCGACCCCAATGTAGTTGGGAATAGGCTTGGCAGATGATGATAATGATTGGAGTATATACCGACGCCTTAGAGTGAAAATCTCGTAAGTGTAAAAGAGGACTTTTCAGGAGGAAGAAATACTGCGTACTGTAAAATTTTTGTACGGCGTCTTTTATGTTTTATTATTAATTAATATCGAGATTCAACCCGCTTTTATATCCAGTATGGTTCGATCAATTTTCGAGGAACGACACGTTCGTTGCAAGGTATTCACGCCAAACTGACAGATGCGAGTATTTACGAGGTTCTCATTTACTGTCATAGATGGCGCTATGAGTATCGAATAAACAAATGAGTCAGATCAGGATGTGCAGAGCGAGGTTTTCTTCCTAGAAACGCAATAAAATAAATTTGAGCAAAAATGCATTCCCGAGGTTTTCACTCTAAGGCGACGATACTACATGTGTAATATGTACCACAAAATGATTTTTATTATTATTCACAGCATATATTTTAATATTTTTAATTGTTTTGTATTGCTCCTTATCAACATTGTTTTCATACATAGAAGCAATAAGAATAATGTAACCAGTATTTTGTAAAAACCTGATGAGGTTGAGGAGTTTCTAGATCGTTCTTCTCCATAGAAACCTGCCTACGTTTTGGAACGAGCAACTAGCTTCAACTTTCTGACTAACTGATCCCTTGACAATTTAATAGTGCCTGTAAATGCATTAATTGAAATAAATGATAGGCTCGTCGAGTCAAAGCTCCAAAGTCTTGAGCATGACGATCGATTGCATTTTGGGGAGTGTGCGACGGAATTGCATAATTTAATTCCGCCGAGCCCGTTCCATCATCAGACCACAAGACGTACGGCGATGCGCCACCGGTACATGGTGGACATCCCACCCACACGCACGAAACGTTTTGGGAATACATTCATTGTGCGTACTGCTAAGGAGTGGAATTCCCTGCCTGAGTCTGTGTTTCCTGATAGCTACAACCTGGGAGTCTTTAAGTCAAGAGTGAATAGGTTACTTCTAGGCAAGCGGGCAACATCTTAGACCGCATCATCGCTTTCCATCAGGTGAGATACTGGTCAAACGTATGCCTATCAATTGACAAAAAAAAATGGTTTGGTTGTTACTCACAGCATCTTTCTTAGCGTTCGGCGTCCGCTTTGTATATTTTCTTTTGGCTCTTGGAGTGGTCTCCCCGGCTGATGATGAAGCTGCTGAATCTGTAATTCAAGTTATAAGTCTAATCGACGAAGGTAATATTGGCAAGAGGTTTAGAAAGAGAATAATTTGGCAAAATATTTTCATGCATATAAAGGTTATCACATTACACCAACTCAACGTCGACTCAACTCACAATATGGCATTGAAATGTAAGCTTTATTTCGTGTCACTTACGAGTTAATTTTCCAACACATTTAAGTCTACGACGCGTGTCGTAGTCAACAAGTCTAATTTACTCGTATGCAATACGAAATAAAGCTTACATTTCAATGCAATACTGTGAGTTGAGTTGGTGTAATGTGCGACGACGCCCTTCAACGACCTTCAACCTCATTTTTCTTACAGCACAGGCGTCAATAAATGCCTTTTCACACGTTTACAAGTAATTAAGTGTGAAAAGACACCGCCATTTAATTTCTTTACTTAATTTCGGCCACTCAATTTGAGCGGCGTAAACTACGCTGAACTGGCTAATGGCCAAATACTCAAACGCTACTCATTTTTAAGATGCCATCAAGTCTTGTACTGTCAGTCACTTTGACATAAAATGATAGAGACAGCACTAGGCTTAACGGCATCTTAAATATGAGAAGCGTTTGATTATTTGGCCATCACTGTCTTCGGCAGCCGTTTCCATAAGCAAAGCAACACATAATTTTCTAAAATATACATAGATGAAGGAGGCATGCAATATGAAAATGATACAAAAAGTAAAGAATCGACGAATAAAAAAAACCGTTTGGCGATTGAACTGAGGGCCTATACGAAAATTTTTTTTAACGTGGCAATAGGGTATTACTCCCATTTTTGAAAAGTCTCTCAATGAAATTCTGTAGTGCTAATATGCCACCAAAAAAAACACAAAATTTTTATTCAATCGATAAGTGCCATAAAAATGCATCTAAATTTTAAATTTTCAAATTTCGCGCGTGGTTTGACGAAAACGCCTCTTACTGGACGCCATATTGCTCAGCGTAAATGACGTCAGTTCGTTTTGTATCAAATGAGCTTATATTAAATATGATAATTGTATATCATTTACAAATAATTAAAAGCATATTTTGTAATAAGTGTAATAATGAAAAAATTACGTTAGTTACGAAAATAATAAAAGTCGGTTGACTGAAAGTTGACAATTTTTTGTTTACACAGCCGTACGGCGTAATAACATGGCCGCTACCATTTCACGGAGTTTTATAACAGATTAAATTGCAATAAAATACTGAAAACTTAGAATTGAGTTTAAAAATTTGTTTTGTTATTTTATGAACTAAAACTTACATTTTCCGACTGCTTTATGCCTAAACTGACTCAATAAAATATTTATAGATTTTTTCTCGTATAGAGTAAAATACCCTATTGCGGTCATCGCCCTTTGCTTAATACCTCTTCGTAGGAAACTATTTTTCATTTTTCATATTTAAAATACGAATGCGATATACGTATATCAATTGGTTAGATGACTCCAACAATCAATTGATATACTTTTTATAAGCTGTCAAAGCGCGATTTCTTCATTGATTGACATTTTATACTTATGACGTCAATTGTAGGTTGTAATTTGCCAACTCTAAACTAAATATTAAATGTTATTGTAAATTAAAAATTAATCAGGTGTCAGGCCTAAAATTAAATGTAGTTAGTTATAGTATCTACTACACTTACAAGTGTTTCATAATTAAAATATCAGATGAATTCAAACTGTGACTATAATCAATAAACTCCTCTGATAACAGCTTTTTCATTACAAATCGAAATTACCGATGTGCAATCGGTAATTTCGATTTGTGATGAAAATAGTTACCTCAAAATATTATTATTTTAGTAACAATTTGAGTTCGCGACGCATCGCTAAATAAATAAAACTTAACGTCATAGGTCGACGGAGGCCCGCCTTCGTTCGTATTCAAAGAATCATGGCAGGATTTGTACAAAAAAAAAAATAAGGTGTTTAGAGAAGTTGAAGTTCTAATTCTTATATTCTTGGGTACTTAAAGAGTATCTTCAGGCTTCTACAATATTTTTAAAACCCCGCTAAAGAAGTGAATAGTATTTATTTCAGAACGAAACAGCGACTGACAGTAACAGTGTCACTACATTGAAATTGAATCGTTTTATGGGAAATAATATTATTTTTTTCCACACACTTGTCACATCACTTGTCTGACAATTTTAAAGATCCGTTAACATGGCTTGTCACTTTCTTTCATTATAAACACAAAATGGGCATCGAGATGAAACGAGAAAGTTTTACTTTAATTATGCGGGGGTTTAAAAATATGCTAAGTAAATCAATCTACTCCTGGTAATGTATTCTTCACATTGAAAAATATTTTAAACCCTCTAAATTACTTTTCTTTCTCGTACAAATGAATGTATGAATCTCGCCATGATTCTTTGTCAATTATGCGTCTATTGTATTTCTGAAATGAAATAGGGGCTAGATATTAAACGTTTTAATTCACGAGCATTGGCCTTCATTTAACGATTAAAGTACCTACTTTACTTTAATATAAAAAAAAATACGACACATTTTCTACATACCATAAATAGATAAAGCCAGGTTTGCACCAAAGCGGAGAGGTGAGATGTCTTGTAAATAACCATATGGATAATGCAGTGGCAGGTACTCCAAACAATTCCATTCCTACCGGTTTCCTTTTCAAGTTCTGTGGACTAATTCACGTAACTAAAGAAGTGCAGTTGCAGTTAAGTTTCGATCAAAACAACGCTTATCGTATTCTCTACCGCTGTCAGACACGCACGCGTCAAGTTCGCGTCACGCGAGCGCAATAACAACATTCTACTGTTGCGCGTGTTTGGTGCGTAATTCTACTATTCGTTTGACGTCTCCAAATGACAGTCAAAAAGCACTAAAATAGATACGGGGTTATTATTTTAATATTATAATAACGTCATATTCATTGAAATGTAATTGATTCTATTCAGTTATTTAGTGAGTAATATTTGTTCTCTCGTGTGGCTACACCGTAAGTTTGGTAGAGCTTGGTTGTCGTACAGTTGACGTGCAGTTCACGCGCAGCTTACGAGCAGTTCAATGATTACAAGGATACCGTTTATCACTCAAACTTGAACTTAACTGCAACTGCATTACAACTTCATCAGCGCGTCATAAAATTACGTGAATTAGCCCTCTGAACGACAGCTAGTTAACTGCTATTGAAATATGGCACTATTGCCAAAATAATATAGTTACACGCATCATCTGTCTAGCCTATTCCCAACTATATTAGGGTCTGCTTCCAGTCTAACCGACTGCAGCTGAATACCAGTGTTTTACATGGAGCGACTGCCTGTCTGACCTCCACAACCCAGTTACTGGGTAACACGATACCCCTTGGTAAGACTGTTGCTAGACTTTCTGGTTTCTTACTACCCGTCAACTGTTAAAGATCTACGAATGACAGCCGGGACCAACGGCTTTACGTGCTTTCCGAGGCATGGAGGGAACACGGTATGTAATCGATGCTCACCCATATACGGATAAGCGTAGATTAATAATGACCAATCAATTCTTATGGCATTTACTTAGCTAAGAGCCGTCCACTGGTTTAATCGTTTTTTGACAGCTGCAACTAGTGAACAATATTTATGTTTTTTGTCAATACTGATACGCATACCTGTATTATAATGTCTGTAAGAGGTCATAAATAAGATAATCCAACAAGATTAGGCAGTTTATATATTTATTTTATAACACATTTTAAAGTTAACTCGACGACTGTCGGGCGAAAAATGTAAAGGTCAAACCTCCGCTACTTGTGTCGGACTGTGTAACATAAGACATTCGAGAGGTTAACTTAAGGAATCGGGAATAATTACACTATAAGGCAGCTGTCAAAAAACCAATAACCCAATGGACAGGGTATAAGAGCCCTTCTGTGGAAGCTAAGCAGTTAGAAGCAAAAATAACGCAAGTCGATTGGTTGTTGAAGACATCTCTAATTTTCGCTTTGGCAAAAACGTGGCCTACTCTCATGCAAATCCATATATTACTATATAAAAATTTAAATGTTTCCTACAATATGAATACTTACTATTAATATTTATTTAATAAATAGAATACACACGTATTATCCAAAGAAATCTCGTTTTACTTAAAATCGAAGAACCTGAATAAAATTTTAACACTCGGTATTTCGGACGAAAAATGATTCAACACTAATCAATTAACATACTTTTTGAGCTGTCCAAACTCCCGTAGATTTTGTATGCCAAAGTACCTACGTCTTCACTTGACCATTCATTTAACTAGTTAAAGAATCATGGCAGGAAATGTACAAAAAAAAGATGTTCAGAGAAGTTGAAATTCTAATTCTTATAGTGTTGGGTACCTAAAGAGTACCTTCAGGCATTAACAATATTTTTATAACCCCACAATAAAAATGGATGTTAAAAGTGAATAGATTAGGGAAAAGCTCATTATTTCAGAACGAAACGGCGGCTGTCAGTAACAATGATACTGACAGGCGCCGTTTCGCAGGTCTTATACTGAAATTGCATCGTTTTATAATATGTATAATCAACAATATAGTCACAAATAATTGATTAATCAATGTACTTTTTCAACTCCACAATTATTGTATTCAACGATTCACATCACTGGTCTGTCAGTTTGATATTTTTGTTATAAATACAAAAGGGACAACGAATGTCGTTTCGCAGGTCTTATACTGAAATTGCATCGTTTTATAATATGTATAATCAACAATAACTTCGCAAATAATGATTAATCAATGTACTTTTTCAACTCCACAATTGTATTCAACGATTCACATCACTTGTCTGTCAGTTTGATATTTTTGTTATAAATACAAAAGGGACAACGAAATACTGTAATTTTCATTTCGAAATATTAAAATCATGCGCGGTTTTAAAAATATAGTAAGTACACCAATCTACTCTTGATAATGTATTCTCCACATTGGAAAATATTTGAACCCTTCAAAATGAACTCTTTTTTTCTTACAAATGAATGTATACATCTTGCCATGATTCTTTTGGGCATAGATAAAGGATTATGTAGTTAAGAACGTATACATACTACTTCCAATACTGGATAATTTTTGAAGTATCAGGTACAAAAGCTACCTTACTCATTTACGTTCAAGAATGACGAGAGATATTTATATCATATACATAATAAGTTTTTAAACAGTATAAATACTGAGATAGAAATAAATATACTAACTATAAAAAAAAGTACATAAAAAATTTCTTCTCTTGACGATACCGACGCGATAAAAGACACTGAACTTCTATATCTACTAACAAAAGCCTAACTACTTCCATGCATCCATTATTGACTTGTGCACAAAGTAGGCATTTTGGAAATATTGACATGTATTCAAGAAACATTGAAGCTATGTGCCTCTAGCGCGAGGTGATGTTGTCTCTTTCTAATAAGGGTTACTAGACAGAGATGGCAATCCCTGCCAGGAAAGTGAAGGAGCTATTTTTTATAATAAACTTCTTGCATATATCAGTAACATTTCTGTTTGGCTGTGTTTCTTTGCTTTCTGAAAAGTTTCTACAAAATCCAAACACTTTCTAAATGCAAACGTCAGTCTGTTTGTTCGTTGGTTTGACTTATTACGGTAAAACTATTAAACCGATTTTGGTATGAAATCGATGATTGATTTGAAAATTCAAATTTTCGATTTGAACGGTGTCATTGGATATAATGAACAAAGGTTAGCACATCAAGCTACAACAATCTGTCAAATTTCTTTGATAGATTTTCAACTTTATCACAAAAACATAAGGTTCATATAATATTGGGATTTGACAGTCTGGTATGGGTTGATGTGCTGACGTCTGTACATTTGCTATCCACATCGCAGGCAGAAGTTAGAACTTTATAAATACCTATCAAAGTTTTCCTTTCAACATTATAGACGTCAAAATTTCCAACCACTTTGCGCACAAGCAAATAAGAACCTTATCTTTCAAACGTTACCTTTTCTTTTAAGAAACTTGGCAGCACGCCTCACTAAGACCTTCCTATCGCCGACCTTTCTGACGGTGTTGCCAATTTTCTGCGGTAATTTCCTCATGGCAACACCCATTTTTTTATTATTCGCTGGCAACTGTCGTTTTTTGACGCGCGATGACATTTGTAACGCTGTTTTTGAGATGGGTTTGGCTAAAGACGAATGTACAGTGTTAGTAAGCTGAAAGATGCTAAGAGGCGGTGTTGCAAGACTAAAAAATCATATAATTTTCGTAGAAATAAAAATTTCAACAGCAGACTATGAATCCCCATCGGTGAACTTAGCGGCTGTTTTGTTTTCCGACGAATAATAGTTATTATTATCGAGTCTTGCAAAACCGTATTCTTGTTTAGTGACTGCAAAGAAAACAAAAATACAAGACTGAAGCAAAAATAAAATAAAGACAAAACAATTTTCAAGGACAACGTTCAAAGAAATAAACCTTTTTTTCTTGCCTCAGTCTTGCATCCTAATGCAAGAACATGATCAGTGTTTAGTACATGATTAGTGATAACATTTATAATACACAATTTCGTGATGTTATACACAAGTGTACTCAAAATTACAATTGGACTATACCCTGTTCACAATAAGATTAGACATAAACACAAACCTTTTTTACAGTCCCCATCAACCAATTTTGACTTCTATTCCGTAGGCTTAAGGATGACATTAGAGGCAAAAAAGTGGTTACAATAACAACTGTTTACTGCAGTTGCCATTTGTCATGCTACCAACGCAATATAAGTCAAAATCGGTTGAACGGACTGTAAAAAAGGTTTGTGTAAATGTCTAATCTTATGTGAACAGGGTATAGTATATAAGGAAATGGTTTACATAATGCAATGCTATTCTGCAAAAATTTGTTTCAGCAAATCGTAGAGCAGAAATGCTTTGACTTTTAACTTCAATTTAACTCCATTTATTAAAACATTGGACAAAAAGCGAAAAAAATAATTGGATTTCATCAAATCCTTATGGTCCAGTTAGTTATTTCACCATTTCACTAAACCACTTTAGGGATTTAATCAAATCACTAACTTTCTTCAGGGAAATGATCAAACGGAGTTGTAACAGATAACAACTCCGTTGGGTAATTTCTGCCGTGATTTAACCTAATCCCTGATTGTACTATTTCTCTGCGACATATACATATACAGGATGAAATTGAATTCATTAGCAAATTTTTAAGGAGTGACTCAGACCACGAACCTGAACAACTTTCATTACGGGGCCAACACAAACAGCGCGACAAAAAAACAGCTGTTCCATACAGAAGTGCAATAGGCTAATGAATTCAATTTCATTATGTATATGCCAATATCGCGGAGAACTTTTATATCGCGATTATACGGGATAGAGATAAGAAGATCCATCTCATATGGGGTAAAAGTTTAAAAAGTGTCCAGCTCAAAGCAGTAAATAACAGTTCCAAAACCCGCCGAAATGGCGCCAGCGTAGACACAGGGTATTGTTTGATTTACCAGTTGTTGACGGATTGAAGTTCGCAAGGTTAGAAAATTTTTACCCGGTCGCGACTGTGACTCTTATCACAAAACGTAAAGATTACAGAAGTACCGCTCCCGCCATCTTCAAAAATAATTACCTAAACTTGCCAAACTCACTAGGGCTGCACTGCAGTCCTAGTGAGTTTGGCATATTGACATATTGACTCTGTAGGTTTTATTCGTAACAATATGAAATTTTATTGGCACTGGTAGAAACTCTTTGCATTTTTTTTTGTAACAAAATTTTCCTGTTCGTCATGAAATGTCAATGTCTCTCATTTATTCATTTAGACAACACGTGACAGTCGAGACTGCAGTCTGCTTGAAACTGCTTGAGAATGCCTATAAAAGTAATGTCAATATGTGCGTGGTAAAAATGGCGGTTTGTTCTGAGTGGTCTCTCTGCTCGGGCGCGACGCAGCCGCGCGTTCTTTGTGCTCTTATTTAACACATTTTTAAAGACACTTTTTGATATACAGAGATGGTTCTCTTTTTCTCTACCCTTCATAAACGTCAGTTGTCAGTTCGTAAGTGGTGCGGTAGATGTCGCTAGGGACAGTCACCAAAAGAGATAAGAATCCATGTCGTCGAGAATAGTTGTAGTTTACTTAAAAACCAATGGAGGCTTTCAAATGAAATTTAGTGAAATCATTTAACTGTTTATTCTCTATTAATTGTGTTTTATTTTATTCATAAACATCCATCTGTTTCTAAGTGAACTTCAACTATTCCCGACGACATGGATCTGGACTTATCTCTTTTGATGACCGTACATTGATATTTCTGCATTTTAGTTTGTCCCAATATTAATAAGTACTTTCACCCAATGAAATGGTATAAGTTATTGAGATTAGATCTGCTAAAACAAGTCAACCCCACAATCTCTCCATAACTAAATTAATTACTAATGAAATATACCAATTTTGTAACATATTTTCTTGTATTTCACTCACACACACACACACACACTCTCTCTCTCTCTCTCTCTCACTCACACACACACACACACACACACACACACACACTCACACACATACCCACAAACACACACACATACTCACAAACACACACACACACACATTATTATAATTTGATGTCACCATATCTGGTACCCATATTTACAAAATAAAAAATCTTATCTAATAAATAACTTCGTAGAAAAAATGACAAGTGGGTTGGATCGTTTTGGTAGTCCCAATTTAGATACCACGATGATTTGTGTTAATAATTAATTAGACACTCACCTCCTGTAGTGCGACGCTTATACTCTCTTTTAGCTTTTCTCTCCAACGCTTCTGTTAACAAGAAGATATAGAAATTAAAGTCATCATCTGACTAGGCTTTTCCCAACTATATTGGGGTAGGCTTACAGTCTTAAGAGCGCCCATCCCGTCATATTTCCTATACAAACGCTCGTACGTGATTACGACGTTATAACAAATTATTCTACAAATATTTATAACACACAGGTATCTTGTGGTTTAAATCTAGGTTTGTATGAAGCCAAAAATAAACTTTTTTGAGAAACAAATTCAGTAAACACGTTCGAAAATCAGCTTTTTTGCACAATTTTATCTGAACTTTGGCCGTTCATAATGCACTCATACATTGAAAAACTAAAAAAACAGCTTCATACAAACCTTGCACATGTAATTGAGATTCTAAATTACAAACATTATTATCAAAAACTTGTAAGGCTCTTCAAAAACACGTATGTCCTGGAGAACAAGTTTTGTGAAATTTCCGCGCGCCCATTTTCCTGTGATGTTATCGCGATCTCACTCACTCGTTTGATTTCGAGCTTTGCGTTGGTTGAAACAAAAAAGAATTCAATCATGCTCGCGTTGAAGTTCGCGCGATGGGGATGGGCGCTCTTAAAGGATGCAGCTGAATACCAGTGCTTTACATGAATCACTGCATGGTCACCACCACAACCCAGTTAAGAAGAAATAAAGAAAGAAAATATGTTTATTTGACACAGACCATGTGCACACAAAAATAATAATAAAAAAGGGGTATAAATATAATGATCACCAAAAATTACTTTAGGATCTTAAGCTCCCTTGCCAAAAAAATATACAAAATTATACCAAATGTACTAAACGGTCACCAAATCTTAGTGTGCAAAATAACCAAAATCTTTTTGACCCCCCTGGGGCGGATCAGACTTGGTTAGGTTAGGTTAGAACTGTGACCCCCTACCCCCAGAATCAAATCGCTTTTTACAGTCAAACTCATACATTTCTACAATAATTTAGGAAACACCATTTTGGTGACCATTTACTCTTTTTGGTTTTATTTTATTTACTATTATTGGTGATCATTTAGTAGACCTGGAGGTTCATTAAACATAAGCCATAAAAAAGTTTTTCAATATATAGGGTGACTGGTAATTAGTGTACGATACTTAAACACGTGATTGTGTTCATGATAACAAACAACTTTCTCGAAGAAAAAATGTTTTTTGTACTGGTTCACTTTAAGTCACAGGCGTGCGCGCGCGTGAATTTCATACGGCTGTTGTGTTATTGTGATAAAAGTGAACCAGTACAAAAAACTTTTTTTCTTTGGGAAAGTTGTTTGTTGTCATGAACACAATCACGTGTTTAACTATCGTACACTAATTACCAGTCACCCTATATAACAGAAATAAATAAAAAGCATTATTTGTGTGACCTACGGCCATTGTGTGCCAAACAGGCCCAGTTCAGCTTAAATGCCAGATCACTTGTGCCTGACGCTGGTTTTCAACTGGACCTTTCGCAGTTACTGGGGCATATGATACTCCTTGGTAAGACTGGTTATCATAATGACCGAATTTTGGACATGATATGATACCAAATCTCAAACTATACTCCATTTACAACAGCATTAGACAGAAGTTAAAAAAGGTTCTTTTTAATGCACACTATGTAACAAAAAAGTTGAAAAAAAAAGAAAACCGCCTTCAAAAACTAAAAAGTGATAAATAACTTTAGCACAGAACACACATTACTTTACTTTCGGAAGACGGTGGCGGTGGCTTTGTGTTTGTTATTTTGTATTGCTATTCGGATATATACAGATTGTAATTAACGAAAGCGTTTCTTTTAACCGGTAATACTAAATCATTAATAGATTTAATAAAATATATCACCATAAACAAATACATAAGTATATTGTCCAACAGTTACGCGATCTTCCCCCACTACAAAATCACTTGCCAACTTATGTGCCGGTAATTATATGAAGCTACAGAAAAACAAAAACATTAATACCCCCCTTACACACCCTCAATTACTCCTCAACAATCACTACACACAGACACATAGTAAGTATAATTATAAACCTTTTATTTTAATTATTTCTGTTTTTGACCTTATTTTGGGTGTTGATAGCTGCGCCACATTTTTATCTGTTTTAGCTATCTTCGTTACATATTGTAAATTTCTGTCCTCAAACTTGTTACTAATAAAAGTTTATTATTATAAAACTTATTATTCATCATCTGCCTAGCCTATTCCCAACTACATTGGGGTCGGCTTCCAGTCTAACCGGATGCAGCTGAATACCAGTGTTTTATATGGAGCGACTGCCTATCAGACCTCCACAACCCAGTTACTGGGTAACACGATACCCCTTGGTAAGACTGGTTGTCAGACTTACTGGCTTCTGACTACCCGTAACGACTGCCAAAGATCTACGAATGACAGTCGGGACCAACGGCTTTACGTGCTTTCCGAGGCACGGAGGGAACTCGGTATGAAAGGGATGGTCACCCATCCACAGACCGACCGCGGTTAGCGTAGCTTAACCTTTGACCGATCGATCTGTACGGCTTTAACTTAGGCACGAGCTCCTCCTATTATAAAACTTATTATTAAGTACAAAAAAAAACAAAAATATACGGAATGTTTCTTTTACGTATTCGATTTCGTATGAAATTTAAAAAAGCCTTTTTTATTTTCTTTTTTTTTAGTATAGTCTCTGAACAATGTAGTATTACCAGTTAAAAATAACTATTTTCGTTAATTATCATACTGTATACTATCCTCAATACAAAGATGAGAGATATGTATTGCTGGGAACCACAAGGCACCACAGCGTTCATTACATATTTACAACAAAAAACAACAACAAAAAAACTGTCAAAAAACACCAACAACCAAAACCGTACAAACCTTGTGTGTTACTATAAATGTGTGTAAGCATGTCTTTGTTAGAATCACACTGTTAAATGGATTTAGATTTAATTTTAAGTTTTGAAATAAAATAATAGTTAAAATTGAAACGTTGAAAGTTGGATACAGTTATAAAGTCAGTTTTGTATTTAAAAAAATGACTGAAGTAACAGTTGGAAATACAAAAATGTCTCTAAGATTAAAAGGAGATGTTTCATTTTGTACGGGACTTCGACCATAACATGTACCTTTTAGCGATTCTGGGAAACTAATCCATGAATAGAATAAAGTAACATTTTTTAAATAATATAAATTGATTTTTATGCACATAATAAATAAGTTTGACGTTTGTATAACTGACACAGAATCAGTGATTGTGTCAAAACAAACAAATCATTTTGAATTATTCCTAAAAAGTATACTTCTGAAAAATAGATTAACATTTTTTTTAAAAAATCGTCACACTTGCTTATATTAGCCGATAAGACGTGTAAGAAAGATGTCTAAAAATGAATGTTAACAGTACAAGAACACATGCCTTTTATATTTATCGCCTACATGATAATATGTTTTGATGAGACATGATTTCAGAACGAAAGCAGGTTATGCAAACTCTTAGCCGCGATTTTGAATAGAATATAGCAATAATTGAAAAGCTATTACTTTTTGTACACAACAAATCAGGCTTAAATTCACGAAAAAATATTTTTCCTCAATTCGTGGTATTTTTTCTTCTTTTTCGATAAGTATAATTTGTACATCAGATGGCCGAAAATAAAACATCTCCTTTAGACTAAAGATGAACATCGTTTTATAAAAAATATTTCAAATCTCTGACTGACTGACTCCTTGACAATTCAAAAAGAGCCTGTAAATAGTTTATTTTAAATAAATAGTTTTGAGTAAGAGTGTTTTGACGGCGGACGATGTTGCAAGCAAAAACTGTAACTTATTTACAATTACCTGTTTAATGGATTAAGTAAGCAATTGTTTTTAGGCAAACAGACTGCCCATCTGATGTTAAGTGTTTTATGGGTATATTTGTCTTGTACCTAGACCAAGTCGAAGGTAGAAGCTAGTATTATGATTTCACGACTCAAATGTGCAAATATAAATAAAAAAACATTTTTGACGTAATTCTGTAAACTGGAATACATGTCATGTTTCTGGATTAAACGTCCTGTTTCTGGATTACATGTCATGTTTCTGGATTACATGTCATATACAGGGAAATTGAAAAAATACCCAAAACCTCTTAATCCTGGCTTTGTATCAGGAAACTGAACATTATTTGTTCTACGCCTTTCAAAATTGTAAACATTTTTTTTCATACAAAAATGAAAAAATAATCGCGCTCAAAATTTTGTTTGAGCGCACTTGATACCCGACAAAGTTGGGCAAATCAGCTGTGCCTGTACAATAGCCTACCTTCTACCTACATCATATTCGCTATCAGGCGCACGCGCGCGTAGTATACATAAATCTTTGAGGCAAGTAATATTTATCAAAGACAGTTGAATCGTTTCTCTGGAACTCGTCGAGCTTAATTGCTTTGGCACTTTTCTGGTGGTCGTCACTCTTGATTCTGACTTATTTAGGAAACGGGCTTGTCCCATAAAAAAGTAAATAATAGGGGATAATACTGCAATGTTCTGGCACCCAGAGTGCAGCACTAGCGTAAACAGTAAACAGTTTTTCAACGAGTCGTTTAAAGCGTGAAATTCTGCCTTTAATAGGGGATATTACTGCAATGTTCTGACACCAGAGTGCAGCACTAGCATAGTCCGTAAACAGTTTATCGACGAGTCGTTCAAAGCATAAATTCTGCCTTTAATTGAGTTCAAAATTGGGAAGTGTGTTATATTATACAATAATGTATCAGTGATGTGTATTTCGACGAAAAAATGAAGGGAATTATTCATTTTCAAAAGAAGAAAATGTAGGAAAACTTTGGGAAGCAGCTAAAAATCACTCTAAAATATGTTCAGTATGTCTATTCTGTTATAATCACCCTCGGTGAACATCTAGGTGAAGTGAGCTGTCATCCGTCCCGATGCTAGGGCGGGGACGGATGACAGCTCACTTCACCTAGGTATTCACCGAGGGAGATTGTAACAGAATAGCACTGCAGGTTAAGTATTCAGGTGAGATAGTCGCATTTACAGAATAACGTTCACATTTATCATGTAAGACAACCAAATATTATTTTATTCTGAGCATAACCTAGAATCCGCTTTCAAATGGTCGTAGGACGCCATAATATGGTTAAAGTACAGTTAGGTAAGTAAGATTAATTAAAACTTTGATATATTATCACAAAATACCTGGTTATTACAATTAATAACATAATATAACAAGAATACGAGGTTATGATTTACGGAATGTGCTAGTGGCGCCCTCTGCACCGAGTTTCGCGTAATGTTCCCTATTGAGTTCAAAATTGGGAAGTATATTGTATTACACAATAATGCATCAGTGCTGTGTATTTCAATGTAGGAATGAAGGGAATCACTCATTTCCAAAAGAAGAAAATGTTCGAAAACTATGGGAAGCAGCTAAAAATCACCCTAAAACAAGGATTATGTATGATCCGGCCTTATAGTAAAAATTTGACGGATATCCGTTTCATCTCTAGTATTTATTTTCATGTTGGGTCTCGAAATATTGTGACGTATTCGACAAAAATGACGTGGAAGTGTTAAGTATGTACCTACTTTACTAAACAAATAATAAATGTATCGTATACGTGTCAGGACTTCGTGCAGTTTCTAGATCTGATGTCAAGTATCTGGATTTTACGACGCATTTCTGGATTTAGCGTCAGATTTCTGGATTTCAAACCGGATTTCTGGATTTCATCTTGCATTGCTGGATTTCGTGTCAGGAAAGTCTTGTTAGCGTCCCTAAATATTATTAAGCCCAAGCTAATGTTAGTATTTATATAAAAACCAATCCCACGTTAGCACAAAATGTATGTATGTTTGTTACCTAACTCGCGAGCCCTTTTACGAGCGAGATACTCAGGGCTCGTTTTGTCCACGCGTGGGCGTCCACGTTTACGCTTTTCCCCACTTTCTGGGGTCCTGTTACTCATCATTGCCGCTGAAAAAAGAAAGAATAAAAGGAATGAAAAAAAATGGAGAAAAATATCGTTTGGCCTTTTTGGTTCCACAGCAATACATAGGCCCAGTTTTTCTTCTTGTATGTATTTGATGAACCGTGATGAACAAACTTATAAAGCATCATGGCAGGATTTGTACAAAAAAAAAGGAAGATATTTAGAGAAGTTGAAATTTTAATTCTTATATTCTTGGGTACCTAAAAAATATCTTCACACATACACAATGTTTTAAAACCCCGCAAAAAATAAAGTGGATAGTTTAACGAAAAGCTCATTATTTCAGATCAAAACGGCGACTGACAGTAACAGTGACACTGACAGCGGTCGTTTCGCAGTTCTTATTCTAAAATTGCATCGTTTTATAGGAAATAATATCACAAATAATTATTATTTTTTCCACACACTTGTCACATCAATTGTCTGCCAATTTGATAGATACGTTAACGTCGCTTGTCACTTTCTTTTTTTTATAAACACAAAATGGGCATGAAAATTAAACGAAAAAGTGTTATTTTCATTTCGTAAATTATGCGGGGGTTTAAAAATATGATAAGTATATCAATCTACTCCTGGTAATGTATTCTTCACATTGGAAAATATTTTAATCCCTCTAAATATTTTTTTTTTTACAAATTAATGTATAAGTCTCGCCATGATTCTTTCTGTTTTTAATTAGAGATGCACGAGATGAACTCACGAGCAAAAAAAATGCAATTCACCTCAATTTTGGCTTTTTCATAGTTTGGGGTAAAAATAACAGATAAGATTGTCTTTTCAAATATTGTTTTTGAATATTTTACTTGTTTTGAGAAATTAGTAAAACGATAGAGAGAAAAAAATAGGGGGTAGGGAGGAAGAGGATGAAATGAAATAGTAAGATGTTTTTTTGTTTTCGCTAGTATTCGCCTCCCATCGCTGTCTCTAAAATAATTAATCTTGAAAAGACATACACAAACACCCAGACCCGAAACAAATATAGACCTTACAAATATTTGTTCCGTGCGGGAATCGAACCCGCGACACGTAGCGTAGAGGCTTATTTCTGCCAATACGCCAATCGCGCCGTCAAGTCTATTTTTTGTATATAAAAAAAACTGTATGCCAATAGGACTGATTCGTTTTTTAAATAATCAAACATTATTGTTTACATTCAATACTCTTAAAATGTTGACTTTCACTTTAACTTTCGTTTCTGACTTTCGTTTCTGAGTTTCACTTTGACTTTGACTGTCAGAAACAAAATATCTAGGTAATTAAAATCGCGTCTCACCCATCTCCTTGGCTTGTTTCCTGGCTGCCAAGTTAGCCAGATACTCCGGGCTGGTCTTGTCCACCCTGGGTCTACCTCGCTTCCGCTTAACAGGAGTTGGGGGGTCGCTGGTCTCAGCTGCGTAAAAAAAAACCATCAACAATGGCGGACCTTTGTTGGGGCTCAGGCTAAAGCCCGTCACAGACGTAGAGCTATAATATCTAATATATAAAATTCTCGTGTCGCGGTGTTTGTAGTTAAACTCCTCCGAAACGGCTTGACCGATTCTGATGAAATTTTGTGTGCATATTGGGTAGGTCTGAGAATCGGACATCTATTTTTCATCCCCCTAAATGTTAAGGGTTAGGATAGGTGTAGGGTAGATGAAGGAAGGGTAGAAGTAGGGTAGGTGTAGGGTAGGTGTAGGGTAGATGTAGGGTAGATGTAGGGTAGGTGTAGGGTAGGTGTAGGGTAGATGTAGAGTAGGTGTAGGGTAGGTGTAGGGTAGATGTAGAGTAGGTGTAGGGTAGGTGTAGGGTAGATGTAGGGTAGGTGTAGGGTAGGTGTAGGGTAGGTGTAGGGTAGGTGTAGGGTAGGTGTAGGGTAGGTGTAGGGTAGGTGTAGGGTAGGTGTAGGGTAGGTGCAGGGTAGATGTAGGGTAGGTGTAGGGTAGGTGTAGGGTAGGTGTAGGGTAGGTGTAGGGTAGGTGTAGGGTAGGTGTAGGGTAGGTGTAGGGTAGGTGTAGGGTAGGTGTAGGGTAGGTGTAGGGTAGGTGTAGGGTAGGTGTAGGGTAGGTGTAGGGTAGGTGTAGGGTAGGTGTAGGGTAGGTGTAGGGTAGGTGTAGGGTAGGTGTAGGGTAGAAGTAGAGTAGGTGTAGGGTAGGTGTAGGGTAGATATGGAGTAGGTGTAAGGTAGGTAAATAGGTAGATAGGGACAGGACAACGTCTGTCGGGTCAGCTAGTATAATTATATCTTTATTCATCATCATTTCAGCCGAAGGACGTCCACTGCTGGACATAGGCCTCCCCAAGGGGGGTGTTGCCATAATCGCCACGCATGGCAGGTCCCATATCTTCCCATGGGTGTCGTAAGAGGCGACTAAGGGACTCACCAGAGAATGGGCAGCAGCGTTCTCTGTGCCTTTGTAATAACCATACTGGGATCGCCAATCTTTATTACGTCACCAAAATATGTCGACAGATATAGCAAAGCATATTAATATATATTTCAAAAATGTGAAACAAATAACGATCGCAGACGTAATAAGGGCGAAAATTTTATTATATTATAGCTACCGTGTGTGGTGTGGTGGCTAGCTATAATAAATATTATAGCTACGTATAGCTATAATTTATCACCTATATGTATGTAATCAATCTGTTTAGCTTTGTGACTTGTAACTGGAACCTTGTGCAAATCTGTTGATCTTAGGTTGAGGAAGATTATCCGGTCGTGATACAGTTTTATACTAGTACGAGGGGATAGGGCGAATCAGTCCAAAGACAACCGACCCGTTCCACAGTCCACCATTTTACATTCTCCAGCTGTATGTGACGGACTTTAGTCTACACCAAATTATATCAACATCGATGCAGTATCTCAAAGTCAAAGTCAAATCACTTATTTCAATTAGACCATTATAGGCACTTTTGAACGTCATATTGTAAAATTTGAATCTAGTTGCCCATTCCAAATGGTAGTTTCGTATGGAGAAGAATGGGCAAGAACCTCCATACATACTCTTTTAAAAAGAATATTGTTTACAATTTGTATTTACAAGAATTATAATATATTCTGTTACGTGAATACGATGTACAGTACGCAAAAGAGATAAGTATCCATGTCGTCGGGAATAGTTGAAGATTTCTTAGAAACCAATGGGGGCTTTCAAATGAAATTTTATTAAATCATTGAACTGTTTATTCTCTATAAATTGTATTTTATTTTATTCATAAAAACCTATCGGTTGCTAAGTAAACTTCAACTGTTTCCGGCGACATGGATACTTATCTCCTTTGGTGACCGTACCTTATATAAAAATCATATATTATGGTATGTACAAAGCATTACAAGTTAAGAAATGACAGCAAATGATGTACAGACACATAGTGTTCACATAATTACAATTAATAATACAGTAGACGACCACTCCTAATCCAACAAACAATGAATAGTGTGTGAGCCAGAGTAATCTATTAAGTACACTAAATAATACAATTATAATTATATAATACAAGTACAAATACATATTTAAATATATAAAATATAGTTTTAATTAGCAATCAGTATGATTTTGTCTAGACTGTAGATTGTCCTATGGAGCCGGACCAGCATGTTCCCAAGCATTCTTATCTTGGATATAATCCTCTAACTTATAATATGCTTGTTTACAAAGTCTACCTTTAATAAATATCTGACCTCCACAACCCAGTTACTGGATAACACTATACCCCTTGGCAAGACTGTTAGTCAGATCAACTGGTTTCTACTACTGATTACCCATAACGTCAAAGATCTACGAATGACAGCCGGGACCAACAGCTTTACGTGCTTTCAGAGGCTTTCATCACTTAAGATCAGGTGATTTGTGGCCAAACGCAAGCCCAATAGGATATTTTAAAAAAATAACTAAAGTGTGTCACAAATAGGGTATTTTACTCTATATGAGAAAAAAATCTATAAATATGTTATTGAGACAGTTTAGGCTTATAGCAGTCGAAAAATGTAAGTTTTAGTTCGTAAAATAACAAAACAAATTTTGAAATTCAATTAGTATTTTTAATCTGTTATAAAACACCGTGAAATAGTAGCGGCCATGTTATTACGCCGTACGGCTGTGTAAACAAAAAATTGTCAACTGTCAGTCAACCGATTGGCGTAAAGCCTATATTACGCCAATCGGTTGACTGACAGTTGACAATTTATTATTTTCAATTTACAATTTATTATACTTTTATTATTTTCGTAACCAACGTAATTTTTTCATTATTACACCTATTACAAAATATGCTTTTAATTATTTTTAAATGTTATACAACTATCATATTTAATATGAGCTCATTTGATACAAAACGAACTGACGTCATTTACGCCGAGCAATATGGCGTCCAGTAAGAGGCGTTTTCGTCAACCTATGCGCGAAATTTGAAAATTTAAAATTTAGATGCATTTTTATGGCACTTATCGATGGAATAAAAATTGAGTTTCTTTTTTGGTGTCATATTAGCACTAGAGAATTTCATTGAGACACTTGTCAAAAATGGGTGTAATACCCTATTAAGTATACAATGTAATAACGCGATGCATTTATTGTCTTCCACGTACCTAACTACGAAATTGTCAACTCTATTTGTTTACGTATTGAGTTCATTATCAATTAATCAAAGAATTTAATGAACCGTTTTAATTCGTTTTTTCTACTGACGTGGTTTTTTTACGTAAGCACTGACGTGGGGGCTTCAGGGGACCGTACCTTAAGGCTGTTGAAGCCGGTCAATCTTCCATACAAACGGCGACAGGTGATTACTCCTCTATTTATGGTTGTATTTTAGAAAATCAGGATGATATTAATTCGTTTTGTTATTACCTACGCCTGTGCGAAGCCAGAATTCCAGTATTTAAGCAAATTTTAGCGCAACTTTAAGCTTAAATAAAGTATATAAATAATAAGAATAATTCAAAACCGCTTTCGTAGAGGCCTAGTTAAGTTATTGAAAAATTCGAATATTTTTTTTTTACAGTAGGTATTTATCTTAGCATTGTGAAATAATCACACAAGGCCCATAGCGACGTACGGTTCACGTAAATTTCCGCGCGCCAATTTTCCTGTGATGTTATCGCGTTCTCACTCACTCGTTTGTTTTCGAGCTTTGCGTTGGTTGAAACAAAAAAAAATTCAATCACGCTCGCGTCGAAGTTCGCTCGATGGGGTTGGGCGCTCTTAAGAGCGGGCAACCCCTCATTATGACTAAGTCCCACAATCAGTGAGTTTTAACATTTCGGAGACCTCACACTACACTAGCACCTCTAGCGGCGAATTCTTGTACGCGATTATGGCGTTATAATAAATTTTCCTTCAGATATATTGGACATACAGGTATCTTGTGGTTTATAACTACGTTTTAATTCAATAATAAACTAAAAAATTACCTGATGCAGATACCTTGAAATTAAAAATTAGCGACCTGCTTAATGTGGTTTTTTTTTTTAAAAAACTTTGCCCCACACTAGGTATTTCTCCTCTGTCGTGGGTGCGTTTATAAACATATAAACTCACATGCACAAACAGCCGGACCCGGAACAACTATCTGTAGGCCACACAAATATTTGTTCCGTGCGGGAATCGAACCCGCGACACGCAGCGCGCGCATGTCTTATTGGATTATATCAACTTGCCCCCCCCCCCCCCCCCCCCCTAGGCCATCAGCTGGCGAGTCCTGGCGAGCCCTTGGTGTGGCATGTCGTTCAGATTAATATGTAGAACGACAGAACGACAGAGCGTCACCGCTCAGTCGACGCAGCGTCAACGCAACGCATAGACAACGCCCGTGTGGCACCTCACAAACTTACCGGTACTGATAGGCTCCTGTTTCTGCCTCGCTGCATACAACTCTGGTGGCACGAAGTGTGACACTGGAGAGCGGTAGTCCACTGTCAGCGGTAGACCACCAGGCACTGACGAAACAAACAGTTGCAAGTTACTTCTACGACTCTTCACGTGACCAGAGGACTGGCCTATTCTTGGGCTAAAAGATCATCATTGCCATACTAAGTCCACTGTCAGCGGTAGACCACTAGGCACTGACGAAACAAACAGTTGCAAGTTACTTCTACGACTCTTCACGTGACCAGAGGACTGGCCTATTCTTGGGCTAAAGGATCATCATTGCCATACTAAGTCCACTGTCAGCGGTAGACCACTAGGCACTGACGAAACAAACAGTTGGAAGTTACTTCTACGACTCTTCACGTGACCAGGGGACTGGCCTATTCTTGGGCTAAAGGATCAGCATTGCCATACCACGTAGGGATGTTGTTGTCCATGTGAACCAGGCACTTTTGAATAGGGTATTTTACTCTATACTAAAAAAAAACTATAAATATGTTATTGAGACAGTTAAGGCATAAAGCAGTCGGAAAATGTAAGTTTTAGTTCATAAAATAACAAAACCAATATTTAAATTCAATTCAAAGTTTTCAGTATTTTTAATCTGTTATAAAACACCGTGAAATAGTAGCGGCCATGTTGTTATGCCGTACGGCTGTGTAAACAAAAAATTGACAACTGTCAGTCAACCGATTGGCGTAATATAGGCTTTGTACTTTTATTATTTTCGTAACCAACGTAATTTTTTTATTATTACACCTATTACAAAATATGCCTTTAATTATTTTTAAATGATATACAATTATCATATTTAATATGAGCTCATTTGATACAAAACGAACTGACGTCATTTACGCCGAGCAATATGGCGTCCAGTAAGAGGCGTTTTCGTGAAACTACGCGCGAAATTTAAAAAAATAAAATTTAGATGCATTTTTATTGCACTTATCGATTGAATAAAAATTTTGTGTTTTTTTGGTGGCATATTAGCACTACAGAATTTCATTGAGACACTTTTCAAAAATTGATGTAATACCCTATTGTCAAAGAGTCAGTTAGTCAGAAAGTTGAAGCTAGTTGCTCGATTCAAAATGTAGGGAGAAGAACGAGCAAGAAACTCCACGGACACTCTTTTAAATCCAGTATTTACAAAATCCTGGTTGCATTATTCTTGTTGATTCTGTAGCGACATCTATCGCACATGATACGTACTACAACAGACGTTTCCTAGATCGCGCAAGCAGAGTTCTCCGCGACATTAGCATCTATACAAAATCTCGACTACAACCGTCGGGCAGTAGCCCACCAGACACAACGCCCGTCTGGTCAGAGGGTCCTCTCTTTTCTATGGAGGATTAGGAACTTTCCACTCTATTCCTCAGACCTCTAAACTTCTATATTTGAAAGCAATGTAGGTGAAGAGCAATCCAAAATATTTAATGTTAAAAAAAAAAAAAAAATTAAAGCAGTTAAGAGATGACTAATCATGCATTCAATTTAAAGCTATATTTCGTTACACAAAACATTGACGTTATTTTCGTAACGAAATCATTACTTTTCGTCTTCCTTATTTGAAAAGCAAGTTCCACTACTCGTCGATAGATGTCACTATGATTATGATATATGCAATTGCATTCAATTTTAAGTTGTATTTCGTTACGAATACGATTGATACTGCCGTATATACAACGAAAACAAATAAGTTACCCCTACCAAAAATCATTAATCATCATTATCATAACAGTCTATTGCCGTCCACTGCTGAACGTAGGCCTCCCCCAGAGATGGCCAACCAACCCAATAAACTTGCCAAACGCGGTCTCCACTCCACAGAGTGGAAGAATCACTCCACGTGGTTCAAAATACAGCGCGATGCGTCACAGTCCTCACTTGGCGTAATGAATTCTTTGATTTTTTAGCTATCTAATGCTGTAACTGAATTTAGGATGGAGATGATAAATATGAAGCTGCAGCAAAAACGGTATCCCTGAATTTGTTATCATTCGTTTTTTTGACTTGCCTCCAGGGGCGTAGCTACCGCCGTATCAGCCGTATCAATGATACGGGGCCCCCGGGCTGCAGGGGCCACAACGTGTGAAAGTAAAATTTCATGAAATGTTACCCACAATCTCACTAACTTAGGTCGTTCGCTTCGAGCAGTCATGTAATTATTTCTATGCCTTTTTTGTGTAAACAGGAGCCAAGAGTTTATGCCGAAAACCAGTGCTTAGCAACCCTTTAGGGGGGGGGGGGACCTAAGCATGATGCTGACGCTTGAACCTTTTGCTTCCGGTATTATAGTTCTGTGTATACTACAAGCTGTAATGTTGGAAACAATAAATTGTATTCTATTCTAATCAAAATAATGTACCATACCTTTTATACAATGCTTTTGGGCTTCGCCGTATCGGACAGAAGGGCCCCCTGACAAATTTTGATACAGGGCCCTTCTAGGTCAAGCTACGCCAATGCTTGCCTCCCTTCCCTCTACGTAATCAATTTTAAAGACGTATTATCGTCAAGAAGACATACCTTGGTTCAACCCATATATCTCCCCATTATGCTCGACTTTGGGTTTCTTCTCGGGAGTCTGTTTCTGGCTCCCCTCACTGCTAGGGGACTCCTCTCTCTTCAGCTGCGGCAGCGCTGAATCCAACTGACTTTCACATAGTGCCATGATTTTTTAGATTTTTAATATTTGCTGAAAAAATATAATATCTTTGTTAATTTTCTAACATACAGCGTGTTTTTCTCTAAATGTCTTATTTAGTAAACAAATATGTTGTAAAAAGAAGCAGTTTTCGTTTTAATCAGACACTTGATTTTGAACGCCATGAAAAACGTATAGACGTCGTAACCGTGGCGTCCCAGCACAATATATATGAAAAAAAGCTACCCTTTTGTCAATTAACCATAAAAACGCATTAATTTACTCCAAATTAGTAGGCCATATTTGTATACCAAATAAGTCAAGTAAAAAAAGAACATACTACACATTTAACAATTCCCAGGGGGCCAAGTCTGCTATTTGTATAATTTCGTCATTCCAACACGATCCCATTGTCATTTTGCTAAAAGTTCGTAATCTGCTAAATTCATAATGCTCGATCATTGGTCGCATAATGACGTTTTATTGGAAGGTCACTGATCAAAGGAAGTGTCAAAATTTTAGCAGATTAAAGTCAGTCATTCAGTTGTCATTTTGTACGAGATTACCATTCTATATCATTTCTTTCAATGGCGTGTCAGTGGTTGACCATTGGAAAGTCATAGTGACGCCATTATATTAGTAGATTACCAAACTTGTCAAAATCAACAACAATGAAATCAATGATAGACCATTCTGACACTATTGTAATAGCAGACTTGAGGCCCTGGTAAACATTGTCCAGTAGAGCTATTCTGTTACAATCTCCCTCGGTGAACACCTAGGTAAAGTGAGCTGTCATCTGTCCCGATGCTAGGGATTGACAAAGAAGATGGACGGATGACAGCTCACTTCACCTAGGTGTTTACCGAGGGAGATTTTAACAGAATATGCATACAGATACTTAAATATTTCTTATACTTTACGTGCGGTCAGCGACATCAACTGTTTACCCCCATTGCTGAAGGTAAAGGCTAAATGAATGAATGAATAAATTAATTAATTAATGCTTTCTTTATTAGCTAGAATATAAGTTGTTACACTATATTTAAAGATTTACGTTGACTTGCACGAAACCAATATTAGTAAAATGGAGATTTTAAATTCATGCCATCTCTTACATTTTGTATCAAAAAGAAAGTGACAGCGTCAATTTAAAGTTCCTATCCATTAAACTAATGCTGGTTTTGTGCAACTCACCGAAAGCCGAGCAAATATTTAGAGTATCACACAAATAATTTCCTCAAATAATAAAGAAAGCGTGAGGGGTACACATTTGATTTGAGACGTCTGTACATTTTTCGGAGAGGGGGGTGGGATTCATTTGCTATTGGACATGGCAAATAAATCCCACCCCCCTCTCCGAATTATGCACGATGTGTGCATTAATATCAGGTGTAAAAATACACCTAAAGGAGCCGATATGATCTTTCTGCCATTGCAATCATTTCTTTTTTGTTGCCAATATTTAGTTTTTTAATGTTTTTTTTTTTACAAAAGCTAGTTTTAAATGTTATAAGCACAATGTTTTACGTGCGTTATATACACAGTGATGACTTAGTTTAGTGAGCAGTATAAGTAGTTAACGGCTAACAGTGCGTTGCACAAAACCAACATTAGATTAATGCAGACTTTAAATTGATGCTGTCATTTTCTTTATAATACAAAAGGGATGGCATGAATTTTAAGTTTCCGTTAAACTAATGATGGTTTTGTGCAACTCAACTTATGTGAAGTGTGTTTTTACACGCTGTAAACAACAATAGTGCATGACATAAGTGACAAATGAAGGAATGTAGTTCTATCAAGTGATTTTTGATGTGAAACATCTAAGGCTTAGTCGCAAAACGTCTCTTTCGCAAAATGTTTACTGGTCGTAAAATGTCTCTTTCTTATAATGTCGCTTTCGCAGAATGTCACTTTCTCACAATGTCTCTTTCGCAAAATGTCTCTTTTGTAAAATACTAACGCGACATTTTGCGAAAGAGGCACTGTGAGAAAGCGACCTTTTCAGAGTCATTCTGCGAAAGTGACATTCTGCGAAAGCGACATTATGTGGAAGATATATTTTACGACCAGTAGACATTTTGTGAAAGAGACGTTGTCACATCTAAGAGCCTAACTACTTATACTTATTCAGATGAATTCATATTTTGTCTATAGAAAATACAAATTTTTCTTCGCATCCGTTCAGACGCGGAAAGCTGAACAGATGACGAAATCTGAATAAGTGTAGTTAATCCCTAATGCAGACAGCCGGTCAACAGTCGACCTGACGCGATTTTAAACAATCTTTTTTTTTTGTTTATTTATTAATTTTGTATTTAAGTGGTTTTTTGGTATTTTTTTTTTAATGAATATTTTGTTTTTATTATGCCAATTTATATAAAATACTTTCGATGTTTCACATAATGTCAGGCGGTTTTTTTAAGGCCTTTTGATTCAATACTCTCCCTTGATATACGTATCTTTTTTATACAACTGTCATCTAGTTGTTACTATATTAATAAATACTATTTTAGTTTGTACTTTAAAGCGAAATATCTGCTAATAGTTACCATTGATTGATCACAGAACAAAGCAGCAAAAAAATAAAGATAAAATGTTTTATCATATTTACAATTATTTACTCTGTGGAAGAGATCACTTTGACCATACATTCTGTACATAATTGTTCACCCTTTAGAGACGAAATTTTCATCGGTTATTTAAAAAACATCCCCTTTGTTCCATATAAAAGGAACACCCAAAGAGCAAAATGTATGGAACAGGTAACTTTTTGAAATTATGGTATTAACAGCCTGAATTTTACTATTGCAGTGCAAAAACCTCTCTAGTTTCCTTCCAACTCTCTCTATCCTGGGCTATTTGGGACCAGTCTTTGTCGAAGGAGTCTAGATCATCCCGCCATCTCCACCTGGGCCTGCCGCGACGTCGCTTGCTAGACAATAGTCATCGACGTGACTGTGAACTGTCATCCATTTAGGAAGTTGGACTCTGAGCGGCGGCTAATGAACGTCTTGAACGTCGAAGGTTGCGCTCACGGACCAAGTCAGGAGGACCACTGCACATCCACCAACTCACATTAGACAACCCATCAACGGACAGCAGAGACACGGCGAACCGCTATATGGTTGAAGTTCCACGGTCTCGAACCAAGCGCTTCGCTTCCACATTTACTGTGCGATCTGCCAGGCTGTGGAGCAGACTGCCCGCCTCTCGTATTTCCCGATATGATTAATCTGGGTATCGTCAAGACACGAGTGAATCGGTTCTTTCTTGGCAAGCGTGCTCCACCTTAGGCCGCATTGTCACTTAAGATTCTGATCTTAAGTGACAATGCGCCCTAAGGTGGAAACAGAAAAGGTATTTTGCCCTAAATATCTTTTCTGTTAGCGTTAACGCCAACGAAGAAGTCAAATTGTATGCAGTTGACATATTTGCGTCACGTGACATCAGTTGGCGTTAAAGGGATTTTGTCTACAGGCCCAGGTGAGTTGCGGTCAAACGTAACTATATTAGAATATTTAAAAAAAAACGTTATCTTTTTTATAATAACCGACAAAAAAATTCAACCCCTCTAGGTTGGATCGATGAATAGGATATACTTTCCACCGATTATCTAGGTACTCTGGATTAGAGATGTGATTAAAAGGACTGCTACACGGTTGCAAACTGCATCCAGCCAGACCGAGATCCTTGGTGATTTACAACCGTGTAGATGATGGTTTACAACCAAACTTGTAACAGCTCTTGCCGGTCGCTAACCAAGGTCAGCTCTGTCAGGGACACGGATGCCTACCATGTAGCAGGTTCTTTAAAGATTTGTTTAGCCAAAGCAGAAAGAGAAACAGATGAAGAAGGAAAGGAACGGAACGGAGTGGTGTTGCGAAGCGGAGAAAGAAGAGTTGTCAGAAAATGGTTCTACCTATTACTTCAGGTTTCAGGTAACAAAGTTGCACACTGTTCTAGCAACATGTTCTTATGTTGCGGAAAACTATGTTGCTGACTATAGCCCGACCACTTAACTAAGACCGTTACTGAAGTAGCTGTACAGTGCGGGGGGAGTGTGGTGACGTGACGCGAGAGCTCACTGATACGTCAACTTGTGACAACTGTCACCCCTCGCGCACCACGCAGCTAACTCAGTGTAGTGACGTGACGCGAGAGCTCACTGATGTCAACTTGTGATAACTGTCATCCCTCCCGCACCGCGCAGCTACCTCAGTGTGGTGACGTGACGCGAGAGCTCACTGATACGTCAACTTGTGACAACTGTCACCCCTCCCGCACCACGCAGCTAACTCAGTGTAGTGACGCGAGAGCTCACTGATGTCAACTTGTGATAACTGTCATCCCTCCCGCACCGCGCAGCTACCTCAGTGTGGTGACGTGACGCGAGAGCGCACTGATACGTCAACTTGTGACAACTGTCACCCCTCCCGCACCGCGCAGCTATCTCAGAAACGGTCTCAGTAAGTGGTCGGGCTATAGGTGTATTTATTTACTTATTTCAAACTCGCTTCGGACACGCGATTTCGTCCGCATGGAAGTGAAGTATACCATAAAATCATAGCCTGTGACACTAGGCAATAGTTTACCTTTCAAAACATTCCCTCGTACAAACAAATAACTTCTTCATAATATCCGACTGAATTTCGGTCTCGGCGGCCAATCTTAATGGAGATCAGCCAAGTACGCAGAAGATATTATAGTGCACAAGTGTGTGCGCAAACACAGATGCACTCCCTCTTCCCTCACTCTCATAGTCCGGTGGGACAGCAATCCGTCAACCGGGGAGAGATCAGGCGCAGGACCAACGGCTTTACGTGTTTTCCGAAGCACGGGGGTGTTACACCGCCAACTTCTACCAAACTCCGGGCCACTATCTACTGAGAAATTCCTAATTGATTAACCCAATAATATTTTGACCTACGAGACCAACGAGACAGGTATAGTAATAAGTGTAAATAAACCACTAAAAGACATTTTTTAATATTTAAAGAAGAATAGAAAGTTCAAACTACTCACCTATTCAAGGCGCTCGATTGTAGTACGGGACGACAGGGGATTTTTAAGTGTCAAATAGAAATATACCCTAAATCACATAACTATAAAGTTGAAATTTCCAGAACGTCATGACTATGACACAACATGTCATTATCTGTTTTCGTACTTACAACCGTCACCATGATATGATGAGCAAGTTTCGCTACCCGCCACTAGATGTCACTATAGTGAATACATTTAATTTAAAGCTGTACTTCGTAACACATAAGATTGATATTTCCGTAACGAGCTCATTAGTATTAGTCCTGCTCGAATAGTTTAATGAGATGTCACTATACACTATAAATGCAATCAATTTAAAGCTATATTTCGTTACCAATAAGATTTATATTTCCGTAACAAAGTTATAACTATTAGAAAAAAATTAGCTAGTTCTGTTATCCGCCGCTAGATGTCACTATAACACATGCATTCAATTTTTAACTGTATTTCATTACCCATAAAATTCATATTTCCGTAATGAGGTCGTAGCAGGTTTAGCCCCTACCGCGACCCATAAGTTTCTCCCCAAAAATCACTCAACGAAGTTTTTAATTTTCCTTACAAATATCACAACAAAAAGTGTTACTAATAGATCAAATTAAATAACATAATCAAATTAAAACAATTTCTACCTTATGCCCTCTGCATAAAGTAATTTTTTAAACATTAATGACATACGCGCTCATTTTCAGCTCGTACGCATATTATTTGGGGATGTTTATGAATCGCAGTGTTTGTATTTTGGTTTCACGTCAATGGTGTCGTCACCTAAAATCTCCTGCCGTGGTATGCCATATGATTGTGAACACCGTTAGTTTATGAACTTTATTACCTTTATTAAATATTACAATAATAGGGTATTACACCCATTTTTGAAGTGTCTCAATGAAATTCTGTAGTGCTAATATGACACCAAAAAAAACACAAAATTTTTATTCAATCGATAAGTGCCATAAAAATACATCTAAATGTTAAATTTTCAAATTTCGCGCGTAGTTCGACGAAAACGCCTCTTACTGTACGCCATATTGCTCAGCGTAAATGACGTCAGTTCGTTTTGTATCAAATGAGCTCATATTAAATATGATAATTGTATATCATTTAAAAATACCTAATTAAAAGCATATTTTGTAGTAAGTGTAATAATGAAAAAATTACGTTGGTTACGAAAATAATAAAAGTACAAAGCCTATATTACGCCAATCGGTTGACTGACAGTTGTCAATTTTTTGTTTACACAGCCTTATGGCGTAATAACATGGCCGCTACTATTTCACGGTGTTTTAGAACAGATTAAAAATTCTGAAAATTTTGAATTGAATTTAAAAATTTGTTTTGTTATTTTATGAACTAAAACTTACATTTTCCGACGGCTTTATGCCTAAACTGTCTCAATAACATATTTTTAGATTTTTTTCGCCACGCCTCGTTTAGAGTAAAATACCCTATTATTAAAAAATACTTATGTGGCTCTTTAAATTTTGTATTGGGGAACTATTGCCTCTTCCGTTTCATATGGTTGGTGACCCCAGGTCTAGCAGGTTTGGATAAAATCATGATATTTAAAAAAAAAACAACAAATCATGTTTTTTTAGATTTTTCCGTTTTGTCACACTACTTCACAAAAATCTTACATAAAACGGAACGCATAATTTGCTGTCGGCGAAACGGGAATCCCCGAGCGGTATTTTTTAAACTTCGCTGCGCCATTACTATCTTGCGCCGTAGTAAGGCAACTATTTGGGACGATAGCGTCCTCAAGCCCGGTTTCCGCCTCGAAAGAGTAATGAGCCGAAAATGGCTATGCGGAGCGGACTTCGTTTTCATGAAATAGGTTTGCGTTTCCACCAAGGAAGAGTTTAGTCGTCCGATTCCCACAGCAAAAGAGAAATGATAAAGCGAGCTCATTTTTACTCTTTTTGCTCGCTGAGTCATTTCCGCTCGACTCTTTGTTGGTGGAAACACATGTATGCAGTTTACTCTTGCGAGTTAAACGGAGTCCTTAATGGGTCCGCTCCGCTCGCGGTGGAAACCGGGCTTCAGCGTCAGTTGAAAGAGTATTTCCTATCTTTGGCATTGGTTCACACAAAACTACGCAACCGACTCAAAACAACGAAAAAGCCGGAAAATCCGTTTTTTTAAGTGAAACTTCTATATAAGGTGTAACGTCAAATACGCAAAACCTGAAAATAGTTTGATTAGAATAACGAGCAGAATCAATTGAACCACTTTTTATTATAGGTCACATTTTTAAAAAAATCTTCATTATACATGTTGCCCTGTCTATTTATTAATAAGTCAAACCATCACGTGCGCATAGGTACCTGCCAAAATAGGTAAACAAACACAAATGGTTGTCGTCCAATTTAAATTTTCCCATACGCGTGATAATAATAGTTATTATTTCAATGCAAATACGAGTCTTGGTAAAACTAAAATAGCACATAATTCTTTTTTATGATTTTTTTTTGTTTCAGAATTAGGTTAATTGAATTAAAAAAGCTTTTTACAAAAAAGACAACCGCCTTCAAAAAGTGAAAAATAACTTTAGCACAGAACACACGTTGACTTTAGTTTCGAAATTCAGTGGCTTTGTTCTGTTTGTTGTTTTGTATTGCCACCGACTTCCGAAACTAAAGTCAATGTGTGTTCTGTGCTAAAGTTATTTTTCACTTTTTGAAGGTGGTTGTCTTTTTTGTAAAAAGCTTTTTATTTTCCGCTTTTTAGTACCTCCTTCTCATTCAAATCTATTAAGAAGAGATTGAAAGTTAACTACTACAAAGACTGATGAAACTAAAACGTCGTCTATGTAAAATTTTTGGGTATTTGTTGATTTTTCAAAAAGTGCTGAATCAATTTCGATAAAATTTATATGGGACCACCCCTGAAGCAAACCCTATCTATAAAAAAAAGAATTTTCAAAATGGGTTTACGTTTGCCTGAGAAATCGCGTAACAAATCGCGCACATACTTAATCCAAATTTAAGACTAATACGGTTTTCTCATGGGATGCCATGGTCAGAACTGGACCAAATTAAAATGGGACCACACGGGAAGCACTAGCTTTCAAATAAAAAAAGAATCATCAAAATCGGTTCACCCAGTCCCGAGAAACCAGGTAACAAACATAAAAAAAAGAAAAAAAAAAAAAAAAAAAAAAATACAGACGAATTGATAACCTCCTCCTTTTTTGAAGTCGGTTGAAAATCATTTGGGGTGTCTGAGGTTTTGCGTGTTTAACGTTACACCTTGTATAGACGGGGAGTATTAGGATTTTTCTGTCACGAAAAACCGTTACGGCCGCGTGGAGGGGGTAGACGATCCGGGAGGTCTCATTCTAAACAGATTTTCTCCTAAACTGTTGATTGAAATGTTATGGTACGAATATGGTATTTTTGATCCCAAAATACTATAAAATAGGTTTTATCTATGTAAGTTGAAATAGTTATTTCACAAGAAAATTACTTTTTGAGTTTTGCAATCTGACTGTACAGCTGTTAGTCCTGCACCTGAACTCTCTTCAGACATGTTGTGTCGGCATCCCATTGAAGTATGAAAGTGAAAGAAGAGGAAGTGCACCTGATTGTGTACACACCAGCGCCACACCTGCGACACTCCACAGAAATGAAACGATATAATTGCCTACACTAATACCAAAATAACAGACTGTACATATGTGCATGTGTGTGCGTGTCTACGCGCCGCTCGAACAAAAACGCAGTTCCCAGAGCAGTCGTTTGACGCATGTTCGACGCGGGGAGAGGTGAGGAACGATTTCAGAGAGAGACGGAGCGTATCGCTACTGTACGGTAGTACTAATATTTATACTGTGCCAGTACACTACCATATCACCTGCGTACTTTGCTAGGCCATGTAGAGAATAGGCTCTGTGACCGTAAGTTAAGTTTTTATCTAGTATTGTAGGTGAAACAAAATGGCGCTGGGCCGGCCCGTCACCCAAATGACAGATGACAGATGGATCATCAGTCTCAAAATGGCCAGGATCACAAGGAAAATGAAGAGTGGGAAGGCCTAGAGCAAAATGGATGGATGACATAGCAGCCATAGCTGGATTGGCTCATCTGGGCCATAGATAGGGACAAATGGAAGGAGATGGAGGAGGCCTATACCTGTCAGGTGTCCTTAACCTAAATATAGTTAAAATAGAATATAAAAAAAATTATGTAGATATTAATATTAAGAGCGCCCTTCCCCATCGAATGAACTTCAACGCAAGTGTGATTGAATTTTTTTTTTGTTTCAACCAACGCAAAACTCGAAAACAAACGAGTGAGTGAGAACGCGATAACATCACAGGAAAATTAGCGCGCGGAAATTTCACAAAACTTGTTCCAGGACATACGTGTTTTTAAAAAAGCTTTACAAGTTTTTTTTGTAAAAATGTTTGTAATTTAAAATCTCCATTACATGTGCCAGGTTTCTATGAAGCTGTTTTTTTTACTTTTTCAGTGTATGAGTGCATTATGAACGGCCAAAGTTCAGATAAAATCGTGCAAAAAAACTGATTTTCGGATGTGTTTACTGAATTTGTTTCTCAAAAAAGTTTATTTTTGGCTTCATACAAACCTAGATTTAAACCACAAGATGCCTGTGTGTTAAAAATATTTGGAAAATAATTTGTTATAACGCCGTAATCGCGTACAAGCTTCTGTATGGGAAATATGACAGGATGGGCGCTCTTAAGGAATCAATAAAGGCTTTAATATTATTGTAGGTGAATGAAATATATCACTTTAGTAAATATTCCATAGTGAATACTATGTAAAGATTTAGCTGCATTTTAAAACCAGCCAGGTTTGAGTCGGAAATGCACACAAAGGGTTTCTTAGTACTGTACAATATTTACACTACATTAAAAAAACATGTTTGTTGTATGAACCCCACATATGAAATGTGTTTTTAGCAATATAGTGTATGTTTAGCAGCCATATTAATACACACTGAAAATTTCTAGTCTATTATTACAGTTCAAATTATATAACCTTGTGACAGTCAGCAGAGTAATATTAATAAGGTCCCCTTCCTAGCACTGTTTGCGTTTAGAGCCCTACAAATATTACCCTTCACCACTGATTGAAAGGCAGTCCTTGCTCAGTTATAACTATTTTTTAAATAATGTGCTCACCGCGTAAACCCAACCAGACAGTTCTCATAGAAAAAATATTGGAATTGCCTGGATTTTTTAATTGGAATTCCTTCTAGAATTAGAACATATAAAACTTTGCAGCTATTTTGCATCGATATACAACCTCTATAATAGACCGCTAAAACGCTGGGAATTATTCACAGAATTTTGGACTTGTACAAATCTTGTCATCAGTAGATTTGCTGTCTAAACCTAGCTATTATGATGAGATACAGCAGGACAACAATTAAACATATTTTAAATACGTGATATAAGATTTGACAAGAGAATAAATTGAATAGGGTTTTGGGAAATTCCCAATTGGTTGAGGATTGAGGGACAAAATATAAACACTGGCAGGTTGTTGCACCTATCTCAAACCACCTGTTAGATGGAAACAGGTTTTTTTGACTTAGGAATTCCTAAGATTTGATCTCTAAACAAACTAACTAACATTACCAAGTTCATTTTAGTAACTACTAATAATGTACTGTGATATTAAAATTGGAATTTAAAGGCGGAATATGAGATGTGAATGATAAAATATGTTTTGAACAAAAATATAATTATAGAATATGATTAATGTAAGAGAAAACGCGAACCAATCACATTAATGTGCATTTATCTCGATAGACACCATGGAAACGCTAATTAAATGCTTATCAATACTTCATGACTACAGAAAGTGTAATGATTCTTACCTTAAACATCAAACTCCATTTGAACAACAGTAAAACATATATACCACACTCTTTTACACTTATAACTTACTATACAACTATATTAATTAGATTTCCACACAATACAAACTTAATATAACAACAAAAAACGCATAAATTGTAAAATAAAGTTCTATTAACTAAAATATGTACAATCAATTTTCTTTGCCCAACTAGTCATATTGAAGCTAGCGGAAATATGCAATGAAAAACCGTTTTCCACTGTTAATTTATAACGTTACTACATCTTTGTTGTATAATAATGCTTTTAAAAGTGATTACAAAAGTTTTTGGCGTAGATTATCGAAGATATAAACAAATTTCACGACGTATATTAACTGAGGACGTCCATTTGTCTACAGTCAGTAACGCTACTGCCAGAGAAGAATGGAGATAGCGATGAATGTATTTTTTTTATGGCAACATTCTGTGTTACTTTACTGAATCGCGTGGGTGTGATGAGTGTCGAGGGTTTTGGTCCGATTCGTAAAACAGATTAGAGGTAATAAATTAATGTTATTAATAATTAATGATTTTTAATGTTTATATCATCCTTAAATTAATTAATGATAAACAAAATTGTCTCTTACTTTGGTATCCAAATTTTGGTCAGAGGGTCGTCTTAGGGGTAATGTACAATTCAATCAATACAATGAAAACTTGGTCAGTACTTGATACGTATTACTAAAATTAGCAATTTCGTGTTCACAATCAAATTACTTTCTAAATTTCTATCATAGTACATACAAAACAATTTCTGATTATGTTTATTGTATTGCTTGTATTGCTTAAATTTCAGTAAAATGTAAAACATACGGAATAAGTAAAATATGTGCGTTATAATTCAATAATATGCGCTGACATGAATTCTCTTAATGTACATCGGAACGAAACAGACAGGTTTACTGTCGAACACAATGACTTCATAATCTTCTCAACTTAGCCGTATAATATATAAATTTACCCAAATCTTAACGAAACCCTAAAAAATCATGAAAATGACTTCAAAACATTTGTTTACTTTTTTGCAACAACTTAAAATTAAATAGAAAAAAGATGCTTATCAAGAATATTGCTAAGTTTTGTCAAATAACAAGCAACATTTAAGGGTGTGGGGCAAGAAGTGAGACAGTACGAAATGGCGATAGTTATAGGTAGGTCGGTTGAGCGTCGAGTTGGCATTGTAATAAACTACTTGACGTGTTTATCGTCGGCCGCGTTATCGCAAGCTCTTTGTGTGGTTTCACCTTGCTACGGTCTCCTTTCAACTAGTTATAACGCTGACGTATTTCATCGTTTATTTTCTTATTTTTTCTAATTCCACTTAAATTATTATTTTATACTAGAATTTTATATTTTTTCAAATTAAAAATTAGCTGTGATTTTTTTAATTTGTGTTCATCATGTTTATATTTAAAAGTATTTTATTAGAAGTTATCAATTGATTAATTTTCTATTAGAATCACATGATTACTGTGTTTCGTAACTTATTTAGAGGCTGCAATATGAGGCATTCTAAATACAACGAAGATAATAGAGAAATAATTCATTCCATGGAGTACCAAAGTACTAACGTTATCTTTTTTTATTGCGTTTGCTTCCTACTCTACTCAATGAGCAACTCTAATTCATGTTTTGTATGAACTGCGTAGTAACTGTGCCTTTTTACTAAAATATTTTTTTCTCATCTCAGTTTTACACCAATCAGCGTGTCAACAAGTTATGAAGAGCGTTTTGGTATTGGTCAATATTTATACTGTTATCAAACAAAAGATAAGTGAGTTTATTATTGATTTGTTTGCTTGACACAGTCTGAACAAAAATCAATAGTTTTGCGAACAAAGTAGGGGCGGGGTTCGGCATTATTGGAAAGAGACAACGAGTATTCAACATTTGGAAATTACAATCATTAGAGTAGATTATTGACGATATTATACTTTGTATTGGGCTTACAATAAAAGAGCTCACCTACTTCTATATCAATAATTATCATTACTTAATTGATCTGCACCAAAATTAGGTTGATTTCCTGTTATGTACCTACGTAACTAGGTAACATTTTTACCTACTAATGAATAAATTTCAGTAGGTACTTGTTTCATACAAATTGTTTCCAGGACTTACTGTAATTATATTAATTAGCGACAAATTAGATTGATTTTTATTTAAATATAGGTAGGTTAAGTATCTATGATGAAATGAAGTATATCTCGAAAATATTAGTAGGTATTTAAGTACCTGATCATTATGATCTGTGAGAAAAAAAAATAGCACTGAGTAATTTTTTGTAACTGTTCTAATAATTGGTTCTAATTAATTTTTTAGGCATTATTATTACCATAAACAATGGTATTACCTACTTAGTCAAAATTGTTTCTAATTTTTTCATGGTAACAATCACTTGAAAAAACAGGAAATTATTTGTAAATCTTTTTTACAAATAATTTCCTGTTTTTTCAAGTCGGTTAAAAATAGGCGTTTCATATGGAATGGAAGGAAAATTAAAATCTTATTATGGCAATATTTTTTAAACACCCGTGACGTATAAAAAACTCCAGACATTACGAGGGCCGGAGGGCGTTTAGAAAGTTCATTTCAAATGTCAAAAGTTCATTGAACTAGCGCATAGATAATGACATTTTTTTAAATTCTGTTTTCTCTTACATTTTGGTTCCTGCTTTTAACACAATTAATTGTTTCTTGTCTGTCTGACTTGGAAAACGTAAGCCCATGTTCCTGAGGATGATGGCGTTGGTACTGTTGGTAGAGAGGATTAATTATGACAAGGTTGAATGAGCGCTCACCGCTTCTGTTTAATAAGTATACCTACAGTATTTTTATTTCACTGAAATAAGCTGGAAATATGGTTTATTTCTTCGTTTTAGTTTTGTTCGATATGACTCCCGATAGCAAACAGCTGTCGGAAAGATTCTAGTCTACGTATCGAATTTGAACTGTCAAAATTATTCGGTTTCGGATTTGTGAATTGCGTTTGAAGAACATCTTCGATATCTTAAACGTTCGATTCGGTACGGAATCGAATCGAATGGTTGTGAATAAGCCAGCTGGAATCATCTTTATTTAGCGAATTTGGATTTCGCTATACTTTTATATAATAGTACAGTTATTAATAGTTACACACGAATAAATTTTGAATGTTTGACAGATTTTCTAGACAAAAATTATCAATGTTATTCCTATTCTACTGACAAAAGATTTAGGAAAGGCAGTAAAGTTTAGTGATACTAGAGTATGTAAAGCGCAACCTGCCTAAACCCATAGAAATATATCTTACCATATTATATCGATGCGTAAACCTCATTGTCACATTGTTCGTTGGCAAATCGTTTTATTATAGAACGAGTACGGAGTAAGTATGGAAAAAAACCTTTCAAATAGGTACCCTTAAAGAGACGACTATAAAGAGAGTTAACTACGTCCATGTGTGGAATTATAGCAACAAGTGGACAGGAGGGGGGGCGGGGGGTAACTTTTGGCAATTTTGGCTTAGCTTGGGCTAAGCAAAGAATAATAATTATCGCTAGCCTAACACTGGAGGTCTCAATTTGTGGGGGTCAAGGTTACCAAAAAGTCGCGTTCTACATTACTGAATGTCCTGTCCCTGAGACCCTGACTCCTTTAAATAAGACGTTCTTCCATTTTCTTCTGTTCTCTGCTTCTCTCAGGGCGGTCGTAACAAAAAGTCTAATGAGGGCGGTTACCTTGTCTGGCCAGCGGCTAGGTGACCGGCCATGAGGTATTTTCCCAGCTGCCTTCACCCATCACCAGCAACTTGTCAAGATTATTCGGTTTTCGACGAGCAACATAAACCATAAAATTAAAAGAGGCTGTTGCTAGTTTCGAGGTTTGAGGAACGGGGTGGAACTGGTGGTAGGCTCGTAATCCTCCAATGAGAAGAGAGGATTCTAGTTGTTGTGTCTGGTCAGAGAATGGGCCGTTGCCCGACGGTTGGTGTTGGGATTTTGTTAATGATGTCACAGACAACTTTGATTGTAAGATATTTATATCAGTTGTAGTTGGGGGCGGAGGTATGATCCTTCGTCACTACTGGTACCTACTGACGGACACATTATTATTCGAAGATATACAGCGTGGGGTCCTGCGTTCGATTCTCATGCTACCACTTCACATGGCGTATTTGTGCAAATATTCGCCTTACTTGGATAATACAAAATACACTTTATTTGCAGTAACTATAGGGCAGTGGCGTGCTTAAGGGTCAAAGTTAGGGCAAGCCCGACAGATTTCAGAATAAAAACCCGATAAATTTCCAATAATTATTTAGAGGTATTTTCTTACAGAGAAATTTTTTTTAACGTTTCGCGTAATTGATAGCAAGCCAGGCTTCGCGGCTTTAATGGAAGGCACGCCACTGCTATAGGGTATAATTTGTATTATTCAAGTGAGGCGAATATTTGTACAAATACGCCATGTGAAGTGCCGGCATCAGATCGAGCAAAGCGTTATTGGATTTTTCCATGATGGCTCAATAACAGTCCGGAGATTGCATTCGTGCTTTATTAATGACAATAGGCTTGTTTCTTAGGACTATGTTCATTTATCTTATTTCTTAGTTTCCATATTCTAGCATTTGTTCCTGAGGTGTGTCGTTGGTGCGTTTAACCAAAATGGAAATGTAGAATAAATGCGCTGCCCTGCCTTTCCTTTCTACTTCCCTCCAGATCAGCAGGATAGAGCAGAGAAAACCGATGCATACAGGACTTACCTTCCCTATAATCGATGAGACGCCGAGATCTTGGATATTAAGTCGTAAAAATTTATAAAATTTTAACATACTGGTTGGCCTGTAATTGACGACTGTATAAATGTTACTGTCTAATGTCTATGTATTATCCCTAAGATCTAAGGTATACAGAAGCTGTTGGCTAACCTTAATATTTTTATTTAATAAGATCCTGATCGTTGACGTGGCTCAAAAGGCTGCCTAGCTTAAATGGAACTGGGCTGGACATGTCTGCCGCGTGTCGAACGACCTATAGGCCCATAAATCTCAAAATTGGTGCCCTGAAATTGCGAGACGGGGCCGAAGTAGACCACGAAAGAGATGGCGGGATGAATTCTATAAAATAAGTAGTTGGCCCTGCATCTGACCTCTGCCCAGTCATTTATTTATTTATTTATTTATTTATTTATTAGGTTAGCCAACAGTTATATACACTATTACATTTGTGGAGTACAATTTTACAAAAAATACATTTGTAAGTGTAATAACTACTTACTGGCCAACACAACATGCACACAAAAAAAAAACGGATAACATTCATTATTAAACGATTTTAAATTAAACAGTACAACATGAAGTATTGATTAATAAAATAATAAAAACAGGATCATATTAATTAAAACAAGTTAATTAATTAATTAAATCTTAAGATTATTAAACAATTACAATGATTAAATTCTATTTTATTTTAAACAGCCCTCAGAACACAATTGAATAATTGATTTAATAAATTTCCCGATACTGTCATGGTGTATATCGATTACGTCACTGCAGCTGTTAATTATCTTGCATAATCGGGGAATAGCCGAGTTTGCACCAAGGACGGTTCTACGCAGAGGTGGATAAAGGGGAGTAACGTTACCACGTGGGAGTCTGGTAGGGGCGCGGAATCTAAAAAGGCCAAGCAATGTTGGGCAGTCAATTTTATTTCTGATCAGTTTGTAAAAGAAAAATGCGTCTGTAATATTAGCTCTAGTCGATAGTGGCAGCATCCTGAAATATCGCAATCGGGTGTGGTAGGACGGCAAGCATTTAGATTTACCCTGTGAAAATGCAAGGTGCCACAAAAAGCGTTTTTGGACTCGCTCCAATCGTAACATGTGTGTAGCGTAGTGTGGTCTCCAGACAACACTGCAATACTCCAAGATACTGCGAACCAAACTATTGTACAACATGATTTTAGTGCTACTTTGTTTAAAACTTCTGGTGTTCCTTATAACAAACCCTAACATTTTTGAAGCCTTTGTTATTATTTGTTCCATGTGTGGTATAAATGTTAGTTTATCATCGAACAGGACTCCTAGATCTTTAATTTTGTCCACCTTATTTATTTTCTTGTTATCAACCATGTATTCGGAACGTATATGATTCATCTTTCTGGAGAAACTTATGTAATAACACTTTTTAATGTTCAGTTCCATTCGATTGTAGGTACACCATTTAAATAGTCTATCTAGATCTTCTTGCAAAAGTATAGCGTCGTGTGATGATTCGATACATCTAGCAAATTTTAAATCGTCGGCGTATAGAAAGCAATTCGAATACTGAAAACAATGGGGGAGGTCGTTAACAAAAATATTGAAAAGCACTGAGGCGAGATGGGCGCCTTGCGGGGCTCCGGACGTTATAGAGAAAGTTTCGGATCGAAATCCATTGACAACAACGTAGAATTCCCGCTCAGCTAAGTAAGATGCAAGCCATTTCAACAAAAATCCGGTGACACCATACAATGACAGCTTGTAAACAAGTATGGAATGGGAAATTTTGTCGAAAGCCTTGCTAAAATCAGTGTATACAACATCGCACTGTTTGTTTGCGTCTATACACTGTACCAGAAACTCCGTGAATGTCAATAAGTTTGTTGTTGTAGACCTAGAAGCAACAAAACCGTGTTGGTGGTCACTAAGGTAAAGATTAAAATGACGTTGAACATGAGGGCATATCATCGACTCAAATACTTTAGCAAAGGTGGAAAGAATAGAGATGGGTCTGTAATTGGATATGCAATCTTTTTTATCCGATTTAAATACAGGCACTACTTTGGCCTTCTTCCACTCGGCCGGGAAAATTCCTGTGGTTAAGGAGGTATTGTAGATTATTTTTAAAGGAATAACAAGAGCTGACGCACATGCAGCAATAAAGAAAGGAGGGATCCCGTCAGGACCTGCTCCTTTACAGATGTTTAGGGATTTCAACTTATTTAGTATGGTATCGCTCTCTATCACTGGGATTGTTAAGCATTGGCTATTTTTCAATGAGCTTAAATAATCAGACTCAAAGCGATCAAAGTCCAAGTTACTGTCAGGAGTGTAGACAGACGAAAAATACTTAGCAAAAAGATTACAGATGATTGGGCCATTAGATGAAGTAGTCAGTCCGTCAGTCATGGTTAAGGGGTAGGCACTAGTTCCCCCGCGCTTTGTTTTGATATGAGACCAAAATAATTTAGGATTCTTATTTATTTCTGCTTCTAAGTTAGCCTTGTATTTTTGGTACAAGCTTTTGGCCATACTTTCGCAACGTTTGGTTACCAGTATTAATTCGATTTTGTCTCGTGGGTTTTTATATTTTTTAAATCGTATTCTTAGCCTATTTTTTTCCTTAAGAGATTTTATAATTACTTTGTCAAACCAAGGTGGGTAGCGGCTTGTTGTAGACTTGCATTTAGGTACAAATTTATCAATTACATGATTTAAAACACCATAGAAAACCTCTAGCATGCTATTTACGTTCTTACTGCTTTCAAACAGTTGAGACCAGTTTTGTTTATTTAGTTCTGATTTAATTTGGTCATAATTGGCCTTATAAAAATTGGATTTAAAATTAAATTTATTATATGGTAGATAAGAGTCTTTTATTAATGACAGAGTTATTTCGAGGGGGGGATGTAGCTTATCAATGTTGGTTAATGAACAATTTGATTCATTCACTGAACACGAAGGTATTGTAGTGAGGATCAGATCTAAAATACGCCCAGAACAGTTCTTTACATTATTATGCTGGACAAGTCTAGTTACATGCATAAAATCTAGTAGCAGCTGACAAGTATTCGGCATTTTTCCAATGACCACTCCTGGTTCCCAACTCAATTTGCTCAAGTTGAAATCCCCGATTATGCATACTGGTAAATTAATTGATTCAAAAATATTATTGCAACTTTCAATAAAGTGTTCAACTGTTGACTGACATACAGGCGGCGGAAGGTAGACTGCACAGAGCACTATTTGCTGCGAATTACGCTTGGCAGAGGCATCAATGGTGATCCAAAGATCTTCGCATTTACTCTGCCATTCCTGATTACACTTAGAGTTAATTTCATGACGGATTGTTGTCCTATCGAGCTTTAGGAGTAACGGAAAAAGGAGTGCATCCGAGTTTACACACATACTTAAGCACTATAATATCTTCCGATACTTAGCTAGTTTATTCCATAGCAAGTAATGCGGAAAAAGATATGGACGGTGCTTATATCTTTTCATAAGAAGCTTTATATAGGTTCTTAGACTAATTTTTCCTTCTAGTTGCCTCGATTAGCTCCATTAAATAAATAAGTAGAATTTTGTGAGTTTTGCATTTTACATCATAGATGGCGTTTATTTATGTATTCCTGTGAATATCTGAAAACAATATAGGTATCTTTATTTGTGTACCTAATTCTAATCTGTCTTCAATACCATTTACGAAGAGATTCTCCCACGATTTGTCTAAGATAGCCAATGATTAGGACGGTGTTTATTTGAGAAATCAACTGAGTGCAAAATGCTATTATTCCAAGATTAGACATTTATTTTTTTATACAGCGGTATGTTTTTGTCAATTTTCTTTTAACTTATCAATTTCTAAACGAATTACTAAACGTCATGGAACCTACCGCCTGACCCGAACGTCAAACGAAAAAAAAAAACAAAACGTCAAAAATATTTACATTACAAAAGCTGTGTGTGAAAACGAAACGAGCGCTTTGTTTAAATTGTTTAAAATGAAATAATATTAGTCTAATTAATCTCTTTAATTGTTAAATCTAATGTTATTAGTATTAAACTTAATACCTAAGTGTGCTGTCTCAAACATAACTGAGCCAAGTTATTTAAATAGGATTTTCCTAAAATTCCTTCTCCTTTGTAAAGTGGAAAACAGGTGGAAAAGAAAGAAAAATATATAGCGCGTGATTTCCCTTTTGAATAAACATGAGTAGATGTGACTTTAAAATTGTGTTATTAGGTAGTGAACATGTTGGAAAAACCAGTTTAGTTCTTCGATTCGTGAATTGCAGATTCAATGCCGATATACCTTATCAAAACGTAAGTAAATGAGCAAAACATAATTTGATTAATTTGTTTTTATGTACGCCATCGGCCATAAACTACGCGTGTATTTTTTTCTGAAGTGCTAGGCAGAAGTGCACAGTCATTCATCCTTAATTTTCCAATGTCAATGTAGCACCTTTTTATAGTACTAATTGAACATAAACAATACACTAGAACAATTTTTAAAATTTCCCCAGATTATGTCTAAAGAAAAATCATTGTTATCATGTTTTATTCTTCATATTTAAATTACAATATCAAGGTTTTTTATAATATACATGTAATCTTAACTTATCTAATCATTAAGGTCAGATTTGCCATAACAATAATATATTTAAAACAAAGGTACTCCCAAATTTCGCAATTATTAATTTTATTTCCGTTTGCCTACTTTTATTCCCTATTCTAATTGGCTAAATGCACAAACCGTGCGAAGCCAGAAAAAAATAAAAATAAACATAAGTTTGTATAATAAAACCTCTGATATATTGCACTTTAATGTTTAAAATAATGAGACATACTTAGGTCAGTCAGTTATATCAATTAGCTGACTCACCTTTGCATAAATACATAATTGAGATTGTTCAGAATACAAATCAATAGAATTTTATATTTTATTTACTTTGCTCAAATGGTAGAAAAACATAAAATAATTAATTCATATTCTAGTAAAAAAAAAAAAAAAAAATGCAAACTGTTTAAGCTAGTAAATAAATAACATATAATTTAATGTACAACATAAATAAATAGATAGGTATAAAGAGTTAGACTAAATATATTAAGAGAATTAATATATTATGTGATGATAAAATAAATAAGTACCTAATACCGTTGAAAAAAAACAAATATGTAGATAGGTAATAATTTAAATACATAGTATGAACCTAGCTTTCTCCCAACCATGTTGGGCTTGGCTTCCAGTGCAACCGGTTGCAGCTGAATACCAGTGTTTTACATGGAGCGACTGACTGTCTGACCTCCATGACATCCCACTTACTGGTTGTCAGACATTCTGGCTTATGGTTTATGAATGACAACCGGTACCAATGGCTTTACATGCTTTCAAAGACACTCATCCATGGTCTGACCACGGTAAGCTAAACTATGAGCTCCTTGCCTTCGGTACTTACCTTGCCTCCTTACCTATGTTTACAAATAAATTGAATTAAAAAGCACCTAAAGCCTTTGACATCGCGGCAGGCCCAGGCGGAGGTGGCGGGATGATCTAGACTCTTTTGACAAAGACTGGTCTGAAATAGCCCTTGACAGAGAGAAGTGGAAGGAGAGTAGAGAGGCCTTTGCCCTGCAGTGGGAAAACACAGGCTGAAAAATAATAATAAAGCCTTTGGTCCTGGCTGTCATTTATAAACTCAAACCCAAACTCAAATAATTTATTTCAAATAAACCATTTACAGGCACTTTTGAATTGTCAAGGAGTCAGTCAGTCAAAAAGTTGCAGCTAGTTGCTCGTTCCAAACAGTAGGTACCTATAGATCTTTGGCTGGCGTTATGAGCAGTCAGAAGCCAGTAAGTCTCCCAAATAGTGTTACTTAGGGTGTTACTACACCAATTGATCAATCATCCGTCGACATCGATCGACGTTAATCAATTGGTGTGGCAGCTTTGGCTGATGGACGGATACCGTTCGACTAACTAATCGATTGATTGCCGGTCGATGACATCGGTGGACGTTGATCGATTAACTCGGGCCATAATCCATCACTAATAATAATCAAGCAGCTCGATCGACATCGACTAATCCATTCTACCATCGATCGATGCCGTCGATCGACGATCGATCGATTGGTCTGATAACACCACAGATATAGATAGATCTAGATAACGCAAGAGCAACTACTTCGCGTGCCTATTTTCGTGCCTAACTTACCTAAAAAAAATAAAGTAAATGTTTCCTTCCATCGGTAAGTCATTTTGTGATTAATATTATGCGTAATTAATTTAAAAAACAATTATCTTTAATCTAATACCCTCAGTAATACCTGGTAATAAGGAAATAAGGAAAAACAAAACATTCGTATTACATTGTGACGTCCAAAAAAAAGCACGCTTGGTTTTCATACAGATCGTGATACTTGCGTTATCTAGGTCTATCTATATCTGTGGATAACACCCTACTAAGAGGTATAGTGTTACCCAGTAGCAGGGTTGTGGAGGTCTGATAGGCAGTTGTTCGATGTCAAACACTGGTATTCAGCTACATCTGATAAGACTCGAAGCCAACCTCAATATAATTGGGAAAAGGAAAAGGCATAATGATGATGCTGGTAACCTTATGTAAAAGTCAAAGTCAAATCACTTATTTCAATTAGACCATTAAAGGCACTTTTGAATGTCATATTGTAAAGGACAATGCCAGAAACTCTATAGAACTTTGCCCCTCTCAATAAAAGTCATGTGCAATATGTAGCATCTTACTGTTTATTTATTGCTGATAACTACACATTAGTCTTAGTGACTGTAGAACTTGCGGTTTCCGTTTAAATCTAAAAACAATAATGACATTGATTATAGGTTAAATTGTATTTTAGGTAAAATGAGTTTGTATTTTGTGGGTAGGTATTTCGTAATCCGCAAGTTCTAAAGAAAAACAATTTAGTATATAAAGGTTCTATATTCATTACAATTATTTTCATTAATTTACTTTTCTGTACATGGGTTACTTTTTCTGTACATGGGTGGGGCAGGATCTGGCATTGTCATTTGATTCTAGTTGCCCATTCCAAATGGTAGTTTCGTATGGAGAAGAATGGGCAAGAAACTCCATACTTACATAGGTACTCTTTTAAAAAATAATGTTTACAATTTGCATTTACAAGAATTATAATATGTTACGTGAATATGATGTACCTTGTATAAAAATCTTATATTATGGTATGTACAAAGTATTATAAGTTAAGAGATGACAGCTAAATTATGTATAGATACATAGTGTTCACATATTTACAATTAATAATACAGTAGACGACCACTCCTTCTATTCTAACAAACAATGAGTGAGTGAGCCAGAGTAATCTATTAAGTACACTAAAGGATAATAAAATTGTATTTAAATATAAGCATAGTTTCGAATTAGCAATCAGTTTGATTTTGTCTAGACTAGATGAAGAATCTAGATATTCTATGATCTTTCTTGTTCACAATCCAACAATTTTATTATTATTAAAACCGAGAGCCATTAAACATTCAGATAATGAGATATAGCTATGTCCTTCACACTGATTAATAGAGTATATAAAAGTACCGGTTGAAAATACAGTTTTTATCAATAAACAACGGACCAGACGTAAATATTGACTACTGATTGCCGTAAATTAATGCAAATATTGTATTAAAATGCTTGGATTCAGTAAACAGACAGATTGAAATAGAATGGGTATTATTTATTGATTAACTTTTGACCGCCAAAGTCATGTTTAGATGACAAACAAAGATATGCCCAACTCACCATGGTCACACTACTAAATGACAGGCTTTTAGACATTACTAGCGACCCGACCCAGCTTCGCATGGGCCTATAGCCATCCTCGATAAATGGACTATCCAACACAAAAAGAATTATTCAATTCGGACCAGTAGATCCTGAGATTAGCGCGTTCAACCAACCAAACAAACAAACAAACTCTTCAGCTTTATAATATTAGTATAGAAGTATAGATTTGTAATTTTGTGTGCTCGTATTTGCTTTTGGCGGTTAAAAGGTTAAAGCCTTCCTTTTTTTGCCCAGGGGCGGGCAGGGGTCTGTCAGACTCTTACTGACTAAAAACCACCCCGGTGTTCCATCTCACACCTATGTCGGGGGTCGCGGGAACTGGAGATACTTCCGCAACCCCCGACTAGTGCCGGCCCACTTGTGCGGGCCACTTCTCGGGTTAGGGGGGGAGTGAGGTGTTAGACTCCCCCCCGGACGTCTAAGATGGGCGCGCGTGGAACACTACGCGCCGCACCACCTCGGGAGGTTAAAGCCTTCCTGAACCAACTTCGTCCGCGTTTATTTTAAATTTTCTTATAGATCACAAAACTTTTTATAATTACTTAAATATATCCATATAATATTATACATATAGCACTGATAATTAAATATATATAGCTCAGGGATAATGGTCCTTTAAGTGAAAGAATTTTACAAAATCGGGCCAGCTGTTTCTTAGATTACCTACCTGGAACAAACAAACCCAGCCCAGCCTTATTGTACTATACATATTCTTACAAATAAACTGGTCTTTCTTTCTTTCAAACTTAAGCGCGCTGGGGGTATTTATAAGTAGTAACAGAATGACAAAAATAAACAAAATCAAAATCGGTTCCTCCGTTCGGGAGCTACGATGCCACAGACAGACACACACAAACACACTGACACACACACACACACAAACACACTGACACACACACACAAACACACTGACACACACACACACACAAACACACTGACACACACACACACACACACACACACACACACACACACATTTATTTACTCACTCACACAGAGATACGTCAAACTTATAACACCCCGTCGTTTTTTCGTCGGGGGTTAAAAAGTAGGTGTAATCATTCGGGACATTTGTGATGCTCTTTTTGAATTAAGACATCTTTGCCCTGGCCTTTGCTTTGTTTTTTTTGGAGGCCTTTGCTCATCAATGGGTCAGTATAGGTTAAAATAAAAATAGCCTCCAGATAAGGCCCAAACCGCCGTGTGATGCCGGCCGCGAATAGCACCACCCCGTTTCTACCCGTGGGTGTCGCAGAAGACGACAGAGGGATATTGACCAGTTGGAGTCACCAGTTTCCAAATATCTTCAGTCGCCATGCTCTTTTACATCTATGTACTAGGAGTGCATAACTTTTTATTTAGTAATTTCCATAATAATAAAAAGTATGTTTGTATGTTTGTCCTCTCTGCTTTCCTAGGTGCTTAACTTTAGTGTAACTCAGCGAGATAGGCTTGCGTAAGCTCACGAGGGAAAAAATCGCCGGAAACGAAGTCGCGAGCAGTAGCTAGTGATTGATAATTTGATACGATTCGATATTTTAGTAATTCAACATTGTGGGTCCAGAAAATTCAACATTTTGCAAATTCAACACTTTGGGATTCAACATTTTGCGAATTCAACATTTTGCGAGTTCAACATTTTGCAAATTCAACATTGTAGTCCTGAAGGAGTACCATAACACTTACTACGATCGCCAACATGCATCGGCCAAGCATGCGGCTCAACCCCCTCTTAGGGAGACCTATGCCCAGCAGTGGGCGTCTAAAGGTTGACACGACGACGAAGGTCCAAACCACCTGTTGCTACCACATACCTACAGCTAATCAGATTTCTAAACACTGTATTACAATAGGTACAGTCAAGTACAAAAATATGTAGTCATTACAAAAACTGAATTTTAATATAAACTAAGCTGACCCGACAGACGTTGTCTTATCCCTACCTACTTACCTGCCTATTTACCTACCCTACACCTACTCTACTCCTACCCTACACCTACCCTACACCTACACCTACCCTACACCTACCCTACACCTACCCTACACCTACCCTACAAAAAGTTAGTAGTTAGTACTTTTTTTTAATTTTTCTCTCCTTAAGAACCATTCTCGTACTTCAAGGAATATTATAAAAAAAGAATTATCCAATTTGGTCCAGCCGTTCGCAAGTTATGCGCTTACCAACACTTTTAGCGATTCTTTCAATCTTTTGTATGGGAATATAGAAAATTGTTTTTTTTTTGTCAGGCAATTTTTTATTTTTTTCTCTCCGTAAGAACCATCCTCGTACTTCAAGGAATAATATAAAAAAAATTAATTTGTGAAATCGGTCCAGCCGCTTTCGAGATTTGCGCTAAGCAACACATTTAGCGATTCATTTTTTATATAAGATGTACTACGATAGGTGCAGCAAGAGAGTATGCTAATTAAAACCTTCTTTGTATTTAGTATATAGTTAAAAATACAGGACATGAACAACGCCACCGGTCCCGCGATTATCGTAGCTAGCTACTGGGCCAAAGTACTTCAAAAACGATGATCTACCATGGATTTGAAAAGAAAAAGAAGAGTTTAAAATAATGTCTGAATGTTTGATGTTGATCATCATCTGCCTCGCCTTTTCCCAACTATATTGAGGTCGGCTTCCAGTCTAACCGGATGCAGCTGAATACCAGTGTTTTACACGGAGCGACTGCCTATCGGACCTCCACAACCCAGTTACTGGGTAACTTAGCCACGAGCTCCTCTATATATGAATGTGTAGAATGTTTGTTTTCAATGGCTTATAATATTTTTAATCCACCGAGTAGAAACCGGTACATGAAGGTTTCCGCACCACATTTTGTAATTGATTAATGATTGTAAAATCCGTGTGGTGCCGACCGCGAATAGCCCCACCCCATTTCTACCCGTGGGTGTCGTAGAAGGCGACAGAGAGATATTGACCAGAGGATGGGCAGCAGTGTCCTTCCGAGTACCATAACACCTACTACGATCGCCAACAAAAATCGATTAAGCATGGCAATTACGACTGAACTCCTCCACCTCCTTGGGGTAGTCTTATGCCCAACAGTGGGTGTCTAAAGGTTCACATGATGATGGGGCTGGTACAGGGATAGACAGAATGACGAACAGACGAGTCAGAGCATTAGGATTCCGTTTGGACCATCTGGTTACGGTCTAAATGGAATACCAAACGGATCCATCCACCATTGACTGTACGATCTGTTTAATTTATCACTTCCGTTTTCTATAGACTACCTATTCGGTATGAGGAATTATTATTATTCTATGGATGATTCACAACACAACACATGCTGAATAAGTTTATTGTACTAAATAATCTAATTGTGACTCATAATTATTATTCACTAATCACATTGTTGTGACTATTTATCTTGTACTAGCGCACACGTGTCTATATGTGTTCATTCCCGTTGTATTTTTTTTTCTTTTTGACCCTCGATGAAAACTGAGGGGTGTGTGATGTGTGGTAGAAAGAAAGAAGAAAAGAAAGAAGAAAAATGCGTTTATTGGCATTATTATAAAAATTAAATACACCTTAAAACTATAAAATACAAAAAAACAACGATTATTAATGCCAAAAGGGCCTCAGCTCAGCATGATGTCAGATGACAACACAAAGTGCGCCACCTGACGCTGATTTTCAGCTGCAGCCCACGAGTGCCATACGCTAGAATATTAAATACAGGGAGGTGTGTGTCCGTTTAATAAAATAAAGGAGAAAATTAAAAGTGATAGGTACTACTCATATTAAAGAATAAACGTTGCGACATGTACTAAGATAAATAAATAAATACCCATTATCTGTAATGCATTAAAAAATTGAAAAAAAAAAATATTTAAACAAAACATATAGCATTGGTAAAAGTGATAAAATTGGTAAACGGTATAAAAATGGTAGTGATAAAATTGGTAAAAAATATAAAATTCACCAATTTTAACACTTTTAGCTAAAGTGTTAAAATTGGTGAAAGTGATACAGTTGGTAAAAAACGTGGTAAAAATCCATTAAAAGATAAAACGGCAAAAAAAAAACAAAAAAAAAATTATGGAAGAAATTGTTCAAATGGCAGATATGTCGGCTCGGTCATTTTCAGTGTCTTTTTGATGTTTTAATAAGAAATCTTTTAGTTTCAATTTAAAAGTCGAACATCCTTTACTATGCTTAATAGGAGGAGGGATATTATTCCAGCATTTAAGGCCTATTCAGACCTAAGCGGTATTCGCTACCGTCTGCGGCAGAGAAAACCCAGTGGGTATGCGGTAATATTACTGTTCAGACCAATACGGATTTCGCTCTCCTCGTGGGTAGAATAACGCGCGGTAGTCGAGTTTCGCTCAGAGAGGTAAGAAATTTTCGCCAGTTAGTCATTTCTGAGTCGCCAAAGAATATACACGTCAGTCACGTTGTAATTTCTGCAGAGCATCAGCATCTGGTAACTGTTGTCATGTTAACCCCGCTTGCGGAGTGAGGGGCGGGATGCATGCCGCTGCTCCCGCGCGGTATGTACCTCTACCCACAGCGGCAGCGAATATCGCTCAGGTCGCTCTAGCCGCGGTACTTGATACTAAATACCTGAGCGAAACCCGCGCGGTATGTACCTCTACCCACAGCGGCAGCGAATATCGCTCAGGTTTGAATAGGCCTTTAGTAGCTGCATAACGGAAACCGCCAGGTATAGGGATATTAAGGGGCTATTAACGACTTTAACAGATTTTAAACTGACAATCACGTCAAAATGTGTAGTGTAAATGATTTGAAAAAATATGTATGTTAAACTAGAACATTCTCTTAATCATTTAGTATGTGAATGTTTTTGATTATATTCATATTAAATAGTTTAATCTCGTGAAGTTGTGTCTGACGCGGACAAAACATTGACAATCACACATAATCTACCAGGTATAATTAAACGAAACTTACACTATCTTACAGACAATTTTATAATCTATCTTTTAGTATACCTCCGCCTTTTTTTAAGTTAAAGAATACATTTTTTTATTTAATTTATTCGACTAAACTTTGAGAGTTTTGGACGCAGCGCATACGATTCTCTGGTCGCTCAAGGTCGCTGGCGTATATCGTCGCCTTAATACGCCACACCTACGACACTCCATACAAACGAAACGATTTAATTACCTACACTACTACCGAAATAACAGACTGTACAAATACGTGCGTGAGTGTGCGTGTTTACGCGCCACTTGAACTAAAAGCAGTTTCGAGAGTACGTTCGACGAGGGAAGAGGTGAGGAACAGTGTTTCAGAGGGAGGCGGGGCGTGTCGCTACTGTACGGTAGTACTAATATTTATGAGCATAACGTATTCTTGCTATAGTAAGTTATTAATTGTAGTAACTAAGTATTTTGTGAAAATATATCTGTTGGATCAGTCAGGATTTAGTCATCATGTGGACAGAATATGGGTTTCGTGCAGTGCAGACACACTGGGTATAGGGTACAATACACGGCGTTTATTGAAACCACAATTTAGCACAAACTCAATTTAAATAAACTCACGTTCAAAATACACGCAGTTCACTTCACTACAACGACGAATCAAAAGTACAGTTTCGGGACGTATTAGCTCCGATGCGATCAGACACTGGATTCTGAATGTCCTGCTCGCTGTGGGCTGAAAACATCACGACTCTGTAGAAGCGCTCCAAAAGTATCGGTAGATCACGTGTTCTCGATAATGGCGCGCTTGCGATCCGTTTCACGTTCATACTATTGATCGGATACGACATATCAACGTTTTAATTAAGTACCTAACCGCATTTTAACTATATTATGGCAACCTACGGCCATTTGAAAGTGGATTCTAGGTTGATTCATGATAATATAGAACTTTTTTTTAAATTTTATTTTTTTAATTTTAGACTGTTTTAAGATCGAAAGTCTTAACTACGTGTTGCTGCTTTCCATAGTTTTCGAACATTTTTTTCTTTTGGAAATGAATGATTCCCTTCAGTCCTACATTCAAATACACAGCACTGATGCTTTATTGTATAATATGATCTACTTCCCAATTTCGAACTCAATTTCACAATTTTCATCACGCTTTGAACGACTCATCGAAAAACTGTTTACTATTTACGCTAGTACTGCACTCTGGCGCTAGAACATTGCAGTATTATCCCCTAATTTGACGGGTTGGCCGCCATTAAGGCGCATCCCTGTGCAAAACGCAGCGCTAGCCGTTTTTTGTTCAGTTTTTCGAACCTAAATACTCTATATTCAAAAGAAATATCAACAAATAAAAAATAGATTACATTTCTACATAATTTTGACTCCAAAATGGTAGATCTAATTTTTGTTTACGAAGTAGAGTATTTAACTAATCTCCTCACAAAGAAACCACAGAAATGAGAAATAATTATTGAAAACATGCATCTCCTCGGCAAGTAACCATTAATTCGATTTTTTTACTAACACTAATGGATAGGCAATTTATTAATGAACATTTTGGTAGATTTTTTTTCAAAATCCTAAAATGTGGTTTTATAAAGATTTAATTCTAAAATCTGAGCGTATTCGCTACTGTATCTCTTGCGCGGCGAAGAGGGAACGAATGCTCAAGGTTATTTGCTCAGGGTACCGCCTTAAGATTTTTGTTGTTTCAGACGGTCGGCGCGGCTTTCTGCGCGAAAGCTATGCAATCAAATGGAAAGAACTTCAACATTGGCATCTGGGATACGGCAGGCAGCGAAAGGTACTTACATATTTTCAATTTATTTTTAAACCTAGAATGTATTTCCCAACTATGGAGTTGACTTCCAGTCTAACTGATGCAGCTGAATACCAGTGTTTTTCACTGAGTGACTGCCTATCTGACCTCCACAACCCAGTTAAGAGCATTGTGAGGCTGTTAACTTTCATACAAAAAAGACAACCGCCTTCAAAATCTAAAAAGTGATAAATAACTTTAGAACGGTACACACATGACTTTAGATTTGGAAGTCGGTGGCTAAGTTCTGTTTGTTGTCTTTAATTGCCACCGACTTCAAATCTAAAGTCATGTGTGTACTGTTCTAAAATTAAATATCACTTTTTAGATTTATCATCCAAATCCATTAAGGCTGCGCCGAGCAAAATCATTGAAAACAGTCGTCACTGTTAAAGTGATATAATCAATACTTTTACCATAATTGCTATAAAAAATATGTAATGAATACCACAGTGAATGTGTTAACCGATTATCGTTGGCAAAAAATAAGAATACTGTTTAATTTAATAAACAAAAATACGTAAAGTTGTACAAAAATCTTTAAAAAAATCTCGTATTTAGTTGAGTTTTGTTAGTAAACTGTATTTTTTTTTCACAAACTTGAATTCATATTAATCTTTAACATTCATACTACAATTTGTAGTTTTTACATTTTCGAAATGTCGCTTAGTTATTTTATTATTAATTTTTCGCGCTGTTTTGTATCATACGCAACGTATGTATGTATGATTCAAAACAGCGCGTCAATTAAAACAAAAATTAATAACAAAATAACTAAGCGACATTTCGAAAATGTAAAAACTACAAATTGTAGTATGAATGTTAAAGATTAATATGAATTCAAGTTTGTGAAAAAAAAATACAGTTTACTAACAAAACTCAACTAAATATGAGATTTTTTTAAAGATTTTTGTACAACTTTACGTATTTTTGTTTATTAAATTAAACAGTATTCTTATTTTTTGCCAACGATAATCGGTTAACACATTCACTGTGGTATTCATTACATATTTTTTATGGCAATTATGGTAAAAGTATTGATTATATCACTTTAACAGTGACGACTGTTTTTAATGATTTTGCTCGGCGCAGCCTTAAGAACCGGCAACACAGTTAAAACAGAGGTACTCCAAAGATTGAAAAAACTAAAACGTCATCTAGGTAGATTTTTTTGGGATATTGTTGATTTTTTAAAAAGTGCTGAATTTATTTCGATAAAAGCTATGTGGGACCACCCCTGAGTACCATATCCTATCCATTAGATAAAGAATTTTCAAAATCGATTCATATTTGCGGGAGAAATAGCGTAACAAATATACAAAGAAAAAAAAGCAACATACAGTCGAATTGAAAACCTCCTTCTTTTTTGAAGTCGGTTGAAAAGTGATGACGTTTTACCCCCGTAAACTTAGTCCAATATTCATATTTTTTGAAAATGTTGTTGATATAATGAAAAACTAGGTCTATACGTTTCGACTTTAAAGAAATGTTGCGTACGATGGAAGTAATTAGTAGTTCTCTTCTAGACAAACCCAGTTCTCCTTCTTACCTGACTTCTCACTTTCAATATTTATGCTCTGCGCACAACAAGAATCTTCGTTCTTCCAATAATCGTCTTCTACGATGTCCTTCTCACCGCTCTGGTTTTCTTAGATCTTCTTTTCCTGTCCAGGCGGTTTTCCTTTGGAATGCGCTTCCTCAGAATATCAGGACGGCCACCAGTCGGTTCACGTTCAAAGTAAAAGCTCGCGAATTCTTTCTTAAAAATTTGGCAGACTCGTCCAACTCTTAATTTGTTGTATTTCTCTATCTATGTATTTTAGCTCTCTACTCTTTATATTTTATTTGTATGTATGTATGTAAGTATTTATTATTTTATTATTATAAATAAGTTTCGTTACGCCTACCATGTTTTGTCTCAGCATCACCCTAAGGTAGACTGGTAGAAAATGCCTAAGGCATTAAGTCCGCCTTTGTACAGTGTTTTTTTATGTACATAAAGTTTAATAAATAAATAAAATAATTATCATCTAAATATCTACATTTTTGACTTAAAATCTTCCACGAGCGTTTTTATTTTTTTTTTAATTAAACTACACTAAATTACTTAAAAAGTACAGACCTAGATTAAAGTGTAATCTAATGAGTCCAAAATTGTCTCATTTCGTGAAGGTTTTGGGGGCGAAAAACGTTATCGCCCGAAACCATTTTTCAAAAAGGAAATGTAGGTAATTGCCTCCTAGATCAACTGTCTCTTTCGCACGATATGGGTGGGGGGCAGGGCCATATTGTATTTGTATGGTTCACCCGGGGGAAGCCAGTGGTGTGAAACAGATATAATTTTTAGGGTTCCGTACCTCAAAAGGAAAAAGCGGAACCCTTATAGGATCACTTTGTGGTCCGTCTGTCTGTCTGTGTGTCAAGACCCTTTATCTAGCGTGGAGGTATCGAGTTGAAATTAAAACCATATATTCAAGTTTACGGTCCCTTGATGCTGTAAAAAAATAAACACTATGTTAACGTGAAACATAAACAGCCGTATCTTTTTACGGCTGTTTATGTAGCAAAAAACGCATTTATAATATAAAGTAGATTAAAGACCACGACCAAAACCTACTTTTAAGATTTTTTTTTAAGTGTATAAAACATTCATTCATTCATTCATGGATAGTAGGTATGGATTAGTATAGAAGTATGGATGTGTACCTACAAATATGTACGAAACCCTCGGTGGGTGAGTCGGACTCGCACTTTGACGACACGGTTGGCGCAGTGGCTGAGCGATCGACTGCTGCGCAGCGTGTTGCGGGTTCGATTCCCGCCCAGGGTAAAACAAGTGATGAGCACTTGTGTTTGCCTTGTGTCTGGGTGTTGTTTATCTATATTATGTATGTATTTACAAAAAAATAATGTATTTGTGTATGTATATCAGCTGTCTGACACCCATAGTACAGGGTCTCCCTAGTTTGGGGTCAGATGGCCGTGTGTGAAAATGTTCCCACATAATTATTATTATTATTGCTTGTCTGGTTTTTGGAAATACCTACTCTCGCCGCGTATCGGCACCTCACAATCCTCTTAATAAGTAACATGATACCCCTTCGTAAGTACTGGTTGTAAGATTTTCTGACTTCTGTCAACGCCACACCTAGAGGTTGCAAAAATTCGATAGTATTGATTTTCGAATATTCGAATATTTTTTTAGTGATGTCCGTGTGGTGTCGGATGTCCGTGTGCTGTCGGACGTAAAGAATAACACCATCCCATATCCTCCCGTGGGTGTCGTAAGAGGCTACTAAGGGACTTACCAGAGAATGGGCAGCAGCGTTCTCTGTGCCTTTGTAACAACCATACTGCGATCGCCAACCCGCCGGCCAAGCGTGGCGATTATGGCAAAACCCCCCTTTGGGGAGGCTTATGTCCAGCAGTGGACGTCTTTCGACTGAAATGATGATGATGATGTTCGAATATTATTCGACTTACTTAAAATATCAGCTTTTTTTTAATTTATTTAGGATCTCCAACAAAGCATATACACAATTACCGTGTAGGTGTACTGCTTCACTTACAGGAGACCACAGCATGCATATATATCTATACCCCCTGAATTTCCCTGATAACATTAACTATATTTTTTATAAATATTAAGTGTGACCTTCATTATTATTAATACAATCAAGAAGACGTCGATGGAGACCACAACTTATTATTATTTTATTTCTATAGGGTTCAGATCAGGGGATCGCGCTGGCCACGGGATAACTATAATGTCGGAATGCTGGCTAAACCACTCATGATAAAGTTCACTAATTTCATCCACTGGATAAACATTGCGCACAGTTTAGGTTGCATTATGTCACTCAAAACCTCGACGTATTTGGAGCTGTTAGCCCTCGTCGGTATAAATTATAACACACCCCGCACCCGGCCCTTGAGCACTAATCCACCCCCACATATTAACACTTATTCTTCCTGATTCCTTATTATTTTTAATGTTATTGCTAGATTAATTGATTGATTGATTGTTGTTTGTTCAATGATGGAAGCCTTCAGCATGACGTATCAAATTCTTCAGCAAATCATCTTGTTGGTATATTCCCCGACCATAAAGTGTAGCTGAGACTGGTTATTTGGTTAATAACTAGCGTTCTATCACTTTCTACACGGTTCTTCAGACTTTCCTCTTCCTAAAATCTCTTCACCAAACGTCTCACAGTATTTCTCTAGAAAAAAATAATTAATCTTTATTACACATGTTGAACCACATCGAATAAAACAAATAAAATCACATCACAAAAATAAAAACTTACACTTAAATCGGTTTAATGGGATATTTCTGCTATATTAAATCCATTGTTATGCACGGCTATAACAATATTCGCCCAGGCTTCAATACTTATGTTGGCTTGCATTTGTATTAAAAGTCAAACTAAACCACAACTAAACACCACTAATATCAGTAACACAGACGCTCGTAACTCATTCCACCAACCAACAACGTCATACAATTATATAATTATTTTTGTTTCAAATCTACCCTCAATTTTTATGTGACCAGTTTAAAATATAGATACTCTTTCCTCGACATTCGCTGTCTTTTTCTTATTACTATAACCAGAAAAAGATAGCCGGTCGCGGATATGCCCACGAATCATAATTATTATATTCTACAGCACTCTTTCTGTTTGGTTCATGATGACAGAGTGTATTGTACGGGTGTGTAGGTGTGTGTGAGCGATATGATTGAATAGAAAAAGGTCTCAACTGCGACGAATTACGTTGCGATAGTTTTGTAAAACTGGTAGTCGACTTATGGCCGCGACCGCACATTGGACCACTTATTTACCAGGAGAGCAGATTGCCCGCGACTTCTTCCGCTTGTATTTTTCCAAGGACCCCTAATTTTTTAATAATGCAATATAGCCTATGAATACGAACAATCTGCACATCATATCTTATGGGAGTGTACTCTTTGGCAGAAAGAACGCAATATTATGTTGGATAGTGTACAGGCTACATCCGGAGCAGTTTATTATGCGGACCTTGTGGAAACTAGAACTAATTTCAAATTCAAATTCAAATTCAAATATTTATTGCTCAACACAGTACATAAATATACATTTCTTGGTGTTCATTGAATGCGCAGTCCACTGTGTTGCACCAATTTAGGCATGCAAAATTATAATTAAATTCACTGAGACGAGATTATCTAATATTATACCATTTTATTAATTTAATATACCATATACCCTGTCAAATTAATAATTATACAATGTCATAAATAAAAATCAAGAAGCGTTCAAGCGATTTTGCCATACCTATTATTGGAATCAAATTTAATGTAACAGCTCACTTTTTAGGACCCAATTATGTCAATTATAATCCGTGGTGCTTAGCAACTGGGTTTCTCCCAGTTGTAAACGTCCCTTTGTGCCTATTGGCCTAGTTCTGTTCTGTCTCCTGCTTGATTTGGAGGGAAGTGGAAAATATGTTTTTCTTACTCCTCCGCTGTTCTTTTCTGATTAATTTCGTTGCGGGATCCAAGACAGTTGAATCGTTTCTCTGGGACTCGTCGAGCTTCATTGCTCTGGCGCTTTTCTGGTGGTCGTCACTGTTGATTCTGGCTTACAGGAGCTAAAGTGGTTAGGGAATAGTGGGGCGGGCTTGTCCATTAAAAAAAAAATAGCCTATGTTACTCAGGGATAATGTAGCTTTCGATTGGTGAAAGAATATTTGAAATCGGACCAGTAGTTTTTGAGTTTATGCGTTACATACAAAAATACAAATCTTTCCTCTTTATAATATTGTATAATTAATATAAGTCTGAATTTGCCAATCCGCCTTGAGCGCACGTGGTGATCATTGCTCGTGCCTTCTCTGTATGAGAAGAGGGCTTTGCCCAGCAGTGGAACAGTAATAGACTGCTATTATTATTGTCATTTTATCATTTCAGATACGAAGCCATGACAAAAATTTACTACAGAGGTGCTCATGCGGCTATAATATGTTATGAACCTTCGTGTGTGTCCTCCTGGAAACGATTGAGACATTGGCTGCAAGAGTTACGAGGAGTTGAAGAGGTCAGTGTACTTACGATTGCCCATCCCATCATAGTTCTTATACAAACGCTCGTACGTGATTACGGCGTTATAACAAATTTTCCGCCAAATATTTTTAACACATGGGTACAGGGGCCAAGTGTGCTATTTTTATAATTTCGTCATTCCAACACGATCCCATTGTCATTTAGCTAAAAGTTCGTAATCTGCTAAACTCATAATGGTCGATCCTTTGATTAGGTCGATCATTGGTCAGTCGAATTAAAAGCAATGACTGCACAATGACGTTCTAATGGTAAGTCACTGATCAAAGGAACTGTCAAAATTTTAGCAGATCACTGCCTAAGTCAGTCATTCAGTTGTCATTTTGTGTACGAGATTACCATTCTATATCTTTTTTTTCAATGCCGTGTTGACCATTGGAAAGTCATAATGACGCCATTATATTTGTAGATTACCAAACTTGTCAAAATCAACAATTATGAAATCAATGATAGACCATTCTGACACTGTTGTAATAGCAGACTTGAGGCCCAGTTCGATTCAAACTCAATGGCGGCTGTGAAGTGAGCGGTTGGCTGCGCAGTACCCCGCCCCTCACCTCTGCTGTCACGTGAAATTGTTACTGCGCAGCCACTCGCCTCGTGTTCAGAGCCGCCATTAAGTTTGAATCGTACTATAGCTGGTTGTAAATATAAAGAACCTAGTCATGTAACGAAAAAAAAAATACGAGTGCTTTAGACCACACAACTGTAGTAAAGCTTCTTTAGCTCCATCTATATGTATGTATGTATCCGTTTGCAACTGGCTATGAGAGAAAGAGAGATAGAAAATGTGTGCTCGCACCTCTCTCTCTTGCCCCTACAGTAATATACAAAACGTAATTTTCTCTTTCTATCTTCACTAACTTATATCTCGCTCTCAACTTCCGTTCGCCTCGCCCGATCACACTTTTCCTAACGCTCTCGTCACGCATTCATCAGCTTACTCCCCAAGTCAAGCGTGGGTAAAGAAGTTTTACTCCAAAAACAACTTTTTTGAGAAACAAATTCAGTAAATAAGCCCGAAAATCAGCTTCTTTGCACAATTTTTATCAGAACTTTGATCGTTCGTTCTTTACTCATACATTAAAAAATTAAAAAACGGCTTCATAGAAACCTTACAGATGTAGTGGACATTCTAAATTACAAAAAACTTTACCAAAAACTTGTACGGCTCTTTCAAAAACACGTATTTCCTGGAACAAGTTTTGTGAAATCTCCGCGCGCCAATTTCCATGGGACGATATCGCGTTCTCACTCACTCGTTTGTATTCGAACATTGCGTTTGATGAAACAATTTTTTTTTTCAAACACGCTCGCTTTGAAGTTAGATCGATGGGGAAGGTACCTCTTAAAAGAATAAGAGATGGTCGAACTTTTGGTAACCGTCGCTGTAAAGGCTGAAACAGTATATTGTGGGTGTAGGACCCTCCACTAGTGAGAATGGTGACGGTTTGCCCGCATGTAGGTAGCTAGCTGATTAGGTCATCATCATCATCAGCTGAAAGACGTCCTCTGTTGAACATAGGCCTCCCCCATAGAACGCCACAACTCTTGCAACCTGCCGCTTGCATCCACCGGTTACCCGCGACCTTCACGATGTCGTCGGTCCATCTGGTGGGAGACATACCAACTCTGCGTCTTCCGGTTCGTGGTCGCTACTCGAAAACCTTTCTTCCCCATCGGTTATCGGTTCTTCGAGCCATGTGTTCTGCCACTTTAACTTGCATATGTTTATGTTTATTTATTAATAATGATTAAAAATTACATGTCAAGTTTTGAACAAAAAGCAAAAGAAAATAATTGAGAATACACAAAATTATCGAATTGTCTAGTTATGTCAAATTACCTACAGCCATTCCTTTAGGTCATATAATACCTGGTCAATTAGCCAGCCTTTAAGTTTTGCTTTGAAAGTATTGTCAGACTTTGCGCTTAAAATATCATCGGGTACTCGATTGTATACCGATGGACCAATAACATGAATTTACCTTCCAGATTTCGATAGGGAGTGTGGGTATCCAGCCAATTTGTTTCTACCACTAGTATAGTAGTCATGTCTATCTCCGCGTTTATTATATTCGTTTAGGTGTTGCCTTACGTATACCGCCGCATGTAATATCACCATAGCGGGAACAGTCAATATTTTTTGCGCTTTAAAAAGAGGTCTCGCGGTGGCATCCCATCGTGATCGTGTAATAACTCTTAAAGCACGCTTCTGCATCCTGAAGGCTCGCTCCCAATCTGCAGCTCGGCCCCAGAACCGGTAACCTTAGTTCTTCGGCGAATTTCCTTATTACAAACATTTAAAAACAAAATATCTCATATCACTCGGGAATAGTTGTACTTTCACCACAAAAGACATTTTTTGTAATAGGGCCAGTATTTTCAGAGGCCCTTTATAAACATACAAACACTTTTTTTTTTCCAGAATTGCAAAGTATATTTATGCGGCACTAAAAAGGATCTTCTGGATGGCGGTTATGTGACTCGAGAAGTTCCAGAAGATACCATAGCGACGTATACACAAGGACTCCGTGGTCATTTTTTTACCTCTAGTAAAACTGGTGAAAATGTTGGTATGTGGAAAATAATCTTTTTTACATACTCATCATATCCATGTAATACACCATAACTCACCAAAATACAAGAACACAACACGATCCGGTACCGTATTAATACCGCATTTACACAATCGTGTTCGCCATTTGCCTCGACACTTGACGAACATTCGACGAAACATTCGTATACGAGTGCCGTCGCGAACTCGCACGAATGTGTAAATAATAATATTAATAATAATAATATGTGAGGACATTTTCACACACGGCCATCTGACCCCAAACTAGGGAGACCCTGTACTATGGGTGTCAGACAGCTGATATACATACACAAATACTTTTTTTTTGTAAATACATACATATATAGATAAACAACACCCAGACACAAGGCAAACACAAGTGCTCATCACTCAAATGTTTTACCCTGGGCGGGAATCGAACCCGCAACACGCTGTGCAGCAGTCGATCGCTCAGCCACTGCGCCAACCGTGTCGTCAAACCAAACAAATGCGGCATAAGACTTCAGCACGGTCTCAACTCTTATGCCGCATTTACACATTCGTGCAAATCGCGATGCGAATGACGAGGCGAATAACGAACACGCATATGTAAACAGTGTCCTCGCTATTCGCCTTGTGCCTCGCCTCGCGATTCGCTCGATCGCGTTGGGAGCGGTTTTTCGGACGCGAATCAAACGGCACGAATGGCGAACACAAACTCACTGCATTCAGTTGACAGCTAGCGCCCGACCCCACAGGACGTGTAGACAAAATGGAGTGGAGTGAAGTGCGTATTGTAGGATTCCTAGAACTTTATCAAAAGGAAGAGCTCATTTGGAACCCAAAACATCGCAATCATAAAAATAGACTTTTTTACGCAGAAAATCAGAATTATTGTATAAACTCAATAAATGTAGCGCGCATACCGCCATTATTTTCGCGCCCCCCATGTTCGTGTGCGAATGTCAAAATAATGCACCCCGCGAATGTGTGAACAGTAGTTCCCGACGGCACTCGAATACGAATGTTTCGTCAAATGTTCGTCGAGTGTCGAAGCGAATGGCGAACACGATTGTGTAAATGCGGTATTACAGTACCGTTGCAGTTGGTAGGCCTCCCACCAGATGGACCGACGACATCGTCAAGGTCGCGTGTAACCGGTGGATGCAAGCGGCAAGTTGCAAGACTTGTGGCGTTCCATGGGGGAGGCCTATGTTCAACAGTGGACATCTTTCGGCTGATGATGATGATGGGCGTTCCTCTTATTTGTCATTCAATAACATAAAAAACATTTTTTATTTTCAGATGAGTTATTCCAGAAGATAGTAGACGATTGTGCAGCAGATATTGAGCTGATGAAAACTGTTGAAGACATGAGAGTCCAACTCCAGAAAGAAGAAGTGGTCTACAGAGCCAAGAGCAAAGACTATTGCTTCTGTTGAGAAGACCAGAAGACTGAGAAGAACATCACTACATATTGTAATCTAGCTGTGTTCGGGCCTTCGGTCATATGGACCAAAGTGTAACGGAAGTATTGAATATCGACGATAAATGTCATCATGAACTGAATATCTGGTATATTAATTATTTTAGAATCATTATGACAACTGTATATTTTACAATTTATTTATTCGTTTGTAATCTGTGGACGGATCGTCTCTGTGTATCAAAAAGTGTCCATTAAAATGTGTTAATAGGGGATATTACTGCAATGTTCTGGCGCCAGAGCGCAGCACTAGCGTAAACAGTTTTTCGACGAGTCGTTCAAAACGTGACGAAAATTGTGAAATTCTGCCTTTAATTGAGTTCAAAATTGGGAAGTGTATTTTATTATACAATAATGCATCAGTGCTGTGTATTTGGATGTAGGAATGAAGGGAATCATTCATTTCTAAAAGAAGAAAATGTTCGAAAACTGTGGGAGGCAGCAACGCGTAGTAGACATTCGAACTAAAAAAACACTCTAAAATATGTTCAGCACATTTTAAATCTGAAGATTTCATTGAAATTGGAAAGTACACATTTACAGAATAACGTTCACTTTTATCATGTAAGACAACCAAATATGATTTTGTTCTGAGCATAACCTAGAATCCACTTTCAAATGGCCGTAGGATGCCATAATATAGTTAAATTATACAGTTATACTCCTTTCACAATTAGATTAGACATATACACAATTAAATTATACAGTTATACTCTGTTCACAATAAGATTAGACATATACACAAACCTTTTATACCGTCCGTTCAACCGATTTTGACTTCTATTGCGTTGGTGGCATGACAAATGGCAACTGCAGTAAACAGTTGTTATTGTAACCACTTTTTTGCCTCTAATGTCATCCTTAAACCTACGGAATAGAAGTCAAAATCGATTGAAGGGACTGTAAAAAAGGTTTGTTTTCAAGTCTAATCTTATTGTAAATGGAGTATAGGTGAGTAAGATTAATTAAAACTGATATATTTTCACAAAATACCTAGTTATTACAATTAATAACAAAATATAACAAGAATACGAGGTTGGTTTAGTGAATGTGCTAGTGGCGCCCTCTGCGCCGAGTTTCGCGTAACGTTCCCTATTAAGGATGGCCCTACAATCGCCACCGGGTAAAATTTTTCTAACTCCGCATACTTCGTTCCGTTCACAACTGCTACATTCATACCATACCCTGTCTACGCTAGCGCCATTTTGGCGGGTTTTGGAACTGTTATTTACTGCTTAAAACTGAACACTTTTTCAATTTTCCCTCCTTATGAGACAGTTCTCTTACCACTAGCCTTCATACTACGAAGAAAAGCTGCCATCTTGAAATGTCAAATAATACAAAATGGCCGCCATTTATCAGGGATCATAACTTCATACGCTAGAATAATAAAACAAAATATGAATGTAATGAAAAGACAGCTTGAAAATAATTATAGCTAAAATATACAGTAACTTAAATAACAGAAGGTGTTTCCTTAAACTCGTTAATAGATTAAAAAAATATATATCAGCGTAAAAAAAGTAGTATAAAAAATCCAAAAATGTACAGATGTTTCTTTTACGCTTTTTTGAAAAAAGAGAACCGCCTTAAAAAAACACACACACACTTTAGCACAGAACACACATGACTTTAGTTTCGGAAGTCGGTGGCTTTGTTCTGTTTGTTGTTTTGTATTACCACCGACTTCCGAAACTAAAGTCATGATTGTGTGTTCTGTGCTAAAGTTATTTATCACTTTTTGGTTTTTTTTTGAAGGCGGTTCTCTTTTTCAAAAAAGTTTTTATTTTCCACTTTTTGGTGCCTCCTTATCACTAGTTATCACCCAAATCCATTAAGGAACGGCAACACCGTTAAAACAGAGATTGAAAGTCCTCTAAAGAAAGAAACGAAAACGTCTTCTCGGTTATTGTTGGTTTTTTTTTCAGAAAGCACTGAATAAATTTCTGTATACTTAAACCTTCTCCAGAATGTAACAAACACTTTCTGAAAACCGTATCAAAATCGGTTCAGCCAAACGGGAGATAATCGCGGCCAAACATACATACATACATACAAACATACGGGTCGAACTGATAACCTCCTAGTTTTTGAAGTCGGTTAAAATAAAATATTGTTTTATTAAGTTCCATTTTACATCAGTAGTGGCGTCTGTAAAAATCTTCCTGGGTGAGATATACAGAATGTTAAATTAACTCTTAACGAAGTCGCAAATTACATATTCTTCACATAAATGCGACCATTTCTTTGTTCTACACTATACCTGGGAACCTTCTGTTTACGAAGATATTGCAGGTCCGAGTTCTAACTTTTTTTATGGAAATATCTTTTAGATTGAAAACAACGGATTAACTCACTGTGTTGCCGTGTTCGTCCGACTAGTTTCGATGGCATACGGCCACCTTTTTCAAGGAGTTCCACAGGATAACACACCGCCCGTCGCGTTCCTGCGGACGCTGCGGGGGTAGAGGTGGCGGAAGAGTATCTTGCTTGAAACACATACACACTGAGCTGACCACATCATCACTTTTTAGTTCCTCCTCTGTATCGAGTCCCACCATATTAAGCAGTGGCTTCCATGATGGAGATATGGATCAACCACCGTCTCTATAAGTTAGGGCGTCTGCTTATTTCAATAGCCTCACGTATTTTCCGCGGAACAAAGAACTTCTCTCTCGCTAGTACGGAGGCTTTGTCGACGTTTCGTTTAATGAAGAAATATCTTTTATAAAAATATCTCTTCTCTGTTGTTTCGCTCTTGGCAGAGCGTTCGTGGTCACGTCGAGGCGTCCACTCCGGTGGTAGAGGTGGACACAGCTGTCCGCACGATCTCCCGCCATCTCTCCCCGTTTACCAGACTGTCAGATACGCGGTCTCCTACTGTGGCTTTCACTTGGTCAGTCCACGCATTGGCGATATGCCCCGCGATCCGACTCCCTCCACTTTCCTCTGTACGACCAGGCGCTCTATCGAGTCGCTATCCCGTCTAGAGACATGCCCAAAGTACTGCAAGATACAGATACGGTGATCGCATCGGCCAAATGATCATGTGGATCCGCGTTTACTCGTTAAGAGCATGTATTCGATTCGTGACGAAAACTTCATGTTTTCGCGTTTTGCCCAGAGCAATATCGTAATGATGTGAGCAGATTATTTAAAGACAATTACAGTTTTAGAAAGATTAAGTCTTGATTTAGGGAACTACAGAGTAAAAGTATAATTTTTAATTATGGTTTTTGATATCGAAGACATTCCTTTCATAGCGTTTTACGAAAATAGACGTCAGAGTTAACTTTCAGGACGAATACAACCATTACAGTATGCTAAAATATTATGTTTTATGCGGTCTTCCAACAGGATATACACTCTTAAACTCTACTACAGAGCCAAAATTACGAAAATACTATTATTATGTATTAAAAAACAATGTTGAAAAAGTACAAAATCGGTTCACTTTGAGATTTTTTTTTAATCAGTATTTGTATAAAAACATAACTGATATATTTATTTTATGAAAATAAATAGTATGCTTAATATACAGAATATTTTTCAGTCCGTTATGCGAACCCATTTATTTTAAACAATTATTTTAAAAAGCACTGTAAAACATCGCGCGCTGTGTTTGCCGATCAATTTCAATGATTTGTGCTTATTTCGTGCGTATTTTTTTTTCTGATGCACACAAACAGACCATTATATTGTACTAGTGTGTGTCAATGCTGCTACGCCGTTCTAGCAATCATTTAGATTTTGAGTTGCGCTAAATTGACTACGCGCCCTTAAAGCTGGCATAGTTTTTAAGAAAACATATATCACATACCATAAGGCTTGTCGACGAATCACAGCATAGGTACAGGGCCTCAAGTCTGCTATTACAATAGTGTCAGAATGTTCTATCATTGATTTCATCATTGCTGATTTTGACAAGTTTGGTAATCTACTAATATAATGGCGTCATTATGACTTTCCATTGGTCAACCTGACTGACTGACACGCCATTGAAAGAAATGATATAGAATGGTAATCTCGTACAAAATGACAACTGAATGACTGACTTAGGCGGTAATCTGCTAAAATGACAGTTCCTTTGATCAGTGACCTATCATTAGAACGTCATTGTGCAGTGAATGCTTTTAATTCGATCGACCAATGATCGACCATTATGAATTTGAAAATGACAATGGGATCGTGTTGGAATGACAAAGTTATAAAAATAGCAGACTTGGGCCCCAGGTACTGTACTCGAGTGCAATACTGACGTCATCCTGAAGATAATGATTTCGCGAAAAATGTGAAGGTTTGCAGCTTATGCACCCATGAGGCGCAATTGACATTCGAGAAGATAACAATTTTGGGAATTTTGTAATATATTCTTCTTCCTCTTTCTCTTGGCTTTTATCCCAATTTATTTGGGGTCAGCCCTCGTAGTATTTTTGCGCCACACGGTACGATTGTGGGTTTTATGGTGGGTTATAGTGCGTGCTAATATTTCGTTTTTGATGGTTTATAGCCAGGTTATCGGTAGTCGTCCACGGCTTCTTTTTCCTTCTACTATATTCATGACACTTTTAGCCACATAATCATCACCTCGTCTCATCACATATCCGTACCAGCGCAAACGGTTTTCACTAAGTTTGTCATGTATCTTAGTGATTTTAAAACCACCCCGGATATATTCATTTCTTATACTATCCATTTTTGAAACTCCACCGGACCAGTGTAGCATTTTCATCTCTGTGGTGTGATTCTTTTGTATATCCGTCTTCCACATCGGCCTGCACTCAGAACAATACAGTGGGGCTGGTCTTACTGCCCTTTTGTGCTGTTTTGTAATCCTGTAATATCATTTGTAACAAAAAAGTTCGTTTGCCAGCAATAATGTTTGCTCAATGTTACTCTATTTGATGAGCACTATGAGTGGGTAAAGGCAATGAGAAACGTAATTTTAAATCCTGTATTTATACTAAATATTATTGAAAAAGAAAAGAATGTCCACCTTATAATATGCCTGTTTACAAAGTCTACCTTTAATGTATCTTTCAAATTTTGTTTCGTTTAGTTATTTTAATATATCACAAGGTATTTTGTTGTAACATTTAACAGAGTACCACATAAAAGATGTATGTACTATAAATATTCTAAAAACGGGTTGAGCTATTTTATCTTTATTTGTAGTATTAAAATTATGTCGATAATTTAATTTATTAAAAAGATGTATACCTAGTCTTGCCATAAATATTGGCACGAAGAAAAATTTTTTTTTTTTTAAATTAATTCTTTTCCTTCGTGCTTTGACCACCTTTTTCGTACGAACACTACATGGACGGCCGGATCTTTTTCTGTCACAAACAGAGGAGGTCTCATTGTACCTATTAATAGCCCGGTACACACACATTTGACTAATACCAAGCGTATGGAGAGTGTTAAAAATTGCATTTGGCTCCATACCAACTTTGTGTAATGCAATCACAGCGATTCGGTTCTCTTTCTCACCCCACTCCATTTTAATATCGCAAAATATTGTACAATGTATTCGTATAAAAATGACAGATTCCAAATTCAAATGTAATATCTTTCTTATTTTTAATTGTAACAGTATTTATGGCCAGACTAAGTATTTTGATGAGCAGTATGAGTAGTTAAAGGCTATGAGAATTGTAATTTTACATCCTGTATTCATACTAAATATCAATGAAAAAGAAAAGAATATTAAATATTTACCTTCAAATTAGTGTAAAAAAGTATAATGGTGCCAATTCTGTGTATACGAGCTAAACTTATTTTAAGCTATTAATATCTCTTTTCAGTAGAAGATCGGTCGTTCAAAGGTTAAGCTACGCTCGCCTCGGTCGGTCTGTGGATGGGTGATCATCCACTTCATACCGAGTTTCCTCCGTGCATCGGAAAGCACGTAAAGCGGTTGGTCCCGTCTGTAATTCGTAGATCTTTGGCAGCCGTTATGGGTAGTCAGAAGCCGGAAAGTCTGAAGAGCAGTCTTACCGAGGAGTATCGTGTTACCCAGTAACTGGGTGGTAGAGGTCCGATAGGCAGTCGCTCCATGTAAAACAAAGTTGGGAAAAGGCTAGGCAGATGATGATATCTCTTTCCAATAAAACAAGAAAGAGACAGATATTTAAAAGGGTTGTACGTTGTTTCATAGCTAATAGTTTTATAGAATTTCGGTTCACATAAAATTTTTCTAATAATTTCGTTTCATAGAATAATCAATACGCAGAATACTTACTCGTTTCTGTCATTAACTTTAATAGCACAACATATTGACTTTTTAAGACAACATTTTTGTTTTTGTCTATTTATATCTAGATACATTTTCGTTGAAATAAATTCCATGGAAAAATACAAAATTCAAACAATATTCGTTAAATAAGAATTCTACTTTTTGATAAGTTTGTTAAACAAAAAAATGTGATTAAAAATTTATTGAATTGTGTTTCTGTGAAATATTTTTCATTGAAGTAAATAGTCTTTGAAACAATAATAGTCGAAATAAAAATACGAGAACCAAATATTATGTTAAACATTTTCTGGGAAACGAAATTCTATGAAATTTCTGTCTGCGAAACAAGGGGACACCATTTAAAAGAGCTGTCAATTTAAGTTTATCTATAATGTTCATACAATTATAGTAGTCATGTCAGAACGTATTGATTAAAAACACGGCAAAGTTCAAGAAAATCTAATTTGACATCTGTTTCTTATCTGACGCCGTCCTTTTCTTCAGCTGCCTGGTAGTAAGAGATGTCAATTGTCTAATTTTAGTTTATTTTGTAAACAAGGGAATCTGCGCCATTAACTTCTTAATTATAGTAAATTATTTATTGTTTAGTGTGCTGCTATCTATCTTAAAAATGTGTAAATTATTTAAAGCTCGAAAGCTTCGCATTACTTAAAACTCGATTTAATTAGCAGGTTTCAAAGTTTGTAGGCATAATTAACTCAGAGGCTGAGCAATTGGCTGCCCCGCTACATGTCTCGGGTTCAATTCCCGCACGGAACAAATACTTGAATGGTAAGAAGTAGTACTAAAAAGTGAAAAAAAAAACTTTTTTTACAAAAAAGACAACCGCCTTCAAAAACTAAAAGTGAAAAATAACTTAAGCACAGAACATACACATGACTTTAGTTTCGGAAGTCGGTGGCTTTGTTCTGTTTGTTGTTTTGTTTTGCCACCGATTTCCGTATCCGTACCCTACCCTAAAAAAAGAAATTTTTAAAATCGATTTACATTTGCCGGAGGAATCGCGTAACAAATATACAAAAAAAAAAAACACAACGTACAGTCGAATTGAGAACATCTCTTCTTCTTTGAAGTCTGTTGAAAATAACTTTAATTTCGCAAATCGGCGGTTTTGTTTCCGCGTGTTGTTTTGTATTGTCACCGTTTTTCGAAATTAAAACTATTTTTTACTTTTTGAAGCCGGTTCTCTTTTTTGTATTTTTTTTAAGTAATAGCAGACTTGAGGCCCTGGTAGGTAGCGGTGAGCAATCCAATGTCAAAACATCGTCATTATTCTTCAGATAGAAGTTGATATTGAAAACTCAGGCCAAAGTAACAAACTATGTTTAATAACATACATGTAAATAAATACGTAATAGTTTTGTAAGGAATTTTAATAAAAGGCTTCCTATATTAATGTGATTTTATTTGGTTATTAACCATTTTTAACAATTTAGTACTAAGCACAGTAATTGCTTGGTATTAAGGGGTGATATTTTCGACGAAAAAACATTTTTCGACGAAAAAACATTTTTCGACGAGAAAAAAACCTTTTTCGTCGAAAAATACAACTTCGGACATAAAATATTGAATTGTTTAAATAGTACAGTCCAACTGAGTTAACTGTGAAATAAGTGGTGGTTCTGTACGTGAACAAACTTAAAAGTTCAAACAAAAAACGAACTTAAATAATAATAATACGTGAGAATCGATCTGTCACATTACCTCTGGATGTTCTCGTCTTGCTAACGAAGAGTACTTGCATAGGCATAACCTTGTGGCCAGGATTATCCATCAGCAACTTGCTCAGAAATGCAACCTCGTGGATTCGAAAGTACCATGCTATAGGTATGTACCCGATCCAGTTCTTGAAAAAGGCAATATCACATTGTACTGGGATCGATTCATCATTGACAGGACTATGGCTGCCAATAAGCCTGTGTATTGGTGGTGGATCGATTGGAGAAGCGCGCAATGATTATTGGCATAGCAGTCCCGTATGACGTGAACCTCGTGAAGGTCGAGAAAGATAAGCAGATCAAGTATCTTGACTTGACACGCAAGGTTGTCGACATGTGGGATGTGGATTCAGCGATCATTATGCCGATAGTTGTTACAGTCAATGGCTTAATTGCAAAGGCTTCGCATACAGAAAAGGTATGAGCGGCCCTGTCAGTCCTTTTATACATGCAGCCTATGGGTGAAGCTTACGCAGAAGACCTAAAGTGCCCTACGTGTCCAATACAATAACGCGTTCAGGATTTTGGTGAGTTTGCCGCGCTTTTGTAGCGCATCAGGTATGTTTGCAGACGCACGAGTAGATGATTTTTTAGCTATACATCGTAAGCGAATAGCGTCCCTGATAAGGTGCTTGCGCTGCATCCCCTACCTTGCAATTCATTGCGGAGAGAATGGACACTGACAGTTCCTTCATGGAGTACTGGACGAAACAACATGTCAGGTGTTCCTAATTTAGTGTGTATGTGTATATTTATTTTTTATTAGTTCAGGTTTCCTCACGATGTTTTCCTAAACGACCTTCTTATGTCTTTTACAATACTTTTGTTCCAAAAACTGTAATTTCACAGATAGGTTGGTACGTGCAATAGTGTAAATGATAGCGCCAATCATTTGATATATTTTATGGGAGCTTTCACATAGATCTTATGTCGTCATGATTGCAGTCCACTGCTATACGTAGACCTCTCCCAGACATCGTTAATAGGGTTGCCAACTCATTGACGGTCAAATATAGTAGTTCTATAATTTTTACCCATAAAAATATAGTAGATAACGAAAAGATGCAAAAAAATTAGTAGGTTCCAAAAATTAGGTAGGTACTTTATTGTTTTGAAGAATATTGTGTTAATTATTGAACGCATCTGTCAACTTGACGTTCCAGAATCGTTAAAAATAGGTATTGACGTTTTGTTTTACGCTTACACATTTTGAAACAAATATTATTGCTAAGAGTTTGATGCCTTTAAAATATAGTAGTTTCGCCTACTATATCTTTTTTTCAAAAATATAGTGTTCGGGCCTCTAATATAGTAGGATACTATATTATACAGTAGGGTTGGCAACCCTAATCGTTAACCAACCCGGTCTTGGGCAGCCCTCATTCATCCTCTGACTACTGGCTACACCCTGCTACAGCTAGATTTTGTATGGCAACAGAAATATAAGCCATCATTATTTTACTAACTTTGATTTCAAAACAACCAAACAATCTAATTTGAATCGGAATTTCAGGGCTAAAATCAATTGTTTATTAAAATTTTCTATCTTAGAATTAATATTGGTTACTGGTGTCATGTGTGGTGCCGGCCGCGAATAGCACCAACCCATTTCTACCCGTGGGTGTCGCATCGCGTGCATGCATCGGCCAAGCATAGCAATTACGGCTGAAACACCCCTTGGGCGAGAAGCAGTGGACGTCTAAATATTGCCATGGTGGTGGTGATGGTGGTGTCATGTACTGAGTTGAAATAAGTAATATGAGTGACTGCGTGTCCCAGCTAGTGTGGTATTGTTTTTGATGTGAAACATCTATAGCCGCACGTTAAACCGATTTCTGGCGTGGCGACGCATGCCGTGGCGACGCGTCGCCACGCTATATGAGGGTAAATATATACAGTCTATATGCAGTAGTGTGTACGGTGTGGCGACGCGTCGCCATGCGCAATAGACTGTGCGATTACCGAATTCACTGATTAAACGAATTAAATAGTCACGATTTGAAATAAATTCGTAAATTTTTGTATTTAATGAAAATAAATGTTTATTCAATGAATAGTCATCGTTATCTGGAAAAAAATCGTAATATTTAATTTTATCATTATGACATATTTAGTTCCTATCACAATCTGTTCTTTTCTGAATATTACTTTTACAAAATAATGTCGATGTTTCACATCTGCCAGGCGTCCCGTGACGGCTCACATTTTTTTTTTGTCATCCGTTACTGTTCCACTTCTGGGCTCAGGCCCCATTCCCTTCATTTCTCCCGATGTTGTACAGACACCAGCACATCAAGCCATACCTAACTGTCAAATTTTCCCAATTAAATATGAACCTTATGCTTTTATAATAAAGTTGAAAATCTATCAAAGAAATTTGACAGATTGTAGTAGCTTGATGTGCTGGCCTCTGTATCTTATCTCACCGAATCTTAGGGAAGCCATCCAAGCCGCCCCGCCATTTTTACCCCGGTCTGCCGCGACCCCGCCAGTCAGTGTTAGGGCCCAGTCTTGCGATAGGCCCACAGCTTAACCGGCATCCGGCACATATCGCCCGCCCAGCCCCATTTAAGAATTGCAGCTTTTTGACCTACGTTTACAACCTGCGTTCTGGAGCGTGGTGTGGTTTTGCATTTTTTTTTGCGGTAGGTTAAAATTAGGTATGCTGCAGTCCATCGTTTAGTGGTATTCCTTAAATATTGACTTCTGGATGTTCGTCAAAGACAAAGTCTGTGCACCACATTTATTGTGCGAACTGCCAGACTGTGGAATTAACTGCCCACCTCTCTGTTCCCCGGTAAATGTAATCTGAGTATCTTCAAGGCACGCATGAACCGGGTCATCCTAGGCAAGCGTGCTCCTCCTTAGGCCTCGTACAGACGACCAGCACTTTGCTGTCGACAGATCCCTACTTCAGCTGTCGACAGAGGCAACTGCAGCTGCCGCCATTGGTCGGCGTTTGCCGTTGACACGTGGACAGCAAACGCCGACCAATGGCGACAGCTTAGTATGAGTGCTGTCGACAGCTGTTGACACTCATACTAAGCTGTGTCGACATGGTGGGCAGCAGTCGGCGTGTCGAATACTGCAGCAGTTTCTTTTGTCGCCAGCTGAAGTCGGCTCTGTTGAAAGCGAAGTGCTGCTCGTCTGTTTGACGCCTTAGGCCGCATCATGATTTAAGAAGTTAAGATTAGCTGAGTTGCGGCCAAACGCAAGCCATACATTAAAAAAAAATAACCATAGGGAAAACAGTTGGATAAAAAAATAAAACACGAATATTTTGTTATTGTTATTTAATATATCCCGCATCATATATTACTTTAATTCTAAGTCATATGTAGTTCGCTAACATAGGTACAGAGTATATTTTATCTTATGTTTTAATGTACATATCATCAACTTTCCACCCAAAAACACATGAAAATTAACATTTTTTTTCGATCAAATATTTTGTCGAAATACTTTCTTCTTTTTCCAAGGAGTAGGTATCGTGTTACCTAATAACTGGGTTGTTGAGAGTATCTGCCCTTAGGCAGTCGCTTCATGTAAAGAACTGATGTTCAGCTGCATCCGGTTAGACTGGAAGCCGACCCCAACATAGTTTTGAAAAGGCTAATCAAGTTTGTGGGTTGCAGAATTTGCAGAGTAAATATAGCAGTCGTTCTATGTGTAATATGGTCTACTGTAATAGGTATAATAACTATGCTGAAAATCGACATAGCTGACAAAAATCTCGAGTATTAAAATTTCCTCTCAAAAATGTTATGCGAGATCAACAATTGAACATCACTGCTCTCTGTCAACCACCCTAGTCCTATTAAAAATCTTAGGGCGAGATACTGCAATAAAACTTTGGTTACTGTTTTGTTTCTGTGGAATAGTCTTTTGTCATAAGATATACCTACATTAGCCGCCGAATACTAGTACTAGTTTCATACGAATTTGAACCTTATTTCAATCGATAACAGCTGTTATTCTAATTATTAGCCACTTTGTGTAAGGTAATTTCTAAATTTATTTAAAAGTTAATCTTCATAGATTTTCTATGATTTAGGTTGGGAATCGATTGACAGCTAGGATTTTTAGTTTTGACAGCCAAAAAGTGGGCAAGGGTTCCATTTTTCCAATAAGATTGAATCACGGTGTTCAAAAAGCTATTGGACCAACTGAGACTCGGCGCTAGTAAGTGGCATACCTATTTTCAGAGTAAACTGCGGTAAGCTAAGTATTGCTCGAAAATTCGAGGTAAAAGTATTTCGACGAAATGTTTTTTATAACGTCAATAGTTTAACAAAAGAACAGTCAAAACTTAATGATAGATGAAACGTAACAAGCATACATTAGTACTTAATATTAATTCTTAATTACTAACTATTACTACAATATCTCACCTAATTATATTTACGCGAAATTATTTAAATTATATCAGGGGGGTATAAAAAATAACTAACTTATGGACGCTTATTTTATTTTTAATCGAAAACGCGTCCTATTTTTTTTTTAATATTACGCTTTTAGATGAGTCAACCTTATCGGCTATTCACTTTTTTTTTTAAGTCGCAAATGATGATTTTTTTTTATTATTTTTTTAACGGTTTTCGATTAAAAATTAACTTGTTAAGGTCCTTTACAGTATGGTTATATATAGTAAGATCTTAACATCACAATAATGATATAAATATTAAAAAGATGAAGATGTAGGGAAGATTAAAATCACTAACTCGTTCGTGGTCGTTTTAAGTTCGAAACATCACATTTTATTTTTGAAAAAATTAAAAAAAGCTCAATCTCTTGTCACTACCAAAGTTCAAAACTGTGCGTTTGATAAACCTTATTCGTTGAAAAAAAAACTTGTTTGAGCTCTGAAAATAAACCTATTTCTACAACAACACCCATGGACGGTAGAAATAAGGGGGTAAAAACAAGAAAAAATGTGCAATAACTTTGTTTAAGATTTTTTTTACTTTAATAGAATTTCGAAGAGATATAGAAATTAAAGTTTTAAGAAGTTGTTACTAGCAGTACGAAAAATAAAAAAACTACTTTCAACACCTATTGCGTCATTATTGCTGTGTTTTTTTTTAATTATTATTTTTTTTGTTGATAAAAATCGAAGCTTTCTTCTGCATAAATATCTCCTTACTACTTTTTACAAACTGTTAAAATTACAGCAACAGCTGATAGTTTCCTTATATTAAGTATATTTAAGTAACAAAAAAGAATTGACAACAAAAATTCAGCAAAATATTCCGTACATTTATAAAATGTACGTTTTCACCGAGTGAAAAATAAGTTACACAAAAGACAACGAGATGGAAACAGCTGAAAAAGGTCGAGTAAAAATTCTCATAGAATTATTACTAACAATTCAAGTTGCTACTTCGATTTTTATCACAAAAAACATTATTTTAAGATATTGCTAATCAGGAATTTTATAAAGAAATCCTACGACATCAATACGTGTACTAACACCAAATTCTACTGCAAATGGTTCGAGCCAGCAAAAGTCAATTAAATCGACTTATTTCTCTCATAATTTCTAACCCCATAATGTAGTCGAATTCTGAAAAGTTTACTCGAAATCTTGAAAGTAATCGCATACAACTCGAAAGCGAACTCATTTGTTTTTTTACCTCGACACATAGAATGTTATAGAATAACTCTACATGGGCTTGTATTGTATTTATTGCTGGTCGTATTGCCAATTTTTCTAGGTCTATGATATTCTATTTTTTATAGTTTTTCTATTGAGCATTTTTGAGAAGATTTCTTTGAAATAAGCAGACAAAAAAGTATCAGTGAGCAAACAGCTCTGCTGCATAGTTTGACTTGCCAATTAGAGGCTGTCAGTTGTCAATATTGACAGCTGTCAAAGATGTTTTTTTTTATAGTGTTTTGATGTTGATCAAATAAAAGTTCGATGTTCTCTTTGTAGTTACTCCAGAAATTATTGTTTTATATTTTGCTGGCTCAATCCGAAAGACAAATAAGGGGACAGTTCATAGAATTTTATTTATTTATACATTTCAAAAAATATGTATATCATTATATTTTCATGTCATTCGCAGCTTTGTGTTAGAACACAAACTCTTAGCCTTTACTGGGACATTTAACTATAAAACATCAAAAATCTAGCTCATTCTATGAAATAAAAATAAAACGACTACGCGTATGCGTTCAGACATTGCAAAAATCGAGAAAAATGTATTTCAGAATGCTTTTATTCTTGTACGTAAAGATGAACTTTTGAGGCGGATTTTGGGCAAAGATGAAACTTGAACAATGTAAACGTCAGTTTTACTTTTGTTTTATTTTTGCCTTTTTCTCTTGGCTTGAAAATTGACGTTGTTTAATCAACGCCTCTAGCGGCGAAGAGTGACACTAACGATGAGTAGATTTTAAACAATTTAAAATATTGACTTAATTCTAGGTACAACGCGCTTTTCTCACTTAGATAGGTTTTGAAAACATAGATTTGAAAAATTTACTCATCGTAGTTTCAGTTTTGATTCGTTTCATTTTTTTCCGCTATTTCTTTTTTTTTAATTTTTGCAATCATTTGGACGCACACTAAAGGACATAAGAACAGAAAAACACTGAGTAACACTTATTCATGTCTATTCTATTATTTTTCTTACAGTTTTACGTGTATTTTCATTTTATACACAAATATTTTAAGGAAAGTATTGCATTTCAGATACTTTGTATCTTTGAATTAGTTTGATTATACGAAAAAAAGAAAACACTACTTTTACAAAAAAGAAAAATGTGAAATGAAAACATCAAGTTACTTTACTAGCATTGCTAAGTTATTCGTACCAAGATATGTATATTGTTATTCCAAAAACAAATATTTGTCATATAAAATTTCAAAATACACATTAAAATTTTAAGAAAAACGTATTTTTAGAAACGTCCTTAAAGGATTACATTTTAGTCTGAATTTTTGGTGTTATTATTTTAACTTGAAATAGACGGATGTCAAAATGCGAAAAGAGGAAAAAGAAAAAACAAAACTAAAATGAAATGTGTAAAAACATTTTTTGGCACTTGCCTCGTTAGGATCGGTGTGTTTACATTATTAATTAAATTAAAAGTATTCTTTAATTTTTGGAATCATTAGAATAGGTCATTAAAGTGTTAAAAAAATTAAAGATTTCTTTCCCTTTTTTTTGTAAGTTAAAGGCAATACAGAATTACTTATAAACACACCAATCCTAAACAATTGTGACTAAAAAAAGTAAAAGTAAGGCATCCTAGTTAGATAGGTATAAGTCCGAAATACTATATATTTTACATACATATATATATCCAATTCTACTTTATATATTAAGGATTACAATATTTGGTGTTCTCGGGAGCTTACTATACTTATTCAAGGAATAATTAAAATAAAGAAAAAAAACGAAATCATTTTAATTATTAACCAAAAAATAATTGTATACCCTATCTAACTTATTTTTTGTTTTATTATAATTATTATTATTATATATTTTGCATTTTTTACCTATCTATTTACCTTATATAGAGCAAAGCCTTAAGTTTAATTTAAAATTATGATTATATATGTAGAAGGAAGTAGGGTTTGAAAAGGCAGCAACCTTCTCGGTCGGCATTCTTTATATATTGGTTATATACGTCTATAAGCACTTAGGCGTAAACGATTTTTCTAGCATATATGTTAACTATATTCTAAATTTGTCTAGCTAACATTATATTTTGTGATATTAGAGGTTGAACCTCTAGTGGTGTGTGAAAGATATACAAAAACGAATAATACATTCAGATATATATTTGAACACAATTTTCAAAGACAAAAATATCATTAAATTAATGGTTTCATCATAGTCCCAATGCAAGGAAATTTTGTAAACAAAAATATATTAAACATATTAAAATAGAATCGTTTAGACTCATAAGTGTTCTCAGAGAAACCCCGATAAATAAGTAATAAAAAATATATAATTATAAAAATCCGTTTTTTTTGTATACCCAACAAACACCTTCTCGTTCCATGATTGACAGAATGCCCAAATTGACGAACTCTCCTTCCTAAAGATTTTTCACACTTATTTTTAATCTAAATACATTTTTGGTGGCTAAACTTTTGCCAAGCTCACTCTAACCTAATTTGGTAAATATTATATTATATACGAGTATTCTTGCGTATCTATAAACTAATATATATGTTGGCATGTTTTTTTTCTGATAAAACATTCCACCTCAATAATGTATACTAAATACTATATTATTTTTATTCGATAGTACTGTCAAAATATCTCGGTTTAGTACGAAATTGTTTTCAACATGGCGGAAATAAAGAAAAATATAGATTGATTCAAAACTTGAAAAATCATAGTTTAATTCTCAACAAGTAACTGTACTTCTGATTAACTACTTATTGGTTGCGCGACATGATCTATTTTCGCGAAGATCGGAATTAAGAGAAGAAAACAAAACGAATAATTATTTTTGAAAACCTCTTTTTCAAAAATAATTATTCGAATTATTTTCATTGTTAAGCATTAAATTTTCTCGTTGTTTGATAATATTATATACATGTCATACCTATAGACAACTGTTTTTCTGACTCTCATCATTGATATAGCCATAGACAAGGTTTTGAGGCAAAACTACAGGTTTACTGCCTCTAAAATGAACGCCATTGTGACTTTTACAATTATTTTATCAGAATGTATATACTTACACTTTCGGATATATATATCCCGTAATATACGTTGAAAATCAAGTGTAAAGTCAAGATTGATTATATTTTATATTTTATACATACACCAGGTCTAATTTTTAGGGACAATTTATATTTGGTGTTCAGTTGAATACATATAATGTAAATCTAAGGATAATAATTATAGCTTTTTTAAAGGCCAAGGCTTAGCAAAATAAGTCGAGTATTGCTCAGAGTTTTCGTAAGATAGACACGAACATAAGCTAAGTAGATATATACAATTAAATATTTATTTAAATATATGTGTAAGTAAATATAAATAATTAAATAAAACGACAGATCGATAGTCAGAGAATAAGTGTGAAAATTCTTCAAGTTATGAAATAAACTATGTAATGTAGAATAGTTTTAGTATATAGTAATATATTATATATTATCTTATTTATAAGATTCTAGCGATATGTCTGCCAAATTTTTACTACGCTGAAGATAAAAAATAAAAAACAGCTAAATTTTGAAATAAAACATCTAACAGTCAAACCTAAATGTTTAGAGGTTTTTTGTTACTTTTAGTTTTAGTTACACATCTTATATTTAGTATATTTTCTCTCTTATATTCTTAACAGATATACACAGTGGCGTTTCAATTGTTTTATATTTGCAGCCCGCTTAATGTATTAAACTACAAATCAATCATAAGAAAAAAAAATATAATTATTTATGAACTTTTCAATAATTAATAATATTTTTCAATAGCAATGGCGTCTAAGGTAGTTTGAAACACCCTTTTAAGAGCGCGGTTCGAGCCTTGCGTTCCAAGGGCGGTGTAGAATAGAGTGGCAACATCTTTATCAGATTTCATTGACCCTAGCGCAAAAATGTGTTTCTTACTATTGCATATAGGTATGTTCTACCGTTTTACACGTAAACATTATTAACAGGATGTTTCATAGTTCATATGCATTATTTATTTTTCTTTGTACTATAATATGTTAATTTTTTTAAATCGCGTCTTGAGATATTGTATGCCGAATACATTGAGTCAACGACGTTTGCAAGACTTAATTGCGAAGGTGTTAAAGTATAAATTGCTCAGCCTATTTTAAGTACTCTTCACACAAGAGGCTCTTTAAATCCTCCGTATTGCTGCGAAACATGAATTAAAAACAGATATTTTTGGATGATATCCTTTGAGTTATTTTTATATCAATGCAAAGAGAGCCTTTGTAATATTTCTTTACCCATCCAACTAAGCGAAAAGTACCAAAAAACGTCTAAACAAATATAATATAGTTTTTAATTTAATAATTAATGTATAAAATACGATTTTTTATACAAAGACTCGTCAGGCGGTACAAGCGTACTGCCGACCAAAATGTTTCAAAAAAGACGTCCAACTACAGCATATTAGTATTTTTTTTTACAAACACTAGCCTCTGACGAGGGAAATATGAAAAGGAAATAGAGAAAAAACTCTCTTAAGAAAAAAAAATAACAAAAAACTTTTTCGTAAGAAAAAAAGAAGTAGCCGAAATCACGCTTTGTCAGCGCCGTCCAAATATTTTTTTTTTTGAGAGAAAAGAACTTTTTTTTTGTTATAATTTCCTCTAACTACAGTAAACGGGTATTATACTTATTATCTAGGCAATAAATATTTTTTTCTTTTCACTTATACGTTAATATTAATAAATAAATCTAATTTTTTTTTCTCTACTTTTTTTCGGATCAGTATTGTATCTTTTATCTAGACACAACCTTTTTTATAACAGTATTTTTTAATTTACGGATTTCTGAATTTGGCAATGGCTTTCCAGAAAGAAAATAAAATCGTGACTAAAATGAGAGATGGGTGACTTTGAAAGTCGACTTCAAATTATTCAAAAGTCGTTTTCATCGACTTGTTAATAACCTCCGTCAGTAAACTAATCGAAATTCTGAAAGTGTGCGCATAAGAGAAGAACAGATTTCTCGATGTTTTCAAATGTAAGTAAACTGCCGACTTTTAACCTCGTCTAAAGACGTTTATAAGTCGTATAGAACGACTTCTCGAACTTCGACTTTCACATAACATCGGAGTTGAAGTCCCCAAATCGACATACAACTCACATCAAGCTCTACTCGTAGATATAAGTCGATACTTTCGACTTTTATAAGCCTACTTGGCTATAGACTTCGTAAAACTTCCACCGCTAAAATGGTTAGGTACCGACTTCAAATCGGAAAGTCATAAAGTCGACTTTTTTTCTAATCTCATCTCAAAAACGTCTGTTTTTACCTACTCATAGTCTACCATCCTTAGCATTCTCGGCATATACATATAAAAGTTTTTTTTTTTATAAAATTTTCTCACTCCGGTGTTTCATTCTATTTTTTTACTACTAAACATATCTCCAAAAATCTAATTTTTTACTCAAATATTTTTTCTTATTTTTTTTTACAACTTGTGCTGACAGATGGTTCGACCGTTAAAAAAAAGTTTTTTTTTTATTCATAATGTTCGTTCGCAACCCCGATTTGGCCCGCGTGGTGATACTTCCTTATAAGTAACTTATAATTTATATCTTATAATTTAATTTCTATATATTTTCTAAAATTATGTTTTATACGCTTTTACCTCGCACTCATAAGAAGCAATATAGAGTAATCTTTCGATATTTTTGACTCACATTTTATTTAAGATTTTTTTTTCTTATGTTTTGTCCCATTGTTTTGGGTGATGCTCTAAGCCGTTTTACCGCGCGAACGCATTCCTGTTGTATATTTCTTGTTTTCCCAAATCAGAGAAAATAACAAAAAAATTTTTTTTTTGTTAAATTAAAATTAGTTTTTAGTTAAAATAAAAGTAGCTCAACTAAAAAGTCATTAATTGACTAAGTTTGTTTGAGTATCTTTGGTTTATCTTTTTAAAAATAAAGAGATGTACTTACACCATAACCTTTTACGGTTTTTCAAAAACATACAACAGTTTAAATTAAGACTGTCATGAAATATGTCTTTACAAGAATAACAAAAAATATGTAAATTATCATGTCAAATTTCTTTTTCAATAAATAACAAATAACTAACATTTTATTTTAGCTTTAACTAAATACAACAAAAATCTTTGACTTTTCCACTAAAAATATGACTAGATTCTGGTAACAACAATTACATTTCTTAGAGAAACACTTTGTAATTCCAAAACGACTTTTAAACTTTTAAGAAAAACAAAAAAAAAGTACACTTTTTTTATAATGTCGACTTGAAAATGTCTTGATCATTTTGTAAAATGTTTTGGTAACAAAACATTTAAAATTAGTTTTTTATTATAACGCGAAATGTCTTTTCAGAATATCACAAATCATATTTAATTATGCTTTCAAATGCATCTGCATTGAATTTGAAAATTTAAGTTAAAAAGATAGTATGAAAACTCGCATGACGAAGGAAATAACTCCCTTGAAATAAAAAAAATAGGCTCAAAAGACATTGAACACAAAATACAAAATGACTTCTTAATTAAGACAATTCTTTCTTTATAAATAACGAAAAGCAAAATCTTTCAATTAATTTTAAAACACAAAGATTCAATTAAAATAAGCTTTTAAAAAGCTTATGAAATTCTGAACAATTAACCAACCAATTGCACATTAAAATTAAAAACAACTTTATAAAAAAATCCTCAACAAAATTCAGACTTTACAAATTAAGACTCGGAAACCTAAATAAACCAAGGCTAATAACTCCAGTCTTTACGCACACAACAACAGGAAACTTGCGGCTGATGTCTTTGTCCTCACACCAAGAGGCTGGGAGCAAGCCATTCATCTTCGCCGATCTAGAATAAACAAAAGAAAAACATTAGAGCACTTAATTTTTGACATCCTATAAACCTGGTTCCAGGGGGCCAAGTCTGCTATTTTTATAATTTCGTCACTTCAACACAATCCCATAGTCATTTTGCTAAAAGTTCGTAATCTGCTAAATTCATAATGGTCAATCATTGGTCGGTCGAATTAAAAGCAATCACTGCACAATGAGGTTCTAATGGTAGGTCACTGATCAAAGGAACTGTCAAAATTTTAGCAGAGTACCGCGTTGTTCATTTGTCATTTTGTAAGAGATTACCATTCTATATAATTTCTTTCAATGGCGTGTCAGTGGTTGATCAATGGAAAGTCATAATGACGCCATTATATTAGTAGATTACCAAACTTGTCAAAATCAAAAATTATGAAATATATAAAAAAAACCGCACCATATTTCCAAAAACAATACTTACTGGTTGCACCTGGAAATGCTGAACCGGATAATGCAGCACTTGTGGGGGCTGTGACATGGCGGCCACACCCCCCACGGATCCTACTCCCCCTACGCCGGCTCCCAGCGCCCAGGGTAGCTGGACGCCCCCCATGCTGGAGCAAGCAGTGGTGTTAGCCCACTGATTATAGTCCTTGCTGCAAGAGAATAAAGGAAAAAGATTAGAAATGTGATGTGTTTGCTGATGTGATGCTGTGAAAGGATGCGTGGTGGTTATTTATTTATTTTTTTCAGCTTGTTTCCCACTGCCGGACAAAGGCCACTCTACTCTTCTTCCAACTCTCTCTAACAAGGGCTATTTGGAACCAGTCTTGGTCAAAAGAGTCTACATCATCTCACCATCTCCGCCTGGGCCTGCCGCGATGTCGCTTGCCATGTAGAGGGACCCATTGGGTCGTTCGTTTGGCTCAATGATCGTCAGACATGCGGGAGATGTGTGCAGCCCAATTTTACTTTATCGTGACAACTTTCCAAGTGACATGGCCGTGTCTAATCTGATCTTAAGTGATGATGCGGCCTAAGGTGGAGCACGCTGGTCTAGGATAAACCAGTTTACTAATGCCTTAAAGATACCTAGATTATATTTATCGGGAAACAGAGGAGCGGGCAGTGAATTCCACAGTCTGGCAGTACGCACAATGAATTTGGAAGCAAAGCGCTTTGTTCGAGACCGTGGAACTGCAACCGTACAGCGGTGACGCCTTATCTCTGCTCGTCCGATGATGGATTGGAGATGGGGGAATTAAGTTGTACAATTCGAAAGCACACTCTCCGAAATGTACCCGATAAAAGACCTGATAGGCTGGCAACGGTACGACGATATTCAAGGCTCTCGAGTCGCCTGGTTTTAACTGTCAAAGTGTACCAATAGATGTTTCAGATCAAAAAATGGTTCACTTACCCCATGTACTGCTGTTGATAACCAGCGAAAGCCTGTCCTGCGTAGGTATATCCTTGCACCCCCTGCACACCTTGGAGGAAGCCCCCCAGCTGCTGGGGGTAGGTGTTGTACCAGTAAGAAGTGGGTGGGACCCCACCAGTGTAGGTCGCTCCGAAGGGACTGTATGCGGTCGGGATCTGGTGAAGAATTAGTTGGCGGTTGGCGTAAGAAATCTGCCTCGCTACTCCACAGACTATGAGGCAGTCCCAACACTATGGCTTGTTTTACACGTTCCACAAGCACACCACATCGCACCGTCAAAAGGTGGTCGAGCAGTGGTTACATAACGCTGCAGCTTTTTGTCGTACCGACAAAATTGCCAGTGTGGATTAAACTATTAATTTTTATAAAAAAAATTAGCTGAACCGACAGCCATCCTGTCAATTGATTTTACCGCTTAAACCTTTCCTGGACTTCCACAAATATTTCAAGACCAAAATTAGCCAAATCGGTTCAGTCGATCTCGAGTTTTAGCGAGACTAACGAACAACGTTCAAAAGTGCCTTATAATGGTCTAATTGAAATAAATGATTTGACTTTGACTTTGACTTTGCGCAGCGTGTTGCGGGTTCGATTCCCGCCCAGGGTAAACATTGGTGTGATGAGCACTTGTGTTTGCTTTGTGTCTGGGTGTTGTTTATCTATATATGTATGTATTTACAAAAAAAAAAATGTATTTGTGTATGTATATCAGCTGTCTGACACCCATAGTACAGGGTCTCCCTAGTTTGGGGTCAGATGGCCGTGTGTGAAAATGTCCCCACATATTATTATTATTATTTTTATTATACATAGATACTAGCGGCCATGGCAGACGTTGTCCTGCCCTTAAAATAAAAGAGTCGTATAACTCGACTGCAGCGCCACCTACCGGGTCCAATTGTAAATCTAAACCATTCTCGAATCCACTGGAATACACAAAAATTTTCATCAAAATCGGTGCAGCCGTTTAGGAGGAGTTCACTTTCATACACACGCATAGAAGATTTTTATATATAATTAAGATAGTGCCCGAATACGTGTTGTGGTGTGGTTGTGGTACGTCTGCTGAATAGACCAAAGACTAATATTCTCTTTGAAATAGACCCTGAGATTTTTAGATTTGAGTAACCGCCCGGGCAGATAGCCCTCTAGTGAGGGCGCTAACTAATCGCACCCGTTCTGTTCTACTTAATAAGTACTAACATAGGTTTAAAAAGTTTTTTTATTTTTTTTAAACACGTTGCCCCGCACTAGGAATTATTCCTGTGTTGCGGGTGCGTTTACAAACATTTAAACTCACATACACAAACAGCCAGACCCGGAACAATTATCTCTAGGCCATACAAATAATTGTTCCGTGCGGGAATCGAACCGCGTCACGCAGCACAGCAGTCATTCGCTCAACCACTGCGCCAAACGTGTCGTCAATTGTAGCAGTTGTATTGTTACTAACACAGAGAACCTCTTTGTGGTCTGAGAAATGAAAATAATATTTTACGGGTGAAAACCGAAGTGTGGATACACTTAGTTTTAATCGGCTAGAACTAGGTGTAGCCAGTAGCGGATGGTTATATAAACTTAATTAGGTCGGCACTTGGGGCATCCCGATTTGGTTATTTTTTACCAAACCATTGAGCAGAAGAACACGGTCGACGTCAGGTCGATGGAGCCCAGCTGCGCGGTAATCCTATTTCTGTCTGCAGGGTTTAAAGGAACCTATCATCCAAACCGAATCTTCGGGTGCCGCTGACGTCGACCGTTTTCTTCCGGTTCAAAAGCACAAAAACAGACAATTTAACCACCGGTGAGCAGCTGTACCTTGTTCTAGCCGCTATGATGCAGGCTAAACCTAGTTCTAACTAAATATAAGTAGGATACATCTAAGTTTACCCACATGTGGCCGGCTGTACCTAGTTGTAACAAATCTACAAACTGAAATCTAAATGGTCCATTTCTCGCGGCAGAACGATTTGCCCTCAGTAGTAGGTACTGTAGAGAGTTGCCCACCAGGGAGGCTTTATGTATTGAATCCTTAACTATTTAGTCTATGGTTAGAACTTTCTGGATACTTTAGAATATATTTGAATGATGTAGAAGATAGTTTTTATACTATGACATGTTATGTCAGTGAGACAGACCGCTCTACTAAGAGCGAAGGTCTTGTAAATCTTACCTCTCGCTAATTATATTAATATAGTCTTCTGAAAGTCATTAATACTTTTCATTTAACGTATCCTAGATCCGGTACTGTAACGAGAATGTTACAAAGTGTAGCCTAGTCACTACAGAACTATCGATTCATAGAGTTAATTTATTTTCTCGCGATCGACTGCTGCGCAGCGTGTTGCAGGTTTGATTCCTGCCCAGGGTAAACATTTGTGTGATGAGCACTTGTGTTTGGCTTGTGTCTGGGTGTTGTTTATCTATATATGTATGTATTTACAAAAAAGAATGTATTTGTGTATGTATATCAGCTGTCTGACACTCATAGTACAGGGTCTCCCTAGTTTGGGGTCAGATGGCCGTGTGTGAAAATGTCCCCACATATTATTATTATTATTTTTTATTTAGTATTTATTTCGGTCAAAGAACCATAGCGTTAGTAACAAAAAACTTAAAAATTATGTTAGTATATGTACATTTTATTTCGAATACTTTGCTGGTTTTAGGCACCGGGTCGACATGTGTAAATCTACCCAGTGTCTAACAAAAGGATTTTCAAATTTGTTTAATAAGGTTTTCAAGATGCTATTGGAGCTGCCTAACAATTTTCCTGATGACGCCATAAAAGTCATCAACGTTCTGCGAACATTTGAGATGCACCGCAAAAGCGTGGGAGCCCCAACAGTTAAACTTAAATAATAAAAATAATGTTCTAGAATTTTTTTTTCACTGTATACAAATCATAAAAATCAAAATAATAAAATTATTTACAATTCTAGGAAAAAGGCAGGGAGCTCAAAGGGCATCAAAAAACTCGTCCACATCGCTGTCAACGGGACACCTGCCCAACAGGCTGGCAGCATTGCCACGTTGTATGGCAATGCTGATTCTTTGACCCAAGAATAGACCAGCCCTCGGGTCACGTGAGGAGTCGACCAGCCGCTTGGCGATGTCACGAAAAACAATATGGGCACTCGGACCCCATGGCCCTAGAGTTTCCACCCCAAACGGCTCAAATATATAGCTTCCAAACGGCTCAAATATTTGCGCCGTTTGAGGTTTTCGGCACCTGCAGCAGCCGCCCCAGCACAACACGTTGTGCTAGGAAGATGAGATGGCGCAAGGGTGTAATAAAAATGACTTTTATTTTTCAAATATTTAAAAAAAATATGCACAACTACTCACAGAAAGGTCCTAAACCCATAAAACTGTGAAGGGAATATTGGAATAACTTTTAGGTAAGTATTGTGTTTCGTTAACACAGGACCTCGTGCAGTCAGCCGATCGCGCTGTATCGCTATTGTTTCGGGGTCGATAGTTTTCCACAATTCTAAATCTGCCGTTTTTTCATTTATTTTTATTATTAATTGATTGTAGTACGAAGACAAAATCATTTCGTTTCGGGAAAATAACCACTAAAATTTCAACATGTATAAAAAAATACTCAGCGGTGGAGCTATCAACTACACTCGGCGTCACAAAAATCGCACCTTTTCGAAAATAAGTTTAAAACATGTCCCGCCAGTAACGAATACATTAAACCCAATTAATATTGGTATCAATTAAAAGTATGTTTAACGACCTTTAAATTAACAACAGTTAGAATTCCTAAACACAACAGATCTCATTAGCACGTAACGTTAAAAAAAATGTTGTCAAAATACGCATTACAACGGCCACTAATTGCACCTCCCTACAAGGGTATAACACGGGCGACCCGGGTTAAATGTGGGTCATTCGCTATTCAACCTTTGAAGTGAACACACGTGAACAGCTACAGCAAGAAAAATACCCCAGAAGATGGATACCACTGCAGATGAAGCCGCTCAAGTCATTGCACTACTGCAATCAGGGATGCGGCATTGTGATGTTGCTCGGCAACTGAACTTGAGTCGTTTTGCCGTTCGACGAGTGTTCCAACGTTTCCAAGAGACTGGTGGCTATATCCGAAGACGTGGATCTGGAAGACAACGGTGCACATCCGAAAGAGACGATCGCTTCATTGTTTCGACGTCTTTACGTAATCGGTTCTCCAATGCTGTTGAGCTGCAACAACAACTGCGATCAGCTCGCAGAACTTCTGTAAGCGTCTCCACGATTAGAAGAAGAATGCGGGAGAAGAAAATTGCAGCTCATAGGGCTGCTACAGGGCCCAAATTGACTGCACAGCATAGGAGAGACCGGTTGCAATTTGCCCGTGACCATGTGGATTGGACAATAGACCAATGGAGGGCTGTGCTCTTCTCGGATGAGACGAGGGTGTGTCTTTTCTGCAACGACAGGCGTCGAAGAGTGTATAGGAGGCAAGGGGAACGATTCGCACAAGCCTGTATTCAAGAGACAGTGGAATACGGGGGTGGCTCGTGCATGTTCTGGGGCGGCATGTCAATCGACGGTAAAACGAACCTTGTGTGTGTTTCTCGGACTGGAAGTGCTCGCGGGCAAGGGTCGCTGACTGCTGCTCGGTACATAACAGAGATCTTAGAGGAGCAGGTTGTCCCTTATGCGGGTTTTGTTGGCAGTGGGTTCACGTTAATGCACGATAACGCCCGTTGTCACACCGCTTTAATTGTAAGAGACTACCTGCAAGAAGTTGGCATCTCTGTTATGCGCTGGCCGGCGCGAAGTCCAGACCTGAACCCTATTGAGCACCTTTGGGATGAACTGAAACGGCGAGTACGGGCACGAAATCCTGCCCCTACCACTCTCCAAGACCTTCAAGATGTCGTCGTTGCAGAATGGGACAACATTCCACAAGAGACTGTTGTCACATTAATAAGGTCCATGAGAGAACGCATGGAAGCAGTCATCAGGGCTAGGGGGGGTAACACTAGGTTTTAAGTTAGTTTTAAGGACTTTGTTGTAATTTTTGCTGATAAAATAAAATTTAACTTTTTAATCATTTGCATTAGCTTGCTTTTTTTTTATTCCCTGGTAAACAAAAAACCAAATCCATTGATTTATTCTGAAATTTAAATAAATTGCCTTTCCAATTATACCTTATAGTCATATGTATACCATTGATTAATAGGGTTAAAATGACTTTGAAGGGAATTCTTAAAGAGGTGCGATTTTTGTGACGCCGAGTGTATAAGACCAATGATGAGGCAAAAATAAAAGAAAACGGAAGACATTTTAATTATTTAAATGTTAATTAACTATGTTTTAGATGTAAATTAAAGAGCAATAAATGTTTAATTTCAATGTAGGTAATTAAAGAGAATTTATAATTATTCCATTACATTCTGAAATTTACTTGCCTGCTTCTTTTTCCATTTTAATGAATATCTAATGAAATAATTAGCTTGCTTTTGCTCGCGAATTCGTTCGCGTGGAAGTTAAAACTACTTATTTACAACAATAATAAGCTCAACAAGTTACTAGGCAACTATAGTGTAAGTTAAACTTCAGTCCCAATATAATTTAAATGTAAAGTGATGGCCCGAACACAGGTTTGAAGTGACCTGTACTCAATTTATAACAGCATTAGAAAGAAGAGGGTCATAGAAGCAGGCATGCAAAACATTTTTATTTCAAAGATTAGTTGAAACAATTTTAATTAAACTTATTTTAACATAATTTTGATAAATAGATCTAAGATAGTACTAAATATGGACGTATCATAATATAAACAGAATATAAGTATTTTAAAGATTATGTAACATTTTTTTGGTAGAATTACAGTGAAACGAATAACGTTCCGGGTATTGTTCATCCCTGCTTCTGTTAAGTTTTTAGCTTTGACACTGTAGTTTTAAATTGGAATTAAATATACAACTAAATTAAAGTCACATATTTTTAGATGAAAAATTATTAAAATGGTTACAAATACGCGCGGCGACAGCTACTGTAAAAATGGATAATAATAAATTCAGTGTCTATCGTAACTTAAACATGTTTATTGTACTTTTGATACAAAGTGTGCATTAAAAATAACCTTTTAGGGTTCCGTAGCCAAATGGCAAAAAACGGAACCCTTATAGATTCGTCATGTCTGTCTGTCTGTACGTCCGTATGTCACAGCCACTTATTTTCCGAAACTATAAGAACTATACTGTTGAAATTTGGTAAGTAGATGTATTCTGTAAACCGCATTAAGATTTCCACACAAAAATAGATTTGGGGGTTCCCCATACTTTTTTACATTTCTCATCAAACCCATACGTGTGGGGTGTCTATGGATAGGTCTTCAAAAATGATATTGAGGTTTCTAACATCATTTTTTTCTAAACTGAACAGTTTGCGCGAGAGACACTTCCAAAGTGGTAAAATGTGTCCCCCCCCCCTGTAAACTTCTGAAATAAGAGAATGATAAAACTAAAAAAATATATGATGTACATTACCATGTAAACTTCCACCGAAAATTGGTTTGAACGAGATCTAGTAAGTAGTTTTTTTTAATACGTCATAAATCGTAAACCGCAATTGAATATTAAAACATCGATTAAAGTTACAACGAACTATAAGTACTTTTTTTATATTATGTTATTTGCTGCTACGGAACCCTTCATGGGCGAGTCCGACTCGCACTTGGCCGCTTTTTTAACTTCTGTCTAATGCTATTGTAAATGGAGTATAGTTCGGGCGGTTCGATACCTAAGATTGTTATTCCGATCCATCATAACTTGTACCATTAATATAAATATTGTAGTTTTAGTTTACTTTTAGGCATTATGTTTGTATGAAAAATATTCGTACTGCTGACTAAATGTACACTTTTTTGTAAACTTCATTTAATACATAAATTATCATTATAATTTGCTAAAGTTTAGCTTCGGACGTGCTGCCTAAATTTTGTGTTGTAGAACAAGTGTGTGAGAAACAATATTAACTTTTATTTATTATTTATTTATACGTCTTGCAAGTAAATTTGCTTTTTTCCAAGGGGAAAATCCGCCACACTGTTCCCAACCACCTGAGCGCCCAAGCTATGAAGCTCGACGAGTCCCGGAGAAATGATTCAACTGCCAAAAATAGGTTTGGAAAATGCGGACGGAAATTAGTTCTAGTTTCTAGAAGGTCCGCATAGTATACAGCTTCAGGGTGGCTATAGCTCTATCCACACATATTAGGGCAGTGCCTGGAACGTGACAGAGTCGTGGCCGTGCTAAAAGTGACGATCGAACCGTCCGCTGAACAGAGAGAGACAACGCTATACGTCAAAAAGATAATTCTGTACTACTAAGTGCTTTTTTTTTATCTATTGATAGGCATACGTTTGACCACTATCTCACCTGATGGGAAGCGATGATGCGGTCTAAGATGGAGCACGCTTGCCTAGAAGTAACCTATTCACTCTTGACTTAAAGACTCCCAGGTTGTAGCTATCAGGAAACACAGACTCAGGCAGGGAATTCCACTCCTTAGCAGTACGCACAATGAATGTATTCCCAAACCGTTTCGTGCGTGTGGGTGGGATGTCCGCCATGTACCGGTGGCGCATCGCCGTACGTCTTGTGGTCCGATGATGGAACGGGCTCGGCGCAATTAAATTGTGCAATTCCGTCGCACACTCCCCAAAATGCAACCGATAGAAAACCGACAGGCCAGCAACTCGGCGTTGATGCTCAAGACTTTGGAGCTTTGACTCGACGAGCCTATCATTGCCAGTGATCCTCTTGGCTCGTTTCTCAATTGACTCTAGGGCATCAAGCTGGTATCTGGCAGATCCGTCCCAAAGACTTGTACCAGTGCTTCTAGCATATGATGCTGTCTCCCTCTGTCCGCTGGACGGTTCGATCGTCTGTTAGCACTTTTAGACCGTGCATCCGAGTCCGAAAATATCGGTTACCCCGTGCACGTCACGGCGTCGGCTCGGGCACTGAAGCTCCGTCGCCGGCTCGAACACGGACGTGTGTGAGCGAGTTCATATAAAATGTACACACCGATTTTTTCTAAGCACCTGACGTGGCACGGTCCATCCCCGTCCCGTCTATAGATCTTAAGGGGCTATTTAACGACTTTTACAGATTTTAAACTGACAATCACGTCTGACGAAGTAGTGTCTGACGCGGACAAAACATGACAATCACACAAAATCTACCAGGTAGAACGAAACGAAACTGACACCATCTTACAGACAATTTTATTATCTATCTTTTAGTATACGCCTTTTTTTTTTAAGTTAAAAAATACTACTGTTATTTAATTTTTTCGACTAAACTTTGAGAGTTTGGGACGAAGAGAATCGTATGCGCTGCGTCCAAAACTCTCCAAGTTTAGTCGAAAAAATTAAATAACAGTAGTATTTTTTTTCACAACTTCATCTTATTTAATATGAATATAATAAAAAATATTCACACACTAAATGATTAAGAGAATGTTCTAGTTTAACATATATTTTTTTCAAATCATTTACATTGCACATTTTGACGTGATTGTCAGTTTAAAATCTGTAAAAGTCGTTTAATAGCCCCTTAAGTCAGTCAATTTAGTCTGGAGAATGTTATTGTTATAATTATCGTACCTGTCCTTGCGCTTGAGCATTATTGGGATCTCCAGACTCCTTGCCCCAGGAACACTTGACAGGTTGTCCGTTGACGTCAGTGTTGTGGACAGCCACGATCGCATGGGTGGCGCTCTCCTTCGTGGAGAATCTGTGAAGAATAATACGTTACTTACTGATGTGACAGATAATAATTGCCAAGCCTTTTCCCAACTACTCAGTCAGCTTCCAGTCTAACCGGATGCAGATGACCTCCACAACCCAGTTACTGGGTAACATGGAAAGACTTTTCTGGCCAGAAGCCAGAAAGCCGGACAACCAGTCTTACCAAGGAGTATCGTGGTACCCCATGGTTGGGAAAAGGCTTTTATTTATTGATTTTATTGTTTGATTGTTGTTTATTTTCATTTATTCTTTAAGCCCTTGTTGTCTCTTGTCGGGGGAGCGGTGAATGCTTTTGCGAATCCCGCATCCCCGGCCATAGGCAGAGGTGGAACACCGCGGTGGTTTTAGCCGGTAAGAGTTCGGCATGCCCCTTCATTACCCCCACGGGATCCTAGTCCATGGGGATTTCCACTGCGCAAAAAAAATGGCTCACATTTCCTGACATAAACAAAAAAAAAAGTTGGTATACCTACCTAATAAAAGCGTAACCCTTATCCTTGAAAACGCGGATCTCCTGGATAGTTCCGAACGGCTGGAACGTCTTCTGCATCAGCTCCTCAGTCAAACCAGTGGTGAGACCACCACAGTAGACCGTGCAGTTGGTTGGAGAGCTCTGATTGTAGACCTCGTCAAACGTCAGGGGTTTGGAGTTCACTGAAACAGGGAATAACAGATTATATTTAATAATTATTATATAATATATTTATTTCCAAAAAAAATTGTACTAGTTTACAATGGCAATATGGCAATAATTTCAGTGAAAGTAATGAGATTAGCATCTGTAGCCGAACTAGGCATAGCCTGTATTTCGGCTGTCAGCACCTTTCCCTTGAGTATTAATTATGCAATAATAAGTGCCAGCAGTTGAAACTATATAATTGAAAAGTACACTTGAATTTCATAGGTAATTAGGAAGTACATCGTTTAATCTTATTACTTAAAGGACTGTGTGGGTGGTGTGTATATGGGGATGTTGTGTGTGTGTAATTGTGCGGTGAGTAGGTATGTGTAGGTAAAAAAAAGTATTTAATTTAATTACGCTGCTCCCTAATTCTCATTCTAAAATAAATACCTATATGTTACTCCTGATAAGATATCTGCCAGTAAAAGTTTCGTCTAAATCGGAGCAGCCGTTCTAGAGATATGTCGGAACAAATAGACAGCCAGACTCTCTATTCCCCGATACATGTAATCTGGATATCTTCAAGGCACGAGTGAACCGGTTCATCCTAGGCAACCGGGTTCCACTTTAGGCCACACTTAAGATCTGGGGGCCATTTCTTTTCATTTTGCTAAAAGTTCGTAATCTGCAGAGGCTAAATTCATAATGGTCGATCATTGAATGCACAATGACGCTCTAATGGTAGGACACTGATCAAAGGAACTGTCAAAATTTTAGCAGATTACCGCCTGAGTCAGTCTGTAATTTTGTACGAGATTACCATTCTATATCATTTCTTTCAATGGCGTGTCAAAGTCATAATGACGCCATTATATTAGTAGATTACCAAACTTGTCAAAATCAATAATTATGAAATCAATGATAGACCATTCTGACACTATTGTAATAGCAGACTTGAGGCCCAGGTGAGTTGCGGCCAAACGTAAGCCTATAAATAAATAAAAAGACAGATTAAAATGTTAAAAGTTCTTGTTATTGCTGCCGTGTAAACATTAAAATGCATTCAGTAATAATCTGTTATTTCAACATTACAAACATACACTTTTTTGTTTATTTGAATAGATGCGGATGATTTGAAAATCTGGGATGAGGAAATTCGCCGAAGAACTAAGGTCACCAACATAGCTCACAGAAGATGCAAGTTGAAGTGGCAATGGACAGGCCACATCGCTCGAAGAACCGATAACCGATGGGAAAGACATTTTCTCGAGTTCCGAAATCGAACCGGAAGACGCAACGTTGGTAGGCCTCCCGCCAGATGGACCGACGACATTGTCAAGGTCGCGGGTAACCGGTGGATGCAAGCGGCAGGTTGCAAGACTTGTGGCGTTCTATGGGGGAGGCTTATGTTCAACAGTGGACGTCTTCCGACTGATGATGATGACAAGCTTTTATTTAAGGTGCAATGTTTGTTTGTAACCACCATACTGCGATTGCCAAACCGCCTGCCAAGCGTGTCGATGTCTATGTCCAGCAGTGGACGTCTTTCGGTTGAAATGATGAATGTTTGTTTGTTCAGGTTCCGACAACAACCGACGGGCAGTAGCCCACCAGACTGGTCGGAGAATCCTGTCTTTCCTACGAAGGATGAGGAATTTTCTAATCTATTCCTCATACCTCTACAGTCTCATTTAGCAACATTTGATTATGGAACCCTAAAATTTAACAAACACACCCCACTAATCAATATCAGAGCGAGCTCAGTAACCAGTACCTACTGAGTAATGTAAAGTCGTCAGCCGGAAGTGACCTCACAGCGTGCTAGGAAGGAATTACCGCGCCGCCGGATATTACCATTCCACAATGATTTGTAGTCCAAAAATTTTGTTTTAAAAAAGCTTTTTCGGGTTCTGTACCTCAAAAGAAAAAAACGGAACCCTTATAGGTCCAATAAGTTGTCCGTCTGTCTATCAAGACCCTTTATCTCGAGAACGTGTGGAGGTATTGAGTTGAAATTAAAACCATATACTTAAGTCTACAGTTTCTTGGAGCTGTGAAAAAAACTAACTTCTAAGTTTTTTTTTTTTTTTATGGGGCAAGCCCGCCACACTATTCCCTAACCACTGTAACTCCTGTAAGCCAAAATCAACAGTGGCGACCACCAGAAAAGCGCCAGAGCAATGAAGCTCGACGAGTCCCAGAGAAACGATTCAACTGTCTTGGATCCCGCAACGAAATTAATCAGAAAAGAACAGCGGAGGAGTAAGCAAAACCTATTTTCCACTTCCCTCCAAATCAAGCAGGAGACAGAACAGAACTAGGCCAATAGGCACAAAGGGACGTAAACTTTTAAGTTAACGTGAATAAAAGATACGGCCGTTAATGCCGCAAAAAACGTGTATTTGGATATTCTCAAGGGAATCACGATTTATAGAGTACTTCCCGTTGACCTAGAACTATGAAATTTGGTAAGTAATATCGTCTTATACTACAAGTACAGGGAAAAGTCTGAAAACTATACATTTGTAACTAAATCATAAAAAATATAGTCTTTATTTAAAATATGTAATCAATCAGCGAGGTATGCGCGGTCATAATTGTATGGGCGACCAAATCACGGAGTTTGTACGGATCCCTCGGTGGGCGAGTCTGACTCGCACTGGTCCGGTCCGAAAAAAAAAACATTTATTGCTCAAATTAGAATTTTACATTTTGTGAAAAACTTGACCTCCAAACTATGTAAAACTTGTACTATGGAGGACGACAAATAATTGACGAAAAATACGATAAACATGCAAGGGTGCGCAGAGTATCTTGTGTGTGAAATTACAATACAACCCCCCCCTATCTACCCCAATACCCCCCCCCCCCCCCCTGTTGCCTATTACAATATTTCAGAGTTTCTTGCAGAAAAAGCGAATGCATTTGTTTGATTTTTCATTATTTTGAAATGTAAATATGCCTGAATGAAATGTGTTTGTAATCATTGTTTTTTGCTGGTCTTGTACCTTTCGCATGCCTAATGGTATTTTACCATTAGACATCATGTACCTGTACCCATATTTGCGAAATAAAATATCTTATCTTATCTTATCTTATCTTAAATTCGGTGAGTAAGTGTAGAGGTGTGTGAGAGTGTGCGTGTGAGTGTGGGTGATATGCGGTGTGTGTGTGTGAAAAATCATGTGACAGTTGATGGGTTTAAGTGGGTGTCAGTAGAAGCATTTCACTATCTTCACAATTTAGGGTCATTACCCACTCACTTGTGGCTAGGTGTATTTTATGTCTGGTAAGTTGGAATATTATGCATTTTTTTATTCATTTGATTATACAAATGGTTTCCTATAACGTCGTAGGATCTTTGGGCCAGTTTGGTGTTATACTTTTTGAGACGGAAGATGTTTGTAACTTATTAGGAATTGGCACAACTGCAACTTGTCACGATGTCTGATAAATATAAGATGACGACACGGCGACACGACACTTTAGCACAGAACACACATTACTTTACTTTCGGAAGTCGGTGGCGGTGGCTTTGTGTTTGTGGTTTTGTATTGCCACCGACTTCCGAAAGTAAAGTAATGTGTGTTCTGTGCTAAAGTTATTTATCACTTTTTAGTTTTTGAAGGCGGTTTTCTTTTTTTTGATAAAGCTTTTTATTTTTCGCTTTTTAGTATTGCCTTAACATCCAAATCCATTAAGAAACGGTGACACACTTAAAAGAGATTGTAAGTCCTCCAAATATTGAAGAAACTAAAACGTCGTCTAAGTAATTTTTTTGGGATTTTGTTGATTTTCTCAAAAAGGGCTGGATCAATTTTGCTAAAATGTATACGGGACCATTTAGGAATAAACCCCTTTCGAACAAAAATAATTTTGCAAATCCGTCTATATATGACAGAGTTATGCCCGAACATACATAAAAAAAAAAATTACATTCGAATTGATAACCTCCTCCTTTTTGAAGTCGGTTAAAAACTACTGTTCCCGAGGAGAACAACAATAACGTTCTTATGATAAAAGACGTGTTACTAGCTTTTGCCCGCGACTTCTGAGCGAATGTCGGTTATCGCGGATGCAGCCGAAGTCGCGGATTAAAAGTAGCCTATGTCCTAAGGTACAAGCTATCTTCGTCCCACTAACATCATTTCACCAACATCGGTTCTGTAGGTCGATTCTGTAAAATTCAAACAACAACTCGCATCTCGCATCGCTATTCACTCTCACTTCGCATAAGGTTCAAAATGACCTTGATATATTTCTTTCACCAGTCTTGCCAAGGGGTATCATTATATCCAGTACTTGGATTGAGGAGGTCAAATAGGCAGTTGCTCTATGTAAAACACTGGTATTCAGCTGCATCTGGTTAGACTGGAAACTGACTCCAACATCGTTAGGAAAATACTCCCAGTGGCAGTAATCTCAATGGAGATCAGCCAAGTACGCAGAAGATATTATAGTGCACAAGTGTGTGCGCAAACACAGATGCACTCCCTCTTCCCTCACTATCATAGTCCGGTGGGACGGCAATCCGACACGACCGGAGAGAGATCAGGCGTAGGACCAACGGCCGAGTCACGGGGGTGTTACACCGTCCACTTCCAAACTCCGGGCTGATATTGAGATACTCCTAATGGAAACCTAGTAACAGTCTGCCCGACCCTGGAAATCGAAGTTTACGCTCAGTAGGTCGATTCTGTAAAATTCATACAACAACTCGCATCTCACATCGCTATCACTCTCGCTTCGCATAAAGTTTAAAATTACTTGGATATATTTGACACTTTGAATCGGGTTCCAGTGCGAAGTGACTGTCGAAGCGACGGGGAAATTACCTTACAGAATGCCACTTCTTACGTCATCTCATACTTTATCTGTCAAAATCTCCCTGTCAATTTAGTTCAACTCGCTGACACGCTCGCAAGGGTGGCGCTAGTGTAAATTCGATTTATCAACCGAGTTTTTAGAATGTCAACCAAGAAACTCACAGCGGATTCAGATTCGAAGTTTAGAATGAGTTCTTACAGAATGACACCCTTGCTGTTTTGTCGCGAAAGCGTAACAAACATAGTTATTCTCGCATTTATAATATTGGTACAGATTACAACCAGAGTAGAGGTTCCTTTCTTAATGCTTGCCTTTTATTATTATATTTAGCCTGTACTGTCTCCATTCCTTCCATCGGTTTCGACTCTTAGCCACGTCTTGCCAATTCTTAAGGAAGCCATCCAAGTCTGCCCGCCATTTCTTTCGTGGTCTACCGCGGCCGCGTCTCGCCATTTTAGGGCACTAAGTTTGGGATTCCGTCCGTCAGATCCGACCCGTCCGTGTGGTGTCGGACGTAAAGAATAGCACCATCCCATAATTATATTCCCGTGGGTGTCGTAAGAGGCAACTAAGGGACTTACCAGAGAATGGGCAGCAGAGTTCTCTGTGCCTTTGTAACAACCATACTGCGATCGCCAATCCGCCTGCCAAGCGTGGCGATTATGTCAAAAAATGAAATTGTGAATGAATGAAATGAAAAAACATGAAAATGAAAACAAAAAACAAAAAACGAAATGCCCCCCCTTTGGGAGGCCTATGTCCAGCAGAGGACGTCTTTCGGCTAAAATGATGATGGAGTTTGGGCTTTATGAGCCCATAGGTCATTCGGGATTCGGCAGACATGACAGCCCAGTCCCATTTAAGTTGGGCAGCCCTTTGAGCCACGTCAACGATCTGTTTTGAAGCGCAGTTTCGTGTGTTTAGAACGCGGTCGGTTAATTTAACACCAAGTATGCTGTGCTCCATAGCACGTTGGCAAACCTTGAGTTTGGACTTTTGGATGTTAGTCTAAGATCAAGTCTGTGTTCCATAGGTGAAGATGGGAAGAATACACATGTCCATTAGCTTGCCTACATCACAAAAACATGTTCCTAGATCCAGTATTTTCTACTGTGCTCTGATACGTCAGTCGGTCAGTCAGTCAGGTTCTCCTTTTATATTTGTAGACAAGTTTTGCTCTCGCTTTTTACCCCCTTGAGGTAGAATTTCGGAAAATCCATCCTTATCGGATGCCTACGTCATACAAAGAAGACACCGGCCAAGTTTCAGGTCTCTATAATTAGTGGTTTAGGCTGTGCGTTGATCCGTCAGTCAGTCATTCAGGACAAAGCATTTTATGTATGCATATATCGAAGATAGAAGCATGTACTATATCTGATGTTAAGTTAAATATAAGCCAAATTCTATCAATAAATTCCAAGCATCGGGTACGATGTAAACTCACCATTTCACCTAAATTCACTGAAAGATTTTTTTACAGAATATCACTCTTGAAAAGGAGGTATTAATCCCTCTCCAAATACACCCTTTGTGTAAAATTAACGGCAACATCAAAGCAAGAGCCGACACGTTTAAAATTTAAACAATTGTTTTATATTCTCTTTGAATTTACTGCGTGAAGATGAACTGTTTTAAGACAAGATGGATGGTTTTGAACATAAATAATACCAGCCCATAATTATTCCACTACAGGGCCTCAAGTCTGCTATTGCAATAGTGTCACATTGATTTCATAATTGTTGATTTTGACAAGTTTAGTAATCTACTAATATAATGGCGTCATTATGACTTTCCAATGGTCAACCACTGACACGCCATTGAAAGAAATGATATAGAATGGTAATCTCGTACTCAATGACAAATGAATGACTGACTTAGGCGGTAATCTGCAGGGTTACCATTTTTTTTTCGCTGTTCCTGCCATTTTTTGGGTAAATCCTGCTAAACCTGCTAAACCTCCTCATCGTCACCCTTATGACGCGATAACTAAGTGGAAAACAAAGGATTTTGTTCCCATTCGCTCCGGTAAATAATGATAAACATCCTGCTGTAGCTTAAATTTTACTCTTAAAAAAAATACTAAAAAAGCAGGATCCTGCTAAAAATGGCAACCCTACTAATCTGCTAAAATTTTGACAGTTCCTTTGATCAGTGACCTACCATTAGAACGTCATTGTGCAGTCATTGCTTTTAATTCGACCGACCGATGATCGACCATTATGAATTTAGCAGATTACGAAGTTTTAGCAAAATGACAATGGGATCGAAATTATAAAAATAGCAGACTTGGCCCCCAGGACAAAGGTTCTTCTCATACAAAGAAAACACGAGCATTAAACACCACGTCTGCTCAATGCAAATAGGGTATTTTACTCTATACGAGAAAAAATCTATAAATATGTTATTGAAACGGTTTAGGCATAAAGCAAGTTTTAGTTCATAAAATAACAAAACAATTTTTTAAATTCAATTCAAAGTTTTCAGTATTTTTCATCTGTTATAAAAGACCTTGAAATAGTAGCGGCCATATTATTACGTCGTACGGCTGTGTAAACAAAAAATTGTCAACTGTCAGTCAACCGATTGGCGTAATATAGGCTTTGTACTTTTATTATTTTCGTAACCAACGATATTTTTTCATTATTACACCTATTACAATTACACCTATTACAAAATATACTTTAAATTATTTTTAAATGATACAATTATCATATTTAATATGAGCTCATTAGATACTAAACGAACTGACGTCATTTACGCTGAGCAATATGGCGTCTAGTAAGAGGCGTTTTCGTCAAACTACGCGCGAAATTTGAAAATTTAAAATTTAGATGCATTTTTATGGCACTTATCAATTGAATAAAAATTTTGTGTTTTTTTTGGTGACATATTAGCACTACAGAATTTCATTAAAACACTTTTCAAAAGTGGGTGTAATACCCTATTGACGATTTCAGGCTTTTTATAGTATTACTACCTCACCCGACAGACATTGTCTTGTCCCTATCTACCTACTTATCTACCCACCCTTTTGTTTATCGTAAAATTTTCCGATTTTTGAATAGTTATAAGAAAGAAATTGTTTGTAGTTGTGTTGCCATTTTTTTTTTAAATATGCTGATGTGGATACCGCGAGCCTGGTCTATTTTAGTTATTTTCATAGTATCATGTTTTACGGTATTTCATATACTCGTCGACTCTATTTTTATTCTGCAGAAAAGAGCCATCAGAGCCATTTACAATCTGCGTATGCGCGATTCTCTAAGGGAACGTTTAAGGACATTGATATAATGACGGTGCCTAGTCAATGCATCTATGAAAATATCATGTACGCTAGAAAAAATCTGCATCTTTTTGAGAAAAGAAGTGACAGACATAAATATAATACTAGAAATAGGAAACTAGTTGGTCAACTAGTTCAACCAGGTTTCAGACTGGCTAAAGTAGATTCGTCTTTCATGGGGTACTGTTTAAAGTGTTACAATAAAATACCTCCCCACATTGTTCAACTAAATGAGACAAAAGGAAATTGCCTAGTCTCCATACTGTCCTAGGTCGAAGATTGGACATCGAATATTACTATAAAAATGGAGTGTTCCAAAATCTTCATAGTATTAGACATCTAAAAAATATATTCAAATTGACGCCACTATTTTAGAAACGTAACGTTATCAGAAACAAGATTATCTGTTGACACCTAAAACAATATTCTTTTAGGTCAATAATTGTATGATGTAGGCAATAATATAATCATTTTATGGTTTGAATATTTACTTGCTGTGCCCACTGTTGTGTTCTTCGGGTTCCAAGGTATGATTTTGAATCTCGGTCAGATTAAAACCACAACTCACACAATGTTCTTCAGTCATTGTATATAGGGTGACTGGTAATTAGTGTACGATACTTAAACACGTGATTGTGTTCATGATAACAAACAACTTTCCCGAAGAAAAAAGTTTTTTGTACTACTTCACTTTTATCACAATAACACAACAGCCGTATGAAATTCACGCGCGCGGCACGCCTGTGACCTAAAGTGAACCAGTGCAAAAAACATTTTTTCTTCGTTAACGTTATTGATCAGTACCTAAAATCGATAGCAGTCGTGATCCTTGATTCTAGAGTCAAAGTTATCGTCGAACGTGAATACAAAATTATTAAAACAAAGCCAATGTTGTGCGTAAAAGAAAAACTAAATAAAACACATCCACATTGAGTATAAACAACAAAGACAACAAACGAAGAGTCAGATTCAATTCAGTGTTGTCACAATAACGAAACAATAATAACGTTAAATCGATATGTCGGTTACTTTTTTAAATAACCGATAATTTATTTATTTTTGTTATTCTTTTTTACTTTTTTATTTTCATTATTAGTTTTTAAATATATATTCAATTCAACTCTTTTAATGTTTTCTTTTTAATCCCCGATGAAAAAGAGGGGTGTTATAATAGTGGGATTTGGATTATAATACCAGTAAAGTCTCGTGGGTATGCCGTTGAGGTTATTGTGTTGGTTTATAAATCGATTCAAATCGATTGATTAATGATATACTCGTATTTAAGGTTTTGATGCTGGCAATATTATGCCTGCGTCAGTATCAAAAAACTTCTTGTTTTTCCAATAGAATTACTACGAATTGTTGTAAATTGTAGTGGCGCTCATTTGGAAGAAAGTAAATACATATTTTTTAAGCAGCATGAAGTATTTTTTCTCTAGTCCAATGTTCACTGGAGGGCCTAAATGGGCATTCCCTTTTAAGACTTACATTAAACGCACACTATGCAGCCGAGCATATTATAAATTGAGTGAATACATCACTGATATAAATGCTTGGCTGGATCAGCATCTAGCCAAGCATTTTTTAGTGGAGCTAGACCAGCGTCTAGCTGCACAATTAACAACACAACAATTACTTACAATTACTCAACGCTCACTCACAATCACGCACGCTCACGCTCGCTTCACAATTATTTATTATTTATTTGTGCTGCTGATTAATTGATTAGCATTTGTAACTATTCCTGGAGCTGCTGAAGATCTAAAACTACATTATCTTTGTATTGTATAAACTCAAACTATTAGTATTATATAATTTTGCATAGCACATACATGTGAGCACTATGTACTTTAAAGCTACCATTTACGAGATATGTCTTTCGTTGACTTGAATATGCCCTGGCGGTTGAGAGTTTCTCATGCTCACTTGAATGTCTTGCTGATGGTGGCGCATGTGTTGGATCATTCGGTTCCCTTCAAAATGGTTGAGCTAAATGGTGCCGATCCGTGCGTCATGTTCGTCAGCGGGCGCCGTCAGTTAAGACTGGTCAACTTTTAGCTACCTCGGTTATTATAAATTTATTTTGAATTGTCTAATTTATTGTCACTAGACCTCTTTTAACGTGCACAACTTGTTACATTGTTCTCACATTGTACCCTTAGATTCAACATTAATGATGTAACCTAAATTTGTAAAATATTATTAATTTTAAAAGAGTGTTCATGGAGTTTCTTGCTCGTTCTTCTCCATAGAAACCTACTGTTTGGAACGAGCAACTAGCTTCAACTTTCTGACAGACTGACTCTGACAATTCAAAAGTACCTGTAAATGGTTTAATTGAAATAAATGGTTTTGAGTTTGAGTTTACTCTGAGCGGGATTGATAGTTGGTTTTGGAATGCGAAAACTGCGACTTCTGTTATCGAACGAAGTGAACGACGCTCAAGTGATTCTGATAAGTTTCTGATTACTGTATTTGTGACTGTTTCAATAAAGTGTTAGTGTTTTTCTTGTAAATTGGTCTAGATTATTTATCTCAAATTCAGCTTGTAACAGTATACTTGACTTTCAAGTAAATGTAGTCGCGATCAAAAGCTATCTTATTATAAATTCTAAAGAATTAGGTAATATTCTTTGAAACAACACTAAAAGAGCTGCCAAAAGAGTTTTTGTTTCAAAAGTAATCTGTACTAATCTGACAACTTAAAAATTCTCTGTTTTTACCAACATTTTAATCCTTGACAAGGATTAGAAAAAATGGAGATTTGTTTAAGAAATATTTAATAAATTCCATCGGTCAGCCACTGCGCCAACCGTGTCGTCAGCTTTAAATACTGTGTATACGATTTAATATCGTTTAGAGATTGTAAAAGCCGTGTAGTACCGGCCGCGAATAGCACCACCCCATTTCTACCCGTGGGTGTCGTAGAAGGCGATAGAAGAAGACCAGAGGATGGGCAGCAGCGTCCTTCTGAGTACCATAACTCCTACTGCGATCGCCAACATGCATTATCCAAGCATGGCGATTACGGTGGGCATATGTTGACATGATGATGATGACAGGTTGTAAAATTCGTTCCGATCTGATGAGATACGAGACGTTTGATGGAATTAATACTTATTAATTCCATCAAACAGGGCGTTGGCAGTCCGCTGCAATATGTTGGCCCGCAGATTCGCACGATGTACCACAGAGGTAAAACTGTTACTGTTTAGAGCCTTCTGTCAGTCTTTTTACACGTGCAGTCTGTGGATCAACTTTACGCGGCGGGCTTACAACGCCCTTCGTGTGCAGTACAATAACGCTCTGAGGGCAGTGTTGGGAAAACCTCGGTACTGCAGTGCTGCCGCAATGTTTGCGGCTGCTTCCATCGATGATTTCTTCTCCATTATTAGGAAAAGAACTGCATCGATGATGAGCAGGGTCCGTGGTAGCACCAACACTGTCCTCAGAACGTTAGCAGCTAAAATAGACAGTCTATCTGCACAGAAATAGGAAATAGTAATAAAATTATTATTGTTGTGTTTCCGTGTTTGTTTACTAACAAATTACTAACATCTTTCTCACTTTATTTTTGTGTGTACAACTAACAACTTTACTAACGCTATCTGTTGTAAAACTGTATGGACGTATGTCTGAAATAAAGATAATAATTATTATATTATTATTATTACTCACATTCATTCTTGGGTGCTGGTGGCTTCCGCGTGGCCCAGTTGGTCCTGATCGATCTGGAACCTAGCCATTGTCCGTTCATTGATGTAATGGCGGATTCTGCCTCCTGTAACAACAAGGAATCGTATTTAGAAATGTCGATGTTACTGTGAAGATTGTTTTCTTTTGCTGTTTCAAAGTCAGAGTCAATGTCGAAGTCAGAGTCAAAGTCAGAGTCAAGATCAAAGTCAAAGCATTTATTTCAATTAGAACTACTAATTGTATTGAACGATGTAAAGATAAAGATATTGTTTGTAAATATTGTAAGTAATATGTCACAGATATTGGCTTGTGGCATTGCTGCGGAGGGACACTGCTCTCTAAGATACAGGGACCCCCCTAGTTTGGAGATCAGGGTTTCAATGTATTGTTCATAGCATAAACCTTTTAGTCATAACATAATATTGTATTAGTACGTAGGCTTTTCTTCAATAAACATTTTATTATTATTTTAGTATAACACTAGCGACCGGACCCGGCTTCGCATGGGCGTATAGCCTTCCTCGATAAATGGACTATCCAACACAAAAAGAATTTTTCAATTCGAACCAGTAGTTTTTTTATTTTATTTTTTTATCTATTGATAGGCATACGTTTGACCACTATCTCACCTGATGGGAAGCGATGATGCGGTCTAAGATGGAGCACGCTTGCCTAGAAGTAACCTATTCACTCTTGACTTAAAGACTCCCAGGTTGTAGCTACCAGGAAACACAGACTCAGGCAGGGAATTCCACTCCTTAGCAGTACGCACAATGAATGTATTGTATAGATCCTGAGATTAGTGCGTTCAACCAAACAAACAAACTCTTCAGCTTTATAATATTAGTATAGATTAAAAGGCACTTTTGAACGTCATGTAAGAAATATTTAATCTACATAGTTGCCCCTTCCAAAAGGTAACAAACACAAACACACATATACACGAACACTACACCCCTTGGTAAGACTGGTTGTCAGACTTTCTGGCTTCTGACTACCCATAACGACTGCCAAAGATCTACAAATGTCCAAGTGAAAGAATTTATTTCAATTAAACCATTTTCAGGCGCTTTTGAAATTTCAAGACATCAATTAGTCAGAAAATGTAAAATAGTTAATCTTTCCAAAACTAAGGGTAGGTCTCTATGGTGAAGAACAAGCAAGAAACTCCACGGACACTCTTTTAAATTAAGTTTTAATATAATCCTGGTTACATTGTCCTTGTTGCTGCTATAGGCGAAAACAATGAAGTGAAGAGCAATACAAAACATGAAAAAACATGTATACCGACAGTTAAGAGATGACCAATCTCAACTGACAGCGCCCGTTCACGAAGATGACGCGTGGATCAGCACCATTTAGCTTAACCATTTTGAAGGGAGCCGAATGATCCAACCCACACGCCACCAGCGAGACATTGAGTGAACATGACAATGCTTTCAACCGCCATACTCATTAATGCCAAACACATAAAAATTACTTAATTAAAAAAATGGCTCCCACGGTACCCATTGATATGTATGAAGCCTTAAAACTAAATATTTTTTCTGTGCGAAAGGGTATTCCCAGTTTAAAAATCGATCTAATTTACGATACCTTTTTCCACGTATTCGCGTTGAGACCATCAACCGGCATTTATGTCATAAAGGGTAGATGATAGGAAACGATGGTAAGTTGCAATTGTTTTTTAACCGACTTCAAAAAGGAGGAGGTTATCCATTCGAATGTATATATATGTATGTTTTTTTTCATGTATGTTCGAGCATAACTCTGTCATGTATAGACGGAATTGCAAAATTCTTTTTTTGTTCGAAAGGGGTTTATTTCGAAATGGTCCCATTTAATTTTTTGAGAAAATCAACAAATTATCAAAAAAGAAATACTTAGACGACGTTTTAGTTTCATCAATCTTTGGAGGACTTTATAATATCTTTTAAGTGTGTTGCCATTTCTAAATGGATTTGGATGATAAGGCAACACTAAAAAGCGAAAAACAAAAAGTTTTTACAAAAAAAAAAGGAATCCGCCTTCAAAAACTAAAAAGTGATAAATAACTTTAGCACAGAACACACATTACTTTACTTTCGGAAGTCGATGGCATTACAAAACAACAAACACAAAGCCACCGCCACCGACTTCGGAAAGTAAAGTAATGTGTTCTGTGCTAAAGTTATTTATCACTTTTTAGTTTTTTGAAGGCGGTTTTCTTATTTATGAAAAAACTTTTTATCTGATATCTTATTCAATTTTTGTATTAAATAATTAATGTTTTTGACGTGTTTGTTTGTTGCTTAGTTTATTGATACTAACACCAATGGATGTAATTTTTAAATACAAAATAAATATATTCGATTTGATTTTAATACAAATAATATACGCGACTATAACAAATATGCATTTACAGAATTCACCATCATATGCCTAGCCATTTTCCAACTATATCGGGGTCGGCTTCCAGTCTCACCGGATGCATCTGAATACCAGTGTTTTACATGGAGCGACTGCCTATCGGACCTCCACAACCCTGTTACTGGGTAACACGACAGTCGATACCCCTTGGTGGACTGGTTGTCAGATTTTCTAGATTCTGACTACCCTTATCGACTGTGAAAGATCTACGAATGATAGGAGGGACCAACGGCTTTACGTGCTTTTCGAGTCACGGAGGAAACTCGGTATAAATTGGATGGTCACCCATCCACAGAAGCGTAGCTTAACCTTTGACCGATCGATCTGTACAGCTTCTATTTAGCCACAATCTCCTAGATTTACAGAAATATAATAATTAAAATCATAAACATAACTTTCCAAGTTAGAAAATATATCGTAAAAGTAATATTTTCATTTAAATAGGCACATCATATTTTCAAATCAAATCAAATCAAATCGTTTATTTGTGATACATGGGTTACATACAGGTGTTTATAACATAATTATATAATGTTCATTCCATGATCAGCCACTTGGGCATACAAATTATTGAAGAATATAATAAAATTTATGAAATTCTAATGGGTTGATATTAATTCCATTGAAAATTTAATATAAATGCAACTATTACTAGTAGTCATGACAGATACAAAACAATAAACAACAACTATTTATCGTCAAGCAGATTTGAATCATTTAAAAAGATCTAGTGGATAAAAATTCAGTAATCGAGTAATAACAATTTTCTATAAGAAATTGGAACAATTTATTTTTAAAGACATTAATATTGCGACACTCTTTTATGTAATTACGGATCTTATTGTAGATCTTTGTAGCCATAGCAAACACACTTTTCCCAAAGAGGGTAGTTCTGTACTGTCTGGTAAGGTTATTGTACAAGTGACTTCTATTGCGGGATTTAAGCTCTAAGGTGAATAGTGATCAAGATACCACTTCAAATACTTCTTTGCCTAAAAGTGGGACAGCGTATGCTAGATTAAAAATTGGTTGTCTGTAAAGTCGGTTTACGGACGATAGTTTTACGTGATAACGTCATAAAGAAACATAATGGCTAACATTTATAACATAAGCAAATAATGGCTTCCGTCGAGGTGGACGGAGCTTAAGCTTGGGCCGATCGTGCCTCTCTATCGCTTGTTCCGCGCTCTCGCTTACACGCTTAGACTCGGGCGGAACGTGACACTTTTTCACTTTCGATTTATAAGACGTTATGACGTCAAAAAAAAGGTAAATAGATTTTGGGTTGATTTGTTTTTATTACCCCCGACGAAAAAGAGGAGTCTGTGTGTCTGTCTGTGGCATCGTAGCTCCCGAACGGATAAACCGATTTTGATTTTGTTTTTTTTTTGAAAGGTGAATTAATCGGGTGTGTTCTTAGCTATGTTTAATGAAAATCGGTCCAGGATGGCTGCCGCCACAAAATGACTACCTAATCACATATTTTTTCACAATTCCCTCAATATGGGTATCAAATGAAAGGGCTTGACTATTAGAATACTATACACTATGACCAATTTCAAATCCAAGATGGCCGCCACCACAAAATGGCGAATTACATTTATTTTCACAACTCCCTCAATATGGCTATCAAATGAAAGGGCTAGACTAGTAGAATAATGTATTCTATATTGAAAGGGAATGAGGAATATAAACTAAAAAAAAAAAATACAAAACCAAACTAAAAATGTTTATAAAAATTAAATGAGCTAAGTGGTGCTGATCCGCGCGTCATGTTCGTGAACGGGCGCTGTCAGTTGAGATTGGTCATCTCTTAACTGCCATGGCTTTTATATTAATTTATTTTTAATTAGAATGTTTTGGATTTCTCTTCACTTACATTGTTTTCACATATAGAAGCAACAAGAATAATGTAGCCTGGATTTTGTAAAAGCTTGATTGAAAAGAGTGTCCGTGGAGTTTCTTGCTCGTTCTTCTCCATAGAGACCTACCCTACGTTTTGGAACGAGCAACTAGCTTCAACTTTCTGACTAACTGACTCTTTGACTATTCAAAAGTGCCTGCAAATGGTTTAATTGAAATAAATGCTTTGACTTTGACTTTGACTTTAAAAATAAAAATTAAATTAAATATTTAAAAATTCCCCAACGCAAAACATAAAAGCGATTATTTAAAAAGTCGAAAATAATACCTTTTGTTGAGCCATCAAATGTTTGTTCGTTGAAATGGCGCTATAATGTCGCGGCGGGGTACCGCTAAGTTAAAAGGTATTAGGTGGGGGGGGGGGGGGGGGGTGGGGTGGGGTGGTAGGTATTTATGTTATGGGTCTTTGATACCCGAAATAAATGGTTTATTATTTATTTATTTATTTAAAAGCAATAACTAAATAGTTAAATAAAATAGCAAACTCATGGTAACTAAATTTGCAACAAGATTTGCAACTAGATTTGCAACAAAAATTTGATCGTATCGAAGCAAGTTGGTCGGAATGGCTGTACAGCCCCGCCGCGACATGGTAGCGCCATTTCAACGAACCAACATTTGATGGCTCAACAAAAGGTATTATTTTTGACTTTTTAAAAAATTGCTTTTATGGTTTGCGATGAGGGTTTTTAAAATTTTTAATTTTGATAGACATAATTCGTATTTCCATTTCGGAAAACGACTTGAATCAATTAAGTACTTTATGTTTAACCGCTTGTGTTAAGGCTCAATTCCTGGAAACACACAACATGTCTTTAAAAATCGATGTTTCTCATTTATTATTCATCAGTAACTGCAGTCATTCCCATAGGTAGGGTTTTTATGGTAACTCGAACAGGTGACAATGTGGGGTAGAATTAATAATGACTGTTTTAAAACATTAATGTCGCTAGTGGTTTAGGCGCCTACCTCTCATGCTCGAGGTTGTTTGTAACTGGGCACGAACAAGTATTAATGTGACATTTTACACACAATTCATTGTACTGTGGCAATAATAATAATAATAATAATAGTCAGTCTCGGGTTTGCCACCGACCGGGAGAATCAATCCGACACATTATCTCTGGGTGCTCTCGTCTGGCTAACGGAGACTACTTGCATAGACACAACCTTGTAGCTAGGATTATCCACCAGCAACTTGCTCTAAAATACAGGCTTGTGGAGTCTGAAGTACCGTACTACAGGTATGTGCCCGACTCAGTTCTCGAAAATGGCAATATCACATTGTATTGGGATCGATCTATCGTCACTGACAGAACTATTGTTGCCAATAAGCCTGACATAGTGGTGATAGATCGATTAGAGCGCTGCGCAATGATTGTTGATATAGCGGTTCCGCATGACGAGAACCTCGTGGAAACTGAGAAAGATAAACAAATCAAGTATCTTGACTTGGCTCGCGAGGTTGTCGACATGTGGGATGTGAATACAGCAGTTATTGTGCCGATTGTCGTTACAGCCAATGGAATCATTTCCAAGAGCCTCGACCAACACCTAAGGAGGCTCTCGTTGGGCAGCTGGATCAAGGGCTTGATACAGAAAGCGGTACTCCTGGATACGGCTCGTATAGTCAGGAGATTCCTCTCTCAGGAGCCCTGACCACCGGTAGCTTGGACCCTGTTCCCGATACCGGTAGGCTACTATTTTTTATATTTTTAAATGTTTTTATTTATTTTTTTACTAATATTTAAAAATATATTATAATATGTAAATAAGATGAATAAATGTGAATAATAATAAAATCTTTATTGATCATTATCAAGTATTGCAGTACATGGATATATAATTATTTATACATGGTAAAAATACAGATTTGCTATAATTACAATTGGGTGCTTTTTGTTTTTCGTTTTTTTACTATTAAATAGGCTTGCGTTTGACCGCAATTCACCTGATCGTAAGTGATAATGCGGCCTAAGTTGGAACACGCTTGTCTAAGATGAACCGGTTCACTCGTGCCTTAAAGATACCCAGATTATACTTATCAGGGAACAGAGAGGCGGGCAGGGAATTCCACAGTCTGGCAGTTCGCACAATAAATGTGGAGTCAAAGCGCTTGGTTCGAGACCGTGGAACTTCAACCATATAGCGGTGACGCTTCGCCGTATCTCTGCTCCTCCGATGATGGAACGGGGATGGGGGAATTAAATTGTGCAATTCCAAAGCACACTCTCCGAAATGTACCCGATAAAAGACCGAAAGGCTAGCAACGGTGCGGCGATGTTCAAGGCTCTGGAGCTTAGCCCTAACCAGGGAGTCGTTGTTAATGAGCCTCTTGGCACGTCTATCGATGACTTCCAATGCTTCCAGTTGGTATTTTGCCGATCCATCCCAAAGGTGCGAACAGTACTCCATGCACGATCGAACTGATCTCCTAACTAGGTTAGTTTATAACCTGTATGAAGGAGTGACAGTTCCGATCCTCCTTGGATTACAAGGATTTGTATTTTTACTTTTTACTTTTTACGTACATATTATTTTATATATTTATATTTATAGGTTATAAAGCTGAAGAGTTTGTTTGTTTGGTTGAACGCGCTAATCTCAGGATCTACTGGTTCGAATTGAAAAATTCTTTTTGTGTTGGATAGTACATTTATTGAGGAAGGCTATAGGCCCATGCGAAGCCGGGTCGGGTCGCTAGTAATGATAATAAGGCTGCCCGCCCACGTCAGACTTGTTGTAGGACCGATTATCGGATCGGTCGATTATTTCATAGTTTCGTGAGACCGACTTTTTGTGGGACATCTGCGTTGGTATATTGGAGTTCATATGTTCCATTTCTCTCCGACAAAACATCGATCACCGATTGTTTGACGTGGGCGAAGACCCTACGAGCTCTGCCTCATTAGGACGCCATGGCGACGTCGCCAGCGGCGCAGGCCTGGCTACTTCTGGCATCCGAACGTCGCCAAGTCGAGTAGCCATAGCGTCTCGACAAGTCGACAGTCAGTTCATTTACGACCGTCACGAATGGGTGTAGAAGAAATCGCACTTCTTTGTTACCTGCGTCGCAGAAAAATGGAAAAAAAAAGAAACTATGAGTTCATCCTTTTATATCAGATAGAAGCCGAAGTGGTATTTTTTTAAACTGTATGGAGATTTACGAAAATAGCCTAAATTTCTTTTTATTATTTTTATTTATCTTTATTATTATATATTAATACATATATTACACATTACTCATTATTTACAACAATATCAACTACTATATTCCGATCGAGCGTCCAAAATGGCGGCTGACTGGCGACTGAGTGAGCGAGGTTCAGTTTACTCGTGTACATTATAGTGGCAACGTCGCCAGGTCGCCAGAGTATCCAGACGCCACGTAGGGAGCTGTAGCTCGTGGCCACGCTTGCAACTTGGCGACGTCGCCAAACCGTCGCCAAGTGAGTTAGGTACCATACATTTCAATATTAACTGCTTGGATACGTAGCCGGCGACGTCGCCATGGCGTCTTGGTGAGGCAGAGCTCTTAACGTTTATTTCAGAAACACTTCCTTATTTGTTCGAAACAATGTAAACTTAGAAATTAGTGTCAGTAACATTTATTCTAAGCTGCGTGAGGCACGTCAACCATGGAGAATGTCTTCTTGACTGCTTCAATGCTCGTGCCTTCTCATGTAAAGAAGCAACAAGAATACTGTAACCAGGATTTTATTAAAACTTAAATAAAAAGAGTGTCCGTGGAGTTTCCTGCCCATTATTTCCATACGAAACTAAAGGTTGAATAAAAGACATTGGGTAGTTGAATAAAGGGATGATGGAATTATCTATACTAATATTATAAAGCTGAAGAGTTTGTTTGTTTAGTTGAACGCGTTAATCTCAGGATCTACTGGACCGAATTGAAAAATTATTTTTGTGTTGGATAGTCCATTTATCGAGGAAGGCTATAGGCTCATGTGAAGCCGGGTCGGGTTGCTAGTGTTAAATAAAGGGCCATGTACATGGCTAAGTTCAGAGTAGGCAATACAATAAGTACTGAGATTCCGTGATCCCGAAATTCCTGGATCCCGGATGCCATATTAGGAACAAAAAGATTCGTGGCGGGAAGTAGCGCTAGTTCGCACGGGTGTTTTCTTTACAGCGCATTGAAAAAGCGCAAACTCTTGGCGTTGAGCCGAGCCTTGAAAAAGTCAGCGGTTATTCTTCTGTTTGTTGTTTTGTACTGCCACTGACTTCCGAAGCTAAAGTCTGGTGTGTGTTCTGTGCTAAAGTTGTATCACTTTTTAGTTTGTGAAGGCGGTTGCCTTTTTGTAAAGAAGGTTTTTATTTTCCGTTTTTTAGTACCTTCTGATCATCCAAATCCATCACGCAATGGCAATACAGTTAAAACAGAGATTGAAAGTCCTTATCCAAACTTTTGCTGAACTGTTGACTTTTGCAAAAAGTGCTGATTCAAATAAGGTAAAATTTAGATGGAAGGGTGGTTGCATATTAATTTTACCTTATTTGTACCCTTTGTCAAACCTCCTCATACCTACTACACCTCACTTATAGAAGCAACGCATGTAATCAAGATTTCATAAAAAAATATTAAAAAGAGTGTCCATGAAGTTTCCTCCTGGTTCTTTTCTATACCCTACCTCTTAGAACGAGCAACTAGCTTCAACTTTCTGACTAACTAGCCGACTCAATGACAATTCAAAAGCGCCTGTAAATGGTTTAATTAAAATAAATGCTTTGACTTTGACTTTTATCTGAATCTCGCAATTGAGTTTTAAATGAGCAGATTTGTAGGAGAACCTACCTTGGTTCTCCTGTGAACAAACCTTCGTAATAAAAAAAAATAATGATAAGTAACTCACCGATTTTTTCAAGAACGAGACGAAGCCATATCCTTTGGACTTCAGGGTTTGAGGGTCACGAACCACGCGGCAGTCACTGTGAACAAAAAGATTCAATTATAATACGATATATATCAGCAGCGACATTAATTAAAGTCACCGACTTTGCGCGTCGAATCAGCAAGCTAAAGTGGAAGTGTAGTAAGATGAGTCAGACACGCTCTAGAGTGGAGACCGCATTTGGGCAAGCGTAGTGTGGGACTTCTTTCGGCACGATGGACCGACAATTTGTATCGATTCTCGGAAGAACTTGATTCACTGAAGGAATTATATCTCTGAAGGAATTAACTCTCTGGAGAGTTAGTTTGTTCTCTGAGGAGAATATTCAGATAGTAGAAGGAGGCAAATCCCACTGCACTGGTTTGCATCAGCAGCGGCGCCGTTCTGTTTGCTGGCTCCTGGCCTGGAGTGGAGCACTCGGACAGGTCCACGTTTGTGAGCATCTTAAGGGGCTATTAAACGACTTTTACAGATTTTAAACTGACAATCACGTCAAAATGTGCAGTGTAAATGATTTGAAAAAAATATATGTTAAACTAAAACATTCTCTTAATCACTTAATAAGTGAATATTTTTAATTATATTCATATTATATAGTTTAATTAATACGTGAAGTTGTGTCTGACGCGGACAAAACATTAACAATCACACAAAATCTACCAGGTATAATTAAACGAAACTTACACCATCTTACAGACAATTTTATTATCTATATCTAGTTTTTAATACTAGAAATAAAGATAAAATAGCTCAACCATTTTTTAGATTATCTAAAGTACACACATCTTTTATGGGGTACTCTGTTAAATGTTACAATAAAATACCTTGTGATATATTAAAACTAAATGAAACAAAATTTAAAAGATACATTAAAGGTAGACTTTGTAAACAGGCATACTATAAGTTAGAGGAATATATCCAAGATAAGAATGCTTGGGAACATGCTGGTCCGGCTCCATAGGACATAATTTAGTATAGACAAAATCAATTGATTGCTAATTCAAATGACTAAATCTAATACTACATATAATATACATACTATTCTTTATTGTACTTAATAGATTACTCTGGCTCACACACTATTCATTGTTTGTTGGAATAGAAGAAGTAGTCGTCTACTGTATTGTTAATTGTAAATATGTGAACACTGTGTGTCTATGTACATAACTTAGCTGTCATTTCTTAACTTGTGATACTTTGTACATACCATAATATAGTGATTTTTATACAAGATACATCGTATTCACATAACATAATCATTCTTGTAAATGAAAATATTGTAAACACCCGTTTTTAAAAGAGTATGTATGGAGTTTCTTGCCCATTCTTCTCCATACGAAACTACCATTTGGAATGGGCAACTAGATTCAAATTTTACATTATGACGTTCAAAAGTGCCTTTTAATGGTCTAATTGAAATAAATGATTTGACTTTGACTTTATCTTTAAGTATACGCCTTTTTTTTTAATTTTGAAAGAATACTACTTTTATTTAATTTTTTCGACTAAACTTTGAGAGTTTTGGACGTAAAACTGATGCAGAACGGACGCAGTCTGCGTCCAAAACTTTCAAAATTTAGTCGAAAAAATTAAATAAAAGTAGTATTCTTTCAAAATTAAAAAAAAGGCGTATACTAAAAGATAGATAATGAAATTGTCTGTAAGATAATGTAAGTTTCGGATAATTATACCTGGTAGATTTTGTGTGATTGTCAATGTTTTGTCCGCGTCAGACACAACTTCACGAGTTAATTAAACTATTTAATATGAACTTAATCAAAAATATTCACTTTCTATATGATTAAGAGAATGTTCTAGTTTAACATATATTTTTTTCAAATCATTTACACTGCACATTTTGACGTGATTGTCAGTTTAAAATCTGTAAAAGTCGTTTAATAGCCCCTTAACGTTGGAAAACAGGAGGTCGGTGCAGCTTTAATATTAGTACTAGCCACATATCTATGGTACTAGCAGTGGTATTACTCTGTAATGACTTGTGAATAAATGTAACTTCTTAATTGGGAACCCAACACACACCAAAGAACCCATTACTGTTAAGCGACCCCTGTCGCTAAGCTAGTTTTCAGCAGGTTCCTGTAAGGAAATCTTTCTTCTTTGTTTTTTTTTTCTTTTTATAAAACGTTGCCCCACACTAGGAATTTCTTATTTATCGTGGGTGCATTTACAAACATATAAACTGACCAGACCCGGAACAACTATCTGTAGGCCATACAAATATTTGTTCCGTGCGGTTTAGGGGGGTAAGGCGTAGGTTTTCAATTCGACACTTTTATTTTTATGTTTAACCACCTGAAGTTTTTTACAGTGTTTGACTTTTTCTCATGATAGTGTAAACCTCAAAATTGTTCCAAATAAATGTCATGAAAATATTCTACGTGTAAGAAAGGGTGGAAAATTAAGGGGTGACTTATTTTGTTTGGTGTAACCGTTTCTTAATTAATTTGGATGATAAGAAGTAGACAATAAAAAGCGAAAAACTAATAAAAAGATACAAAAAAAGACCGACTTCCAAAACTTAAAAGTAAATAAATACTTAATTTCGGAAGCCGGTGGCAATGCAAAACCATAAACAGAACCACTACCTGCGAAATTAAAATTATTTCTTACATTTTAGTTTTTAAAGGCGGTGTCTTTTTTGTAAAAATGTTTTACAGTTAATTGAATTAAACCGGTTTCCAGGTCTAAAATCAAATAATGTCTGAGAATTAGTAAATGTTGTCTTCTGACCCAAGTCTAAAGGGATGGTAATTCTTAACTTTCTCAAGTTATTTTGTATGTCAAACTTTGAATTGTTAACATAATATTATTAAATTTAAAACTTTTTTAATTTACAAAACTTAAGGTCTCACGGGTGTGTCGCCATCTTAGAGACGAAAGCTGAAATATCTTATGTGCCTGTAATGACTAATGACATCGGTTCTCGAGTCAAAAGTAAGTAACTTTACTAAGCGCCCTTAAAAACTCTCTAAAACAACAGTTATATAAGTGTCAACTTTAAAAAATTACGCAATTCAGCATCAAACTATGGTTTACTTTGACGACACGGTTGGCGCAGTGGCTGAGCGATCGACCGCTGCGCAGCGTGTTGCGGGTTCGATTCTCGCCCAGGGTAAATATTTGTGTGATGAGCACTTGTGTTTGCCTTGTGTCTGGGTATTGTTTATCTCTATATATGTATGTATTTAATAATGTATTTGTGTATGTATATCAGATGTTTGACGCTCATAGTACAGGATCTCCCTAATTTGGGGTCAGATGGCCGTGTGTGAAATGTCCCCACATATTATTATTTATATTACTTAAATTGTAATTATCATTGCCTTGTTCTGTAAAAAAGTACGTCTCGCCAGGTAAAACATGTACGGACTTCATATACCTTATTTAAGATCTTGCATGCATCTTAATTTGTGTGTAAACCCATGTTATAATATTATCTTTATCTTTATCATCATTATCAGCCAAAAGACGTCCACTGTGATTCCTCATTTATTATGCGAACTGCCAGACTGTGGAATTCACTGCCCGCCTCTGTGTTCCCCGATAAGTATAATCTAGGTATTAAAGGCACGAGTGAACCGGTTCATCCTAGGCAAGCGTGCTCCACCTTAGGCCGCATCATCACTTAAGATCAGATGAGTTGCGGTTAAAAGCAAGCCTATCAGAATATTTTAAAAAACAGACTATTGGACAAAAGCAACCCTGAAGAAGGGTTTTCCTTAATCCCCCTCTTGGGGGGCGTCTTAGGGATCGCAGTGAAGTTGTTAAGTACACGGAAGCCGCTGCTGCCCGACTTCCAGACTTTCCCTTAGTCGCCTTCGACGATACCCTCGGGATGAAATGGGGGGGTGCTATTCTAGTCCGTGGGCAGTCAGTTTCAGTTGAACAATAACAAGCTAGTATTATTACACGCTCAAAATATTGACATCAAGTCAGTGAGAACCAAACATGCCTACTAAGAAAAGGGATAAAAGATAAAATATTTGCCAAAGACTCAAGATGGGCATAAACTAGAGTTTTTGGCTTATTGACAAAAATATGAAGTATGTCACTAGGGTAGGTGTGTGGTGTCTATGACAGCGGACTCATAAGCGGAGCGAGTTACATTTTTTTTCTCCAAAAAGTACATTCAGTACGTATCAACCTAGGAACATTATATAAGGCTTATTACTAGGTTACAATAAATTGAATACCCTGACTCCTAAACTAGGTGTATGTGCCTGTGACTTAGGAGTCAGTGATTCTTCGTAAACAAACAAAGCCATAATTATATTAGCTCGGACGTTTTAGTAATAAGAAATGGTGGCGAACATAAAAATAAAAACAGACTCTCATTTAGAGAAGAAAAGTAAAATAATAATAAAACAAAAATAAAAAACTAAATAAATTAAAATGACCTGTGTAAAAATTTAGGGTGTAAGTGTGTGTGTAGTGAGTGAGTGTGTGTGTAGGGAGTTAGTGTGAGGTATGTGTATATGTGGTGAGTAAGTGTAAGGTGTGTGTCCATGTAGTCATAAGTCATGACTCATAAGTCAATTTTATAAATTTTGAATTATCATTCAGCATCATTGTAACTTACCCAGCAGAAACATTAGAAGTGCAATTTTCGTATTTTTAAGAATGGTTACACTCAAATGTCTATTTCAATCTGTTGTCGCTTTGTGCCCATTAGCTTACGTCTGTTCTGTTTCCTGCTTGATAATGAGAGAAGTGGAAAATATTATTTTTTTGTCAACTGTCAGTGTCACTGTTACTGTCAGTCGCCGTTTCGTTCTGAAATAATGAGCTTTTCGTTAAACTATTAACTTTTTTTTTTGCGGGGTTTTAAAAATGCTGTGAATGACTGAAGATACTCTTTAGGTACCTAAAAATATAAGAATTAGAATTTTAACTTCTATAAACATCTTTATTTTTTTTTGTACAACTCCTGCCATGATTCTTTGTGTTCATGCGAACAAATTTTAGAAACTCCTGTACGGACTTTCATAAGGTTTTCACCAATAGATTAGAAATTATCTACGAAGGTAAAAAGTCCCATGATCGTCCCCTATCTATATAACGGAGATACCACTGTATTGAATCCCGCAACAATGAACCAGAAAACAATAGCCGAGGAGCAAGAAAAACATATTTTCCTCTTCCCTTCAAATTCAGCAGGAGACAGAACTGAACTAAGTCAATGGGCAAATAAAGACGTTTACAATAGAAGTAGACGAAGTAATAATAGTCAAAAAATAAAGTTTAAAAACTAAAACCCGACCACAACAAAAAGTGATCTAAAAAGTACGAAACAAGAAAATATTTCACACAGAAATCAAGACATAGGTACAAAATGGTCAAGGTAAAGCCGTTGCATGACATTATAATTCATGTTCATCGCACCCATATGGGACACAGGCATGCAACCACGGCTTTACCTTGACCATTTTGTACCTATGTCTTGATTTCTGTGTGAAATATTTTCTTGTTTCGTACTTTTTAGATCACTTTTTGTTGTGGTCGGGTTTTAGTTTTTAAACTTTATTTTTTTATTTAAACCATTTTGGAGTCACAGCTAAGTATTATATATTTAATAGGTACTAGTGAACCCCTTTCCAATGATACTAAACACGGTATGCATATCTTACTTTATTTGGTAATCTTTCCTTTTTTTACAATAATTTGTGACAAATCACCTCTAAATATTATATAAATTTGAAATGTACTAGTGAACCCCTTTCCAATGATACCAAACACGGTATGCTTGTCTTAATTTTTTTTTTTAATATTGGTGTTTTGTCCGCCAGAGGGCGCCACATTGGATTCGGTGATACGTCATATAGCCTATAACCAGCGGACGATCAAGACGCTTCTAACGATACCTCATTTGTTCAGTTCTGATAAGTAGTTTAGGAGCTATGAGCGTACAGATGAACATACATACATACATACATACATACATACATACATACATACATACATAGCCTGTCAAACTCATAACCCTCTGTAATGTAGCGTGTAGGTTGACATACTTGTCTATGAGTATGCGCCTGTCATCCTTGTCGAAACCGTGTTGCGAGCTACACGTTGATTCTCTTCTAAATATCTCATTGGCGACGAGGATTAAAAATATAAGCGTATTTTAAACAAAATGTCGATCGGGAAGTTAAACGAGTTTAATGTAAGATCGGGAAATTGGACAATGTATGTGGAACGCATGGAAATGTTTTTCAAAGTGAACAGTGTCAAGGACGAACTTCGGTTACCTACAATGATTGCGGCTATGGGTGACGAAGCATACGAATTGTTAAGTAATTTAACAACTTATGCTGAGATAGTGGAAATCTTAAATCACCACTTGCAACCAAAGCCGTCGTTCATGGCAGAGAGGTATCGTTTTCGTCAGAGAAGACAAATTCAGGGGGAATCGATATTGCAATACATTTCTGAATTGAAGAAAATGTCCAAATTTTGTGAATTTAAGGCCGTTTTAGAGGAGAACTTGCGTGATCAATTAGTTTGCGGGTTACGAAGCGAGTTTATCAGGCAACGACTGTTTACCGAAGAAAATCTGCAATATGCAAATGCCGTGAAAATTTCATGTGCTATGGAAGCGGCGGAGAGAGATGCAGCAGCGGTGGAACAGACAGTCACGAACAATAGCGAGTCGAGAGGAAGCGGCGAGGCAGCGGCCGGAGCGCTGCACGCGGTGGTAGCGGCGCAGGCGGGCAGCCGCGCCGACCGGGCCCGTGGCGGCCTGCGCGGGCTGGCGGTAGGGCGTACGCGAGGCAGCACCATCAACGATTCAAAAAGCAATTGTTCTGCTTGTGGGGCATCGGATCATCAGAGTGAAGGATGTAGATATATCCGATTTATCTGTGGTAGATGTAAGCAGAAAGGTCATCTACGTCGGGTTTGCCCGATCCGCGTCGGAGGGTGGCAGCCGCGAGATAGATGCAACACCAATAACCTGGCGGCGCATGGACATGCAGCCAGCGGAGCAGCGGACCAGTCAGGGGAGGACGAGCCGTCTTTGTCAGATAATGAGGACTGGGAGGCGGTAGAAGATATGTATCAACTAAGTTTGAATAGCTACAAACCGGTGAGCTTAACCTTATGGGTGGATGAAACCCAACTATCAATGGAGATTGATACAGGGTCATTAGTGTCGTGCATTAGTAAAATAATGTATGATAAACTTTTTAGATATAGACCTTTAGAAAATTCTAATTTAATATTTAGATTTTTTGACGGTACTTTAATAAAACCAATAGGGATAATTAGGCCATTAACCGCTCTGAAGCTTTTGCCGCCCAAAAAACGTTGAACCCTACCATTGAAATTTGACCCTTAACGCTCAGCGCGGCCGCCCTCATTAAAACTTTGTTTAAAACCGAACCAAGTGGCCTAGCGTAAGCGTGTTTACTGTTCTGTGTTGACAATTAGATAAAGAACAAAATAACGTATTTTGTTTTGACTGAAATTATGTGTAGAATATTTTATACGAGACTAAAGTCAAGGTCGAGCATATTTTGCCGGTTTCAGTCGAATAACGTTGAATTGTGAAAAAAATACGGCTCTAAGTATATAGTTTCCATCATTTTTAAATACTAGAATAGTTATTTGTACTATTTAATAAGAAACAGTAATAATTGGGTAGATAATCTACATAAAAATAATAATCGAATCTACACGCACCACGCGGAACACCACCGCATTCACCAATAAAACTAGACGGACAATCATAGCCGATTTACACAAAAACTACACAACCTAGAACAAAAATATAGCTATGTTTAGAAAGGTCACTTCATTAGCTCTAATAGTAATATAAAAAGTTTCCCATAAGTCTATAAACTGCTTAGATAATGGACAGAAAACACAAAGGAAGATTTTTTATAAAACAAAAGCATAGCGACTTCAAACTAAAATTACGATGACACTATGCTCTCAACTAACCTGTTTCATTCATGTGACGAATAGATCAAATCCTATAGTTTATATTTATGGTATAAAACTACCACAGTTAATTACATTTTTAATAAAATAACAACAAATACTTACAACGACTTTCTGTCTAAAAACACACGCAACGACACGCAACGACCTTGAATGAACCCCAAGTCTCGCAAGATGGCGGCTGTAGAAGCTAGGGTTGCATCTGACCAAGTAATTTGTTTTAAATATCGGGTTCGAATAAAACTTCAAATAAAAAATGTAAAATAAATATTTTAATAAAATAACGTATATAATACATAATAAACATAAAAAAATTAAAAAAAAAAAAAAATATTAATATTTAAAATATGTAATTTATCCCGTTATTTTTTTTTAAATCTTATTAATTATTATTTTTTTTTACAAAGGGTTAGAAATAATTACCTTTATTTCCTAAATCACATTATTTTTATTTTTTAATATTCGTAAATACGTAAAAAAAATATTTGTAAATAAGTCATTATTTAATAAGATTAACAAAATATGTATATTATGAAAAAAAGTAAAGTAAAAAAAAATAAAACAATAATAAAAAAATTATAATACATATATGTATATATTTTAAATAATCCCAAATTAATTTTTTTTCCTTATCCATACTAATATTATAAATGCGAAAGTAACTATGTCTGTCTGTTACGTTTTCACGACGCAACGGCTAAACCGATTTTGATGAAATTTGGTATGTTTTTTTTTTAATAATATAAATAAAAAAATCACAACCAAGACATAAACCAACACTACAAATATACGCATATTGTGCATCCCAATCAAACGAATACCAAACGTGAAAAAAAGCCGCAACCCTGAAAGTGAACCGTGTCTAGCTGGAAACTAGCGAGACCAAAACAAAAAAAAACAAAAAAAATCGTTACAAAGTACTCACTTGGCGCCAAAATTCATGTAATCCAGCACATCTTCAAGATATTATGGAACTTTTTATGTTTTGTGGTTAGAATTATGTCTAAACTTTATCATGTCACACATAGTTTCCCGCGATTTCATGTAATTAAGTTAAATTACCACTTTGTAATACGTAAAAACACAACGACAACAAACACGCGTTCGACTATTTCGATTTTAGCACATTTCACTTATAGTATCAGTAAATAAAACGTTGATTTATCACAGAACAGGTTTTCTAGATTAATTTAGAACCATCACATTAGTAAAAACCAATAAATTACAATACTTTAAGGCATTTTGCTTTCGAGCACAAATCAACACGACCACAGCAAATTACAAAATAATACAAAATGGCTTCGTCAAACTTTGGATGTCGATTGAAAATAAAAATTGGTTCCGTGATGTTGCAAACTTGCGTCTAAACGATAGATAATCTAATTCTCAATAGTTTTAACACGTTTGGTAGGACTCTAATACCCTTAGAATAGAGTTTAGAGCCGATAAACAGAAAAAAAAAAAATTGCACGCGCGTTTCCAAAAGCATGGCCGAGTTTTGCAAATCGATCAATTGCGTTTCGCTAAACATGACAGAGGTTAATCAAGTATGGAAATAAGTCTAAACAGTTGGAATTGTTTATAATAGATGGGGGTACTACCTCACTATTAGGACGACAATGGCTTACAGAGTTAGGCATCAAAATTCCTTTATACCAAAATGTTGTTACTATGAAGGTAGACGAATCGAATTATAATAACTCTGGTGATAATCAAATAACGCAATTACTTCACAGGTATAAGGACTTGTTCACGGAAGGACTGGGTCGGTTCACGGGAGGCAAGGCTCGGTTACGATTACGCGAGGGAGCAACACCCGTGTTCTGCCGCGCACGGCCTGTACCGTACGCACTCCGCGAGCGCGTGGAGGCAGAGCTCGAGGGCATGCTGCGCGACGGTGTCATCGAGCCCGTGGACAGCGCGGACTGGGCTACTCCGCTCGTACCGGTGCGTAAGGCTGATGGTGGACTTCGTATCTGTGCTAATTACAAAGTAACGTTAAATCCAGTTCTATTGGTCGACAAATATCCTTTACCACGTATAAACGACTTGCTAGTTAAACTAAACGGGGCTAAAATATTTTCGAAAATTGATTTGACACAAGCCTATAACCAGATTGAATTGGAAGATCCCGATAATTGTACGATTATTAATACTCACAAGGGTCTCTTTAAATACAAACGGTTAGTTTTCGGCCTGTCTTCGAGCCCGGGTATTTTCCAACGAATTATGGCAAATCTTTTTAATGATATCCCGAATGTAGAAGTATTTCTCGACAATATTATAATAGGTTCGCCCAATATTAATGAACATTTAATTACCTTAGAGAGAGTTTTGGAGCGGTTACACAGTAATGGAATGAAACTAAAGGAAAAGAAGTGTAAATTCATAACTAATTCAGTTGAATATTTAGGATATATTATTTCCGCTGATGGAGTCAAAGCAGACCCCAAAAAGGTGGAAGGCATACTAAATATACCCCGCCCAGATAACATTACTGATTTAAGAGCCTTTTTAGGAACAATTAATTACTATGCTAAATTTGTGAACAACTTGAGCACTGTATTGGCGCCTTTATATCGGTTATTGAAGAAAGGGGTGATGTGGAAGTGGGACGGTGAGTGTGAGTCAGCGTTCAAGAAAATTAAAACAATTTTAATTAGCGCAGACGTCCTTGCTCATTATGATCCAAGTAAACCTTTGTTTTTAACTTGCGACGCGAGTGCGAAAGGGATAGGCGGAGTGTTAAGTCAGATGTGCGAACAGGATAGCCGCGGTGCAGGCGCACGTGGAGCGCCGCCACTGGAGCGCCCGGTAGTGTTTGTGTCGCGCGCGCTTAACTCAGCGGAGAAACATTACTCACAAATCGAGCGGGAAGCTTTAGCTATTGTTTTCTGTTTAGAAAAACTGCACCAATACTTATACGGGCGACGTTTTACGTTACGCACGGACCACAAGCCGTTGGTGACTATTTTTGGGCCTAAGCAGGGAATACCATCGATGGTAGCCAGTCGGTTGCAAAGATGGGCTATTAAGTTAGCGGCCTACACATACGATATCGAGTATGTTACATCGAAGCAGAACGGGGCAGATGGGTTGTCTCGTTGGCCCGCACTGTCTACACATAAACAACCTAGTACAATTCTGGAACAATCACATTTACACTTTGCACAAAATGCAATGTTATTAGATTATAATGAAATTAAAAGACAGACGAGCCGAGACCAATTATTAGGCCGAGTTTTAATGTATATTCGCGATGAATGGCCATCGGATAATGAAATAATGCCGCTCCAGCCCTATTTTAATCGTAAGAAGGAACTATATGAAGAGTTAGGCTGTGTTATGTGGGGGTATAGAGTGGTTGTACCGGGAGCCTGTAGGAATAAAGTTTTATCTAATTTACATGAATCCCACATGGGGATAGTGAAAACTAAAGCTTTTGCTAGGAGTTATGTTTGGTGGCCGGGTATGGACGAAGACATTGAAAATACGTGCCGCGGTTGTCGTGTCTGTGCTGTGGAAAGTGAGGCGCCGCCGCGACACATGCCCTGTCCTTGGCCGTGGCCAGATAAACCGTGGGCTCGTGTACACGTTGATTTCCTAGGTCCGATCAAGGGCAAGATATTTTTAGTAATGGTTGACGCCAGAACTAAATGGCTAGAAGTTAGTCAGGTGCCTAGTACTGCGGCTAGTCACTCAATCAACGTTCTAAGTGATGTGTTTGCACGTTTTGGGTTACCTAGACAAATAGTCTCTGACAACGGGCCGCCGTTTACAAGTCATGAGTTTTCACAATTTCTTATTACAAATGGCATTGAACATTTGTATTCAGCACCTTACCACCCCGCCTCAAATGGTGCAGCTGAGAAGGCTGTGCACATAGTAAAACGTGCGATTAAGAAGGCACTTACTGATAATTTAGACTTACATTTATTTTTAAATAATTTTTTGCTATACTATAGAAACACAGAACATTGCACGACAGGTGAAACACCAGCGTCTCTTATGTTTGGCCGTAGGTTACGTACTAAATTCGATGCCCTAAGACCTAATAGGGACAGTAAAGTTAGGGATGCTCAGGGGCGACAGCAGACATATGCCGCAACGGGATCTCGTCAACTACGCCCGGGGGATGAAATCTGGCTACGTCAATATAGGGGACAGGATAAATGGGTATCGGGAAAAGTAACAGAAAAAATGGGAACCACTGATTATAGGGTTGTAGATGCTTTCGGTAAAGAAAGCCACAGACATGTTGATCAGCTAAAGCCACGGATACGGAGTTCATTAATCTGTCCTTCTAGTCCTTTTGGTGAGAAGTCGGAGTCGGTTGCAGTCTCACGTGAACAGGAGGCGCCCGGTCCGAGCGTCCCTGGAAGCGACGTCTCGACCGCAGCGGACACGCGGTATAAAGATGTATCAGACACGTTTGAGGACTGTGTAGAACAGCCGAGTCATAGCCCGGCACAGCCTTCGCTTACTCCTGAGCCGCCCCAGTCTCGTCCCATCCGTCAATGCCGTTTAAATAAGCCAGTTAGATATAAGTTAGACTGAGAAGGTCTATGGAATATTTTATTATAATTGTTTTTGTGTCTTGCAGTAGATTTAGTCTTTATTTAATTTGTATAATTAAGGGGTTCTTGATTAAGAATGGAGGTGTAATGTAGCGTGTAGGTTGACATACTTGTCTATGAGTATGCGCCTGTCATCCTTGTCGAAACCGTGTTGCGAGCTACACGTTGATTCTCTTCTAAATATCTCACCCTCCTTTGGCTTTGCCGTAGTCGGGTAAAAAGTAGTAGTAGCTAGACATAAATAAACGTACGTAACATCATACCGAATTAATTAGTCAACAGTTTCATAATGTTTTCGGAGACAGCAATAAAATATCACTACGATTTACCTGTATTGTAACATTGGGACCGCACTCTTTACTCTCCGAGCGGGTAGTTTTGTGCAGTTTTACAAATAAATTGTGATTTTGTTGGAACACCCTCTTTAGATTTAGCAAATCAATCTACTACATTTTTAAGTCTGAATGTCGAATGTATGATTAGTTACTTAGAATGTAGTCTGCTCTGTCTTTACGAGAAGGCTTTAACCACAAATACAAAAGCGACATTCATATCTCGCTCACTGTGAGACCCGACCCTGTTGGCGGTAATCCAAGGCCTATCCAACGGTACATGTCGTGCCATACTTTAAGTACTCAACAGAAGATGAGTCTTGGACTTATTGCTGTTTTACTAATGTTCATATTGGCTTTTTAATAAGTTCCCTACTTCCCTCACTCTCATAACTCAACACGACCGGAGAGAGATCAGGCGTAGCACCAAAGCTTTTTATTTTTATTGGGCCAAATAGTCCGTATGGTGTCGGACGTAAAGAATGGCACCATCCCATGTCTTCCCGTGGGTGTCGTAAGACGCGACTAAGGGACTCACCAGAGAATGGGCAGCAGCGTTCTCTGTGCTTTTGTAACAACCATACTGCGATCGCCAACCTGCCTGCCAAGCGTGGCGATTATGGCAACAACCCCCCATTTTGGGGGAGGCCTGTGTCCAGCAGTGGACGTCTTTCGGCTGAAGTGATGATGGTAAAATCCGACGCACTATTTCTAAACCACTGGAACTCCTGTAAGCCAGAATCAGCAGTGGCGACCACCAGAAAATCGCCAAACTAAAATGAAACTCGACGAGTCCCGGAGAACCGATTCCACTGTCTTGGATCCCGCAACAAAATTAATCAGAAAAGAACAGCGGAGGAGTAAGAAAAACATATTTTCCACTTCCCTCCAAATCAATCCTGGAGGACCAATGGCTTAACGTGCTTTATGAGGAAAATGCTATTTTTAGTTTTTTTTTAATTCTAAACTCCGGGCTCATCATCATCATTTCAGCCGAAAGACATCCAGTTTTGCCATAATCCTGCGGGAACCGATCACTTTTCCGAAATGTTTTTTTCCGAATTTCATTTTACCGAAAACTATTGACCGATGTCTTTTTTGCTATATGCATTATTTGACATATCTTTATATCATCGAAGTATCATGTGTCATAAGTATTATTTTACCGAAGTATTTTTCGTCGATTTACAAATTAACTTTTTGCTATTGGCCGAAGCCTCTTTTGAACTTTTTTCATTTGCCAAATGATTTATTTGCCATATTTTCACTACACCGAAACAACATTTTACAGAGTACTGGCGGGCCCGGCAGACGTTGCCTACCTGAAAATAAAAACAAGTCCTAGAACTACAACGCCACCTATCGGGTCAAATTGTGAATCTAAACCATTCACAAATCCACTGGAACACACACAAAACATTTCATCAAAATCGGTCCAGCCGTTTAGGAGGAGTTCACTTTCATACACACGCACAGAAGATTTTTATATATAAGATTACCTGGTAGCATTATCAATATAAAATAAAATAGTGTCATAAAAAATCAATAGGCTACAAAATTTTAGTGACAGAAACGAATCGCTGCAAAACCGACTTCACGCAGTCTTGTCTGCCCTACCCCTAGAGTGTAATTTAAGCCCGCGTAGGCGCGGAGGGGTGGGGCGGCCCGCGAGCTGAGGAGCAGGAGCCGAAGCTGCGGTGGTGAGCATTAAAACCATCTGCGACGATAAGCTCGCGTGGGGCCGCTCAGACCCCGCAGCGCCGGAGCCGTGACAGAAACAATGCTTGTGCATGTTGCATGCCTGCTTGCATGTTTCATGCTTGTATGCACGCTCCATGCTTGCTTGCATGCTGCATGCAAGCAAGCAGATAGCAGAATGAAGCAGATATGAAATAGTGTGCACAAACTTTCTAGGCGTTTGATGAAATGAAAATATGGTAATTAAAACAGTGGCATAATGAATGTTTGGAATCATAATACTTCGAACAAATGTTATTCGGCTAAGTCTAACTTCGGTAAAAATTTTATCGACCAAATGAAACGTCGGAATAACGAAAAAAATCGAATTGATAATAGGTCAACTGATACAGTGGCAGACGTGACTTCGATGAAGTAAAAAAAAAACGAAACGATAATAGTTGAAAAGTTTTAGGTGAAATGAAATTCGGTCAAATATTTTTCGACCTTATGATAGGTAACCATTGTGATCGCCGCTTGTGTTGGTTACAGATTTAGATATCGCCACCAAACCCTGCAGCTGAGATGAACTGCAGGATCTGCTTTGGGGCGATCTCCATTAATTCATCCGGGCTTAACAGATATTTGCCCAGATGATTGTTGCGCTTGTGCATTAGTGCTCCGCATTACCCCAGAAGGTGAAGTGGCGTTTCATCAGCCTCATTACAGCGTCTGCAGGTTTGCGTATCACTTAACCCCAGGTGGAACATGTGCTTGTTTAAGCAGCAATGTCCTGTAATGGCTCTAGCTACAATGCGCAAGTTGTTCCTACAGAGTGCTAGGACTTGGTTACTAAGCCTGGTGAGTCCCTTAGTCGTCTCTTACGACACCCACGGGAAGATATGGTATGGTGCTATTCTTTCCGTCGGACGCCATACGGAAGAATAACTCATTACAAATAAAACAGCCAAAATCAATCCAAAAAAACTAAGCATAATATTGAGAACCTCCTCTTTTTGTCGGTTAAAAATATGAAGTATGTACTTACGATATCTCTCCAAAAGGTGCGAAGGCATCCCGCAAGCTCTGAGTCTCAATCTCAGGACTCAAGTCTCCGACGAAGATATGGTAGTGTTCTGAAACAAGAAAATATTACTTGAGTTTATATTTTTAACTACTAGCTTTTGTCTGCGATTTCGTTCGTGTAAATTCAGAATTTGACAATCAATTCGGGTTTTATAGTATAATCACAAAGTCAAGCTGCGTCGCGCCCGAGCAGAGAGACCGCTCAGAACAAACCGTAATTTTTACCACGCACACATTGAAATTACGTTTATAGGCATTCTCAAGCAGTTTCAAGCAGACTTACGACTCGACTGTCACGTGTTGTCTAAATGAATAAATGAGAGACATTGACATATCACGACGAACAAGAAAATTTTGTTATAAAAATTGCAAAGAGTTCCAACCAGTGTTAATAAAATTTAATATTGTCACAAATTTTTATTTGTGACAATATTAAATTTTGCCAGACTCACTATGGCTGCTACTGTATTGACTCTGTAGGTTTTCCTACAGAGTCAATACAGTAACAGCCATAGTGAGTCTGGCAAGTTTAGGTAATTATTTTTGAAGATGGCGGGAGCGGTCCTTCTGTACACTCTATATTTTGTGGTATAATTCAATCATGATTTTAAACACACGTGGCACCATCTATTATTATAAGAACGTTATTGTTGTTCTCCTCGGGAACAGTATTATTTTTAGGTAAATAAGGTACCCAATGTCCGTTTCTGTAGGACGAATACCACTAATCTAAGAACATATTACATTCGTCCCTCTAAAATCCCGAATAGGACAAACGGGAACAAAAATATTATTTTTGTAAACTGGACAGATTCTTTCAAAACTGGTGGGCCCAGAATCGGGAAAGATGGAAGGCATGGAGGGAGACCTTTGCCCAGGAGTGGGACAGAACAGGCTAATAATAGTAATTAATTCCCGTCGGTGGGACGAACGGTAATACACCCACCTGACAACGTATATGCAAAAATTTAGTTGCTCGTTCCAAAACGTAGGTAGTTCTCAATGGAAAAGAACGAGCGAGAAACTCCACGGACACTCTTTTAATTTTTTTTTACTACATTCTGGTTATATTATTCTTTTTGCTTCTTTATTGGTAACAATGTAGGTAAAGATAAAAAAAAAAAAACAAAAAAACTAAAGATAAAAGCCATGGCAGTTATAAGAGATGAGAAGTCGTAGCTGATAGTGCCCGTTCACGAACATGACGCGTGAATCAGCACCATTTAGCTCAACTATTTTCAAGGGAAACGAATGATCCAACCCACGCGCTACCAAAAGCAAGATATTGGAGTGAGCATGACAATGCTTTCAACCACCATGTTCCTTTATGTCAAACACATATTAACTTAATGTCGGCGCAAAACCTGATATCATGGATTAAGTATGTGACTCTAGAATCCAATGAAAATGTTAAGTCGCTTATTATAAAACCAAACTAAAAAGTAAAAAATAAATAATAGTTTAAAAAAACTAAAAACACGCTTTTTATAGAAAACCAAACTAAAAAATAGAAAATAAATTTTAATAAATTATTTTATTTAAAAAAAAGCGTGGGGTGCTTTTTAAGATATTATCAAAATGATAATCACTCTACTCATATCTGTCAATAAAATATTTGTAACTATTGACACCATGCACCCCACGCTTTTTTTAAAATAAAATAATTTATTAAAATTTATTTTCTATTTTTTAGTTTGGTTTTCTATAAAAAGCGTGTTTTTAGTTTTTTTAAACTATTATTTATTTTTTACTTTTTAGTTTGGTTATATCTATATCTATAAATATTATGTACATTTATTCTACCAGGGACGCTTGTGCAGTACCTTCCTAGTATATAATAGCTGTTTTTTCGGCAACTAATTTTGAACGACTTATGTTTTTTTTTTGTTTTTTTGGTTTTTTTTTTAATAATTTTATCAAATTAGTGTATTGTCATCGGTCCTCGATAAATCTACAAAGTTTGAACGAAATCTGGCCGTTTAAAGTGGGTCAAAATCGCGCCCAAAGAAGTCGGTTACAAACAAACATACAAACCTACAAACATACAAACATACAGGTGAAGCTAATAAAAAGCTGGTAAAAATATCACTGTTCTATACATATTAAGCATGTAGGTGAAGACACTTTTGTATGGAATAGCAGAATAATAAGTTAAAAATTACGTAAATTATATTTTATTGCGCTACAATGTAGCTCATAATATAAAAATTCGTCACAATATATTACGACGCGACGTAGCTAACAACGTGCTACGACGTAGCTAACAATCAGCTACGACGTAGCTAACAACGTGCTACGACGTAGCTAACAATCAGCTACGACGTAGCTAACAACGTGCTACGACGTAGCTAACAATCAGCTACGACGTAGCTAACAACGTGCTACGACGTAGCTAACAATCAGCTACGACGTAGCTAACAACGTGCTACGACGTAGCTAACAATCAGCTACGACGTAGCTAACAACGTGCTACGACGTAGCTAACAATCAGCTACGACGTAGCTAACAACGTGCTACGACGTAGCTGGCAACGAGCTACGACGCAGCTAACAACGTGCTACGTCGTAGCGCACAAAGTGCTACGACGTAACTAAAAACGTGCTACTATGTAACTAAGAACGTTCTACGACGTCTACAACGTAGCCACGATGTGCTACGACGTAGACCACGTCTTGTTACAACTCACAAACGCTAAACCGCTTGACTGTTACGCTTCTATAAACTATAATTATTCGTTTAACGAGCGGAATTGGTCGATGTGATGGTCCTCATAATGGTCTGGGGGTAATGTACTAAGTTTTAGGATCGTTCGCATCTGTCTAAGTATTGTCAAAAATTACTCAAATTTACCTAAATTTTTGACAATAAAAGGCACTTTCAGACATCATTTACAAGTCGCAGTATTGAATCTAGTTGACCTTTCCAAAAGGTAGGAGTTCGGCCTAACTAAATCGGTTTCAGTATGCAACGCTATAAGTAATCAATTTACTTAGAGTAAAAGACAAAAGTCAAAGTCAAAATTCAGAGTCAAAAAACAAAGTCAAATTACACCACTAAAGGGCATCTTTAAACATCATTTACAGGAACAAAGATTAAAAATCTACATAGTTGCCCCTTCCAAAAGGTAGTTTCGTATGGAGAAGAATAGGCAAGAACCCCATACTTACTGTTTTAAATTGAGAATTCTGCCTACCTCCCTAACTTACCGGTTTCAGTATGCAACGCTCTCATAGAGAAGTAACATTTTATGATTTAATCCGAGGAGCGCCGATTGAATTTAATTCAACCCCTAAAAGCCTGCTTCGAGCTTAAATAGGGTTGCTATCTGTTCTAAAAATTTTAATATCTGTCGGTGAATATTTTTTTATGTTTAAATAATGTTTAATCTCATAAATATAGAAATTTACATTTCTCTTCACTGAAAACAAGCTAAATTCAAAGTAATTAATTATGAATTCGACACTCAGACATACGTATTATTTTTTCAATGTCGAATCGTTTTTTCTTTTGACCATCAAAAGTCACTTTTGAACGTAATGTTTTATTGTTATTCAAGAATAGCATGTGCAGTCAGCAAAAGAGACAGGTATGCAGGTCATCAGAAATGGTTGAAGTTTATTTAGATACCGATGGATGTTTTCGAATGAAATTTAATTTAATTATTGATATGTTTATTCTCTATTAAATTTATTTTATTTTATTCAAAAACATCTATCGGTTTCTAAGTAAACTTTAACTATACCTGACGACCCTGCATACCTATCTCCTTTGCTGACTGTACATTAATTAAATGCATAAAAAAAAGAAAACCTGGGGCATATTTTTTTCTTGATTTTTTTCTAAATCGAAAATCGGAAATCGCATAAAAATTCATACAGTAGTTTTTGAGTTTATCGCGAATAAACAGACAGACAGACCGACGCGGCGGGGTCTGTGATGAACCAAACAGGATCCAAAATCCGAACTACATCTAAACAAAAATTATTCAAAAATATAGTTTTCATCCAATGTTTGCCAACCCTATTGTAAAAGGTATTCATAATACAAGCATTGCTTGATCAGAGTGGCTCGTAGATTGAAACCAGGACATATATACATACATAGCTATATGAAGATTCAGTCTACTTTACAGTAATATTATTATACTAACTTTTGCTCGCGACTTCGTCCGTGAATGTCGGTTATAGCGCATGCAGATTAAATCGCGGATTAAAAAGTAAAAAAGATTTTTTTTTACAAAAAAGACATCCGCCTTCAAAAAGTAAAAAAATAACTTTAGATTCGCAAGTCGGCTTTGGTTTTGTTTGTTGTTTTGTATTGCCACCGACTTGCGAATTTAAAGTATTTTTTTTTTCATTTTTTTGCGCCTACTTATCATACAAATTAATTACGAAACGGTGACAAAAAAGAAAATAGTTTTTTACCCTTAGCCTTTTAAACGCCATTGTCACAAATACGTGACAAGCAAGCGCGTGCACTGTACGCCACTGTCACGAATATATGACAGATTGACATGCATGACAGACTTACTACTCTATGGTATTACGTTTAGAAACATACTTCCATATAGTAATTCGTAGCTTGGCGCCGAGGGCACGCTTTTGTTTTTTTGATGTGGCGGTCAATAGGTTAGGGGTGAAGAATTTTCATGAAATTTATATGGGACCAATTCTAAGGTATACACTATCACTTAAAAAAAAATCATCGAATTCAGACAAAAAAGTAATGCGTGGTCAAACATAAACGTGCCGAATCGAGAACCTCCTTCTTTTTTTAAGGTCTGTTAAAATGTATCCTGTTCCTTACAAAGTAAAAGCCGTATGGATCGATCGATCGGTCACGGTCGGTCTGTGGATGAGTGACCATCCCTTTCTTACCGAGTTCCCTCCGTGCCTCGGAAAGCACGTAAAGTCGTTGATCCCGACTGTAATTAGTAGAATTTTGGCAGTTGTTTGCAGAAGCCAGAAAGTTTGTCAACCAGTCTTACCAAGGCGTAACGTGCTACCCAGTCACTGGGATGTGGAGGTCACGGAATAATAAAAACAAGTGGAAGTGCCACGCAGCCATCGAACGTGTGGCACAGTTATGTGGAAATGATCAACATTGGTTCAGTCGCGATCAACTACTTGCTGCGACTTGACATATCGCACAATATCGCACGTAAGGAAAAAAAATACAACCATGCCTTATTGTGCAATTTTTACATGCAAAAATGATAGCAGGTCAAAGAATGTTTCTTGCAGAGGTATATCGTATCATCAAAAAGTATAAAACTTTTATATATTTCAGTATAATCGAGTTTTATTGTCAATACCATATTTTTACTTTGATGCGAACTAAAAACTACCTTATGTCCATTCATTAAAGTCTAAATTAGCTTGCTCGCTGTATTGACTGTAATCGTTTTCCGTGGCATAAATTCTAGAAACTTCGACGCTATTCGTTTAGGGATGGGACACATTAATGCAAATAGTTCGTGTCGATAAAACAATAACATGTATGTTTTTAAAGTATCTAACTTTTTTTTTATAAATAAAAGTACGATTTAGAAACCTTATTCTGGCAAATAGTCATTCATTCGCGGTTAGACGTAGATAGATAGTAGATCTTCATATACAAAAATTCAGATGTCAATTATGTTTTTAAAAGACTGTCACGTATTTAAAAAAGATATTGTCATGTCTAAAATAACGCGTCATTTCATTGGGATGTCAATTAATTTCCTACATACAATCATATTACGGACTCAATGAAAGGTATCGCAGAAAAATATGTCAATACATCATTAATTAATCGTCATTTTCGATCCATTACATACATTAAAAATATTAATTTAAAGACTGTAATTATATTTCTTACATTGTACAAATTATCGATAACTTGACCACATCTCTCATTGAATAGAAAAATACAGAACAGTTGCATGCGAAAATGACATCTATTTATAGTAACAATAGATGTCATGTTAAGTAATTTGGTAACAGCGCTCTCTAGCGTCGAATAGCTGAACTCGTTGGACATTGCTCGAAATGGATTGTTAGATGGAAAAAATCTCTTTAGTGATTTTGTCATGTAAAATAATAGCAACGTTCTTCAGTTGTGATACGATTTAATTTCGAACAACAATAAATAAGCTTTTCGCCAAAGTTGCGTTTATAATTTGTAGCCAATTATATCATCGTTTTCTGTGTATTGCAAGTACATTTTCATTTGCAAATGTGTGAGTTTGGCGACACTGGATCCAGTATTAAGTAAGACTAAGGGCACTTCCCCTTTTTTTATTATTCCGTGGTGGAGGTCAGATAGGCAGTCGCTCCATGTAGAACACTGGTATTTTGCTGCATCCGGTTAGACTGGAAGCCGACCCCAACATAGCTAGCATAGCGCTTCTGTAGTGCGTCAGGGATATTTGCTGAAGCTCGAGTCGATTGTTTTTATGCAACGATGAGAAAATGATGCGCTTCCCTGGTGCGCCGGGTGTGGGCCAGCCCCAACATTATTCTGCGCTGTGTAGCGAGTAGGCTCGATTGTTTGTATGTGAGTCGCTGCTGCAAGCTTTCAACCTCGGTGTTACGCGTGTGGCAGTGATTCGCATATATTCATGGTAGGTTAGAATAAGATTAGAATAAGAATACTAACATAGGGGGTAAGGAGGATTGTTACTAACACAGTTGAGTCTTTGTTACTTTTTAAATAAAGATATTATTATTATTATAGTTGGAAAACGTTTAGGCAGATATGAGTAAGCTTTCTTTAAAAAAACGTGGGAATAATTCAACGCTGATTGGTCTAAAATCATGTACTCAACCCATGGTAATAGTTTACCCATCGATGTCCCTTAAAGCCTGTATTTTTTATCATTAAACGAAATGTGAATATTGTTACACATTATAGATTGAGAAAAACGGATTAACTCACTGTGTTGTCGGGTTCGTCCGACTAGTTTCGATGGCATCATCATCATCATTTCAGCCGAAAGACGTCCACTGCTGGACATAGGCCTCCCCCAAGTGGCGCCACATTGACCGGTCCCGTGCGACTCGCATCCAGCGGATCCCCGCAACCTTTACCAGGTCATCGGTCCACCTAGTGGAAGGCCTTCCAACGCAACGTCTTCCGGTTCGCGGTCGTCACTCTAGAACTTTTCGGCCCCATCGGCCATCTGTTCTGCGAGCAATGTGCCCTGCCCACTGCCACTTAAGTTTGGCAATTCTTCGGGCTACGTCGGTAACCTTGGTTCTCTTGCGGATGTCCTCATTTCTGATTTTATCACGCAAGGAAACTCTGAGCATAGCCCTCTCCATTGCCCTTTGGGTGACCTTAAGCCTTCTGATGAGGCCGATTGTGAGCGACCACGTTTCGGTCCCGTATTTAATCACTGGCAACACACACTGGTCATAGATTCGATGGCATACGGCCACCTTTCTCAAGGAGTTCCACAGGATGACACACCGCCCGTCGCGTTCCGGCCGTATGCCATCGAAACTAGTCGAACAAACCTGGCAACACAGTGAGTTAATCCGTTTTTCTCAATCTATAATGTGTAACAATCAATCTAATTCGTTATTCAATCTAATTATCATAATGGTGAAATGACATAAAATCATTTTCACTAATTTCATTGGCATTTTATGGAAAACAAGACAATACCAAATACCCTTTGTACCTTGTATACAATGTTATTTCGCTTCAAGCTCTAAATTTCCAATTGGTCAGTGTAAATTGATCGGGAGTGGACTGTTATCCTATGAATACAAATTGATTATATTACTGGACAATTCGGTGATAATGTCTTGTTTATATTATCAACATAATACTGTTAAAATCATTATGCTATCCGCTGGTTTCTGTTATATTGGAAGCCTGCGGGTTTTGTTCTGTTTGTTGTTTCATATTGCCACCGACTTCCGAAACTAAAGTCGTATTTGTGTTATGTGTTAAAGTTGTTTATCACTTTTAAGTTTTTGAAGGCGGATGTAATTTTTTTGAAAAATGGTTTTATTTTCCGCTGTTTAGTATCGCCTTAACATCCAAATAGATTAAAAAACGGCGACACAGTTAAAACAGAGATTAAAAGTCCTCCAAAGATTGAAGAAATTAGAACGTGATTTATGTATTTTTTTAGGGATTTTGTTGATTTTCAATTTCGATAAAATTTATATATATTTATATAATATTTTTATTTATTTATATTTATTTCGAATTAAACCCCTTTCGAACAAAAAACGAATTTAGTAAATCCGTCTATATATGACAGAGTTATGCCCGAACATACGACATAAAAAAAAACATTTATAAATAAACATTTATTTATTTATTATCCGAAACATCCGAATTGACATCCTCCTCCTTTTTAAAGTCGGTTAAAAATAAATTTCACTCAATATTTTAATTATGTTATAGCTGAAAGTATTAACCTCATTACAGACCAGTGAATTGTAATCAACATCAACTGAATTCAAATTGGTTGATACTTAATTTGCCGTTTTAGGGTTCTGCAACCAAATGGTGGTAAATGGGTTCCTGAGACTAAGACTCCACAGTCTATCTGACCGTCCTTTTGTCTAAGGACAAAACGAGCCAAGAGGATCATCGGCAATGATAGGCTCGTCGAGTCAAAGCTCCAAAGTCTTGAGCATCGACGCAGAGTTGCTGGCCTGTCGGTTTTCTATCGGTTGCATTTTGGGGAGTGTGCGACGGAATTGCATAATTTAATTCCGCCGAGCCCGTTCCATCATCGGACCACAAGACGTACGGCGATGCGCCACCGGTACATGGTGGACATTCCACCCACACGCACGAAACGTTTTGGGAACACATTCATTGTGCGTACTGCTAAGGAGTGGAATTCCCTGCCCGAGTCTGTGATAGCTACAACCCGGGAGTCTTTAAGTCAAGAGTGAATAGGTTACTTCTAGGCAAGCGTGCTCCATCTTAGACCGCATCATCGCTTCCCATCAGGTGAGATAGTGGTCAAACTATGCCTATCAATTGATAATAAAAAAAGACAGAATATTTTAAACTGTAATAGGTTAACACTACAAACTACTATGGCTGCTATAAAAACAAATCTTTATAATAAAATTGAATTGCCGTTCGTTAGTCTCGCTAAAACTCGAGAACTGCGTGTCAGTATCAATAGATATTTGGTGGACCGATTTGGCTAATTTTGGTCTTGAAATATTTGTGGAAGTCTAGGAAACTCAAACTCAAATCATTTATTTCAAATAAACCATTTACAGGCACTTTTGAATTGTCAAGGAGTCAGTCAGTCAAAAAGTTGCAGCTAGTTGCTCGTTCCAAACAGTAGGTTTCTATGGAGAAGAACGAGCAAGAAACTCCATGAACACTCTTTTAAAATCAATAGAATATTACAAATTTAGATTACATCATTCATGTTGAATCTAGAGGTACAATGTGAGAACAATGTAACAAGTTGTGCACGTTAAAAGAGGTCTAGTGGCTATGAAATTAGACAATTCAAAATAAATTTAAAATAACCGAGGCAGCTAAGAGATGACCAGTCTCAACTGACGGCTCCCATTCACGAACATGACGCACGGATCGGCACCATTTAGTTCAACCATTTTGAAGGGAACCAAATTAGGGAAGGTTTCAATGGTGAGAAAAATTCACGAAAAAAGCTGTTTTTACAAAAAAGACAACCGCCTTCCAAATCTAAAAAGTGATAAATAACTTTAGCGCATAACACACATAACTTTAGTTTCGGAAGTCGGTGGCTTTGTTCTGTTTGATGTTTTGTATTGCCACCGACTTCCGAAACTAAAGTCATGTGTGTTATGTGCTAAAGTTATTTATCGCTTTTTAGATTAGAAACACACCCATACAAAACACGCACACATACATAACTCACACTGACAGGTACAGTCACGAGCATAAATATGTATACAGATTGCGATATTCAAAAGCAATTTTCTCGTGAAATGACTATGTCAACTTATAGCTAAAACTTATTTTATATTAAATTGGGATCAAAAATACCCTATCCGTGTAACCCATTCATAACATTTCAATCAACAGTTTAGGAGAAAATCAGTTTGGAATGAGACCAACTGTTTACATGTTTTTGCTCGTGACTGTATACGCATACCTATAACAGAACACACACACACACACACACTTACACTTCACACCCCTAATATTACATGGCGAATTTAATTGCATCATACCTACTATCACTGTCCTTGGCAGTCTCTTTTGTTTTTGTAATCCTGTCATGGAAATTTGGGTGGCGTACCTTAATACAGGTTACTGTGTAACCTAGCTAGGACGCCAGAGCCATTCTTGAATTTGTTATTTGTTAAAACTATTTATTGTAACTGTAGCTGACTGTACCACAATTTGCAAATAAATAAATTAAACTATTATTATTATTTATTTACAAGACCGATTCGCACTTTGCCAGTTTTTCTTTAACACCTTGTATTATAACAAATGTAATCTATGAATAGATTTCATAGTCATTATCTATTGTGTTTGAAAAGTAATAGGTTCTAGTTACAATAGATTTCAATATCAATAGATATTTGCAATTACATTAGAATGGTATTATATGACTGTGAAAACTCACGGTTTTGTGTGAAAATAATTCTTTTTATAGTTCAAAATCTTTTTTTTTTGCAAATAATAGTTATTCCACATTCTTAATTACTTTTATTAACAATCATTAATTGTTCTTATATTCCACATCTTGCATACGAATATTTAAAGTTTTATTTAAATTAACCCATTTTTATCATTCGTTCTTTACACAAAATCGTTCACTACCCCAACACTATTAGTTTCAGTATGGTAACATTATTATTATTTGAACTTTTTATTTTATTTACAAAACGTTGTCCCACACTAGGATTTCTAATGCGTGGGTGTGTTTACAAACATATAAACTCACATACACAAACAGAAAACAACACACAAAATAATGAAGACATCCGCAAGACAACCAATTTTACCGACGTAGCCCGAAGAATTGCCAAACTTAAGTGGCAGTGGGCATGGCACATGGCTCGCAGAACGGATGGCCGATGGGGCCGAAAGACGTTGCGTTGGAAGGCCTCCCACTAGGTGGACCGATGACCTGGTGAAGGTTGACAGGACCCGCTGGATGCGAGTCGCACGGGACCGGTCAATGTGGCAACACGCGAGGAAGGCCTATGTCCAGCAGTGGATGTCTTTCGGCTGAAATGATGATGATGACACAAACAGTCAAGCAAAGTCGAAGTATAGCTTCAACTTTCTAACTGACTGACTTCTAGACAATTCAAAAGTGTCTGTAAATGGTTTAATTGAAATAAATGCTTTTTTGACTTTGATTTTGACTGACATAATATAATTTACCGTTTTAGTAAACGCAGGCAAAACCGCGTGTAAATGCTCGTTTGTGACAATCCCAGCCTCTCACCTGCTGTGATGCTCATCTGTATGTATTGGGGTCACCTACAGACGCATGCTGGTTCATAATTAAGCACATATTTGCATTACAAGGTAGCAGAGGTTTGTAGCTAACGCTTTATGGTTCAGTATGTGCTATTTTTAGCTTGTATTTTGGGTCGTGTGTGTTAGAGACGAAGGAGGTTATTCTAAACTTATTTTGAACTGGCATTTTGCCCGCGTTTTCGTCCACGTGAATTTATCCAAGCATCTCTAATTTTTCAATTGATAAAAATAGCCTATGTCACTTAAGGATAATGTAGCCTTCGAATGGTGAAATAATTTTTAATATTGGTTCAGTAGTTTTTGAGTTTATTCGTTACAAACATATTACAAATATTTCCTCTTTATAATGTTAGTGGATATTTTTATCTCGACCTCTTCTAACGTACACGACTTGTTACATTGTTATCACATTGTACCCGTAGATTCAACATGAATGATGTAACCTGAATTTGTAATAAATTATTTATTTAAAAAAAAGAGTGTTGTTCATGGAGTTTCTTGCTCGTTCTTCTCCATAGAAACCTACTGTTTGGAACGAGCAACTAGCTTCAACTTTCTGACTGATTGACTCTTTGACAATTCAAAAGTACCTGTAAATGGTGGTATTGAAATAAATGTTTTTGAATTTGAGTTTGCAGGCTGATTCACTTAGAGTATAGTTTGATTTTAAGTCTCCTACAGCGGCGTATGTAATTAGAATGAGGTTCGTTCTCTGTATGTTGTTGATTTTTGTATATTTGTTACGCGATTTCTCCGGCAAATGTGAATCGATTTTGAAAATTATTTTATTCAAGGATAGGGTTTGCTTCAGGGGTGGTCCCATTATTTTAAATTTTATCGAAATTGATTTAACATTTCGGAAAATCTACATTGACGACGTTTTAGTTAAAAAGTGATAAATAAAAAGTACAATACACACATGACTTTAGATTTGGTAGTCAGTGGCTTTGTTCTGTTTGTTATCTTTAATTGCCACTGACTTCCAAATCTAACGTCGTTATTGGATGTAGATTAAGGATTTAGCATGTAAGGCCACTCTATCGCATTGGATCCCAAATCTGTAATGATAGATGTAGGTAAGATTAAAATAAATAAATAAATAAATAAATAAATAAATAAATAAATAAATAAATAAATAAATAAATAAATAAATAAATAAATAAATAAATAAATAAATAAATAAATAAATAAATAAATAAATAAATAAATAAATAAATAAATAAATAAATAAATAAATAAATAAATAAATAAATAAATAAATGTGTGTATTGTGTTAAACTTATATAATACTTTTTGGATTTTGAAGGCGTTTGTGTTTTTTGGTAATTAAGCTTTTTTTCGTCACTGTTGTTAGTTTTCAAGATACCTATACTTAAAATACATATAAATTGAAAAAGTCACAATGGAACTTGTTCGGTATTGAAGCCACAAACTTCACGTATGAAATGTGGGCGCCTTAACCAATGGGCCGTAAGGACTTTACAATTTATGGTTGTAGAGGCTATTGGTTTTATTTATGTTTCTGTATTTTTATGAATTGGACTCAGACAAGGAAGGCCTCCAGGTTAGGACACAGGACAGGTTAGGTATATCTGAAATGTATTGGTATAATTTAAGACTGTATTTAAAACATTTTTTCGTCTCAATTACACAGCTGTCATTCGTAGATTTTTGGCAGTCGTCAGTAGTGAGAAGCCAGAAAGTTTCACAACCAGTCTTTCTAAGAGTTATTGTGTTACTCAGTAGCTGTGTTGTGGAGGTCCGATAGGCAGTCGCTCCATGTAAAACACTGGTATTCAGCTGCATCCGGTGAGACTGGAAGCCGACCTCAAAATAGTTGGGAAAAGGCGACGCAGATGATCATGTATCTTACTCATACTCATACTCATATTATTTATTGCATTCCACAATGTTTTGAGTTGTTTACATTATCGCTTAGAGCTAGGCACAATCGTGGACCCTGTAGGGCACAGCAACATTCACATTAAATTAGTACACAAAATAAATAAAAACAAAACAGTAACGATAATCAATTCATAAAATAATAATTAATTCCTAAAAAATTATAATCAAATCATAAAAACATAAACAATTCATAAAATGGTAATAAATTCATAAAATAAGAAACAATTCATAAAATGGTAATCAATTCATAAAATAATAATCTATTCATAAAATAATAATCTATTCAATTAGTGTTGTTGTTGTCAGTTTGTATGTCAATTTTTTATCATTTATATATTCTTCCAGTGTGTAATAAGCCTTTTGCCTTAGTGCGTGTTAGTAATGATTCAGGATTATACACATAGTATAATTTAATTTTAAGTCACCGCACAGTTGCCTAGGCTGCCTAACGGTCTTATCGGATACATTGCAGATAGTGTGCTTTAAAATTGCACAACTCCCCGTTACCCATTCCATCATCGGACGAGCAACGATACGGCGAAGCGTCACCGCTATGTGGTTGAAGTTCCACGGTCTTGAACCAAACGCTTTGCTTCCACATTTACTGTACGAACAGCCAGACTGTGGAATTCACTGCCCGTCTCTCTATTCCCCGATAAGTATAATCTGGGTATCTTCAGGGCACGAGTGAACCGGTTCATCCTAGGCAAGCGTGCTCCACCTTAGGCCTCATCATCAGTTCAGGGCCTAAAGTCTGTTATTACTAATAGTGTCAGAATGGTCTACTATTGATTTCATAATATTGTTGATTTTGACAAGTTTGGTAATCTACTAATATAATGGCGTCATTATGACTTTCCAATGGTCAACCACTGACAACCCATTGAAAGAAATGATATAGAATGGTAATCTCGTACATAATGACAAATGAATGACTGACTTAGGCGGTAATCTGCTAAAACTTTGACAGTTCCTTTGAGCAGTGACCTACCATTAGAACGTCATTGTGCAGTCATAGCTTTTAATTCGACTGACCAATGATCGACCTAATCAAAGGATCGACCATTATGAGTTTAGCAGATTACGAACTTTTAGCAAAATGACAATGGGATCGTGTTGGAATGACGAAATTATAAAAATAGCACACTTGGCCCCTGTACCCATGTGTTAAAAATATTTGGCGGAAAATTTGTTATAACGCCGTAATCACGTACGAGCGTTTGTATAAGAACTATGATGGGATGGGCAATCGTAAGTACACTGACCTCTTCAACTCCTCGTAACTCTTGCAGCCAATGTCTCAATCGTTTCCAGGAGGACACACACGAAGGTGTTTGCTAATAATGGCAATGTCTTTATAACAATTCTATTACGAGACCATTGAGTGACCAATGATCGACCATTATGAATTCAGCAGATTACGAACTTTTAGCAAAACGACAAAGGGATCGTGTTAGAATGACGAAAAATTATAAAAATAGCAGATTTGTCCCCCAGGTGAGTAGCAGCCAACCGCAAGCCTATTAGAATACTTAAAAAATACTAATGTTATATACGGGCAGAAACGAACAGAAATGAAATAAGTCTTGTTAGCAGGTTCAGTTATTGCCAAATTAAAATAAACATCGGTACCTAACAAAATAAAAAGAAAAAATACGCATGAACTTTTTAATTTACCCTAAGTAAACATATTCGTCCCTATTGGCACAAATCGACGAAAGCTCGGGTCAAAAATAAAATATACACAAAAAAAAATTTTTTTTTTACAACGAATTGACAATCGTACTGTGAAATTTCCCTAGTGTGCCAGAATTACATGATTGGTCAAATTCTTTTCGCGGAACTTTTTGTCGTATTGCTTTTTTTGTCAGTACCCGGTTCCTTTTGTTTACATATCATTATTTTTGGCTGAGAGTTTTCGAGAACGGAACACTGGGGTATAAGAGGAAATTGTTTTTTGATGTTTTTCTATGTGAAGTAGGTAAGTGTTTGTGTTTTTGAAGAGTTCGTGGTTAACTCAAAGGATCGATCGGGTCTGTCCGTGTTTTCAGCACCGGTACATGGTGGACATCCCACCCACACGCACGAAACGTTTTCGGAACACATTCATTGTGCGTACTGCTAAGGAGTGGAATTCCCTGAGTCTGTGTTTCCTGATAGCTACAACCTGGGAGTCTTTAAGTCAAGAGTGAATAGGTTACTTCTAGGCAAGCGTGCTCCATCTTAGACCGCATCATCGCTTCCCATCAGGTGAGATAGTGGTCAAACGTATGCCTATCAATAGATAAAAAAAAAAACCTATAAAAATTATAATCCATATTCTACACTAATATTTTGAATGCGAAAGTAACTCTGCATGTTACGCTTTCACGATAAAACGGCTGAACCGAACCGGCGAAGGACATAGGTTAGTTATTCCGTGACATGGTCTAATACGCAATAACTCTACATAGACTAAATACGGACAAAAGAAAGTATAAAATAAAAAAGCTTTTTTACTATAAAGACAACCGCTCTTAATGGATTTGGATATTAAGGCAACACTAAAAAGCGAAAATTAAAAAGTTTTTCAAAAAAAAGAAAACCGCCTTCAAAAACCAACATGTAAAAATAACTTTAAAACAGAACATACATGACTCTTTTTTTTTTCTTGTTTTTTGAAAAAACTTTTTATTTTTCGCTTTTTAGTGTTGCCTTAACATCCAAATCCATTAAGAACGGCGACACACTTAAAAGAGACTGTAAGTCCTCCAAAGATAGAAGAAACTAAAACGTCGTATAAGTAATTTTTTTGGGAATTTGTTGATTTTCTCAAAAAGGGCTAGATCAATTTTGGTAAAATTTATATGGGACCATTCCGGAATAAACCCCTTTCGAACAAAAATAATTTTGCAAATCCGACAGAGTTCTGCCTGAACATACATAAAAAAAATATATAAATATAAACATTCGAATTGACAACCTCCTCCTTTTTGAAGTCGGTTAAAAATAAAATTAAGTCATCTCTCTAATTTTTTTCCCTTAAAGTAGGAATATTTCCTGGCCACAATTGCCGAAGAAATCTTATAACAAACATGCAAAAAAAAAAAAATTTGAGAGGTGTCAAGGGACACTCGGATGGAACGAAGTTCCTTTCGATTAATTAGTGAAGGAATTTTATTACAATTTTATTACAATTCCTTCACTAATTAATGTGATGCGTTAAAGTGAATTTAAGTGGCTTTAAGCCAGGGCAAAAAAAAAGCGAGGAATGAAAAGTTATTATGGCTGCTTACATTGTAAGTAATTTTAAAGATTAACATTTTCTAACATGTTAGTACAATGCGTAGTTATTTAGATAGAAAGACCAATAAGTTATTTCTGCGCCATCTATTGGCCGTTCGTAATTCGATCTCGAAGAGCACAGTTGCGCCAATAACGTTAATAGATGGCTCTTAAATCAAATGAATGACGAAATGTCAAATGTCGTGACAACTTTTCGTAAGAATTTTTTCCGTCTAGCCCCCTTTCACAACGCGCGATAAGGAACTTCGTTCCAAAAACATCGATCGAATTGAGAACCTCTTCAGTGTATACACACAAAATGGCAGTCACTGTGATAAAACAAAAGCGTGTTACAAAAATAACACACGCCTTGGTACCTACCTACTTTTGCTTCATAACCGATACATAGAAGGAATTTAAACAGTTGATATTTTACTCAAAAACAAAACATAGACGCTTTTATATTACTGTCTAGCCTTTTCCCAACTATATTGGGGTCGGCTTCTAGTCTAACCGGCTGCAGCTGAATACCAGTGTTTTACAAGGAGCTACTGCCTATCGGACCTCCACAACACAGTTACTGGCTAACACGATACCCATTGGTAAGACTGGTTGTCAGACTTTCTGGCTTCTGACTACCCACAATGACTGTCAAAGATCTACGAATGACAGCCGGGACCAACGGCTTTACGTGCTTTCCGAGGCACGGGTCTCGGTATGAAATAGACCACGGTAAGCCTAGCTTACCCTTGACGTCATTTCTTTAGCACACATTGTCACAGCTATTGTTTTAAAATTCCGAATAAATCGGGGTACTTCTAGAAGAAAGAAAGAAAAGTATTTATTCGCCCCCCAGGACAAAAACACACAAAAATAACATTAAAAAAGGAAAAATAAAGAAAACGAAAATTGGTCATGTATGAGGCCAAAGGGCTCCTATCTCAGCATGGTGCTGTAACATTAAAATTAGCACGCTAAAGTGGAAGTGGGCCGGCTATGTCTGCAGACGGACAACTATGGAGCCATTGAGAACTATGGAGCCATTTATTTATTCAATGTGTTTCACATAAATGAGCATGGCAGTTGAGAGCATTGTCATGCTCGCTCAAATGTCTCACTGATGGTGGCGTGTGGGCTAGATCATTCGGTTCCCTTCAAAATGGTTGAGCTAAGTGGTGCTGATCCGCGCGTCATGTTCGTGAACGGGCGCTGTCAGTTGAGATTGGTCATCTCTTAACTGCCATGGCTTTTATATTAATTTATTTTTAATTAGAATGTTTTGCATTTCTCTTCACTTACATTGTTTTCACATATAGAAGCAACAAGAATAATGTAGCCTGGATTTTGTAAAAGCTTGATGGAAAAGAGTGTCCGTGGAGTTTCTTGCTCGTTCTTCTCCATAGAGACCTACCCTACGTTTTGGAACGAGCAACTAGCTTCAACTTTCTGACTAACTAACAGACTCTTTGACTATTCAAAAGTGCCTGCAAATGGTTTAATTGAAATAAATGCTTTGACTTTTTGACTTTTTTGACAGACGGTAGATGGAGCAGACACGCTCTAGAGTGGAGACCGCTTTTGGCCAAGCGTAGTGTGGGACGCCCTGCGGCACGATGGACCAACGATTTAAAAAAGGTGGCTGGCAGCGGATGTATGCGTGTTGCCCAAGACCGGGTTGGTTGGCGATCTCTGGGGGAGGCCTACGTCCAGCAGTGGACGGCGATAGGCTGATAATATGTTGAAACACTTAGGACGGGTTGTTTCAAACAGTCGGTTAATGTTACATACGGACGGTTAAAAAGTTACTATGACTTGAGATGTTTAACGCACGTTAAATGTAACGGGTTGTTTCATGACATAAAAATCCGTCAGTTAAAGTTATTCAAAAAGAGATTCCATAATATTTTGATGTTTGAAGTAGCTGTTTGACAACATAAAATTACGTTGACTGGTCGGTTACGGTAATAGGTACTTTTTGACGTACGATTTTGTGTAACAACCCATTTTTTTGATTTGACGATAGTTAGCGCCATTTTTGACTATTACCAGTCAGTAATGTAAAGTTGAAGCAACCCGCCCTTAGTCGCTTTTTAAGTTATTATTCACCTGGAAATTGTCATAAACACGTTACACAGTTAGCCACAAGTCCCTCTTTCCCTCTCATTTTTTTTAATTACAATATTATTATTTATTAAACTCGTTACGACTCATAACTAAGGGGTTCTACCCGCCCGTTTTTTCAACCCGCGTGTCAACTTATAACAAACAGTCGGCCGCAATGACCTCAATAATTAAATGGAATGTTTAATAATCACGCGAGCAACATTGTGTTGATAGGCACGGCAAAAAATTAACGATTTGGGGTTCAGTGGAGAGAAACCTTTTTCAATGTTGAGTGGGGTTTTTTTGGCGATTAACTAATTTAATTCTTATGATATTAATTTACGTATAAACTATGATTACTAATAATTAAATGACAATGCCAGATCCTGCCCCACCCATGTACAGAAAAGTAAATTAATGAAAATAATTGTAATGAATATAGAACCTTTCTATACTATATTGTTTTTCTTTAGAACTTGCGGATTACGAAATACCTGCCCACAAAATACAAACTCATTTTACCTAAAATACAATTTAACCTTTAATCAATGTCATTATTGTTTTTAGATTTAAACGGAAACCGCAAGTTCTACAGTCACTAAGACTAATGTTTAGTTATCAGCAATAAATAAACAGTAAGATGATACATATTGCACATGACTTTTATTGAGTGGGGCAAAGTTCTATAGAGTTTCTAGCATTGTCCTTTAACATTTTGTCAATTTTGACTATTTTAATGAATTTAATTGATATGACATTAATTTGCGTGTACTAATTATTGTAAGTGATATCTTATTTTAAGATTTAAGCGTTTTCATTTCTTACTGTTAGCACACCTACGACACTCCATACAAACGAAACGATTTAATTACCTACACTACTACCAAATTAACAGACTGTACAAAGACGTCTGTGTGTGTGCGTGTCTACGCGCCGCGAAAACTAAAAGCAGTTTCAAGAGTACGTTCGACGCGGGAAGAGGTGAGGAACAGTGTTTCAGAGGGAGGCGGGGCGTGTCGCTACTGTACGGTAGTACTAATATTTATCCTGTGCTGTTAGCATATACTATAAATAAATAAATTAAAAAAAAATGCATTTTTGACAGCTTTGGACTAATATTAGAATGTAACGGTCTAAAATACGTTACATGCCAATCAGGCGTTTTGTAACAACCATATATTTAAGGAGACGATATACGCCGGCGACCTTGAGCGACCAGAGAATCGTATGCGCTGCGTCCAAAACTCTTAAAGTTTAGTCGAAAAATTAAATAAAAGATAGTATTCTTTAACTTTAAAAAAAGGCGTATACTAAAAGATAGATAATAAAATTGTCTGTAAGATGGCGTAAGTTTCGTTTAATCAATCGTCAATGTTTTGTCCGCGTCAGACACAACTTCACGAGGTAATTAAACTATTTGATAGGAATATATAAAAAAAAAATTACATACTAAATGATTAAGAGAATGTTCTAGTATAACATTTCTTTTTTTTTTCAAATTATTTACACTACACATTTTGACGTGATTGTCAGTTTAACATCTGTAAAAGTCGGTATAAATAAATGCCAGTGACAATAACTAAAAAGGTGATAGACTCTCATCCAGATCATAATAAAAAACGTCTTCTATGTATTTTTCCGTTACCATGGCAACAGGATGGCCCAAATATCCCATGGGTGTCATGAGATGCTAAGATATTGTGTTAAAGGATGGCTTTTGCTGCCCTCGGGTGAAAACATGTTTTATAACCAAAATGTGGGAATATTTCAACTGTTGTTTATTTATGTAGCAACATCATGCTTTTATGGAATCTGCCGTAAATGACGTTGCTAGCCGTTCACTGAACCGAAGAACGTTTGTCCGAATGAACGTTTGACCGATGAACGTTCGCTCTAAAAACGATTGTCGGAAGAATAGTCGTCCGAATAATCGTTCCACCGAAGAACGTTCGCTCTAAAAACGATTGTCGGAAGAATGTTTGTCCGAATGATCGTTTGACCGAAGAACGTTTGCTCTAAAAACGATTCTTGGAAGAATGTTCGTCAGAATAATCGTTTGACCGAAAAACGTTTGCTATAAAAAAAACGATTGTGGGAAGAACGTTCGCCCGTATGATCATTTGACCGAAGAACGTTTACCCGAATAAGTTTTATCCGAATGATCATTTGAGCAAAGAACGTTTACGCGAGTGATCGATTGACTGAAGAACGTTTATTTGAACGATCCGCCGATTTAAGGTTGAAGTTCCACGGTCTCGAATCAAGCACTTTGCTTCCACATTTATTGTGCAAACTGCTAGACTGTGGAATTAACTGACCGCCTCACAGTTTTCCAATAAATATAATCTGGGTATCTTCAAGGCAAGTGTTTTTATGCAAGGTACATCGTATTTACGTATAATTATATAATTCCTGTAAATGCAAATATTGTTAACATCGTTTTTAAAAGAGTAAGTATGGAGTTTCTTGCCCATTCTTCTCCATACAAAACTACCTTTTGGAATGCCCATTCCAAAAGGTAGTTTTGTATGGAGAAGAGAAAAAAAAATCGATTCTAGGTGCCCACCTAGAATCGATTTTTTTTTCTCATTTGACGTTCAAAAGTGCCTTACAATGGTCTAATTGAAATAAATGATTTGACTTTGACTTTGACTTTGCACGAGTGAACCGGTTCATAAGTTAACACAGTAGCAGCCTTAGTGAGTCTGGCAAGTTTAGGTAATTATTTTAGAAGATGGCGGGAGCAGTCCTTCTGTAATCTTTAAATTTTGTGCTAAGATCTACAAATTATGATACTCGGTATGTAATGGATGGTCTCCCATCCACAAGGCGCTGGTTTTAGTCTCGCCGCGGACCGTGGACTTGGACCTTCTCCAAAGGCAAGCTTATTGCATTAAAAAAATCATTTGACTGAAGAACGTTTACTCGATGATATTTGGAATTCTTATTTTATTTATTTAATACACATACATTGAGCTAGAAAATCTGACAACCAGTCTTACCAAGGTGTATCGTGTTACCCGGTAACTAGGTTGTGGAGGTCAGATAGGCAATCGCTCAATGTAAAACACTGGCATTCAGGTGCATCTGGTTTGACTGGAAGCCGACCCCAATATGGTTGGGAAACAGCGGCAGATGATGACATGCACATTGATTTTTTGAAAACAAATGAATTCGTTTTCGACAAGTTCGTGTGCACTCACTTGACTAAAATTTCAAGTGAACTTTAGCAGAATATCACTACGTTCCCGACAATATATTACCATACATGTTTACATATATGAATATCCATACAAAATTGAATTATGCCTTACCGCCCGCGGGTCGAACCCAGGCAATCAATACTGGGTATCTCCAGGGAACGGATTCAATTCCATTCGAAAATACGTTATGTAGAACTACTAGTATTAGAAAATTGACGTTCCAATTTGAATATTTGAATGCTCTTAAATGTTATATCTGCGTAGTGAGTAAGTTTGGTGATCAATGTCATTTTAAAGAAGAAAAAAATATTATAATTTAATCGCCGTGCGGTGTCGGCTGCGAATAGCACCACCCCATTTCTACCCGTGGGTGTTGTAGAGAGGGATATTGACCAGAAGATGGGCAGCAGCGTCCAAGCATGGCGATTACGGCTGACTACGGGAGATTTATGCCCAGCAGTTAGTGTTGTTAAAGACTCAACTTATTTAGTCTTTATTTAGAGACTTAATTTACGAGACTAGGACTCGTTAGTCTGTCCGCGGAAGCGACGGAATACCACGTCCTGCGGCCAATAGTATCAAGACAAGTGTGCCAAGTGACAAGCGCCAAGTGTGTGTGTGGGTATGTGTGTCTTAGGTATCAATGATTGCCTCTTCTCTGTATGAAAAGAGACCTTTTATGATACAGATCTTATACTTATGAAATTATTAAGCCCGTCACATACGTAGCTATAATATATATTATAGCTAGCCACCACACACGGTAGCTATAATATAATAATATATTTTCGCCCTTATTACGTCTGCGGTCGTCCTTTGTTTCACATTTTTGAAATATATTAATACTAGCGACCCGACCCGGCTTCGCATGAGCCTATAGCCTTCCTCGATGGCCTATCCAACACAAAATAATTTTTCAATTCGAACCAGTAGATCCTGAGATTAGCGCGTTCAACCAAACAAACAAACTCTTCAGCTTTATAATATTAAGTATAGATGCCTTGCTATATATTTTGGTGACGTAATAAAGATATATATTATAGCTGCGTCTGTCACACCTGTCTTCGAGTGACCGAAGATTACTGCAGAAAATATATCGGAATATGCCTTGCTATGAATTTTATTAATATATATTATAGCTACGTCTGTGACGGGCTTTAGGGTTCAAAAGGAAAAAAACGGAAACTTTTCAAGATCACTTCATTGTCCGCCTGTCTGTCTGTTTGTCTCTAATACTCAAGTCTGTAATCCCTTGGAGCAGGGTACACGATACAAGATATTTATTTAGCAAAACAGGTGTATACACATAAATGCAAGATGTTACTAAAAAGTTCCATTGAGTTACTCTCTGTCATGTTAGGCCTTAATGCCGTAATGCAATCAAAAGATACGGCCGTTTATGCAACATTTATGCCGCATATTTTGACACTCGCAAGGGAATCAAAATCTATTGGGTACTTTCCGTTAACCTAGAATCATAAAATTTGGTTAAAAGCAATGTCATGTACACAAGTAGGGAAAAATCATCATCCATTGAAAGAAATGATATCATTTCTTTCAATGGCGTGTCAGTGGTTGACCATTGGAAAGTCATAATGACGCCATTATATTAGTAGATTACCAAACTTGTCATCAACAATTATGAAATCAATGATAGACCATTCTGACACTATTGGAATATCAGACTTTAGGCCCTGAACTGATGATGCGGCCTAAGGTGGAGCACGCTTGCCTAGGATGAACCGGTTCACTCGTGTCTTGAAGATACCCAGATTATACTTATCGGGGAACAGAGAGGCGGGCAGTGAATTCTACAGTGAATAATATTTTTTGACCAACTTAAAAAACTGACAAAGTTCTTAATTCGATACATATATCTTTTTTATTTTGGACAAAGCATATATTTTTTCAGTGTAGTCCGAATTCGATGATTCTTTTTTTAATTGATAGTATATATCTCAAAATTGGTCCCAAATAAATTTTATGAAAATACTCCACACCTAAGGGTAGAAAATTAAGGGATAACTGAAAATTTTTGGTGCCACCTTTTCGTAATTAATTTGTATGTTAAGAAGTAGGCACTAAAAAGTGAAAACAATCTTTTTACAAAAAAGAGACAACCGCCTTCAAAAATGACTTACTAATTTTTTTTGCAATTTTTTTTTTTTTTTATCATTTGATAGGCATACGTTTGACCACTATCTCACCTGATGGGAAGCGATGATGTGGTCTAAGATGGAGCACGCTTGCCTAGAAGTAACCTATTCACTCTTGACTTAAAGACTCCCGGGTTGTAGCTATCAGGAAACACAGACTCAGGCAGGGAATTCCACTCCTTAGCAGTACGCACAATGAATGTGTTCCCAAAGCGTTTTGTGCGTGTGGGTGGGATGTCCACCATGTACCGGTGGCGCATCGCCGTACGTCTTGTGGTCCGATGATGGAACGGGCTCGGCGGAATTAAATTATGCAATTCTGTCGCACACTCCCCAAAATTTTTTCACAGAATGTATTATTGTTAAGAAATAAATGACTTGTAAGTTACTTGTTATAGAAGAAACAGGGTTTGATCAAATCCAACAAGGGACCACTATGTTCATATATATATTTCGAAATGAAACAATATTGTACCAATATTATTATCCTTTGAGTATGAATAAACTAATATCTTCCCCATACATATTGTATTAGCATTATGTTATCAATACAACATAATGTTGTCTTTATCGACAGAACCCGTTCTGAAGCAACAGTTTACGCTTGACCGCTTCGTTCGAAGTTAACGTTAGGTAGTATAAACCTCACGTAGGAGGTAACCATTTGATATTGCGCTTTACTGTCATAGTTATAAGGCTGTTTTTTGTAGATCAAGAACCTTTGAACGTACTGTGATATTCAAGTTTAAGCTTTAGGCTTTTAAGGGAGGGTTTAATATCAGTTTATCAATGGTGAAGGGCGAATTTTAATGAGAAGTAAATTTTATTTTAAAAATGTGAGTATGGAGTTTCTTGTCCACTCTTCTCTCTCCAAGCACTATTGCCAATCTAATTTCGGTCATTATAGTAACCTCAATGGAGAAATTTTTTTTTTTCCATAAAGCATCTCGGTCGGTATTGTCATCCTAGGAGGTTGTCGGTTTCTTAATCGGACTTGCCTGTGGTGTAAAAGTGCCGTGGAGCAACCTTGAATTTGTGGACCTGCAGTGCTATATGGTGAAGTGAGCTATCATATCTCACTTCACCTAGGTGTTCACCGAGGGAGATTGTAACAGAATAGACATACTGTGGGCTAATTCATGTAACTAAAGAAGTGCAGTTGCAGTTAAGTTTCGATCAAACCACGCTTTTCGTAGTCTCTACCGCTGTCAGACACGCTCGCGTCAAGTTTGCGTCACGCGAGCGCAATAACGGCATTCTACTGCTGCGCGTCTTTGGTGCGTGCTTTGGAACGCAACATGATCGGTATTCTACTATTCGTTTAACGTAACAAAAAGCACTAAGATCTATACTGGGGTATTATTTAAATATCATAATAACGTGATATTCATTAAAATGTAATCAATTCTGTTCAATTATTTAGTGAGTAATATTTTTTCTCTCATGTGGATGAAAAAAGATTGCACGTAGCGGAGATGAGAATGTTGAGATGGATGTGTGGAGTTACCAGAATGGATAAGGTGAGAAATGAATATACTAGAGGAAGTTTGAAAGTGGCGCCAGTGACAGAAAAGTTGTAAGGGAATCGTTTGTCTTAGTATGGGCATGTGAAGAGAAGAGACGAAACTCATGTGACCATAAGAGCTATGAATATTAATTTGGATGGATTTGGAAAGATGGGTGGATTGTGTGAAGAATCATATGAATGAAAAGGGAGTCAGTGAAAGCATGACGTTGGACAGGACCGAATGGAAGAAGAAAACATGTTGCGCCGACCACAAGTAACATGAGATAAGGGCAGGAAAAAGAAGAGATGTGACTACACCATTAGTATGTTTGGTAAAGTTTGGTTGTCGTGCAGTTTACACGCGGTTCAAAGAATAAAAGAATACCGTTTATCACTCAAACTTGAACTTAACTGCAACTGCACTACAAAATCATCGGCGCGTCATAAAACTACGTGAATTAGCCCTCAGTCCCACGGTGAGTGTCCACGTTTCGGTTGTGTAAGTCTTTAGGAGTAGAACGCACTGGTTAAAGCTGGTTATTTCCAGCTCCTGCAGATACTCTGCCATGATGACAATGTCATCCTTAAATCGTAGGTGCGAGATATATTGACAGTTGATGTTTTTGCCCTGTCCTTTCCAATTCCAACATCTAACGTCCATTTAAGGCCTCCAGTCAGGTCAAAATACTTACAAAATAAGCAACTAAGGGCACCCCCTATGGGGTACGGGCCTCGGCTTGTGGAATGAGGGCAGCAAAGGGACAGGCTGGATCGGATTTCTGGGGACTAGCCAATTACTTGTTCCGCGCTCTCGCTTGCACGCTCAGTCTCAGGCGGAACGTGATACTTTTTCGTGCGTGCAGCCGGTGTTCATCGATTTTTAAGACGTTTTCACGTCAAAAGCTTTTTAATTTCCGCTTTTTAGTACCTACTTGCTTATCAATCAAATCCATTAAGAAACAAAGAAACTAAAACGTCATCTATGTATATTTTATTAGGTTTTTAAGTGCTGAATCAATTTCGGTAAAATTTATATATAGGACACACCCTGAGGCATGCCCTATCCATAAAAAAAAAATCAATTTACATTTGCCGGAGAAATCGCGTAACAAACATACAGTTAAATTAAGAATCTCCTTCTTTTTTGACGTCGGTTGAAAATTACGCGCATCGATAACTGGCGTCTTAACACATCAAACAAAACTTGTATCATAATCATTATTTCCTGTAGTCTTCAAACAAAATAATCGTACATTGGAGTCGTTTACAAAAACACATTTGTTACAATCAACCATCAAACTTGAAGGTTATAAAAACGGTAACTTTTTAAACTGCTATAAAAAAATAAACGCCCAAACTGCCAAACTTCAGTATTTTGTTAAAACGCTAATATTTTATGCAAAAAGAAGGAAATTTTCTAACAACCCCCAAGGCCGCCATCTTGTTTCGACGATTTGTGACTTCATAAACAGCGTTGATAAACGAGAGTTGCCGTGTCCCAACGACAGATGGCGCTTTTGTAAATATTGACAATTCTAAAGAGACTGGTCCTTGAATTTTTAAGGAAATTTTATATTTCAAGCTTTCAAAAGATAACACAATATTACCAAATTTAAATAGCAATAATACCAGCCTCTAATGGTTTTACTGGAGGCAAAGGACTCCTCTCTTAAAATTAAAACATTTGTTTTTTTTTAATTGTTGACATATAAAAAAAGAATATTCAAGTAACTATTCTATCACAGAAGTCACAAAGTGCGTAAGGCTGCGTCGCACCCGAGCGGACAGACCACTCAGAACAAACCGCCATTTTACTCACGCACACATTGACATTACCTACGTTTATAGGCATTCTCAAGCAGTTTCAAGCAGACTTCAGTCTCGACTGTCACGTGTTGTCAAAATGAATAAATGATGTATGTATTTGACATTTCAAACAGCTAAATTTTGTTATAAAAAATTGCAAAGAGTTCCAACCAGTGTCAATAAAATTTCATATTGTCGCAAATAAAACCTACAGAGTCAATACAGTAGCAGCCCTAGTGAGTCTGACAAGTTTAGGTAATTATTTTTGAGGATGGTAGGAGCGGTCCTTCTGTAACCTTTATATTTTGTGCTTTAGTCATAATAATCCATCCATACTTAGTATTATAAAAGCGAAAGTAACTCTGTCTGAGACTGAAAATTTTAGTTACATTATTCTTGTTGTTTCTTTGTGAAAACAATGCAAATGATTTAATGATGACGATGAAATGTTACACAAATTCGTTGGTTTGTAAAGTCAAGTTATAACAAAGCGTCGAGCGTTACGCTCAGTGTTCGGTTTGTGTAAGGGTGACAAGTGAGACGGACCCGATGTTCTTTTACAAGTAAATGCTCAAGTGTGTCCTCTCCTTTGATAAAACGATGTACAATAGGGAATAAAAAAGTTGCCATAAGCAATGAAAAATACTGTCTCTCTTTTGGCAACACTTCAGAATAACGACACGATTACATTTTGTCGTTCAACCGAAGTTGGATACAATAATTAATGTGTTAGGTGCTCGAATTTGAATAAACTCTTTGGGTTTTGGATAACCGCTGCGCAGCGCTACAATGTACAGACACCAGTAGGTCGATTCTGTAAAATTCAAACAACAACTCGAATCTCACAGCGCTATTCACTCTCACTTCGTAACACATAAGGTTCAAAATGACCTTAATATATTTGACACTTTGAATCGGGTTAGAGTGCGAAAGTGACGGGGAAATTACCTTACAGAATGCCACTTCTTACGTCATCTCATACTTTATCTGTCAAAATCTCCCTGTCAATTTAGTTCTAGGTTCTCGGTGGCGCTAGTGTAAATCCGAATTATCAACCGAGTTTTTAGAATGCCAATCAAGAAACTCACAGCGAATTCAGATTCGAAGTTTAGAATGAGGTCTTACAGAATCACACCCCAACACATCAAGCTTCAAAGCAATCTGTCAAACTTTATTGAAAAATTATAAGATTCATATCCAATTGATAGACATTGCTCTCAGATAAGTATTATGCCCCCCCCCCCCCTTATGGGGAGGCCTTTGTTCAACAGTGGACGTCTTCAGGCTGATGATGATGTATCAAGTTAGATTTAAGTTTAAAAATATAACTCATATCTTAATTGTGAAAGTTCCTAAGTAATCTATATGATATATAGAGCTATAATAGAAACACACTGTAACACTATTAGTTTTAAGTTATCTTGCTGCGCCCTAACAGGGTCATGTACACACTAGTTTTAAGCCTATAGCGTATAACCAATGATATAATACACTTAGATGCGTTACCCGCGCTCAATAATGGCAATATTAAAGCAAGGCAATTGCCGGGGTTTCACTTAGTCACGTACCACCCAGTGTCACGGCTATACGTCAGTATCGCTCGTAATTCACACATTACTGACGTAACAAAATTTGTATGTTTATCTTTTTCTAACAGGTGTACATTGTATGCTTATGTACTTTTCTTTGCACTATGTAATTGTATGTGCCTACTGGTATGAAGATATAAAATTTTGCGCCGTTTTAAAGCTAGATGTTCGTGTTCGTGTATAACGCGTCTATTTAAAATACGTCATTGCGTATAACTATGGTTGTGTACATTGTGCATTAAATAAATAAATAACAATTGTTATTTTTTAAAGGATTGCGAACCTTTTTGTATGGAAGTTGGCATATCAGATCAGCGCCATTTTGTTTTTTTTTTTTAGAAATCGCGGCGCCCGTTGAAAGTAGTATGTGTGGACTCATAGTAAAACAAAAAATGACAAGTAACGTGATACCCCAAAGTGTCACGTTACCGAGATATGTGAAAGTAAAGATCGACAATGAGTACAACGACAATCATTCAAAATAGACTTATTACGTATCTATAGGCGTCAGATTGTATCCAAATAATCGTTTCCAGGTTGATTATTATTATTACTGTTTATTAAAAGAGAATAGGTACATTACATACCACTAGGAGCACGTGCTACTAAAATTATTAATTATTAAGTCGACTTGTCGCTGCCACGTCGCGTCGCACATCAAGTGACAGGCAGCGGGAGCGAGATAGAGCAGAGTTGTTCACTATTCGTTCGCATTAATATGCGTAGGTACAATCCGACCACCCAATCCATCATTTTTGTAATCGTTCTATTAGTATTAGGTATAGCGATCTTTAGTTCTACATATTATCTTTATAACAGAAGACTTAAAGACGAGTACCTACTTGACACTAAACTTATTGTTTATATCATAATGCGGCGGGATGAACGACAAGCCAACACGCGCGCGCGATATTCTTTGACATAATGTAGCGTTTCATTGCGATGCGATGCTATTTAGTAGGCAAATAATTAATTATAGTAGCATTTTTCTCGTATGGAATGTACCTACTCTCTTCCAACAAACAGTAATAATAATACTTAACCTGAGAACGATTATTTAGATACAATCTGTCGCCTATAGACACGTAATAAGCCTATTTATAATGATTGTCGTCGTGCCCATTGTCGATCTTTACAATCAAATATCTGGGTAACGTGACACTTTAGGGTACCATATTTTTGTAATTTTTTGTTTGTCTATGAGTCCTCTACCCATTCATATCAAGATAGTAGTGCGTGGTGATTTCGAAAAAAAAATCAAAATGACGGGCGGGTCGATGTGCCAGATCGGTTCTATCCCCTTTGACAGTTGGGGAAGACGTGATGTGCTGGCGTCTGTACAAAATCTCCCTCGGTATAGTGAGTTTGAACTGTAAATTCCTAGCACCTTGTTTTATTCACAGTCGGATGTAGAGCATTGACACAGAGAGGAAAAGCCTGTTGCAATCAACTGGCCACAAATTCAGAATCCGGGGCTACTAATCCGACATTTTATCTAAAAGAAAGTTCGTAACTTTTAACGCCAAGAAAAACCATTACGTCTTGCAGATTAACTGCGTCAAGATAAAAAGTTTTCAACTTCATCTTTTTTTTAAAGGGATCTTTTTATCTTTTCGGCTGTAGGCGTTGAGAAGTAAAGAGGTTGGTCTTTACGGTTTATCAGTCAGCTTCCAGCCTAATCAAAATACAAAACGACACGAATGGCGCAGTTGCCGAGCGCTTGGCTGCAATGCAGCGTGTTGCGGATTCGATTCCTACACGGAACAAATATTTGTATGGCCTATTGTCAGTTGTTCGCGGTTTGGCTGTTTGTGTATGTGAGTTTATATGTTTGTAAACTCAACCACGATACAGGAGAAATTCCTAATGTTTTTGCAAGACTACTTGCGCGAATTCACTTGCCTTAAAAGACGCAGAAACTACTTGCTCCAAAAGACGCTTGCAAGTAACTACTTGTTTAAATCCACTTGCGTCTAAGACGCTTGCAATTATCCTCTTGCGCGAAAGGACACTTACGCGAACAGACATTTCCGCGAAAAGACGCTTGCAAGAAACCTCTTGCGTGGTTAGAAATTTCCCGCGCGCATTTATTAACGCCAAGAGACAACCGCAAGTAACTTCTTGCGCGAAATGACACTTACGCGAACAGACATTTCCTCGAAAAGACACTCAGAAGAAACTACTAGCACCAAAAGACACTTGCAAGTAACCTCTTGCACGAAATTTCAATTGCGCCAATGGACATCGCAAAAAGATACATGCGCGAAAGACATTTCTGCTAGTAAACCAGGTCCAGTAATCGCAGTACCTAAACTGCTATTAGTAGACAGGACACTTGCCCTTTACGACACCCTAAAGTAAATCGAAATCCGAAGAGTCTTGACAAAAAGGTCTGAATCAGCCACTTGTGAGCTCTTCACTATTTCGGACGTTCTATTTATAACCTTCTTACTCAATAGGAACATGAGATTTTTTTGATGACGATAGTATTTATTTTTGTCAAGCCGTGTGGTGCAGACCGCGAATAGAACCACTTCATTTCTACGCGTGGGAGTTGTAGAAAGCGACAGAAGAATATTGACTAGTAGGACGATTCTGTAAAATTCAAACAACAACTCGCATCTCACATCGCTATTCACTCTCACTTCGCATAAGGTTCAAAATGACCTTGATATATTTGACACTTTGACTCGGGTTCGAGTGCGAAGTGAGCGTGGAAGTGACGGGAAAATTACCTTACAGAATGCCACATCTTACGTCATCTCATACTTTATCTGTCAAAATCTCCCTGTCAATTTAGTTTAACTCGGTGACATGCGCGCAAGGGTGGCGTTAGTAAAAATTCGAATTATCAACCGAGTTTTTAGAATGCCAATCAAGAAACTCACAGCGGATTCAGATTCGAAGTTTAGAATGAGGTCTTACAGAATCACACCCCAGCACATCAAGCTTCAAAGCAATCTGTCAAACTTTATTGAAAAATTATAAGATTCATATCCAATTGATAGACATTGCTGCGAGAGAATGGGCAGCAGCGTCCTTCTGCACTATTACACCTACTGCGATCACCAATATCATTATCAGCCAGAAGACGTCCACGTGTTGAACAAATGCCTCCCCCATAGAACGCCACAACGAGCGGAAACCTGCCGCTTGCATCCACCGGTTACCCTCGACCTTAACGATGTCGTCGGTCCATCTGGTGGGAAGCCTACCAACGCTGCGTCTTCCGATTCGTGGTCGCCACTCGAGCACCTTTCTTCCCCAACGGTTATCGGTTTTTAGAGCGATGTGGCACGCCCATTGCCACTTAAAGTTGCAAATTTTAAGAGCTATGTCGGTGACCTTATCTTTTCGGCGGATTTCCTCGTTCCGGAATTTATCGCACAAAGAAACTCCGAGCATAGCTCTCTCCATTGCTCGCTGCGTGACTTTGAGCTTCCAACATGCATCGGAAGACCTATGGCCAAGTGGGCGTCTAAAAGTTGACATGATAATGATGATGAGTATTTATTCATTGGAAGACAAGCTGACGGTTCATCTGAAGTTCAGTGGTCACAGACTCACCGCTGTCTATACACATACAATACGGTCAACGTAACTTGGCGCGTCTGAAGTTGGCTGTTTGGCTGCGCAATGGAACTTTTAGGAACGAAATTGTCTACTGCGCAGCTAATCAGCTAACTTCAGACGCGCCAAGTTACGTTGAGCGTACTGTAATTATATTCAAGTTTGACAGCAAGTTTTATGTTTAACTGCGATAATTTATTTTTTAAAACAAATGAGTGAGTTCGCTTTCAAATTGTGTGCGCTCACTTGAGTGTGGTTTCGAGTGAACTTGATAGAATTTACGTATAAGACTCCTGAATTTACTAACTGATGATAAAGTCAAAGTCAAATCATTTATTTCAATTAGACCATTATAAGGCACTTTTGAACGTCAAATGAGAAAAAAAAATTGATTCTAGGTGCCCATTCCAAAAGGTAGTTTTGTATGGAGAAGAATGGGCAAGAAACTCCATACTTACTCTTTTAAAAACGATGTTAACAATATTTGCATTTACAGGAATTATATAATTATACGTGAATACGATGTACCTTGCATAAAAACACTAGGTATTTGAAAGTGTGTACAAAGTATCACAGATTAAGGAATGACAGACTAAGTTATATGTACATAGATACACAGTGTTCACATATTACATATTACAATTAATGTTGAAACAGTAGACGACCACTCCTTATATTTTAACAAACAATGAATCAGTATGTGAGCCTGAGCAGTGTATAAAAAAAGAGTCAAATATATATATGTACATATTTATACTAAGTATGAAATTAGGTATTTTAAATTAGCAATCGGTTCGATTTTGTCTAGACTGTCGATCGTCCTATGGAGCTAGACCAGCATGTTTCCAAGCATTCTTATCTTGAATATAGTCCTCTAGATTATAATAAGCTTTTTTACAGAGTGTACTTTTAATATATGATTTAAATTTTGTTTCACTTAGTTGTAATATATCACTAGGAATTTTGTTGTAGCACTTAACACAGTACCCCATAAAAGATGTATGGACTTTAGACAATCTAAAATATGGTTGAGCTATTTTGTCCTTGTTTCTAGTATTAAAGTCATGTCTATCACTTACTTTATTAAACATATGTAAGTTTTTTCTTACATACATAATATTTTCATAAATAAATTGGCAAGGCACTGTCATTATATTAATATTTTTAAATAGTTCCCTAAGAGATTCGCGGCGACGTAGATTATAAATGGCTCTGACAGCTCTTTTTTGTAAAATAAAAACGGATTCAATGTCAGCAGCCCGACCCCACAGTAAAATACCATACGACATAATGCTGTGAAAGTAGCCAAAATAGACCAAACGCGCAGTTTCTACATCTGTTAACTGTCTTATCTTTCTAACAGCATAAGCCGCGGAGCTTAGTCGCCCCGCAATAGATGTTATATGAGGTCCCCATTGTAATTTCTCGTCTAGCGTGATTCCTAGGAAAACCGTTTGACTAGTAAATTCCAGTTTCTCTCCATTAAGTATGATGTCACATTTACTATTCCTAACATTTGGTAAAATGAATCGAATACATTTGGTTTTTTTTTCATTAAGTACCAAATTGTTTACCGTAAACCAATTTTGAACCTGAAGAATAGCGTCATTTACGTCGTCTAGATTTTGTGACCGTCTGTTTATTTTAAAAATCAATGATGTGTCATCGGCAAATAACACCATTTTTGGTTGATTTTGAAACAATTGGGGTAAATCATTTATATAAACTAAGAATAGAAATGGACCCAATATTGAACCTTGAGGAACGCCCATAGTCGTTTCAGATCCCAATGAGTTCACGCCGTTAACCTGTACTTTTACCCGTCTATCCCTCAGGTATGACCTTAGTAAATTAAGAGATGTTTTACTAACCCCGTAGTGCTCCAGTTTCAGCAAAAGTGTCTCATGGTCAACGCAATCGAACGCCTTTGAGAGGTCGCAAAAGATTCCAATGGCATCTTGTGATTCCTCCCAGGCGCTAAAAATGTTCTTTATTAGGGTGACACCGGCGTCAGTTGTACAACACCCTTTGGTGAAACCATACTGTTGTTCATGAAAGATGGAATTTTTATTAAAGTGACGCAACATTTGATTGAGCATTAACTTTTCAAACACCTTGCTGAGAACTGGCAGAATCGACACAGGCCTATAATTGTTGGGGTCTTTACTATCACCGGATTTGAACAACGGTACTACTTTACTGTGTTTCATCAGATCCGGAAAGACTCCTTGGTCTACACTGGTGTTAAATATAAGAGCTAAATAGGGCGCAATCGTTTCTATAATAGATTTACAGACTTTTACAGACATTCCCCAGAGATCTTCTGTTGATTTAATTTTAAGATCTTTAAAGGCTCTTATCCCTTGAAGTGTGTACGGTTAAAAAACGCGCGAACGCTTGGGTGTGGGGCCATTCCGGGTGGCCGCGAGCGTTTTCGGCGCGTCGTACTAAAACGACGATATCTCCGAAATTACGATAGTTAGCTCGTTTCCAGTTATATCATTGGAATCGCTATTAAATTTGCTAACAGGTCATATATGGTTAAGTATAGTTTTACGTTGTAATGTATTCGAAATTTAATGTTTGTTCGGTGTGAGCGACTTTTTCCCCGTTTCTTGTGTAACAGACATTATAAAAAAATAGTAATCCTTTTATTCAACAAACTTTTCGTTTTATCTCCACAAAGACACATTAGTTCACATAAATAAAACAAAAGAACAGACCTCTCCATACATTTTTTTCATCTCACAAGCAAAACAAACCATGACGTCATTTACGAGTGCCCGCATTCGAAACAAAAGAATGGGCTTGTTTACATATCAATTCTAAGAACGCTACATGCCTGGTGGCTTGGGTTACATTTTATTAATAATGTTTGGTTCACATACTTGACACAGACAGAGTTTCAGTTGATAAAAATGTATAGTTTAATAGTATTGGCTTTCCAAAGTAACCACTTGAAAACTAGCGCAAAAAACACCTACTCACACTTTGGATCACTGTTTAAATTCTGTTGCCTCAATTTGAAATCTTATTTAATATTCTACACGTTGAAGATATTTACAAAACGGTAGGCAAATAAAAAATGCATGCTGGAAGCAAAAACATTACACAAATCAACAATCAAAACGAACAATTTCACTTAAAAATGACCATCACGTAAACACAGATCACACAAAATATAGATACGGCAATTATGGTCACATGTAAATAATATAAAATTACATAGAAATCTAAAATATATTATTATTTGAAGTCTTTTAGAGTGTATAAAAAGTATAAAGAGTGTAAAAAAAAATAAAAAATAAAATAATAATAATAAAAAAAAAAATTAAAAATTAAAAAAAAAAAAATTTGGTCGGTATTTCTTGACGGACACACACACACGAACACACACCTACAAAATTTTCAGTTTCAACACGTTCAACATTTAAAATCACGAATAAAAAATAAAGTCAACAAAAAGTATTCAACGGATGCCCTATCCATTAGTTCTAACGATCTGTGAAATCGTGTGACGTCATCACCTTGATTGCGCATTCCGGCTCTCTGATTGGCCAGCGCGGATTCGACGATTCTGGTAGTTTTGCGTAATTTTGATGTTCAAATTGACCACAAGAAAACTATTATAATATTCAAATTAAACGCCTAATATCTATAGTACGACACATAAAAACACACGTAATAAAGCCAGATTGCTTCTAAAACAATCCTATAAACTACAAATACCTCGAAATGAATCAGCGTCTCTGCAACGGTTCTCCGTATTCATTGAAACGACTATTTCGGGCCGAAATCGTCTGTTTCTCCAATCCAAAATGGTTCAAACACAACCAGGCACGTTTTTATTACACGAAACACATAAAACACACACAATTCACTCACTTTTAGATACTTAAAAGCACAAACAGAACAAAGCAGCGACCTGTCGGTGCGCAGTAGAATGATCAACTGGGGGGATCGAAAATTGGTCGCTTCAAAGTGCTGCTGTGACATTTAGCCTATGTTATACTTGTATCTCATTTATCCCCCTAGACTCTGTGCAAGTTTGAGCGAGTTAGCAAATACGTAGAATATTTAATGTCACTTACAAGCCCCTTAGGAATGTTCCAACGAAATGGTAGATTCACCACTTAGGGCAAAAAATTGACATTGTCGGTCGGGGAGAATCACATTTCAAGGGTTATAACAGCCTGGGGGTTTGTATGTTCAAACCTAAACTCCGAACGGCATGCCTTAACATTCTTCCTAAGTAAAGCAGCAGAGAGCGCGGGAGAGGAATTTAAAGCTTCAGTAGTTTTAATGGGAATATTTCCAAAAAATGCTTCAAATTCCTGAGCTACTTCTATATCTGAATTTATGGGGCCATGTGCAGTCTCTAGATTAAATTCAGTATTACGCTGTTTTTTCCTACCTGTTTCATTATTTATTATTTGCCAAGTAGTTTTTATTTTGTCATCAGCTAATTTTATTTTATTTCTAATATAAAGGGATTTGGCTATTTTGCAGACACTTTTAAAAAGTTTTGAATATTTCGCAACATACTGATGAAAGCTTGTATTCATTACATGTTGCTTTAGACCATAAAGTTCAAATAGTTTTTCCCTGCTTTTACGAATACCTGGAGTCGCCCAATCGCTAAATAAGAACTTTGTGCAAATACTTTTAGTCTTTAGTGGAAATGTATCATTAAATTGCGTGTTTATTAGTGAAAAAAACTCAGCGTAGAACTCATTTGGGTCATCTATATTATTAAAGCAATGAACACTTAGTTTACTTTCCAATGAACTATTAAATTTATCTAAGTTTTTACATGTAATTGGCCTAAACCTTATTTGAATTTTTTGTAAAGGAATGTAGGCGCATAACGTTATTGTCTGTCCACTATGATCTGATGGTAGCTTATTTATAATTTCTTTATGTAAATAATCACAATTACAAAATATATTATCAATACAAGTGGCAGAAGAAGCTGTCACTCTGGTTGGTTCCATAAAAACATTTGACAAATTAAATGACCTAAAAAGACTCAATAATCTGATACTACTGGAGTTGTTTTCTAACAAATTAATATTAAAGTCACCACATATGATGATTGATTTACTACTAGTACTAATTTTTTTCAACACATCTTCCATTACAGAATCAAATGTAGATAAATTCTGGTAACTGGGGGGTCTGTATACACATACTATAATATGCTTATCCAGCTCAACACAGGACAATTCAACAGTATGTTCTACTGATAATCCAACGATGTCTTTTCGTTCTTTACACTTAATAGAATTTTTAATTAATATTAATGACCCACCATGTATCATATGTTTTCGGCTAAAATGGCTAATTACACAATAATTTTCATAATTAATAGACATCACTTGATTATCTTTTAGCCAATGTTCTGTTAAACAAATAATATCATATTTGGTTATTTCTAAGAACATTTCTATTTCAAGTAATTTGGAAAAGCAACCTTGAATATTTTGATTAAATAATTTTAAAGTATGTTGCTTTCCTTTATTTGTTAGGTTGTCAGAAGTTACCTTTTTATTATTCAATAATAATAAATGATTATTTGAAGGTGTAACTTCTGTTGTCTCACAACTTAGTTTAAAGTGTTATCCGGAGTGACCTCCACAACTACATTTGAAGAGTTCATAGTCCCTGTTTGTGATCCAGCTGGAAGAGAATACCCTATCTGACTGGTTGTGGCATCTAAGGATGTTGGCATAGTAGGTGGACCCTCCTTCGTACTATATGAAGATTCACAAAAATTTATCCCTATGTTGTTAGTGCAACTAGACAACATAAGTTTGTCACTTAACCTACAGTTTGTTATATTATTATTAGCTATAACATTGTTAATATTATATGCTATCAACATAGCAATTACATGTCTACATTCTCCAGACAGAGATAAAGTTCTCCGAGTTAACTTAAAACCACTAATAAAGTTATTAGTGTCAAAATATAATAATTTGTCACTATGACAACATGTCAACATATGAATAGTACTATTCAATATATAAATGTGATTGTTTTCTACTTCTGATAAAGTATCCTTTAAGATAGACCTTTGTGTCTAGAAAGTTGTTTTGCACAAAATTGTATCATATAACGAGCGCTTTGAGAATTCACCCCCTATAGGGGTACTCTAAGGGGATGAAAGTTTGTATTGAAATTCGTCATTTTCAACGATGACTAATTAAACTACTTAAAGAAGACTAATTAAAGAAGTAACTATCATAATATTGAGAATAGATAGGATTCGATGAATCTAAATAATCGGACACGGTTTCTAATAATCCGGTTATGTATTGAAAATAGGTAGAATTTGAAGAACCTAAAAAAACGGACACACGAAATATCCGGACAAAATTCGACCGGGAACCAGATTAATATTACTTTGTTAACAGTACCTTGGATATTATTATTCAAAATATGAAACCCTGGCTAAAGGAAATCCGAAATTGTTGACCCCAAAAAGGTTCGGACACAAAATACGGATTGTAGGTCAGAAAGAGAATTAAATCAAGGAAGTATTTAGTACCATAGACGGTAGGTAATGAAAAAAAAATCCGGACACATAACATTCCGGACATGTCTGGCAAAATCCGGACAGGGGGGTTGAAGGGGTTGTACCATAGATGGTTATATAAATAAGACCGGATGCATAAAATTCCGGACATGTCCGGAAAAATCCGGACTGGGGTTGAAAGGGTTGTATAAATTAATGAAGTTTTTAATACCTTGGACAGATATCCCGTGTTGCCCCCAGTTATGTCCGGGGCGTCGCATTTCCTCCCATCCTGAATGGAAAACAACTCGAATATTATATCAGATGAAAAAAAAACATTTACTAAATCACGTCTAAGCATTCAACTAACTACAACAACATGCTTTGGGATTTGGGATCTTAATTTTACGACATACAGTTCAATTTAGATTTCACAAGCGATTGCTTTTAGGACCCTTTTTTCAATTGTTTTTTTTTTTAAGTTCAGCTTTGGGAATTGTTGTTTTATATTGTTAGTATGTAGTTGAGTTTAGATTGCAATTGATTGCGGGTGTTTTTTTTTCGTTACTGTTTACCGAACGTCTTTGTCATTCAGAGCCATTTCTGAAATTCAATAATAATTGTGATATTGATTATACAGTATGTTAAATAACAAAGGTGTTCCCTTAAAATCGTTTATCGTACATCATTATAGATAAAAACAGATATCAGCGTAAAAAATAAGTTAAAATAAACTCCAAAAATGTACTAAATGTTGTCGTTTTCGTATCCGATTTTGTATGTAAATATTTCCTTCTGTTTTTAGTTTTCCGCAGTCGAATGGCAAAAAACGGAACCCTTATGGATTCGTCATGTCTGTCTGTCTGTCCGTCCGAATGTCACAGCCACTTTTTTCCGAAACTATGAAGAACTGTTGAAACTGGGTAAGTACATGTATTCTGTGAACCGCATTAAGATTTTTTACACAAAAATAGAAAAAAAAAACAATTAATTTTGGGGGTTACCCATACTTAGAACTGAAACTCAATTTTTTTTTTAATCAAACCCAATACGTGTGGTTTATCTATGGATAGGTCTTCAAAGATTATATTAAGGTTTCTAAAATATTTTTTTTCTGACCCCAGTAACTTAAAATATATGATGTACATATCCATATAAACTACCACCGAAAATTGGTTTGAACGAGATCTAGTAAGTAGTTTTTTTTTAATACGTCATAAATCGTAAACCGCAATTTACTATTAAAACATCGATCAAGGTTACAACGAACTACAAGAACTTTTATATTATGTTACTTGCTGCTACGGAACCCTTCATGGGCGAGTCCGGCTCGCACTTGGCCGCTTTTTTTTTGGCCGGGCCTCGTAAAACGCCTGTCATTTTCGTAGTTCTTTGACAGTCGTTGTAGGTAGCCAGAAGCCAGAAATTGACCACCAGTTTTACCAAGGGGTATCGTGTTACCCAGTAACGTTTTAATTTCTCGGCTATACCTATCCGACTGCGGTGATTAAAAGATTAATAAACGTTAATTAGCTTGAGCTAAGTATTATTCTCTGTTCCGTGATTCTTGTCACTGTCGGACAACTGTCTTGGTCAAAAGTATGGTCTTAAGAAGTCGCTAAACATTTAATCGATTCTCAGTCTCAATACAGCTTTTGATAAGGTTGTTTACCCGGTTCAACATCATCATGTCAACTTTTCGACGCCCACTGTTGAGTATAGGTCTCCCCCCCCCTAGATTCAGCCGTAATCACCATACTTGGCCGATGCATGTTGGCGATCGCAGTAGGTGTTGTGGTACTCAGAAGGACGCTGCTGCCCATCCTCTGGTCAATATCCCTCTTTGCCTTCTATGACACCCACGGGTAGAAATGGAGTGGTGTTATTCGCGGCCGGCACCACACGAGTGACCCGCTTGCTTTACCCGCTAATACAATGTAAAATATTTATATATTTCAGCATAAAAGACATTCGTTTCTATACACTTCTGAATTTTTTGAATCGGCTCAAATCCCTTCTTGAGTACTAAAAACCTGGCAACTTCAAGTTCATTTTATGTGAGTTGTTCTCATCAACTGTTTAACCTTTTCCCAACTATATTGGGGTCGGCTTCCAGTCTAACTGGATGCAGCTGAATACCAGTGTTTTACATAGAGCGACTGCCTGTTTGACCTGATCCAGAAAAATTTGCCTTCGTCGTTTCGTGCTCAAAGAAAAACAACTAAAGATCTACAATTACATTTTGTCCGACAAACAAATTATGAAGAAGCATTATTTAGTACATTTTTTATTATTATTGTATATATGTATTCAATGTCCCTCTCTTAAAGATAATTTCAATTATATTGTGTCTCTGTACCGTGCTCGAGAATTTCAGTTAGGGTCGCGATGTTTAACATGTAAGCGGAGAGCGATTTAATGTAAAGTTACTTAAAGAGATAAAACCAGATCGTCGGAAATAGTTGAAGATTACTTAGAAACCGATGGAAGTTTTTGAATGAAATAAAATATAATTAATAGTGAATAAACAGTTAATTAATTAAATTAAATTTCATTCAAAGTCAAAGTCAAAGCATTTATTTCAATTAAACCATTTACAGGCACTTTTGAATTGTCAAGGAGTCGGTCAGTTAGTCAGAAAGTTGAAGCTAGTTGCTCGTTCCAAACAGTAGGTTTCTATGGAGAAGAACGAGCAAGAAACTCCATGAACAACACTCTTTTAAAATCAATAATATGTTACAAATTTCGGTTACATCATTCATATTGAATCTAGGGTATAATGTGAGAACAATGTAACAAGTCGTGTACGTTAAAAGAGGTTTAGATAAAAATATAATCATAATAAACAATTCAAAATAAAATTAGAATAACCGAGGCAGCTAAGAGATGACCAGTCCCAACTAACGGCGCCCGTTCACGAACATGACGCACGGATCGGCATCATTTGACTCAACCATTTTGTAGGGAACCGAATGATCCAACACGCGCGCCACCGTCAGCGAGACATTCCAGTGAGCATGACATACTCCCAACCGCCAGGGCACATTCAAGTCAATGAAAGACATACCTCGTAAATGGTAGCTTTAAATAACATAGTGCTCACATGTATGTGCTATGAAAAATTATATAATACTAACACATTGAGTTTATACAATGCAAAGATAATGTAAATCTATATCTTCAACAGCTCCAAAAATAATTAAAAATGCTAATCAATGAATCTATGAACCCTTATGGCTGTGGAGCTAGTCTCTGAGAACAACGAGCAAGAAACTCCACGGACACTCTTTTAAATCAAGTTTTTACAAAATACTGATTGCTTTACACATATTGCTTCTTGTTAAAAAAAAATGCAGGTAAATACGAATACAATGCATTTAAAAAAAAGACCGTTCCCGAACATGACACGTAGATCAGCATTCAGATCAACCGTTTTGAAGGGAGCCGAATGATCCAACACACGCGCCACCATCAGCGAGATGTGACATTCATAAGCATCCATCGGTTTTTAGGTAAACTTCAACTATTACCGACGACTTGTCACTTATATCCTTTTTATATCCCTTCAGATCAAACAAACACGCAAAGAGATGTTTCTGGTTTGAAGCCTTTTAAATGTTAACTTCAATAACCAACTTAAAAAAAGGATGAGGTACCAATTTCGTTTTTTTTTTTTTGTTAAAAATTTAAATTTTTGATTGGACTTTTTTTTCTTGTAGTTTTATTATTTGTTGTCATAGCGACCACATATATTACAGTTCAATAACATCCTTTAAACAAGAAAGTGTTTTTTTTTAGATTGAACATATTTTTTGCATTTTTAATGCGTTTAATGTACACAAACTTTTACCATATATTCAGCACATGTAGTCCAAACATGGTTGACATTTTCGCTCATATAGAATCATCACGGTAGAAACATCTAAGTATTTATTTTATTCACAATACAACTAACTTTCTTCCTATCTTCACATATGATACTCAAACGTGGTCTTTGACAAATCAGCAGAGATACACGCTCGCGATTTGCCAGAGAGCTATGGAACGGATTATTCTGGGTATAAGACTTGAAGACCTGGTTAGGAATACTACTATCCGTTCCATCACAAAAATAGCTGACGTCACTCGGAAAGCTGACAAGCTGAAGTGGAATTGGGCTGGACACATGTCTAACGATTCCTGCGCTAAACGCACGAACCAATGGGTCCCTTTACATGGCAAGTGACATCGCGGTAGGCCCAGGCGGAGAAGGCGGGATGATCTAGACCTCTGCGACAAAAACTGGTCCCAACTTGCCCTGGATAGAGTGAAGTCGAAGAAAAGTAGATAGGCCTTTGCCATGCATTGGGAAAATTCAAGCCGAAAGAAACTTAACTACTATTTCAGGTTACCCCAAATTGGTAGCGTGGTCATAAACAATTTTTATAATATTATCAATTTAGCTCATGTAATACTTTACTTTCAATCGACTTCAAAAAGAAGGAGGTTCTCAATTCGTCTGTATGTTGTTTTTTTTTTCTTTTCGTATATTTGTTACGCGATTTCTCCGGCAAATGTGAAGCGATTTCGAAAATATTTTTAATGAATAGGGTATGCCTCAAGGGTGGTCCCATATAAATTTTATCTAAATTGATTCAGTACTTTTTGAAAAAATCGACAGAAAGCAAAAAATATACATGGATGATGTTGTAATGTTCTCCAACCTTGTACTTTCAATCTCCGTTTAGACTGTGTTGCCGTTTTTTAATGGATTTGGATGATAAGGAAGTACTAAAAAGTGAAAAAAGCTTTTTTACAAGAATTGAGAACCTCCTTCTTTTTGAAGTCAGTTGAAAAAGGCAACCGCCTTCAAAATCTAAAAAGTGATAAATAACTTTAGCACATAACACACATGACTTTAGTTTCGGAAGTCGGTGGCGTGGCAATACAAAACATCAAACAGAACAAAGCGAAACTAAAGTCATGTGTGTTATGTGCTAAAGTTATTTAACACTTTTTAGATTTTGAAGGCGGTTGCTTTTATTGTAAAAAAGCTTTTTTTATATCTGTGTGCAGATGAATGGACAAAGATTTTATTGGTGTGACTGATTTAATTAAGATATTGTTTATTTTTATTGTTTTTATAACTGTCTTTGTGTTTTCCTTTTTTCTTCTGGAATATTCTCTGTCTTGTAAATGTTATTGTAAATGGTGTTAACCGATTTAATTAAAGTAAATTAAATAAATAAATAGTGGTGGACCTAAGTACTTCACACCCGGCCGAGCTCCGATATAAAGAGCTACTACGCTTAGCTCGCTTACCGCTTATGGCTCACACCGCTCACAACCAGCGAAGCGTGCCAGGACGTTCGTTTTGCTTCTTTTTCTAAAAGCTTTTGTTTTTTTAATGTTTCGCTGCGAATCTTTTCTTTCTCAAAGGCATAGCTTATTCAGTGAAAACACACGAGCATTCAATTGAAACAGGCGCGTCAAACGAAGCGGTTTCTTTTTGTTTTTGAGAAGAGAATGAATCTTGTTGTTTTTTTTTTGCTGTTTCTTCTCAAGGTTGGTTTCGGAGACTTTTTCAGCTTTCGAATAGTTTATCTTTTCTATGTAGTATTGTGATATCTTGGGCTTATAGAAATAACTTTTCTACGCACAAGATTAATTTTATTTCGCTCGAGATTAATTTTTCAACCGACTTAAAAAAAGGAGGAGATTATCAATTCGTCTGTATTTTTTTTTTTTGTTTTTTTTTTATGTTTGTTACCTGATTTCTTTGGACTGGGTGAACCGATTATGATGTTTCTTTTTTTATTTAAAAGCTAGTGCTTCCCGTGTGGTCCCATTTTAATTTGGTCCAGTTCTGACAATGGCATCCATGAGAAAACCGTATAAGTCTTAAATTTGCATTAAGTATGTGCGCCATTTGTTACGCGATTTCTCCGGCAAACGTAAACCGATTTTGAAAATTCTTTTTTTAATGGATAGGGTATGCTTCAGGGGTGGTCCTTTATAAATTTTATCGAAATTAATTCAGCACTTTTTGAAAAATCAACAAGTACCCAAAAATTTTACATAGACGACGTTTTAGTTTCATCAATCTTTGTAGTAGTTAACTTTAAATCTCTTCTTAATAGATTTGGATGAGAAGGAAGTACTAAAAAGCGGAAAATAAAAAGCTTTTTATAAAAAAGACAAATTTTTCACTTTTTTGTTTTTGAAGGCGGTTGTCTTTTTTGTAAAAAGCTTTTTTAAACTCTATCTTACTAATCTATACTGTTATAAAGGGGTAAAATTTGTTTGTATGTTTGTTTGTGTGTTTCTTTGTTTGTAGTTGCGAGCATAGTGCTAGTTATTGATATTTTCATCTAAAAATTAAACAAAACATTTAAAGATTCTCCGACACAAAAAGGAAATCTCGCGTCGGGAGTTAACAATACTGAAAATATGTACTTCTTTAGCGGTACTCAGACGCGACGACAGTTAGATTTTAGTTTTTACTTTTTAGAGGATGTTTCGTGTCTGGGTATTTTTATTGAATTCTTATTTAAAAAAAAAGAAATTACCAGAAGACAGCGTGTCTCCTGGTAATTTAATTTTTTTACAACGTAAATACTTCCCTAGAATGACGACTTGTGTGTCACAAAATACTTTAATCATAATGGGAAAATCCTATATTTTCGGATTGGTTTATTCGATTTTCATCGAAAAACAGAAAGAAAGAAAAATGCGTATATTATTGTCATAATATAACGTTATAAGTTAATAATAATGTCGTTCGACAGGTCCGATGTCACATTATAATAATCCTTTGTTTCCGTCGGAGGTTAAATAATCTTCTTCTTTTTCCTTCCCTTATCCCATGTTACTTGTGGTTGGCGCAACATGTTTTCTTCTTCCATTCCGTCCTGTCCAACGTCATGCTTTCACTGACTCCCTTTTCATTCATATCATTCTTCACACAATCCACCCATCTTTTCTTTGGCCTTCCTCTCCCTCTCCATCCATCCAAACTAATATTCATAGCTCTTTTGGTCACATGAGTTTCGTCTTTCCCTTCACATGTCCATACCAAGACAAACGATTCCCTTTCAACTTTATAATAATCCTTTGTTTCCGTCGGAGGTTAAATAATACCAAAGAAATAACAGACTCAGTTCGAGTACGATTTTTTTTTTAATTTTCAAACACGTCATTACCTGCCTTTTCCCAACTATGTTGGGTCGGCTTCCAGTCTAACCAGATGCAGCTGAATACCAGTGTTTTACATGGAGCGACTGCCTATCGGACCTCTACACCCCAGTCTGACAATCTTACTGAGTAACACGTTGTTGTAAGGTGGGTTTTCTTTTCTATCTTAGAATATTAGATTGTTATACAAGGAGCTAAAATGACCCATTATATATGAGGTAGTTTTACTCCCGAGCTTTAGCGAGGGAGTAAATAGAAACCGAGTTTTAATGGGTTTTAGCGCCGTGTGTTACACTATACTTTTCACTACGATTGCGAGAAAATAAAACAATCCAATACAATATGAAATATGTAGTTTATTTTATTAAATACAATATGAAATATTTTTTTTGTTTCTTCTGTAGCCGCAACACATTGCATGCATTCTACCAGAGATCGCCGATTTTAGTTCCATTTTCAAAATTAAAATGAGGTTCTTTTTTTATGAAACAGTAATAAGTCGAGTCTTTATTCATGATTATTCTACTTATGACTAAAGACTTTTTGGATTTTGTAGGCTCATTGTCATATTTGATACACAAAAATTAAAAAAAAAAACTTTTTCCCCTAGAGGATGAAATGCTATTTTATCCCCGCTCTGGTATGCTACAATGACGGCCTTTTTGAGCAAGAGAAGTGAAAAAGAAAATTTTCTAACTTTCCATCTTAGATTCGTTGGAATCCCGGATCGGGGAGATCTCACTTCGTTTGCTTAGTGTTGATTTTGTTCTAGGTTACAAAACGTTGTTACAGAGCCTAGGGATTGTCCCAAGGAATTCAAGTGGACCCTAGGCCTGAATTGTACATGTACTAGGAAGTACAGGTTGGCGGGGCATTCATCCAGAAGGAATTACGACTTTTGGACGAACTGGTGAGTTGGTGGTCTAGTTTTCTACCGCCATGCCTTCGTCCATGAACACCTTTTTCCCATGTTACTTTCCTGGTACTGATTAGACTCGTGTCATTTCAGCACGGGAAGAAATTGATTCTCTGAAGAAATTGATTTTCTGAGGAAATTATTTCTCTGAAGGAATTAACTCTCTGAAGAGTTGGTTCGGTCTCTGGGAGAGAATATTTAAATAACAGAAGGAAGTATTTCCCACTGGCACTGGTTTGCATCGGCAGCGGCGCTGTCCTGATTGCTGGCTCGTAGCCTGGAGTGGAGAACTCGGTCAGGCCCACGTTTGTGAGCATCCATCATAATATAGGAACACACGAGGTCGGTGCAGCTTTAATATTAGTACTAGCAGTAGTATTACTCTGTAGGGACTTGTGGATCATTGTAACTACTTATACGAACCCAACACACACCAAAGAACCCATACTCTTAAGCGACCCCTGTCGCTGAGCTAATTTTTGATGTGAAACATCTATAGTCGCACGTAAAACCGATTTCTGACGCATGCCGTGGCGACGCGTCGCCACGCTATATGATGGTATATATATACAGTCTATATGCAGTAGTGTGTACGGTGTGGCGACGCATCGCCATGCGCAATCAACTGTGCGATTACCGAAGTCACTGATTAAACGAATTAAGTAGTCACGATTTGAAATAAATTCGTAAATTTTTGTATTTAATGAAAATAAATGTTTATTCAATAAATAGTCATCGTTAGCGTAATATTTTATTTTATCATTATGACATATTTAGTTCCTATCACAATCTGTTCTTTTCTGCATATTACTTTTACAAAATAATGTCGATGTTTCACATCTGCCAGGCGTCCCGTGACTCACATTTTTTATATGATTTATTTGTAACAGCATGGAATTTTGGTTTAAGAGCTCTGCCTCACCAAGACGCCATGGCGACGTCGCTGGCTACGTATCCAAGCAGTTAATATTGAAATGTATGGTACCTAACTCACTTGTCGACGGTTTGGCGACGTCGCCAAGTTGGAAGCGTGGCCACGAGCTACAGCTCCCTACGTGGCGTCTGGATACTCTGGCGGCCTGGCGACGTTGCCACTATAATGTACACGAGTAAACTGAACCTCGCTCACTCAGTCGACAGTCAGCCGCCATTTTGGACGCTCGATCGGAATATAGTAGTTGATATTGTTGTAAATAATGAGTATTGTGTAATGTCCAATATGTAATAATATATAATAATAATGATAAATAAGAATAATAAAAAAAATCTGGATATTTTCGTAAATCTCCATATACTTAGTTTTAAAAAAATACCACTTTGGCTAAGTTCTATCTGATATGAAAGGATGAACCCATAGTTTCCTTTTTTCTTCTTTTCTTTTTAGAAAAGAAGAAAAAAGAATAAGAAGAAGAATAAGAAGAAGAAGAATTTATTAGTTGTAATGATTTTTGTTTGAATAATAATTAAATAATTTATTAGTTGTAATGATTTTTGTTTGAATAATAATTAAATAATGTATTAATTGACCGATTGAATGATAATTGTGATGATAATTTATTAATTGATATTTTGAATGATTAATAATTGTAATAATAATAGATGAATTGATCTGGTTTTAAAGTGCATGTTCATAATAATAATGTTTCGTGTATTATGTAAATGTTTGCATGCCGAATGGTAAAATATGGCTGAGCTTTAATGTGTTAAGACAACTATTGTGTATTACCCATATTTGCAAAATAAAAGTCTATTCTATTCTATTCTATTCATTTTCTGCGACGTAGATAACAAAGAAGTGCGATTTCTTCTACATCTGTTCCTGACGGCCGTAAACAAACTGACTGTCGATTTGTCGAGACGCCATTGCTACTCGACTTGGCGACGCGACGTTCGGATGCCAGAAGTAGCCAGGCCTGCGCCGCTGGCGACGTCGCCATGGCGTCTCAATGAGGCAGAGCTCTTATACACCTGTGAAACCTTATAAATTGTTTACTTTTCCATTTGTTTGTCACGTGTCACGGACTTTTATTAGAGAGGTCTACGTGGCAAATGGCAGATGGCTGAGATGGTTGTCAGACGAGAATTGATTGATGGTTGTCGGTTCCCTTCAAAATGGTTGAGTCAAATGATGCCGATCCGTGCATCATGTTCGTGAACGGGCGCCGTTAGTTGGGACTGGTCATCTCTTAGCTGCCTCGGTTATTCTAATTTTACTTTGAATTGTTTATTATGATTATATTTTTATCTAAACCTCTTTTAACGTACACGACTTGTTACATTGTTCTCACATTGTACCCTAGATTCAATATGAATGATGTAACCGAAATTTGTAACATATTATTGATTTTAAAAGAGTGTTGTTCATGGAGTTTCTTGCTCGTTCTTCTCCATAGAAACCTACTGTTTGGAACGAGCAACTAGCTTCAACTTTCTGACTGACTGACTCTGACAATTCAAAAGTACCTGTAAATGGTTTATTTGAAATAAATGATTTTGAGTTTGAGTTTGAGAAGTTAAAGCATTTATTTTATTTAAACCATTTACAGGCACTTTTGAATTGTCAAAGAGTCAGTTAGTCAGAAAGTTGAAGCTAGTTGCTCGTTCCAAGCCGTAGATAGGTCTCTATCGAGACGAATGATCAAGAAACTCTACGGACACTCTTTTAAATTGAGTTTTTTACTGGTTGTGTTATTGATTTACTAATCTAGCAATACAAAAAAGAATCAAGACGAAAGCCATGGCAGTTAAGAGTTGATAAATGACAATGCCAGATCCTGTCCCACCCATGTACAGAAAAGTAAATTAATGAAAATAATTGTAATGAATATAGAACCTTTCTATAGTAATATGTTTTTCTTTAGAACTTGCGCATTACGAAATACCTACCCACAAAATACAAACTTATTTTACCTAAAATACAATTTAACCTATAATCAATGTCATTATTGTTTTTAGATTTAAACGGAAACCGCAAGTTCTACAGTCACTAAGACTAATATTTAGTTATCAGCAATAAATAAACAGTAAGATGGTATATATTGCACATGACTTTTATTGAGTGGGGCAAAGTTCTATAGAGTTTTTTGCATTGTCCTTTCTATTGACAGCGCCAACACCAACACCATTCAACTCAACCATTATGACGGGAGCTAAATGATCACCATCAGAGAGACATTAGAGTGAGCATGACAATGCTCTCAACCACCATGCTCATTTATGTCAAACACATAATAATTTACTTAATAAATGGCTCCATGGTACTCACATTTACAAAATTGAAATACGCGCGTCATGTTCGTATACGGGCGCTGTCAGTAGAGATTCGTCATCTCTTAACTGCCGCATTTTATCTAAATTTTTTTATTATTCAATATTTTCGATCGTTCTTCGCCTATATGATTTTTAACATTATAGAAGCAACAAATATAACGTAACCAGTATTTTGTAAAAACTTTGTTTTTTTATGGGTAATAAAAAAAAAGCTTTTACAAAATAATGTTTTTTCACTTCTCTTGCTCAAAAAGGCCGTCATTGTGCCATACCAGAGCGGGGATAAAATAGCATTTCATCCTCTAGGGGAAAAAGTTTTTTTTTTTAATTTTTGTGTGTCAAATATGACAATGAGCCTACAAAAACGAAAAAGTCTTTAGTCATAAGTAGAATAATCATGAATAAAGACTCGACTTATTACCGTTTTATAAAAAAATGGGTGCGTGTACTTATGTACGAGCGTGAGAAGTTATACTTCTTTGGCATTATTAAAAAAGTATATAAGCACAATTTGAATTGTAAACAACGCCATCTCTGACGTACATGCTGAACTACTTACTGCCTGACGTGCATGACGTACATGTAGTTCAGCATGTACGTCAGAGATGGCGTTGTTTACAATTACTCCCGTGAGAATTTTGTGTGACGCTGTACGCGCGCATGCGCGAATCGTAAAATTTCACTCTCATCATTTTTTCATAACGCGCCTAAAGAAGTATAACTTCAAAAAGAACCTCATTTTAATTTTGAAAATGGAACTAAAATCGGCGATCTCTGGTAGAATGCATGCAATGTGTTGCGGCTACAGAAGAAACAAAAAAAAGACATTGGCGCGAAATCTTTATAATTTTTCTCGAATTGCAAATTGAATTGGTAGTGACCGTAATTAATTTCTCGCAATCGTAGTGAAAAGTATAGTGTAAAGTATTTTAGCTCCTTGTATAACAATCTACTATTTCTTTTCCATCTGTGATCAGCCTCTTTGGGCTATAATCAGATCTGTTGGCATACAATGTTGTAGCCATAGATATAGTTGTAGCAGTTCGAGTTTGACACATCCGGTGACATGTCTCTTCATTACAATTTTTAATTTAAGTACTACTTAAGGGGCTATTAAACGACTTTTACAGATTTTAAACTGACAATCACGTCAAAATGTGCAGTGTAAATGATTTAATATTATTTTTTAATATTTTTAATTATATTCATATTATATAGTTTAATTAATACGTGAAGTTGTGTCTGACGCGGACAAAATATTGACAATCACAAAAATCTACCAGGTATAACTAAACGAAACTTACACCATCTTACAGACAATTTTATTATCTATCTTTTAGTATACGCCTTTTTTAATTTTGAAAGAATACTACATTTATTTAATTTTGTCGACTAAACTTTGAGAGTTTTGGACGCAAAACTGATGCAGAACGGACGCAGTCTGCGTCCAAATCTTTAATCTTTTTCTTTGTTTCGGATAATTATACCTGGTAGATTTTGTGTGATTGTCAATGTTTTGTCCGCGTCAGACACAACTTCACGAGTTAATTAAACTATTGAATGTGAACTTAATCTAAAATATTCTCTTTCTATATGATTAAGAGAATGTTCTAGTTTAACATATATTTTTTTCAAATCATTTACACTGCACATTTTGACGTGATTGTCAGTTTAAAATCTGTAAAAGTCGTTTAATAGCCCCTTAAATTGAGGCTATTCGTTTCCTTTTTAAGCGGAATATGGAGATTTTATAGTCCAATAGGGTAACAGCGAGTTGGTTTTTGTGTCGTTTTAGTCTTTTTTTGTAGGTCATGCATGATCTTTCTACATCTTCCGTAATGAATGGGATTTCGTCATGGACTTCACTGTTCTTTGTGAACCAATGTGTGCGCACCGCTTATCGTCTTATGTGCTTTGTTTTGGAAGCGTTGCAGAATTTTTACGTTTGAGTGGCTAGCTGACCCCCAAGCTCTATACCGTATGTCCATACAGGCTTCAGTATGCATTTGTAAATGAGGAGTTTGTTTTAAAGACTTAGTGAGGACTGCCTGCCTACAAGCCAGTAAATGTCTGCTGGTTTTCTGTTTGCCTGATCTCTTTTGTTTTTTATATGTTCTCGCCAGGTAAGTCTTCCATCTAGATGCATACCTAGGTATTTGACAGTATTTTTTTGGGGCAGGACATTATTATCTAGTTTTACAGGAGGGTAATTTGTAAAAACTTGATTTAAAAAAGTGTCCGTAGAGTTTCTTGCTCGTTCTTCTCCATAGAGACCTACCTACGTTTTCGAACGAGCAACTAGCTTCAAGTTTCTGACTTACTGACTGACTCTTTGACAATTCAAAAGTGCCTGTAAATGCTTTAATTTTGACTTTGACTTTGATCAGTATCATCCATCATCAATTCGAGCTTCTGACTACCCGTATCAACTGCTCATCTCAAGTTTATTCCATAGAGGGAGATTTTTGCAGAATAAACAGTCAACTATTCACTTATTATACGGGATTCCGGGGAGTGTAGCAAATCCCCGGTATCGGGTGCCCCTCTAGCGATTTAAGGGGATTCGAGAGCACCTCCCTAGTCCATGCTATCGATTGAACGGGAATTCAATTTCGTGAGTGTACCGGGGTGGCGAGAATGGACGTAAATAAATAATATTGAGTACAGATTTTCTTTGCAACTTCAGTCGGTCTTTTAAATGAGGTTGAAGATTTAAAATCGGTTACGTATCAATAGGACGTCTTCCAGCCCCATGGACCGATAACCTGAGGAAGGTAGCCGGTGGTGGCTGGATGCGGAAAGCAGAGGACCGGGAATAATACCGTTCCGTAGAGAAGGCTTATGTCTAACAGTGGACCTCTAGTAAGCTGAAGTGAACGATGATAAGGTATCAATGTGACTTTTTCAAATCGTATGTAGTTTCTACGCATACCGTGGACAGCCCATGAGATGAACAGCTCGATCTTGAAAGAGCTGCAGATAACGCAAAGGTTCTTGAGCATCTGCCTTAAGAAAGTGCTTTGGCCACATGGCCCGAAAGATCAACAATCTGGAGAAACTTATTCGAAGAGACACATTTCGGAGAGTGTGCTTTGGAATTGCACAATTTATTTCCCTATCCCCATTCCATCATCGGACGAGCAGAGATACGGCGAAGTGTCACCGCTATATGGTTGAAGTTCTACGGTCTCGAACCAAGCGCTTTGATTGCACATTTATTGTGCGAACTTCCAGACTGTGAAATTCGCTGCTCACCTCTCTGTTCTCTGATAACTACAATCTGGGTATCTTGAAGGCACGAGTGAACCAGTTCATCCTAGGCAAGCGTGTTCCACCTTAGGCCGCATCATAACTTAAGATCAGGTGAATTGCGGTCAAACGCAAGCCTATTTGATAATAAAAATAAAAAAATTGTCTCGGGGAAGTGAGAAGGAAAACGAACTAGGGGCCGCAGCCCAACTAAATGGTCCAACCAAATAGCCAAAAGCCTAAACACGACGATCACAGATGCTTTAAACTACGCCATGGATCGAGGGAGGTGGAAGCAGCTCTGTCGTGGTGAGTCTGGTGGACGGGAGCATCACGACACTCAGCAGTGAGCTTACGACTCGAGGAGGGGAGGTATGTGGTTTCTAAGGTTCGCTCGAGGCTAAGCAAATGCCACGCTGGCTGTGGTCCCTCCGTGGATTAGTGATCATCCTTCTCAAACCGAGACCCTTTTGTGCTTTAAAAAGCACGTAAAGCCGTTGGTCCCGGCTGTCATTCGTAGATCTTTGACAGTCGTTAAGGGTAGTCAGAAAGAAGCCTGAAAGTCTGAAAACCGGTCTTGCTAAGGGGTATCGTGTTACCCACTAACTAGATTGAGGAGGTCAGATAGGCAGTCGCTTTGTGTAAAACACTGGTATTCAGCTGCATTTGGTTAGACTGGAAACTGATCCCAAAATCGTTAGGAAAAGACTCCCAGTGGCTAGTAATCTCAATGAAGATCAGCCAAGTACGCAGAAGATATTATAGTGCACAAGTACACAGATGCACTCCCTCTTCAGGTGGGAGGTACGGTGGGACGGCAATCCGACACGACCGGAGAGAGATCAGGCGCAGCACCAACGGCGGCGGCGTAGTCACGGGGGTGTTACACCGTCAACTTCCAAATTCAGGGCTGCTATTGAGAAATTCCTAATGGAAACCCCAGTAACAGTTTGCCCGACCCTGGCCCGACGGTCAGTAGGTCGATTCTGTAAAATTCAAACAACAACTCGCATCTCACTTCGCATAAGGTTCAAAATGACCTGGATATATTTGACACTTCGAATCGGGTTCGAGTGCGAAGTGAGCGTCGAACTGATGGGGAAATTACCTTACAGAATGCCACTTCTTACGTCATCTCATACTTTATCTGTCAAAAATCTCCCTGTCAATTTAGTGCAAGGCTCGCTGACACGCTCGCAAGGGTGGCGCTAGTGTAAATTCGAATTATCAACCGAGTTTTTAGAATGCCAATCAAGAAACTCACAGCGGATTCAGATTCGAAGTTTAGAATGAGATCTTACATGAGAATCACACCCCAACAGTCGAGATCAACGGAGGGGAGAGGAGTCTATAATAAATGGAGTATAGGGCCACATGGTTACTGTGGTGTCTATAGCTAATAATTAGTTACTTAGTCAAGCACTATGGTTGTTGCCATACCCCTAAGTAATAAAGTTCCGGTTGATGGACATTAGTAAAATAAAGAACATGGCGATGACAAGATAAGCTTGTTTTAATGAATCGGATAGAATCCAATAAATGCTGGAGCATCACACATAATAAGATTCCAGGTCGAACCACAAACACAACAGTTACATGAGAGAAGCCACGGGCACAGTTAGTTAATATTATAATTAGAAAATGGCAAGAAATTGACGATGTAATGTGTGCAGAAATCTGTATTAATGAGTTACACACGTTATGCGTGTATTTGAGGGAGCTAAATATTAAGGGCGCGTATTCGATTTAGCGCAATTCAAAATCTAAACGATTGCTAGAACGGCGTAGCAGCATTGACACACACTAGTACAATACAATGGTCTGTTTGTGTGCATCAGAAAAAAATACGCTCGAAATAAGCACGAATCATTGAAATTGATCGGCAAACGACAGCGCGCGATGTTTTACAGTGCTTTTTTAAATAATTGTCTAAAATAAATGAGTTCGTGTAACGGACTGAAAAATATTCTGTATATTAAGCATAACATTTCCTTTTATAAAATAAATATATCAGTTAAGTTTTTATTCAAATACTGGTGAATAAAAATTGTCAAAGTGAACCGATTTTCTACTTTTTCAACGTTGTTTTTTAATACATAATAGTAATATTTTCGTAATTTTGGCTCTGTCGTACACTTTAAGACTATATATCCTGTTGGAAAAACGCATAAAACATAATATTTTGGCATATTGTAATGGTTGTATTCGTCTTAAAAGTTAACTCTGACGTCTATTTTCGTAAAACGATATGAAAGGATTGTCTTCGCTTCAAAAAACCATAATTACAAAATTATACTTTTACTCTGTAACTCCCTAAATCAAGACTTAACCTTTTCGAAAACTGTAATTGTTTTTAAATAATCTGCTCACATCATTACGATATTGCTCTGGGCAAAACGCGAAAACCTGAAGTTTTGGTCACGAATCGAATACACACTCTTAAATAGATTTGATTTTCTTTCACCAACATCAAAACACAGAACTGAGTTGGAAACACTATATTGCGCTCCAAAAAAGGGATAGCAGACGTGGCTCATAAGGCTGCACTAAGTTGGGCAGCCTTAAGTACTTATAGGACTGGGCAGGACATGTCTGCCGCATGTTGAACAAGCTGTGGGCTCAGTGGGCTAATTCACGTAACTAAAGAAGTGCTGTTGCAGTGCAGTTGCAGTTAAGTTTCGATCAAAACCATGATTTTCGTATTCTCTACCGCTGTCAGACACGCTCGCGTCAAGTTCGCGTCACGCGAGCACAATAACGGCATTCTACTGTTGCGCGTCTTTGGTGCGTGCTTCGGAACGCAACATGATCGGTATTCTACTATTCGTTTGACGTCTCAAAATTACAGTTAAAAAGCACTAAAATCTGTACTAGGGTATTATTTTAATATTATAATAACGTCGTATTCATTGAAATGTAATCGATTCTGTTCAATTATTTAGTGAGTAATATTTTTTCTCTCATGTGGCTACACCATAAGTAAGTTTGGTAGAGTTTGGTTGTCGTACAGTTGACGTGCAATTCACGCGCAGTTCAAAGATTACAAGAATACCGTTTATCACTCAAACTTGATTTAAACTGCAACTGCACTACAACTTCATCGGCGCGTCATAAAATTACGTGAATTAGCCTTCAGGTGACACAGAACTGGAGCCGTGAGCTGTCACTGGGCTCCAGTTCGTAAGCTTCCAGTAAGACGGAGTCGCTGGTCGCCACGAATGAGATGGCGGGTCGAACTGGACGGCGGATTCGGCCAAAACTGGTGGGAGGAAGCGCAGAATCGGGAAAGATGGAAGGCATGGGGGGAGGCCTTTGTCCAGGACACATAAATTAGTTAGTATTTTAAATAGATAGATAGATAAAACATTAATTCAGTGCACACAAAAGACACATTATAACACAAAAGATACACATCAAATAAGGATTACAACAAAGTGAGGTGTGTGTCTCAAGGTTGCACCAAATGGGAATCCAGCTCAGCATGTGTCAGGCAAAATTCTGCTGAATCCCTGCAGTGACATACGGACGTCCGTCGGTGATATATTGGCGTTGACAGGTGTTGTGACAAAATTTTATGCGCGGACTGAAGTTTTGTAAGTATACCCGCAATTAGGTACAATTACATTGTATTGTACAATAAAGTTTACATTGAAACGTTCATATTCGCTGATGTGTAAAATATGTCTTGATTACTTGATTATTTATAAGTACATGTGTGTATAATATATAAATGAGTAAACTTATTATAATTATAGTGGCGTAAGTGCGAATAAAATAGACGATTTGGCGAGACTAGAAAATGTTTACAATTAATAAATACAGGTAATTAACTGTTTTAAAATTAAATGTGTGACCACTCATAACCTTTTACGGTGTAGTACGATTTCGATGATCCTTTTTTTAGTTGATTGTGTACCTTAAAGTTGGTCCTATTTAAATTTCATTCAAGTGGTAAAATAAGGGATGACTTAATTAAGGGATGACTTAATTTGTTTGGTGTTACCATAGATATCCGAGGTGTTACCGTCTGTTAAATAATTTGGATTAATAGAAATAGGCAATGAAAAGCGTAATTGTTATCTTTTTTACAATTTTTTTTTTATAAAAAGAGAATCGCCTTCAAAAACTAAAAAGTGATAAATAACTTTAGCTCAGAACACGCATGGATTTAGTTTCGGAAGTCGGTGGCAATACAAAACAACAAATAGAACAAAGCTGTTTTCTATTTTCCACTTTGTAGTGCCTCCGTATCGCCCAAATTGTTGATATTTTCAAAAAGCGCTGAACCTTCTCCTGAATGTAACAAATACTTATCTGAAAACCGTATCAAAATCGGTTTAGCCAAACGGGAGATAATCGCGGACAAACATACATACACACATACATACATACATACAAACATACAAACATACGGGTCGAACTGAGAACCTCCTTTTTTTGAAGTCGGTTAAAAAGGACAACCACTTTCAAAAACAAAGAAGTAAATAATAACTTAAATTTTGGAAGTTGGTGGCAATACAAAACAACAACAAAAGGAAAAAAAAAACCGGACAAGTGCGAGTCCGACTCACCCACCGAGGGTTCCGTACACATTAGTAGGTACATATCCATACTTCTATACTAATCCATACCTACTATCCATACTTAAATCTACTTAATATTATAAATGCGTTTTTTGCGACATAAACGGCCGTATCTTTTTTTCACGTTAACATAGAGGGTTGATTTTTTTATAGCATCAAGGGACCGTAGGCTTGAGTATATGGTTTTAATTTCAACTCGATACCTCCACGCGTTCCCGAGATAAAAAATGGGTGCGTGTACTTATGTACGAGCGTGAGAAGTTATACTTCTTTGGCATTATTAAAAAAGTATATAAGCACAATTTGAATTGTAAACAACGCCATCAGAGATGGCGTTGTTTACAATTACTCCCGTGAGAATTTTGCGTGACGCTGTGCGCGCGCATGCGCGAATCGTAAAATTTCACTCTCATCATTTTTTCATAACGCGCCTAAAGAAGTATAACTTCAAAAATCTTGACAGACAGACAGACAGACAGACAGACGGACAACAAAGTGATCCTATAAGGGTTACGTTTTTTCCTTTTGAGGTACGGAACCCTAAAAAAAGGAAAGCACGTGAAACCTTTGCTCCTAGCTGTCATTCATAGATCTTTGATAGTCGTTAAGGGTAGTCAGAGGCCAGAAAGTCTGACAACTAGTCTTAGCAAGGAGTATCGTGTTACCCAGTAACTGGGTTGTGGAGGTCCGTTAGGCAGTCGCTCCATGTAAAACACTGGTATTTAGCTGCGTCCGGTTAGACTGGAAGCAGACCCAGGCTCGTCATCATCATGTCAATGTTTTATTTTTTGTTTAATTTTTAATTCTGTGATTCATGATATGATTGTATTTTATTTCTATTAATTTTTTAAATCTGAATTTATATTTATTTATTATTTTCTTATTATTCTGTTTTTGATCTCATAATGATAATTTATAATTGTAATTGTTGACTCTCTGCACGTGTTGGTGTTAACTGTGAGTGCAGAGAGTAATTGAAATAATAAATAAATAAATGTCAACCCTAAGATGCCCTCAGCTGGGCATACCAAGGCGGGGGTTCAGCCGTAATCGCCATCATGTTTGGCCGATGCATGTTGGCGATCGCAGTAAGTGCAGCAGTGTCGCAGTGTGTGTGTGTGTCTCAGAAGGACGCTGCTGCCCATCCTCTGGTCAATATCCCTCTGTCGCCTTCTACGACACCCACGGGTAGAAATGGAGCGGTGGTATTCGCGGCACTGGAAAAGGCTAAACAGATCATAAATTTCGCTTTTTTTTGCACTTAAAAACGAGCAATGGATCGGTTTGGCTTCTAGTTAGCCTCGGAATCACGATATTATGTAAAATTATTACAAAATCATCAAAAAGTTTGCTCCAATAAGTTTTACGGAATGAGGGTAGGCTAAAATTATATTCTGAACGAACCCGGTCGAAAAGGCCTTATCTACCCATACCAAAAACTTAATCCACCATGAATATACTACCTACTGCTCACAACCAAACCCGCTGCATTCAAATTTACACCTTCAAGTTATTGACTTAAAGTTCAAATATCATCAGCAACATTCACCCCTTGAAAATCGTTATGCTACCTTCATGGAAATTTCTACTTTGTAACGTTAGTAAAAGGCTCAAAATTCAATGAAGATCGATGTTGGCAGGGGATATACAGTATGAATTTTTTATGACCCCAAGTTGCGGATTTTAACCGAGTGGGAAAATGGAAGTCATGTAATTTGCTTCGCAATAGTTTATGTATGGTGTTAAAATGTTCCATTATGGTGTTATTCTACTAATATTATAAATGTGAAAGTTTTTGAGGATGAATTAATGTTTTTACTCATTTACGCAACGGCTGAACAGCTTTTGCTGAAAGAATCATAGCAGGATTTGTATTATATTATACTCTTGGGTACCTAAAGAGTATCTTCAGGCATTTACAATATTTTTAAAACCCCGCAAAAGAAAGTGAATAATTTAACGAAAAGCTCATTATTTCAGAACGAAACAGCGACTGACAGTAGCAGTGACACTGACAGACGCCGTTTTGCAGTTCTTACACTGAAATTGCATCGTTTTATGGGAAATAATGTCACAAATAATGTTTTTTTTTTCCGCACACTTGTCACATCACTTGTCTGCCAATTTGATAGAGTCGTAAACGTCGAATGTCACTTTCTTTTTTTTTATAAACCCATAATGGACATCGAGATGAAAGAAAAAGTGTTATTTTCTTTTCGTAATATTTTATTTATGGGGGGTTTAAAAATATGATAAGTATATCAATCTACTCCTAGTAATGTATTCTTCACATTGGAATATATTTTAAACCCTCTAAATTATTTTTTTCTTCATACAAATGAATGTATGGACCTCGCCATGATTCTTTGCCACACATGTATACTCCGTTCACAATAAGATTAGACATATACACAAACCTTTTTTACAGTCCGTTCAACCGATTTTGACTTATATTGCGTTTGTGGCATGACAAATGGCAGCTGCAAAAAACAGTTGTTTTTCTAACCACTTTTTTGCCTCTAATGTCATCCTTACGCCTACGGAATAGAAGTCAAAGTCGGTTGAAGGAACTGTAAAAAAGGTTTGTGTAAATGTCTAATCTTATTGTGAACGGAGTTTAGATATTGATGTAACTTAGTTTAATTTAAGTTAAAAAATAGTTTTTTAGTTTAATAATTATTTATAGGTTTTTCCTTTTGACGATACGGTTGGCGTAGTGACTAAGCGCTTGACTATTGCGCAGCGTGTTACGGGTTCCAATCCCGCCCAAGGTAAACATTTGATTGCACTTTCGATTGCCTTGAGTCTGGTTGTTGTTTACCTATTTATATATTTGTGTATGTATATCAACTGTCTTGTGCCGTGTGGTGCTAGCCGCGAATAGCACCACCCCATTTCTACCCGTGGGTGTCGTAGAAAGCGACAGAGGGATAATGACCAGAAAAAATAATAAAAATAGTTTATTTGATAACCTCATGTTGTACAACATAATATTTGAGATTGAAGCCTCCTTTTAAGCAATAGATGCCTGTATTAGGAGACTCCGAGAAGATGGGCAGCAGCGTCTTTTTGAAGTTATACTTCTTTAGGCGCGTTATGAAAAAATGATGAGAGTGAAATTTTACGATGCGCGCGCACAGCGTCACACAAAATTCTCACGGGAGTAATTGTAAACAACGCCATCTCTGACGTACATGCTGAACTACTTACTGCCTTCGTTGCTATTTTGTGACTCGAAGAAGTATAACTTCTCACGCGCGTACATAAGTACACACTGAATTTTTTTGAGTATAATTACATCTACTGCAATCGCCAACATGCATCGGCCAAGCATGGCGATTACGGCTAAATCCCCTAAACCTCCTTGGGGAAGACCTATGCTCAGTAGTTGGCGTCTAAAGATTGACATGATGATGATGATGATCTACTGTCCGACACCCATAATACAGGGTCTGCCTAGTTTGGGGTCAGATGGCTGTGTATGAAATGACCCCACATTTTTTTTTAAATATTTTTGTAAGTATTGTTCATCATTGAATATCCAGTAGTTTAGTAACTCAAAATTATCTTCTTTTTAGGGTTCCGTACCTCAAAAGGAAAAAACGGAACCCTTATAGGATCACTTTGTTGTCTGTCTGTCTGTCTGTCTGTCAAGACCCTTTATCTCGGGAACGCGTAAAGGTGTCGAGTTGAAATTAAAACCATATACTTAGATCTACGGTCCTTTGAAGTTGTGAAAAAATCAAACTTCCAAGTTAACGTGAAAAAAAGATACGGCCGTTTATGTCGCAAAAAACGTACATTTCGACGCTCTCAAGGGAATTAAAATTTATAGGGTATTTTCCGTTGACCTAGAACTATGAAATTTGGCAAGTAATATCGTCTTATACTATAAATATAGGAAAAAGTCAGAAAACTATACATTTGTAATTAAAACATAAAAAATATATTCTTTATTTATAACGAGCTTTTATCCGCGATTTGGTCCGTGTGAATGTCGGTTATCGCGGATGCAGACGAAGTCCCGGATTTAAAAAATACCTTACGTGCTTTCCCAGGATTCAATCTATTTTCGTACCAAATTTCATCAAAATCGGGGCAGCCGTTTCATCGTGGAAGCGTAACAGACAGAGTTACTTTCTCATTTATAATATTAGTATGGAAGTATGGATATATAGGTACTGTAAGAGATCCTTTTGGAGTATTCTTACTGGTACCGGATAGTGGCGTAAATGTATTAGGTTTAATCTAGAAATGAAAGCACTGATACTTGGAACTGGTTTATATTTTAAAATACTTTCAGTGTGCCCGTGACAAGATCAGGCTAAGAAGTCCTAATGTCAAATGTAAAACAATACAAGTCTACTATTTGAACTTATTCTAGAAGCTTGCTGAGTGTTCCGTCATAGAGTATAATATCTAATGGCTATTATCTCAGAAACACATCAGATTTCCACAGTACCTACAAATTTGTACGGAACCCTCTGTGAGCGAGTTCGACTCGCACTTGTCCGGTTTTTGTATCTAGCACTATAGCAGGCTATTCTAAACCAACTCCTGAAAGTCAGAATCAACCGTGGTGACCACCAGAAAAGCGCCAAATGAAGCTCGACGAGTCCCAGAGAAACACTACAACTGTCTTGGATCCCGCAACGAAATTAATCAGAAAAGAACAGCGGAGGAGTAAGAAAAACATATTTTCCACTTCCCTCCAAATCAAGCAGGAGACAGAACAGAACTAGGCCAATAGGCACAAAGGGACGTTTACAACTGGGGGAGACCCAGTTGCAGCACCACGAAATTACAATTAACATTACTTAATGGGTCCTAAAAAAGTGAGCTGTTACATTTGATTCCAATAACAGGTATGGCAAAAATGCTTGAACGCACGGAAATTTGCTCTAGTTTCTACAAGGTCCGTATAGAAACACCTCCGGATGTAGCCTGTATTTTCACGGCTAGACTATTATAGAGCGATTTTGATGAAAGGAGTTGTTTCAAAATGTATGGAGCCTGGGCCCAGTCCTTGTACACCATACTTAAATATAGGGAAACACATTATAAATAGTTCTCAACTGTCCAATTACTTTAAAATGGCTTTGTGATCAGGTAAAACACAAGAAATTGCACTTGAAATTGCAACACACAACAAAAAAACAGCCATGGCGGTAAACTGTCATTTTGATTGATTTATGACGTTTGACATTTATAATTCTGATTTTGTACGTCGATTTGTGGACAACCAGGTAAACAGATGGAAAAAAAAACGGTTTTGAATTAAAAAAAACGAATGGAAGGTTGTTAAAAAGAACTCCAAAAACTAGAAATATTACAAAACCAAAAGCACAGAACATACAGACGAAAGTGACACTGGTGTGACACTGACAGCAGACAGTTCTCTTTCTATGATCAATGGTCGATCTATGGTTTATAGAGTAGCTAAATCTGAGTGACGCCATGTTGAAAATCCATAAAAATAATTGTTAAATATCAATTTACTACCACAACAGTATACATTGAAATGAATTATCTGTATTTTTCTCGGATTCTAGTATTGCTTTTTGAATTAATTAGCTTTGACCCGTCAAAGCTAATTAATTCAAAAAGCAATACTTTTTTTCAGATCTTACAGAATACAAAAAGACACGGTCTCGGTATGAAATAGATGGCTACCCATCTACGGACCGACCCCGGTAAGCATAACTAAACCATGTACTATCGATCAGACGGCTTTTTACTTAAGGCGCTAACAAGCAACTTTTGCAGATTTTAAACTGACAATCACGTCAAAATGTGTAGTGTAAATTATTTGATAAAAATATGTGTTAAACTAGAACATTCTCTTAATCATTTAGTATGTGAATATTTTTGATTAAGTTCATATTAAATAGTTTAATTAAATCGTGAAGTTGTGTCTGACGCGGACAAAACATGATAATCACACAAAATCTACCAGGAATATTTAAAGGAAACCTTTACTATCTTACAGACAATTTTATTACCTATCTTTTAGCATACGCCTTTTTAAAAAATTAAAGAATGCTATCTTTTATTTAATTTTTTCGACTAAACTTTGAGAGTTTTGGACGCAGCGCATACGATTCTCTGGTCGCTCCAGGTCGCCGGCGTATATAGTCGCCTTAACCCCTCCAATTTAAAGGTAATACCTATAGGTCACAAATCACCAACACACCAGCAAGCGTGGTGATTAATGCAATGAATTTTGAGCCCAACTGCCGGAATCAGCAACTGAACTGAATTTTAAAATAATCCCGCGTCAATAAAAGCTCCCCCTATATATATGTAAATTATAACATCGAGCGCCGCCGCCGCTCGGTTCGTTAAGCCATCCTTTTACAACCACCCTGTATAAGTGACGAGAGGCTGGAATCATCCTGTAGGTATATCGTTACAACCTTTTTGCTGAATAAGGTATTAAAGTTAATAGTTTCATAGATATGTGCGTGGTTGTGTGAAAGTTAAGCTCCATTTGCCGCGGTAAATTTTTTGATGGGGTATTTACCGTGTCTGTATTGCTGCGTCTACTAATATACTGTACGTATTTCTGTAACAGTAAAACATTTTTCTTCTTTATTTCATTTTTTCATTCATTATGTTCTTTCTAATTTTCTGAGGAGGAAGGAGGAACTCGTGGCTAAGTTAAAGCTGTACAGATCGATCGATCAAAGGTTAAGCTACGCTTGCCGCGGTCAGTCTGTAGATGGGTGACCATCCATTTCATACAGAGTTCCCTCCGTGACTCGGAAAGCACGTAAAGTCGTTGGTCCCGGCTGTCATTCGTAGATCTTTGGCAGTCGTTAAGGGTTGTCAGAAGCCAGAAAGTCTGACAGCCAGTCAACCTAACCATGTCGGATCCACCCCAGGGTTCCCCCTAGGGCGGATCCGACATGGTTAGGTTAGGTTAGTGTGAGTGAGTGAGTGTGAGTGCCAGAACCAAATCGCTTTTTACAGTCAAACTCAAACATTTCTACAATACTTTAGGAAACACAATTTTGGTGATTATTTTCAATTTTTTTGGTGATTATTTACTATTTTTTTGGTGATCATTTACTATTTTTTTGGTGATTATTTACTATTTTTGGCGTTCATTTACTATTTTTTTGGTGATTATTTACTATTTTTGGTGATTATTTACTAGATCTGGAGGTTCGTTAAACATAAGCCTTAATTTATTATAGGATAAGTTTTATGGTATAATTGACCACTGTGCAAATGAATTTATTCACTGGTCCAAAAATACTTGGGCCTAGTAATCAATAAAACTGCGACAATATTGTATGCATGAAGACCAATATTGAATACCGATTTCAATTGTATTGACAATATTCATACGATTCAGTTAATTATGGACGTCTGAATTTCTGTAAATTTTTAAGCGTTACCGTGCGAATTTTCACTTTTTAATTATAGAAGCTTTTGCTCGTGACTTGGTCCGAATGAATGTCGGTTATTGCCGATGCAGACGAAGTTGGGGATTAAAAAGTAGCATATGACCTTCCCCATGGTTCAAGCTATCTTCATAGCGAATTTCATAAAAATCGGTTCAGCCGTTTCATCGTGAAAGCGTAACAGAGAGAATTACTTTCGCATTTATAGATTTAATAAGAATTGGCTGGCTATATAATTTTGCAAATGTTCATTATTTGTCCAATCAGCCACCTGTCTGATGATCAATACCGCAGCCTGAGACAATATTTTGAATCCAACTACCAGTAATAGAGCCAGTTTATGGGGTTTTTATGTGACAAAAAGAACATTATGACCTTATTATTATTATATTTAGCCTGTACTGTCCCACTGCAGGGCAAATGGGCCTCCCTCCATCCCTTCCATCAGTCTCGACTTTTAGCTATGTCTTGCCAATTCTTAAGGAAGCTATCCAAGTCATCCCGCCATCTCTTACGTGGTCTACCGCGGCCCCGTCTCGTCATTTCAGGGCACCAATTTTGAGATTTACGGGCTCATAGGTCGTTTGGCATGCGGCAGACATGTCCAGCCCAGTCCCATTTAAGCTGGGCAGCCTTTTGAGCTACGTCAACGATCTGTGTTTTGGAGCGCAGTATGGTATTACGAATTCGATCGGTTAATTTAACACCAAGTATACTGCGCTCCATAGCACGTTGGCAAACCTTAAGTTTGGACTTTTGGATGTTAGTCAAAGACCAAGTCTGTGCTCCATAGGTTAAGATGGGAAGAATACACATATCCATTAGCTTGCGCTTCAATGACATTGGTAGAGTACCTTTAAACTGTTCCTTCATGGACCAGTAGCTCTTCTAGGCGTTTTCTGTGCGGCGTGCAATTTTATTATCTTGCCTTGCCTGGAAAGAGACTATTTGGCCCAAGTAGAAATATTCTTGGATATTACCTTATCTAATATATAAAATTCTCGTGTCACAGTTTTCGTTCCCGAACTGCTCCGAAACGGCTTGACCGATTCTGATGAAATTTTTTGTGCATATTGGGTAGGTCTGAGAATAGGCCAACATCTATTTTTCATCCCCTTTTTTCACCCCTTTTTCATCCCCCATTAGGTCGATCGGGACAGGACAACGTCTGTCGAGTCAGCTAGTAATAATATAAAAATCAGTTCAGCCGTTACATCGTGAAAGCGTAATGGACAGAGTTACTTTCGCATTTATAATATTAAAAGTGGAAGAATCGATGGATTTAATTACCACGCCGTTTTTATCTTTTTTTTTATCACAAACCCGCCACTCTATTCCCAAACCACTGCTGAAAGCCACCAGGGCCTCAAGTCTGCTATTACAATAGTACCAGAATGGTCTATCATTGATTTCATAATTGTTGATTTTGACAAGTAATCTACTAATAATGGCGTCATTATGACTTTCCAATGGTCAACCACTGACACGCCATTGATAGAAATGATATAGAATGGTAATCTCGTACAAAATGACCACTGAATGACTGACTTAGGCGGTAATCTGCAAACATTTTGACAGTTCCTTTGATCAGTGACCTACCATTAGAACTTCATTGGTTTTAATTCGACCGACCAATAATAATAATAATAATTCATTTATTTATTTGACAACATGGGTCCTCTTGTTAGTAAAAAACCAAATTTAAAAACTACGGGCTAACCCGTAGTTTTTAAATTTGGTTGGTTTGGTTTGGTTTGGTTTGGTTGTTTGGTTTGGGGTTTTTGGTTTGGTTTTGGTTTGGTTTGGTTATTTGGTTGGGTGGTTTTGTTAGTTACTAATAACTAACAAAATATTTTGGCATATTGTAATGGTTGTATTCGTCCTGAAAGTTAACTCTGACGTCTATTTTCGTAAAACGATACGAAAGAATTGTCTTCGCTTTAAAAAACCATAATTAAAAATTATACTTTTACTCTGTAGCTGTCTAAATCAAGACTTAATCTTTCTAAAACTGTAAATTGTCTTTAAATAATCTGCTTACATAATTACGATATTGCTCTGGGCAAAACGCAAAAACATGAAGTTTTCGTCACGAATCGAATACGCGCTCTTAATCTAAAAAACGAGACACAAATACATTACGAACGACAAGGTTGCCCTTGTCGCACCAGTACATTAACAAAATGCCTCTGCATTGGGGCATCCAGTTGTTCGGCTAGGGCCTTCAGAATGCTATTGGAACTACCACGCACTCTTGTAAGTAATGAAGCGGTCTTTTTTCTTCTAATTGCATGAGAGTCATCAATTCGCGCTTCCGCGAACATAGTAGCAGCACTACAGTAACGTGGCAGCCCCAACAGCACCCTGAAAGCATTATTGTATTGTACTCGTAGGACGTCTAGAGCTTTACGCCTGTAGTTGACCCATAGGCCGACCAACCACCACCACCACCACCACCATGAACCATGAATTTAGCAGATTACGAACTTTTGGAACAAAATGACAATGAGATCGTGTTGCAATGACGAAATTATTAAAATAGCAGACTTGGTCCCCAGGTCGGTGGGATTGTTCTGTTTGTTATTTTGTATTGCTACCGACTTCTGAAACTAAAGTCATGTGTGTTCTGTGCTAAAGTTATTTATCACTTTTTAGTTCTTGAAGGCGGTTCTCTTATTTGTAAAAAGTTTTTATTTTCCACTTTTTAGTGCCTCCTTATCTCCCAAATCTATTAAGAAACGGCAACACAGTTAAAACCGAGATTGAAAGTCCTCCAAAGATGACGGAAACGAAAACGTCTTCTACGTATATTTTTTTAGTTTTTGGTGTTTTTTTCAAAAAGCGCTAAATATTTTTTTATTTGTTGTATACTAAAACCTTCTCCAGAATGTAACAAACACTTTTCTGAAAACCGCATCAAAATCGGTTCAGCCAAACGGGAAATAATTGCAGACAAACATACATACATACAAACATACAGGTCGAACTGAGAACTCTCCTTTTTCTTGAAGTCAGTTAAAAATAAAAATAATAAAAATAGAATGTCAATGATTAACTCCATAAAAATAATAAATAAGGCACGGAGGAAACTCGGTATGTTGTGGATGGTTACCCATCAACGGAACGACCGCGGCAAGCGTTAACCGGTCAATCCGTACGGCTTTCACTAGCTCCCAATCAATGTCAAAATCTTGACAAAAATGTATGAAACATTTTTGACAGACAGTCACTTTGACATAAAGTGATAGAGACAGCACAAGACTTATATAGAGTAGCGATTGAGTATTTGGCCATAAAGCCCGTCACATACGTAGCTATAATATATATTATAGCTAGCCACCACACCACACACGGTAGCTATAATATAATAATATATTTTCGCCCTTATTACGTCTGCGATCGTTGTTTGTTTCACATTTTTGAAATTTATATTAATATGCCTTGCTATATCTGTCCACATATTTTGGTGATGTAGTAAAAATATTTATATTATAGCTGATCTTAATATGCCTTGATTTTGGCTACGTTTGACGTATAATAATATATAATATTATAGCTACGTTTGACGTATATTAATATATATTATAGCTACATCTGTGACGGGCTTAAAACTGAGATTTAAATACAAACATTTCTAAAAGTTCCAACAATTGTTCCCCAGATCAAAATTCAAACTAAAATTTCACTTCATTAAGTTAAAACCAACAGCCAGCATGGCCCACTGTATGAAGGCATAGCGTGTGAGTATTGATTTCCAGTGGACGACGCCGGCACGGCTCCGGTAACTATCTGTTGCATTTTACTGAGCCTGTATTTATGCGCTACTCGTGGGAAGAGTGTAGGCAGGTGTGCAGGTTTATAATTTAGATAGACTAGCTAGCATGTACCCGCGAGTTTGTCTGCAGCTTGTATACATGCCAATAACCTTGAGCATTTGGCCCGCACTGAATTTATGGACGAGTGCGGGGGTGATGTAGACGCAGTCTTTAATCGGACGTATTTTTAATTTATTGTAATAAAAATAATACATATTAATAAAAAGTAACAAAACCAAATTGTTTTCCTTTGTGTTGCAAAGCAGCAGATTTTTTTTTTATATTCTTTTGATAAGAAATTAAGGAGTAAAATGGTTTCATCTGAATCATTTGCAGGTGATTTGACATTTTTTTGTCTTATTATGTGATACCGAAAGAAATATTGTGGCTAAACCAAATTACGTATCATATCATATAGATTACTGACAATTTTCAGATGTGATTTCTCTGTAAATACCGACGAAACGTTGCTTCATCTGCATGTTTCTTTCAAGCTTTTTTCGAGAGAGCAGCCTTAAGCTACAGAATCAAGCCAAAGTTCTAGTGACATAAAAAAGGGATAACATTTTTTAACGGCATTGAATGATTAAGTTTTAAATTTAATTATTTCTATTTATTAAGCATTTATTTTTATTATTGAAGGTGTCATTATTATTTTATGACTAAGATTTTAATTTAATTATTTCTATTTATTAAGCAATTATTTTTATTATTCAATGTGTCATTATTGTTTTATGACTAAGTTTTTTATTTAATTATTTGAATTGATTAAGCAATTTCTACTATATGCACATATCTTTTAACACAAAAATAATTTATAATAAGCATTTCTACAGAAATAAATAAAATTAAAATGTCTGTTTCTTATTTAAAAATAACAATTTTTTACTAAATGCTTTCCGCTGAATGTTTTTACGGTACATTTACAACAAAAAAAGAAACTATTTATAAAATTCTAAAATCAGTTTATCTTTCTGTCTGTCTGTTTGTACCGGCTTATCTCCGAAACGGCATTTTACAAAAAGAAGTAGGGCGTCGCGCATTAAAAATAGTTCTGAGATAACCGACAATCCCGCGGACGTAGTCGCGGTCATAAGCTATACTACCTACCTAAGAAGAAAAAGAAAAGAAGGAAAAGAAAGAAAGAAAAAGAAAAAAAGAAGTAAAAGAAAAATAATTGATATGAATAATTGATATGAAAAATGGATGAATAATTGATATGAATAATGGATATGAATAATTGATATGAATAATTGATACGAAAAATAATAATAATCATTTTATGTCATTATTGGCAAAGCATAACGCGCTATTTAAATGTTTAAGATCTTTTATATATATATATATACCTTTGTTTAACAAACAAATAAACTATTACATTCTATTCCTATATGTTTGAGCCGTTTGAGGTGGCAACTCTAGAGCCATGGGGTCCGAGTGCCCGTATTGTTTTTCGTGACATCGCCAAGCGGCTGGTCGACTCTTCACGTGACCCGAAGGCTGGTCTATTCTTGGGTCAAAGAATCAGCATTGCCATACAACGTGGCAATGCTGCCAGCCTGTTGGGCACGTGTCCCGTTGACAGCGATGTGAACGAGTCTTTTGATGCCCTTTTTTCTTGGAATTGTACATAATATTAGTATTTAATTCGGTTAAATTGTAAATAAAATATTATGTTTGACTATAACAAAAATATATTGACTGTTTTATTTCTCAACCATAACATAGTTACCATAGTATCATATATTATGTCAGTTAAACACGCTTATAACACGAAGGCACACCCCGGTTAAGTAATTTATAATTTTAACTAACTGGGTTATTCCCATTGCTTGGGTGACAACACAAAATGTGGATTTTTTTGAAGTAAAACTTCTTTACGCACGCTTGTCTTAAGCTGTTGAATGCGTGACGAGATCGTTAGAAAAAGTGTGATCGGGCGAGGCGATCGGAAGTTGAGACGGAGATAATAATAATATAATATGTGGGGACATTTTCACACACGGCCATCTGACCCCAAACTAGGGAGACCCTGTACTATGGGTGTCAGACAGCTGATATACATACACAAATTCATTTTTTATTTGTAAATACATACATATATAGATAAACCATACCCAGACACAAGGCAAACACAAGTGCTCATCACACAAACGTTTACCCTGGGCGGGAATCGAATCCGCAACACGCTGCGCAGCAGTCGATCGCTCAGCCACTGCGCCAACCGCGTCGCCTTAAAAGTGTCGTGGAGATATAAGTTAGTGAAGATAGAAAGAGAGTGAGTAACGTTTTGTATATTACTGATACAAGAGAGAGAGGTGCGAGCACACATTTTCTTTCTCTCTTTCTCTCATAACCAGTTGCAAACGGATACATATAGATGGAGCTAAATAAGTTTTACATCAGTCGTGTGGTCTAAAGCACACTGGTATTTTTTCTTTGCTTTTTTATCTCATCCGCCTAGCCTTTTCAAAACTATATTGGGGTCGGCTTCCAGTCTAACCAGATGCAGCTGAATACCAGTGTTTTACATGGAGCGACTGCCTATCGGACCTCCACAACCCAGTTACTAGGTAACACGATACCCCTTGATAAGACTTGTTGTCAGACTTTCTGGCGACTGTCAAAGATCTACAAATGACAGCCGGACTCAACGGCTTTACGTGCTTTCCGAGGCACGGAGGGAACTCGGTATGAAATGGATGGTCACCCTTCCACAGATCGACCGCGGCAAGCGTAGCTTGACCTACTGCTTTTACTTAGCCGTGAGCTTCTCTTCACCTTTTTTGCTTTTTTTAACTATTTGTAAATTTATAATTATACTAGCTTTTGCCCGCGACTGTGTCCGTGTGAATGTCGGTTATCGCGGATGCAGGTGAAGTCGCGGATTAAAAAGTAGCCTATGTCCTTCCCCAATATTAGAGCTTTTTTCATACCAAGTTTCATCAAAATCGGTTTAACCGTTTGATCGTGAAAGCGTAGGTAACAGACAGCTACTTTAGCATTTTTTGTAATATTAGTATAGTACTGTAAAGCTATTTTCATACCAATTTCATTATTTATTTATTTATTTATTTAGGAACACAAAACAGAATACAGACAATAAAATGCTTAAGTAACAGTAAATATTAAAGTTCAGGTCGAGACTGTACTCCTAAATATGTGTACACAGCATGACTATGATTTAACAAAGTAAGTAAATAAGAATTTAAGATAACTAAATGACAAAAATGAAGAAGTTACTTATGATACCCAATAACTAAACCTAAGTACATACCTATCTGCGGAACATTTAATGCATAACAATTTACATTAACCTAAATTTTATTTATAATTTTGACATAATTAAAATCGGTTCAGCTGTTTTATCGTGAAAGCGTAAAAGACAGAGCTACTTTAGCATTTACTTATAATATTATAAGTACTATGGATTTACTGAGTGAGACAATGAATTTAATGCTTATAGGGGAACCGCCTTCAGAAACTAAAAAGTGATAAGTAAATAACTTTAGCACAGAACACACATGACTTTGTTCTGTTTGTTGAATTGTATTGCCACCGAGTTCCGAAACTAAAGTCATGTGTGTTCTGTGCTAAAGTTATTTATCACTTTTTAGTTTTTGAAGGCGGTTCCCTTTTTTTTAACGTATTATTTTCGACTTTTTAGTGCCTCTTTATCACCTACATTCATTAAGAAACGGCAACACAGTTAAAACTGAGATTGAAAGTTCTCCAACATAAATGGAAGAAACGAAAACGTCTTCTATGTAAGTATATTATTTCGAAGCAAAGAAATTAATTTGAATTTGAATCTAATAACCTGGGAGTACAGCGCCAGTCCCCATTGTGTATTATATACATGGCTAACAGTATATCTAGCAATACATATTATTATTGCAAAATACTACTTAAGTTTAATTGTTATTGAATTGTAACTGTAATATTAAGTATCAATTCAAATGCCTGCATGTCACATTCATATGACTTAAGTGTTATGGATCTGTATAATAATTTATTTTAAGACCGAAATTGTATCAACACTTATAGCAAAGAAATTAATTTGAATTTAATTTGAAATTGAATCTAATAACCTGAGAGAACAGTGCCAGTCCCCATTGTGTATTATATACATGGCTAACAGTATATCTAGCAATACATATTATTATTGCAAAATACTACTTAAGTTTAATTGTTATTGAATTGTAACTGTAATATTAAGTATCAATTCAAATGCCTGCATGTCACATTCATATGACTAAAGTATTATGGATCTGTATAATAATTTATTTTAAGACCGAAATTGTATCAACACTTATAGCAAAGAAATTAATTTGAATCTAATAACCTGGGAGAACAGTGCCAGTCCCCATTGTGTATTATATACGTGGCTAACACTAGTGTTCTACAACAATTTTATTATTATAGGTGGCAAAATATATTGAAAAAAGTAGCTAAAAGTAAGTAGGTGAGTGTGGTTGTGTGGGACTTACAATTAACTGTTACATTTATTAACTGATTTCGCCCTCAATTTCGTCACCCTAAAAATCGGTTATAATAGCGAATGCAGATAAAGTCGCGGATTCAAAAGTAGCCTATGTCCTGTAGGTCGATTCTGTAAAATTCAAACAACAACTCGCATCTCACATCGCTATTCACTCTCACTTCGCATAAGGTTTAAAACGACTTTGATATATTTGACACTTTGAATCGGTTTCGAGTGCGAATTGAGCGTCGAAGAGACGGGGAAATTACCTTACAGAATGCCACTTCTTACGCCATCTCATACTTTATCTGTCAAAATCTCCCTGTCAATTTAGTTCAACTCGCTGACACAATCGCAAGGGTGGCGCTAGTGTAAATTCGAATTATCAACCGAGTTTTTAGAATGAAACTCACAGCGGATTCAGATTCGAAGTTTAGAATGAGGTCTTACGGAATCACACTCCTAATGAAAGGGAATCACCAGAGTCGGCTAATTGTGAACAAGATGCCCGGTAAAAACTATTTTTACTAAACAATGTTATAAATTATTAAAGAAATATTTTTGCACATCACATCGTAGCCATCGTCGCCATCGTAGTCGAATTAAAGAGTATTTAAACAGTCTCCACCAGTTAAAAACCATAGCCATTTGTTTGATGCAGAGTGTTACCAGCACGGGAATAAAACATCAATTGAATGAAATTAACCAATTTGATAACCAAAAAAAAGTGTTTGTCTGTAAAACGAGTACGAAAATAATGTTACACCGCCTGCCCACTTTTTAGATAATATTTTAATAGTCTATGACTCTGAATAAAGTAGAAATAAAAACTAATAGTTTTATTTTAACCACCTTATTAAAAGCCTATAATGTGTAAATAATCAGATAATATCAAAATACTACTGGCAAATAATATATTATAGAAAACAATACACTTCTTACAAAGATTTTACCCGGAGAGGTTTCAATTTTTCACATGCCAGTTGAACCATATTCTTGCATCTGGCTACAACAAAATAATAATATTTGCCTACCTATATCTAAGTAGTTATTAAAATGCAATTCATTTATTAATAAAGATCATGTCCACACTTAGCCAAATCACCCTAAGAAACTGAGCAATTCCCTTTGGTATGAAGGTAGTTTAAAGCCTGGGTAAGGACATAGGTTACTTTTTAATCCACGACTTCGTCTGCATCCACGAAACCCGACATTCACGCGGACGAGGTCGCGGGCAAAAGTTAGTAATAAATAAATTACAAAAACATCCTTAAAAAAAAACTTTTAATAAAGAATACCATGCCGAGAAAAGAAAACCATTTCCTCGAAAAAAAAAACTTTTCCTAAAAATATTGACAAAAAAAAAAACGTTGTCGTAATTAAAACGTGTGAGAATTACCCTCTCCGGGTACAATATAGGTCGCAGTTATAATTAGTAAAATTTACGATGGTATGCCCCACCCTGGTGGGGTGAAGGGGGGTCGCCCCACCCTCTACTTAGCTAACACATTTTTAACCTACTTTGTACTACTTTTAACTGATCTAGAATTAATGTAGACGAATGGCAGTTTAAGGCTGCTCTCTCAATAAAAGCTTGAAAGAAGCATGCTGATGAAGCTACTTTTCGTCGGGATTTACAGACAAATTACATCTGAAAAAAATTGTTAGTAATCTACATGATATGATACGTAATTTGGTTTAGCCACAATTTTTCTATCGGTATCACATAATAAGAAAAAAAATGTCAAATCACCTCCAAATCATTGAGATGAAACCATTTTACTCCATAGTTTCTTATCAAAAGAATATGAAAAAAGACTGCTTTGCAATACAAAGCAAAATGATTTGGTTTTGTTACTTTTTACAAATATGTATTATTTTTATTAAAATCAATTAAAAATGCGTCCGATTAAAGACTGCGTCTACATCACCCCCGCACTCGTCCACAAATTCAATGCGGGCCAAATGCTCAAGGTTATTGGCATTTATACAAGCCTTAAAATAAAGGACTGATGTGGCTTTTTTTTGCCGGTCCAAGTTGTGAAGATCTCTTCATCAACCTTAAAACGCCCACTGCTGGGCATGGTCTCCCTCAAGGGGGAGTTCAGCCGTAATCGCCATGCTTGGCCAATGCATGTTGGCGATCGCAGTAGATGTTATAGTACTCAGAAGGACTCTGCTGCCCATCCTCTGGTCAATATCCTTCTGTCGCATTCTACGATACCCACGGGTAGAAATGGGGTGGTGCTATTCGCGGCCGGCACCACACAGCAAACTTGAGCTTACTTTTTCTCAATTATTCAATGAATTACGTCATAATTATATACCAAATGTGTTGATATGGCGTCTTATTACAAGTCCTATTTGTAGGCTACTTAAAAAAATACAAAATTGTGCTTAGTTTTTCCAAAACGAACCAGCCCACAATCTCTCATTGTATAAGGCGCTAACAAGCGACTTTGGCAGATTTTAAACTAACAATCACGGCAAAATGTGTAGTGTAAATAATGATTTGAAAAAAAAAATTTTTAAACTAGAACATTCTCTTAATCCTCTAGTATGTGAATATTTTTGATTAAGTTCCTATGAAATAGTTCAATTAAATCGTGAAGTTGTGTCTGACGCGGACAAAACATTGATAATCACACAAAATTTACCAGGAATATTTAAACGAAACTTTTACTATCTTACAGACAATTTTGCTATCTATCTTTTAGTATACGCCTTTTTTTAAGTTAAAGAATACTATCTTATCTATCGACTAAACTTTGAGAGTTTTGGACGCAGCGCATACGATTCTCTGGTTGCTCAAGGTCGCCGGCGTATATCGTCGCCTTAAATTAAATACTTCATTTGCCAAATGTGTGATGTGGCTACTTGTTGCATGTCCTATTTCCGGGGCTCGATGCTACGTAAAAATAATGCAAAATTGAGCTTAGTTTTGCTAAAAAGACCCAACTAACAATCTATTAATGATTAAATTAATTACGCCATATTTATATGCAATATATTTACTTGGGAAAACAGATTGGATTTAGTAAAAATAGAAATGAACTAGAAGTTGAGAGGCGAGTCAAGAATACCTGGAACAAATACTGGAGTTGTACAGAAATATTCAAAAGCGCTATGCCCATAAAGCTAAAACAGAAAGTAATGGACTCATGTCTTATCCCCTGCTTGACATACGCATGTCAAACATGGAAATTCACAAATAAAATAAGAAATAAAATAATTACATGCCAAAGAGGAATGGAACGCAGTATGGTCAATATAAAAAAAATACAGAAGATAAGACACACAAAAATAAGAGCTACGACAAAAACTATAGACGCTCTAAACCACGCTTTAAAATTAAAATTTAAATGGGCTGGTCACGTGGCGCGTCTCAAAGACCACAGATGGACCAAAACGGTCACAACATGGAAAGGACCACAGGGCAAGCGCTACAAAGGAAGACCGTACGCGCGTTGGGATGACGACATCAAAAAAATTGCTGGACAACAATGGCAACTTATAGCTAAAGACCGGGAAAGATGGCAATCTTTGGAGGAGGCCTTCACCTTGAGGGGGGTTCCTGTTACCAAAAAAAGTAAAAAAAAAGAAAAAAAATACTTACATAGATAGTTCAAACTAATATTTTTTTCAACAAACAAACAAATCTAAAAACTGTAAAATTAATAGGAAATTAAAGGCTTTTTTATTTTTATTTTTATTTTATTTATTTATATGCCACATACTACATCCCGTCATACTTAAAGTATGTGTTACATTATTTTCCAGGAGTAACGGTGCCAATGCGCCTAAGGGCGGATTCGATCAAAGTTGTGTAAGTCTTATCCTGAGAATAAAATCACTCATTACTCTAGAAGTACACAACTTTTCGTTTTAGCTCATTTTAATCCCGGAATAACTATCTATCCGAGAGTGAATCGCTATACCCGCCAAAATGCATCGAGTAAATCAGTTATTGCGGCCGCTAAACAGTTGACAATGACATTTCATGTGAATATCATTGACAGTTGACACCATTATAAACCGGCAAAATTACGTAGGCATAAAACCTTGCGTTCCGCTTTCTGAACAATTGTATTTCTATTTTAGTTGGCTTACACATGTGAAGGGTACAGAAGGACCGCTCCCGCCATCTTCAAAAATAATTACCTATACTTGCCAGACTCACTAGGGCTGCTACTGTATTGACTCTGTAGGTTTTATTTATGACAATATGACATTTTATTGATACTGGTTGGAACTCTTTGCATTTTTTTTATAACATTTTTTTTCTGTTCGTCATTAAATGTTAATGTCTCTCATTTATTCATTTAGACAAAACGTGACAGTCGAGACTGATGTCTGCTTGAAACTGCTTGAGATTGCCTATAAACGTAATGTCAATGTGTGCGTGAGTAAAATGGCGGTTTGTTCTGAGTGGTCTCTCTGCTCGGGCGTGCCGCAGCCGCAGAGTACTTTGTGGTAATAATACCTAGTATTGGCTACTCTACGGTCATGGTGGTAAAACGCAAACAAAGTTATCTAAGAGTAAAACCAATGAGTAAAATTATTCAAGGGATTATTCCGGTATAACATGACATTTCGTCGAGTTGCCCTAAAACAGATTAAAAAAATTCCTGCATTCAATATCCAAAACAAGCAAGAGTTACTTCGAAAGAAGTGAGTGCTCGCCTTGTTTTTAGAGACATTTCTAAGCGGCTGGTTGACTCTTCACGTGACCAGAAGGCTGGCCTTTTCTTGGGCCAAAGAATTAGCATTGCCATTCAACGTGGTAATGCTGCTAGCCTTTTGGGCACTTGTCCTATTAAGCGGACGAGTTTTTTGATGCCCTGTGAGCCCTCTACTGTACATAATATATTTTTCAACACACTTGCTCATAAAATGACTCTAATTTCACCGTAATTAGGCACACAATGACACCTGTAATCAAACTGTGACTTTTTCATTGCTATTATTCACAAGTGAGTTAAAGGGTTTTTTTTTTTATTTTGTTGGTTGAGTTGCTTTGTTCTTAGAAAAAGTTTCGATACAAAAAAGATCGTATTCAGTAGTACAAATAAATTAATGTACCTATTGCTTGCTCAATTCGTGCAACTTCGTATTTAAATAGATAATTTCATATGTAGGTACGTTTTTAATAAATAAAAATTTCACTCAAATATAACTTTTGTTTTCTCTGTACAATACAAAACGTTGAATTTCCCATTTTATTCGTGGCTAGATTGTTATCCAAAAAAAAAAGAAACCTAATTCTTTTAGTCTATGGCCGATCGCCATTGTTTTATGCGCGCGCATAGGAAAACTGATTACTTTTTCCCGCCATTGCGAAAAAAATTTCACAACTCGTTTTCTATCTTGAAAATTATTTTTTTGTATTATTTTCTTCACAAGTGTGTTGAAAAACGTCGTATGATACACGTGTGTATTGATGATTACTGTTCTCGGCTCTCTTAAGACCCTCACCTAACGGCTCGGGTCTCAATGGCGCCTCAGCGGTAATCACCAACATTACACACTTGTACCATAATGTACTATTTTATTTATTTTTAAGCTTTGTATATATTTAATTCGGTTAAGTGGTTTGAAAAATAATGTAAAGTACCTTAAAACCTAAACAAGATGGAAAATGTTAGATATTTACACGTTGTCTGGTTGGTTTTGACAGAACTACCGACAATTAAGGTATTTAAGTATGTAATAATGTTTACTAAGTACACATTAAAACGACCAAGTAAGTATTAAGTTTTACATAAGGTCGTTAAAATATGTGAGTATAAAATTAGTTTCTGTTTTACCTAAACTTGGAAAGAGGTCGTTGTCCTTATCGTTAGGAACAACTTTCTAAAGGCACCACTAACATTTATTTTATCCAGTTTGCTTACCTACTCTATGTAGTTAGAAGTAGTCTAAGTAGTTAGAAGCTAGAAAGTCTGACAATCAGTTATAAATGGGTATCGTGATGCCCAGTAACTGGGTTGTGGAGGTCCGATAGGCAGTCACTCCAGTCGCTGCCAGACTGTGGAATTCACTGCCCGCCTCTCTATTCCCCGATACATATAATCTGGGTATCTTCAAGGCACGAGTGAACCGGTTTATTCTAGGCAAGCGTGCTCCACGCATCATCAATCATGCTTAATTGATTACTTAAAAAAAACATTATTAACTAGAATATGGCTGGGCTACTTTGGTAGGGGTACGCTGTCTATAAAGTCAGCTCACTGTCCGAGAGTTCTGTGCACTAAACATCACTTTACGCGTTGACATAATAGCACAAGGTTACTAGAGTAAAACAAACGACGACGTAAAGATTCTGTGTGCCCACCTTTCACCACAAAAACTGCTTTGGCACACACAACACAAACACACAACGACGAAACACACAGCTAAACATACACATACATACCTACCCTCACATACACCAACACCTCACACACCTATCTAAGGTTGCCAACTCTTTTTCGGTCAAAAATAGTAGTTCCAAAATGTTTACCTATAAAAATATAGTAGATACCGAAAATATGAAAAAAAAAATAGTAGGTTCCAAAAATTGGGTAGGTACCTACTTTATATTTTTGGAGAATATTTTGTGAATTATTAAAAACGAAAAAAAAACATTTATTTTCAGGTAACAAAGACCCATAGAAAAATACCTTAACTTAAGGGGCTGTTTAACGACTTTTACAGATTTTAAACTGACAATCACGTCAAAATGTGCAGTGTAAATGATTTGAAAAAAATATATATTTAAACTAGAACATTCTCTTAATCACTTAGTAAGTGAATATTTTTAATTATATTCATATTATATAGTTTAATTAACACGTGAAGTTGTGTCTGACGCGGACAAAACATTGGCAATCACACAAAATCTACCAGGTATAATTAAACGAAACTTACACCATCTTACAGACAATTTTATTATCTATCTTTTAGTACACGCCTTTTTTTTTAATTTTGAAAGAATACTACTTTTATTTAATTTTTTCGACTAAACTTTGAGAGATTTGGACGCAAAACTGATGCAGAACGGACGCAGTCTGCGTCCAAAACTTTTTTACTATTGATAATAAAATTGTCTGTAAGATGGTGTAAGTTTCGTTTAATTATACCTGGTAGATTTTGTGTGATTGTCAATGTTTTGTCCGCGTCAGACACAACTTCACGAGTTAATTAAACTATTTAATATGAACTTAATCAAAAATATTCACTTTCTATATGATTAAGAGAATGTTCTAGTTTAACATATTATATTTTTTTCAAATCATTTACACTGCACATTTTGACGTGATTGTCAGTTTAAAATCTGTAAAAGTCGTTTAATAGCCCCTTAAGTATACATATATCTATAACAATGGTGTTAGTAAATAAAACTTAAAATTATGTTAGTATCACTTAGTTGCACTAAGCAGTAGTAGTATTAGTGAACGCATCAGTCAACTTGACATTCCAGAATCGTTAAAAATGGGATTGGCGTTGGAAAAGGTATTGAAGTTTTGTTTTACGCTTACACATTTTGAAACAAATATTATTGCTAAGGGTTTGATGCCTTTAAATGATAGTAGTTTCGCCTACTATATCTTTTTTTCAAAAATATAGTAGTCGGGCCTCTAATATAATAATAATAATAATAATATGTGGGGACATTTTCACACACGGCCATCTGACCCCAAACTAGGGAGACCCTGTACTATGGGTGTCAGACAGCTGATATACATACACAAATACATTTTTTTTTTGTAAATACATACATATTATAGATAAACAACACCCAGACACAAGGCAAACACAAGTGCTCATCACACAAATGTTTACCCTGGGCGGGAATCGAACCCGCAACACGCTGCGCAGCAGTCGATCGCTCAGCCACTGAGTCAACCGTGTCGTCGTATAGTAGGATACTATATAATATAGTAGGGTTGGCAAACCTACACCCATCCTACTTGAATTTTAATCACTGTTAAGTAGGTACCTACTTAAGTCAAACTAAGTTTTATGCCTAACGAAAATCCTACAAAGTGCAGTAAATTGTCAATGAACTGTGTGGCGATTCGCGCCGCGTCCGCGCCAGGAAACCGAGACCGGAGGCAGAGACTGGAGACCGCGACAAGTGTCTCGGTCTCTTCTGCATGTACTATGGGTCGAGACCGAGACCGTAACCAATGCTGAATGAATATTAGCAAAAACTAATATTCATTCAGCATCGTAGTCTGTCGATGGAGTCAAGTTGTGAGTGTTGTACTGTATCATTAATGTACGCTGTAATGGAAAACCAAGTAGAGTTACTATTGGATGAAGAAGATGATGATTTGCTCTCATATTATTACATATTACAAATCTGAATAAAGATTACCTATTAACAAATTATATTAAACTGGAGGCCAAGAAGGATAATTTATAATAAACAAGTGCTTGTTGAGCGCGACACGAGACACTACTGGTCCGGGACGGAGACCGTCTTATTGTCTTCGGCGTCGCGCCTCTGTCTTCGGCCTCAGTCGCACACGCGAACTGGCGCCCATACAAAGTCTAATGACAAGTGATGCTCGCGGTCTCCTGTCTGTTTCTGGTCTCGGTCTTCTGTCGCGGTTGCGGCGCGAACCGACACCTTTAGGCCGGTTACAGTGCTCAACCGACGGTCGGTGAGTACGTCAGTCGCGCTTGTAACTTGTATGAAAATCGTACAGTGCTCCACCGACCGTACGCATGCGTATATTGCTACGCACTGCGTACGGGGACTGTCGGTAGAGCGCCGCGAGCATGCGTGCCGTCCGTCGGTCGACCGACACGCTGTGGATTTTTTTTTTCTTTTTTATGGGACAAGCCCGCCACACGATTCCCTAACCACTGTAACTCCTGTAAGCCAGAATCAACAGTGGCGATCTCCAGAAAAGCGCCAGAGCAATGAAGCTCGACGAGTTCCAGAGAAACGATTCAACTGTCTTGGATCCCGCAACGAAATTAATCAGAAAAGAACAGCGGAGGAGTAAGAAAAACATATTTTCCACTTCCCTCCAAATCAAGCAGGAGACAGAACAGAACTAGGCCAATAGGCACAAAGGGACGTTTACAACTGGGAGAAACCCAGTTGCTAAGCACCACGGATTATAATTGACATAACGCTGACACTGACGCTGTGGATTTGTATGGAAACAAACGAATGCGTTAAGTGCTGCACCGATCGGTGGACCAACCGTACGGACACAAAGTACGTAAGGCTGCAGCGCGCCTGAGCAGAGAGACCACTCAGAACAAACCGCCATTTTACTCACGCACACATTGACATTACGTTTATAGGCAATCTCAAGCAGTTTCAAGCAGTTTCAAGCAGACTTACGACTCGACTGTAACGTGTTGTCTTAATGAATAAATGAAGACATTGACATTTCATGACGAAAAGAAAAATATTGTTATAAAAAATGCAAGTTCCAACCAGTGTCAATAAAATTTCATATTGTCACATAAAACCTACAGAGTCAATACAGTAGCAACCCTAGTGGGTCTGGCAAGTTTAGGTAATTATTTTTGAAGATGGCGGGAGCGGTCCTTCTGTACCCTTTATATTTTGTGGTACGGCTGTATCAAAATAAACGTGTGTGAGTGTATGACTCCAATCAGTTTGTTGGTCAGGAGAACATTGAATGATACAACTTTACGGTCGATTAATGCGTACCGTCAGGACCGAACGTACGCATTGACGGACGGTGATGCACTGTAACCGGCCTAAGAATTAAATATATTTGAATATAATAATTGGCATCTCGCAGGTCAACCTAGGAGGTTGTCGGCTGCTTAACCGGACTTTCCTGTGGTGCCTTAAAAATTATTATTTTTAGGGCCTCCAGCCAGGGCAAAATAGCTTACAAACTAAGCGACTACACGCTAAGGGCACCCCCTGTTGGGTACGAGCCTCGGCTTAGGGCGTCGCTGGGAGAGGACAGCAAAGGGACAGGCTGGATCGGATTTCCATTATTTAGGGACGAATTTAAAACTACAGGCTCAGCGGCGCGGGCTGGCACGAGCAAGGGGACGGGGAGGGGACGTACGGGGTCGTCGCGGCGGGCCTCGGCACAGAGGACGGAATGACGGCGGTCTGTGTTTGTGTTTCTTAACTGTACTGGTGGCCTTATTGCTCTCCTGGAGGAGAGTGATAGCATCGTCAGGGTCGGTCAGAGTATGTCTCGGTCGTCGAGTCTTACTAATACGGGAGGGAGTGTACCGGGCGGCCGATACGATTAACGGGTTAGAGTGCTTCTCAGCAGTCTCGAATAAGCGCTTGGCGGAGCGTTTCATGAACTGGTGGATGGTGGGTATTTTTAGATCGAGATGGAGGTTCTCGTTGCGAACCGGCCTAAGAGAAAGACATCGGATATATATGGCAATGGGAAGGCGCCTGTGTCTGTAACACAGTTTATAATAGCACAGACACAGAGGTTTACTCTGTCTCTGCCTCGTGATTTTATGTTTGATTGAAAAAGACAAATTGTATTTGGCTATGTGATAAAAAAGTTTTTTTTTAAAGAACTCTAGAATGTAAACCTGCGGGTACAGATAGTGTTATAAAAGAAACAGGAAAATGGCCGCGAACTAAAATGGCGGTCAAAGAAAAAATGTTTTTAGAATTAGAAGACGTTTCTACGCAAGGAACTCATCAAGATCTCATTACTTTCTTATTTCGGTGTTCTTCATTGTCATTAGGTTGTTTTTTCAAAACAACTATTTGAGTTTTCTAAAGAAGCTCGACCGGGGAAGTCATCAATATCAGGCGGAAGACGTACACTGTTGAACAATGGCCTCCCCCATAATGGGGTGTTTGCACTAATCCCCAAACTTGGTAAGCGTCTTGAGAATCGCAGTGAAGTTCAACAACGTCTTTTCGTGTCCACAGACGGTGTAGAACATGTTTATTCTGTGCCTCGGAACAATAAGTAAATTATGTTTTACGGACACGAGACAGCGACACGTCGGCTTGGTGTATAAATAATAAAATTATTACCAAAACCCAGGTCAAGCCTACTCTACCCCACCTACCTACCAACCTAACTTGTGTCCACTCGACACAGCAATTTGATTCTTAGCAATGGAGAGGTACCACGGTGACATAGATAAGTACTACTGAGTTATGCGCTCCTAGTACCAGGGTGACATACATCTAAGAAGAAATACCTATACCTAATTAATAAATTATTCCCGTCCATCTCATCAACGAAATTTGTGGGACGATCGGGAAAAATATTTGGTGGGACCAATAGAACTAAAAAATAATTAATAAATTATTCCCGTTCGTCCCATCTACAAAATTAATGGGACGATTGGGAAATATAATAACGAATTCCCGTTCGTCCCACGAGTGGGACTAAGTCGAGACTTTGGGGGCAACTCATCCGCAAAAATTTCAACCGCGGATGAAACGCCACCCTTGACAAAATATTAGGTAGAGTCATCCGCAAATTATTTAAGTTTTGGATGAAGTGCCCCCTTCTATTAAAGAAAAAGATAGAAAAATTGTTTATTTGTAACCTCGTACCTACAGGTAAACACAACATAAAAAAGGGTTATATATAACAATAAAACATAAAAAAAGCCTTATGAAACCTGTGCGAGACCAAAAAGGCTCCTGTCTCAGCACAATGCTACGACATGAAATGTCGCAGCGCTGGTATTCTGACAGGGCCTTGCAGAGATGCCACGGGCGGCCACAGTCATGACTTAAGGTAAATAAATAAAAAAAAGAAAGTTGTAATAATAAATATCTACAAAAATATGCAAGCTAACATTATGTAAAAATATGTAATATGTAAACCCGACATAACTAGTAATTATATAAAGTTATTAAATACAATAAAAATAATAAAAGTGAATAATATAAAGTATATATATATTTTTTTTTAATGTTGCAACTTTCGGTCAATGTGTTTCCACATTGTTTGTCTATGCCGCTGGCGTTGTGAGAGGTATATTATATTACTCTGTGGTTGTGAGTTTGTGACAAACAAAGGGACACCAACGCGCCACCTCAAAATGACAACAAATAAAACTAAAAAAGTGTATTATGTGTATGTAGTATTATGATAAGTTCATGTATAATAATTATGTACCGTAATCTCTTATGTGTGGTGTGGATCACGACAGGGAATTTGGTCAGTGGGTCGTCTTAGTTTTCAAAGCGAAAAATAGTTATTCCTTATGTTACACTCTCCCTACCTTTTCTCGAAGCGCTTCGTCGTTTTTTTTAACCTTCGTAACTTGGTTTTGGACCACATTTAATATACAAAATTCTCGGGATATAATCTCAATAGTAGACATAAAGATAATGTTTCAATTTTACATTTTATTGATATTTAAAAAACCCCGATTATGTCACTCACTTACTCACTCATTAAAACTCTTAGGGTACTTCCTGAAGTTGAGGTATGTGAGCTAGTATTACTACACAAACAACAAAAAATTCTAAAACTTTGAACTTAAAAAAAAATGTCAGAAGCAACTGTTACAACAAATAGTTTTAATGAAAATGTCAAATAAAACTTACTTTTCGAAGTTATTAATTATAAATTAATATGAAATAACACACAATAAAAACACAAGTGTTATTATTATGTAGAGAGTTGTAATAGGGTACTTGACAACACCAATCAATTGAAATACGTTTTATGACCTGTCAAAACGAGATTCTTCCATAGATTTTGTATGACAATAGCGGCCTGTGACGTCACTTATTTACCAACTCAATTGACTAACTATTAATTATTGATTTCAAAGCAAATTAAAATCGAATTTTACAGTTAACTGAAAATTATTCGGGTTTTTGGGGCTAAAATAAAGTGTATTATAAGATAAGTTGTATTTTGGGATTATTGGTTAATGGTGTCACCAACCCAATTTAGGAAAAACGGTGATATGTATACGACATTTAGAACGGCCGATCACCGACTACCCAAGATACGAGAATGTCTCAGTTTGGAAGTTGTTGTCACATTTTGAAATGCCTCATGTAGACATACATTCACCTCACCAAAAATGAAAATGTTTATTTCTGTAACTTTTGTACTTTTTGGAAGAATAAAATATTATTATTATTGAAACTTACAAAAAGAAGTGAAATCCCACCAAATACATTCTACGGTTTGAATTCATTTATTTCTAAAGATTACAAATCACTTGTACAGAAATAAACACTAAAAATTACTTATTTATAACAATTTCGTTGTCCAGGAGTAACAACAGCTTATACTTAGTGTTAACATTGCGAATATGGTATGAGGGTAATTGTTTACAGTTTTATAAATTGACTACCGCCGTGCGGCGCGTTGACGCGATCGACGTACGGTGACTCGTATCTTTGTTTTAATGATTGAAGTCTAAGGATTCGTTCACACTAGAGGCAAATAAATTATGTTACATAAATTTGTTATTTTATTTTGTGACCTTTTAAAATATGGCATTTTAGTAGCTTTTTAAATAGTAAAATGGATTGTGCATTTTTTATATCTTTTGGTAGCGAATTATAAAGTTTTGCTCCCTCATGCATTATAGTTTTTTTTCCATAATTCGTTCTAGTACTAGGTATATGTAAGTCTTGTGCGCGCCTCAGAATACGTTTTTGTACTTGTATGTTTTTTGTGAATGTGATTTGTGTGTGTAAGTCTTTAGAAAGAATTTTACGAACTAAAATACATGTGTTATATATATATATATCAGAAATGTTAAATAGATTAGTTTCTTTGTAAATTTTGTGTGTAGGGGTCAGATAGTGGTAGTGAAATAGGACTTTTATAATTCTGTTTTGCGCTCTTTGTAGCTTTTCCAGGTTGGTTTTAGCTGCTGAACCCCACATTTCTATGAGATATTCAATGTGTGGTTTCACCAAAGAATTATAAATAGTGTGGCGGACCTTAAGCGGAAAGCATCTCACAATTCGACGTAACGCCCCCGTTAGGCTTAATATTTTAGAACAGGTTTTCTCGATGTGTGGTTTCCATGTGAGTTGATTATCCAGAATAAGTCCGAGATATTTCTCTTTATTAACTTTATTTAGTTTGACTCCATTAATACTAAGAGGTTTGTGATCAGAGATTTTTTTGTTTTTAGCTGCAAATATTATATAATTGGTTTTGGATGTATTGATAGTTAACAGATTATTCAGAAACCATTTTTCTAAGATAATGAGATCCTCTTGTGCGTCCTGTATTATTGAGTCAATTGAGTGGCCAAAATAAAAGAGGCAAGTGTCGTCAGCATATAGGGAAATATGCCCCTTCAGGCCTATCTTGTCTATATCATTGATGTATATTAGGAATAAAAGGGGTCCACAAATTGAGCCCTGAGGCACGCCGTAATTAATTACCTTAGGTGCGCTAACATTATCGCCTATTTTAACGACCTGCAGGCGTCCCTGAAGATACGATTCAAAAATTTTTAAAGCTTTTCCAGTTACACCGATCGAGGCAAGTTTGTTAATTAACAAGTTATGGCTAACGGTATCAAACGCCTTTTTTAAGTCGATGAAGATCCCTAAAGCAATGTGTTTCCTGTCTATATTAGTTTTGATAGTTGTGATTAGATCTGTTGCTGCTGAAAGAGTATTAGATTTTGGTCTAAAGCCATACTGTCGTTGAGAAAGGTAGTTAAATGAGTTTAAGTATAGACTGAGCCGATTGTGCAATAGCTTTTCAAAAACTTTAGACAGCACAGGCAAGACTGAGATAGGTCTATAATTTCCTGGGCACAGTTTGGAGCCAGCTTTAAAAATAGGGGTAACTTTGGCGTATTTTAATGAGTCAGGGAAGTGACCTTCGCTCAAACATTTGTTGATGCATTGAGTTAGACTAGGTAATATAAGGTTTTTTATACACTTGAGTGATTTGGCACTGATGCCGTCTATACCTGTGCTGGTGTTTGCATTTAGGTTATCAATTATTTTCCCAATTTCATCTGCCGCTGCTGGTGCTATCTGAGAAAGTGCAACTGTATTTTCGGTTTTGTTTAGCGTGATAGTGTTAGTTTGGTTATTGTGATATTTGGCAGGTATCTGATTTGCCAGAAGTGAACCTATACCTGAGAAATAGTTATTAAAACACTCACATATTTCCGTTTCATCAGTAATCAGCCCTGTAGAAGATTGTAATTTAGAGGGAGCAACACTTTTCTTTAATTTATTATTAGACAAGCTATTTATCAATTGCCACATCTTAAGGGGTTTACCCTCGCATTCTTTAAAAGATTTATGGTAATATTTACTTTTTGTCGCTTGAATGTTCTCAAAAACTCTGTTTCTCTCTTTTTTAAATGCTTCTTCTGATTCTCGGTTATTCGGATTATTTTTGTGGTTTTTCCACAGTTCATTTCTTTTGTCTAGTTGATTAATTATGTCCTTATTTATCCAGTCTGTCCTCGGAGGGTTTAATATTTTAGTTTTAACTGTTTTATTTCTGGTGATTGCTGACTGGATTGCTTCCTCTAACCTGGTATATTCCTCGCCGATGCTATAATAGTCCAGGTCTTCTACAGTTTTATATAAGTTTGCGTATGATATAGCTTGGAATTTCGATTTTCTAATAAGCTCGGGCTTATACCTCTCGACTTCTAAGAAGATCTGTTTATGATCAGACATGGCAGATTCTATAATAACTAGATGTATTTTATGATCTTTGAGGCTGGTGCATACATGATCCAATATACTCTTGGTGGAGGAGGTTTCCCTAGTGCAGTATTTAGCATCAATTTTATTCAATATGGTGTATCCCTGTTCTACGAGTGTATCTGTATAATCAGAGGTAGATCGATTCGGCGCAAGTAGGTTGTAGTTAAAATCTCCGAATAAGATTGTTCGTTTCCGTTTCTGAAGTTCAGCCGAAAAGGTCTCAAGGAACTTTTTCGAATTGGTTCTTTCTGGTTTATATATGGCGCCAATGTCGAGAGAAAATTTTTCTAGGTGCACCCATATGAAATGGTTGTCATCTTCACATTTGTCACTTATAAACTCATGTTTTATGTTTTTGTGAATAAATATTGAGACTCCGCCTCCTCTTGAATGTGTTCTAAAGTTATAGTAATGCTTGTAGTTAGGTAGTCGTATGCTTTTAGCTTCGGTTTCGTTTTTAATCCATGTTTCTACTAGTACGACTATATGAGTATTTTTAATTGTTGCCAGTATACAGTTAAGTTCGTCTACTTTACCAGGTTTCACCAAGCTACGGATATTTGCATATAAAAATCTTAATGATGTTCGACTTGTGCCTAGGTTATTGTAGTTGCTAGCGATTTCATATGTTATTTTGTCTTGTCCAGCAGTTGGTTGTAGTTGTGTGGTTCCAATTAGTTTTTTGATGGCTTGTGTATTATTTTAGGTGTATTATTAACGTATTTTATTAAGAGATCTTTCTCACCATTTTGTGTGCGTTGTTGCAGTTCTTCTGTTAATTTTTTCATGAATTTTTGTTGGTATGGGGTTTGATCCGAGTATATTTTAATAGTTTCGTTCTTGTAGATTGTTTTATTACGGAGTATCACTTTCACACTTTCTTGGGATGGTAAATAGACCTTAATATGACGAGCCTTTTCTGGTTTGAAATAGCCAAGTCGATAAATTCTATCTGGCTCCGGGCACTCAGGAAAAATAGTTTTTATAATTTTGTTGACCTCTCCACTATCAGAAGCAGCTCGTTCCTCTTTGCTGCCGTTTCTCGCTTCAGGCATACCCACTATAATTATATTTCTGCTTCTGAGTTCTCTCTCACGTAACTCAGAAACGATATCTTCACAGTTGAGGTGCTCAAGTTCTGGCTTCGCTGGTGGAGCTGTCTTTAGGTTTCTCAAGTCAGTTTCAATGTTATTGACTTGTATTTTAGTTGCATCGCTGGTAAGTTTCAGGCCAACTATATCTGATTTTATTTGGTTTTGTTCTGACATAAGTTCTCTCGTGATAGACTGGAGGCTTTTGATTTCGTCCTTAATGGATGACACATCGTCTGAAATTTTATTGAATATTGCCTTTTGTGTCTCAACAAAACCATTAAGAGTGTTCATTATTTCTTGCCGGAAATGGGCGAAATCAGCCTTTAGATCTTCCTGTTCGGGTTGTTTCCTCTTCCGTAAAGTAATCTGTGGCATTCCAGATTCTTCAGTCGTAAGCCTGGAAAGATCCGGTTGCGATCCGCCACGGGTGTGTGGTTCGGTAGGTGATCGCATAGTACTCATCGTGGATCAGCAAAATTCTATGTGAAAGTAAGTATAAATTCAACCAGTGTGTAGGCGCCCTTATACTTCTACGTACTTGGGTGACGTAGTCGGCTAGTCAACTCTGCTATCTGTTATGCGGTGTCCACGCAGAGTTGGATGAATTATCGGAGTCCGTCTCTTTCACACCGCAGGTATAGGGGGCGGGTGAGCTCGCTTCTGGATTGCGCCGGCGTCTTGAGTCACTGCGCTCGTTGGCGTAGCACACAGACGTTGAGTTAAGGAAAAATGTAATTTCACTCGTTGACTTTGAACTTAAAATCAGTTGACAGTAATTTAATAAGTTTAAGAATAAGTAAGTAAAAATATTAACACGTCTGCTCGCAACCGCTCTCTGGACGAATATTGCCAGGTAAAATTCAAAAACATTCTCATGTAAAATGTTGCCAGGACGAGACAATAATTATATGGTTCGCACTGTCAAAAAGTTATCAGATTTCATGTAAAACCCAGCTTCTAATTATACACGCCTTTTCTCTACAAGTCCTAACTTTACAAACTCTACTACTTAGTCCAAATACGTGGCTTGGCCGTTTCGCTACCGTCATATGAAAAATGTATTCACTGTTCATTATTTTTACGAGCTTTTTATTAGCTTCACCTGTATGTTTGTATGTTTGTTTGTAACCGACTTCTTTGGGCGCGATTTAGATGCACTTTAAACGGCCAAATTTCGTTCAAACTTTGTAGATTTATCGAGGACCGATGACAATACACTAATTTGATAAAATTATTCCATTTTTCAAACTAAAAACTAAAAAATAAATAATAGTTTAAAAACTAAAAACACGCTTTTTATAGAAAACCAAACTAAAAAATTGAAAATAAATTTTAATAAATTTAAATTAAGAAAAGTGTTAAAAATTTCAATAAATATAAATTAATAATAGAGTGAATTAAAAAAATATTTTATTTTAAAAAAAGCGTGGGGTGCTTTTTAAGATATTATCAAAATGATAATCACTCTACTCTTAACTGTCAATAAAATATTTATAACAATTGACACTATGCGCCCCACGCTATTTTTAAAATATTTTTTTTTTATTCACACTATTATTAATTTATATTTATTGAAATTTTTAACACTTTTCTTAATTTAAATTTATTAAAATTTATTTTCTATTTTTTAGTTTGGTTTTCTATAAAAAGCGTGTTTTTAGTTTTTTTTAAACTATTATTTTTTGTTATCCAATAGTTCTTGCAGTAACGAAACTGCCAAACATATTTTGAATAAGAAGTAGAGATTGTATGATGATCAATACATAAACTAGGTAACTAAAAAGAAAATGTTTTAATATTCTACCCAAGTACGGCCCTTCATGTCCAAGTCGCTTCATAGCCGATTTTTTCCTTTTAATGACGTTCAAAAGAGCTTTTTAATGGTGTAATTGAAATAAAATGTGTCTTCTTAACTGCCCTTTAGGTGTCGTCTTCGCATGGGTTCCTATAGGTTCGATTCCCAGGTCGGGTAAATATCGTTAATGCATTATTCCATTAGGAATGTTTCAGTAACAGCCTGTAGTTTGGAAGTTGGCGGTGCGATACCTCCGTGTCTCGGAAAGCACGTTAAGCCGTTGGTCCTGCTTGTGCCGTCCACTGATGAACGTACAACGTAGCCAACTTCATCAAATCGTCGGTACATCGTGCCGCAGGGCGTCCCACACTACGCTTGCCCAAACGCGGTCTCCACTCTAAAGTGTGTCCGCTCCATCTATCGTCTGTCCGTCTGCAGAAGTGGCCGGCCACAATATTACATATCTAGCTATTACTTTTGTTTTTAAACGTTGCGCCACACTATTAATTTCACGGCGCATTGCTAGCGCCATCTGTTGGAAGATACGTCGGAACGAGATTTGACAAGTGTCAGTCTGGCGGAGCGTCGAGTCGATGGTCAGCGCGGCCATGTTGAACTTCAGTTTCCGAACGAAAACGGCAAGCGCACCACGTATCCGACGAATCGCTTTTGTTCCGAGTAATCTTGCCCCTTTTTGTTTCAATAATAATTAAAACAACCGGTTTAGTGATTCTCTAACTACTAGTGAATAGATTTCAGTGAAATTCTGTACGGGTGATATTTTGTGCGATTAAATAACTTTTGATTGTGACTCAAGTGACTTTGTTGGCAACCTACCCACATTTCTACATATTTAAGACATGGCAGATCTTGATAACGGGCAAATGCCCATAAATTTCTCCTCTGTCGTGGGTGCGTTTACAAACATATAAACTCACATACACAAACAGCCAGACCCGGAACAACTACCTGTAGGCCATACAAATACTGCTCCAACCGTGTCGTCGAACATGACTAGTCCTCATTGAGATGCCGCCGAGACCAAAATTCGGTCATCATCCTTTAGACGCCCACTGCTGGGCATCGGTCTCCCCCAATAGGGGGCCGTAATCGCCATGCTTGGCCGATGCATGTTGGCGATCGCAGTAGGTGTTATGGTACTCAGAAGGACGCTGCTGCCCATCCTCTGGTCAATATCCCTCTGTCGTCTTCTACGACACCCACGGGTAGAAATGGGGTGGTGCTATTCGCTGCCGGCACCACACTGCGCGAAATTCGATCGGTAAACATTTTAGTGTGTGTCTTCAACAGGTTTGTCAATATTATTGTCAAAATAATATAAACAGATGTACCTCATATGATTTATGGTAAAACTACCATGGTTTACGGTTTTACCTTGATCGTAAAAACGCCATAAAAATGGTACATATCGGTATTTTATGGTGAAAATAAAGTGCGGAGACCCTTGTTACGTGTTTTTACTTAAATTGAGAGATATTTTATTTATATACCACTACTTTTGCCTGCGTCTTTGCCTGTGTAGAATTCAGAAATGGCCCGCCTTTTCCCAACATGTTGGGGCTGGCTTCCAGTTTAACCTGATGCAGCTGAATACCAGTGTTTTACATGGAGCGACTGCCTATCTCCCAACCCAGTTACGCTATCCCTTGGTAAGAATAGTTGCTAGTCCTTTCTATCTTCTGACTACCCGTAACAACTGTCAAAGATCTACAAATGACAAATCAAAAATCAAATCAAAATCATTAATTATTTGCGTTGCGTTGCGTTGTTTGCGTTTTCGTTTGCGTTTTTGCGTTATTTGCGTATTATAAAGCTGAAGAGTTTGTTTGTTTGTTTGGTTGAACGCTCTAATCTCAGGATCTACTGGTCCGAATTGGATAATTCTTTTTGTTTTGGATAGTCCATTTATCGAGGAAGGCTATAGGCCCATGCGAAGCCGGGTCGGGTCGCTAGTGTTCTTATAAAATAGTATGTTGATCTCTTATTCTGCCATTCATTTCAGCGTGCAAATTTTACATTATTATCATCTACAATAAAATTAATTTGTTTGAATTGGGCATGCACTAAATAATAAAGTCATAAAGTCAGACAGCCGGGACTAACGGCTTTATGTTGTAGTGACCCTAGACATGCAAATCGCTGAATTGCATTTTTGAATATTAAAGGAACGGCAGCGCTGGGCTCGCCGGTCGCTTACATACCCCCGCCTTGCCACATCGCATTTTGAACGTAGTCAGTAATAATGGTAACCAAGTTTCTGTGGAACCTTTATTAAGGCGACGATATACGCCGGCGGCCTTGGGCGCTGCGCTGCGTCCAAAACTCTCATAGTATAAAAAATTAAATAAAAGAAAATTCTTTAACTAAAAAAAAAGGCGTATACTAAAAGACAGATAATAAAATTGTCTGTAAAATAGTAAAAGTTTCGTTTAAATATTCCTGGTAGTTTTGGTGTGATTATCAATGTTTTGTCCACGTCAGACACAACTTCACGATTTAATTAAACTATATAATACGAACTTAATCAAAAATATTCACATACTAAATGATTAAGAGAATGTTCTAGTTTTACATATATTTTTTTCAAATCATTTACACTACACATTTTGACGTGATTGTCAGTTTAAAATCTGCAAAAGTCGCTTGTTAGCGCCTTAAACAGTTTTCATATTCAACAAACATCTGCATATCATTCATTGGACCCTAATAGAAACATACACAGCAATATGCTTTCCAGGCCACCGAGAGGTCTCGGCATGAAGAAGCGTAACTTAGCCATGATGGAATGATGCAAATGGCTTTAACTAAGCCATGAGCCCCACAAGGCCTTTAACCTGCAGTTAGACAATAATAGTATCACGTTGGTTGGTACGAGTGAACACCACGCTAGCGACATCTATTATCGAGTAGCGGAACTACTCATATTCTGGAACAATCGGGACCCTTCTACATTTTTCTAGATGGTTAAGTGTCGTGTTGCGGTATTCTAGACCATTCCCGTATATGTATGTAAGGATGGATTTTTGTCCGGTAGTGATGCGACAATAAAAGTTTAACGTGGGTCTGTACGACCGAAAATACCAGGCTAGCGCCATCTATTATCGAGAAGCGATACTACAGATATTCTAGAACATTTGGGACCTTTCTACATTTTTCTAGATGGTTAGGTGTCGTGTTGCAGCATTCTAGACCATTTTCGTACATGCTAGAATGTACTCGAATATGTCCATGAGTAAACCGGTTTATCCTAGGCAAGCGTGCTTTACCTTAGACCGCATAATCACTTGAGCCTGTAGACAAAATCCCTTTCTTTTAAGAACGGAACATTTCAACGGATAAATCTAATTGTATGCAGTTGACATATTTGTATCACGTGACATCTGATATAACCAAACGTCAACTCCATACAATTTGATTTTTCCGTTGGCGTTGACGCTAACAGAAAAGGGATTTTGTCTACACTGCCGTACAGGCCCTAAAGTGCAGTATGAGAAAAAAAGCCGTTTCGAGAAAAACGCAAAAAACTTTCAGTGTGTTCCTTATAACGTGTCCGTTAAGGTTCAACATTCAACAAACAAACGGTAAAAAACCTGTTACTACGTTTTAAGGTCTGCACAGCAGTACAGGCCCAGATAAGTAGCGGCCAAACGCAAGCCTATGCTATAAAAAAAAAAGAAAAATGTCCTGGAACTATTTAGAAACTTAAACTTATACAGGGTAATTGAAAAAATACCCAAAACCACTTAATCCTGACTTCGTATCATCACCCTGAACAACATAAATTTGTTCTACGACTTTTCAAAATTCGAAACATTTTTTTCAACCGACTTCAAAAAAGGAGGAGGTTATCAATTCATCTGTATTTTTTTATTTTTTTTTTTATATTTGTTACTTTATTTCTTTGGACTGGGTGAACCGATTTTGATGATTCTTTTTTTATTTGAAAGCTAGTGCTTCCCGCGTGGTACCATTTTAATTTGGTCCAGTTCTGACAATGGCATGTATGAGAAAACCGTATAAGTCTTAAATTTGCATTAAGTATGTGCGCGATTTGTTACGCGATTTCTCCGGCAAACGTAAACCGATTTTGAATTTTTTTTTTTTCGGATAGGGTATGCTTCAGGGGTGGCCCCATATAAATTTTATCGAAATTGATTCAGCACTTTTTGAAAAATCAACAAATACCCAAAAAAGTTACATAGACGACGTTTTAGTTTCATCAATCTTTCTCAATAGATTTGGATGAGAAGGAGGTTTACTCATTAAAAAAAAGCTTTTTACAAAAAAGACAACCGCCTTCAAAAACTGCAAAGTGAAAAATAACTTTAGTACAGAATACACATGACTCTTTTCTAGTTTCGGAAGTTGGTGGCAATTCAAAACAACAAACAGAACAAAGCCACCGACTTCAGAAACTAGGAAAAAGTCGTGTGTTCTGTGCTAAAGTTATTTTTCACTTTTTAGTTTTTGAAGGCGGTTGTCTTTTTTTTCCATACAAAAAATATAAACACACTTAAAATTTTGCATAATATTTTTTTCTGACACGGCCGACGATAGGCCTGTAATCAGCTGTGCCTGTACATTAGCCTACCTACTGCCTACATCATATTCGCTATCATATGGGTGCGCGCGCGCGTAGTATACGTACATTTTACAGACTTCAAATAAATTGCTTTTGGCTACGTTATTTAGTTGAGATCAAAGTCGTAGAACAGATAAGAGAGTTTTTATAGAATAAGAGGTTTTGGGTATTTTTTCAATTTCCCTGTATAAATAAATAGCTAGCGAGTTAGTTGAGTTTTGAATGTGCGAACTATAGCAAACGAACTGTTATGAATAATTAAATGCACCAACAAAATGCAACCTAGGCACAACCTCCCATAACTCCAAGTTTATGCCGAAAAAGGCAAATATAAACAATAAAAACAAAAAGTCAGTCGTAAATCCAAATACTTAGAGTACATTATTATACATAGTGTTTCCTTGAATTTAACTTTTTGATTAAAAGTTTTTAGCAGTCACAGATTATCAAAGAAAAGGCAGATAGACCGTGAGGAACACTGCGAGTGAAGCTACAAAAGCAAATACAAAATCAATAACGAATACCTACAATCTCGTGATTGTATTTGCTTTTGATTTTTTATTTGTATTTGTTTTTTTTAACATAACTTCGCTTCGTGCTGGGGTGTGATTCTGTAAGACCTCATATTATATTTCGAATCTGAATCCCCTGTGAGTTTCTTGATTGGCATTCTAAAAACTCGGTTGATAATTCGAATTTACACTAGCGCCACCCTTGCGAGCGTGTCAGCAAGTTGAACTAACTTGACAGGGAGATTTTGACAGATAAAGTATGAGATGACGTAAGAAGTGGCATTCTGTAAGGTAATTTCCCCGTCACTTCGACGCTCACTTCGCACTCGAATCCGATTAAAAGGTCGATATCAAGGTCATTTTGAACCTTAAGCGAAGTGAGAGTGAATAGCGATGTGAGATGCGAGTTGTTGTTTGAATTTTACTGAATCGACCTACTGTACTGACTCGTGTTTGTACAGTGCGAAGCGAATTGTAGGTATTCGTTTTTGAATTTGTATTTGCTATTGTGGCTTCACTCGCAGTGTTCCGCATGGTCTATCTGCCTTTTGTTTGATAATCTGAGTTAGCAGTGTACAAATTGTTTATTTTAAAGAGGACCCACGGAGCCCCATCCTAACAAAACGAAATGAACGACGCGACGCTCAAGTGATTCTAATAAATTACTGATTACTATACTTTGACTGATTAAATAAAGTGCTAGTGTTGTCGGTGTAAATTGGCACAGATTATTTATCCCGAAATCCAGCTCATAACAATAAACTGATATTTCTCTTATTATTACCGTCGAATTGTCATCCACAAACAAGAATACTTTTAGCAAGAATAACAAAATACGCTCACCGCGCCTTCTGCTTGCCCCACAAAAGTAATGATGGTGATAACACGTGCGTATTACATCTAATGTGAGGGCAGCAAGACATATAGCCTACTTAGGACTGCGTGGGGACGATCTCAGTAGAATATGTTTGTTTTTAGGGGTCCGTACCACAAAAGGAAAAACTTTTTTACAAAAAAAAAGCCTTCAAAAAGTTTAAAAATAACTTTAAATTCTCAAGTTGGCGACTATGGTTTGGTTTGTTGTTTTGTTTTGCCATCGACTTAGAATTTAAAGTTATTTTTTACATTTTGAAGGCGGCTGTCTTTATAGTTAAAAAGTTTTTTTACGATTTTTAGTGCCTACATAACATAAAAATTAATTACGAAACGCGAAATACGAGCGGTGAAAAAATCACTTCTAAGTCTACGCAATCAACGGATATGGCCGTTTATGCCCCATTTATACCACATATTTTGTATTTCGCAAGGGAATCAAAACTTATACGGTATTTCCCGTCGACCTATAATCATGAAATTTAGCCAGACGCAATGTCATGTAGCACTAGTAAAGAAAAAATCCAAAAACCCTATCTCCCGTGATGACCTATTTACATAACTGCTAGTTTGAACGGAACCCTAGGTACGCTAGTCTGGCTCGTCCTTCACCGGCCTTTTTTCGACACAATATTACACCAGCGGCAAAAGAATTTGGTGTAGAATTAGGTAGTTGAAACCTTTGCCCAATAATTTGCCCAAAATACGACTTCTGGGATAATAAAATTCTTTTTTTTGCCCGGTAAAGATAACAATTATCATGATCATCATCATCAGACGAAAGATGTCCACTGTTGAATATAGGCCTCCCCCATAGAACGCCACTACGAGCGGCAATCTGCCGCTTGCATCCACGGGTTACCCGCGACCTTGACGATGTCATTGGTCCATCATTCTGTAGGTCGATTCTGTAAAATTCAAACAACAACTCGCATCTCACATAGCTATTCACTCTCACTTCGCATAAGGTTCAAACTGACCTTGATATTTTTGACACTTTGAATCGGGTTCGAGTGCGAAGTAACGGGGAAAATACCTTACAGAATGCCACTTCTTACGTCATCTCATACTTTATCTGTCAAAATCTCCCTGTCAATTTAGTTCAATTCGCTGACACACTCGTAATGGTGGCGCTAGTATAAATTCGAATTATCAACCGAGTTTTTAGAATGCCAACCAAGAAACTCACAGCGGATTCAGATTCGAAGTTTAGAATGAGATTTTACAGAATCACAACCCTGGTGGTCCAATTATTATACGAGTATTTAAATGAAGATGCAGATATTGTACAGGTTTGCAAGGTGTATAGCAAAAGTAAAGATTACTTTCTTCAGAGCCTACTGCCAAAGCTTTTACACTAGTGCCCTGTGGGCCAACTACACGCACCGGCCAACAATGCTCTTAGAATTCAGAACAACAACGCCTTTATGGTTCTGATGAGACCACCTCGATTCTACAGCCTCTCAGGCATACTTGCTGATGCTAGAGTACGCAATATAGCACAAGAAGTCATCGTCACTGATACGTCGATTTAGCGGTCCTAAGTGCGTTCGCTGAAAGACTAGAGTCGGCAGTGTGGGATAGGTTCATTAGACTAAATATTTTATGATTGAAATTCGAGAGCGTTAGTAGAGTGGTATTTTTTGTTATTTGGCCCTAAGAAGGGCAAAAACAAAATAAATAACTAATCAAATTAAAAGCCATGCATCATTCAAAAGAAGTATTACGTTATTTTACGAATAATTATTATCAAGAGATATAACTTTATCACGCCAATGTTATTAGAAATAAAAAGGTGTAGGTAGGTTATCAACGCTCTGCAAGTGGCATGATGAAACTTTGCTAGTTAGCTCACTTGACCTCAGTGTCGCGTCGGCGTTTACGGAAGTATGTTGTGTTCCGAGTGTTAGAATGCGCTCAAAAACAACTGAAAATTACGTTTCCCGAAAATCTCGAAATTGTGAAGTTTCCCGTGTCACCACTTTATACATATTTATTAGAATTACTAAGAATTTTGGCTACTGAAACCTAATTGCAAGGTCGCCAAAATGCACAGTTGTTCCCTAAAATATTTATATTTCCTTGGTCGAGTTGAATTTTTATTAATAAATTTACAGAATCCAGCGGCTGAAAATGAAAAAGGGTTTTGTCCAACAGTGGGGAAAGGTTATAAATACGACAACATAAACAAACAACTAAATACAACACAATTCGATCTAAATAAATAGGTAGTCAAACAAGTTTGATAGTATTTTCAGGTATGCCTAAATATTCTGATTAATATAATCAATCGGATTATACCAAAAGGTATTTATATCAACTTACGATATTTACAAGCTTTTGACAACATAATGTATAAGAGAAATATTTTTTCTCTGCCTAAGTTAAAGGCAGAGTCAAAGTCAAAAGTCAAAGAATTTACAAGCACTCTTGAATTGTCATGGAGTCAGTTAGTTAGTCAGAAAGTTGAAGCTAGTTGCTCGTTTCAAAACCTAAGTAGGTCTCTATGGATTTTCGAAATATCCATCTTCATCTTCCATCTTTCAGATTTTTAGACACACCTTTTTAAATACAACCAAACTTTGTATGACTATTATTTAGAGTATCTACCGCACTTTTAAGAATTCAACTTTCAATTACATTTACCATACATATAAAACCCCCTATTTATAAACGTAGCATAAAATTTAGAATTAAAGTCTGCTTAAATCACCAGTTTGACATTTAAGCGAGTCTTAACTTTAGGCGACGCTTAAAGGTAAGGGTTTAACAGAGTAGCAATATGCTCAAACAGTTTTTTTTTTAACTTTACCCCACCCTAAGAATTTCTTCTGACATGTCTCAGATTATCAAATGAAAGGCAGATAGACCATGCGGAACACTGCGAGTGAATCCACAAAAGCAAATACAAATTCAATAACGAATACCTACAATCTCGTGATTGTATTCGCTTTTGAATTTTTATTTGTATTACTCAGTATTTGTATTTTTTAACAATGCTTCGCTTCGTGCTGTACTGACTCCTAAACTGCGAAGCGAATTGTAAGTATTCCTTTTTTAATTTGTATTTGCCTTTGTGGCTTCACTCTCAGTGTTTCGCACGGTCTATCTGCCTTTTGTTTCATAATCTGAGTGACATATAATCACATACACAATCAGCCAGACCCGAAACAAGCACCAAACAAATATTTGTTCGCTGCGGAAATCGAACCCGAGACATGCAGTGCAGCAGTCAATTGCCAAGTCACTGCACCAATCGTATCATCAATGGATAATAAACTAAGGCAGTCGCTCCATGTAAAATACTGATATTCAGCTGCATACGGTGAGACTGGAAGCCGACCCCAATATAATTGGGAAAACGCTAGGCAGAAAAGATTCATTTATTATCTTGCATTCAATTTTGGACTCTATTTCTTTTCTATTTTAGTTCTTCTATCAATAAAGTAAAGAATACTGCTTGAGCAATATTGCTACTCCTTACAATGTTCCTAAAAACCCGGCCACATCAGAGCAGACAACTGTCGCAGTCAGATATTGCAGTAGTATTTTTTCCCGCGGTGGTGTGGGATCCGTTGACAGTAAAGTTGAAAGGGAATCGTTTGTCTTGGTATGGGCATGTGAAGTTGAGTTCATAAGGGATGAAACGCATGTGACTAAAAGACTTATGAATATAAATGTAAATGAATGGGGAGGAAGAGGTAGATTGAAGATAAGATGAATTGATTATGTGAGAATGTTAAGATGGAGTAACCAGGATAGATAAAGTCAGAATATTAGAGGAAGTTTGAAAGTGACAGAAAAGTTAAAAGGGAATCGTGTGTTTTGGTATGGGCATGTGAAAAGGAGTGATAAAACACATATGATCAAAAGAGTTATGAATGCAAATGTGGATGAATGGAAAGGAAGAAGATATATAAGGCCGAAGAAAAGAAGAATGAATTGTGTGAGAATGTTTAAATAGAGTAACGAGGATGGATAAGGCCAGAAATAATAATATTCTTTCGAATATAAGCGTGGATGTATGGAGAGTAAGAGGAAGGCCGAAGAAAAGATGGACGGATTCTGTGAGAATGTTGAGATGGAGTTACCAGGATGGATAAGGCCAGAAATGATAATATTAGAGGAAATTTGAAAGTTGCGCCAGTGACAGAAAAGTTGAAAGGGAATCGTTTGTCTTGGTAAGGGCATGTGAAGCGGAGCCTTAAAACGCATGTGACCAAAAGAGTAAATGTTTATGTCGGATTGTTAGGATTTACTCTGTTAGATTCGGTCATCATGTGGGCAGAAGATGGGTTTCGAGCAATGCCAACACACTGGGTATAATACACGGCGTTAAAACCACAATATAACACAAACTCAATTTAAAATAAACACAGACTCAAATCAAAATAAACATAGTAACACTTAAACAACGAATCGAGTACAGTTTCGGGATGTCTTAGCTCCGATGCGATCAGACACTGATTCTGAATGTTTCTGATTGGTTTCATGTCTGTACTATTGACCGGATACGATATCTATAAATGTAGATGGGTGCTCCACCCATCATGCAGCAAAGGAAGAATGAAAAGGGAGTCAGTGAAAGCATGACGTTGGACAGGACGGAATGGAAGAAGAAAACTTGTCGCGCCGACCACAAGTAACATGGGGCAAGAGCAGGAAGATGATGATGATGTTTTTAGTTACGGTAATGATCCATTTGATATTAGGTGCCGCAAGTTGTCCTCTCTGATGTGGCAAAGCCTTGAGGGAGAAAATGACAAATAATAGTCCATAGCCCACTTTTACATCAGCACTTAGACACGGCAAAAGCTTGACTTGACTCCAACTGTTAGTTGCACGCTGTCGGCGGGCAATCACCTCTTTGCATTGTCATTATAAAAACCATTTTAAACACGATGTAAGGTCGTAAGTTCAATGGCAGGTTAGCTGTGTCGAAGTCGTGGTGTAAATCCAGCTGTTAGTTGCATGCCGTCAGTAAGACATAACCTCTTTACATTGTCATTATAAAAGCAATTGTAACACACACGATTTAAGGTCATAATTTCAATGGCAGATTTGCTTTGATGTCGAAGTCGTGGTGTAAAAGTGAGCGGTTTATTACTATTCACTTACCAATCTTATTGTTGTTGTGTGGGTGCTGATGGTGGTGTGGTTGTGGTTGCGGCTGCTGCTGCATCTGTGGCACTAGCGCTGGGTGTGGAAGCTGCAGCAGCTTCGGTTCCAGTTTCGTCGCAGCAGCTACTGGTATCGGCCCAGCGTTGGTCATCGTGGTCATAGTGGCAGCAGGCATCATCAATGTCGACATGGTTAGCATTTTGAATTGGCCACAATAATAATAAAACCGTTAGACGAGATCGATTTTCAAAAATCCATTTTTTGACGCACGCACTTTTTGCCGTACGAAACTTTTTGGCGTTTTCTTTTTGCTGTTTGCGATTTTGTTTTCACTGGCACTGGTGTTCTTTTTGTTGTAATATATTTTTTAAATATATTTTTTCTTTTTTGTTGATGTATATAACTACTGTTGTTTTTTTTTAATAGATAGCTAAATCACATATTTTTATTCACTGACATAATTAGGTATTTTTTTATGTTTAACATCTAAACTATAGTAGATCTGTGGACATGAGAAAAAATGTTTTTTTTTTTTAATTTCCCTTTTTTAAATACTTACGAACTTAGTTAGCCCAATATTCTTGTCAACCCTTTCAAATACTTAAACCGAACACTCAATCGAAATTAAAAAAAAAATTGTTGGTCTCTTCATACAAAATTTAGTCGGCAAGTTAAAATTTTCTATGAAGAGACCAACAATTTTTTTTTGAATTTCGATTTTTTTTATGTTGAATGTTATTCAGTTTTACGAGTACATTGACCTCCCTTCGGATGTATACCCCCTTTCCGTTACACCCTGTATAAGATGTTGTCGAAAATAAAACATATTGTTTGAGATTGTTTTTTTTTTAAGTAGTTTCTTTCAAATCATCATCTGCCTTTATCTAACTATATTGGGGTTGGCTTCCAGTCTAACCGGATGCAGCTGAATACCAGTGTTTTACATGGAGCTTCTGCTTGTATGACTTCCACAACCCAGGTAAGACTGGTTGTCAGCCTATCTGGCTTCTATTATATTCTTCTATTCTGACTACCTATAAGGTAGTCAGAATAAATAAATAAACAGGTAGACGGTTGTCAAAGATCTACGAATGACAGCCGGGACCAACGGCTTTACGTGATTTTCACCCAGTGTGAGTGCGGTGCTCTTGACCAGACAATGGCCCACTTACTACAGTGCTCAAAGTGTCTCTACATCTGCACCTTAGAGGTTATTAAAAACCCTACTATAGCTGCTATAAATGTGGCTACCTACTGGGCCCAAGTAGTCTTTAAAAAACGAAGCCATCGATTGGAAAAGCAAGATTTGCAAGACGGATTTGCATCTCAAAATCAATCGTATTTCAAAAAGATGCTCAGTAAATAACCCTAAAATTACTAAGTATTTGAATCACTCGCGAAACTTCATTAAAGTAGATTATTATTTAATATTATAGCATGGAATCCAAGCGCTTGTAGGAAACTTGCAACTATAGTACTCAACTATTTGAGCTTAGACGGCTTAGTTGTAGAATATTCAACGTAGTTGTGAACGGGTTAACAGGAATATTAGCGGCGTGGCGTGGCGTATCTAGTACTTGCAGGAATTTGTGCAAGTACTTGCAGAGTGTAGCCGTACTTGCAGAGTATAGTTGTAACGACTCGATGTTTATCTTTAAAGAATATTATTTATTTTACATCTAACCGATGTGAAAACGATTCTTGCAACGTAAGTGAATGTACCATAAACTATTTTTGTGTGTTTAATCCTGTTCGGGCCAATAAATGCTTTTTCTTTCTTTCTTTCTTTATTATTGCCACTATGTTAAATGTAATATATTTATATTACTGGGTTCCTGTTACTTATACTTATGGTTATTGAACTTGTAATAAATTATTACATTTATTTTAAATCTATACATGTAAATTAGATAAAAAACAAATAAAAACATTTAGCCCACCGGTATCGGGAACAGGGTCCAAGCTACCGGAGCGGCGGCCAGCGCCCAGAGAGAGAAACCTCGTGACAATATGAGCCGTGTCCAGAAGTACTGCCTTCTGAATCAAGCCTAATCTTACCGCTTAACGAGAGCCTGCTTGTTAAACCACCTTACAATACACAATAATACTACCATACTGGTATTTTGATGTGTCCTCACTATGCACGCACATTCAGTGCTAAAATAGGATACATAAGCCTCATTAGAGCCTTGTTTTATTACCCCGTGATTTGAGCACACGCTCGTATTAGAGCAGAAACTGTCACCGTAGGCAGATTCGGCATGGGACGTTGTTGTTGTTATCATCATCACCATTTCAGCCGAAGGACGTCCACTGCTGGACATAGGCCTCCTCCAAAAAGGGGACGGTTTTGCCATAATCGCCACGCTTGGCAGGCGGGTTGGCGATCCCAGTATGGTTGTTATAAAGGCATAGAGAACGCTGCTGCCCATTCTCTGGTGAGTCCCTTAGTCGCCTTTTACGACACCCACGGGAAGATATGGGATGGTGCTATTCTTTACGTCCGACACCATACGAATTAACGGTTGTTGTTATATAAATAAATAAAAAAACGCATTCAATAAAACATTATACTATACTCTGCAAGCACTGCGCTTCTGCAAGTAGTTAGGTACTACGGTTCTGCAAGTATTTTTGACGTATTTTTATTAGTTTGTATTGAGCGATCAATATTGATAGGCATGGAAAAGATTTTTTTTTTGTAATTATTAAGGTTCAACAATTTATTTTATCTGCGCAAATTTTCGCATGAATTGTGGCATTTTTTGGAACGAAAAATATTGAATGAAAATGTAACGTTACGTAAGATGTTTGCGTTATACCCTCTTCATATGTCTTTCTCTTTCTCTCAGTGTTTCTTTTTAAGAACAGTCACAACCATAAATAATAATGACTGCAAAGTTAGTTATTTTGTTAAGTAATCTGTGGCATAATATGTAGTTGGTAGTATGGTGGGTAATTCTAGAATTAAGAAATCAATGTACTTAAATTAGGTATAGATCTTAAACAAGTTGGGAGCGGCAACAGTATTCTGGCTTATCCTCTTTCACAGAATACGAGGGCTCTGTATAGACTTCTTTGGGTCGGTATGCGAAAACGCTAGTTTCTAAGGCTAATTTGTAATATTAATATCTAGATCATGTGTAATTATGAATATGTTGTAGAATACGTGACTGTTACATGTAAGTGGATCTATGGAGCGACTTAGTCTTTGTTTGACCAAGCTCCTTAAATAAAGATAAAAAAAAAGAAAATTATACCTAGTACCACAAAATATAGAGGGTACAGAAGGACCGCTCCCGCCATCTTCAAAAATAAAAAAACTTGAGAGGTGTCAAGGGACACCCGGATGGAACGAAGTTCCTTTCGATTAATTAGTGAAGGAATTGTAATAAATTTTATTTTTTTGAAGTTATAATAATATTTTTGAGCGAATAAACTTAGGTACTAAACATATCGCCGTAGGTACCTAGTTCAAAGAGTTCGCCGCGCCGCCTTTAAATACATAAACATATTCTACGAAAAGCGAATTCGGACTTTATTTTGTAAACGTAAACGGTTAAAAATTGAAATTTTACCAAACTAGGTATGATAAAATTATTCTGAGAAACGTATAGGCTGGTGCCCGACCGGACAATAGGAGCTATGTGCAACCGAATTTCACGGTTAATGTGTAAAAATAAGGTTTTAATTCGCTCCAATATTTTCATAGAAAAGCCGCCATTCAACTAATAATGAACTCTATTTGACAGTTCCAACGATTCAATTTTTCTGTTCGAATTGTCTGCGTTTGTGAAGTAATAAAAATAGCAAAAATAAGGTTTTAATTCGCTCCAATATTTTCATAGAAAAGCCGCCATTCAACTAATAATGAACTCTATTTGACAGTTCCAACGATTCAATTTAGCTTATTATAGCATGTCGTGACAACTTTTCATAAGAATTTTTTCCGTCTAGCCCCCTTTCACAACGCGCGATAAGGAACTTCGTTCCAATAACCTAAACTTGCCAGACTCACTAGGGCTGCTACTGTTTTGACTCTGTAGGTTTTATTTGTGACAATATGAAATTTTATTGACACTGGTTGGAATTCTTTGCAATTTTTTACAACTAAATTTTCTTGTTCGTCGTGAAATGTCAATGTCTCTCATTTATTCATTTAGACGACACGTGACAGTCGAGTCGTAAGTCTGCTGGAAACTGCTTGAGAATGCCTATAAACGTAATATCAAAATGTGTGCGTGGTAAAAATAGCGGTTTGTTCTGAGTGGTCTCTCTGCTTGAGCGCGATGCAGCCTTACGTACTTTGTGCTAGTACTATTAATACTCCTGTTTGTTTTCCCTATTGTAGATAAATAAATTAATAAACGCACAACGCGTGCTTTCTCTTTCTATCTCTGCGTATCTGTGTGTACAAGGATTAAAAATGCGTGAGGAACTTTTCCCCCTAATACCACACCATGTCTTTTTAATAAAAATATGTTGTTCTTATACTCGGTTTTTGCAGCAGTACCTATAGTAACGGAAAACCTAAAAATAACTCGATATTTTTACTATGTTAGTAATAAGGTATTATACCAAAAAAATCTAATTAGTCCGTCAGATAGATTTCCAAAATATATTGGATACGTATTTATTGTTTTATTAAATCAATAAAAACTGACGAACGCGATAACAGCACAGGAAAATTTTCGCGCAGAAATTTCACAAAACTTGTTCCAGGACATACGTGTTTTTGAAAAACCCTTACAGGTTTTTGGTAAAAATATTTGTAATTTAAAATTTCCATTACATGTGCAAGGTTTCTATTAAGCTGTTTTTATACTTTTTCAATGTATGAGTGCATTATGACCGGCCAAAGTTAAGATAAAATTGTGCAAAAAAGCTGAATTTCGGACGTGTTTACTGAATTTGTTTCTCAAAAAAGTTTATTTTTGGCTTCATACAAACCTAGACTTAAACCACAAAATACCAGTGTGTTAAAAATATTTGGAAAATAATTTGTTATAACGCCGTAATCGCGTACGAGCGTTTGTATGGGAAATGTGACGGGTTGGACGCTCTTAAGTACTATCGTGGACACACCCGCCTGACCACCACTAAGTTCATTTTTGCTTGCACTCAAAAGGTGGAAGCGCTCTCTACCCGGCCCTGTTGACTTCGCAGGCGCCAAGGGATTTTTTTTTAACTAAGCAGGCGGAAAAGGTCCGCGATAGTACCTACGGCTCGCTTTCGTCCGGACGTCTAAAATTCAGTCGGGTTGCCACGCGCTCGCTCAAATGTACGTATACCCCAGAGAACTTTTTTTCGATACAGTTTAACTAATCGTTCCTTACGATACTGCGACCGCAGCTTTAATAATGGCTAATCGTGCATATTGCAGTGTAGACGGCTGTCAAAATGAAACAACCAAGAAAAGTTTATCCTTTTTTATTAAACGACTTCAAAAAGGAGGAGGTTATCAATTCGAATGTTTGTATTTTTTTTTTTATTTATGTTCGGGCTTAACTCTGTCATATATAGACGGTAATGCAAAATTTTATTTTTTTGTTCGAAAGGGGTTTATTTCGAAATGGTTCCATATAAATATTACCAAAATTGATCCAGCCTTTCTTGAGAAAACCAACAAATTCCCAAAAAAAAAATACTTAGACGACGTTTTAGTTTCTTCAATCTTTGGAGGATTTACAATCTCTTTTATGTGTGTCGCCGTTTCTTAATGGATTTGGATGTTAAGGCAACACTAAAAAGCGAAAAATAAAAAGTTTTTCAAAAAGAAGAAAACCGCCTTCAAAAACTAAAAAGTGATAAATAACTTTAGCACAGAACACACATTACTTTACTTTCGGAATTCGGTGGCGGTGGCTTTGAGTTTGTTGTTTTGTATTGCCACCGACTTCCGAAAGTAAAGTAATGTGTGTTCTGTGCTAAAGTTATTTATCACATTTTTGTTTTCGAAGGCGGTTTTCTTTTTTTTGAAAAATCTTTTATTACCTAAGGTAAATACTTTGTATTTGTTTTTTCTCTGTTGATTCTATTTTTTTTTATAATATAGATCGGAATAGGTAGGTTATATTTACTACTTTACTTTGGTTCTTTTATAACAAGAAAGTTTTATAATAGTACGTAATTATAAGTATTGATTTGATTAGACATTTTACTTATTATTTTTCAAAACATACAACCTTTTGTGTAATCATTTCATAATCATAGACAGCCCTAGCGTTGTGTAATTTGATGCAAGGATCGCCCGACACCACGGCAGACGACGTAGTAGATACTCTCGAGCGTGTGCGTAAGGTACGTTTTAGCGCGCACGAACGGCTGTAATATTTTTGTAGGCAGTTATAGCGTTAGGTATCTATCTTTTTCTATGGAGTCAAGTATCTGTTCCAAAGGAACTATTAGTTAATCTGTGCTATCGGTCCTTCACACCCTGTTACTGGGCAACTACCAGACCAATCGATCGATCGTCGATCGACGGCATCGATCGATGGCAGAATGGATTAGTCGATGTCGATCGAGCTGCTTGATTAGCCGCACCGTACGCCGTCCGCTCCCCATTATCTGCCCGCCTGCGCCCCGCGCGCTAATGAACTACCTGGCCTGCTTGTGTTTGTGTCTTCTGCGTTTGCGTCTCCATAATAATAGTACGAGCAATATCGAACTGGCCAACGCGTCCACTTGTGAATACATTTCGAAAGAAACTGATGGAATATAGCCGGGGTTAATAGATCGACGTCGACCGGCAATCGATCGATGCTAGTCGACTGGTATCCGTCGATCAATTAAAGCTACCACACCAATCGATCAACGTCGATCGACGTCGACCGATGGCATCGATCGATGATCGATCGATTGGTGTAGTAACACTCTTAGACTTTCTAGCTTCTGACTACCCATAATGACTGTCAAAGATCTACGAATGACAGCCGGGACCAACGGCTTTACGTGCTTTCCGAGGCACGGAGAAGTCTCGGTTTGAAATTGATGGTCTCCCATCCACAGACCGACCGTTTCAAGCGTAGCTTAAGTTTGACTGAAATATTAAAGCTGTAACATACGGTAAAGAGCTGTTAGGAAAGTTCCCAAAGGTACGCTTATTAAAAATAGCTGTCTACTACAAAATCCTTTTAGAGCGTGAACCCCTGCCGAGAGCGCCATAATGTTAGCTAATCATAAAACAGTCGGGTCGGTAAGGCTCTTCGCTCACTAGAATTGCTCTGACACGTCAACGGTTTTGTGTAAAAAATTTAGCACGAGTATTATTAGTTTGACGACACGGTTGGCGCAGTGGCTGAGCGATCGACTGCTGCGCAGCGTGTTGCGGGTTCGATTCCCGCCCAGGGTAAACATTTGTGTGATGAGCACTTGTGTTTGCCTTGTGTCTGGGTGTTGTTTATCTATATATGTATGTATTTACAAAAAAAAATTGTTTGTGTATGTATATCAGCTGTCTGACACCCATAGTACAGGGTCTCCCTAGTTTGGGGTCAGATGGCCGTGTGTGAAAATGTCCCCACATATTATTATTATTATACCAGTGTGACATTTTAGTGTTCCGTAGCCAAATGGCAAAAAACGGAACCCTTATGGATACGTCATGTCTGTCTGTCTGTCCGTCCGTATGTCACAGCCACATTTTTCCGAAACTATGAGAACTATGTTGAAACTTGGTAAGTAGATGTATTCTGTGAACCTCATTAAGATTTACACACAAAAATAGAAAAAGAACAAGAAATTTTGGGGGTTCCCCATACTTAGAACTTAAACTCAAAATTTTTTTTTCCTCAAACCCATTCGTTTGGGGTGTCTATGGATAGATCTTCAAAAATTATATTGAGGTTTCTAAAATTATTTTTTTCTAAACTGAATAGTTTGCGCGAGAGACACTTCCAAAGTGGTAAAATGTGTCCCCCCCTCCTGTAACTTCTAAAATAAGAGAATGATAAAACTAAAAAATATATAAATGATGTACATTACCATGTAAACTTCCACCGAAAATTAGTTTGAACGAGATCTAGTGAGCAGTTTTTTTTTAATACGTCATAAATCGTAAACCGCAATTTACCTTTCATTCAATCAACTCAAATAAGAACTTTTATATTATGTTACTTGTTGCTACGGAACCCTCCATGGGCGAGTCCGACTAGCACTTGTTTAGTACTTTCGAAATGTACCTTAGACATCACTGACAGATCAGTGAATTAAAAACCTCATAGTCAAAGCATAAACATTTACAGGCACTATTGAATTGTCAAGGAGTCGGTCAGTTAGTCAGAAAGTGGAAGCTAGTTGCTCGTTCCAAAGCGTAGGTAGGTCTCTCAAAGTCAAAGTCAAATCATTTATTTCAATTAGACTATTAAAGGCACTTTTGAACGTCATATTGTAAAATTTGAATCTAGTTGCCCATTCCAAATGGTAGTTTCGTATCGAGAAGAATGGGCAAGAAACTCCATACATACTTGCATTTACAATAATTATAATATATTCTGTTACGTGAATACGATGTACCTTACATAAAAATCATATATTATAGTATGTACAAAGCATTACAAGTTAAGAATTGACAGCAAATGATGTACAGACAGACACATAGTGTTCACATAATTACAATTAATAATACAGTAGACGACCACTCCTAATCTAACAAAATGAATAGTGTGTGAGCCAGAGTAATCTATTAAGTACACTAAATAATACAATTATAATTATATAATACAAATACATATTTAAATATATAAAGTATAGTTTTTCTCTATGGAGAAGAACGAGCAAGAAACTTCACGGACACTCTTTTAAATCATTTTTAACAAAATACTGGTTACATTATTCTTGTTGCTTTTCTATGTGAAAACAATGTGGGTAACGATTGAAAACACTCTCGTTCAATTTTACTGAGAAAATTGTGGAATTTTACCTACATACACTACACATACACATAGACACCACAAACACACACACATCACACAATCATACACACCACACATACACACAACTAAACCCCCCCCTACATAATCACACAACCCACCCACACTACATCTCTGCATGCTACATTTTTATTCAAAAATTAATACCTATACTAATTCTCATACTATTATGTCTGAGGCATTGTTTTCTAATAGCTAATACGGGCGTTGATAGCTATGACACAGTTATTAAGGCTTGTATACATGCCAATAACCTTGAGCATTTGGTCCTCACTGAATTTGTGGACGAGTGCGGGGGTGATGTAGACGCAGTCTTTAATCGGAAGCATTTTTAATTTATTGTAATAAAAATAGTACATATTTGTAAAAAGTAACAAAACCAAATCATTTTCCTTTGTATTGCAAAGCAGTAGATATTTTTTTTTATACTCTTTTGATAAGAAATTAAGGAGTAAAATGGTTTCATCTCAATGATTTGGAGGTGATTTGACATTTTTTTTTTCTTATTATGTGATACCGATAGAAACATTGTGGCTAAACCAAATTACGTATCATATCATGTAGATTACTAACAATTTTTTTCAGATGTAATTTCTCTGTAAATGCCGACGAAAAGTTGCTTCATCTGCATGCTTCTTTCAAGCTTTTTTCGAGAGAGCAGCCTTAACTTTTGCGGCCATCATCGTTTTCTGTAAGTCACTATTTGCTAAATCTTAAGGAAACCTGGACTTATAAATAGGCCTTTGTTCTGCAGGGGTACAATTATAAGTTAAGCTACTATTTCTGCGGTCCGTCCGAGGAATGGTGACCAACTATTTCATACCGAGTTCCCTCCGTGCCTCGGAAAGCACGTAAAGCTGTTGGTCGCGGCTGTCATTTGTAGATCTTTGACAGTCGTTATGGATAGTCAGAAGCTTGAAAGTCTGCCAAACAGTCTTAACAAGGGGTTTAGTGTTACCCAGTATCTGGGTTGTGGAGGTCCGATAGGCAGTCGCTCCATGTAAAACACTGGTATTCACCTGCATCTGGTTAGACTGGAAGCCAACCCCAATATAGTTGGGAAAAGGCTAGGCAGATGATGATTTTAAGGTCTTCACAAGTCTCTATGAATCTATCTCATTACCAGTCAAGTGCGAGTCGGACTCGATCACCGAGGGTTCCGTACAAACATAGTTCTAATTGAACGGAGAGTACCCTATAAATTTTGTTTCCCTTGAGAGTGTCGAAATGTACATTTTATGCGACAGTAACGGCTGTATCTTTTTTTCACGTTAACTTAGAAGTTTGATTTTTTCACAGCTTCAAGGAACCGGGGGGTCTAGGTATATGGTTTTAATTTCAATTCGATACTTCTACGCGTTCCCGAGATAAAGGGTCTTGACAGACAGACGGACAACAAAGTGATCCTATAAGGGTTCCGTTTTTCCCTTTTGAGTTACGGATCCCTAAAAACGTTAAATTGTATTTGTCACATTTCCGTGACCTATGACGTTTTGTCATAAGCTTCCGTGATACATTGGAGGGGTGACAAATGACATACGATCAGTACTCTGTTTTTGTATAGTCGAGGGAAAAAATGTATTATGTCATGGATGCAGTAGGTATGGGGGCATTGTGATACAGATTTGAACTGTGACTTTAATTTATCATTTAGTTGATGTTAATAGAGTTTAGTATTTTTAATTTTGTGTTCAGCTTTTAGTATTAGCTGCTTTTTTTTGTTTTTTTTTTACTATTAAATAGGCTTGCGTTTGACCGCAATTCACCTGATCGTAAGTGGTAATGCGGCCTAAGTTGGAACACGCTTGCCTAAGATGAACCGGTTCACTCGTGCCTTGAAGATACCCAGATTATACTTATCAGGGAACAGAGAGGCGGGCAAGGAATTCCACAGTCTGGCAGTTCGCACAATAAATGTGGAGTCAAAGCGCTTGGTTCGAGACCGTGGAACTTCAACCATATAGCGGTGACGCTTCGCCGTATCTCTGCTCGTCCGATGATGGAACGGGGATGGGGGAATTAAATTGTGCAATTCCAAAGCACACTCTCCGAAATGTACCCGATAAAAGACTGAAAGGCTAGCAACGGTACGGCGATGTTCAAGTCTCTGGAGCTTAGCCCTAACCAGGGAGTCATTGTTAATGAGCCTCTTGGCACGTCTATCGATGACTTCCAACGCCTCCAGTTGGTATTTTGCTGATCCATCCCAAAGGTGCGAACAGTACTCCATGCACGATCGAACTTGTGCTTGGTATAAGTTGAGCAGCTGTTCCGACGTGAAGTACTTTCGCATCTTTGCGAGGACTCCCAGCTGTTAAGTAGATTCCTACTTTTTATTTTCTGTGAACCACTCTATTGTTTTGGAGTCAACCTGTAAGATAGTGTGTGCGTGTTAAATAAATAAATAAATGATTTTAAATTCCACAGAGTAGTTTAAAATAGGTGTTAAAAAATCTGCCGTCTATACATTTGATTACGTAGACCGTGAAGATGTTATACATTTGTATGAAACAGTGTTTTTTTTTAATAACTTACCTAAAATTTCAGCTCTCTGAGGTTTAAAATCGTAAACTGTATTCATGGAAGCCATGAGACCCAACTGTGTTTTTAACAGACTTAAAAAAAAGGAGTTTGTATGTATGTTTGTCCGCGATTATCTCCCGTATGGCTAAACCGATTTTGATGTGGTTTTCAGAAAAGTGTTTGTTACATTCTGGAGAAGGTTTTAGTATACAATAAACAGAAATTTATTCAGCGTTTTGGGAAAAAAAACAGCAAAAACCGAGAAGACGTGTTCGTTTCTTTCTTTGGAGGACTTTCAATCTCTGTTTTACCTGTGTTGCCGTTCCTTCATAGATTTGGGTGATAAGGAGGCACTAAAAAGTAGAAAATAAAAACTTTTTTGAAAAAGAGAACCGTCTTCGAAAAAAAAAACTAAAAAGTGATAAATAACTTTTAGTTTTTTTTAAGGCGGTTCTTTTCTTCAAAAAAGTTTTTTTTGTAAAACGTTTTCCATTACTAAAAATTCATCTGCTTTTCTATACAAAAGTGCAAATACACGGTCAAAATGTATGAGACAATTGGTTTATAACCTACTAAAAATGTTACCCTTGGAAAATCTAAAATTACTTACTGAAAAAAATCGTACCACCATAACCGGCCACGGTACACATTTGCCGTCGACTGTACGACCCTAACAAATATGAACAAATTAATTATACTGACAAACCTGTCCGAAATATGTGGCTGTCAACTGAAAAAAATATATGCAAGGCAAGGTTTTGTGTTAATTTGTGTGTTGTTATTTAACTTGTGGTTTATATTAAGGTTTCTATGTAACGTGAAATACATCTTTGGGACGGATCTGCCAGATACCAGCTTGATGCCCTAGAGTCAATTGAGAAACGAGCCAAGAGGATCATTGGCAATCTTTCATTGCAATGATAGGCTCGTCGAGTCAAAGCTCCAAAGTCTTGAGCATCGACGCCGAGTTGCTGGCCTGTCGGTTTTCTATCGGTGGCATTTTGGGGAGTGTGCGACGGAATTGCATAATTTAATTCCGCCGAGCCCGTTCCATCATCGGACCACGAGACGTACGGCGATGCGCCACCGGTACATGGTGGACATCCCACCCGCACGCACGAAACGTTTTGGGAACACATTCATTTTGCGTACTGCCAAGGAGTGGAATTCCCTGCCAGAGTCTGTGTTTCCTGATAGCTACAACCTGGGAGTCTTTAAGGCAAGAGTGAATAGGTTACTTCTAGGCAAGCGTGCTCCATCTTAGACCGCATCATCGCTTCCCATCAGGTGAGATAGTGGTCAAATGTATGCCTATCAATTGATAACAAAAAAACATTTTTGAGAAATTATCATATAAATCAACACAATTTTTATCTGAACTTTGGCCGTTCATTATGCATACATGAAGAAACGCAAACGTCTTCTATGTACCTACCTATATTTTTTTGGTTTTGGTTCTTTTTTTCAAAAAGCTAGGGATTGACAAAGCAGACGGACGGATGACAGCTCACTTCACCTAGGTGTTCACCAAGGAAGATTGTTACAGAATAGCACTGCAGGTCTTGGGTACTCGGCATCCATCCGCTGCCAGTCAGTTTCTTCCACAGATATAGATAGATCCTAGATAACGCAAGTATCACGATCTGTATGAAAACCAAGCGTGCCATTTTTTGGACGTCTCAATGTAATACGAATGTTTTGTTTTTTCTACATTTGGTATTCCCAGGTATTACTGAGGGTATTAGATTAAAATTAAAAATTTAAAAAAAACCCCAACGCAAAACATAAAAGCGATTATGTAAAAAGTAAAAAATAATACTTTTGTTGAGCCATCAAATGTTTGTTCGTTGAAATGGCGCTATAATGTCGCGGCGGGGTACCACTTAAGTAAGTCAGTCCCTCAATTTCATTCACTGTCTATTAATTTACCAGCATTTCCGACCAATTTGCTTCGATATTATCGAATTTTTGTTGCTAATCTAGTTGTTAATCTTGTTGCAAATCTAGTTACCATCAGTTCGCTATTTTAGATATTTAGTTATTGCTTTAAACTTAGCGGTACCCCGCCGCGACATTATAGCGCCATTTCAACGAACAAACATTTGATGGCTCAACAAAAGTATTATTTTTTACTTTTTACATAATCGCTTTTATGTTTTGCGTTGGGGGTTTTTTTTAAATTTTTAATTTAATTTTTATTTTAAATTTTTTAAATGTAATTTAGTTTGGTTTTATGTGGTCAGTGTGGTCACCTATAATAATATGTTTGAAAGCAAAGTAAACATCCGGTATGCGTCTAAGATCCCTACCGCAGCAAACAAAAGAGCCTTTAAAACTGCTGAACCGATTTTGATGAAACATGTCTAAGAACCATCGCTAGAGAATCTACTTTCAAATAAAAAAAAACCGCATTCAAATCGGTTCACCCGTTAAAGAGCTACAGTGCCACAGACAGACAGACAGACACACAGACACACAGAAACACAGACACACAGACACGTCAAACTTATAACACCCCTCTTTTTCGTCGGGGGTTAAAAAATAACATTTTTTTTTAATTAATATTAATCACAAAATGACTTACCGATGGAAGGAAACGTTTACTTTATTTTTTTACTTACGATTATTGTACGTAAGTTAGGTACGAAACTAGGCACGCGAAGTAGTTGCTCTTGCGTTATCTAGGTCTATCTATCTGTGGTTTCTTCAAATCGTCGGTCCCGCACTACGCTTGCCAAAACGCGGTCTCCACTCCACATTTAACTTTGCCTCTAACAAATCCAATTACACAGGGTGAATTTTTCAAATATTAGGACAAGTCTACATAAATATAGGATGAATTTTTCAAATGTTAGGACAAGTTAAATTAAAAGTGTGTACGGGGTGTGGTTTTAACTGTGACGTGTCGTGACATGGGATTAAAGCGTAATCTCTACCCCTTTTTATCGATTCGTTCAGTGACCGACGCGTCGAGAGCGCGTTTAGTTCAGTTTTCATGCAAATAATGTTAATACGAAGCTTTTAGCTTTGATAACTAAACCGGTCAACGGATTTTGATGAAAATGTTGTTGATAGACAGCTTGTAGAATTGGAAAGTGAGTTTTAGCTATACCAAGACTGAGTAACCTATAATTTCTTAGTAATTAATTACCTACTTAATTCTAATTTAAACTGTTGTGTGAATAAACATTTCAATGAATTTGACGACACGGTTGGCGCAGTGGCTGAGCGATCGACTCCTGCGCAGCGTGTTGCGGGTTCGATTCCCGCCCAGGGTAAACATTTGTGTGATGAGCACTTGTGTTTGCCTGGTGTCTGGGTGTTGTTTATCTATGTATGTATTTACAAAAAAAAAATGTATTTGTGTATGTATATCAGCTGTCTGACACCCATAGTACAGGGTCTCCCTAGTTTGTGGTCAGATGGCCGTGTGTAAAAATGTCCCCACATATTATTATTATATTATTATTATTATTAATGATTTAATTAAATTTCATTCGAAAACGTCCATCGGTTTTTGAGTAAACTCCAACCATCTCCGATGACCTGCATACCTATCTCTTTTGCTGACTGTACATACAAAGTTAAGATACGATAGATTGTTTGATAAGTAAGTATAGTCAAATATCTACAGCCTATGTTCTAGTAAACCGTTGTGAAGAGTGAAATACCGTTGGCGAAGCGTCACCGCTATACGGTTGAAGTTCCACGGTCTCGAACCAAGCGCTTTGACTCCACATTTATTGTGCGAACTGCCAGACTGTGGAATTCACTGCCCGCCTCTCTATTCCCCGATACATATAATCTGGGTATCTTCAAGGCACGAGTGAAAAGATTTATCCTAGGCAATCGTGCTCCACCTTAGGCCGCATCATCACTTAAGATCAGGTGAGTTGCGGTCAAACGCAAGCCTATAACAATATAAAAAAAAAAATTAATATTATCCACATACACTCACACAAACATGGTACATATCTGTGTTAGCCATTGACATGCTGAGAAAAACAAAAGCCCACGATATTATTATTTAATAATCATTGGTTTAACATAAGTATTGTTATAATATCTTAATTGAAAATAAATACGGTTTGTATTGCCTAAGGGCAAGCTACCTTATTGGCAGATTGCTCGGAGCAATATCATGGTTATGTGTCTCTACATAGATTCCAACTTCTTAAAATTTATTCTAACAAGCTTTCGCCTGCGACTTCGCCCGCGTGAAGGTCGGTTATCGCAGATGCAGACAAAGTAGCGGATTATAAAATAGCCTATGTGAAGGACATAGGCTATTTTATAATCCGCTACTTTGTTTGTGTGCCAGGGTTCAAGCTGTCTCCATAACAAATTTCATCAAAATCGGTTCAGCCTTTTCATTGTGAAAGTGTAACAGACAGATCAGAGTTACTTCGCTACATATAGAAGTATTAAGTATGGAAGTATGGATAGTAAATAATAATAATAAAAAGCTTTTTACAAAAAGACAACCTCCTTCAAAGACTACAAAGTGAAAAATAACTTTAGCACAGAACACACATTGGTTTCACACTTCTAAAGTTATTTTTCACTTTTTAGTTTTTGAAGGCGGTTGTCTTTTTTGTAAAAAGCTTTTTATTTTCCGCTTTTTAGTACCTCCTTCTGATCCAAATCTATTAAGAAGAGATTGAAAGTTAACTATATAATTTAGCAGCATTATTTCAATTTTGTAAATGTGAATACCATGGAGCCATGTATATTAATACCTTTATGTTTGACAAAAATTAACATGGCGGTTGGGAGTATTGTCATGCTCGCTCAAATGTCTCGCTGATGGTGGCGCGTGTGTTGGATCATTCGGCTCCCTTCAAAATGGTTGAGCTAAATGGTGCTGATTCACGCGTCATGTTCGTGAACGGGCGCTGTCAGTGGAGATTGGTCAGCTCTTATCTGCCATGAATTAGATGCCACTTTATCTTGCTTCTTTTTTGTGTTTTGTATTGTTAGATTACCTTCATCGTTTTCACATATAGAAGCAACAAGAATGTAACCAAACTTTGTAAAAACTTGATTTAAAAGAGTGTCCGTGGAGTTTCTTGCTCGTTCTTCTCCATAGAGACCTACCTACGTTTTGGAACGAGCAACTAGCTTCAACTCTCTGACTAACTGACCGACTCCTTGACAATTCAAAAGTGCCTGTAAATGGTTTAATTGAAATAAATGCTTTGACTTTGACTTTGACTTTGACTACTACAAAGATTGATGAAACTAAAACGTCGTCTATGTAAAAGATTTGGGTATTTGTTGATTTTTAAAAAAGTGCTGAATCAATTTCGATAAAATTTATATGGAACCACCCCTGAAGTATACCCTATCCATAAAAAAAAAGAATTTTAAAAATCGGTTTCCGTTTGCCGGATAAATCGCGTAACAAATCGCGCACATACTTAATGCAAATTTAAGACTTATACAGTTTTCTCATAGATGCCATTGTCAGAACTGGACCAAATTAAAATGGGACCACACGGGAAGCACTAGCTTTCAAATAAAAAAAGAATCATCAAAATCGGTTCACCCAGTCAGAAGAAATCAAGTAAAAAAAAATAAAAAAAAATATACAGACGAATTGATAACCTCCTCCTTTTTTGAAGTCGGTTTAAAACAAAAATAAGTAAGAATTCTTCTTTACGTGTGCTGGACCGATTTGGATGAAAAATGGTGTAAGTATATTGAAATGGCTTCCTGGATGGTTTGATAATACAATTGGACCCTGTACGCTGCTGTCGGGGCTTTATTAAATGACAATGCCAGATCCTGCCCCACCCATGTACAGAAAAAGTAACACATGTACAGAAAAAGTAAATTAATGAAAATAATTGTAATGAATATAGAACCTTTCTATACTAAATTGTTTTTCTTTAGAACTTGCGGATTACGAAATAACTACCCACAAAATACAAATTCATTTTACCTAAAATACAATTTAACCTATAATCAATGTCATTATTGTTTTTAGATTTAAACGGAAACCGCAAGTTCTACAGTCACTAAGACTAATGTTTAGTTATCAGCAATAAATAAACAGTAAGATGCTACATATTGCACATGACTTTTATTGAGTGGGGCAAAGTTCTATAGAGTTTCTGGCATTGTCCTTTCACGGCGGGACTATGTCTGCCAAACCCGCTATCACATATATACAGTTTGTTAATTAATGAAAGCCGTTCCCTTTAATCGGTAATACTACATCGTCCATATACAAAAAAAGTATTCCCTTCAAAAATAAAAATGTTTATATTTTTTGTATGTTGTATGACATACAAAATCGGATATGTAAACGAAACACGGAAAGTTTTGGACGCAGACTGCGTCCGTTCTACGTACAAAACTTTCAAAGTTTAGTCGAAAAAATTAAATAAAAGTAGTATTCTTTCAAAATTAAAAAAAAGGCGTATACTAAAAGATAGATAATAAAATTGTCTGTAAGATGGTGTAAGTTTCGTTTAATTATACCTGGTAGATTTTGTGTGATTGTCAATGTTTTGTCCGCGTCAGACACAACTTCACGTATTAATTAAACTATATAATATGAATATAATTAAAAATATTCACTTACTAAGTGATTAAGAGAATGTTCTAGTTTAACATATATTTTTTTCAAATCATCTACACTGTACATTTTGACAGTTTAAAATCTGTAAAAGTCGTTTAATAGCCCCTTAATCCTGACTTCGTAAAATCACTCAGAACATCATTTGTTCTACTTTCAAAATTCGAAACATTTTTTTTCCATACATAAAATATAAACACACTCTAAATTTTGCACATATTTTTTCTGACACGCCATAGCCCTACACCCCCCCCCTCACCCCCTACCTACACCATATTCGCTATCATACGGGCGCGCGCGCGTAGTATACTTAAATTTTACAGACTTCAAATAAACGAAAACAAATTGTTTTTGGCTCCGTTATTTAGTTGAGATCAAAGTTGTACAACAAATATTATTCAGGGTGATTATACGAAGTCAAGACTAAGAGGTTTTGGGGATTTTTTTTAAATACCCTGTATATGATAGTTCTAAATAAAGCACAAACCACTAAAAAACTCATGAATGATCGACCCGCGGCGAATGTTTCGTTTTTTTTTATTACTATTTTTGTATTCCTATATATATTTTTAAATCTATTAATGATTTAGATTAACAAGTTTAAGAAAACGCCCTCTGTTATTAAACTTACTGTATAAATAATATAAATATTGACCAGAGGATGGACAGCAGCGTCCTTCTGAGTACCATAACACCTACTGCGATCGCCAACATGCATCGGCCAAGCATGGCAATTACGGCTGAACCCTCCCTTGGGGGAGATCTATGCCCAGCAGTGGGCGTCTAAAGGTTGACATATGATACTATCCTTGAGTGCTAGGCTATATTGATCACTAAATAAAAAGGATTCTTAAGAAAAATCGCGGCCGAAGCCACAGGTAAGAGCTGGTCTTAATTTAAAGTACTAGGCTTGCATAAACTCAAGCTGATGTTTATTCAACGGTTTGAGAATGTCTGAAGATAGGTATATAAAGTAGGTTCTGTTCAACCAATAAAAAAATATTTTTTTTTTACTCTTTAAAAAGGAAACCTTTTGATTAAATTAAAAGGTTAAAGCGAAAACATATAGAGAACAGGTGCGGGTCGTTCGCGGGTCGGTCGCAAGTACATAGGTACCCAAATACAGTAGCTTTTGTGCATCGTATTCACATATAATAATTATATGATTCTTGTACTTATACAAAATATTGTAAACAATTATTTTAAATATTTCAAAAGAGTAAGTATGAAGATTCTTGCACATTTTTCTCCATGCAAAACTACCTTTGAGACGGGGCTACTAGATTCAATTTCTCATGAAATGACGTTCACAAGTGCCTATTAATGATATAATTGATATAAATAATTTGACTTTGACTTTTCAATTTGATCGGTTGCGGGTCAGAGGCCTTAGCCAAATTGACAATCTACAATCGATAATGCTAACAGAAAACTAATCAATGACGTCATCTCAACGATAAGTCACATGATCTAAAAAAGCTTTTTTTACAAAAAAGACAACCGCCTTCAAAAACCAAAAAGTGAAAAAAAAACTTGAGAGGTGTCAAGGGACACCCGGATGGAACGAAGTTCCTTTCGATTAATTAGTGAAGGAATTGTAATAAAATTTTATTACAATTCCTTCACTAATTAATGTGATGCGTTAAAGTGAATTTAAGTGGCTTTAAGCCAGGGCAAAAAAAAAGCGAGGAATGAAAAGTTATTATGGCTGCTTACATTGTAAGTAAGTAATTTTAAAGATTAATATTTTCTAACATGTTAGTACAATGTGTACCTAGTTATTTAGATAGAAAGACCAATAAATTATTTCTGCGCCATCTATTGTCCGTTCGTTATTCGATCTCGAAGAGCACAGTTGCTCCAATAACGTTAATAGATGGCTCTTAAATCAAATATACAAAAGTGTCGTGACAACTTTTCGTAAGAATTTTTTCCGTCTAGCCCCCTTTCACAACGCGCGATAAGGAACTTCGTTCCAATAACTTTAAAACAGAACACACATGACTTTAGTTTCGGAAGTCGGTGGCTTGGCTGTTCTATCTATTGTTTTGTATTGCCACCGACTTCCGAAACTAAAGTCATGTGTGTTCTGTTTTAAAGTTATTTTTCACTTTTTGGTTTTTGAAGGTGGTTTTCTTTTTTGTAAAAAAGCTTTTTTATTTTTCGCTTTTTAGTACTTCCTTATCATCCAAATCCATTTCGAAATGGCAACACAGTCAAAACAGAGATCGAAAGTACAAGGTGAGAACATTACAACATCATCCATGTATTTTTTTTTGCTTTCTGTCGATTTTTCCAAAAAGTGCTGAATCAATTTCGATAAAAATTATATGGGACCACCCTTGAGGCATACCCTATCCATCAAAAAAAGAATTTTCAAAATCGCATTACATTTGCCATAGAAATCGCGTAACAAATATACAAAAAAAAAAAACATACAGACGAATTGAGAACGTCCTTCTTTTTGAAGTCGGTTGAAAATCAACAATGGATTACGACGAGGCGTTAATTATTGTAGCAAGAGATACAATACTAAACGTTTGTAACTTGGCTAGTACTACAGGTGTGGCTCAGTCGCGAGTCGGTCGCGGGTCAAACGCGGGTCGGATCGGTAAGTTAACTAGCATTTCTATAAACGAAAATACACTGAACATGAAAGAGCATTGGGTGCTTTTTTAAATGTATAATCGTCACTATATAACTGTTAAATAGACCGAGCCAACCCGCGATCGACCCGCACCCGTTCTCTGTGTATTTTGCGCTTAAAAGGGTAAATAAACTCTATTTCTGTTACTGAGACTAAAACAGAATACATAAATAGTCTCGCTAAAACTCATCCAAGTGAAAATGGCAGATGTGAATATAAGGCTTGTTTTTGGTTCGAGGTTAAGTTGTATCTATTGCGGTTAGTCGGTAGATGGGTGGCACTTTTTTATTATCAATTGATAGGCATACGTTTGACCACTATCTCACCTGATGGAAGCGATGATGCGGTCTAAGATGGAGCACGCTTGCCTTGAAGTAACCTATTCACTCTTGACTTAAAGACTTCCAGGTTGTAGCTATCAGGAAACACAGACTCAGGCAGGGAATTCCACTCCTCATCAGTACGCACAATGAATGTATTCCCAAAACGTTTCGTGCGTGTGGGTGGGATGTCCACCATGTACCGGTGGCGCATCGCCGTACGTCTTGTGGTCCGATGATGGAACGGGCTCGGCGGAATTAAATTATGCAATTCCGTCGCACACTTCCCAAAATGCAACCGATAGAAAACCGACAGGCCAGCAACTCGTAGATTTAAAGTAAAATTCAAGTTAAATATTACTGGCTCTTGCCCGCGACGTCGTCCGGGTGAATGTCGGTTTTCGCGAATGCAAACGATGTTGCTGAATAAAAAGTAGCCTATGTCATTTTCCAGGGTTCAAGCTATTTTCGTACCAAATTGAATCAATATCGGTTCAGCCGTTTTGTCGTGAAAGCGTAACAGACAGAGTTACTTTCGCATTTATAACATTAATATAGTATTTATAGTATGGTATGGATTAAATATGGAAAATATGGATTAGATATTAACGTCGATATCCGCGTAGATTTCACAATTATTCGACGACACGGTTGGCGCAGTGGTTGCGTGATCGGCTGCTGCGCTACGTGAAGCGGGTGCGATTCCCGCACGCAAAAATAATTGTTTGGCCTACAGATAGGTTGGGTCTGAATGTTTGTGTATGAATGTGAGTTTTAAACACGATACAGGAAAATTTCTAATGTGGAACAACGTTTTTTTAAAAAGTAGAAAAGAAAAAAAAGACATATAAGCCAACGTCTTAAATTATACTACGGGAACAAAAGATTTTTTTTTTTAATTTTTTTATTTTAATCTAAATCAATATCTATATTTGTGCAAAATTTTAGCTAATTCCGTGCAGCAGTTATAAAAGATTAGTTAAAATCCATTCAAATAAAAAAAAAACTTGTACAAAAAGTGCCCAAGGGACTGGCTGCATGGCCACGTTGGATGGCAAAATTTAACCTCTGTCCGAGGTAAAACCACGACCCGAGGGTTTCAATGATTAACTGATTTTTAGGGTTTGTAGCCAAATGGCAAAAAACGGAACTCTTATAGATTCGTCATGTCTGTCTGTCTGTCCGTCCGTATGTCACAGCCACTTTTTTCCGAAACTATAAGATCTATACTGTTGAAACTTGGTAAGTAGATGTATTCTGTGAACCGCATTAAGATTTTAACACAAATATAGAAAAAGAACAATACATTTTTGGGGTTCCCCATACTTAGAACTGAAACTCAACATTTTTTTTATCATCAATCCCACACGTGTTGGCTATCTATGGATAGGTCTTCAAAAATGATATTGAGGTTTCTAATATCATTTTTTTCTAAACCGAATAGTTTGCGCGAAAGACACTTCCAAAGTGGTAAAATGTCCCCCCCCCCCCTGTAATTTCTAAAATAAGAGAATGATAAAACTAAAAAAATATATATTGTGATGTACAGTACGCAAAAGAGATAAGTATCCATGTCGTCGGGAATAGTTGAAGACTTCTTAGAAACCAATGGGGGCTTTCAAATGAAATTTTATTAAATCATTGAACTGTTTATTCTCTATAAATTGTATTTTATTTTATTCATAAAAACCTATCGGTTTCTAAGTAAACTTCAACTGTTTCCGACGACATGGATACTTATCTCCTTTGTTGACCGTACATTACCATGTAAACTTCCACCGAAAATTGGTTTGAACGAGATCTAGTAAGTAGTTCTTTTTTAATACGTCATAAATCGTAAACCACAATTTACCTTTCATTCAATCAACTCAAATATAAAAAAAAAATATTATGTTACTTGTTGCTACGGAACCCTTCACGGGCGGGTCCGACTCGCAGTTGGCCGCTTTTCTTTAACACTATTTCAGGCCCATTGTAAAAGTGGTTCATAATGAGACCTTCTTTAAGGTTTTCTATCAATAAAGACTAACGTTGTAGAAATATCTGTCATCTGCCTAAAACCTTAAAGTTAATATTTCCTTGCGTAACCTCCAGTAAGGTTACCTAACCAACATAGCTCGTTGTTTATTGTACCATAGACTTTAGTTTCACCCTCTAGCCGACAAAATATTCATTACTAAATTCAGACTAGGGTTGGGACACCACTTAGATGAAAGTTATCGATAAAATTAAACTTTAATGTGTTACAATATTGAAGTTTGTATTTATTTGGGCAATATTCCTGTCCATAGTCTAGTTTAGAATACAACTGCCGGTAAAAATACAGTTGGTAGTATAATTTGATTGAAAAGAGTATCGGTGGAGTTTCTTACTCGTTCCTCTCCATAGAGACCTACCTACGTTTTGGAACGAGCAACTAGCTTCAACTTTCTGACTAACTGACCGACTCCTTGAAAATTCAAAAGTGCCTGTAAATGGTTTAATTGAAATAAATGCTTTGACTTTGATCTTCCAATAAGTTCCAGTGACTTATCCGCGACTTATCCGGCACATGATTCTTAACAATCTCAATTTAATTTTTAAAGAATCAGTGCAATCCATACATTCATTTGTACGAAAAAAAGAGTTCATTTTGAGGGATTGAAATATTTTCCAATGTGGAGAAATCATTACCAAGAGTAGATTGGTATAGCTAGTTACTATATTTTCAAAACCCTGGAAAATTAAAATAACTCGATATGAAAATTATAGTTTGTCGTTTCATCTCGTAGTCTATTTTATATTTATAAAAAAATAAAGTGACAAGTGGCATTAACGGATTTATCAAATTGATAGACAAGTGATGTGAATCATTGTTTTCAATGGCGGAGTTAAAAAAGTACATTCATTAATCATTATTTGTGTCATTATTTCCCATAAAATGATGCAATTTCAGTGCGAAACGGCGGCTGTCTGTTTTATTGACAACCGTCGTTTCATTCTGAAATAATGAGCCTTCCTTAAACTATTCACTTTCAACATCCATTTTTATTGCGGGTTTATAAAAATATTGCAAATGCCTGAAGCTTTAGGTACCCAAGAGTATAAGAATTCAAATTTCAATTTTATATAGCAACAAGTACCTATAGATGCAGAGACAGTAAAAAGGGTCCAGGAAAAAAAGTGGGTGAGTTTTCCAACCAGCGGCTGCGATATTCTAAGTTGATTGAAACACAATATTGGTAAAAAATGTTCTACCTTTTTTTCGATCATTCCATTCCGACCCATGGGATCTTATGTTGTTATAATTAAATTGATAGTCTGTGAGACGGAAAACCGTTACAAGGTATCCCTCTGTCAATTTTGACAGGGATTATTGATTTACAGAGTATCTGGCGTTTGGTATAGGATGACATATTATTAGACTACGGTGGGAATGTATGAGATTGTTCTGCCGCTTTCTTTATTTTAGAAAATAGTGTAAAGCATTTTAGTGGTGAAAGAATATTACAATATAATTAAGTTCTTCAATAAAAAACAAATCTTTTTGACTTATATTTTTGTGTGAAACAAAATATTAATATGTTATGCTATATGAGATAAACAACCAATATTTTTGAAAAAAAGAAGCTTTTTTACAAAAAAGACAACCGCCTTCAAAAACCAAAAAGTGAAAAATAACTTTAAAACAGAACACACATGACTTCAGTTTCGGAAGTCGGTGGCTTGGCTTTTCTATTTGTTGTTTTGTATTGCCACCGACTTCCGAAACTAAAAAAAACAAAATCGATTTACATTTTCCGGAGAAATCGGTTGAAAATCATGCCGATTGGGAGCTTTACTGGCATGCGTAATATATTATGCTCAGGTACACGGCTCGGGTCGCTACTCATAAAAAAAAACAATTACTTAATTACACAGACACGTACATTAAACATTTAATTCAAGGCCCGTCTGATAATTTCGTAACCACACATCTAGTCAAACCCATAAAAAACCCAGACATTTTTATTACAACCAAAAATTAATTAACCTAAAAATGTTCACCACTCAAACAAAATTTTAACCCTTGAATATTTATCGATATCGATGGTTACCCTCGTCCCATCTCTTCTTGTTCTAATTAGTGACTTGACGGCTTACAGTAATGAAATTTTGAACACCAGGGTACCCGAGGGATAAGGTCTGAAGTTTGCTCATGAAATGTTTTGTTTATCGATGGTTATGGGGGTTTTGATGTATGGTGTATACAGGCTATTTTGTCGGGGGATTAATGGTGTTTTTTTTTATATATTCTAATAGGCTTGCGTTTGACCGCAGTTCACCTGGGCCCCAAGTCTGCTATGCCAATAGTGTCAGAATGGTCTATCATTGATTTCATAATTGTTGATTTTGACAAGTTTGGTAATCTACTAATATAATGGCGTCATTATGACTTTCCAATGGTCAACCACTGACACGCCATTGAAAGAAATGATAAAGAATGGTAATCTCGTACAAAATGACAACTGAATGACTGACGTAGGCGGTAATTTGCAAAAATGTTGACAGTTCCTTTGATCAGTGACCTACTATTAGAACATCATTGTGCCGTCATTGCTTTTAATCGACCGACCAATGATCAACCATTATGAATTTAGCAGATTACGAACTTTTGACAAAATGACAATGGGATCGTGTTGGAATGGCGAAATTATAAAAATAGCAGACTTGGCCCCCCATCTTAAGCGATGATGCGAATACGCTTGCCTAGGAGAAGATACCCAGATTAGGGAACAGAGAGGCGGGCAGTGAATTCCACAGTCTGGCAGTGCGCACAGTAAATGTGGAATCAAAGCGCTTGGTTCGAGACCGTGGAACTTCAACCATATAGCGGTGACGCTTCGCCGTGTCTGTGCTCGTCCGATGATAGAATGCGGATGCACTCTCCGAAATGATTGGATGAGATGAGAGAATGAGATGTGGTTGTTTTGGGAAATAGTTTTGTACTCGCTGGAAGGAGAGATCAGCATCTTGAAACATATTTTAACCAGTAATTCAAACCCTCCTTAAAGCATTATTAATCATCATCAGCCGGAAGATGTCCACTGTTGGACAAAGGTCTATAAATAAGGCCATATAACAATATGTACTTTTGTTTGAAACATCAGTTTTTTTTATTAATCGACGAAACCTATTATCTCTAGTAGACTGAGGATCATGTACTGAATCTATGATAAATAACTAAAAAATTATAACGGTCATCATTACCTGCCTAGCCATTTCCCAACTACATTGGGATCGGCTTCCAGTCTAACCAGATGCAGCTGAATACCAGTGTTTTACATGGAGCGACTGCCTATCTGACCTCCACAACCCAGTTACCGGGTAACACGATACCCCTTGGTAAGACTGGTTGTTAGATTTTCTAGCTTCTGACTAACTATAACAATTACTTTCAAAGATTTGACGACACGGTTGGCGCAGTGGCTGAGCGATCGACTGCTGCGCAGCGTGTTGCGTGTTCCATTCCCGCCCAGGGTAAACATTTGTGTGATGAGCACTTGTGTTTGCCTTGTGTCTGGGTGTTGTTTATCTATATATGTATGTATTTACAAAAAAAAATGTATTTGTGTATGTATATCAGCTGTCTGACACCCATAGTACAGGGTCTCCCTAGTTTGGGGTCAGATGGCCGTGTGTGATAATGTCCCCACATATTATTATATTTAGTAGATATCGAGCTCCATAAAGTGATTGTTATATGCATCAACGAGGTGACGAAGAGTATTCGATTTAGCGCAACTCAAAATCTAAACGATTGCTAGAACGGCGTAGCAGCATTGACACACACTAGTACAATACAATGGTCTGTTTGTGTGCATCAGAAAAAAAAATATACACGAAATAAGCACGAATCATTGAAATTGATTGGCAAACGACAGCGCGCCATGTTTTACAGTGCTTTTTAAAATAATTGTCTAAAATAAATGAGCTCGTATAACGGACTGAAAAATATTCTGTATATTAAGCATAACATTTACTTTCATAAAATAAATATATCAGTATTGTTTTATTCAAATACTGGTGAAAAAAAATTGTCAAAGTGAACCGATTTTCTACTTTTTCAACATGGTTTTTTAATACATAATTGTAATATTTTAGTAATTTTGGCTCTGTAACTGTCTTTATGGCTGTATATACTGTTGGAAAAACGCATAAAACAAAATATTTTGGCATATTGTAATGGTTGTATTCGTCCTGAAAGTTAACTCTGACGTCTATTTTCGTAAAACGATATGAAAGAATTGTCTTCGTTTTAAAAAACCATAATTAAAAATTATACTTTTACTATGTAGCTGTCTAAATCAAGACTTAATCTTTCTAAAACTGTAAATTGTCTTTAAATAATCTGCTCACATAAAAACGATATTGCTCTGGGCAAAACGCAAAAACATGAAGTTTTCGGCACGAATCGAATACGCGCTCTTATGTGAAATAGTCGAGACACACGTACTGACGTACCCCACGAAGCATAACAGATCTAAGTACTATATAATTTAGAAGTGTTACATAAGGCTTCTTATTTACATATTTACTTATTTGATATGTTTTCTGATTTACCTTTGACTACGGTTAATTAGCTAGATAAGTTCATTTATGGAAATATAACGATGATTGATCAACATGTCAGGAGAAATCAAGCACGGCAATCGATGGATCTAGAGATTCTAGGATCTTAGATAGGTACCATTTTAACTATTACAGATAATAATAATAACCTTGATCCCTGTTCCCTTTTGTAACTGAGCAGCAATCTGAAACAAAAGAAAAACAAATATTTAGTATTTTAATGTTATTGAAGTGAAACTTCTTATGTGACTTCCAACAAGGTTGCGTTGAACATTTAACGCTACCATACGCATGCGTAGTATACCTGTTACTGGTCAGCACTGTTAATAAAGTTTGTCTTAAAAAAACAATATTAGTTCACTATTTTCATTTCCACATAGAAACCTAGTACGAACTTCAATAGTACGAGTATTCAAACTCGACCTTATATGGTCTAGTTTGCGCAGCGAGCCGTGAATGCTCAGCTCAAGGTCATGCCACAGATTAACTAATAGTTCCTTTGGAACAGATAGTTCACTCCATAGACAAAGATAGATACCTAGCGCTATAACTGCCTACAAAAATATTACAGCCGCTCGTGCGCGCTAAAACGTACCTTATGCACACGCTCGAGAGTATCTACTACGTCGTCTGCCGTGGTGTCGGGCGATCCTTGCATCAAATTACACAACGCTAGGGCTGTCTATGATTATGAAATGATTACACAAAGGTTGTGAGTATGTTTTGAAAAATAATAAGTAAAATGTCTGATCAAATCAATACCTACTTATAATTACGTACTATTATAAAACTTTCTTGTTATAAAAGAACCAAAGTAAAGTAGTAAATATAATCTACCTATTACGATCTCTATTATAAAAAAAATAGAGTCAACAGAGAACAAACAAATACAAAATATTTACCTTTCCTCCTCCTTAGGTAATTTAAAAAAGGATAGACTTTTGTTGGTTGTTTTATTTTGACAGCCCTCTACACTGTAATATGCACGATTCGCCATTATTAAAGCTGCGGTCGTAGTATCGTAAGGAACTATTAGTTAAACTGTATCGGAAAAAAGTTCTCTGGAGTATACGTACACTTGAGCGAGCGCGGTGCATCCCGACTGGATTTTGGACGTACGAACGAAAGCGAGCAGCGAGTAGGTACTTAAGCGCGTGACCTTAAACGAGTGACAATACTGTTAGATATCTTTACTGTAGTCATGCTCCGTTGAACACAGCTCGCAAGAAATATTTTAAAATGACGGTTTGTTGCGTAAAATACTGCCGTAGCACAACCGGTAAACATAAAGAATGTGTTCAAATTACATTTCACATGTAAATAGTAACATTACATCTATTACTTTTACGTAAATCGATCTCCAAATAAAAAAAATCATAACCTAATTTATTACAATGAAGTGTTGCCAGTGTCGTACGGAAAAATTACCCATAATTCTAAACACTAACCTTGTTGGAGTCTACTGTATTATTCTGGTAGAAACCAACAGCTGATCCATACATTTATTTCGTAAAACTCGAAATAATTATTTATTAATGTAGATAAGGATCTGCTGTTTTTTTTTTGGCGATATTCAGGTTTTTAGTGAATTTTAATTTACCTTGAATAATTTTAACCACTTAAAGCGTAAATAATGTAATTCTGTTGTATCCGTTAATATCGGACACTGTGTTATCTATGGCATAGATAACACAGTGACACAAATTATTCAAGGTAAATTAAAATTCACTAAAAACCTGAATATCGCCAAAAAAAAAACAGCAGATCCATACCTACCTACATTAATAAATAATTATTTCGAGTTTTACGAACATAAATGTATGGATCAGCTGTTGGTTTCTACCAGAATAATACAGTAGACTCCAACAGTGTTAGTGTTTAGAATTATGGGTAATTTTTCCGTACGACACTGGCAACACTTCATTGTAATAAATTAGGTTATGATTTTTTTTATTTGGAGATCGATTTACGTATTCTATGCTATACGCTATGTGGAGTACATTTTTAGTTACCAAGTAATCCGAGTTTAAGACTGTAAATAATATTTTGTTGGGATGACAACGAAAATGTTACCTATATATTAAAATGTTTGGCGCGTATACATTTAAACTAATTTAAATAGATACGCGACATGGACTCACAAATGAATTTCTAAGTATAAGTACGAGTTACGTTAAAAACAACAATTAAAACATTTATAACGTTGTATAACGATAAGTAGATGTGACTGTATTTTAATTAATATATTTTTTTTTATGTGCAGTCGTGCTATGGCCCAAATGCATTATCATTTTCCCTAAAATCGGGGGGAAAAATATTTCCTAGCAACATTTTTTTACGTGTGTGTGCGTGTCAGCGGTCGTAATTACATGCCGCTCACTGACACATAACCTACTAATGTAGCGATTTTTTCGTAGGCAGCGTATAGAGACTATCCTTCTATGCGTTATAATTGTAAGGTTATTTTATTTTATTTTATTGATTAAGGAAAATCAACAATTACACACTATACGGTACATGGTTAACAATAGCTTACAATCTAGGTTTATCAGTGCGTAACTAGGTAACTACGTAATCCACATGTTAAATTTTCGAATTAAACTTTGGAAGAGCACGAGTACAATATTACTAATTAATCATACAAAATACTAATTCTTACTATGTAAATAAGTGACAACGGTGAAAGTAAACATCTAATAATAAATAAATATATAAACCTTGAGTGTTTTTTGTTGCTCGATGGAAATCTATTGTCAACGCGAGCATGATTGAAAAAATGTTTGTTACATCCAACTTAACGTTAAATAAACGAGTGTATGAGAACGCGATAGTATCGCCCGAAAATTGGTGCACGGGTATTTCATAAAACTGGTTCCAGAAAATACGTATTTTTGAAAAAGCCTTACAAGTTATTGGTAAAAATGTTCGTAATTTAGAATCTCCATTACATGTGCAAGGTTTCTATGATGATGTTACCTTTACTTTTTCAATGTATTAGTACATTCTGATCGGCCAAAGTTCAGATAAAATATGTGCATAAAACTGATTTACACACGTCTTTTCTGAATTCATTTCTTAAAAAAAGCTTCTATTTTATTATTTAGAAATCGACATTCAAACCATAAGATACTTATGTGTTCGAAATATCTGGAGGAACATTTGTTATAACGTCATAATGAGTCACGAGCGTTTGGATGGGAATTATGATATAATGGTCGCTCCTAAGTCGGATATCTATGCTCATATGGCATTGGAAAATACAAATTGTAAGCTCGGCATGGCAAAAACTTGTCATAACGGGTTTCATTTAAACCCCTATCTGAAAAAATTACAAAACTGTTATACATAATACTGCTCATTATTGCATACAATAAGCTGTAACAATTTAGGGAGAAGTAACTGACTCCTGAAATACAGATATTGTAATATCTAGCTCTGGAGTCAGGGCTTCACAAATAATGTAAAAAAAGTTATGCAAAAAAAGAATTATTATTATTATTTATTAGAAATTTATATCAGATTCGGTTTAAGTAATGGATACTCCAAATCAATTCTTTGATTTGACAACTGAAAAACTATCAATATTTAAAATCTTAAAAAAAAAAATGTTATATACAATTCAAGCAAAAGGAAGCGGGGAGCCCTAAGGGCATTAAAAAACTCGTCCACATCGCTGTCAACGGGACACGTGCCCAACAGGCTGGCAGCATTGCCACGTTGTATGTCAATGCTGGTTCTTTGACCCAAGAATAGACCACCTTCGGGTCACATGAAAGGTCGACCAGTCGCTTGGCGATGTCCCGGAAAACAATACGGGCACTTGGACCCCATGGCCCTAGTCTCCACCCCAAACGGCTCAAATATACAGGGAAATTGAAAAAATATCCAAAACATCTTAACCTATACTTCGTATCATCACTCTGAACAACATCTGTTCTACGACTTTGAGCTCAACTAAAATAATACCGTAGCCAAAAACTGATAGTGAATATGATATAGGTAGAAGGTAGGCTAATGTACAGGCACAGCTGATTTGCCCAACTTTGTCGGTTATCAATAGGGTATAATATATTTTACTCTTTAAGAGAAAAAATCTATAAATATGTTATTGAGACAGTTTAGGCATAAAGCAGTCGGAAAATGTAAGTTTTAGTTCATAAAATAACAAAACCAATTTTAAATTTAATTCAAAGTTTTCAGTATTTTTAATCAGTTATAAAACACCATGAAATAGTAGCGGCCATGTTATTACGCCGTACGGCTGTGTAAACAAAAAAATGACAATTGTCAGTCAACCGATTGGCGTAATATAGGCTTTGTATTTTTATTATTTTTGTAACTAACGTAATTTTTTCATTATTACACCTATTACAAAATATGCTTTTAATTTTTTCTTAATTATATACAATAATCATATTTAATATGAGCACATTTGATACAAAACGAACTGACGTCGTTTACGCTGAGCAATATGGCGTTCAGTAAGAGGCGTTTTCGTCAAACTACGCGCGAAATTTGAAAATTTAAAATTTAGATTCATTTTTATGGCACTTATCGATTGAATAAAAATTTTGTGTTTTTTTTGGTAGCATATTAGCACTATAGAATTTCATTGAGACACTTTTCAAAAATTGGTGTAATACCCTATTGCAAGCAAACAAAATTTTGAGCGCGTTTATAGTTTTTGTATGAAAAACAATGTTTCAAATTTTGAAAAGTCGTAGAACCAAATAATGATGTTCAGTTTCCTGATACAAAGCCAGGATTAAGAGGTTTTGGGTATTTTTTCAATGTCCCTGTACAGCTTCCAAGAAGGCTTTTATATATGCGACGTTTTGGATAGATTTTTATTTCGTTACGGAAATCCATAACATTCCTATACTCTTCATCACCTTCCTGCCCTTATGCCCTGAACAGATTCAGGGAATTATAGGCCTATCTCTTTGTTGCCCGTATGTTCTAAAATATTTGGAAAAATTATGAAAGTGAGGCTAGTTTCTCATTTCAATAAGCACAAAATTATAACCGACCAAGAATTTGGTCATTAAAATAATGTAGGAACAATAGATGCTATTGACATGTCAATTGACGATGTAGTGGGTAAGTTGAATGCTAAACTAAAGGTAGCAGGACTCTTCCTCGACCTAAATTCTGCGTTCGATACAGTGGAACATTGCATTCTTCTGAATAAGTTAGATTTCTATGGCATTAGGGGAAATGTGTTGAACTTATTCAGATCTTATTTACATAATAGAACGCAGTATGTAGAGATTATAACAGTTCAAGAAGATGGGCATGAAAAACTACACAAATCAGACACAGTTACAATACATAAAGGCGTACCACAAGGATCAGTTCTGGGCCCTGTCTTCTTTATAATTTTTTAAATGATCTGATAGCTTACATGAAAAGTATTTCAGATGATACTAACCTTGTAGTTTTTGCTGATGTCACAAGCGCTGTTATAGCTAGCGACAATATAGAAAATTTAGAAAAGAAGATTAACTTTATCCTATGTGCTCTTGAGAAATGGTTCATTATGAATGATCTAAAACTAAATCTAAAAAAAAGACGCAATGTTTATTATTTAAATCGTAAAGAACAACGATACTGTCAAAGTACATTTATTAGGGAATAAAGTGGATATTGTAGACAATGTACAATTTTTAGGGGTACAAATAGATGCAGTTTTAAATTGGAAGAAGGAATTGGAAGTGATCACAAACACTATGAGTAGTGCTTGCTATGCTCTCAGGAGTCTTAGAGATGAATTAACCATTGCTCACCTCAGAGTGGTATATTTTGCACTCATAGAGTCTAGACTTAGATACAGCATAACGTTCTGGGGCAACAGCTACCAATACAATATTAATGCTGCCTTCGTTATGCAGAAAATAGCCTTAAGAACTATGCTTCGCATTAAACAAACGGTGTCTTGTAGAGATCATTTTAAGAAACTGCACATTCTCACAGTATAGCCTCTATACTCTGGTCCTGCTTAGTCATTTTATTAAAAATATCCATAAGTTTGAGACAGAAGTACAGGGACATATCAGAACAAAAACGCGAAGAAAGGATCTACCTAATTTCATACAACCTAAGCTTAACGTCGTTAAACATGCCTCAAGAGTGCAATTAGTAAATATGTACAACAAATTGCCTGTACAATTTAAAAGCTCCATGAATCCAAACGAATTCAAGAGCTGATTAAAGTCATTGTTATTGGAGAAATGTTATTACAGCATAGAAGAGTTTCTCAAAGATAATAGTAGTTCCAACTAATATGTGATTATTTATTTATTTATATTTTAACGACTTTAAATAATATCAGTATTCAATTTTCTACACGTCATTACATTGATATACATTTCTTTGAATTTATTTTTTTATTGTTTTTGAATTTATTTGGAATACAATTGTTTGAATTTATATTGACTTATTCTACATTTTTTGACATTGACATTTAGTTTTTTTTAATTTATGACTAATATTTACGACTAATATTGTATTGACGACACGGTTGGCGCAGTGGCTGAGCGATCGACTGCTGCGCAGCGTGTTGCGGGTTCGATTCCCGCCCAGGGTTAACATTTGTGTGATGAGCATTTGTATTTGTCTTGTGTCTGGGTGTTGTTTACCTATATATGTATGTATTTACAAAAAAAAAATGTATTTGTGTATGTATATCAGCTGTCTGACACCCATAGTACAGGGTCTCCCTAGTTTGGGGTCAGATGGCCGTGTGTGAAAATGTCCCCACATATTATTATTATTGTTATATGGAATGTTTTTATGGCTACGATGATATTTAATTATGTGTTACATTTATTGTTACAACCACTGTTCGACACAAATGTAAATTTGTTGATGAAATAAATTGAAATTGAAATTACACTATGTTACTTGTGGTCGGCGCAACACGTTTTCTTCTTCCCTTCCGTCATGTTAACCGTCATGTTATCACTGACTGCCTTTTCATTCATATCATCCTCATACAATCCATCCATCTTTTCATCGACCTTCCTCTCCCTCTCCACTCATACATATTTAGCTCTTTTGGTCACATGCGTTTCATCTCTTCTCTTCACATGCCCATACCAAGACAAACGATTCCCTTTCAACTTTTTTGTCACTGGCGCAACTTACAAACTTCCTCTAATATCGGTGTTACTCTGACGTCGAATCTCAACTTTGGGTCGTCCATAGAATCAAAGGCCCAACTAGCTGTCAAAAAGCTAGTCGAGTCCTCGCAAAGGTGCGAAAGTACTTCACGTCGGAATACTTTCTCAACCTATACAAAGCACATGTTCGATCGTGCATGGAGTACTGTTTGCCTCTCTGTTCCCAAATAAATATAATCTGGGTATCTTCAAGGCACGAGTGAACCGGTTTATCCTAGGCAAGCGTGCTCCACCTTAGACCGCATCATCACTTAAGATCAGTGGTTTGAGTCTGCTATTTTTATAATTTCGTCATTCCAACACGATCCCATTGTCATTTTGCTAAAAGTTCGTAATCTGCTAAATTCATAATGGTCGATCATTGGTCGGTCGAATTAAAAGTAATGACGGCACAATGACGTTTTAATGGTAGGTCACTGATCAAAGGAACTGTCAAAATTTTAGCAGATTACCGCCTAAGTCAGTCATTCACTTGTCATTTTGTACGAGATTACCATTCTATATCATTTCTTTCAATGGTGTGTCAGTGGTTGATCATTGGAAAGTCATAATGACGCCATTATATTAGTAGATTACCAAACTTGTCAAAATCAACAATTATGAAATCAATGATAGACCATTCTGACACTGTTGTAATAGCAGACTTGAGGCACAGGTGAGTTTCAAACGCAAGCCTATTAGAATATAAATTCATACTTCCATACTTACTTGTTTACTAATATTATAAATGCGAAAGTAACTCAGTCAGTTACGCTTTCACGATGAAACGCCTGATTTTGATGAAAGGACCATGGGCAAAAATGTATGAAGCCTGGGCTCACCCACCAACAGTGATGAGATCACTTTGAATATACTTGTACTTCAATATTATATTATAAAGAGACTAATTTTTGGGTATAATCCATGGGGTTAGTTAGCTATAATTAGGGTTCCGTAGCCGAATGGCAAAAAACGGAACCCTTATAAATTCGTCATGTCTGTCTGTCTGTCCGTCCGTATGTCACAGCCACTTTTTACCGAAACTATAAGAACTATATTGTTGAAACTTTGTAAGTAGACGTATTCTGTGAACCGCATTAAGATTTTCACACAAAAATAGAAAAAAACAATAAATTTTTGGGGTTCTCCAACACTTAGAACTGAAACTCAAAAATTTTTTTTTCATTTAGCCTGTTCGTGTGGGTTTGTCTATGGATAGGTCTTCAAAAATAATATTGATGTTTCTAATATATTTTTATTCTAAACTGAATAGTTTGCGCGAGAGACACTTCCAAAGTGGTAAAATGTGTCTGCCTCCCTGTAACTTCTAAAATAAGAGAATGATAAAACTAAAAAAAATATATGATGTACATTACCATGTAAACTTCCACCGAAAATTGGTTTGAACAAGATCTAGTAAATAGTTTTTTTTTAATGCGTCTTAAATCGTAAACTGCAATTGACTTTACTTGCTGCTACGGTACCCTTCATGGGCGAGTCCGACTCGTACTTGGAGGCATTTTTTTTCTCGTAGGTACCATAAATCTATACTACAGAAAGTAACTCGTGCCTGTTACGCTTTCACGATAAAATGGCTGAACCGATTTTGATGAAATTGAGTATGAAGATAGCTTGAACCCTGGGAAAGGACATAGGCTACTTTTTTTTTCGCGACTATGCCTGAATCCACTATAACTGACATTCACACGGACGAAGTCGCGGGCAAAAGCTAGTATTTAAAAATAATATCAGTTCTGTCTTTATCCATTCTAGTTACTATACACATTCATCTCAACATTCTCATCTCTGAATACCCCATAACATCCTTGTACTATAGAAGCTTAATAAGGAACCCAATGTGCACACGGACACAAGCATTTCAACCCCGAACCTAACAAATACAATGCCACCAAACTCAACACTTGGCCTAAAAAATACAACACCTTTTTATATCATCGTAAGTTAAAAAGATATTCTATTTATACTAATATCATAAAAGGGTAAATTTTGTAAGATTATCTCGGAAACAACTGAGCCGATTTAAAAAATCTTTCATGTGTAGAAAGTTACGCTATCCTTGAGTGCTCTAAGTTGTATTTTATTATCAAAATGTTAGGGATCTGTAGGACGATTCTGTAAAATTCAAACAACAACTCGCATCTCACATCGCTATTCACTCTCACTTCGCATAAGGTTCAAAATGACTTTGATATATTTGACACTTTGAATCGGGTTCGAGTGCGAAGTGAGCGTCGAAGTGACTGGGAAATTACCTTACAGAATGCCACTTCTTCTTCTTATACTTTATCTGTCAAAATCTCCCTGTCAATTTAATTCAACTCGCTGGCACACTCGCAAGGGTGGCGCTAGTGTAAATTCGAATTATCAACCGAGTTTTTAGAATGCCAATCAAAAAACTCACAGCGGTTTCAGATTCGAAGTTAAGAATGAGGTCTTACAGAATCACAACCCTGTAGGATTTTTACGTAGATAAATCTGCGGCCAAAGTTAGTATACAGGGTGAAATTGGATTACGAGTGATTCATAATACGAACCTGAACAACTTTCATTATGGGGCCAACTCGAACAGCGCGAAATAAAAATCAGCTGTTCCATACCGAAGTGCAATATCTACTCGGCCAAAATGTACATAAAAACAGCTGGATTTTTTTGCGCCGTTCGTGTTGGCTCCATAATGAAAGTTGTTCAGCGGTGTGATTCTGTATAATACCTCATTCTAAACTTCGAATCTGAATCCGCTGTGAGTTTCTTGATTGGCATTCTAAAAACTCGGTTGATAATTCGAATTTACACTAGCGCCACCCTTGCGAGCGTGTCAGCGAGTTGAACTGAATTGACAGGAAGATTTTGACGGATGAAGTATGAGGTGACGTAAAAAGTGGCATTCTGTAAGGTAATTTCCCCGTCACTTGGACGCTCACTTCGCACGTGAACCCGATTCAAAGTGTCAAATATATCAAGGTCATTTTGAACCTTATGCGAAGTGAGAGTGAATAACGATGTGAGATGCGAGTTGTTGTTTGAATTTCAGAATCGACCTACTGGTCCGTGGTCTGAGCCACTCCTCTCAAAAAATCATTTTTTATTTTTCTCTTTTTAATACTTCTTTATCATCCAAATCCATTAAGAAACAGCCACACAGCCAAAACAGAGATTGAAAGTACAAGGTTGGAGAACATTACAACATCATCCATGTTAATTTTTTTCTTTCTGTCGATTTTTTCAAAAAGTTCTGAATCAATTTCGATAAAATTTATATGGGACCACCCTTGAGGCATACCCTATCCATCAAAAAAGAATTTTCAAAATCGCTTCTACGTACAGACGAATTGAGAACCTCCTTGTTTTTGTGGTCGGTTGAAAAATACAGTTGGAGTTCAGTGGATCTGTATCTCGGAACTTCTTTGTGGAAAATTCTCTACCTAAAGCAATCAACATTCTTGCTATATGTACCATTTAAAAAAAACGTTTGGTACACCACTTTAATTTTCATCTCGATTGCACAAATAAAACACATACGAAAGTCATCCATGTGAACAGAAAGGGTACCTAAAGACAGTGACCTTGAAACTTCTCATCACACACAAGTATTGAATATTTTTTTATTAATTTTCAAACATTCATGTTTCCTTTTAAAAATCTTGAAATGGAATGTCACACAGTGAATCATGCAGAAAGCTATGCTCGGAGTTTCTTTGCGCGATAAAATCCGGAACGAGAAAATTCGCCGACGAACCAAGGTCACAAGAATATTCAAGTTAAAGTGGCAATGGGCAGGCCACATCGCTCGAAAAACCGATAACCGATAGGGAAGAAAGGTTCTCTCCTGGCGACCAGGAACCGAAGGACGCAGCGTTGGTAGGCCTCCCACCAGATGGACCGACGACATCGTCAAGGTCGCGGGTAACCGGTGGATGCAAGCGGCAGGTTGCAAGATTTGTGGCGTTCTATGGGGGAGGCCTATGTTCAACAGTGGACGTCTTGCGGCTGATGATGATGATCTCAAGTTACTGCCTGTTCACGACTTCGGTCTTAGCGGCGAGCGGCAACAAATGTACTAGCGACGAGAATACCACGCGCGTTTTCGCTGAGCGGCGACTCGTGGCGTGCTTTATACATTTCTATACATTTGATATTACCGCTCGCCGCCCCGCACTTAGCTGCCGTTTACAGCGGCAAGGTCGTGAATGAGCAGTTATACTCTATCACAAAGTACGTAAGTGTTAAATAAGACACGGCTTTCGGTAACAAGCTATTTATTTGCACTGAGCTTTGGGGCGTACGCGCACGACACGCAAGTCGCACATCTATGTCTATAGCTAGGTACTAACTAACCTAACATCCCTCCACCATATATTCTTAAATCTAAACTAAACCATTATATAACTAGAAGAATTTCCGATAGTTGGTTCGAGCAATATTCCTTAATTTAGGACGAGCTTCCGTGTCCTTACGGAGATCAGGCTTAGGATCAGCCGGTTCTGGTGCCAGCTCAGCTTCTGGCTCAGCTGCTGGTTCCCTCATTGCTTCTCGGTGCTCTGAGCTTGCCTCGCTCCACTCTTCCTCTTCCCCCGGGGAGTCTTGGCGTTGCTGATCTGATGACTGAGCGCCATGTGACATTTTAATATGGTCTCCGCCTGTCCCACAGTCCGCGAGAGCCCAACCAATGTCCTCGTCTTGCTGAGCCTCGTGTGATTTTAACTTATATAATTGGTTTTTATGTTTTTTAATTATAATGTTTTGTTCGGGTATTTTCACGTCATATATACTTTTGCCAATTTTATTTTTAATTGTACCCTGCATCCATTTGTTATTGTTACTTCCTTTTACCAGTACTGTATCATTTATTTCAAAGTTAATGTTTCTACAGCCTTTATAATATTTGGTTTGTGTTGTTTGCTTCTCGCGCACTTTAGCTTGTAAATCTTGTGACAATAATGAGGGCATCGTGTCAGGCGCGGGCTCCGCCCCCGAGGTCTCTAATAAATCAAACCTGCAACGTAATTTACGTCCGAGCATTAATTCGGCCGGCGAGCTGTCTGTCGTCGTGTGTTTAGAGTTCCTATATCTAAATAAAAATTCTGAAAGGTGGGCCTTAATTTTGGTTTTGGGGGTGCCCTGTGCTACTAACCCTTTTAAAAACTTTTTTATTATTTTTACATATATTTCTGCTTGACCATTACTGGATGGCGAATAAGTTGGCGAAGTAATGTGTTTTATTCCATTTAGTCGGCAGAAATCTTTAAATGTTTTGCTTGTGAACGATGTTCCATTATCAGTGACTATTGTATGTATTATGCCAAATCGTGCCATCGTTTCTTGTAGTTTCGTTATAACCGCCGATGTCGAATAATCACTGCTGAGTGAAAAACATTCTACCCATTTAGTGAATGCATCTATAATGATAAGGTACATTTCTCCTTGCCATGGACCAAAAAAATCTAAATGTACTCGGTGCCAAGGACGCTCTGGAAAGGGCCAAGGTGTCAACGGAGCCCGTGGGGGTGTGGGCCGTAAACTTAAACATACTCCGCACTTGGCTATCTTGTTTTCTATATCCTTATCTATATGCGGCCACCAGAATCTAGATCTAGCCTCAATCTTCGTTTTTAGTATACCTAAATGTGGCCTATGTAGTTCGTCTAAAATTTTGTTTCGCAATGACTTCGGTATTATTAATTTGTGTCCCCTAATCAGGCAATCACCTTCCTTAGTTAAATCAAAACGACATTTATAGAAAGATAATAAGTTATTGTCATCTAATTTTATTTTAGGCCAACCGTGTTGTACATATTGTGATACCTGTTGTAAAATGCTATCTTTGCTAGTCTCTAAACGTACTTCATCCAAAGATACCGGTAAATGCCCATCTGCTACAAAATAAATATAGGTCGCTTTGTCGTCTAACTTGTTATTGTAAACAAGTGAGTCATTCGTGACGACACTTACTCTCGAGAACGATCCGTTGTCACTGTTATCAGTTATCGGACGAATACTCGCTCCTACGGTGTCAGCCCGACTGAAGTAGTCGGCACAATTACTAGCGCTAGGAATGTACTGTATCTCATAATTATAGCTAGATAAGAATAAAGCGTATCGCTGTAACCGGTTGGCGGAGACCTCCGGTATGCCTTTGTCGGGATGAAATATAAACATTAGCGGTTTGTGATCGGTGCGCAATATGAATGGATTGTCAACCCCATATAAATATTGATGAAATCGACGTATGCCAAAAACGATTGCTGTTGCCTCCCTTTGGATTTGGCTATAATTTTTTTCAGCACTGCTGAGGGACCGCGACGCATAAGCGATAGGACGTTCTACGCCCTTCGCTTCTAATTGAGCTAAAACTGCACCTAACCCTGTTGGGGATGCATCCACTGTCAATACCAACTTGTAAGAAGGATCAAAATGTGCCAGCGTTTGGGTCGATGTCAGTTCCATCTTAATGTGGTTGAAAGCAGCTTTATGTTTTTCTGACCAAGACCACTCAACATCTTTTTTTAGTAAATCGTTTAACGGACTAAGTATAGACGACGCGTTTGGAATGAACATTCTGTAATAATTAACAAACCCTAAAAACGATTTTAATTCCTGCACATTACTAGGGGCTTTGGTGTTAGTCATTGCTGTTACTTTGTCTGGTGACGTGTGAATCCCGTTTTTATCAATAACAAATCCTAAATAAGTCACCGAATCTTGAAACAACTTACATTTGGTTTTGTTTAGAACCAACCCCGCTTCTTGTAATCGATGGAACACTTTTTCTAACCGTTCTGTATGTACCTTTTTTGTATTTCCCGTTACAAGGACGTCATCTAGGAGGCAAAGTACCCCCTCAATACCGTTCAGTAAGTTTTCCATGGTTTTTTGGAAAATAGCCGGAGCATTGGCTAGGCCGAAAACCAAACGAGTAAACTTAAATAAACCTTTATGTGTATTTATTGTGGTGTAAATTTGTGAATCCTCGTGTAACATAAGTTGTAAATAAGCACTACTTAAATCTAACTGTGAGTATTGTATACCCCCGTGTAATTTAGAAAATAGTTCTTCTATTCTTGGTAGTGGGTACTTCTCAATGCGTAAACATTTGTTTAATGACACGGAGAAATCGGCACACAAACGAATCTCGCCGTCTTTTTTAAGTATAGGTACTATTGGACTCGCAAATTCAGCATGTTCTACGGGAAGTAGTACACCGGTTTCCACTAGTCTATTTAATTCCCTCTCCACCTTACTTTTTAATGAAAATGGTACCGTTCTTGCCCGAAAAAAAGTGGGTGTACAGTTCGGTTTTAATGTAAGTTTTATTTTGTGTTTGTTAAATTTGCCTAATGTATTGGAAAACAACGTAGGATATTTGTTTCGATAGTAGTCAAGTTCCGTTAACTCTAGACAATGATTAACCTTAGATAACTGAAATTTAAATAATGTCAAGAAATTTCTGCCCAACAATGCTGGCCCGGCCCCTTTTATGACATATATTTCGATATGTTTTTTTTCACCGACATACGTGATCGGGACCTTCATTACTCCAATCACGTTTAATTTCTCGCCCGAATATGCTTTTAACACCGACTTAGGTTGCTCTAATGACACATTGCTAAAATATTTCTGGTAAGTACACAGTGGAATGGCAGTAGCACAGGACCCACTATCTACTTCAAAAGAAATCAGTTGTCCGTTTACGTCGACAGACAGCGTCATAGGCTCGCCGCCGCGGAAACTACGTATGTTACAAATGAGAATATTCTTACTGTCGTCATGGCTTTCGTCATTCGATGCTTGAAGGCAATTAACTTGTTCACTTTTTTTGTTACACATTTTTTTTAAATGACCCTTCACTCCACATTTTTTACATTTATATGTAGAAAACCGACACTTGTCCGCTGTATGATTATTATAGCCGCACACACTACACTTTATCGCTGATTTTGACAGTCCTGCCGCTATCTTGAACACGTCCGTGTTGGTAGGTGCCGATGCTGCTGCCGTAGATGACTGTCGTGCTGCCCGTTTTGCACTATTTACCGCTACTGCAATTTCCAACGCCTTGGGCAATGTTATGGAAGCTTTTTCGTCCATGAACAATTTGTCCCGTTCTGGGCCCGGTAGCATCCCAATAATGAACCGATCCCGTAACATTTCGTCCATGGCTGTCCCGAACTTACAGTCCACTGCCAGGCGCCGCACCCGGGCAGCCCACTGCGTCAAATCCTCGCCTTCGTCTTGCGCCGCCGTGTGAAATGTGTATCTTTCAGCTAACACTGATTTCTTTGGCACGAAGTGCTTGTCTAACTCTGCAGTTAACTCTTTGTAAGGGATCTCCTCTACTGCTTTCGGCGCTATTAACTCGCGCACTAACTTATACGCGTCATTGTTGAGTGCGCTTAGAAGTACCGCCTTTCGCTGATCATCTTCCTTTCCTTCTGCTTTTATTATTAACGTGTTAGCCGTTAACCATTGAGAAAGCCTTTCTTTAAAGATGCTCCAGTCCTGGCCGAGCTCAAAAGTAGGAACAGATCCAATAAAATACGACATTTTATTTTATTTTTCTGAGCGCGCGTGGGTAACCGTACCTCGTCGCCACTGTTAAATAAGACACGGCTTTCGGTAACAAGCTATTTATTTGCACTGAGCTTTGGGGCGTACGCGCACGACACGCAAGTCGCACATCTATGTCTATAGCTAGGTACTAACTAACCTAACAGTAAGGTTGCGTCGCGTCCGAGCAGAGAGACCACTCAGAACGAACCGACATTTTTACCACGCACACATTGAGATTACGTTTATAGGCATTCTCAAGCAGTTTCAAGCAGACTTACGACTCGACTGTCACGTGTTGTCTAAATGAATAAATGAGAGACATTGACATTTCACTACAAACAAGAAAATGTTGTTATAAAAATTGCAAAGAGTTCCAACCAGTGTCAATAAAATTTCATGTTGTCACAAATAAAACCTACAGAGTCAAAACAGTAGCAGCCCTAGTGAGTCTGGCAAGTTTAGGTAATCATTTTTGAAGATGGCGGGAGCGGTCCTTCTGTACCTCTATATTTTGTGTCTCTATTCTTATTCACTTTAGACTTATATTTGTCGTAACACAATAAGTACCTAGTTATTTCAAAGTTTGCATGTTAACGCTTAAAAGCTTTGTTATTTTAAGGAGCTCGTGGGTAAATAAAAGCTATACGTATTAATCGGTCACGGTTAAGCTACGCTTGCCGCGGTCAGTCAGTGGATGGGTGACCATCAATTTCATTCCGAGACCCCACCGTGTTTCGGAAAGCACGTAAAGACATTCGTAGATTTTTGACAGTCGTTGGGCAGTTAGAAAGTCTAACAACCAGTCTTACTAAGACGTATCGTGTTGCTCAGTAACTGGGGGCCAAGTCTGCTATTTTTATAATTTCGTCATTCCAACACGATCCCAATGGCATTTTGCTAAAAGTTCGTAATCTGCTAAATCCATAATGGTCGATCATTGGTCGGTCAATGGTCTCGTAATAGAATTGTGTTATAATGACATTGTCAACAAATTTTAACATTTAATCATGCCAGATTTCATTTATATATATTTTTACATATTATTTTTAAGTGTTTTAAGCAATCTGAAGCAGTAAGAAGTTCGTAAACTAAGTCAGTCATTAATTTGTCATTATGTACGAGATTACCATTCTATATCATTTCTTTCATTGGAGTGTCATTGGTTGACCATTGGAAAGTCATAATGACGTCATTATATTAGTATATTACCAAACTTGTCAAAATCAACAATTATGAAATCAATGATAGACCATTCTGACACTTTTGTAATAGCAGACTTGAGGCCCTGGGTAGTGGAGGTCCAATAGGCAGTCGCTCCATGTAAAACACTGGCATTCAGCTGCATCCGGTTATACTAGAACATACGAAAAATACAAAGGAATATAAGTTACTATCTTTTGCACGCGACTACATCCGTATGAATGTCGGTTATCGGGAATGCAGACGAAGTTGCGGATTCAAAAGTAGCCTATGTCCTTCCCCAGGGATCAAGCTATCTTCTTACCAAAGGACATGTTTCATACTGGGCCCAGTCTATGTACACCACTCCAAAAAAAAGAGAAAAATCCGTAGAATCCGGGAAAAATACAGATAATTCATTTAAATGTATACTGTTGTGGTAGTAAATAGGTAATTTACCAAAAATTTTTATGGATTTTCAACATGGCGTCACTCAGATTTAGCTACTCTATAAACCATAGATCGACCATTGAACATAGAAAGAGAACTGTCAGTGTCACAACAGTCTCACTACTATAGTACTTTATAACAACCTCCCTTTCGTTTTTTTGAATTTAACACCGTTTCTTTTTCATCTGTTTACCTGGCTATCCACAAATCGACGCAGAAAATCAGAATTATAAATGTCAAACGTCATTAATCAATCAAAATGACAGCTTACCGCCATGACTGCTTTTTTTTGTGTGTTGCAATTTCAAGTGCAATTTCTTGTGTTTTACCTGCTCCCAAAGCTATTTTAAATTAATTGGACAGTTGAGAACTATTTAAAATGTGTTTCCCTATTATTAAGTATGGTGTACAAGGACTAGACCCAGGCTCCATACATTTAGAAACAACTCCTTTCATCAAAATCGGTTCAGCCGTCTCATCGTGAAAGCGTAACAGACAGAGTTACTTTCGCATTTACAATATTAGCATAGCATGGAAGTATGGATTTGCCATTTACATTAAAAATATATCAATAAAATGCAGTTATTACAACAGTATAACCTTTAAACCGTGTGATGCCACCACCACCCATTTCTACCCGTGAGTGTCGTAGAAAGCGATAGAGGGATATTGACCAGAGGATGGGCAGCAGCGTCCTTCTGAGTACCATTACACCTACTGCGATCGCCAACATGCTTCGGCCAAGCATGGCGATTTAGCCTGAACCCCCCTTGGGGGAGACTTTTGCCCAGCATTGGGTGTCTAAAGGTTGACATGATGAACCTTAAAACTATACCTAGTTATTTTGGCCGCTGTATGCCTTATGCTGTAGAAAATGGAGTACAGTTTAACCTAAATTAAAACAACACTCGAATAACAATCATTTAGCAAACTGATACAGTATTTAAAAAAAATAGAAACGCTGCAAACTCATTACAAGTATATATACGTATATACAAAACGTATACATCGACAAGGAACAAAGAAATTCGTACTGCGCAAGCGTGAACAGAGAGAGGCGGCACTACGGTCGAACACTATAAAAGGCAACGCGTTGGAAAGAGAAAGGGCACGTCATAAATTCAACAGCGAATTCTCTGGGTGTGTTAGATGTTATTACTAAATAATTATAAGTTATTCTTTTTGTTGGATTTTAAATAAGTTTTTTTCTGTTAAAAGTTTTTGCAAAAATGTTCGTTGATGAAGTTCTATTAATTATATTTGGTTCAGCTTGCCGTGTTCCGGTTTCAAGGGAGCCTGTGAAATTAGAAACAGATTTTCACGAATGAAGTTTGGTCTGTGAGGTCAATGATTCTGAAAAAACTTTGGCGTTCCGGGTACCTTCAATGAGTAGGGAAAAGTATTCGATTCGTGTCAATTTCTAAACTGGAAATACGATAACCATGGAGCCATTTATTTACGAAGCCATCTTTATTTATTATTTACAATATTTAAACAAATGATAACAAAAAGAACCTATAACATAGGTACTGAACTAAAAACTAAAATCGGAAAGTTCCTCCACATCGTCGTGAACTAGGAATGTGCCCAAGAGACTGGCGGCATTGCCACGTTGGATGGCAATGGTGCCGAACAAGGTAAAAATCAGGTCTTGGATTGCGGGAAGTATCAACCAAGCTTTTGGACATTTCCTAAAACAGTAAATGAGCACTCGGACCCGATAGTTTCTTTCTACCCCAAACGGCTCGAATCGCGTTTTGACAACCTATAAAAATTATGTCAATTGATTGGTTGTCATCTACCCAATTGACATACTGTCAAAATGCGATTTCCCCATTAATTTGAATAGGTACTCAATATTATAAACGACGACATTGTCAAGGTCGCGGGTAACCGGTGGGAGGCCTATGTTCAACAGTGGACGTCTTCCAGCTGATGATGATGATGATTATAGAAAACAAGTTTATGCCCATGACCTTGACCGTATGAAATCTATTATATAAAAATAAGTCTGGTTTTCCTTCCTGACGATATAACTCCAGAACGCATGAACCGATTTCCACGGTTTTGCATTCGTTGGAAAGGTCTCGGGCTCCGTGAGGTTTATAGCAAATAAAAAATAAATAAAAATACCCTAGGGTAGGTGTAGGTAGGGTAGGTGTAGGGTAGGTGTAAGGTAGGGTAGGTGTAAGGTAGGGTAGGTGTAAGGTAGGGTAGGTGTAGGTAAATAGGCAGGTAAGTATGTAGATCGGGACAGGACAACGTCTGTCGGGTCAGCTAGTTGATTCATGTTTCTCTTTGTACTATATACTGCTAAGTGTACCACATTTATTTACAAACATTTAACGTTCAACAACATTATAGGAAATTATCTAAACAATGCTTGTAAGATTCGATTGTTTAAATTAATAGTGAATACTAGTTTCTTATGAATTTGTAATTTTTTGATAGTGAACTAAAGCATATACTTAGGGATAACGTTACTTCCTATTGGTGAAAGAATGTTTGACATCAGATTCGCAGTTTCGGAGATTACCGCTCTACAAATTAAACAGAGCAAAGATTGATTTTCGAAAACAACATATTTTTCAACATCAGTAGGTCGATTCTGTAAAATTCAAACAACAACTCGCATCTCACATCGCTATTCACTCTCACTTCGCGGTTTAAAATGACCTTGATATATTTGACACTTTGAATCGGGTTCGAGTGCGAAGTGAGCGTCGAAGTGACGACGAAATTACCTTACAGAATGCCACTTCTTACGTCATCTCACACTTTATCTGTCAAAATCTCCCTGTCAATTTAGTTCAACTCGCCGACACGCTCGCTAAATTCGAATTATCAACCGAGTTTTTAGAATGCCTATCAAGAAACTCACAGCGGATTCAGATTCGAAGTTTAGAACGAGGTCTTACAGAATGCTTGTAAATTGGCTGTTATCTTTTTTTTATTTAATTTTTGCTAAAAAAGCTTGAAAGAAGCATGCAGATGAAGCAACTTTTCGTCGGCATTTACAGAGAAATTACATCTGACAAAAATTGTTAGTAATCTACATGATATGATACGTATTTGGTTTAGCCACAAATTTCTATCGGTATCACATAATAAAACAAAAATGACAAATCACCTCCAAATCATTGAGATAAAACTATTTTACTCCTTAATTTCTTAGCAAAAGAGTATAAAAAAAAAATCTACTGCTTTGCAAAGGAAAATGATTTGGTTTTGTTACTTTTTACAAATATGTATTATTTTTACTACAATAAATTAAAAATGCGTCCGATTAAAGACGTCTACATCACCCCCGCACTCGTCCACAAATTCAGTGCGGGCCAAATGCTCAAGGTTATTGGCATGTATACAAGCCTTAACATTTGCATTAAAATGAGCTATCCTGGCATAAAGATGACTCATTTTTAGCCTTAAATAAGTCGAAGAAGTTTGAAAGTTTCTACATAAACAAAATGGCGACCCACAACCTACACTTCGAAATTTGACAACACAATTTAAACACGTAAACATTAAAAACATTCTTTAATCAAACTATGTTTACCTCGGTAACAAAACTTTAGACCCTTTCATAATTGCAAACTGAGGTCGAGAGTTGGTCCCTCAACCCTAAAGAAATTTATGTGAGCGCTCCCTGAAAGTAGGGTGAGAGCTCCAATTCTCGGACACCCGATACACCTTGTTAAAAAGATTCTACCCTTATTTAGTTGGATGCGATCAAATAGATACCTACGCGGTTAAAAGTTTCTATTTACAGCTGAATATTATTTAAGTAAATAATTGGATTATTGGTGGTGTAAAATTTGAGTGGCCCTTTGGCTGTGGCGTTCTGGGTTTGATTCTCAGGCGTTGTCTTAGGTCACGGAATAATAAAAACAAAAGGAAGTGCCCTTAGTCTTACTTAATACTGGATCCAGTGTCGCCAAACTCACACATTTGCAAATTAAAATGTACTTGCAATACACAGAAAACGATGATATAATTGGCTACAAATTAGAAACGCAACTTTGGCGAAAAGCTTATTTATTGTTGTTTGAAATTAAACCGTATCACAACTGACGAACGTTGCTATTATTTTACATGGCAAAATCACTAAAGAGATTTTTTCCATCTAACAATCCAATTCGAGCAAAGTCCAACGAGTTCAGCTATTCGACGCTAGAGAGCGCTGTTACCAAATTACTTAACATGACATCTATTGTTACTACAAATAGATGTCATTTTCGCATGCAACTGTTATTTATTTTTCTATTCAATGAGAGATGTAGTCAAATTGTCGATAATTTGTACAATGTAAGAAATTTAATTACCTACAGTGTTTAAATCGATCTTTTTAATGTACGTAATGGATCAAAAATGACGATTAATTAATTATGTATGCGTATATTGACATATTTTTCTGTGATAATATAAGTCCGTATTATGATTGTATGTAGAAAATTGATTGACGTCCCAATGAAATGACGCATTATTTTAGACATGACAATATCTTTTTTAAATACGTGACAGTCTTTTATAAACATAATTGACATCTGAATTTTTGTGAAGATAAACTATATACATGTAAGTATATAATAGAATATTTATAGGCCTACGTCTAACCGCGAATGAATGACTATTTGCCAGAATATAGGTATAAGGTTTTAAAAACTCATTCTTTCAAACTCGTACTTTTATTTATTAAAAAAAAAAGTTTGGTACTAAACATACCTACATGTTATTGTTTTATCGACACGAACTATTTGCATTAATGTGTCCCATCCCTAAACGAGTAGCGTCGAAGTTTCTAGAATTTATGCCACGTAAAACGATTACAGTCAAGACAGCGAGCAAGCTAATTTAGACTTTAATGAATCGACATAAGGTAGTTTTTAGTTCGCATCAAAGTATAAATATGGTATTGTCAATAAAAATCGATTATTTTGAAATATATGAAAGTTTTATACTTTTTGGTGATACGATATACCTCTTCAAGAAACATTCTTTGCCCTGCTATGATTTTTGCATGTATAAATTGCACAATAAGGCAGGGTTGTATTTTTTTGCCTTACGTGCGACATTGTGCGATATGTCACGTCGCTGCAAGTAGTTGAGCTCGACTGGACCAATGTTGATCATTTCCACATAATTGTGCCACACGTTCGATGGCTGCGTGGCACTTCCCCTTGTTTTTATTATTCCGTGTCTTAGGTGACTGGTGAGCGACCGAACGCGACACGACGCGACGCGATGCGACGTAATGCGACCAATACTTCAAGCGATGTTAGTCCTACGTTGTAGGTAGTCATTGTACTTATTTAGAAAGAAATAAGTTTGAAGAGTTTCATCATTTATATCCGAAACTAAATCCACGTTTATTTAAAGAGTATTGTGACTTATTACCATTAGACAAGTGTTACACAATTAAAGATTTCGTTAATGACAGGAACTTATGTTAATGAGTGTGGAAGGAATTTTAATTTTAATGTATTGACATTTTTAATTTAATATATTGACATTAGTAAATTAATCTATTGACATTATTAACTCATTCTAAGTTATTTGTTATTCTAATTTATTGACGTCTTTTTAATTTAATTTATTGGCACTGCATTCTATTTTGTGAACGAAAACTTGGAAAATAAATGAATCATCGAGATTAAAACTAATAAATAAAACTTGAAACAAAATAAATCGCAAAATTGTGTGTTTGTGTCAGCAGTACCTACAGCGCTGCAGTTCTTACGATTTTGAGCGCCCTGGCTAAAGAGTCGGCGGTTAGCCTCTCCAAGTGCGGGGTGAGGGTGCGGTATCTGATATAGCGCGGGGAAGGGAGTGTCCCTTCTGTATGTAGTACTATTAAGTATTCTGTGCTAATGGAATGGTAAAGAATCATGACGAGATTCATACATTCATTTGTATGAAACAAAAAGTAATTTAGAGGGTTTAAAATATTTTCCAATGTGAAGAATACGTCATTACATTACCAGGAGTAGATTGATATACTTATCATATTTCTAAACCCCCGCATAATTAAAATATGTAAATTACCTACGAAATGAAAATAACACTTTTTCGTTTCATATCGATGCCAATTTCGTGTTTATAAAAAAAAAGTGACAAGCGATGTTTACGGATCTGTAAAATTGGTAGACAAGTGATATGACAAGTTCATGGAAAAAAATAAACATTATTTGTGATATTATTTCCCATAAAACGATGCAATTTCAATGTTAGCGGATCAATGTATTGCGAAACGGCGCCTGTCAGTGTTACTGTCAGTCGCCGTTTCGTTCTGAAATCATGAGTTTTTCGTTAAACTTTTTTTTTGCGGGGCTTTAACAAGTCAAATCATTTATTTCAATTAGACCATTACAAGGCACTTTTGAACGTCATAATAAAAAAATATAAAGTTCTCTCTAGTTACCCATTCCAAAAGGTAGTTTCGTATGGAGAAGAACGGGCAAGAAACTCCAGCCAAAAATATTGTAAATGCCTGAAGATACTCTTTAGGTACCCAAAAATATAAGAATTAGAAATTGAATAGCTTTTTAATTGTGTCTGTAATTACGGCATACAAGGGGTTAAGGTAAAGCGTATCGGGACTGTCTTTAAAATGACCATCAATCTGTTTACCTACATTATGGCGAATAAATGATTTCTATTTCTATTTCTTGGAAAGACTGGTTGTCAGACTTTCTGGCTTCTCACTACTTATAACGACTGTCAAAGATCTACGAATGGCAGTCGGAACCAACGGCTTTACGTGCATTCCGAGGCACGGAGCGATCTCGGTATTAAATAGATGGTCACCCATCGACTGACCGACCGCGGCAAGCGTAGCTTAACGATTATGGCTGTCGCCACGAGTTCCTCATATGTGAGTGTATATATTCGTAAACGTTCGGAAAGTTGCGTGGTATCTTCTCGTCCAACTTACCGCAGTGTCTCAAGACGAAAGTCTATGACCAGTGTGTGTTGCCAGTGATTACATACGGGACCGAAACGTGGTCGCTCACAATGGGCCTCATCAGAAGGCTTAAAGTCACCCAAAGGGCAATGGAGAGGGATATGCTCGGAGTTTCCTTGCGTGATAAAATCAGAAATGAGGACATCCGCAAGAGAACCAAGGTTACCGACGTAGCCCAAAGAATTGCCAAACTTAAGTGGCAGTGGGAACGGATGGCCGATGGAGCCGAAAAGTTCTGGAGTGGCGAAGACGTTGCGTTGGAAGGCCTCCCACTAGGTGGACCGATGACCTGGTAAAGGTGGCGGGGATCCGCTGGATGCGAGTCGCACGGGACCGGTCAATGTGGCGACACTTGCGGGAAGCATATGTCCAGCAGTGGAAGTCTTTCGGCTGAAATGATAGACCTCTTTTAACGTGCACAACTTGTTACATTGTTCTCACATTGTACCCCTAGATTCAACATGAATGATGTAACCTAAATTTGTAATATTCTATTGATTTTAAAAGAGTATTCATGGAGTTTCTTGCTCGTTCTTCTCCATAGAAACCTACCTACGTTTTGGAACGAGCAACTAGCTTCAACTTTCTGACTGACGGATTGACAATTCAAAAGTAGGTACCTGTAAAATGGTTTATTTGAAATAAATGGTTTTGGTGTTCGAAATTCATAGACTTCAAAAAAAGAAGGACGCTCTCTATTCAACACGTAGGATTTTTTTTAAATACCTACTAATAATAATAAAATATTTATTTGCTTAAAATATGGTATACAGTTGTGTTAAATACAAATTGATGTGGCACAAACATGTTTAGCTAGGATAAAGCAAAGCATGCAAAATCATAAAAACTGGACAAGTGCGAGTCGGACTCGCTCACCGCGGGTTCTGTTACGCTTCCACGATGAAACGGCTGAACCGATTTTGATGAAATTTGGTATGGAAATAGCTTGAACTCTGGGAAAACACATAGGACACTTTTTAGTTCTGGACTTCGTCTGCATTCGCGATAACCGGCGTTCACGTGGACGTAGTCTCGTTAAACAAAGTCAAAGTCAAATCATTTATTTCAATTAGACCATTAAAAAGGCACTTTTGAACGTCATAATAAAAAAAATATAAAGTTGATTCTAGTTGCCCATTCCAAAAGGTAGTTTCGTATGGAGAAGAATGGGCAAGAAACTCCATACTTACTCTTTTAAAAAAAATGTGTACAATATTTTGCATTTACAGTTTACAGTTATATAACTATACGTGAATACGATGGACCTTGCATAAAAACACTATATTGAAGTATGTACAAAGTATTACAAGATAAAGAATGACAGCTAAGTTGTATACATAGATACATAGTGTTCACATATTATTATTTACAATTATTGTAAAAGTAGACACACTGAATAGTTTTTTTATGATTTCATTACAAATGTATAGTTTTCAGACTTTTCCCTGTATTTATAGTATAAGACGATATTACTTGCCAAATTTCATAGTTCTAGGTCAACGGAAAGTACCTTATAAATTTTGATTCCCTTGAGAATATCGAAACGTACGTTTTTTGCGACATAAACGGCAGTATCTTTTTTTCACGTAAACTTAGAAGTTTGAATTTTTTCACATCTTCAAGAGACTGTAGACTTAAGTATATGGTTTTAATTTCAACTCGATACCTCTACGCGTTCCCAAGATAAAAGGTCTTGACAGACAGACAGACAGACGGACAACAAAGTGATCCTATAAGGGTTCCGTTTTACCTTTTGAGGTACGGAATCCTAAAAAGAAAGCAAAGTAAAAAATAATTTTAAATTCGCAAGTCGATGGCAATACAAAACAATAAACAAAACCAAAGCTGACCTGCGAATTTAAGGTAATTTTTTACGTTTTTCTCTTTTTGTTAAAAGAAATTTTAACCTTACAAACAGACACTTAAATTTTATATATCTGTCTCTGCAGATCACCAGTTTTTGACCGACGTATAAATGATCGATCGTTGCCATCGGTTGACATCGATCGACGTTGATCGATTGGTGTGGTAGCTTTGGCGATCGACGGATACCGTTCGACTAACTAATCGATCGATTGCCGGTCGATGGCATCGGTCGACGTTGATCGATTAACTCCGGTTATAATCCATCACTAATCAAGCAAACAGCTCGATCGATGTCGACGAATCCATTCTACTATCCATTGATGCCGTCGATCGACGATCGATCGATTGGTCTGGTAACACCTTAAGTGAAAATAGCTTTAGAATGTTTCCGAGAGTAATATGTTTTTTTTTGCACGTGTATTTTCTTGAGGAAAGGCACAGATGACCGTAAATAGGTTTTAAGAGGTCAAAGGTCAACTGGGGATCAGGAAAGGGTATCTTTGAATGCCGAATATAGAAATCCATTCACAGGTAAATAGGTTTTTCGTAATATATCAGCAATTTGTAAAACTTGACTCTTTCGTTGATCTGTGGTTGCTAGGTATACAGCTAAACGTGAGGGCTTAGGTTCGATTTACCAGTTCGAGTAAAGTCTTATTAGGTTTCTCGTCCGGTGTTTCTCAGTAGATAGTTTCCCAGTAACTGGGTCACACGATGCCGCGTGGTAAGACTGGTTGTCAGATTTTTAGGGTTCCGTACCTCAAAAGGAAAAAACGGAACCCTAATAGGATCACTTTGTTGTCCGTCTGTCTGTCTGTTAAGACCCTTTATCTCGGGAACGCGTAGAGGTATCGAGTTGAAATTACACCGTATATTTAGGTCCACGATCCCTAGAAGCTGTGAAAAAATCAAGCTTCTAAGCTAACGTGAAAAAAAATGAAGATGCCGTAAAAAACGTTTAAGTATTTCGACACTCTCAAAGGAATCAAAATTTATAGAGTACTTTCCGTTTACCTAGACGTATTAAATTTGGCAAGTAATATCGTTTTATACTACAAGTACAGGGAAAAGTCTGAAAACTATACATTTGTAATTAAAAAAATTATAATAAAATACCTGATAATATAAAAAATATGCCCGTATCAAAATTTAAAAAAGCTCTCGCCTCGCTACTAATTGAAAAATGTTATTATAGTGTTCAAGATTTTATAAATGATAACTTTTAATATTGTTTTAGTAAATTTTTAGTTTTGTTATATTGTTGTTTTATTAAGTTTTAAAGTATTACTAGTTTAGTTTAGTATTAGTTTTTTTTTTAATATATTATATTTTATCCTACATTTGTACGCCTTCACGGCAAAGCATAGCGCCAATTATATTAACCTAACAGCTTTGTAATACCTATGTTTTACAAATAAAAAAAAAAAGACTGATAAATCATAAAAAATATAGTTTTTATTTAAAGTACGTAATCAATCATCGAGGTATGCGCGGTCATAATCATATGGGTGACCAAATCACGGAATTTGAACGAAACCCTCGGTGGGAGAGTCCGATTCGCACATGACCGGTTTTATTTTCCATATTGGAATGAGCAACTAGCTTCAACTTTCTGACTAACTGACCGACTCCTTGACAGTTCAAAAGTAAATGGTTTAATTGAAATAAATGCTTTGACTTTGAATAACTATTATTTTTACTTCTATTTCCTACTTACCCAATTATTGGAAGAGCGTAAATATCAGATAACAATACATTACAATAGTCCACAATATTAGAAATATATTTTGAACATAACGATATCGCGTGACATGAATGAACAAGCTTGTGTTCCAGTGTGAAAGCTATAATACGGAACAGCTATACACGGAAGCCGCTCAAAACACAAAACCATTCAATTAAACCATTTACAGGTACTTTTAAATTGTCAGAGTCAGTCAGAAAGTTGAAACTAGTTGCTCGTTCCAAACAGTAGGTTTCTATGGAGAAGAACGAGCAAGAAACTCCATAAACACTCTTTTAAAATCAATAATATTTTACAAATTTAGGTTACATCATTCATGTTGAATCTAAGGGTACAATGTAAGAACAATGTAACAAGTATTGCATGTTAAAAGAGGTCTAGAGAAAAAATTAATTATAATAACAATTTAAGACCAAAATTTAAAATAACCGAGGCAGCTAAGAGATGACCAGTCCCAACTGACGGCATCCGTTCACGAACATGACGCACGGATCGGCATCATTTAGCTCAACCATTTTGAAGGGAACCGAATGATCCAATACATGCGCCACCGTCAGCAAGACCCGACTTCCGGATTATTCCCTTAGTCACCGCTATTCTAGCCCGAACGCCCCACCGGGCAATACTGAAAAAAAAGTATGCAAAAGGTTGGGGTCGGCTTCCACTCTAACTGGATATAGCTGAATACCAGTGTTTTACATGGAGCGACTGCCTATCTGACCTCCACAACCCAGTTACTGGGTAACACGACACCTCTTAGTAAGATTTTCTGGCTCCTGACTACCCATAACGACTGCCAAAGATCTACGAATGACAGCCGGGATCAACGAGTTTTGTGCTTTCCGAAGCACGGAGGGAACTCGGCATGAAATGGAAGCTTAGCTTAACCTTTGACCGATCGAATTGTACGGCTTCACCTCGCCCTGATATTAATGAAAAAGTATATCTTTGTCTATACAACGCACCTTACGGTAAGCTTGCGTGAAAACTTATCGCGGTAATATAACAAACAGTTCCATAACAATAACAGTTCTTACAAATGACTGTCGTTGATTGGCGGATACATCTCATTTGAAACGATTAGAAAATAAATTAGGACAGGGTCACCCATCATTTTCTAAGCCTTGACCTGTGACACTGAACTTTAGGAGTCATCATCATCACCATGTTAATCTTTACACGCTTTTTTTTCTTTCAGCAGACCGCAATGCGCCTTATTTTCATACACAATAAGTCCATATTTCAGATGCTTAAGCTCCCGTATGGCTGATACCTGGTATGGAAATCATACTGTGGCGGTATTCGAGCTACACGGCGGCGGTCGGAACGTGTGATAAGTAGGTTAGACGTGGCACGGTAGGAACACGTTCAGTCGTAATCGCCATGCTTGGCCGATGCATGATGTCGATCGCAGTATGTGTTATGGTACTCAGAAGGACGTTGCTGCCCATCCTCTGGTCAATATCCCTCTGTCGCCTTCTACGACACCCACGGGTAGAAATGGGCTGGTGCTATTCGCGGACGGCAAAACACGGCGTAACTTTAGGAGTGTGAGAAGAAAAGAAAAAGTTTTACACCTTTGCCATTCTTTTGGTATTAAAAGGGAATAAATATAATGACAACCAAAAATACTTTAAAAAAATATACTAAATACTAATGATCACCAAATTTTAGTGTGCAAAATAACTAAAATGTTAAATCTTTTTGACCCGTAAGTCCCCTCTGGGGCGGATCTAACATGGTTAGGTTAGGTTAGAACTGTGACCCCCTATGCACGAGGCGAGTGAGCGGAGCGAGCGTGCCGCGGTAGCGGCCGCCGAGTGCCAGAACCAAATCGCTTTTTACAGTCAAACTCATACATTTCTACAATACTTTAGGAAACAATTTTGGTGATCATTTACTATTTTTGGTTTTATTCTATTTACTGTTTTTGGTGATCATTTACTAGATCTGGAGGTTCATGAAACATAAACCATATTAAAAACATAATAAAATACTCTCCTGGCCAATCTTAATAGAGATTAGTCAAGTACGCAGAAGATATATTATTATAGTTCATAAGGGTGTGCACAAACACAGCTGCACTCCCTCTTCCCTCACTCTCATAGTCCGGTGGGACGACAATCCGACACGACGACCGGAGAGAGATCAGGCGCAGGACCAACGGCTTTTTGTGCTTTCGAGGCAGGGGGTTGTTACGCCAACAATTTCGAAGCTCCAGGTTGCTACTGAGAAATTCGTTAAGGTAACACCCTATAGCATTTTGCCCGATCTGGGAATGGAATCCTAAGACACCACGCTCAGCAGCCGCGGTTTTGACCACTAGACTAATGGGGCAGTCAAACACAATACTTTTTTTTTAAATAGGCTTCCGTTTGGCCACTACTCACCTGAGTGATGATGCGGCCTAAGATGGAGCTCGCTTGCTTAGGATGAATTGGTTCACTCGTGCCTTGAAGATACTCTGATATAGTACTACTCTACTACTACTCGTCTAGTACCTCACTGGTTCGGCAATGCACCTGCCTAATCGTCTAGGTAGGTCGACTCAAAGTCAAAGTCAAAGATCTTTATTGTGAGACAGTGGTTATAGATTTGTTATTGAGTTTTAGTGTGCACTGCTCCACCATGTTAGGCATGCAGTTTATGTGATATACTATATTAATTCAATTTGCATCAAAACACCGCCGGCGACTCTCGTGACACTGCCTCAGTGAGATTAGAAAGGACACACGAGGCAGTGTATGTATCTACCCATATACACTACAATACTATCGAGAAACCGAGGCGGGCAGTGAATTCTACAGTCTGGCAGTTCGCACCCTAAATATGGAATCAAAACGCTTGGTTCGAGAACTTCAACCGCATGGCGGTGACGCTTCGCCGTATCTGCTCGTTCGATGATAGAATGAGGATGGGGAAATTAAATTGTGCATTTCCAAAGCACACTCTCCGAAATGTACCCGATAAAAGACCGATAGGCTGGCAACGAAGCGGCGGTGTTCAAGGCTCTGGAGATTTGAACGACACAGGTATGAAAAATTTCAACTCAATATTCCTTAAGAGAAGTAAACCAGAAATCGATCGAAAGATTCGACAAGTATGAATAAAGTAAATACATAGAATCGTGTTCAAAAAGGTTTGTTAACTTTATTTCAGCTTAGCCTTTTGCCGCCTTTCTAAAGACCCGTTCACATTGGAGAGCTATTATACAACTTGTGGCGCTCGCGGACTCGGGCGCGGAGATTTTGTTTTATTTTCGGAATGCCATCTTGCTTTCCTGTCGTGCATTTAAGTGAATTGAAGGTCTCATGCCAGAGCAAAAAAAAACTAACCACTAACTAAAGGGGTGCGCTTAACGTGTCATTTCAGCCGAAAGACGTTCACTGCTGGACATAGGCCTCCCCAAGGGGGGTTTGCCATAATCGCCACGCTTGGCAGGCGGGTTGGCGATCGCAGTATGGTTCTAACAAAGGCACTGAGAACGCTGCTGCCCATTCTCTGGTAAGTCCTTTAGTCGCCTCTTACGACACCCACGGGAAGATATGGGATGGTGCTATTCTTTACGTCCGACACCACACGGACACGGCTTAACGTGTAGTAGCTTAAATTAAAGACAACAAACAGAACAAAGCCTTCTTCTTCTTCTAATAGTGCCTCTCCAACTAGTGAAGGTTGGCAGTCAGCTCCACAAATTTCTCTTTGTCACCAGCGAGGCGGAAAAAAAGTCATGTGTGTACAGTGTGCTAAAGTTATTTATCACTTTTCAACCGACTTCAAAAAAGGAGGAGGTTATCAATTCGTCTGTATTTTTTTTTATGTTTGTTACCTGATTTCTTGGGACTGGGTGAACCGATTTTGATGATTCTTTTTTTATTTGAAAGCTAGTGCTTCCCGTGTGGTCCCATTTTATGTTGGTCCAGTTTTGACAATGGCATCGATGAGAAAACCGTATAAGTCTTAAATTTGCATTAAGTATGTGCGCGATTTGTTACGCGATTTCTCCGGCAAACGTAAACCGATTTTGAAAATTCTTTTTTTTATGGATTGGGTATGCCATATAATTTGATCGAAATTGATTCAGCACTTTTTGAAAAATCAACAAATACCCAAAAATTTTACATAGACGACGTATTAGTTTCATCAATCTTTGTAGTAGTTAACTTTCAATCTCTTCTTAATAGATTTGGATGAGAAGGAGGTACTAAAAAGCGGAAAATATAAAGCTTTTTACAAAAAGGACAACCGCCTTCAAAAAGTGAAAAATAACTTTAGCACAGAACACACATTGACTTTAGTTTCGGAAGTCGGTGGCAACACAAAACAACAAACAGAACAAAGCCACTAAATTTTGGAACTAAAGTCAATGTGTGTTCTGTGCTTAAGTTATTTTTCACTTTTTGAAGGCGGTTGTCTTTTTTGTAAAAAGCTTTTTACATTTTGTAGGCGGTTGTCTTTTTTGTAAAAAAGCTTTTTTTATTGTAATATCCGGATTCATTACCAGATTTGAACTTTTAAAAAATAACATCCCACCCAGGGCCTCCAAGGCCGGCAAAATATTACTGCAGTAACTCGCGCCCGCAAGCTGTCCGTTTCGGTGTAGCCAAACCTTTAGAATCGTCTTCCAGTCTAAACGGATGCAGCTGATTACCAGTATTGTACCTTTAATACCGACTACCTATCTCGACAATCTAGTTATTGGCTAACACTTTACCCCTTGGTTAGACTGGTTGTCAGACTTTCTGGCTTCTGACTACCCATAACGACTGCCAAAGATCTACAAATGACAGCCGGGACCAACGGCTTTACGTGCTTTCAAAGGCACGAAGGAGTCACATAAGTTATTGTGTCGAATTTCTTGCTCGTCCTTCTCCATAGAGACCTACCTACGTTTTGGAACGAGCAACTATTGTAGCTTTAACTTTCTGACTAACTGACCGACTCCTTGAGAATTCAAAAGGGCCTTCAAAAGGGTAAATAATAATAATAATATGTGGGGAAATTTTCACACACGGCCATCTGACCCCAAACTAGGGAGACCCTGTACTATGGGTGTCAGACAGCTGATATACATACATAAATACACTTTTTTTATTTCTTTTTTAAATTCATACATATTATAGATAAACAACACCCAGACACAAGGCAAACACAAGTGCTCATCACACAAATGTTTACCCAGGGCGGGAATCGAACCCACGACACGCTGCGCAGCAGTCGAACGCTCAGCCACTGCGTCAACCGTGTCGTGTAAATGGTTTAATTGAAGTAAATGCTACCAAATTTCAAATACCAGACTGCTACGGTTAACGACTTGGGAACCGAACCTACACCCCACGCTTAGCAGTCATGCTTGCAGCTACGGGGCAGTATATACATGGCAATATTAACACAAAATAAAAGTAAGTAACATTTAACTTTTTGACTAAGAATTCGATAAAGGGAAAATTGGATACATGCGTGACAGCAACGCATTATTTCTTGGTTCCGTACTAACTACTTAGAAAAACGAACAGTTTTTCCTTAACTTACATTATTCCTAAAACGATTTATGTAATAAGCCACAGTCACAAGAATAAAAATATGTTATTATTATGCTGAATTCAAAAAGGATTTCCTTTCACATTTTGATTCATAGTGTTGACAATTGGTGTAAGAAATATCAACATCATCATAAAGTCAACCTTTAGACGCCCAAAGTCAAAGTCAAAGGCAAAATATCATTTATTTCAATTAGACCATTATAAGGCACTTTTGAACGTCAAATGAGAAAAAAAATATATTCTAGGTGCCCATTCCAAAAGGTAGTTTTGTATGGAGAAGAATGGGCAAGAAACTCCATACTTACTCTTTTAAAAACGATGTTAACAATATTTGCTTTTACAGGAATTATATAATTATACGTGAATACGATGTACCTTGCATAAAAACACTAGGTCTTTTAAAGTGTGTACAAAGTATCACAGATTAAGGAATGACAGACTAAGTTATATGTACATAGATACACAGTGTTCACATATTACAAATGTTGAAACAGTAACCCTTGGGGGCCCACAGCTGGGCATTGGGCTCCCAAGGGTTCAGCCGTAATTGCCATGCTTGGCCGATGCATGTTGGCGATCGCAGTAGGTGTTATGGTACTCAGAAGGACGCTGCTGCCCATCCTCTGGTCAATATCCCTCTGTCACATTCTACGACACCCACGGGTAGAAATGGGCTGGTGCTATTCTTCCGGTTTTGGTCAAGCATGTCATTTCAGTTTACGGGACAAGCCCGTCAACCTATTCCCAAACTACTGCAAATTCTGAACGCCAAAATTAATAGTGGCGACGCTGGCGTGGTTCACGTAAAGCGCCGAGACAATGAAGCTTGACGAGTCCCGGCGAAACGTTACAAACTGTATTAAATCCAGCAACGAAATTGATCAGAAAAGAACTGCGGAGGAGTAAGAAATACCAACCCAAATATTATTTTTCACTTCCCTCCAAATCAAGCAGGAGACAGAACAGAACGAGGCACAAAGGGACGTTTACAACTAAGGTTAGTCCATTTGCCTAGCACCACGGATTGTAATTAACATTACTTAATGGGTCCTAAAAATGTTGATTCCAATAATAGGTACTTATGGCAAAAACGCTTGAACGTTCGGAATTTAGTTCTAGTTTCAACAAGGTCCGTATTATAAACAGGATGGATGTAGCCTGTACACTATCTGACATAATATTGCGTTCATTGCGTTGCTACGTAAAATACCTACTCCATGCGGGGAAACTTGAATGAAGTGTGAAGTTCTTTTACACATATGACATAGAACAAGTCACATTAATACTAGGGGAAGCTCATAGGTCATCAAAAAACTCGTCCACATCGCTGTCAACGGTACACTTGCCCAACAGGCTGGCATGCATTGCCACGTTGTATGGCGAAGAAGGAGGGAAGAAGGGGGCCTTGAAAAACAAGTAGGTAAAGCTGTTGGTCCCGGCTGTCATTCGTAGATCTTTGACAGCCGTTATGGGTATTCAGAAACCAGAAACTCTGACAACCAATCTTACCATAGGATATCGTTTTACCTAGTAACTGGTTTGTGGAAGTCAGATAGGCAGTCGCTCCATGTAAAACACTGGCATTCAGCTGCATCCGGTTAGACTGGAAGCCGACCCCAATTTAGGTGGGAAAAGGCTTGTCGAATAATGAAATAGAAAAAGTCACATCACTACTAGCCCGAAAGGTCACTTTGTATGAAAACACATTTACTCAACTTAAATAATATTTAAATGTTTGCGCTACAAATAATGTTTTACGCAGTTCAGTTTTGAACCCTGTGACCTTTCGATCGCTGGTCAACCTTTAGTCAAGACGCAAATAACACCTGAATCGCGGTCTCTGTCAGATTGCATTGAAAAGAAAGAGAACGGCGATGACAGCGCCTATTACTTTTCCATTCGCGTAAATTTTGTTGCGGATTTCTATTTATTTATATAATAAAACAAGCTGATTTTGCAAAAAAAATAAATTGCCCACGACTAACCTGTTCTCAGATCTACCAAATGATGTCGGTAAGGATTGAGGAGTCACATTTCGTATTTAAATGAAATTAATATACTTAGTCTGGCCATAAATACTGTTACAATTAAAAATAAGAAAGATATTACATTTGAATTTGGAATCTGTCATTTTTATACGATTGTTCATTGAGTTTTCTAATTTTGGCGCCATACATTGTACAATATTTTGCGATATTAAAATGGAGTGAGGTGAGAAAGAGAACCGAATCGCTGTGATTGCATTACACAAAGTTGGTATGGAGCCAAATGCAATTTTTAAAACTCTCCATACGCTTGGTATTAGTCAAATGTTTGTGTACCGGGCTATTAATAGGTACAATGAGACCTCCTCTGTTTGTGATAGAAAAAGATCTGGCCGTCCACGTAGTGTTCGTACGAAAAAGGTGGTCAAAACAGTAAGGGAAAGAATTCGAAGAAATTCTGTCCGAAAGCAAAAGGTTTTATCTCGGGAGATGAAGATAGCACCCAGAACCATGTCGCGTATTTTAAAAGATGACTTAGAACTTGCAGCCTATAAGAGACGCACTGGTCATTTTTTAACTGATAATTTAAAAAAGAATAGGGTGGTAAAATCGAAACAACTACTGAAGCGGTACGCAAAGGGAGGTCACAGAAAAATTTTGTTTACGGATGAGAAAATCTTTACAATTGAGCAACATTTTAACAAACCAAATTACCATATTTATGGCCAAAGCTCTAAGGAAGCTTCCCAATTAGTCGACAGAGTGCAATGTGGGCATTATCCGACTTCAGTGATGGTTTGGTGGGGTGTTAGCTATGAAGAAGTGACTGAGCCATATTTTTGTGAAAAAGTTATCAAAACATCGGCATAAGTGTATCAAGATACCATTCTTGAGAAGGTAGTTAAGCCCCTTACCAACAACATGTTCAGTAACCAAGTATGGTCCTTCCAACAAGACTCGGCGCCGGGTCATAAAGCTCGGTCCACGCAGTCTTGGTTGGAAGTGAACGTTTCGGACTTCATCAGAGCTGAAGACTGGCCATCGTCTAGTCCCGATCTTAATCCGCTGGATTATGATTTATGGTCAGTTTTAGAGAGTACGGCATGCTCTAAACGCCATGATAATTTGGAGTCCCTAAAACAATCCATACGATTGGCAGTGAAGAATTTTCCCATGGAAAGAGTGCGTGCTTCTATTGATAACTGGCCTCAACGTTTAAAGCACTGTATTGCAGCCAATGGAGACTACTTCGAATAAGCTTTTTATATTTTAAATTGTTTTATATTTATGTATTAAACTAACATACTGTAAAGAGTAATAAATATTATTTGCAATAAAAAAAAATATTTTCTTCGTGACAATATTTATGGCAAGACTATGTACTTTATTTAATAGTAAGTTTAAAAAAATTGTAGGACCCATCCTCGATGTTGTAGTATAATACTTTAAAAGTTATATGAACAGAGCCACCTGGAACACGGAAAATAACTAATGAATATTTAAATTGTGTATACTGCTTATTAAACATCTGAGTCCAGTACTGTTGATATTCAAGAATATACAATACTTCTAATGTGACTCCTCAATCTATACATAAGAGCGTGAATTTCCATGAAAGTAATAGGTCTATTTAGTAGTAAATGTGTTTGAATTTGTAGCTTATGGACAAAGTAGTTAAACTGAGTGTATTTAGTAAATATGTAAATATCATACACAAAAAAAAAACACAGAAATCGGTCAAGTCGTTTCAAAGGAGTTCAATAACAAACACTGTGTCACGAGATTTTTATATAATATTAGAAGATAGGTATAGCTTATAACATAATACTCAGAAATAACGTAGCTACCAAATGCCAAAAGACTTTTTAAAATTGGACCAGCTGTTCCGGAGAATTGCGTTTTCAACCAAACAAACAAACTCTTCAGCTTTATAATATCTACAACTCTTCTGTACGTGTGTTTGTCACCAGAGTCCTCCTAAACGGCTGGACTGATTTGGATGTCGTTTTGTGTGTATATTTCAATGGCGTCCTGAATGGATTGAAATTGATAACACAATTGGATCCAGTAGGTGGCGGTGCAGACGGATTCTAGGTTCTAGGGTTTTCTTTTTCAAGGCAGGACGAAATCTGATAGATAGTATTAGTATAGATTTAATTTATTAAAGTAACTATCTTTTCAAAACATTTGTTTAAGTAAGTAATTATAGAGTTTCTTGGCCATTCTTTTCTATACGAAACTATCTTTGGAAGGGGCAACCAGATTCAAAATTATACATCAAAAGTGTCTTTTAATGGTCTAATTGAAGTAAATGATTTGACTTTGATTTTTATTCTACTAGGCTTGAGTTTGGCTGCTACTCTCCTGGGCCTCAAGTCTGCTATTACAAAAGTGTCAGAATGGTCTATCATTGATTTCATAATTGTTGATTTTGACAAGTTTGGTAATCTACTAAAATAATGACGTCATTATGACTTTCCAATGGTCAACCAATGACACTCCATTGAAAGAAATGATATAGAATGGTAATCTCGTACATAATGGCAAATTAATGACTGACTTAGTTTACGAACTTCTTACTACTTCAGATTGCTTATAACACTTATAAATAATATGTAAAAATATATATAAACTAGCTGACCCGACAGACGTTGTCCTGTCCCTATCTACCTACTTACCTGCCTATTTACCTACCCTACACCTACCCTACACCTACCCTACACCTACCCTACACCTACCGTACACCTACCCTACACCTACCCTACACCTACCCTACACCTACCCTACACCTACCCTACACCTACCCTACACCTACCCTACAAAAGCTTTTTTTTTTTTTTTTTCTCTCCGTAAGAACCATCTTCGTACTTCAAGGAATATTATAAAAAAAGAATTATCCAATTTGGTCAAGCGGTTCGCAAGTTATGCGCTTACCAACACATTTAGCGATTCATTTTTATATATAAGAAAGAAGAAGATGAAATCTGGCATGAATAAATGTTCAAATTTGTTGACAATGACATTATAACACAATTCTATCACGAGACCAATGACCGACCAATGATCGACCATTATGGATTTAACAGATTACGATCTTTTAGCAAAATGACAATGGAATCGTGTTGGAATGACGAAATTATAAAAATAGCAGACTTGGCCCCCTGATCGTAAGTGATGATGCGGGAAGGTGGAGCACGATTGCCTAGGATGAACCGGTTCACTCGTGCCTTGAACATAGGTACCCAGATTATACTTATCGGGGAACAGAGAGGCTGGCAGTGCATTTTTTTTATTGCGGTCAAAATGGCGATAACGTATTATCACCATTTAAAAAAAATGTGTTGTATGGGAGGACAGGGACATTTGATTTTGATCCCCTCTTCAATTTTGAGCATTCATTACAGTACTAAAAGGGTGTACCTATATGATTTTTGAAGTTGAAATATATAATAATTGAAATAAATGCTTTGACTTTGACTTTGAAGTAAAACTTCTTTACGCACGCTTGACTTAGGAAGTAAGCTGGTGAATGCGTGACGAAAGCGTTAGGAAAAGTGTGATCGGGCGAGGCGAACGGAAGTTGAGAGGGCGATATAAGTTAGTGAAGATAGAAAGAGAGAGAGTTACGTTTCGTATATTACTGTAGGGGCAAGAGAGAGAGGTGCGAGCACACATTTTCGTTCTCTCTCTATAGATGGAGCTAAAGAAGTTTTACTTCAGTCGTGTGGTCTAAAGCACACTCGTATTTTTTTATACTAATTAAATTATGCAGAATTTATCTAAATCTTTTTTCAAGCTTTTTTTGGAGTGGCTCTTGGGTTAATAGAAGCGGAATGGTTGGATAGCATACCGACATAGTTCTCAGAATATGCAAGTTGAAGTGGCAATGGGCAGGCAACATCGCTCGAAGAACCGATAACCGATGGGGAAGAAAGGTTCTCGAGTGGGGACCACGAACCAGAAGACGCAGCGTTGGTAGGCCTCTCACCAGATGGACCGACGACACCGTCAAGGTCGCGGCTAGCCGGTGGATGCAAGCGGCAGGTTGCAAGAGTTGTGGCGTTCTATGGGAGAGGCCTATGTTCAACAGTGGACGTCTTCCGGCTGATGATGAATGATTAACAGACGCTGACCACTAACCACCCAGGTAGTCGACTTCTATACCATTTAAAAAAAACCGCACAAGTGCGAGTCGGACTCGCCCACCGAGGGTTCCGTACATATTTGTAGGTACATATCATACTTCTATACTAATCCATACCTACTAACCATACTTTAATCTACTTATAATAAATACGTTCTTTGCGTCATAAACAGCCGTATCTTTTTTCATGTTAAAAAAAAAGAAAGAAAAAGAATTTATGCGCCCCCCAGGACAAAAACACACACAAAAATAACATTAAAAAAGAAAAAAAACAAGAAAACGAAAATAGCATCGAGGGACTGTAGGTAGATTTGAGAATATAGTTTTAATTTCAACTCGACACCTCCACGCGTTCCCGAGATAAAGGGTCTTGACAGACAGACAGACAGACAGACGGACAACAAAGAGATTCTATAAGGGTTCCGTTTTTTCCTTTTGAGGTTTGGAACCCTAAAAAAGTCAAATTATTTATTCTAGTTACAAACAAGCGTTTTCGAACGAAATTAAAACTGTCAACTTGACAAAAAGTATGTTCGCCAAATGAATACTTAATGCCTGACATACTTTTGACCCAACACTTGTTTAAAGGTGTCAATGAATGTTAACGCCTTTTCTTAGGCAGTTCCTGGATAAATTCTGCATCATCATCTGCGTTGCCTTTTCCCAACTATATTGGGGTCGGCTTCCAGTCTAACCAGATGCAGCTGAATACCAGTGTTTTACATGGAGCGACTGCCTATCGGACCCCACAACCCCGTTAGGGTAACACGATACCCCTAGTAAGACTGGTTGTCGGACTTTCTTGCTTTTGACTACCCACAACGACTGCCAAAGATCTACAAACGACAGCCGGGACCAAGGGATTTACGTGCTTTCCGAGACACGGAGGGAACTCGGTATGAAAGGGATGGTTACCCATCCACAGACCGACCGCAGCTAGCGTAGCTTAACCTTTGACAGATCGATCTGTACGGCTTTAACTTAGCCACTAGCTCCTTGTTTAACTTAAATATAAATAATCGATTCAAAAGCCGATTTTGGGCAAACTACTTTCAGGTCTTGCGCTTATTCTGTCACACATTGTATAGGTATACTTTCATGTACAACCTGTTATTTTAAATTTCCAAACAGTCACATTAATTGTATTTATAATAATAATAAATAATAATATGTGGGGACATTTTCACACACGGCCATCTGACCCCAAACTAGGGAGACCCTGTACTATGGGTGTCAGACAGCTGATATACATACACAAATACATTTTTTTTTTTTGTAAATACATACATATATAGATAAACAACACCCAGACACAAAGCAAACACAAGTGCTCATCACACCAATGTTTACCCTGGGCGGGAATCGAACCCGCAACACGCTGCGCAGCAGTCGATCGCTCAGCCACTGCGCCAACCGTGTCGTGTGTATTTAGTATTTATTTATCATATCATCATATCATGTCAACCTTTAGACCACCCACTGCTGGGCATAGGTCTCCTCCAAAGGGGGGTACAGTAGTAATCGCCATTGCTGGCCGATGCATGTTGGCGATCGCAGTCGGTGTTATAGTACTCAGAAGGACGCTGCTTCCTATCCTCTGGTCTATCTCTGGTTACATCTTGTTAACTTTTTAGTTATTACTTTTTGTTATGAACCCGCCATATTATCTCTTCATCACCCTTGGTTGACTGATATAGAATGCCTAAGGCATTATGTCCGCCTTTCTGCCTTTGTGCATGAAGTATAAATAAATAAATAATATCCCTCTGTCGCCTTCTACGACACCCACGGGTAGAAATAGGGCGTTGGTATTCGCGGCCGGCATCACACGGCTGATTTATTTGTATAAATAATTTAGATTGATCAGTAGACACTTCGACAAGAATTTTAAATGCAAAGATGGTTTCATAATATTAAAAACACCAATTTTTCATGACACCTGAAATAAAATATTTTAACTTCACTTGACAAGGGGTCCATTTTAAGTTGAACCTTCATGTAGAACATTTTATATGGTGGCGGGGGTCCTACCAAATGGAGCGAGAGTTTGGAATTTATTCATTGTTATAGAAGAGTGTATTTTTGACTTCAGATCAACAGGTAGGTACTCGTATTCTGTCTGATAATATTATATTTGACCCAGGCTAAGTAGAAGCCACACGGATCGATGGGTTAAGCTATGCTTGCCGCGGTCAGTCGGTGGATGGGTGAACATCTAATGTCGACCGAGAACTCTTCATGCGTAACATGAACAGTGCGATAGGTGTAAAGAAAATAGAAACGGTTTCTTCGGCGCGGTCGATTCTTTCGGTGCGGATATGTGTGCGAGGCCTCCTTGACTTCGATTCGGTTCAGATAAATGTGTTCACCTTAAGCAAGACGCTTCTTTGATTTGTGTCCCCGAACACTATACAGTACATGGCGACCCTGCCTGTTACTGGCGCAGACCACCTACCACGATTTATTCGGAATTTGAAAACAATAGCAGTGACAATGTGTGCAAATTAAAGAAATGAGGTCAAGGTTAAGCTAGGCTTACCGTGGTCTATTTTAAACCGAGTTCCCTCCGTGCCTCCGAAAGCACGTAAAGAAGTTGGTCCCGGCTGTTATTCGCAGATCTTTGTCAGTTAGACGTTAGAAAGTCTGACAAACAAAAGGGGTATTACCCAGTCACTGGGTTGTGGAGGTCAGATCGGCAGTCGCTCCATGTAAAACACTGGTATTCAACTGCGTCCGGTTAGACTGGAAGACGACCCCAATATAGTTGGGTAAAAGTTAGGCAGATGATGATGAAGCTAAACTATACTTGAGCACTTGTGTTTGCCTTGTGTCTGGGTGTTGTTTATCTATACATATTTTTTTTTTATGGGACAAGCCCGCCACACTATTCCCTAACCACTGTAACTCCTGTAAACCAGAATCAACAGTGGCGACCACCAGAAAAGCGCCAGAGCAATAAAGCTGTGTTTCCTGATAGCTACAACCCGGGAGTCTTTAAGTCAAGAGTGAATACGTTACTTCTAGGCAAGCGTGCTCCATCTTAGACCGCATCCTCGCTTCCTATCAGGTGAGATAGTGGTCAAACGTATGCCTATCAAATGATAAAAAAAAAAGCTCGACGAGTCCCGATGAAACGATTCAACTGTCTTGGATCCCGCAACGAAATTAATCAGAAAAGAACAGCGGAGGAGTAAGAAAAACATATTTTCCACAACCCTCCAAATCAAGCAGGAGACAGAACAGAACTAGGCCAATAGGCACAAAGGGACGTTTACAACTGGGAGAAACCCAGTTGCTAAGCACCACGGATTATATTTGACATAATTAATGGGCCCTAAAAAGTGAGCTGTTACATTAAATTTGATTCCAATAATAGGTATGGCAAAATCGCTTGAACGCACGGAAATTAGTTCTAGTTTCCACAAGGTCCGCATAATAAACTGCTCCGGATGTAGCCTTACACTATCCAACATAATATTGCGTTCTTTCTGCCAAAGAATACATTCCCATAAGATATATTATGATGTGCAGATTGTTCGTATTCACAGTCAGATGTAACTATACATATATGTATGTATTTAAAAAGTATTTGTGTATGTATATCAGCTGTCTGATACCCATAGTACAGGGTCTCCCTAGTTTGGGGTCAGATGGCCGTGTGTAAAATGTCCCCACATATTATTATTATTTGCGAAAACTTGCATGTTTCTTAGCTTTTAGCTAGTTTTAAGCTACAACAACGGGCCCAAGCCAAGTCAATGTAGCGTGTGGTGAATTTATTATTATTAATACACTAGAATATCAACTAGTATTAAAAACTTCGAGAAGGAGGCGAACAGGAGGATACGCTTGACCCTTGGGCTGGGCGGTATTCGGGAAGCTACGTGGTATCTTTAAATCGTCGATCCCACAATCCCTTAAGACCAGGGTCTTTAACCAGTGCGTCCTACCCGTAATGACTTACGGAGCCGAAACGTGGACACTCACCGTGGGCCTGGTCCACAAATTCAAGGTGGCTCAGCGTGCTATGGAGAAAGCGATGCTCGGAGTTTCTCTGGTGAATAGAATTGGCAATGAAGTCATTCGCCAAATTAAAGTCACCGACGTTGCGCATCGAACGGCGGTAGATGGAGCAGACACGCTCTAGAGTGGAGACCGCGTTTGGATAAGCGTAGTAATGGATTCGAAACTAAAGTCAACGTGTGTTCTGTGCTAAAGTTATTTTTCACTTTTTAGTTTTTGAAGGCGGTTGTCTTTTTTTAAAAAACCTATTTCTATTGAGGAGAGGTTGTTATTGACTTTACTTTAGGGTAAGAAAAAACACTGGTACTTATAATAGTAGTTTAATTATTAATAAATTATTGTGTCGCGTCTCGTCGCGCACAAAACAAATGCGCACTTGTCGCGTTTTGTCGCACATTGATTATGGCGACTACGTAGGCCACAAGCACACCCGCGACACTTCATACAAACGAAACGACACACACACTACTACCACAATAGCAGACTGTACAGATACGTGCGTGTGTGTGCGTTAATATCGCTAGGGCTGTCACTGCCACCGCGAGCGCGCGAGAGCGAGCGAGCGCGCGATACCGGCCTCAACACAAGTGTTTCTCTCTCTCATGTAGGTACTCGATTCTATCAAGGCCTACCAAGAAGTTTGTTTTAGTTAAAATTCGTCATTCCCTCACGGTCATTTCCTCATTGCATTTAGGAGGGAATGACGGTTGATGAGGGAATGATTTACACAGTGTTCTACAATACTTTTAGATTTTTATCTTCTAACTTGTATTTCATGGTATTTAATTTAAAACAAGTACGTGCATGTATACGTCATAGTTTAATATGATAAAAATTACATAATTTCATATACTTTGTTATTTGTTTTTAAATATAAAATATTATACATAAAATATTTAATTTAATATAATATAAAATATTTCGATTTTGTTTTTCACAAATGAGCGAATACACGTTTCTACGCGCTACGAGTCAGCCCTTGAACTACAACACGTTGCCAGAGCCAATGCGGTGCGGGTAGACGTGAGGAACAGTGTTTCGGTGGGGGGCGGAGCGTGTCGCTACTGTACGGTAGTACTAATACTTATATTGTGCCACAAGTACATACAACGACTCCTCCCCGACCCTTGCTCGTGCCAGCCCGCGCCGCTGAGCCTGTAGTTTTAAATTCGTCCCTAAATAATGGAAATCCGATCCAGCCTGTCCCTTTGCTGTCCTCTCCCAGCGACGCCCTAAGCCGAGGCTCGTACCCCACAGGGGGTGCCCTTAGCGTGTAGTCGCTTAGTTTGTAAGCTTTTATGCCCTGGCTGGAGGCCCTAAAAATAATAATTTTTAAGGCACCACAGGAAAGTCCGGTTAAGCAGCCGACAACCTCCTAGGTTGACCTGCGAGATGCCAATCCGAAAAAAAAAAAAAAAAAAAAAAAAAAAAAAAAAATAAATAAATAAAAAAAAATACAACGACTATTTGACATTTACGCGTCGCCGCATTATCGTGTTTGTCGTTCACCTAGGACAACGGGTAAGGCGCATCGGCGATTAAATAGATATCTTTACTCCACAAGCCCGACAACAACAAAAACATCCCACAAAAACTCAACCCGTTTACACAACGTCGCAATGTTTCAACCCCTATCGATCGCTAAACAGTCCGTCATCCCTTATTAACGAGGACAAAAGGGGGTGAACACGACAGACCGCAGTGCCAAACTGTTCGCGAACTCGAAATCGCTTGTCACTGCGGTGGGGTGAGCGGGTTGAAATGTTAACTTGTGTTTTTCTTTTAATTTAATTAATTTAAGAAAATATAAGTATGCAATTTTTGTTTTTTTAAAAATCGTTGGCCCACAAAAGTTCCTATCGCATCGTTAACAAACATATAAACTGACATAATCCTTCTTTTAATTCTTTATTTTTTTTTTATTGTTGTGCGTGCTTCTTGTGTGCGACTTTTACAGAATTTAAACTGACAATCACGTCAAAACGTGTAATGTAAATGATTTGAAAAAAATATATGTTAAACTAGAACATTCTCTTAATCATTTAGTATGTGAATATTTTTGATTAAGTTCATAATAAATAGTTTAATTAACTCGTGAAGTTGTGTCTGACGCGGACGAAACATTGATAATCACACAAAATCTACCAGGTATATTTAAACTAAACTTTCACTATCTTACAGATAATTTTACTATCTATGTTTCAGTATACGTCTTTTTTTTAAATTAAAGAATGCTATCTTTTATTTAATTTTTCGACTAAACTTTGAGAGTTTTGGACGCAGCGCATACGATTCTCTGGACGCTCAAGGTCGCCGGCGTATATCGTCGCCTTAAATGCTTATATTTCTAGCCGTGAGAACCTGTATTTGAATTTATGTAAGTAACTCAATTTCTGTAATGTAATCTTTGTATTACTGTTGGTTTTCTTACCATGTGAATAAATACACAAATAAGCAAACCCGAAACCATTTTCTGTGGGTTTTTTTTTTATCAAACTCAAAGCATTTCTAAACGATTGCTAGAACGGCGTAGCAGCATTTATACACACTAGTACAACACAATGGTCTGTTTGTGTGCATCAGAAAAAAAAATATGCACGAAATAAGCACGAATCATTGAAATTGATCGGCAAACGACAGCGCGCGATGTTTTACAGTGCTTTTTAAAATAATTGTCTAAAATAAATGAGCTCGTATAACGGACTGAAAAATATTCTGTATATTAAGCATAACATTTACTGTCATAAAATAAATATATCAGTTATGTTTTTATTCAAATAATGGTGAAAAAAAATTGTCAAAGTGAACCGATTTTCTACTTTTTCAACATTGTTTTTAATACATAATAGTAATATTTTCGTAATTTTGGCTCTGTAGCTATCTTTATGACTGTATATACTGTTGGAAAAACGCATAAAACAAAATATTTTGGCATATTGGTTGTATTTGTCCTGAAAGTTAACTCTGACGTCTATTTTCGTAAAACGATATGAAAGAATTGTCTTCGCTTTAAAAAACCATAATTAAAAATTATACTTTTAGTCTTACTCTGTAGCTGTCTAAATCAAGACTTAATCTTTCTAAAACTGTAAATTGTCTTTAAATAATCTGCTCACATAATTACGATATTGCTCTGGGCAAAACGCAAAAACATGAAGTTTTCGTCACGAATCGAATACGCGCTCTTAAACCATATAGAGGCACTTTTGAATTGTCATAGAGTCCGTTATTTATTTTAGCATGGAAGATTTACAACTACAAAACAAAAACTTAACAAAATAGTAAACAATAGTCGACAGAAAGTTAATCACAAATCTTTACGTTTAGAAACGTGATAGAATTTTTTATGTGAGCAAATTAACACTAATAGAACTATTCAGTTACTTAAAAAATGTAATGCTTAAGCACCTTCTGGCTGAAGGCTGAAACTAGTTGCTCGTTTCAAAACGTAGTTAGGTGTGTATAGAGACGAACGAGCAAGAAACTGCATGGACACTTTTTGTACCAGGGTCGAACCTTCGACACGCAACACAGCAGCCAATCATTCAGCCACTGCGCCAACAGTGCCGTCAAAGAATAAAAATAAAATGAAAATTTTTTAACAAAAAACAACCGCCTTCTAAAAGTAAAAAATAACTTTCAATTCGCAAGTCGGCGGCTTTGGTTTTGCTTGTTGTTTTGTGTTACCACCGACTTGCGAATTGAAAGTTATTTTTTAGTTTTTGAAGGCGGTTGTCTTTATTGTTAAGAATTTTTTTTTCGCTTTTTAGTGCCTACTTCTCATCATAGAAATGAATTACAAAACGGCAACACCAAAAAAAATCTGTCATCCCTTAATTTTCAACCCTTAGGGGTAGAATATTTTCTAGAAAATTATATGGGACCAAATTTGAGTTTTACACTTTCAATTAAAAAAAGAATCTTCGAAATCGGACTACACTGAAAAAAGTTATGCGTGGACAAACATAAAAATAAATATATAAAAAATAAAAAAATGTTCATAAAAGGAAAAATACTAGGCCAAACAATGTTAAATTTTGATGGGACCAAATGGCAACTATTTCGCATCAAACTAATGAAGAATTACGTAAATCGGATCATAAATCTCAGAGTAATCGATGTACATACATAAAAAAAAACAACCGAATTGAGAACCTCCTCCTTTTTGAAGTCGGATAAAAATGAAAAAACATGTTATACAAAGCACATCGTAAACAGGTGTAATTCGAACGACTAAAAAAATATAGGGCACGTCCTCAGAATTTCAGTATAAAAGGGATGGTCACTGTAGTCTGTAAGCATAGCTTAACCATCAAAACTTAGCACACAACACAAGCTTAACGATCGATGCGTATGGCTTTTTCTCAGCGGCAGCGACGAGCTTCTTGAATGTTACACACATAAAGGTACATATTAAGTAACATGTTGTATAACTATGTTATAGGGAAACGGGTGTACAAAAAAACCGGTGCTATCGAGTTACTGTATATTTGCCAGGGCCTCAAGTCTGCTATTACAATAGTGTCAGAATGGTCTATCATTGATTTCATAATTGTTGATTTTGACAAGTTTGATAATCTACTAATATAATGGCGTCATTATGACTTTCCAATGGTCAACCACTGACAATCTCGTACAAAATGACAACTGAATGACTGACTTAGACGGTAATCTACTAAAATTTTGACAGTTCCTTTGATCAGTGACCTAACATTAGAACGTCATTGTGCAGTCATTGCTTTTATTTCAACCGACCAATGATTGACCATTATGAATTTAGCAGATTACGAACTTTTAGCAAAATGACAATGGGATTGTGTTGGAGTGACGAAATTATAAAAATAGCAGACTTGGCCCCCTGATCACAAGCAGGCCTTCGTTACTCGTTTAAGGTCACATGCAGTATGCAAGCATGGATTAGTATATTAGGAATCAGTATGGAAATGAGTCTGTAATCGCCAATCCACCTTGAGCGCACGTAGTGATCAATGCTCGTCCTTCTCTGTACGAGAAGAGGGCTTTGCCCTGCAGTGGGACAGTTATAGACTGGTATTGTTATATTATTTAGTGGTATCAACTCAACAATTAACCCCCCAAATCGTTCACAACGAGAAACCGCTTGAATTTCAAATTCAAAGTCAAAGTCAAATCATTTATTTCAATTAGATCATTAAAAGGTACTTTTGAATGTCATAAAAATACGTTGATTCTAGTTCCAAAAGGTACTTTTGTATGGAAAAGAATGGGCAAGAAACTCCATACGTACTCTTAAAAAAAAATGTACAATATTTTGGATGGACCTTGCTTAAAAAACACTATATTGAAGTATGTTCAAAGTAGTACAAGATAAAGAATGACAGCTAAGTTATATACCGGTCAAATTCTGTAACATTGCCTACATGCTCAACATTGCCTACATTCTAAAAAGTTAAATTATTGCCGCTGAAAAATGTTTTTTTGCCATATAGATAGCCGACTTGCTTTTAGCAATACCATACACAGCAAAAACATTTCTGAGCGGCAATAATTTAACTTTTTAGAATGTATGTATCTATGTACATAGATACATAGTGTTCACATAATAATATTATTTACAATTAAGTATTGAAAAAGTAGACAACCACTCCTTACATTTCAACAAACTATGAACCAGTGTGTGAACCAAAGCAAGAATTAAATATAATGTATATACTAAGTATAAATTAAGTAGTTTTAATTAGCAATCAGTTTGATTTTGTCTAGATTGTAGATTGTCCTATGGAGCCCGGAGCAGCATGTTTCCAAGCATTCTTATCATGGATGTAATCCTCTAAACTGTAATAAGCTTGTCTACAGAGTGTACCTTTCATATATGTTTTAAATCTTCTTTCACTTAGTTGCAATATATCACTAGGAATTATAGAAGGTGCGTAGTACATATATCGATGCTAGGAATTTTGTTTCAAAGTAATGTCTCTAAAAAAACAAAATACTATCACGCGACAAAACAGCATTAACGCGCTTTTATAAATTGCAAACCCGCTGGATCCAGCTCAAAAGGTACAGGTACAAAAGTGACGTTTGAAAGAGACAGGACATACTAGTCTATACACCTCTCTTTCATCATTGGGACATTCAGGATCGATACTGGGATGTGAGGTCTAAAGCAAGCAGGAATGGTTGAATGACTTTAGAAGATAATATTTTTAGACCAACGTGATAACAAGTACTTTTTAAAGGGCTTATGTTTAAATTAACACCAATTTCTATGTTGCAGTCAAAATCCTTAACCAGTCAATAGTACTTTTTACTAGCAAAATCAGTCAGAAGTAGTTTTGACTGAACAGGTTGGTCAAAAGTGGTTTTGACTGAAAATCATTAGTTAAGGCGACGATATACGCCGGCGACCTTGAGCAACCAGAGAATCGTATGCACTGCGTCCAAAACGCTCAAAGTTTAGTCGAAAAAATTAAATAAAAGGTAGTATTCTTTAATTTAAAAAAAAACCCGTATACTAAAAGATAGATAATAAAATTGTCTGTAAGATAGTGAAAGTTTCGTTTAAATATACCTGGTAGATTTTGTGTGATTATCAATGTTATGTCTGCGTCAGACACAATTTCACGAGTTAATTTTATTAAACTATTTTAAGAGCTTAATCAAAAATATTCACATTCTGAATGATTAAAAGAATGTACTAGTTCATCCTGAAAGTTAACTCTGACGTCTATTTTCGTAAAACGCTATGAAAGGATTGTCTTCGCTTTAAAAAAACATAATTAAAAATTATATTTTTACTCTGTTCCCTAGAGCAAGACTTAATCTTTCTAAAACTGTAGGTAATTGTCTTTAAATAATCTGCTCACATCATTACGATAATGCTCTGGGCAAAACGCGAAAACATGAAGTTTTCGTCACGAATCGACCGAACGCGACAAGTACTGACGCGGGACGAGACGCGACGCGACGCGATGCGACGTAATGCGACCAATACTTCACGCGACGTGTGTTCTACGTTGTAGGCAGTCATTGTACTTATTTAGAATGAAATAAGTTTAGAGAGTTTCATCATTTATATCCGAAACAAAATCCACGTTTATTTAAAGAGTATTGTGACTTATTACCAAGCACTTTCGATTATATTTTTGCAGCTATTAAACCTATTATTTAACTATCATTAACCAATTTTCAGAAACCTATTTCTATTGAGGAGAGGTTGTTTTGAACCGTGTAGTGTCGGCCGCGAATAGCACCACCCCATTTCTACCCGTGGGTGTCGTAGAAGGCGACAGAGGGATATTGACCAGAGGATGGGCAGCAGCGTCCTTCTGAGTGCCATAACACCTACTGCGATCGCTAACATGCATCGGCTAAGCATGGCGATTACGGCTGAACCCCCCATTGGGGGAGACCTATGCCCAGCAGTGGGCGTATAAAGGTTGAAATGATGATGATGTTATTGACTTTATTTTAAAGTAAGAAAAAACACTAGTACTTATAATAGTAAATATTTAATTTTTAATAGGTACTATACTATTGTGTCGTGTTACAAACACAGATCTCAGAGAAAAAACCAAACTCACCGACTTATTCACACGAATTGATCTGCAAAAGTGGAGATGGTCTGGACATATGATGCGTGACAATGTAGGAAAGTGGAGCAGGAAGGTCACGGAATGGCACCCAAGAGACGGCAAAAGAAATCGAAGAAGACAGCACTCAAGGTGGGAAGACGAACTGCGATTAACAGCGGGACCAAAATGGAGAAGGGTTGCCCAAGATAGGCAACAGTGGAAATCGTTGGAGGAGGCCTTTGCCAATAGGCACACCGAAGTGAGAGATATTATATAGTTTGTTTTATTTTTAAGTTATCGTGTAAAAAAAATGTATCTAGTTATTTATTCGGAATAAAGGGCTTTATTATTATTATTGTGTCGCGTCTCGTCGCGCAAAAAACAAATACGCATTTTGTCGCACATTGATTAAGGCGACAACGTAAGCCACAAGTACATACAACGATTATTTGACATTTTCGCGTCGCGTCGCATTACCAAAACTCAAACTCAAAACTCAAACTCAAAATCATTTATTTCAATTAAACCATTACACTTTTTTTTCAGAGTCAGTCAGTCAGAAAGTTGAAGCTAGTTGCTCGTTCCAAACAGTAGGTTTCTATGGAGAAGAACGAGCAAGAAACTCCATTCGAACACTCTTTTAAAATCAGTTATATTTTACAAAAATTTAGGTTACATCATTCATGTTGAAACTAAGGGTACAATGTGAGGACAATGTAATAAGTCGTGTACGTTAAAAGAGGTCTAGAGAAAAATATAGTTATAATAACAATTCAAACCAAAATTTGCGTGCTCAAGTTTGTACATCTTGGTGAGTTTTGAAACACATATCTGTGAAATCATGAGTGTGAATGGCAATTAGAATATCATGACTATATTTTGAAAAATATATAGAAATTAATCTAAAAATAGTACACCGTCTTATTACGTCGTTTTTTTTCTATCGCCATGTTTCAAATTACTAAAAAATTGAAATAACCGAGGCAGCTAAGAGATGACCAGTCCCAACCAGTCCATTCACGAACATGACGCATGGATCGGCTCCATTTAGCTCAACCATTTTGAAGGGAACCGAATGATCCAACACATGCGCCACCGTCAGCGAGACATTCAAGTGAGCATGACTCTCCCAACCGCCAGGGCATATTCAAGTCAATGAGTGGTAGGTATACCTCGTAAATGTTCACATGTATGTGCTACGAAAAATTTACCGCGTTTATCGTTGACCTAGGACAACGGGTAATACTCAATAAATGTTTGACTTTAACATAATAGTAAGAAAACACACTACAATAACAAAGTATAATACTTTTAAACATTGTTCAGTGTAACGCTACCTACTTGACAACTTAAGATAGACGAAGTTGAAGCCGGCGAACTTCAAAGAGCCGACAAAGCTTCAAGATCAAAGGCGATATGCCGCCGGGATAAGAGGCGCTGTTAGAAATTACTTATATATTTACAGTTGAGTCCTTAAAGTTAACGGTTTAGTTAAATGAGGGTGTTTGAGTTAAGTAAATTGATTTGTATAAATTCTTTTAGTAATTTTTTTGGAAGTAGGTACATTCATGTACGATTTTTAGGGTTCCGTACCTCAAAAGGAAAAAATGGAACCCTTATAGGATCACTTTGTTGTCCGTCTGTCTGGCCGTCTGTCTGTCTGTCAAGACCCTTTATCTCGAGAACGCGTGGAGGTATCGAGTTGAAATTAAAACCATATACTCAAGTCTACGGTCCCTTGATGCTGTAAAAAATCAACCCTCTATGTTAACGTGAAAGGTTTTTTCAAAAAAAAGAAAACCGCCTTCAAAAACTAAAAAGTGATAAATAACTTTAGGTCAGAACACACATTACTTTACTTTCGGAAGTCGGTGGCGGTGGCTTTGTGTTTGTTGTTTTGTATTGCCACCGACTTCCGAAAGTAAAGTAATGTGTGTTCTGTCCTAAAGTTATTTATCACTTTTTAGTTTTTGAAGGCGGTTTTCTTTTTTTTGAAAAAAATTTTTATTTTTCGCTTTTTAGTGTTGCCCATCCAAATCCATTAAGAAACGGCAACACACTTAAAAGAGATTGTAAGTCCTCCAGTGATTGAAGAAACTATAAAACGTCGTCTAAGTAAGTTTTTTTGGGAATTTGTTGATTTTCTCAAAAAGGGCTATATCAATTTTGATAAAATTTATATTTTTGAAGGCGGTTTTCTGAGGGACCTTTTCGGAATAAACTTCTTTCGAACAAAAAAAGAATTTTGCAAATCCGTCGATATATGATAGAGTTATGCCCGAACATGCATAAAAAAAATAAAAAATAATAATAATAATTTATTTATTAAATATCCTTTACAATAAAGTATACATTGGTCAACAAATGAGATGAATAGTTTTCCGTAAAAATATATTGTCCTAAAATAAACTAAAACTAAGTGAAGTATTTATTTAACTGGTGCAAATTATGATGAATCGGAATTACAATGTTAGGTAGCGACCCGCCCGAACTAGGTTACTTCAAACCTGTGTTTCAGGCTATCACTTTACGTTTCAATTATATTGAGGCATTGAAGTTACAGTTAAACTGATAAAAATAATCTTTTAAAAATTATGAGAATAAGCATTTTAGTACATTATTATCTAAAACTAAACCTATGTAAATATACAACCGTACATACGAGGCAATAAATTATCATAATTACAATACTTCTAGAAAGATCTTGTGTGATAGTGTAATTGAGTATCGCTAAATATTCTGATAACATTTACTAAATTTTTATAACTTAAGTATACTTAGCCTATTATTAAAAAATTACATAAAATCAGTGGTAATAAGTCGATATGTTTACGGAAATTTAGGGAGTCAATAGTGATACCTAGATTTTTTTTTAAATGTCAGCTTTCTTTAAAGTGGTACATGACCATGCAGTGTTAGCGTACGTGCTATAATTATGTGCGGAAATGTTTGGATTAGTAAGCGGTAGATATGTTAATAAGTAATTGTAAATAAGATGTTTGTCATATTAACTTTAGTGTAGCTACGTATGCAGTTTTTTTTTTGTAAGTGAACTCATTTCTAATGTTGTAAAACAGCTCGAAGACAGAAACCGATGTTATATGGATGGATTATTTGATTTTAGAATGATATTGTCTAGCCGCCTAGCAGTGAGCAGCGGTATAGTGAGCTGGTATATAAGTCCAAAAATAGTTTAATATACTTATATAAATGTTGATGTTAATCTCGCCCAAATATCTTCTTTTTATTTGTGGCGCTCTTAGGAACTTTCATAGTCAATTGAGTTAATGTAGTTGAGCTCTGCATATTTGCGCGCTGGGCAACTTTCATCACCAGTTGAATGGTCACACTTCCTCTTGAAGCGTTTGCACGTCGCACATTGAGCGGGAGAAGATTTGCTGCTGCATTCTTTGAAGGAGTGTCCAGTCTCACCACAGTGATTACAAGTAGGACTTGTTTCCCGGCAAAACTTGGCTGCATGTCCGAACTGCTGGCAATTGAAGCACCTGGTGACTATCGTGAAGTCTCTCACAGGGCATGATGTCCAGTTTATAAAAATCCGCCCTTGGTTAATGATTACCTTTCTTATGCTAGCGGGTAGTTCTAAGATATAGTTACAGGTAGGAAGGTCTTTCTTACCCGATTTGTGGCTCAATTTGATGCTCTCAAGGACAGATTCACGAGATATATTAGGCAACTTGTCTGAAAGATTCTGCTCGTAAATGCAGTCAAATACTTCCTTCTCGGTAAGGGCAACGGGAACACCAATGAGAGCGACCCTTGGGCGGCGTTTAGTAGGTTCTTCTACTCTAAGGCCCGACGAAACTAGTTTGTCCGAATTCTTTAGTTTATCTATGTCGCTTTTGTTTTCTGTGATAATCAGAACCCCCCCATTTTTCATTTTTTTCAAACCACGGGCATGGAGCTTTAGTTGCTCGGGGGAGATTATCTTTTGAACAAGTGACTTGGTGTCGTCACTTGTTTGGGTTTTATCGCTGGGATAGATGGCGACTGAGCTTAAATTTGCAGGACGGACGAAGTCATCGGCACCTTTCTTCACCATACTAGCATAAGAACTATTACCAGATGAATTCAGCTTCGTTTCTACAACCTCTTTAACCTGCTGGAGAGAGTTCACAATGTTCCGGTGCTCCTGTAGGTGCTGGATTGTGGTATAGGCCTGAATCGTTTTCTGCTTCAACGATTGGTATAAGACGGCTATTTGAGACGTTCCACCTGAGACCCTCCGGCAAAGATTGGTCACGCGAACCTTCTGGTCCGAGTTCATCTTTCCGTCAGCGACAATAGAGCAAACTTCATTGAGAATGGTCTCTATAGATCCTAACCATTTCTGGATCTCCGGCGTACTGACGACTTCACTCGGCAATTCATTCTCTTCGGGTGCTGGTGGAGTTGGGTTGCTCGGGGGTATCGGCACAGTAGGCGTCGGTGGGGGACTTCGCCGCAGTAGTTGGCTACGACCAAACGGGCTCGATCCTGGGTTAGACATCCTACCCGAAACACTTAATTTATTGTTTATAAAAATTATTTAGTTCATCTTGCAACTTCAGTAAAACAACCTTGAAAAATGTAGAAGTTACACACGACACACTTTACTAAAATACTGACGGCGCAAATAATAATATTATTTATTTGTCGTAATTGATTATTTCATTGTACGGATTAAATACAAAACACACGTCCGCTTAGTCTCGCGTTTCGCCAAGTGAGCAAAAAATATATATATATATAAACATTCGAATTGATAACCTCCTCCTTTTTGAAGTCGGTTAAAAAAAGATACGGCCGTTTATGTCGCAAAAAACGCATTTATAATATTAAGTAGATCAAAGTATGGATAGTAGGTATGGATTAGTATAGAAGTATGAATATGTACCTACATATATGTACGGAACCCTCGGTGGGTGAGTCCGACTCGCACTTGTCCGGTTTTTTTTAGCTAAGAACTGCTTTGACTTTGACTTTCGTCTGTGTGGAAGGCAAAGTCAAATTCCCACAGGATTCCAACAGAAATCTTATGCGGGCAATGAAAATTCGTTTACAGTCAGTCATTAGGGTCAGGGAGGGTAACACAAAATATTGAAGGACATATATGACATAAATTCTGTTTCTTTATCTATTACTTCGTATTCATTTAGACGTCCACATCTTACACCTATTGCAATTTTTTTTTTTTATCTATTGGCATACGTTTGACCACTATCTCACCTGATGGAAAGCGATGATGCGGTTTCAGATGGAGCACGCTTGCCTAGAAGTAACCTACGTTTTTTTACTGTTACAGCACCATGCTGAGATAGGAGCCTTTTGGCTTCATACAGGACCAACTTTCGTTTCCTTGTTTTTTTTTATTTTAGTGTGTTTCTGTCCTGGGGGGCGAATAAATTATTTTTCTTTCTTTCTTTCTTTCTTTACCAAAATAACAGACTGTACAAATACGTGCGTGTGTGTGCGTGTCTAAGCGCCGTGCGTGTAACTTTACTTACACGTTAGTACAACTTTATGTCATATGAATAATAATAATAATAATAATAAATGTTTATTTCATCTCCACAAATTACATCAAGTTATTAGTACATACATTGTAGGTACAATTGACAGGAACAATTTTACAAGATATTTGTAATTTGTGGGAGATCTGGAGTCTAAACTAAGCCGAGGCCTGTACTATAGATCTCCAGGCCCCCCATGTAATAATATTGTACAGATTGTCAACATGAAGAAACTAACATGAGTGTAGTGAATGAGTAAAGTAGAACAAGTGTTCGGGTCAATTTTGATATTTTTGCTTGTGGAAGTGATTTGGAGTGTGTTAATGTGTGTGTGTGTGTGTGTGTGTGTGTGTGTGTGTGTGTGTGTGTGTGTGTGTGTGCTTGTGTGTAGTTCAAGGATATATAATTTTGTCAAATATCAATTAAGCATGTTGTAACATTTTTTGTTAAGTTATAGGGTTTTTAAGTATGTATTGTGAGTAATATGTAGATAAATGCATAATAATAATAATTAAATGTATAATATGATAATTCTGATAAATAATATAATACCTAATGTGATTTATAAAATGTAATATTATAGATGTATGTATATAAAGTACACGTCAATTTATATTGCTACCTCTAGGATTTTTTCTGTTTCGAAGTAACTAAGTGTCTGTAACCATTTATAAATTATATTTTTGCATTCTTTTTTACAATAGTTGGAGAAGGGTACTATCTTATTTATTTTGTTAAGAAGCATACCTCCTCGGTATGGAAAAATAGACAGAGAGAAATTCAGCAAGAACAGACTTTTATATCTGTCTTTGAACCGTATTTCTATGACAATAAGAACTTTTTTAGTGAAATGGAATAATTTCATTGTAATTGAAACTATAAATGTTTCTATTGCAGTATACTTGTAGATCAAGTTACAGTATACAAAAGTTTTGGTAACAGAATGTCTGTTACCAAAAATTTTGTGTAAAAGAAATTGCAAAATGGCTTAAAATGTTATTCATTTTAAATTTTGGACATTTTATATTTTAACCATTATTGTTATTTTAAATAACAATGTTTTTCTTATAAAATCGAAACTCTCCGTATAATTGGTTTTTCATTATAATTCGTAATTGTACATTAAACAATAATATTTACAGAAAAAACATTCAAATGTTTTCATGACCCCATTGTAACGGGAGTTACAATGCTTTTCATGTTAAAAATGCTTGCAAAAATCATCTTGCAATATAATAGAGCAATTAAAATTAGTGTCAAGAAACCTACAACTGTACAGAACAACTTAAGACTGCATCTGCAAATAAATAATGAACTTCGCAAAACAATTAAAATAGGTGCTTACGCAAGTGTTGTAACTCTTCCGAATTAACACATTCTTTATCATGTTGGCGAAACACTTTCCTCACGTGATACATTTTCATGTAATGTTGGCACACTGGTTTTATCCATCTCCTTCCCTTCTATTACGCCTCCATGCGACAGAACGAGAAAAGAATACTGCCTTCAGCGTCCAATGACGTGAGCTTCCATGGTGGTGTGACAGGAACGACGTCATGATTAAGAAACACTTTTAAGTCATAACTTCATTCACGTAACATCTATACACGCGCATTTCTAAGTTTCTGAGATGTGTACCGCTACTATACTTTAAGTAAAACTTTTAACCGCTTAGCATCTTTATGCGCGAATTTCTCTAATTTCTTGAGAATCGCACCGCCCGCAACATACAAATTCTAAAGTGCAGTGAAGTCAATGTCAAAGTCAAATCATTTATTTCAATAAGGGCGGGTTGTTTCAAACAGTCGGTTAACGTTACATACGGACGGTTAAAAAGTTACTATGACGTGCAATGTTTAACGTACGTTAAATGTAACGGGTTGTTTCATGACATAAAAGTCCGTCAGTTAAAGTTATTCAAAAAGAGATTCCATAATATTTTGATGTTTGAAGTAGCTGTTTGACAACACAAAATTACGATGACTGGTCGGTTATGGTAATAGTAACTTTTTGACGTATGATTTTGTGAAACAACCCATTTTTTTTTATTTGACGATAGCGCCATTTTTGACTATTACCCGTCAGTAATGTATAGTTGAACCAACCCGCCCTTAGACCACTAAAAGGCACTTTTGAACGTCATAAAAAAAAGTCGAGTCTAGTTGCCCCTTCCAAGAGGTAGTTTCGTATGGAGTAGAATGGGCAAGAAACTCCATACTTACTCTTTAAAAAAAAATGTGTACAATATTTTGCATTTACAGTTTATAGTTTTATAGAAGTGCCGACCGGCACTAGTGGGACAATAAACTGAGTGCAGGATTCAAAGAAAACACTTGAACACGCGCTGAACCTTCATCACGGCGCGCTCCAGAAAATTCCATGTAAGTCCCTTAGTGTCACCTCCTTTAAAACCAGTGGCCACATTTACTCCCCGCAAGCTATAACCCCGCCAAACGGTCCTTCGAGCAAAAAACCGAAAAACTCCACCAATAGGCGTGTCGAAAACCATGTCTTATTGATTTACAATGTTTTTCATATTGTCGATATGTAGCTTCTTCATACAATCAAATTTAATATTTAGGCAATACAGTTGTACCTCTTTACCCAAACAGGTGACTGGCAGATAGCCAAAAGGTTACCAACCTTATTAAAATATTATTCCTCTATTAAATCTACGACTGCTCTTATGAAAAATATAGAGTTATCATGTCTCTGGTTATTGGAAGTCGTAAATTTTTCTTCTTCTTAGCGATGGCATACACGGATGTGTATCATGTCTGTGTGTGTATGAGTGCGTGTAAATGTGCGAGTGTGTTTGAGTGAGTTGTGTTTTTTCTTGTCAGATTCCTTGTTTGGCCCAGAATTCAGCCACGGCAACGCTATTCACTCAAAGTCAAAGTCAAAGTCAAAGCATTTATTTCAATTAAACCATTTGCAGGCACTTTTGAATAGTCAAAATAAAATTGAAGCTAGTTGCTCGTTCCAAAACGTAGGGTAGGTCTCTATGGAGAAGAACGAGCAAGAAACTCCACGGACACTCTTTTCAATCAAGCTTTTACAAAATCCAGGCTACATTATTCTTGTTGCTTCTATATGTGAAAACAATGTAAGTGAAGAGAAATCCAAAACATTCTAATTAAAAATAAATTAATATAAAAGCCATGGTAGTTAAGAGATGACCAATCTCAACTGACAGCGCCCGTTCACGAACATGACGCGCGGATCAGCACCACTTAGCTCAACCATTTTGAAGGGAACCGAATGATCCAACCCGCACGCCACCATCAGTAAGACATTTGAGCGAGCATGACAATGCTCTCAACTGCCATGCTCATTTATGTCAAACACATTGAATAAATAAATGGATCCATAGTTCTCACATTGACATATTAATTGAAATAATGCTATTAATTTATACAAAGCTAAAATTTCCAATGTATGTAAGTATGTCATTCGACAGATAAAATATAATAAGTAAATATAATAATAACGGTACACTGATGCAGTCATTAGGTCCGCACATGAGCAGGGCTTGCGGCACAAGATAGTAGGTGGACCATGGTCTGCAGAGAGACGCCACACAGGCACTGAAGATTGGCATCAACTAAGAACCCCCAACTTTGAAGATTCTCTTTCCTGCGACCGACGTGGATGCGACGACGGTTTAAAGTTTACCATATCGGCCACGGCAACGCATGCCGAGATGAGAGGGTCTCCGATGGCTCCATGAAATCTTCTGGGCGGTGAAACTTCTCCTGCCAAAGATGGCATCTTTCTGACGTGCTGACATCGGATGAAAAGTCGTAAATTGAATTGGTTATTGGTTTTATTGTAAGTTGTAAGTCAGTTTGTGGGGCTTGCTAGCTAAGTGAAAGTCGCTACGCTTCCCGCGGTTGGTCTGTGGATGAATGATCAGCCATTGCATACCGAGATAGTATCATGAACCCACTGGTCAGAGAGGGCAACACATGTCATGGGGAAAAGTGGAAAGCTATAGGGGAGACCTTTTCCCAGTAGTGGGACTAAACAGGTAAAAATAGAAAGTCAGTGTGAGTCGGACACGCGTACCGAGAGATCCGTGCAAACTAATTATCGCAAAAAAATATATCGTATTTTCTTGTGATGTAATAATAATAATAATAGTGCCGATAGTCGTTACGGCCAATGGACTCATTTCCAAGAGCCTCGACCAACACCTAAGGAGGCTCTCGTTAGGCAGCTGGATCAAGGGGTTGATACAGAAAGCGGTACTCCTGGACACGGCGCGTATAGTCAGGAGATTCCTCGCTCAGGAGCCCTGACCACCGGTAGCTTGGACCCTATTCCCGATACCGGTGGGCTACTATTTTTTATATTTTTAAATGTTTTTATGTTTTTTTTTTACTAATATTTAAAAATATAATACAATATGTAAATAAAATAAATAAATGAGAATAATAATAATAATAATAATAATATCATTTATTTGCTAAAAACATGGTATAAAAGATGGTGATGTTAGCAATGTGTACAAACATGTTTTGCCTAATGGATTTAAGCATGCAAATTTTACATGCATAACGAACAGTCATCATGCGATTTTATGTTCCAGGAACTCCCTAACGCCGTAAAAACTGTTAGCAGATAGCCATTTATACAATTTAGTTCTGAACAATTTTGTATTTAATATTTTTAATTCATTTGGTATTCTATTGTATACCTGGACACACATAAACATGCAGTTTTTATTATATTTCGCAAGCCTTGGGAGGACATCTAACACGAGCCTGTAGGGGTCGCGCCTGCTGCGACAATTTACATCACTTGCTTTTGTAAACAATTCCTTATTCCTACACACAAATAAACAAATTTCAAAAATATAAAGGGACGGCAGCGGTAACAAATCAAGTTTCTTAAACACGGGCGTACAAGATGTAAAAACAAAATGGTTTTTCTTCTGTCACAAAACAATTCTTTATGGCAAATTTCATGATTCTAGGTCAACGAGAAGTACACTATAGGTTTTGATTCCCTTGCGAGTGTAAAATTATTTAGCATAAACGAGCCATAAACGACCATATCTTTTGATTGCGTTGACTTAGAAGTTTGATTTTTTCACCGCTACAAGGGATTGAAGACCTTAATATTTGGTATTAATTTCAGCTTGATAGCTACACCCGTTCCTGAGATAAAGGGTCTTGACAGACGGACAACTAAGTCATCCTGTAACACATTATAGATTGAGAACAACGGATTATCTCACTGTGTTGTCGGGTTCGTCCGACTAGGAGTTCCACAGGATGACACACCGCCCGTCGCGTTCCTGCGGACACCGCGCGGCCGCGCAAAAAGCGTCGTATGCCATCGAAACTAGTCGGACGAACCCGACAACACAGTGAGTTAATCCGTTGTTCTCAATCTATAATGTGTAACAATACTCACGTTTCGTTTAATGAAAAAAATGTTATCCTGTAAGGTTCCGTTTTTCTTTTGAATGAATGAATGTCGAACGGGGTGACTTTGATAATTACCTGAAATTCTAATATTTTATTGTTCTTTACCCGTCATATTAAACGCAGCCGATTATTTTACCTTATATTAAGAATGCGTTATGCGTTACGCCATGTTTTGTAATCGGTGTAGCACATAAAAGATATTTGGAAGTGGAAAAAATTAAGTTCAAAGTTAAGGCTTGTATACATGCCAATAACCTTGAGCATTTGGCCCGTTCTGAATTTGTGAACGAGTGGGGGGTGATGTAGACGCAGTCTTTAATCGGACGCGTTTTTCATTTATTGTAATAAAAATAATACATATTTGTAAAAAGTAACAAAACCAAATCATTTTCCTTTGTATTGCAAAGCAGTAGATATTTTTTTTATACTCTTTTAATAAGAAAGTAAGGAGTAAAATGGTTTCATCTCAATGATTTGGAGATGATTTGACATTTTTTTTCTTATTATGTGATACCGATACAAAATTGTGGCTAAACCAAATTACGTATCATATCATGTAGATTACTAACAATTTTTTTAAGATGTAATTTCTCTGTAAATGCCGACGAAAAGTTGCTTCAACTGCATGCTTCTTTCAAGCTATTTTCGAGCCATAACCCTGAATATTAGTCGAAAATACGTTCTACGTCTGGGTGACTTTAAACCAGCAATGAAAATCGTGGGTGTTATCGAAGCAGCCCCATTTTATATATCAATAAAACAGATAGGTTATAAATTTTTTTTCTCCAAAATCATTCAAAAAGTCGTCATTATTTTTTTTTGTTTTTCTGATTTTTATACTAATATTTTAAAAGATACGTAGATTTTCAATTTCAAAACTATTCAATCTCGCCCCGGTACTGTTATTTGCTAGAATATAGGAACCCTAAAACCCTAAATTGCTTTATGTTCTTCTTTCTAATATGTTTCTTTTTTTCGGTCATTAATTTAAATTAATGTCCGAAAAATTAATTAATAATTAATTTGCTCACATTACAAATTCTATAACGTTTCTAAACGCGAAGACTTGTAATTGGTTTTCTGACGACTATTGTTTCCCTTTTTAACCGACTTAAAAAAAAAGGAGGTTATCAGTTCGACCCGTATGTTTGTATGTATGTATGTTTGTATGTGTATGTTTGTCCGCGATTATCTCCCGTTTGGCTGAACAGATTTTGATGCGGTTTGCGGAGAAAAGTGTTTGTTACATTCTGGAGAGTTTTCAAAGTCAAAGTCAAAAGTCAAAGCATTTATTTCAATTAAACCATTAACAGGCACTTTTGAATAGTCAAAGAGTCAGTTAGTTAGTCAGAAAGTTGAAGCTAGTTGCTCGTTCCAAAACGTAGGGTAGGTCTCTATGGAGAAGAACGAGCAAGAAACTCCACGGACACTCTTTTCAATCAAGTTTTTACAAAATCCTGGTTACATTATTCTTGTTGTTGTTGAAAACAACGTAAGTGAAGAGAAATTCAAAATATTCTAATTATAAATAAATTAATACAAAAGCCATGGCAGTTAAGAGATGACCAATCTCAACTGACAGCGCCCGTTCACGAACATGACATGATTTTAGTATACAACAAACAGAAATTTATTCAGCGCTTTCTGAAAAAAACAACAAAAACCGAGTACGAGAAGACGTTTTCGTTTCTTTCTTTCGAGGGCTTTCAATCTCTGCTTTAACTGTGTTGCCATTTCTTAATGGTGATAAGGGGTCACTAAAAAGTGGAAAATAAAAACTTTTTCGGAAGTCGGTGGCATTGTTCTGTTTGCTGTTTTGTATTGCCACCGACTTCCGAAATTAAAGTCCTGTGTCCTGCGTCTGTGCTAAAGTTTATAACTTTTCAGTTTTTTTTACAGCGGTTCTCTTTTTTCAAAAAAGTTTTTTTGTTGTTAAGTGTTTGTAGCTGTAAGTCTTCCATGTATAGATAAATAAATAAATAAAACTGAATAAACGAAAGTCGTGGCTTCTATACTTTCATGTTGATGGTACATATACAGGTACTACAAGGTGCCAAAGCACCTTTCGACTTCCGAGCTACCTACAACAATATCCAATGCTTAATTCCCCATCTTGGCGGCGAGATCAAAGACGCGAAGAACAAAGGGCGGTGTTTCAAAGAAAATTTTCGTTCAAATGTAAGTAGCTAGGTAGATTGCTTTTATTAGACTTTTCAGCTTCGGTTACTGTGTTAATACGGTTTATTTTAACTGAAATAAGTTGAAATAACCGTTTATGCATTTTGAAAAGTAGTTTATTTCCGATTTTCCGTTGATAAATATAAAAGTATTTTAGAAACAAAAAAAAAAATGTTTAACAGTAAAAGGTTTTAAGAAAAGAAATTTGTTATTGTTTAAACATATAAAAGATTTTTAGAAAACATTTATTTTGTTTGAATATTAAAGGGTGACTGGTAATTAGTGTACGATACTTAAACACGTGATTGTGTTCATGATAACAAACAACTTTCCCTAGGAAAAAATGTTTTTTGTACTGGTTTACTTTTATCACAATAACACAACAGCCGTATGAAATTCACGCGCGCGCACGTCTGTGACCTCAAGTAAACCAGTACAAAAAAAATTTTTTTCTTTGGGAAAGTTGTTTGTTATCATGAACACAATCACGTGTTTAAGTATCGTACACTAATTACCAGTCACCCTACATAAATGATAATAAGATTTTTTTTTGTTTTTTCGAAAATATGTTTGTTGTTGATAAAAATTATAAGAGATTTAATAAAAAACCCGGCCCAAGCGAGCCGTAAACGCACATGCACCCTGCATTTCATTTAAGATCAAGTAAATATCGCAGATACAACACGTTCCTTTTTCATAGGGACTCCTTTACATTTTGAACTTTATTTTAGTTTTAGAATCATAGTGATGATATTGATACGATCCGACCGATTTCAGCCAAGCAATTCCTTCAGCTCCACTGTAGCTGACGTTCTTGAGCTCGCATGTTATAATGGCTTATGTAACCAATCTACTTTGTAAGGGTCTTCACACATTGCGAGCATGTTAGCTCACCATCGGTATGTAATTATAGTTAATTGCAGCAGGTGATCGGGCTTTCAACCGGTCACGTTTGGCATCAAGCTCAAGTCGACTCCCTGGTTAGGGCTAACCTCCAGAGCCTTGAACATCGCCTCACCGTTGCTAGCCTATCGGTCTTTTATCGGGTACATTTTGGGGAGTGTGCTTTGGAATTGCACAATTTAATTCCTCCATCCCCATTCCATCATCAGACGAGCAGAGATACGACGAAGAGTCACCGCTATATGGTTGGAGTTCCACGGTCTCGAACCAAGCGCTTTGATTCCACATTTATTCTGCGAACTGCCAGACTGTGGAATTCATTGCCCTCTCTGTTCCCCGATAAGTATAATCTGGGTATCTTCAAGGCACGAGTGAACCGGTTGGAAAAGCTCGTTATAAACAAAGAATTATTTTTTATGATTTAATTACAAATGTATAGTTTTCAGAATTTTCCCTGTATTTATAATATAACACCATATTACTTGACAAATTTCATATTTCTAGGTCAACGGAAAGTATCCTATAAATTTTGATTCTCTTGAGAGTGTCGAAATGTACGTTTTTTGCGACATAAACCGCCGTATCTTTTTTTCACGTTAACTTAGAAGTTTGATTTTTTTCACAGGTTCAAGGGACCGTGGACCTAAATATATAGTTTTAATTTCAACTCGATACCTCTACACATTCCCGAGATAAAGGGTCTTGACAGACAGACGGACAACTAAGTGATCCTATAAGGGTTCCGTTTTTTCCTTTTGAGGTACAGAACCCTAAACACAAATAAAAACACGAATTTTGTCTTTAATCAAAGTCCTCCACTCATGTCTTTGAGTGGTTTGCTTCTCCTCTGCAGTCGTAGTAATACGCACTGAAAATATCGAATGTTTACCTATTACGGTTTAAGGGGCTATTTAACGACTTTCACAGATTTTAAACTGACAATCACGTCAAAACGTGCAGTGTAAATGATTTGTAAAAAAAATTTTGTTAAACTAGAACATTCTCTTAATCATATAGAAAGTGAATATTTTTGATTAAGTTCATATTATATAGTTTAATAAACACGTGAAGTTGTGTCTGACGCGGACAAAACATTGACAATCACACAAAATCTACCAGGTATAATTAAACGACTTTTATTTAATTTTTTCGACTAAACTTTGAGAGTTTTGGACGCAGACTGATCAGTTCTGCGTAAACTATATAATATGAACTTAATCAAAAATATTCACTTTCTATATGATTAAGAGAATGTTCTAGTTTAACATATATTTTTTTCAAATCATTTACACTGCACGTTTTGACGTGATTGTCAGTTTAAAATCTGTAAAAGTCGTTTAATAGCCCCTTAAGAGATACAGAGAGCGGAGCCTTAGTAATAGGGTCCTGTTGGCACCTATAATTTAAGTACTCCCACACATCAGTTAGATCTATATGTTGCATAACATATTTGGTTGTCTAACCTTTTAGAATTTTCAAAATCGGTTTACGTATGCCGGAGAAATCGCGTAACAAATCGCGCACATACTTAATGCAAATTTAAGACTTATACGGTTTTCTCATGAATGCCATTGTCAGAACTGGACCAAATAAAAAAAAAATGGGACCACACGGGAAGCACTAGCTTTCAAATAAAGAAAGAATCATCAAAATCGGTTCACCCAGTCCCAAGAAATCAGGTAAAAAACATAAAAAAAAAAAAAAAAAAATACAGACTAATTAATAACCTCCTCCTTTTTTGAAGTCGGTTGAAAATGTTATAGACCTTATTACAACATGATATAACAAATTATAACTTTTGTTGTATAACATCGTACGAGCGAAGGCAGATCCAAACTTATGGTTACAGTTATACGATGCTACATATTATACGATGTTATACAATGAGCTGAACCAGTGTTATAAGCGTTTTTCACACTCCTAACATGTTGTAGCAAACTGTTACACACTATTGTTACACGCTAAAAAACGTTATCATGCTACACAATGTTTTATAACGTTGTATAACTGCTAACTGTTATATAACCTTTGCATAGGCAGTTGTTTACGTAGTCATTTGTTTACGTAGTATACAGGCGTGTTAAATCAGCAATGCTTAGAAACAAGTATTAAAGTCTGCAGGCATTGCACGATCGTTACAGTTCAGCATAAAAACCAATATATTATTCTAAGTTGCAAGCATTGCAATATTATCTATTGGTCAGCGATTTCCAATATATCAATTGGATACCAGTATTGAAATTTTTATTAAAAAATGAACGAATGTTTTATGAAATATTTTTTTGGAAATTTGTTACGCGATTTCTCCGGCAAATTGAGAATCGATTTTGAAAATTCTATTTTTAATGGATAGGATATGCCTCAGGGGTATAAAAAGTGCTGAATCATTCAAAATTGATTCAGCACTTTTTGAAAAATCAACAAAATCCTAAAAAAGTCTGCATAGACTGTGTTGCCGGTTCTTAATTATTATTATTATTATTGTTATTATTATTATTATTATTAAAGGATTTGGATGATAAGAAGGTACTAAAAAGGGATAAATAAAAAGCTTTTTTACAAAAAAGACAACCGTTTTCTAAATCTAAAAAGTGATAAATGACATTAGCACAGTACACACATGACTTTAGATTTGGAAGTCGGTGGCAATTAAAAAAAAAACAACATGCAGTCGAATTGAGAACCTTCTTTTTTGAAGTCGGTTGAAAATTGAACGAATATTTTATGAAATACTTAATCGTTTTTCCGATTATATGTGGCGTAAAAAGAGGAGCTCGTGAGTAAGCAAAAGCTGTACGAATCGATCGCTCTGTGGATGGGTGACCTTCCATAGTATACCGACTTCCCTCCGTGCCTCGGAAAGCACGTAAACCCGTTGGTTCCAGCTGTCATTAGTAAATCTTTGACTGTCAATTCAATTCATTCATTTATTGCATCAAACATGGTAGGTACATGGAGTTCTTATATAAAATATTCAGTAACACACATTTGGCCAATATATAGCATGCAATAGTACAGGTTTTATTAGGTAACTACATTTTCAATTTATGTCTACTTAACCGTTAAATATGTCTGTGCTTTATAGTATAAAATTTACAGGGACACTTTTGAAAGAACTCATCTATCGAATAAAAACACTCTTCTAACAACCACTTCCGCAACGCAACACAAAACTTATTGAAGGGTAGTTGAGTAATTGACCCAGGTAATTATAAATTAGACCTCACAAACCTGGCAACTTCGTAAATATAAATGCATGGGACCGTCAGTAGATTGTGCGACTTGAATATAGGCTTGCATGAGTCAGACCACTGCATTTTGAATATTGCACGAATACACTTCTTTTGGGCGATGAAGATCTTCGTCGATGTCGTTGTAGGTAGTCAGAAGGAAGTTAATCTAACAACCATTCTTACCAAGGGGTATCATGTTACCTAGTAACTGGGTTGTGGAGGTCCGATAGGCAGTCGCTCCATGTAAAACACTGGTATTCACCTGGATCTGGTGAGACTGGCCGACTGACATAATTGGGAAAACATTAGGACGAAGTCATGTTTGTTATTCTTACGACTGAACGGAATATGGGTTTTATTTTGATTATATTTTTTATGTTTTGTATTGCTCTTGTAACAATTCTAGTACTTTATGAAATAAAAAGCTATGTAGAATTGTACGATAGAATTTAATAGCTCTCACAAGAAAGATTTTAATGTGATGAGTATCAAAAACAGCGAATTAGAAAGCACTAACCTAGACGCACTAAGATTAGGCAGAGATTTCCAGACTCCTGGTTCCACAGCCTGGCCGGCAAACAGGATCGGCCGAAGATAAGACTGCCGCGCTCCTAGCTTTGGGACGGCGGGGATCTTAACAGTAAGACCCGCCCTGGGAGCAGCAGCACGCGACAGCACGACGGCACGACTCAGGACCGTTACAGACTTTTGGTTGTGGACCCGTAGACTTTAAGTAAGTGAAGTATAAGTAATCAGCGTGTTACTTAAGCGACTGCGAGATCATGTTACGAATCTAATGGGAACCATGATCTGAGACACACATTATAAAGAAAGAGACGTAGACAAGACGAGCATAAAGACTGTAAGTACATTTAAAGTATAAAAACAAGTATTATTGTAATATTTAGACAGCAAATATGAAGAATGATTGCATGTTTATAAAAAGTAAATATAGCATGTGTAAACATAATGCTATACTCTTTGTTTATAAAGAAGCAACAAGAATAATGTAACCAATATTTTGTAAAACCTTGTATTTAAATAAAAGAGGGTCCGTGGAATTTCTCGTTCTCTCCATAGATACACACTAGCTTCATCTTTCTAACTAAATAGGCAACTACTTGACAATTTAAAAGTGCCTGAGAATGGATTATTTGAAATAAATGCTTTATAAAAAGAAAATAATAAGAATAAATGCTTTTTTTTAAATAATATTTTGACATCTTTTGTTTACCTATGTTCGACAAATAAAAAATCTTTGTCTTTGCCTTTTGTCTTTTAACTTTGAATAAGCTAAAGTTTGACACACAAATAGGACTCCCATTGCTAAAGCTGCGATGAGTAAGCTGAACGTATTTGGCAGGACAGAAAAGTCTCCAATGTCACCAAGATGAGGCTAGTTCGGACACTGCTTTTCTCAATATTCCTTTACGGCTGAGAATCGTGCAGTATACGGACAATAGAACAAAAAAAGATGGAAGCTTTTCAGATGACGTGGTGTTGGCGAAGAATGCACCGCATACCGTGGACCACCGAGAGGACAAACAAATCCATGAGTATAGATTTGTTTGTCCTCTCGGCGGTAGTCTATCTGTTATGCGTAGTTGTTCGAGGGAGCAACTTCGCATAACAGTTAGACTATCCACGATATGCTACTAAAGGATTCTCTGTTATTTTGGTCACATTGCCCGTCAGAAACCAGATAACCTTGAAAGTTGACAGTAATGGTCAAGGTAGATGGGAAAAGACCTCGCGGAAGGTAACGTTACCGCTGGTCAGACCAGGTAACCTAATCTCTCACTGGACTCTCTGTTACGACCGCCCTGGGAGAAGCAGAGAACCGAACGAAGTGGAAATGGTTCACATTTAAAGCCACGAAGGCCTTTCAGGGAGACGACCATCAGTAATGAAGAACGCGACTAAAAAGATAGATATCTATCTAACTGAACACGTTGATTATTTTTATCCCTTTATTACATTCTCGTGGGATTATAAAGGATTTTGGCATTTAAAGTCTCCGCAGACAAATTACACAAATAAACAAACAAAAAGCCTTCATTTTGGCAGTCAGTTAGAAACTACAACCTAACCGAAATACGTTTATTGAAACTTGCGTACGAAATGACAGATGGACTAAAGATGGCCGCTTGCCAACCCAAAATGGCTGACGGTTTTGGCGCCCACTTGAAGCAAGTTAGTAGTTACTCTAGTTTCTCGTAAATGGGGAGTATTTGAGATAGATAATATAGTAAGTAAATTGTAGTGAAACTCTTTGTGTCTGTCTGTGTGTCTGCAAATTTCTTCGAAACCACACAAGGGATTTGGATTTTTATACGATTTTGAAATCAAAATCAAAATCAATTATTTGCGTAAAGGTACAGAATGTTCTTAAAAAAATGTATGTTGATCTCTTATTCTGCCATTCATTTCGGCGTGCAATTTTTACATAATTATTATTATCTATAGAAAAATTAATTGGTTTGAATTGGGCATGCATTAAATAAATAAAGTATTAAATTGTATTAAATTCATTTTATAAGAAGTCTCTTAAATATATGTTTATATTTAAGAGACTTCTTAACTATAATAATTATTATTTTATTTTTCTGTTGAGAACAAACAATAGAAACAAATAAATAATAATTACCTAGGAAAGCACGTAACGCGATTGGTCCTGGCTATCTTTGACAGCCGTTTTAGGCAGTCAGAAGTCAGAAAATTTGACAACCAGTCTTACCAAGGGGTATCGTGTTACTTGGTAACTGGTTTGTGAAGGTCAGGCAGTCGTTCAATATAAAACACTAGTGACATCCAGCTGGTGGGAAAGCAGTAGATGCGAAAAGGCTAGGCAGATGATGAACTTAAAAAAATCACGAAAATCTCAAACCATCGCATCCGACCGAAGCAGGATCGAGTCCCTAGTGTTATTAGATCATTCAAACTCAAATAAAAACCAGTTCTTAAAACCGTAATCCTATAATCAGCTTACACGAAACCTCAAAAAGTAAAGGGGTAAGCCCATTCTTCTAAAAGCCACACAAATCTTCCATTCACATTGGAGCTATTTAAAAATTCAACCCAAAATATGTTGTAGCATGTTTTATAAACGTGTAATAGAGTCGAATCATTACTAAACGCATTCTGTTCTGTCAATGTCAAAAAAACTGTCAGTTGTAAGTGACAGCCGACATAATCGCAATCTCTGTGATTGCTGATCTGTGTTTACACTTTATTTTCGGTTACCTTCAAAACATGTTCTTGAACGGGCGCCGTTAGTTGGGACTGGTCATCTCTTAGCTGCCTCGGTTATTTTAAATTTTAGTTTTAATTGTTTATTACAACTATATTTTTCTCTAAACCTCTTTTAACATGCAAGACTTGTTACATTGTTCTCACATTGTACCCCTAGATTCAACATGAATGATGTAACCTAATTTTGTAATACATTCAGATTTTAAAAGAGTGTTCATGGAGTTTCTTGCTCGTTCTTCTCCATAGAAACCTACTGTTTGGAATGAGCAACTAGCTTCAACTTTCTGACTAACTCTGACAATTCAAAAGTAAATGGTTTAATTGAAACAAATCTTTTTGAGTTTGAGATTATATTATACTCATTAAAAATCGTTGTTCATCCTGTGCGAAATCACTTTTTATGCCCTTGATCCTTCAAAATACTGGTTTGTATGATTCTCAGAAGTTTGTAAAATCTTCCCCTTGTCGTCTATTTTGGAACCCTCCAGTAATGATTTCAAAAGTTTTGTTCGAAAAGTTTTTTGAAGTTTCCGAATTCACATTTGAATAAACAAATTAATTCGAGTGAGCAGTACTTTCTTTGTTTTTGGAGGAAACAGATCTTGATGAAATTGTGGCTCAGATGATATTCTCATCTGCCAAGCCTTTTCCCAATTATGCTTTACCTTGATTTATGGATCCGTACGGCTGTTTACTCGATGTATAGCGATTTACTCTCGGATAGACAGCTTTTTTTTAATTTGGTAAAACAAAAAGTTCTCTAACTCTAGAGTAATGACTGATTTTATTCCCAAGATAAGATTTACACAAGTTTAGTGAAATTCGCTCTTAGTAATCTAGCAAGATTATCAAAGCAGTAACATAAGAAAACTCCTTTACAAAACTGTAATACAGTTAAAACAGAGATTGAAAGTCCTTCAAAAATTTAAGAAACTAATACGTCGTCTATGTATATTTTTTTGGTTTTTGTTGATTTTTTCAAGAAGCACTAAATCAATTTTAATAAAATTTATATGGCACAAGGCATACCCTAACCTTAAAAAAAAAGAATTTTAAAAATCGATTTTTATTTACAAATATACAAAAAAACATACAATCAACTTCAGAACCTACTTCTTATTTGAAGTCGGTTGAAAAACAGGAAAACAGTTCTCTGCGTCAAGGCAGCCTTCGTCCTCCATCTTTTTAATCAAATCTTCACAATAAGTCACAATATATGGTGGGCAATCATTTGAGCAATCTGCTTCTTTCATAACATGTGTAATATTTCTCCAGAAATACGTTCGTGGACTGAATATGTTAGTATTACCATTTCTTATCTCGTGTCGGCACGAGTTGTACGGGATAACTCCTGCTGTGGTAACATGGTTGGTAGGCATGTCTTGGTTGCTTTGGCTATTTTAAATAGATTTTCAATTGTTTTCTCAGTATTCTATATTTTAGCATACTTTTTAACCGACTTCATAGAAGGAGGAGCTTCTGAATTTGACACGTATATAGGGTGACTGGTAATTAGTGTACGATACTTAAACACCTGATTGTGTTCATGATAACAAACAACTTTCCCGAAGAAAAAATGTTTTTTGTACTGGTTCACTTTTATCACAATAACACAACAGCCGTATGAACTTCACGCGCGCTCACGCCTGTGACCTAAAGTGAACCAGTACAAGAAACATTTTTTCTTCGGGAAAGTTGTATCGTACACTAATTACCAGTCACCCTATATATAAGGTGTTTGGTAGATGCAAAGACGTAAAGCGGAGCTAGTATAAACTATTTAAAACCATTTGAACCGACCTTGTCTTACACGAAGTGTGACTATATTTTTTAGCAAAATTTTAATGGTTTTTATGGTTTCAAAAACCATTAAAATTTTGCTAAAAAAATATAGTCACACTTCGTGACTTCCATAGCCTTCCTCTTTTCTCTCCCTCTCTCTCCATTTCACATTTGTATTCTTAACTCTTTTGGTCACATGCATTTCACCCATCCTCTTCGCATGTCAATACCAAGACAAACGATTCCCTTCCAAATTTTTTATCACTGGCGCCACTTTCAAACTTCCTCTAATATATTCAGCTAATCAGTTTTCTATTTTTTTTTAAAACAGTGTTAAAAGCGGTCCTTCCTTTTGGAACCTACGATATCACAGGCTGACACACTTATTGAACATTGAAATAATGATACAAGTCCATATTATTTTAGTGGGTAGATACTTAAAACTATGTTAGTAAAATTTAAAATGATCCTATAGTCAAAAGTCAAATAATTTATTTCGATTAGAACATTAAAGGCACTTTTGAACGTCATATTCTAAAATTTGAATCTAGTTGCCCATTCCAAATGGTAGTCTCATATGGAGAAGAATGGGCAAGAAACTCCCTAAATGCTTTTTAAAAAAAATAATGTTTACTATATTTGCATTTACAAGAATTATAATGTTACGTGAATACGATGTACCTTGTATAAAAATCGTGTATATTATGTTATGTACAAAGTATTATAAGTTAAGAAATGACTTGCATGCATGAGCGATCAATATGCTTCAAGATTTGGCTATCCACTCTGTCCGACACCACGCTCAGAACACCCTACTGTTTTCGTCGATGGTTAAAAAACCCGATATTCAAAACTGTATTCAGTAAAAGCCATCTTCAATATCTACTCTCATTTAACCGAGCAAGCTAAACAAAGGCAACACCAAGAACGTAATGTGCTGTGACCTAATTTTTTAATGGGCAACACCACGCTAAAACGTCACATTGATCTCGTTTTTCGGGGTAAGCTGAATGTGAGGAGTGTTCTGTTTCTATACACAAAGATACCACCTTATTTATGGATTGACAGTTTTTGTAATAAAAGACCTAGGATTAATATTTGATTTTTTTATTTTGGATGTTTGATTTTTTTATTTTTATTTTTGGGTTTAAAGAATCTTTATTTTCTCAAAATAAATTCACTACAAATTTCGCTTAATGAGAAATATTTAAACTACTTAAATAATAAATTCGTGAGCAGAGCTAGAATGACATGCACAGTATCAAATAAAAGAAGACAACATTATTTATGAATGTAGCAGTATAAGATTCATGCGAAACAAAAATCAATTTTTGCGGGTTTCATTCGGTCATGCGCGCGCGCTTTGTACGCACGCGTGCCGTGGCTCTCAGTGTCACTGCACGTTGTCATAGTAGTGTGAGTGTCCTTACGTCATCGAGCTATCGTGATTATCAGTGATGGAAGAGACACTTATCGATACCACAAAACATCGACTTATTCTTTGGGTTTAACATGGAGCGGTTTATAACACGTTCTAATTCAGTGGGCAAGCGCCCACTGGAAGGACCTGTTGATACCAGTGAGTGGAAAATCCCAAAATTCGGTCTGCCGGCGGCTGAACAGAATAAACCTGATCCTATCAAAACCTCAAATCGGTTTAGTGTCCTTCGAAACATTAAACCTCAGGAAACGGACATCTTCGCTGCGCGTCTCAAGGAAGCTTCTACTCCAAGGAGAAAGTCAGGCCATATTCCGCCTATTATCCTACAAATGAAACCCGAGTGGACACATGATACCATCAAAAATTTTGTATTGAAGTACACCAAAAACTTTGATCTGCAATATAGAGGTAACAACAAAATTGTAATCTCTTGCTATAATCCAGAAAGCCACCGTGCGGTGAAGGAAGGATTTCAAGCTGATGATCTTGCATTCCATACATTCCCTCGGAAGGATGAGAAAAGATATAAAGCGGTAATCTTTGGCCTACCTGCCTACGCTGAAGACAATTTGACAGACGAACTCGAGACCCTAGGCTTCAAAGATGCGATTGTTCGGAGGATGAAACTATCAGATAACAATAAAGGCAATGGCTTTTGTCCTCCTACCTTAGTGCAGCTTCCAGCTGGCAGTGATTTTGCAAAATTCCTGAAAATCAGATACATTAGCAACTGCGTTGTTAAAATACAAAAGTATCAAGCCAGGAACCCGTTCGGTACGCAATGTTTTAGGTGCCAAGGTTTCGGTCATTCTTCGAGGAATTGTAATTTAACTCCGCGTTGCGTGAAATGCACAGAACCACACCCTACGTCTGACTGCCCTAAGAAAGACAGAACCACCCCGGCACAGTGCTGCAACTGCAACGGCAACCATCCTGCCAACTTTCGACAATGTACCGAGAGACAAAAATACCTCAATCTCATACAGACTCGTCAAGAACATATAAAAGCAACTCGAGACGCTAAAATTAATCCAAGAAGCAGTCATGTTGACGGGCGCAACTGGAACGCTGTCGCTGCTAACAGGACGGAATCTGCCAATACTGGAGCTCAGCCGCAACTAGGTACTCAAGACCAGGCCACAGCCGACATGTTAGCAATTCTCATGACAATCAAATCGATCAAAAATCAATTTGTAACTTGCAACAGTATGATGGACAAGGTAATATTAATCCTGACTCACCTCGGCCAATATGTCTAATGGTAATAATTTGAATATTTTGTACTGGAATGCCGATGGCATTCGCACCAAGCTAACAGAATTGCTAGATCTGTTAGGTGATTTGTCGATAGATATTGTGGCTTTGTGCGAAACTAGGATCTCCTCTCATCATAAGCTTGAAACACCTGGCTACAATTGTTATCGGCTCGATAAAAATCCTGACGGCCGTGGACAGGGGGTGGCACTGCTGGTCCGTAGTGATATACTGCATACCCTTGTTCCCGTTCCTAACACGTATAATTTAGAATGTATAGGCGTCCAGATAACCACTCCAGATAAAAATTTGACTGTGTACTCTACCTACCAATCACCAAACTTGCCTTTGCTTAAAAACGATCTCGATTCTCTAATTAAAAACGCAAATCACAAGTCCCTTATAATGGGTGACCTCAACGCTAAACATCCTTACTGGAACTGTACTATGGCTAACTTGCATGGCAAAATCCTCTTTGACCACATGCTGGCTAACGATTATGAAATACTTGCCCCTTCTTCTCCCACCCTAGTTCATTACCAAAGCTGTCATGAACCCTCTACCCCAGATGTTGTAATAGCTATTAATATACACGAGATAAGCGAACCTCAAGCTCTCACCAGCCTCTCGTCAAATCACCTGCCAGTGCACTTTACTGTAGGTGGCAAGTACAGCACGAAATCTCGGTCATCTTTTAACTTTGCCAAAGCTGACTGGAGACACTACAGATCTCACCTAGACCATAATATCACGCTATCTAGTGAAATATTTGACACAACAACCAGTATCGACGCTGCTGTGAATCACTTTACTGATAGTGTAGTAAACGCACGTAACGCAAGTGTCCCCATAGTCGAAACAAATCAGAGTCGCTTGAAACTACCTAGACGCATTAAGAGCCTAATTAAGCACAAAAATTACATCCGCAGAAAAGCATTAAATGAACAGACCCCTTGTCTCAGAAGGCAACTTTTTTCTAAATTCAATCAACTACAACATTCAATTAAAACCAGCATTCAGACCTTGAATGACAGTATTTGGAATGACAAGCTCTCAAAAGTCGATAACCCAAGTAACGATGTTTGGCGTTTAGCTCGATCAATTAATAAAAATCCTAGTAACATTTCTCCTCTAAAAATCCGAGGTGATCAAATGACCTCCTCAGTGTCAGAACAGTGCGAAGCTCTTGCTGAAGCATTTGCTGGTAATATGAGTCTCACTCACCAATGGACTAGCGATCCTGAAACTGAGGCTGCTGTCAAGGTATCCATGGTGGCATTAAAATCGACAGATACAAGCCTGTCTTCGCCTATTCTCACTAGGCCTAAGGAAATCATGAAAATCATACGCAAATTAAAACCCCGCAAAGCTCCTGGTATAGATGGTCTTAATAACCGGCTACTTAAAAATCTATCACAAAAAGCCTTGGTCTACCTAACAAAAATATTTAATGGTTGTTTGAGAATAGGCTACTTCCCCACATGCTGGAAAACTGCTAAAGTAATCGCACTCAAAAAGCCTGGCAAGGATGGCAGCATCCCAACAAACTATCGTCCTATAAGTCTACTCCCAAGCCTTGGTAAGATATTTGAGTCTCTTATACTGGCCCGTCTTTTAAAAGTTACCGAGCATTTACTGCTACCGGAGCAATTTGGATTTCGTAAGGCACACTCCACCACCCAGCAGTTGGCCAGGGTATCTGAACATGTCGCACACAACCTGAATCAAGGCAAATCTACAGGTATGGTGATGCTAGATGTTGAAAAAGCATTTGACACTGTCTGGCACGAAGGTCTCCTCCACAAGCTTATTGTTAATAACGTTCCTCTCTCGCTGGTCAAAATTGTCCAAAACTACCTTCTCAACCGCTATTTCAGAGTTTTTATAGGTGAACATTGTTCTGTCGCTAAATCCATAGTAGCTGGTGTACCTCAGGGTTCAAATTTGGGACCGTTTCTCTTCATCATGTACCTTAATGACATACCGAAGCAACCTAGAACTCATCTCGCAATATATGCCGATGACACTGCGTCATATACTTCTTCAAAGGATATTGACCTGATAATTGAACGGCTTCAACTGGCACTAAATCTTCTTGACACGTTTTTCACCAGATGGAAACTAAAATTAAACTCTAATAAAACGGAAGTCATTCTTTTCACACGTAAGCGACGTTTACCATCCAGGCTTATTAACTTTAAAAACGTTCCCATATCTTGGAGCCGTTCGGTAAAATACCTTGGTGTAGTTTTAGATAGTAAAATAAACTGGAGTGAAAACACTGATGCTCTTCGCGAAAGGGGTCTGAAGGCTATAAATGCTTTAAAACCTATACTAAATAGAAAATCTAGGCTGAGCGCTTCCACCAAGCTACGAATTTATACGACTCTTGTTAGACCATGCCTGACATATGCCGCGCCAGTTTGGTGTAGCCTAACTGATAGCAACTACAACAAGTTGCAAATCGTTCAAAATAAGGCAATCAAAATTGCATATAACACTGCCTTACGAACAAATTTAAAACGAGTGCACGAGCAAATTAAATTCCCATTTATTAAAAATTTCATTTTAAAATCAGCACAAAAATTCTATCTGTTTAAAAATCCAAAACACTATAACCCATTAGTTTCTTCAATAGGTAAAAGTCGATCAAGTAATTTATCCTATTCAACAACATACAATCGATATCGTTTACCACATCACTACTTTTTAAGTGAATAACCGTGTGTGCATACCACCGGACCGACCGGGCTGCCCTCTCCCGGCCGCCGTAGATATTACTCGGTGCAAAAATGTTTGCAAATTACCCACCGCTTAGAATTATAAATATTTGTCGTACTCTTATTATAATGTAAGAATGTATGTTAAAACCCTTTGTAATGAATGTTTATCCTGCGATCTAATTAGTCAATGTATTAATTCGGCGCATTACCTTACTAGGTAAACAGTGGTGTTATGCGTTTAAAGTCAGTGCTAAGACTTTTTGTGTTTCAAACAATACTGTGTTTCTTTATGAACTTACATATGTGATTTAATTTTAGAAATACTTAACAGTCATCTCAGTGTAAAATGTTTGTAAAGGTAAGTGAGCCTAATAACTAGTTACTCTTATGGTTGTATGCGATTAGAATAAGATCTCATTGTGTACACTTTGTATTTATTATGATAATAAAGACCTTTAAAAATCAAAATCAAATCAATTTTTGCGGGTAAATTAAAAACAAAAACGAGGGCCGGACTTAAATTTTGTCAATAATATAAGATTTTAACTGATTTTTCCGTATGGTGTCGGAAGTAAAGAATAGCACCATCCCATATCTTCCCGTGGGTGGTCGTAAGAGGCGACTAAGGGACATAACAGAGAATGGGTAGCAGCGTTCTCTGTGCCTTTGTGACAACCATACTGCGATCGCCAACCCGCCTGCCAAGCTTGGCGATTATGAAATGTTTAAATTTAAATGTTTGTAAACTTTTAGAGGTTTTTATTTCATTTGGTAGTTTATTGAACATCTGTGCCCCTTCGTAGGTAATATTTATTTTCTTATCTTATCTTTAAGGCAACCGTGGCTAAGTAAAAGCCGTACATCCCCCGTTCCATCATCGGACGAGCAGAGATACGGCGAAGCGTCACCGCTATATGGTTGAAGTTCCACGGTCTCGAACCAAGCGCTTTGACTTCACATTTATTGTGCGAACTGCCAGACTGTGGAATTCCCTGCCCGCCTCTCTGTTCCCTGATAAGTATAATCTGGGTATCTTTAAGGCACGAGTGAACCGGTTCATCTTAGGCAAGCGTGTTCCAACTTAGGCCGTATTATCACTTACGATCAGGTGAATTGCGGTCAAACGCAAGCCTATTAAATAGTAAAAAAAAAAAAAAAAACATCGTCATGGTCAAGCTACGCTTGCCGCGGTCGGTCTGTGGATGGGTGACCATCAATTATTTACCGGCGCCTTCTATGCCTCGGAAAGTAAAGCCGTTGGTCCCGGCTGTCATTCGTAGATCTTTGACAGTCGTTATGGGTAGTCAGAAGTCAGAAAGTCTGGCAACTAGTTTTACCAAGGGGTATCGTGTTACTCAGTAACTGGGTTGTGAGGGGTGTAAATGACTACCTACAAGTGACGTCATTAGTATTAACTGCCATACAGAATGTGCAGGGTAATTGCATTTTGACAGTTCATTTAAAGTCAATATATTAGTGGGGTCATCTATCCAATTCAATTGCAATTCTTGAAAGCCAGAATCAACAGTGGCGACCACCAGAAAAGCGCCAGAGCAATGAAGTTCAACGAGTCCCAGAGAAGCGATTCAACTGTCTTGGATCCCGCAACGAAATTAATCAGAAAACAACAGCGGATGAGTAAGAAAACATTACATTTTCCACTTCTCTCATTATCAAGTGTTGGGGCTGCACTAAACAAAGCAATGTCAAAATAATCCAACAATTTCAGAATAAAGTACTCCGGGGTGCTGTTAATGCACCCTGGTACATTAGAAATGACGACATTCACCGTGACCTTGAAATGGAATCCGTCACCAACATTATCAAAAAATTTAAGTAGGCCTGTGTTGTTGTATTTACTTGTGGCCTACGTGGTCGCCTTAATCAATGTGCGACAAAACGCGGCAAGTGCGGATTTGTTTTTTGCGCGACGAGACGCGACACAATAGTTTATTAATAATCAAATATTTACTATTACAAGTACCAGTGTTTTTTCTTACCTTAAAGCACACCTCGGACACTTCATACAAAACTTGCAAAATAATTACCTATTACTACTACAAAACCAAATGACGTCTGTACACGTGCAAATGTGTGCGTGAATTTTAGTAGGGTTGAATCAGTTGGATGTCGTGGCGTACAAAATGGCGCGACAGCGCTTTGCGTCGGGTGAACCGAACGACGACGGAACTACCCGAACGTTTCGAGCATTATTATGAAGTGATCTTGTCCGAGCGTTCAATTATTTATTTCTTAAAGAAATAAAATAAATGATATTTGATTTTGAATACTCGGAATTGTAATGAGTTAAAAGTAATATTATAATATTTATTATGTAAAGAGGTTTATTTATTCATCAATAATGGTAAATTAAGGTACCTACCTACCTAATTACAAAATATGGAATTCACGATCGCCGTGTACCATTACGCGGCAACGCAATTTTTTACGACGCGGCAAGGTTAGTGCGTAGGGTACTTTTCAATTCCAAGAATGAATAGAACGTGAAAGAATGGGACATAAGTACATAACTAAGACAATAAAGAGAGAGAGCAATATTAATAGCTGGTAATGTTGGTATCAGCGCTGCAGTTCTTACGATTTTGAGCGCCCTGGCTAAAGAGTCGACGGTTAGCCCCTCTTAGTGCGGGGTGAGGGTGCGGTATCTGATGTAGCGCGGGGAAGGGAGTGTCCCTTCTGTACGTAGTACTATTAAGTATTCTGTGCTTAAAGTAAAGTCAATAACCACCTCTCCTCAATAGAAATAGGTTTTTGAAAATTGGTTATTGATAATTAAATAATAGGTTTAACAGCTGCAATAATATAATCGAAAGTGCTTGGTAATAAGTAACAATACTCTTTAAATAAACGTGGATTTAGTTTCGGATATAAATGATGAAACTCTCCAAACTTATTTCTTTCTTGTAATACAACGACTATTTGACATTTTCGCGTCGCGTCGCATTACCGCGTGTATCGTTCACCTAGGACCACGGGTGAGCTAGCTTGGGACACAAAATATAAAGGGTACAGAAGGACCGCTCCCGCCATCTTCAAAAATAATTACCTAAACTTACCAGACTCACTAGGGCTGCTACTGTATTGACTCTGTAGGTTTTATTTGTGACAGTATGAAATTTTATTGACACTGGTTGGAACTCTTTGCATTTTTTTTATATTTTTTTTTTTCTGTTCATCTTGAAATGTCAATGTCTGTCATTTATTCATTTAGACAACAAGTGACAGTCGAGTCGTAAGTTTGCTAGAAACTGCTTGAGATTGCCTATAAACGTAATGTCAATGTGTGCGTGAGTAAAATGGCGGTCTGTTCAGCCTTACGTACTTTATGCTTGGGATCTTAAAAAAAACCCTAATGAGGCAATTCTTTTAAAACAACAAAGATAAAATAACATAACACGAAAAATAACCTTTTGTATAAAACGAGATAATTGAATAACAGAAGATAATTCTTCGCCTATTATCTTTTATAAGAAATGTTTTCATTAAGGAGAAAGATTAAAAATAAATTGTTTGAAAGTTAATTAATTTTTTTTTGTGACAATGGGAGCGCCGGTTCTGTATTTTAACCGACTTTCAGAAGGAGAATATTATGTTGAATAGATAATTATCTGAAAAACTGGTCAAGTGTGATGAATGAAGCAAGAATGGTTCCGTCCGTCCCACCTTACAATATTTAACATAGCGACTTTCTGACTGATCTCCACACCAAACTTCTTGGTAAGACTGGTTGTCACTTAGGTTTCTGACTAGCCGTAACAACTATTAAAATCTACAAATGACAGCCGGTACAAACGGCTTTACGTGCTTTCCGAGACATGGAGGTGTTTGTATGTGATGGTTACCCATCCACAAACTGACCTCGGCAAGTGTTGCTTCATTATCATCATGTCAACCTTTAGACGCTCACTGCAAGGCTCCCCCAAGGGGGGGACATCATTTCAGCTTAAAGACGTCCACTGCTGGACATAGGCCTTCCCAAGGGGGCGTTTTGCCATAATCACCACGCTTGGCAGGCGGATTGGCGATCACAGTATGGTTGTTACAAAGGCACAGAGAACGCTTCTGCCCATTCTCTGGTAAGTCCCTGGGAGGGAGGGGGAGGGAGGGACGTTCAGTCGTAATCGCCATGCTTGGCCGATGAATGTTGGCGATCGCAGTAGGTGTTATGGTACTCAGAAGGACGCTGCTGCCCATCCTCTGTTCAATATCCCTCTGTCGCCTTCTGCGACACCCACGACCAGAAATGGGGTGGTGCTATTCGCGGCCGGGTGTTGTTAAACCTTGATCAACTTAGTCACGAGCAAGATTTAGGTACCTATCTAAGAATACATATAAAAATAATTACTGACTACTAAACTTCGCTTTAAAAATTTGCAATCGATTCACCATCATCATCATCAGCCTGAAGATGTCCACTATTGAACAAAGGCTTCCCCCATAAAGGGGGGGGGGCTTGCCATAATCCCCACGCTTGGCAGGCGTCTTGGGAATCGCAGTGAAGTTGTTAAGTACACGGAAGCCGCTGCTGCCCGACTTACGGATTTTCCCTTAGTCGCCTTCGACGACACCCTCGGGATGAAATGGGGGGGTGCTATTCTAGCGCGGACACCCCATGGGCCCGAACACCCTACGGGCCCGAACACCCCACGGGCCCGAAGACCCCACGGGCCCGAACACCACACGGGCCCGAACACCCCACGGGCCCGAACACCACACGGGACCGAACACCCCACGGGCCCGAACACCACACGGGCCCGGGCACCCTACGGGCCCGAGCACCCCACGGGCCCGAACACCACACGGGCCCGAACACCACACGGGCCCGAACACCACACGGGCCCGAACACCACACGGGCCCGAACACCACACGGGCCCGAACACCACACGGGCCCGAACACCACACGGGCCCGAACACCACACGGGCCCGAACACCCCACGGGCCCGAACACCACACGGGCCCGAACACCCCACGGGCCCAAACACCCCACGGGCCAATGCAATTGATTAACGAGGCGTAAAAACCATTAACGGTCAGTAAGTTATAGGAACCGGGTCAATCGGTCAGTGGAATATAGGAACCGGGCTAGTTGACTAAAAATAAAATTTCTTTGCATAAATTGTGTAAGTTGTGGTCCTGTTTTATTTCATATCTACATACTACCCGCGACTTCATCCGAGTAAATTATCGGTGGGGTTTTAATTTTTGTACACGGTACCCTAATTTGTTTTCTAAAATGAAAGTAGCCTATATTACTCCTGATAATATCAGCTATCTGCCAGTTAAAATCCCATCAAAATTGGATCAGCCGTTTCGGAAATTAGACGTAATAAACAGACAGACAAAAATGTTAAAAATAGTTTTTTTTGTATTTGTACCGTGTTAACATTCAAATGCATTCAGCAAAATCTAGTATTCTACATAGGTATATCTAATATATAAAATTCTCGTGTCACAGTTTTCGTTCCCGTACTCCTCCGAAACGGCTTGACCGATTCTGATGAAATTTTTTGTGCATATTGGGTAGGTCTGAGAATAGGCCAACATCTATTTTTCATCCCCTTTTTCCACCCCTTTTTCATCCCCCGTAGATCGGGACAGGACAACGTCTGTCGGGTCAGCTAGTAATTAATATTTATTTAGTTTCCATCTTACATCTATTATTACAGGGTTTTATATATAACGATATATATAACGATTCGACGGGGTTTTGCCCGTGGGGTGTCGGGGCTAGAATAGTACCCCCCCCCATTTCATCCCGAGGGTGTCGTCGAAGGCGACTAATGCAAAATCCGGAAGTCGGGCAGCATCGGCTTCCGTGTACTTAACAGCTTCACTGCGATCCCCAAGACGCCTGCCAAGCGTGGGGATTATGGCAACCCCCCCCCCCCCTTTATGGGGGAGGCCTTTGTTCAACAGTGGACATCTTCAGGCTGATGATGATGATGACCTAATATGATTATACACTTAATATAATATCAACACAGCATGTTTTCTCCTAAGCTAAATTTTGTAATTTATCACAAACAATGCTCTTTGTGAACTCACTCAGAGAGCAACAGAATAGTTCGCCACACTACTCCTAAATCACTGTAACTCCAGTAAGTCAGAATCAACAGTGGCGACCAATGATATATTAAACACTTAGATGCGTTACCCGCGCTCAATAATGGCAATATTAAAGCAAGGCAATTGCCGGGGTTTCACTTAGTCACGTACCACCCAGTGTCGCGGCTATACGTCAGTATCGCTCGTAATTCACACATAACTGACGTAACAAAATATGTATGTTTATCTTTTTCTAACAGGTATACGCTGTATGCTTCTGTCCTTTTCTTCGCACTATACAATTGTATGTGCCTACTGGTGTGTAGGTATAAAAGTTTGCGCCGTTTTCAAGTGCATTAATGTTCGTGTAAGACGCGTCTATTTATAATACGTCATTGGTGGCGACCACCAGAAGAGCGTCGAAGCAATGAACCTCGACGAGTCAAACAGAAACAATTCAACTGTCTTGGATCCCGCAACGAAATTAATCAGGAAAGAACAGCGGAGGAGTAAGGAAAAAGAAATTTTCCACTTCTCTCACTATCAAGCAGGAGACAGAACAGAACTAGGCCAATAGGCACAAAGGGACGTTTACAACTAGGGAAGGTCCAGTTGCCAAGCACCACGGATTATAATTTACATAAGAAACGAAGAAACAGAAAATATCCTGGTCAGGATAATCTGAAACACACTGTAACCACAACACATACATAACACACGCACACCTATACAGGGAGGGGACGACCATACGACAAAAAATTAAAATACTGGTAATACTAGTTCATAAGAATATTTTGAAACTATCAAATAAATCCTAAAAACTAAATTTAAAAAAAAGTTCAGATATACTAAAGAGCATATAAATGTAACCAAAATAAAACCCCATATGAAATATTGGTTTTCTAACTTGTGAGAAGAGCGGCAACTTGTGGTGTCATAATTTAATATTAATGTTCAATAAAAACAATTGGCCTGGTCTATTGGCCTAGACCTGAATCCCTCCAAATGTGAAATTTTTCTTTGTGACTATACCGACAGACAAACGATTTTAGATAAATTTAATGCAGTAGCTCCACAGATCAAAATTTTAGAAAAAAGCTCACTGCACCTCCTAGGTTCCCCAATTTTGGAAGATAGTTTTGCACCTTTCATTGACGAAAAAATCAGACGTTTTGACGATATTTCGGATAGACTCTCCAAAATTAATTTACATTCGGCATTTACCCTCATCAGATATTGTTGTTTTGGTCCAAATTTCATGTATTACCTTCGCTCTTCACCTTTATGGCAGCAGCCACACCTTTTGGACAAAATTGATCAAATTATTAGAGATACACTAACTACAATTCTTAATGTGACCCTGGATGACCGAGCGTGGCTCCAAGCCACACTGCCCATTCGTTTTGGTGGTCTCGGGGTCCGCAAAATTTCCAATGTTAGTTTGCCGGCGTTCCTGTCCTCCGTCCACAGCACCGAAAAGTTAACCACAAAAATCTTATCCTCTTCACTGGTTGACTTTGAAGTGCCGTGCTTGACTGATGCGGTGAACGCCTGGAAAGTGGCTTGCCCAAGTACGGTTCGGCCCGTGAACCCATCTTCCCAGAGACAGTGGGATGAGCCGCTCTGCAGGTTGGTACGGAATAAACTTATTAATACGTCTACCAATTCTGCTGAGCGTGCCTGCTTGCTGGCTGTGGGTGAGTGGGAGTCGGGCCTCTGGCTTCAGGCACTGCCGTCACCTAACATAGGTACTATGCTCAGTGACACTACATTCCGGCTCGCTACATGCCTACGTCTGGGCGCACCTTGCAGGGCCCCGCATCGCTGTCAATGTGGTGAAGTTGTCGACTGCCTCGGTCACCATGGCGTTTCCTGCTGTAAAAGCGCAGGCCGGATAGCACGGCACGCCAGCATTAATGACATCATCCGTCGTGCTCTTGTATCCGCCGGCGTGCCAGCTGTGTTAGAACCTATTGGCTTGGCACGTGACGATGGTAAGAGACCAGATGGAATGACCATAATGCCGTGGAAGTTGGGTAGACCTTTGGTGTGGGATGCAACTTGTGTCGACACCCTTGCGCCATCCCATCTTCCTAGCACGTCGTGTTGTGCTGGGGCGGCTGCTGCGGGTGCCGAAAACCTCAAACGGCGTAAATATAACAACCTTCTTGGAAGTTATATGTTTGAGCCGTTTGGGGTTGAAACACTAGGGCCATGGGGTCCGAGTGCTCACCTTGTTTTTAAAGACATTTCTAAGCGGCTGGTCGACTCTTCACGTGACCAGAGGGCTGGCCTTTTCTTGGGCCAAAGAATTAGCATTGCCATTCAACGTGGTAATGCTGCTAGCCTTCTGGGCACTTGTCCCATTGTGAGCGATGCGGACGAGTTTTTTGATGCCCTGTGAGCCGTCCATTGTACATAACATATATATTTTTTTAAATTTATTTTAAGCTTTGTACATATTTAATTATTTTAAATGTTGTAAATAAGATGAATAAATATAAAAACAATTACACCAAATTGCCAAATCCTACCATGATCATTTTTTGTGATATTGCCATCCCTACCCTGTATAATACATACACACGCCTGCACACACATGCACACTCTACACACACCCCCGCGCACCAGACACACACAGAGCTGCTAACCTAATATTATTTCATGAATTTTTATTTTTTGTTCCTATTATTTTCTTTTCTTTTAAAACCGGTCTCATAATTGATCAGATATCAATCAAGGGAAGTAGCGAGGCAGCTCCAACACAAGTACTTCTGTAACTTACTGGGGCTGTCTCAATTTTTGCTAAGCTACCTAGCTAGGAAAACAGTAGTTCACCCCGTAAAAATATTTGTTAGTTTTAGTACTACCTACGCTTACTTACTTAATTACTTATTTAAGTCTAATATGTACGAAGTACAAATACCCTACAAACGAAATAAATATTTAAAAAAAAAAATAATAATAATAATATATCTTCTTATCTTCTTTCTTATATATAAAAATGAATCGCTAAATGTGTTGGTAAGCGCATAACTTGCGAACCGCTTTACCAAATTGGATAATTCTTTTTTTATAATATTCCTTGAAGTACGAAGATGGTTCTTACGGAGAGAGAAAAAAAAAAGAAAAAAAAAAGAAAACTTTTGTAGGGTAGGTGTAGGGTAGGTGTAGGGTAGGTGTAGGGTAGGTGTAGGGTAGGTGTAGGGTAGGTGTAGGGTAGGTGTAGGGTAGGTGTAGGGTAGGTGTAGGGTAGGTGTAGGGTAGGTGTAGGGTAGGTGTAGGGTAGGTGTAGGGTAGGTGTAGGGTAGGTGTAGGGTAGGTGTAGGGTAGGTGTAGGGTAGGTGTAGGGTAGGTGTAGGGTAGGTGTAGGGTAGGTAAATAGGCAGGTAAGTAGATAGATAAGGACAGGACAACGTCTGTCGGGTCAGCTAGTATATATATATATATTCATGTATGTATGATCTGTTTTGAGATGAGATAAATATTTTTTGTATTTTGTTTTTGTATACAAGGTGTAACGTCAAATACGCAAAACCTGAAAATAGTTTGATTAGAATAACGTGCAGAATCAATTGAACCACTTTTTAATATAGGTCACATTTTTCAAAAAATCTTCATTAAACATGTTACCCTGTCTATTTATTAATAAGTCAAGCCATCACGAGCGCAAACCTGCGAAAATAGGTAAACAAACACAAATGATTGTCGTCCAATTTAAATTTTCTCATACGCGTGATAATAATAGTTCTTATTTCAAGGCAAATACGAGTCTTGGTAAAACTAAAACAACACATAAAACCTTAAAAAAAAATTTAATGATATTTTTTCTCTCAGAATTAGGTTAATTGAATTAAAAATCGTTTGGGGTGTCTGAGGTTTTGCGTGTTTAACGTTACACCTTGTATGTAGTGGGTCCTAAAAAGTGAGCTGTTACATTTGATTCCAATAATAGTAGGAATACTAATTGGAAAGCAGAATAGGTCCGTCTCACTAGCTCTAATGCTAAACATGTAGTTATAGAGCAACTGTAATTTTAATTCCCTTGATAAGGGGGCTTTTGACAACCCAGTATAGTAGTTAAGGTATATTTTGTTTGTAAGTAATTTTGTAGGTAAGAGGCACGGAGGAGATCGATCGGTCAAAGGTCAAGCTACGCTTGCCGCGGTAGGTCTGTGGATGGGTGAACAACCATTTCATACTGAGTTCCCTCCGAGCCTCGGAAAACACGTGAAGCTTTTGGCCCCGGCTGTCATTCGTAGATCTTCGGCAGTCGTTATGGGAAGTCAGAAGCCAGAAAGTCTGACAACCAGTCTTGCCAAGGGGTATCGTGTTAACCAGTCACTGGGTTGGGGAGGTCCGATAGGCAGTCGCTCCATGTAAAATACTGGTATTCAGCTGCATCCGGTTAGACTGGAAGCCGACCCCAATATTACATATGTACTCAATGGTAAAATATAAATGTAAAACTACTGTAAGGAACTGGCTGCTGGATATGGATTATGAAAGTACAGAAAGTATCATCAAAACCATAAAATAATTTCAATCACACTAATTCCCACTAAATTTTACTAATAAGCACAAACACTCGCACAGAACTTACATGCACATACACAGAACACCCTCACACATTCACGCACCACACACACACACACAATCATATAATAATATCAATTCACATAACACTTCACATACCACTTCACAATTTTTTATATAACCACACCTTTATTATAGATTTAAGTACCTCTCTATAAAAAGTGTCGAAAACTGTACCTATTATGTATAATCGGAATTAAGATGCCGCAAATATGAAATATGATAATATTTAAAAGGGTGAGAGCCTGGAGATCTGTCATACAGGTCCCGAACCTAGTTCAGACTCCAGCTCTCACAAAGGTCCTAGATTAAGGCAAACATGTTTAAATACACAAATAGTAGCAGTGTCGTTTTTGAGAGAAATAAATTATATTATATTAAATTATATTATTATATTATAGTTGGGAAAAGGCTAGGCAGGCAGACGAATGGGTCCTAAAAAGTGAGCTGTTACATTTGATTCCAATAAAAGTAGGAAAAATAATAGGAAAGCAACAGACTAAGTTCGTCTCACTAGCTACAATGTTGAGCATTCAGATATAGAGCTACTGTAATTTAAACTCCCTTTACAAGGGGACTCCTCCAAAAAAATAACAAGGTAAATGGGCCCAGGGCATAACCAACTGGTGCCCCAGACAATATAAAAGAAAGCAAGGAAGACAACGTCGTAGATGGTAGGATGACATCAGAAGAGTAGCAGGCATTACGTGAAGAATGCAGGCACATGATAAGCATTGCCATTTCTAAATATCAAAAAGCCGGACTAACCCGTCAAAAAAGCCGGACTTTTGGGTCCCAAAGCCGGACATGAAGAATATGGAAATACTGAATAATACACATATTTAAATGCCGGCCTTTGAATTCCAAAGTCAGACGCGAAAATAAAGGAATTTTTGACAAAAAAAATTATAAGAAAACACATAGGTACCTTCTTTATAAGAAGCGTTTAGTTGCGAGTCAGCAAATCTCGTCTCACTCGCTCATTCGCTACTGACTGAAGTGATTGAATTGAACGATTGTATAAAAAGCCTAACAAAACCCGGACGGGCCGGACGCAGCAAAATTTGGCCGGACAAGATGTCAAAAAGCCTAACATTGTCCGGCTTTATCCGGACGGATGGCCTCGCCTAAAACATTCTACAGAGTGCGATCATGTGACATGATCGCACTCTGTAGAATATTTGGGAAGCAACACAATCTTCGCGAAACTGGTGTCCGATAATAAAACTTAGAATATAACCTTGACAGCGCGTTATATGCAAAAGTAATCTAGGTTTTGGTCAATAAGTAATTGGAAAAGTCACATTGGTATTTGCTCATGCCCGGTTCCACTCAAAATATACAACCACTTAAGAGGAAATACCACGGGCTAGAGAATTGAAAATTAGGTATTTGTAAAATCTATTGCTGTCGCGCGATGCCCGAACACGAACCGCAGAGCGCGATAGAGACAACTGCAGCTTTGACCGAAAATATCAATTAAAAGTACACAAAATCAATGATTCGTAGTCCCCTGATTTCTTCTCCAAAACTTAACCGATTTAACTGCTTTTTTCATTAAAAAATAAAGAAAGGCTTTTGCCGTGTTCCTATGTTTTCTATTTTTTATATAATCAAGTCAAATTTGTTTTCTGAATGTTTGAACACAGCGGAAAATCATGCCAATTTTTTAGGTTTTTGAATATTCATATCTCTTTTAATAATAAATCTATGAGAAAAAGGAAAACATAGGGACATGCCAATAGTAGCCATGGATATTAAAAAAATAATTGATCTACTGGCATTATCCAGGGAGGAAACAGGGGACTAAGTTTGTATGGAAAAACGGCCCTTGTGTTTCCTCTTAAAATATTTTTTTATTAACATTTTTAAACATATTACTTATATTCATCATCATCTGCCTAAGCTTTTCCCAACTATATTGGGGTCGGCTTCCAGTCTAACCGTATGCAGCTGAATACCAGTACTTTACATGGAGCGACTGGCTATCGGACCTCCAAAACCCAGTTACTGCGTAACACGATACCCCTTGGTAAGACTGGTTGTCAGACTTTCTGGCTTCTGACAACCCTTAACGACTGCCAAAAATCTACAAATAACTGCCGGGACCAATGGCTTTATGTGTTTTCCGAGGCACGGAGGGAACTCAGTATGAAAGGGATGTTCACCCATCCACAGAGCGACCGCGGCTAGCGTAGCTTAACCTTTGACCGATCGATCTGTACGGCTTTAACTTAGCCACGAGCTCCTTGAGCAATAAGTAATGAATCACGATGAAACTTTGGAGGTAGGAAAAAAGCACAAATCTAGATGATAAAATAAAATCTAGGTTTGTGGTCAGTCAGTTTCTCATCAAAGAACTGAATTTCTAAATCTCTAATAATTATAATACCAGCCTATAATTGTCCCACTTAATCATAACTTAGCCCACCACTCCATTTCTACCCGTGGGTGTCGTAGAAGGCGACAGAGGGATATTGACCAGAGGATGGGCAGCAGCGTCCTTCTGAGTACCATAACACCTACTGCCATCGCCAACACGCATCGGCCAAGCATGCCTTGCGCCTTGGTATGCCCAGCTGTGGGCATCTTAGGGTTGACATGATGACGACGAGCCTGGGATTTGGTATTTAGCTGCGTCCGGTTAGACTGGAAGCATCCAGTCTAACCGGACGCAGCTAAATACCAGTGTTTTACATGGAGCGACTGCCTAACGGACCTCCACAACCCAGTTACTGGGTAACACGATACTCCTTGCTAAGACTAGTTGTCAGACTTTCTGGCCTCTGACTGTCAAAGATCTATGAATGACAGCCGGGAGCAAAGGTTTTACGTGCTTTCCTTTTTTTAGGGTTCCGTACCTCAAAAGGAAAAAACGGAACCCTATTAGGATCACTTTGTTGTCCGTCTGTCTGTCTGTCTATCAATGCCCAGCAGTGGGCGTCTAAAGGTTGACATGAATTGTCCCACTGCTGGGCAAAGCCCTCTTCTCATACAGAGAAGGCTCGAGCATTGATCACCACGTGCGCTCAAGGCGGATTGGTGATTACAGAATTATCTATACAAATAAATAAAATTGAAGTGTCTGTTTGTAATGTCAAACAATAACAGGTTTTTACTAAATGCATTTGAAAGGATATACGAAACGTACTCAGATTATAAAACAAAAGGCAGATAGACCGCGCGGAACATTGAGAGTGAAGCTAAAAAAGCAAATACAAATTCAAAAGCGAATACCTACAACGCGCTTCGTGCTGTACTGACACGAATCACTAACGACGCATCTTTAATAAAAACAAATACAAATTCAAAAGCGAATACAATTACGAGATGGTGGGTATTCGCTTTTGAATTTGTATTTGCTTTTTTGGCTTCACTCTCAGTGTTCCGCGCGGTCTATCGGCCTTTTGTTGGTTTGTTCCAGAAATGCCCATCTGAGGGAACACATATCAAGTAAACATATTTTTAAAATTTTTGTCAGTGTCTTCGGTGTATCTGGTTGTGTGTTTGTTTCAGCTAATCAGGAGCCTAGACCAATTTCGACAGAACTTTCACTGGTAGAAAGCTGATGTTATAAGGAATAGTTAACTTAGGCTTCTAGGCAATCTACAGTCTAGACAAAATCTAATTAAAACTATACTTTATATATTTAAATACAATTATTCTTTAGTGTACTTATCTTCCCGTGGGTGTCGTAAGAGGCGACTAAGGGACTCACCAGAGAATGGGCAGCAGCGTTCTCTGTGCCTTTATAACAACCATACTGCGATCGCCAAACCCGCCTGCCAAGCGTGGCGATTATGGCAAAACTCCCCCTTTGGGGGAGGCCTATGTCCAACAGAGGACGTCTTTCTGCTGAAATGGTACTTAATAGATTACTCTGGCTCACACACTATTAATTGTTTGTTGAAATAGAAGGAGTGGTCATCTACTGCATTATTAATTGTAAATATGTGAACACTATGTGTCTGTACATAATTTAGCTGTCATTTCTTAACTTGTGCTTTGTACAAACCATAGTATATGATTATTATACAAAGTACATCGTATTCACAATATTCGTAACTTATTATGGTTCTTGTTAATGCAAATTGTTAACATTATTTTTTTAAAAGAGTATGCGTGGAGATTCTTTCCCATTCTTCTCCACACGAAACTACCATTTGGAATGGGCAACTAGATTCAAATTTTACAATATGACGTTCAATAGTGCCTTTAATGGTCTAATTGAAATAAATGATTTGACTTTGACTTTGGATACTTTTATTAAAAAAATTGAGTTCTGCGAAAAAAAATTAAATCCCGGTGATAATCGACTATTAAGCGGACACAGTCGCGGGTATTAGTTAGTATTAATAAGTCCTGGTTTCCTCATAGAGTTTTCCTTCACCTGACGGGATTTAAAGATCATTATAATTTCTATCCACTTCATCCATTCATGTTAACATTCTATTTACTAAATTTCCTGAGTGTAAATATTTATTGGCAAAAATATGACTAAACTGCTTATGTTCAAAGCGCTTTGGCAGGAATCTCCTCTAAAATATTTTGCGGTATTTTTCAGTACGCATAGAATTAGCAATAAAATGTTTTATAAATACAGTCATAAATGTAATTAATTTTCGCTTTTTAATAATACTAAATAGATTTTTGTCGCATAGAAAATCAATCGATCCTAAATTATGATAAAACCGGCAGATCCTGTAAAAATATTGCAGAGTATTTTCACGAAAACACAGCACGATTGCATTGTTAAAATTGTATTTAAAAACACACTTAATTCTAAAATATTCAATAAAATATTAATGTACAATGAGAAATAGTTCAACATTTTCTGAAAAATAAACTAAAAGGTTAAAGAAAACATAGGATAAACGTGCAAAATGTAAATGTTTAAACAGAAATTCAAGATGGCGTTGTAGGACTGAAAATGATACTACTTATTACCTTTCAGCATTGCGCTCAGTGCATTCAGGAACAAAGGATATTCCTCTGCCTCCGTATCGGCCAAAAAAACTATAAACCCACTGCCGATTTTTTTTCAATAATCCACTAGTCTGTCCAAAAACCGAATACCTAAACCACGATTTTTTTTCCACGCAATTTAAAAAAAAAATGCCACAATTCAACGCGGTCTTTTGTTAAGCGTTCCAAATTTGAATCTGGAATATCTCTTCCAAACGTTTTCAGAACAGAATTTAAATATTTTTCCTTTCAATTAGATCATTGAACGCATCAATAAATATTTTTTAATGAATTTTTTGCTATATTTTTTTATTTTATTTTTTTGACGACCGAACGTACCGTTTACGCCAATGGGTAACGAAACACTGGCTTGCAGAATATAAAGCCTCTATGCATTGATTGGGCGTAGCTGACAGCTGTATATCTATCTCTTTTACTCTTACGCATCTTGCGTCACCGTCGCACTTGTAGGGTGCCTATGTTAAAGCGAAATTTGGCTTCGCGTTGTGTGCGGTTCTCAAGTTTAAGCAAATTAAATATATTACTGTTTTTCTTTTTGCATGATCGATTTGATGAAGAGTGGCTGTCAAAGTGTTTAGGGGTAGTTTCTCTGTGGCACGAGAAAGAATGCGTGATTGATGATTGTGAATACCAGTCTTCTCGTACAAAGAAGGTACGAGCATTATTGGCGATTTCAGACTTATGTTTACAAGTCCAGGTTTTCTCTCGATGTTTTCATTTACCGATTTCTGTGATATCCAAGATGAACTTAGAAAGTACACGTATGATGAAAAAAAAGTCACATTTCTAGGTGATTGCCCGGTTCTGAACCCGCAAAATCTCGCATAAGAGGCCGGTGCCATGACCACTTAATCCATACTTCAATACTTTTTTATATTATAAATGCGAGTTACTCTATCTGTTACGGTTTCACGATGAAACGGCTAAACCGATTTTTATGAAATTTTGTATTGAAATACCTTGAACCTTGGTTAAAGACATAGGTTACTTTTTAATCCGCGAATTTATCTGCATCTGTAATAACCGACATTATCGCGGACGAAGTCGCGGGCAAAAGCTAGTATTTTCAACCGATTTCAAAAAAGTGAATTTCGATGATTCTTTTTTTTTATGGTTGGTTGGTTGGTTTTTTTTTGTGGCTGGTTGGTGGTTGGTTTTTGGTTGGGGTTGGTTGGTTGGTTGGTTTCATGAAAATATTCCACCCTAAGAGTAGAAAATTATGACAGAATTTTAAAACGTATTTACAAATTTTTTATCAAAAAGATAACCGTCTTTAAAATGTAAAAAATAACTTTAAATTAGCAAGTTGGTGGCTTAATACATAAACACAAACAAAATCAAAGCAGCCGACGTTATTTTTTACTTTTTGAAGGCGGTTGTCTTTATGTAAAAAGTTTTTATATATGTGTTTTAAACATATTTTACAGGATACTGTTAGAACTATTATTCGTTATTGCCTGACGCTTACCATGGGTCTAATCTTCAGCCAGATCCTATAGAAATAAAGGATAATATGTGAAGCGTGAGAGTAAATAAAAGGTAATTAATAAATGGAAGCTTTAAGAATTGGACCTCGTAACAAAAAAATTGCAGTCTGCTTTGCAGTAGGAATAGCGGTGGTGTATGGTAGTACTTCTTCGGACTTTCGTCTTTCTTTGTAAAGACCTCTACTATTATTCATTGACAGCTGTCAAAAAACTAAGTTTGAAATCCTTAAAACAATTAACCATCATTCTATGTTTTGAAAACCCCACTGACTTGTATATATAGATGGGCCCTAAAACGGGAAAAGCTGTCATTTTGAGACACAAAATGGCCGTCGAATTTACGATGCGATTATGAACCTTATTACAATCTATAACTAATAGGTACTCAAAATGGTGGACATGACATGTTCTGACATTTGTTTTTGTGATTTTCAACAATTTTTCATACCTCAATTATTAACCTATGAATATATTTTAAACTAGCTTTGAACCGTGACTTTGTCAGCGTAGAATTGAAAATTAAGCTAAAGTCCTAAATTCGTTCTTGGAACATAAATAATATTGACCTAGTGTTAAGCTAGATCAACATCTATAATTATGTGTCCTAAATTTCAGTTAATTCCATTTACCCGTATAAGTGTAAAATATTAACAAACATGCATCCATCTTCACAAATTTTAACACACACACAAACCTTTTTTCCAGTCCCTTCAACCGATTTTGACTTCTATTCCGTAGGCTTAAGGATGACATTAGAGGCAAGAAAAGTGGTTACAATACAACTGTTTACTGCAGTTGCCATTTGTCATGCTACCAACGCAATATAAGTCAAAATCGGTTGAACGGACTGTAAAAAAGGTTTGAGTAAATGTCTAATCTTATTGTGAACAGGGTATAGTCTCAGTCCGCCACACAATTCATAAACCACTGCTACTTCTGTAAGCCAGAATCAACAGTGGTGACCACCAGAAAAGCGCCAAAGTAATGAAGCTCGACGAGTTCCGTAGAAACGTTACAACTGTCTTGGACCCCACAACGAAATTAAGCAGTAAAGAACAGCGGAGGAAACAAAGATTTCCATTTTCCTCCGTATCAAACAGGAGACAGAAAAGAACTAGGTCAAATTAGCACATAGAAACGTCTACAACTGGGGGAAGTCCAGGTCGATTCTGTAAAATTCACTCAAATCGCATCTCACATCGCTATTCACTCTCACTTCGCATAAGGTTCAGAATGACCTTGATATATTTGACACTTTGAATCGGGTTCGAGTTCGAGCGTCGAAGTGACGGGGAAATTACCTTACAGAATGCCACTCCTTACGTCATCTCATGCTTTATCTGTCAAAATCTCCCTGTCAATTTAGTTCAACTCGCAGACACACTCGCAAGGGTGGCGATAGTGTAAATTCGAGTTCTCAAACCGAGTTTTTAGAATGCCAATCAAGAAACTCACAGCGGATTCAGATTCCAAGTTTAGAATGAGGTCTTACAGAATCACACCCCAGAACAGTTGTCAAGCACCACGGATTACAAAGAACACTAATTAATGTGTCCTAAATATGTGAGCTGTTATATTTGACTAGCAACCCGACCCGGCTTCGCATGGGCCTATAGCCTTCCTCGATAAATGGACTATCCACCACAAAAAGATTTTTTTAATTCGGTCGAGTAGATCCTAAGATTAGCGCGTTCAACCAAACAAACAAACTCTTCAGCTTTATAATATTAGTATAGATTCATACAAAAATCAACAGACATCATGTTTTACTCCGCGGATAAAAGACTTAGTACAAAAGTTTTCCCTTACAATTTCAAGGCATCTCCTTGGGTATAACTCCATGAATAACCCTTTCACTCCGATAAGGTTTTTACTTCCCTTGAAACGAGAACTTTATCAATCTTAGAGAAGTAACGAAACTCGAAATGTATTTTAAAGTTTGAAGAGAATTGGTTTGTCTTACTGTAATTACTTTGCTTAAGTATCCACTTTGTATATACTGCAGTAGATTTATTTGTATTGGCGAAGTCTTAAACTGTCCTGTTGGAGAAGCTAAGGGGTAGGGGGGTTCCAGGCCGGGCAAAGTGCTATTGCATTTTTCTATCAGGAAATTTCTCAGTAGCAACCCAGAGTTTGGAAGTGCCTCGGAAAGCACATAAAGCCGTTGGTCCCTGCTGTCATTCGTAAATGGCTTATGTTTCACGAACCTCCAGATCTAGTAAATCATCACCAAAAATAATAAATAAAATAAAACTAAAAATAGTAAATGATCACCAAAATTTTGTTTCCTAAATTATTGTAGAAATGTATGAGTTTGACTGTAAAAACCGATTTGGTTCTGGCGTGGGGGGTCACAGTTCTAACCTGACCTAACCATGTCGGATTCGCCCTAAGGGGGACTTTAGGGTCAATCATCATCAGCCTGAAGATGTCCACTGTTGAACAAGCCTCCCCCATAAATAGGGGGTGTTACCATAATCTCCACGCTTGGCAGGCGTCTTGGGGATCGCAGTGAGGTTGTTAAGTACACGGAAGCCGCTGCTGCCCGACTTCCGGATTTTCACTTAGTCGCCTTCGACGACACCCTCGGGATGAATGGGTGCTATTGTAGCCCGGACACCCCACGGGCAATAGGGTCAATAAGGCTATACAAATATTTGTTGCATGCGGGAGTCGAACCCGCGATATACCACGTAGCAGCCAATCCCCCAACCACTGCGCCAATGATACCGAGTTGTATTCTCGTCTCGGGTTCAATGTGGGTTGTCAAAATTAGTTGAAAAAAACTTTGAGCATCGCTGTCACCAGTTTTATTACTTAAACTGGGGTAAGCAGAATTCCTAAAGTAATCACATTAAGTTCGTCGGTATCCACAACTCACTGTGCTGCAATGGTATTCTGTAAAGCTCACTTGGAACCTCACTCAAGCGCGCATACGATTAGGCTGCGTTTCTACCAGGTATGTGCTAGGCAGCTGAGCGGTGTGCGTAGCGACGCTGTGAAACAGTGCGCAGATGAGCGAGGATATGTAGCGGGCACTTTTTAGATGCGATCGAGTCCACTGATTCATATATCACCCCTGTGCCCCCCACTTCGTAAGTCTGTGCTTGGCGCGAATTCCCGGATACCTAGATTATGCAAAATCATTAATGGCCGCAGTGACATAGTAGATGTACACCATAGTATAAATAATTTCCTACGAGCTTTTGTAAATAACCCACTAAAAACTAAAATTAATTTAATTCGTGCTTTTAATGTATCCAGTTTATTTTTAATTTAATTTAAATTTCTTATCTAATTATGATAATTTTAATTTTATTCATAATTCAATCAGTTATATTCATGCCATTTTTTTTTATCTCCCATTTTGTACATAAACAGCATTGAATGATAATTGATAAATTTCTTTATTGTTATTTTTGGTTGTTTATTTCTTTTTGTATGTATAATAACATCTATTTTTTAAAAAAGGTACGGCAAATATGTTACTTAAAGCCGTTTTTTTTAGTGCATGTGGTGTTAACCTTTAATTAATTGTTGGACTTGTAAATGTTACCATAGTCATTAAGTTAGAAATGTTTATGTGTAAACAATTGTTGGTTAACCTAAAATAAATAAATATATTTCGTACAATACACATCTACCTCTAACAAACTCTGTCTAGTGACTGCTAGTAGTTACTGGCTCGCGTCCATCCTTTGCACACATCTCTCGCTTGTTTTCTACGTATAATAACCTCGCTCTGCTAAGCCGTTTCCACCAGAAGGTCGATTCTGTAAAATTCAAACAACAACTCGCATCTCATATCGCTATTCACTCTCACTTCGTATAAGGTTCAAAATGACCTTGATATATTTGACACTTTGAATCGGGTTCGAGTGCGAAGTGAGCGTCGAAGTGAAGAGGAAATTACCTTATAGAATGCCACCACGTCCTTTCATACTTTATCTGTCAAAATGTCCTTGTCAATTTAGTTCAACTCGCTGACACGCTCGCAAGGTTGGCGCTAGTGTTAATTCGAATTAACAACCGAGTTTCAGAATGCCAATCAAGAAACTCACAGCGGATTCAGATTCGAAGTTTAGAATGAGGTCTTACAGAATCACACCCATGCCCCAATGATAGTTTTCAGATTCGTGGTCAGAGTCACTTCTTAATTTGCTAATGAATTCAATTTCAGCCTGTATAATCCTACTAATATTATAAATGTGAAAGTTTGTTAAGATGTTTGAATGTTTGTTACTCAATCACGCGTAAACCGTTCAACAGATTTGCATGAAAATTAGCCAACAGGTAGACCATTTTCTGGATTAACATATAGGATTTTTATCCCGATAATGTGTTCCCTTGGGATAATCGTTCTTTTTTACGCGGGCGAAGCCGCGGGCAGAAGCTAGTAATATTATAAAGCTGAAGAATTTTCACAATCTCGTGGTTAAATAAAGCCGTATGGACCGACTGAACATTATTGTTATGGTTAAGCTCCGCTTGCCGCGGTCGGTCTTTGAATGGGTGACCAGCCATTTCATACCGAGTTCCCTCCGTGGCTTGGGAAGCACGTTAACCCATTTCCAGTCCCATGAGCCACACACGGTTCAGGTTAATTGTTTAACAATTGTGTCTGCTTCGCGGGAGCGCGTATTCGATTCGTGACGAAAACTTCATGTTTTTGCGTTTTGCCCAGAGCAATATCGTAATTATGTGAGCAGATTATTTAACGATAATTTACAGTTTTAGAAAGATTAAGTCTTGATTTAGACAGCTACAGAGTAAAAGTATAATTTTTAATTATGGTTTTTTAAAGCGAAGACAATTCTTTCATATCATTTTACGAAAATAGACGTCAGAGTTAACTTTCAGGACGAATACAACCATTACAATCTGCCAAAATATTTTGTTTTATGCGTTTTTCCAACAGGATATACAATCATAAAGACAGCTGCAGAGCCAAAATTACGAAAATATTACTGTTATGTATTATAAAACAATGTTGAAAAAGTAGAAAATCGGTTCATTTTAACAATTTTTTTTAACCAGTATTTGAATAAAAACATATCTGATATATTTATTTTATGAAAGTAAATGTTATGCTTAATATACAGAATATTTTTCAGTCCGTTATACGAGCTCATTTATTTTAGACAATTATTTTAAAAAGCACTGTAAAACATCGCGCGCTGTCGTTTGCCGATCAATTTCAATGATTCGTGCTTATTTCGTGCATATTTTTTTTTCTGATGCACACTAACAGACCATTGTATTGTACTAGTGTGTGTCAATGCTGCTACGCCGTTCTAGCAATCGTTTAGATTTTGAGTTGCGCTAAATCGAATACGCGCCCTTAAGCCGTTGGTCCCGGCTGTCATTCGTAGATCTTTGACAGTCAGAAGGCAGAAAGTCTTACCAAGGGGTATCGTGTTACCCAGCAACTTATTAATGACGTCACGATAAGTCACGTGATCGAAAATAAAAAATGGATTACGACGAGGCGTTAATTATTATAGAAAGAGATACGATACGAAACGATCGTAACTTGGCTAGGCCTACAGTATGTAGTTTCGGAGATTAGTGATATCATGAGATGTGTGTGTCAATGTATTTATTTATTTATTTACACTTCATGCACAAACGAACAAAGGCGGACTTAATGCCTTAGGCATTCTCTACCAGTCAACCAAGGGTGGTGAAGAGATAACAAGGCAGGTGCATTACAAAAAGTAATATTTAAAAAGTGAAAAAAGATATATTTATATTTATATATAAAAACTACACATACATAATATAATATGGAATATATATACACCGAAATAAATATATACATACTCATAATATATAAATATTATATTAATAAAAGAAAAGAGGTTGGGTGGTTGGGTTGGGTGTATGTGTATGGAAAGGGAGAGGGAGATCTCAACCTCCCACCCTGCCCGCAGCAGGCGCACCGGGCGTCGGCGAAGGGCGGACAACGCCCTCTTCCGGCCCCCCTAAATGGGTCCAGGGGCGACAGACTCGGGGACGTCTGTCGCCCCCCACATACACCAGGACCCGAGGTGGCGGCGCGTAGTGTTCCACGCGCGCCCCTCTGAGACGTCCGGGGGGGAGTCTAACACCTCACTCCCCACCCTGACCCGAGAAGTGGCCCGCTGCAGCGGGCCGGCACCAGCCGGGGGTTGCGGAAGTATCTCCAGTTCCCGCGACCCCCGACGTAGGTGTGAGATGGAACACCGGGGTGGTTTTTAGTCAGTAAGAGTCTGACAGACCCCTCCGCCCGCCCCAGGGCGGAGGACATCCATGAGGATTTTCCACCCCGTACCAAAAAAAAAAAAAAAGGGTGTATGTGTATGTTTGTGTGTGTGTGATGTCTCCGATTGCGTTTATGAACACTGTCAACCACGATCATTCAATACCATACAAATAATTTATTTTCCAACTTGTTTCTATCAGTGTTCATTTGTGAAATAAGTTTGAAAATTTTAAGTTAACAATTTTTACGCGGTCGGGTTTCTTTTTATATTTTTTTGTACACTTTCCAACGGAAACGCAAACTGCGCCATTGTGGATCGTAACTGGGTTTCGCTAGTAAGATAATATTTGAAAAGCCCAGTATTAATAGAAGAAAATTAAGTAACAAAATACCAGTATTTAACTGAGATTTAATCTTATAATTATCACCATAATTATTGAAGTGACCTTTACTTCAAAACTCACTGACTCAACACGATATCTCGTAAATTAAATTGTAATTAATGATCATTCTTCCTGTATCGCGCAGCTCACCTCTGGTGTGCCACAAGGCTCTATTCTTGGTCCCCTTTTATTTGTTTTGTATATTACCGACATTAGCCAGTGTTTTCTAAATTCCCAATTTCTTTTATATGCCGACGATCTGAAGGTATACAGAACAATACACAATGTAAATGACTGCCTTCTTTTGCAACAAGACTTGGATAGACTGTCGAACTACTGTCGTAGGAACAGGTTGCAGCTTAGTTTACCTAAATGTAATTTTCTAAATTTCACGACAAATGAAAACATCGTTAAACATACATACACACTGTGCGATGCTCCCCTAACAAAAGTGGACTTTGTCCGTGATCTCGGCATTATCCTTGACTCAAAGCTTTGCTTGGACTTGCAAAATAGTTAATAAAGCGTATCAAATTTATGGATTTGTTATGCGCTATACATTAGATTTTAAGAAGCCTTCTTCATATATTTATCTATATAAGTCTCTCGTACGCTCGCAACGGGAATATGCCGTGTCCGTCTGGAGTCCTTATTATAAAAAATACATTGAAGCGATTGAGTGTGTTCAGCTGAAATTCCTACGCACTGTGCATTTTCGATGCTTTGGATATTATTTGCCATATCAGGATTTACTTAATAAGTACAATCTCACAATACTATAAAACAGACGTAAGTACTTGGAAGCCATGAATCTGTATAATGTTGTTAACAATAAATTTGACTGCATTGAGTTAACCAACAAACTATGCTATGTTGTCTCTAGAACAGTGTACAAGCGAAAGGTGCGCGCTGGCAAACTATTTTCTACGCGTATTTGCCATTCTAACACCGGTTTGCGCTCACCTGTTCGCAGAATGATAGATACCTACAATAGGTCTTTTGAACACATCGACATCTTTGCATGTTCTCCCAGTGAGTTCAAAAGTCTTTTACTTAAGGGGCTATTTAACGACTTTTACAGATTTTAAACTGACAATCACGTCAAAATGTGCAGTGTAAATGATTTGAAAAAAATATATGTTAAACTAGAATATTCTCTTAATCATTTAGTAAGTGAATATTTTTAATTATACTCATATTATATAGTTTAATTAACACGTGAAATTGTGTCTGACGCGGATAAAACATTGACAATCACTCAAAACCTACCAGGTATAATTAAACGAAACTTACACCATCTTACAGACAATTTTATTATCTATCTTTTAGTATACGCCATTTTTTAAATTTTCAAAGTTTTGGACGCAGACTGCGTCCGTTCTGCGTCCAAAACTCTCAAAGTTTAGTCGAATAAATAAAATAAAAGTAGTATTCTATGAAAATTAAAAAAAAGGCGTATACCAAAAGATCAAAATTTATTACGAGCTAAGTGTAAGTACAATGTTGGTGTTATTTTATGTTAGTACTTATAACTTAGTTCCCTTCTACAAGCATTCGTTCGTAAAGGTCAAGCTACGCTAGCCGCGTTCGATCTGTGGATGGGTGACCATCCCTTTCCCTTTACTATGCCCAAGACCGGGTTGATTGGCGATCTCTGGAGGAGGCCTACGTTCAACAGTGGACGGCAATTGGCTGCTATTATGATGATAAAACATTTTTATTACTTCATTATTTTCTTTTTAACCGACTTTTAAAAGGAGGAGGTTATCAATTCGAATGTTTATATATATATATGTCGGAGATGGTTTATTAATCACAATTGTGGGTGTTAACTAAATTTGTTATGATTTGTTTCTTATTGTTAGTATATGTGATTTTACTATCAATTATTGTCTATTATGTCGAAACATGATTTATTGTGTGTGCACACTGATTTGTGGTTACTTTATTTGGATAATTATTATCGATGGTTTTATTCAAAACAATTGTTGACACATTACTTTGAATGTAAAACGAATTACTTTATGAAATCACTATTGTTTATTCATGACAATTATCATTGTGTTATTTGATTACAGATCTTATTAGATTCAGCACATTTTAGTGTTTTGTATCAAGTAAACGCGTGACGCACTTCCGTGCGCATGGACAGACTTGTATGGAGAGGTTGCAAGGTGGGGGGCATCGCCTTATAAAAGAGCGTGCACTCCGTAAGTATGGCAGTCGATCCTCGGATTCGACTCAGTAAAGAGTTCCTGCTCCCGACAATACTGTCGGTTTACCTGGTACAGCGCTGCTGTATATTCACATAGCTGTATAGGCTTGCTGCTAGCGAGCGATACACTTTGTATTTGGGTGGCTTATGCTACTGTACGAACTATAGACCTTAAGGGTTTGTTCGTTTATCATTGGGTGGCTTAGGCTGCTGTACGAACTGTAAACCTTAAGGGTTTATCCGTTTATCATTGGGTGGCTTGGCCACTGTACGAACTGTGGGACCTTAATGGTCTGTTCGATTAACTGTATTGTTGCTGTACCTTTAACTTACTTTATTCTTGTTACTGATTACCATTTGTATTATGTTTTCTTTACTAATAGTGTGTAATTGTTTTTACAGGTCTTGTTTATCGATAATGGGATAATGGGAACGCCTATAGTCCTGACGATGTACTATGCCGCTCGGCACTCCTCCTCGATCGCACCTGACGATCCGACATCAGAAGTGGGATTGCCTCTTAATGCTTCCGCATGGCTTCCACTCTTGTCTTTTCCACTCTTGTTATGACAGCTTCCTCTCTTGGGATTACCTAGCGCTGAGCTAAGGCTGTTTTAATGGCATTCATAAATCACCTACCCACATTAATTTCATTGTTTACATACTCCAACAGTTACCGCTACCCTTATTTACCTACCTAAGTGTCAAACAAATTGCTGTTTGTACTGTACTGGCCCATGTTTCCAAATTTCATTTTCCGTGCTCATCTACTAGCATTCACTACCGAAGTACATGAGGTTTGAGCTTTAACAAGAACTGAGTGTCTTGTCCCATCTTAAGAGAAAGTCTCATTTTCCTCTGACCTACACATTTCTTCTCAACCCTCTTAGGTTCAAACCAGGTACAATAGTATGTCACTTTAGTGACTACCGGAGAACAGCCGGGAGGTTCGAGTGAGTGATAAGTTGAAGTCCGTGATAAGATAAGTGTGATGTACCCACCACTGATGTGATGTTCTACAACTATCTGGTGAGACGCTTCCATTTTGTTATGACTCTGGGTTTGAATGTACCTACTTTCATTACTGATACATGTGTGGCAAACTTACTTGTATGGTCAATATAAAGTGAAGTTTCATGTTGAATGCTTATTCAAATCATAGTATCATAATTATTATGCCATGAGAAATTAAATTATCTGAAAAGTAACTGTGTACCCCCTGATTGTTGACATGTGTTCTGTGGTAAGGTAATTACATGTGTTGTGAGGTAAGGTAATGACATGTGTTGTGAGGTAAGGTAATGACATGTGTTGTGAGGTAAGGTAATGACATGTGTTGTGAGGTAAGGTAATGACATGTGTTGTGAGGTAAGGTTATGACATGTGTTGTGAGGTAATAAGGTAATGACATGTGTTGTGAGGTAATAAGGTAATGACATGTGTTGTGAGGTAATAAGGTAATGACATGTGTTGTGAGGTAATAAGGTAATGACATGTGTTGTGAGGTAATAAGGTAATGACATGTGTTGTGAGGTAATAAGGTAATGACATGTGTTGTGAGGTAATAAGGTAATTACATGTGTGGTAATAGGGTAATTACATGTGTGGTAATAAGGTAATTACATGTGTGGTAAGATACTAAACTTGTTTTGTGTTATCAGGTCTGTAGTGTTTGATTTAAATTGATCAGAATGACCGAACGTTAAGCTGTTTACTTGAGCTCTTTTCTGATTGTTTACAGATGATGCGATAAACTATTCACCCAAGGACGTGTGAAGATGCAGGACTGCCGTAACACTGTTGATGTGGAGTAAGAAATTAAACTCTGTCCCGTAAAAGAAAGCAAACAGCCCTGGCTGCCCAAAAATTAAAGTTGGATACTTTATTATTGGCTACTTTATTTTGTTGGCTACTTTATTTTGTTGGCTACTTTATTTTGTTGGCTACTTTATTGTTAAAGACTTTGGTTGTAGATCCAAAATGATATTTGATAAATCTTTGAGTAACAATGTACGAAAAATCCCTGAATGTCCATCAGTAACTGTTAATGATGTCAATGTTGACAATGATGATGATTCATCTGCTGCTGACATACTATAGCTGAAATGAGATGTCTATGTTGAGTATTGTTGATATTGACGCTTATGCGGGTTGTCTATGTTGACGCCTATGCGGGTTGTCTATTCGACTTCAAGTTACTTGTCGAATCCCATGGTGTGATTTCGGCTGATTTGTTGAGCTATGTATTGTCTGTAACAGTATGGTTATTTTGACTGGTTATGATGCAAATTTTGCTAATGATTTTACTTCAGGACTAATTCAGGATTTTTCTTTACAACATACCTTTTGCTAATTAAAGCTTTTTGTCAGAAAGGCCGATCGATATTTACCAAGAACTTTATAGCTACACGAGGACGTGTAGAATGTCAGTCTGGCCGTGTCGGAGATGGTTTATTAATCACAATTGTGGGTGTTAACTAAATTTGTTATGGTTTGTTTCTTATTGTCAATTTATGTGATTTTACTATCAATTATTGTCTATTATGTCGAAACATGATTTATTGTGTGTGCACACTGATTTGTGGTTACTTTATTTGGATAATTATTATCGATGGTTTTATTCAAAACAATTGTTGACACATTACTTTGAATGTAAAACGAATTACTTTATGAAATCACTATTGTTTATTCATGACAATTATCATTGTGTTATTTGATTACAGATCTTATTAGATTCAGCACATTTTAGTGTTTTGTATCAAGTAAACGCGTGACGCACTTCCGTGCGCATGGACAGACTTGTATGGAGAGGTTGCAAGGTGGGGGGCATCGCCTTATAAAAGAGCGTGCACTCCGTAAGTATGGCAGTCGATCCTCGGATTCGACTCAGTAAAGAGTTCCTGCTCCCGACAATACTGTCGGTTTACCTGGTACAGCGCTGCTGTATATTCACATAGCTGTATAGGCTTGCTGCTAGCGAGCGATACACTTTGTATTTGGGTGGCTTATGCTACTGTACGAACTATAGACCTTAAGGGTTTGTTCGTTTATCATTGGGTGGCTTAGGCTGCTGTACGAACTGTAAACCTTAAGGGTTTGTTCGTTTATCATTGGGTGGCTTTGCCACTGTACGAACTGTGGGACCTTAATGGTCTGTTCGATTAACTGTATTGTTGCTGTACCTTTAACTTACTTTATTCTTGTTACTGATTACCATTTGTATTATGTTTTCTTTACTAATAGTGTGTAATTGTTTTTACAGGTCTTGTTTATCGATAATGGGATAATGGGAACGCCTATAGTCCTGACGATGTACTATGCCGCTCGGCACTCCTCCTCGATCGCACCTGACGATCCGACATATATATTTTTTGTATGTATGTTCGGGCATAACTCTGTCATATACACCGATTTGCAATTTTCAAGCTTCCATATAATTTTTATCAAAATTGGTACAGCCCTTTTTGAGAAAATCAACAAATTCCCAAAAAAAATTACTTAGACGACGTTTTAGTTTCTTCAATCACTGGAGGACTTACAATCTCTTTTAAGTGTGTTGCCGTTACTTAATGGATTTGAATGTTAAGGTAACACGAAAAAGCGAAAAATAAAAAGTACTTTTTATTGAAAAAACTTTTATGTTAGTACAATTAAATTGAGAAATTATAGTTATGTAAAAATTACAATGTCAGTAATAAAAAAAAATATACAACTATTTAGCATTTCACTGTTCGCCTCTCTGTTCCCCTTTAAGTATAATCTGGAAATCTTAAGGGCACGAGTGAACCGGTTCATCCTAGGCAAGCGTGCTCCACCTTAGGCCACATCATCACTTAAGATCGGGTAAATTGCGGCCAAACGCGAGCTTATTAAAACAAAACAAAACGTACGAAAACTAAAACCAAATCAAGCAGTTTTGTCTCGAGTTGAATCTAAAACCTTAAGCTCAGCAGTGACGGGATCAATGAGGCAGTATATTCATTAATGAGAAGGTTCAAGAGCCCCGTTGTGTACATTTTTATATACAAAACATTCCTTGGCTTATGAATATGTTGTAGACATAAAAGAAAATTAGTAATTTTGCGAAATTTCTTACTCGATTATTTCCATAGAGATTTCCGTTCAAAGTTTTTTTTATTGTTTTATATTGTTCTTTAAAGTAGTAACCAAATACATTGAGACATCGGTGTGAGATAGAGATAGCCGCTGAGAGATCGACTGCTGCGCAGCGTATTGCGGGTTCGAATCCCGCCCAGGGTAAACATTTGTGTGATGAGCACTTGTGTTTGCCTTGTGTCTGGTTGTTGTTTATATATACATATGTATTTAAAATGTATTTGTGTATGTATATCAACTGTCTGACACCCATAGTACAGGGTCTCCCTGGTTTGGGGTCAGATGGTCATGTGTGAAATGTCCCCACATATTATTATTATAATTATTTATTTGAGAAACATAGTCCGTTCATGTTTCTCAAGTAAATAATAATAATTTGAATAGGTCGAATATATCCAACAAATGAAAACGATCCCAATTACCAACACGCCACCATCGTCTATAGCCGACAAGAATATTTAAATATATCTACATATATACGTATCTATTTATATATTTGTGTATGTATATCAGCAGTCTGACACACATAAATACACTAATTAGACGACACGGTTGGCGCAGTGGCTGAGCGATCGACTGCTGCGCAGCGTGTTGCGGGTTCGATTCCCGCCCAGGGTAAACATTTGTGTGATGAGCACTTGTGTTTGCCTTGTGTCTGGGTGTTGTTTATCTATATATGTATGTATTTACAAAACAAAATGTATTTGTGTATGTATATCAGCTGTCTGACACCCATAGTACAGGGTCTCCCTAGTTTGGGGTCAGATGGCCGTGTGTGAAAATGTCCCCACATATTATTATAAATTATTACTAATACCGATTTAGTAAACACCTGCAACATACACATTTATTGTCAAGAAATTCTGTGAATTCCAACATGTGGCGGTAACCTGAATGGAATGTTATCATAGGAATATTATTTCATTGATTAGCAATAGGCTTGGGTCACAGGCTCGTCGGTTTTATGATTGATCGGTCTAGTGGTCAGAAACAAGGTGGCTAAGAATCATGCGACGAATCTAAACTTGCTACATTATCTGCGCTAGTATCAAATGTATACGTGCTACGTGCGTAGCAGTGGTCTACGCACGTAGCACGTAGGTCCACGAGTAGTTCCAGGCTACGAGTGTAGACACTGCTACGGGTGTAGACTCTGCTACGAGTGTAGTACCATGCTACGAGCGTAGACTCACTACGTGTGGAGACACTGCTACGAGTGTAGTTTCATGCTACGAGCGTAGTCAATGCTTCGAGATTGTTCCGTGCCATAAGCGTAGACCATACTACGTGTGTAGTCTCAGTCACGAGTGTAGACCATGATACGAGCGTAGCGCTGCTACAAGTTTAGACCATGCTACGTGTGTAATTCCATGTTACGAGCGTAGACTCTCTACGTGTGGAGACACTGCTACGAGTGTAGTTCCATGCTACGAGCGTAGACTCACTACAGACACTGCTACGAGTGTAGTTCCATGCTACGAGCGTAGACTCACTACAGACACTGCTACGAGTGTAGTTCCATGCTACGAGCGTAGACTCACTACAGACACTGCTACGAGTGTAGTTCCATGCTACGAGCGTAGACTCACTACAGACACTGCTACGAGTGTAGTTCCATGCTACGAGCGTAGACTCACTACAGACACTGCTACGAGTGTAGTTCCATGCTACGAGCGTAGACTCACTACAGACACTGCTACGAGTGTAGTTCCATGCTACGAGCGTAGACTCACTACAGACACTGCTACGAGTGTAGTTCCATGCTACGAGCGTAGTCGATGCTACGAGATTGTTCCGTGCCATAAGCGTAGATCATACTACGTGTGTAGTCTCAGTGACGAGTGTAGACCATGCTACGAGCGAACCGCTGCTACGAGTTTAGACCATGCTACAAGGGTAGTGCAATGCTACGGCTGTAGACCCTACTACGAGTATATTTTCATGCTACGTGTGTAGACCGTGCCACGAGAATAGTAACTGCTACGAGAGCAGAACCTGCGGCGAGTATAGTTCCACGCTACGAGTGTAGACCCCTATTGCGAGTGTAGACCCGCTACGAGTGTAGTACCATAATAATAATATGTGGGGACATTTCACACACGGCCATCTGACCCCAAACTAGGGAGACCCTGTACTATGTGTGTCAGACAGCTGATATACATACACAAATACATACATATATAGATAAACAACCAGACACAAGGCAAACACAAGTGCTCATCACACAAATGTTTACCCTGGATGGGTTTTGAACGTGAACCATGAACGATGATACGAAGTTCGATAATAAGAGCATAGACCTACGCTACACGTGCCGATGAATATACTACTAACTTATTTATAGATCATTTTATCTCGAAACATTAAACAACACACGTCAAGGGCAAGTTTACTGTAGGTACATGAGGTACGATCACCAAAAGAGATAAGTATCCATGTCGTCGAGGAAAGTTGAAGTTTACTTAGAAACCGATGGGTGTTTATAAATAAAATAAAATGCAATTAAGAGCGTGTATTCGATTCGTGACGAAAACTTCATGTCTTCGTGTTTTGCCCAGAGCAATATCGTAATGATGTGAGCAGATTATTTGAAGACAATTACAGTTTTAGAAAGATTAAATCTTGCTTTAGGGAATTACAGAGTAAAAGAATAATTTTTAATTATGGTTTTTGAAAGCGAAGACAATCCTTTCATAGCGTTTTACGAAAATAAACGTCAGAGTTAACTCTCAGGGCGATTACAACCATTACAGTTTGCCAAAAAATTCTGTTTTATGCGTTTTTCCAACAGGATATACAGCCTCAAAGTACACAACAGAGCCAAAATTACTAAAATATTACTATTAGCTATTAAAAAACAGTATTAAAAAAGTACAAATCGGTTCACTTCAACCATTTTTTTTCACCAGTATTTAAATAAAAACATGACTGATATATTTATTTTATTTTATGAAAATATAATTTATGCTCAATATACACATTTTTTTCCAGTTCCTTGTACGAACTCATTTATTTTAGACAATTATTTTAAAACGCACTGTAAAACCTCGCGAGCTGTCGTTTGCCGATCAATTTCAATGATTCGTGCTTATTTCGTACGTATTTGATTTTCTGATGCACACAAACAGACCATTGTATTGTACTAGTGTATGTCAATGCTGCTACGCCGTTCTAGCAATCGTTTAGATTTAGAGTTGCGCTAAATCGAATACGCGCCCTTAGAGAATAAACAGTTCAATGATTTAATTAAATTTCATTTGAAAGCCTCCATTGGTTTCTTAGTAAACTTCAACTATTCCCGGAGACATGGATACTTATCTCTTTTGGTGACTCACACTTCACTCACACACACTCCACTCACTCTCTCTTCTTCACTCTTTGGATTTGGTGGTTTTAATGAGGTACGGTCACCAAAAGAGATAAGAATCCAGAGTGCTCGGATATTGTTCTTTACTTACCGATGGTTGATTTTAAAAGAGTGTTCATTGAGTTTCTTGCCAGTGCGTGCCTAGGGGTCAAAGTGATGGCAAGCCCGACAGATGAGATAATGAATCAATACCTAATTAGAGATAAATTTGATTTTTGTGCTTTCTGTTTTTTTTTATTGTCTCGAATGATTGCAAGCCTGGCTTTTGGGCTTCTATGGAAGGCACGCCACTGTTTCTTGCTCGCTCTTTTTCATAGAAACCTACTGTTTGAAACGAGCAACTAGCTGCAACTTTCTGACTGACTGACTCTATGGCAATTAATAAGTACCTGTAAATGGTTTAATTGAAATAAATGCTTTGACTTTTGACTTTTATCTCGAAACATTAAACAAACCACGTCAAGGGCAAGTTTACTGTAGGTACATGAGGTACGTAGGTCGATTCTGTAAAATTTAAACAACAACTCGCATCTCACATCGCTATTCACTCTCACTTCGCATAAGGTTCAAAATGACCTATATATATTTGACACTTTGAATCGGGTTCGAGTGCAAAGTGAGCGTCGAAGTGACGGGGAAATTACCTTACAGAATGCCACTTCTTACGTCATCTCATACTTTATCTTTCAAAATCTCCCTGTCAATTTAGTTCAACTCGCTGACACGCTCGCAAGGGTGGCGCTAGTGTAAATTCGAATTATCAACCGAGTTTTTAGAATGCCAATCAAGAAACTCACAGCGGATTCAGATTCGAAGTTTAGAATGAGGTCACAGAATCACACCCACGGTCACCAAAAGAGATAAGAAACCAAAGTGCTCGGATATTGTTAGTTAATTACCGATGGATGATTTTAAAAGAGTGTTCATGGAGTTTCTTGCTCGTTCTTCTCCATAGAAACCTACTGTTTGCAACGGGCAACTAGCCCCAACTTTCTGACTGACTGACTCTGACAATTCTGACAACTCAATAAAAATCCTTGTTCACACTGTGCGAAATCTCTTTTTATGCCCTTGATCCTTCAAAATACTGGTTTGTATGATTCTCAAAAGTTTGTCAAATCTTACCCTTGTCGTCTATTTTGGAACCTTACAGTAATGATTTCAAAAGTTTTGTTCGAAAAGTTTTTGAATTTTACGAATTCACTTTTGAATAAACAAATGAATTCGAGTGAGCAGTACTTTCTTTGTTTTTGTAGGAAACAGATCTAGATGAAATTGTGGCTTAGATATTATTCTCATTTGCCTAGTCTTTTCCTAACTATGGTTTACCTTGATTTATCGATCCGTACGGCTGTTTACTCGATGTTTTTTGGTAGTATAGCGATTTACTCTCGGATAGACAGTCTTTTACAGTAAAGAGAAAAATTAGGTTGTAAGTTTATATGTATGGGGTAATCTCCAAAACTAATCATCCGATTCCAAAAATTCAGCATCTAGCTTCAACTTTCTGATTGACTGATTCTGACAATTCATAAGTACCTGTAAATGGTTTATTTGAAATGAATGGTTTTGAGTTTGAGTTTTAAGTTTGGATGGTTTTGAATATTTTTTTTAAATTAAAAGTCGATTGCAGATGCAAAAAGGAAAAAAAGAAAAAAAAATTATTAGAAATTAAACAGTTCTTTGTTTATTGAATTTTTGATGTTGATTGTTTAGCGCTCGGTACACGGTTGCTGAGTCTTCGAGCGTCAGACACGTAAGGCGTAAGCGTCAGATAACGTCATCGTGACTTGGTGTTCATGTGTGTGTAAGACTGGTACTGATACGAGCTCACATTTTTTTTTATATTGTTATAGGCTTGCGTTTGACTGCAACTCACCTGGGCCTCAAGTCTGCTATTACAATAGTGTCAGAATGGTCTATCATTGATTTCATAATTGTTGATTTTGACAAGTTTGGTAATCTACTAATATAATGGCGTCATTATGACCTTCCAATGGTCAACCACTGACACGCTACTGAAATAAAAGAAATGATATAGAATGGTAATCTCGTACAAAATGACAACTGAATGACTGACTTAGGCGGTAGGTAATCTGCAAAAATTTTGACAGTTCCTTTGATCAGTGACCTACCATTAGAAACCTCATTGTGCGACCGACCAATGATCGACCATTATAAATTTAGCAGATTACGAACTTTTAGAAAAATGACAATGGGATCGTGTTGGAATGACGAAATTATAAAAATAGCAGACTTGGCCCCCAGATCTTAAGTGATGATGCGGCCTAAGGTGGAGCACGCTTGCCTAGGATGAACCGGTTCACTCGTGCCTTGAAGATACCCAGATTATAATGTATCGGAGAATAGAGAGTGAATTCCACAGTCTGCCGGTTCGCACAATAAATATGGAAGCAAAGCGCTAGGTTCGAGACCGTGGAACTTCAACTGTAAAGCGGTGACGTTTCATGGTTACACACCAATTCTTGTGAGTACCTTGACACTAGTTTTTTTTTTCTTTTTCGGCTATCGCCTCCAGTTCCAGTCGGTCGCCGAAGTCACTCGAAAAACCTCCATCGGTTTCTCACTATACTACAACTATGACATAGGCTTTCCCAACTGAATACCAGTGTTTTACATGGAGCGACTGCCTTTCGGACCTCCACAATCCAGTTACTGGGGAACGCGACACCCCTTGATAGGACTGGTCATCAGACTTTCTCACCTATAACGACTGCCAAAGATCTACAAATGACAGCCGGTACAAACAGTTTTCTTTGTTTTTTTTATGTTTTAATTAATGAACGCTGCCCCATACTAGGAATTACTCCTGTGTCGTGAGTGCGTTTACAAACATATAAACTCACATACACAAACAGCCAGACCCGGAACAACTACCTGTAGGCCATACCAATATTACCAATATATACCAATATTAATATTTAAAGAAAGAAGAAGAAAAGAAAGAAAAAGTATTTTTTCGCCCCCCAGGACAAAAGCAAAAAAATATTAAAAAGAAATAAAAACGAAAATTGGTCCTGTACGAGGCCAAAAGGCTCCTATCTCAGCATGGTGCTGTAACATTAAAAAAACGTCACCATTCACCGTCGTCATTTGTTCCGTGCGGGAATCGAACCAACAACAAACAGTGCAGCAGTCGATTGCTCAACCACTGCGCCAACCGTGTCGTCGTTTACGTATTTGCCGAGGTACGGAGCGTCTAGGTATATAATGGATGTTCACTCATCCATAAACCGACCGCGGCAAGCGTAGTTTAACTTTTATTTAGCCACGAGTTACTTCCACTAAAACTATATCCGACGACCTTACTAACTTAACTCTTTCGGTGACTGTACACAGATACAGAACCAAACAAAAATATTTTTATTTTTAGGAAAAAAAAACTCATTTTTTTTAAATCACAAAGTTCATGTTTCATCTGACATCAAAGTGGAATTATTACGCATTTACAAAGTTATAAATTAACAAAAAACCTAACGTGCCCCGGGGTGGAATAAGTCCCCCTTTTTACATCCCTGCCGTTGACATGGGGTGAATTGTGGTGTATTTAAACCGGGTAAGATTAGTATATGAAATTTGAGTCCTTAATATGTGGATTTTGATTGGAAAACTGGGTAATAGAGCTTTTTGTGAAGGATGTCATCCGGGGAACTATATTACCACCTGACCTATTTTTTCCGGTATAGTTACAGGCACTTGAAACTCGTCGACATGTCACATCAAGTCGCCCCCAAGAGGCGGTTGAGCCGTAATCGCCATGCTTGGCTGATGCATGTTGGCGATCGCAGTAGGTGTTATGGTACTCAGAAAGACGCCGTTGCCCGTCCTCTGGTCAATATCCCTCTGTCGCCTTTTACGACACCCACGGGTAGAAATGGGGTGGTGCTATTGGTGACCGGCAGCACGCGGCAATATAAGTCTAAAATGGCCAATCCGCTTTGAGCAAGCTTGGTGATCAATACTCGTAGCTTCTCGGCTTTATTCTACGGTTGCTGTAACACGCTACATAACGCGTCGCAGTACACGTTACTGCCACTCTGCGGTCAGCGGTTACTCTAGCACAGTTAAGAGCCAGTTACTTTAACTTAAGGTAAGTTTGAACTAAGTTTATACTGTGGATGAGTTTATGTTAGATGCTTTGAAGACGCAATTTACCTTAAGTAAAGTCATTTCTCTTGGGATGATCTCCCTTTTCTATTACCAACTTCTGTAACTTGTGAAAGCCAGAATCAACAGTGGCGAATACCGACAGTGAAGCTCAACAAATTCCGGAGAAACGTTACAACTGTCTTGGATCCCGCAACGAAATTGATCAGAAAAAAACAGTGGAGGAATAAGAAAATTACAAAGGAGACAGCTCGTTTTCCCTACATCTCTGGGCCCACCTGTTACATTCATGAAATTGCTGTCCTTTTTTTGACAAATATACCAGGTATTATCTAACTTAATTTCAATTAAATTGCCAATTGCATTTCTGATTTTTTTTAATTTGAATTGATAGCTAAGTTTGGTTAGAAAATGCACCAAGTGACAAGCAACGATACGATTAAATCAAATATAACTCTTATTTAGCTGGTTTGTAATATAAAACTAGTTACAGGCATTTTTTTTATGTGTGATTATACCGAAACCTTATATTTTTTGTAGTATCTACCTAGACGTTTAAGGTCATATTTGACAAGTGATGACATGTATTTTAAAACCTGACACAATGTCTTTTTATCCATACTAAACTAGTGAGAGTTGGAACTAAGTGCAATAAAATGCATTTTTCTCAGTTTTTCCATTGTGAATTTAATTCTTTTTTCGTGTTTTTGTTTAAAATGATACATTTACGATAATTTTGCAATAAAACAGTTGACTGTAACGCGTAGGCCCAAAAGTGGGCATTCTCCTTTTCCGCTTCCCTCCCTACCAAGCAGCAGATAGAATAGAACTAGGCCAATCGGCACAAAGAATAAACTAAAACTCAAACTCAAAACTATTTATTTCAATTAAACCATTTACAGGTACTTTTGAATTGTCAGAGTCAGTCAGTCAGAAAGATGAAGCTAGTTGCTCGTTCCAAACAGTTATTAAACAACAAACAATTCAATTCTATTTTGTTTCAAACAATTGTTATAAATACCCATTACTTATTATCACTACTATTAGTTATTATTATCGTTTGTTAATAAGTAATGGGAGCTTAACTGAGAGCGTTTCTGAGGTAGCTGCGCGGAGCGGGAGGATGTGGTGACGTGACGCGAGAGCTCACTGATACGTCAATTTGTGACAACTGTCACCTCTCCCGCACCGCGCAGCTACCTCAGTGTGGTGACGTGACGCGAGAGCTCACTGATACGTCAACTTGTGACAACTGTCACCTCTCCCGCACCGCGCAGCTACCTCAGTGTGGTGACGTGACGCGAGAGCTCACTGATACGTCAACTTGTGACAACTGTCACCTCTCCCGCACCGCGCAGCTACCTCAGTGTGGTGACGTGACGCGAGAGCTCAATGATACGTCAACTTGTGACAACTGTCACCCCTCCCGCACCGGGCAGCTACCTCAGTGTGGCGACGTGACGTGAGAGCTTACTGACACGTCAACTTGTGACAACTGTCACCTCTCCCACACCGCGCTGCTACCTCAGGAACGGTAGGGCTATAGTGGTAATGGTCTCGTGGGTAAGGCATCCGCCTCTCATGTGGGTTGTGGGTTCACATACAGTATCAATGCAAATGTAACTTTTTTATTTTTATATATTACTAGCGACCCGTCCCGCCTTCGCACGGTTGCAATGTAGATCAAACTATACGTATAAACCTTCCTCTTGAATCAGTCTATGTATTGATGAAAACTGCATTAAAACCGTTGTGTAGTTTAAAAGATCTAACCGCACAGACAACGGGAACGACTTTATTTTATACTATGTTAAGATAAAGATAAAGATGAATACAGGTTGGGGACGACGATACGATAAAAAATTAAAATACTGGTAATACTAGTTCATAAGAATATTTAGAAACTATCAAATAAATCCTAAAATTCAATTTAAAAATAATCAGATATACCTACTAAAGAGCATATAAATGTAACCAAAATAAAACACCATGTGAAATATTATTGGTTTTCTAACTTGTGAGAAGAGCTTCAACTTGTGGCGTCATTTATTATTAATGCTCAATAAAATCAATTACACCAATTTACCAAATCCTGCCATGATCCTTTTCTGGGTTCCGTAGCCAAATGGGAAAAAACGGAACCCCAACGGAACGCAAAAAATTATTGTTACTTAGAATAGTTAGAATTGAAACCCAAAAATTTTTCTTCAACGTACCTATACGTGTGGGGTATCTATGGATAGGTCTTTAAAAATTATATTGAGGTTTCTAATATAATTTTTTTCTAAACTGAAAAGTTTGCGCGAGAGACACTTCCAAAGAGGTAAAATGTGTCCCCTCCTGTAACTTCTAAAATAAGAGAATGGTAAAACTAAAAAAAATATATGATGTACATTACCATGCAAACTTCCACCGAAAATTAGTTTGAACGAGATCTAGTATGTGGATTTTTTTTTAATACGTTTTAAATCGTAAACAGCAATTTACCTTTTATCCAATCAACTCAAATAAAAAAAACTTTTATATTATGTTACTTGCTGCTACGGAACTCTTCATGGGCGAGTCCTTGGCCGATTTTTTTGTGCTATTGCCATCCCCACCCTGGGGTGTGATTCTGTAAGACCTCATTCTAAACTTCGAATCTGAATCCGCCGTGAGTTTCTTGATTGGCATTCTTAAAACTCGGTTGATAATTCGAATTTACACTAGCGCCACCCTTGCGAGCGTGTCAGCGAGTTGAACTAAATTGACAGGGAGATTTTGACAAATACAGTATGAGATGACGTAAGAAGTGGCATTCTGTAAGATAATTTCCCCGTCACTTCGACGCTCACTTCGCACTCAAACCCGATTCAAAGTGTCAAATATATCAAGGTCATTTTGAACCCTAGGCGAAGTGAGAGTGAATAGCGATGTGAGATGCGAGTTGTTGTCCGAATTTTATAGAATCGACCTACTGTATGTTTTCAGTGTACTTTAGACATACAAAGAAACGAAAGTAAATAAAATGTATTTTCCATAATTTAATATTAGAAAAAGTAAACGGAAAAGTTTCATTAAATTATAGTATAGATATGCAAACAAATTTAAACATTTCCTTTTATAACATTTGTGAGCAAATAGACTAACACTTAATAGGTAGGTTTGTTAATTTACTAGTGTTCGCCCGCCGAACCGACATACATTTTGTAAAGTCTCCTTTGTAGGGATGCAATGATTATTACTTACGCGTGGGAAGAGGCGCAAGATGCCATAGGAATTTTTTGTGACCTCTCCAAGGCATTTGATTGCGTAAATCACGACACGTTACTTTTGAAACTTGAGCATTACGGACTGGGTAAACTTGCGCTTAGTTTAATAAAATCTTATCTGTATGACAGACAGCAGCAAGTTCAAATAAATGGGGTGAATTCATATGGTTTAAAAGTAGAAATGGGAGTCCCACAAGGGTCAATATTAGGTCCTTTCCTCTTTTTAGTTTATATTAATGATCTTCCCCGTTTATTCAAAAACCAACCACAAATGGTGTTATTTGCCGATGACACCTCTTTAATTTTTAAGATAAATAGACGGGCTAATAATCTCGACAATGTAAATAACGCCTTACTTCAGGTCGAAAATTGGTTCACAGCCAATAACTTAGTATTAAATGGAAAAAAAACGAAATGCATCAGATTTGCTTTACCTAATGTCAAAAGTAGTGATTGCGATATAGTATTGAATAAAGAGAAACTGGAATTCGTTGATGAAACTGTTTTCCTGGGAATCACGCTCGACTCAAGGCTACAATGGGGTCCTCATTTAACATCTCTCGCAGGACGACTAAGTTCGGCAGCATATGCTGTCAGAAAGATCCGGCAATTTACTGATGTGGATACCGCGAGACTGGTCTATTTTAGTTACTTTCATAGTATTATGTCTTACGGTATTTTACTTTGGGGGCGAGCTGCAGACATCGATTCTATCTTTATTCTGCAGAAAAGAGCAATCAGAGCCATTTACAATCTACGTATGCGCGATTCTCTAAGGGAACTGTTTAAGGAAATTAACATAATGACGGTACCTTGTCAATACATTTATGAAAACATTATGTACGCTAGAAAAAATCTGCATCTTTTTGGTAAAAGAAGTGACAGACATAACTATAGTACTAGAAACAGGGACCAACTAGTTCAACCAGGTTTCAGGCTGGCTAAAGTAGATTCTTCTTTCATGGGGTTCTGTCTAAAGTGTTACAATAAAATACCTCCCCACATTGTTCAACTTAATGAGACAAAATTTAAGTCCTATATTAAACGCACACTATGCAGCCGAGCATATTATAAATTGGATGATTACATCACTGATAAAAATGCTTGGCTGGATGCTGGTCTAGCTCCACAGCCATAAGGGTTCATAGATTTATTGATTAGCATTGGTGACAATTTTTTTGGAGCTGCTGAAGATGTAGAACTACATTATCTTTGCATTGTATAAACTCAAACTATTAGTATTATATAATTTTGCATAGCACATACATGTGAGCACTATGTACTTTAAAGCCACCATTTACGAGATGTCTTTCGTTGACTTGAATATGCCCGGGCGGTTGAGTGTTTGTCATGCTCACTTGAATGTCTCGCTGATGGTGGCGCATGTGTTGGATCATTTGGTTCCCTTCAAAATGGTTGAACTAAATGGTGCCGATCCGTGCGTCATGTTCGTGAACGGGCGCCGTCAGTTGAGACTGGTCATCTCTTAGCTGCCTCGGTTATTTAAAATTTATTTTGAATTGTCTAATTTCATTGCCACTAGGACCTCTTTTAACGTGCACAATTTGTTCTCACATTGTACCTCTAGATTCAACATGAATGATGTAACCTAAATTTGTAATATTCTATTGATTTTAAAAGAGTGTTCATGGAGTTTCTTGCTCGTTCTTCTCCATAGAAACCTACTGTTTGGAACGAGCAACTAGCTGCAACTTTTTGACTGACTGACTCCTTGACAATTCAAAAGTGCCTGTAAATGGTTTATTTGAAATAAATGATTTGAGTTTGAGTTTGAGTTTGAGTTTGAGTTATTGTGAGTCCATAGTCCGAATCACATCTGGCCCTTTCCCGGTTGCCCTGTGTGTGTGGTGACCACAACCTTTTTTGAGAGCTAGATCCGCGCCTGTGAGGAAACCTGAACAAAGACTGCTATTATTATTACTACTACTTAAGCTAGAACTTCTCATTTTCATTCCGTATTTAATGACCGAATAATTACACGTGTTTAACGTTAAAAATTAAAATGTCAAACCGTTCTTCTAGAACGCAAATTTAACCACGGACCACAGTTTAATAATATCTTGGTTCCCTCGCACACTTCGAGTGCCGCAGGCGATTCATTTGGGAAATCAGTGTGTACATAGTGACGTATACGTCTGTACGCGGTTTTGTGTGTGGTTCAAGTTGTAAGCGAAGAGCGCGACGTTTAAATACGCATTGTTTTGTGGTGTGTGGTGTAAGTTATTAAAGTCACGATGATTTTAATAATTTACACTACAAACACACACACATACACACAGTTGTCATTGATTATTTGATTAGTTTATTTATTTTTTATTTCGGGCAAAAAACCGTGGTTTTAGTAACAAAAAAAATCTTAAAAATTATATTAGTAAAACTAGCAAATTAAGCAAGATAAAATGTACTACTTTGCTGGTTTTAGGCAGCGGGTCGACATTTGTAAATCAATCTAGTGTCTAACAATGACGCAACTCTATTTCTGATGACACCATTAAAGTCACCAACGTTTAGTTGCACTGCAGAATAAACATTAAAACAAAGAAATAAAGTTGAAGATTACGTGCAAGATAATAAATGTCGCTCGAAATTATATTTTGTTCACAATTTTCAACTCTGTATTGTTTTTTTTTCATTATCAAATAATTAGATGTCCCATCAACCTATGGTATGCATTTGAATTAAACATTTGTTGATAAATAATATTAGTGTTTTTTGCAAAATTGTGAATTCTACTAACTGTCACAACTGTCAACTTTTATTATAATTTGTCGTTAACGGCTGCCAGTTGAAGAAACTGATGCGTGACGTCTATCAAAGTTCTATCTTCTGCGAAGCATCTTAATTTATCAAGTATTTGAAATATTTTTAACAACTACATCGAATCTACATAATACATGTTTGTAAGGTGTTATAAAGGATAGAAAGTACACTGCATTATGACCTAATGAGGCGTGCAAATTTAAGTAATATCTACCAGTTTCTGTAAAAATCTGTAAGACCTGTTATCACCAGAAATCGCACAAATAAATACTTTGACTTTGACTTTGACTTTGACCAATCACAATATTATAAATAAAAATAAGCAGTAATTTTCTGAAACTCAGTTAAAAATAAAAATAATAAAGACGATTTAGAAAATGTTCGAAAACAAACAATGTCAAAAATTATAGAATGTCAAAAATTATAGAATGTCAAAAATTATAAAATCGATGAGGTCGCTTTTTATTTTGTACCACACAGTCAACCCGCTTCCTATTTTCACTTGAACCCCACTCTAAACTCACACACATTCACAGACGTTATAAAATTCATGAAGCATAGAATTACGTTTCGGCGAAGCTTGTACCCATACAAGAATTGTAATGTATTGTAATTACTTGCATTTAAAGCAAGACACAGACCGCTGTGGTAGGTCGATTCTGTAAAATTCAAACAACAACTCGCATCTCACATCTCTATTCACTCTCACTTCGCATAAGGCTCAAAATGACCTTGATATATAAGACACGTTGAATCGGGTTCGAGTGCGAAGTGAGCGTCGAAGTGACGGGGAAATTACCTTACAGAATGTCACTTCTTACTTCATCTCATACTTCATCTGTCAAAATCTCCCTGTCAATTTAGTTCAACTCGCTGACACGCTCGCAAGGGTGGCGCTAGTGTAAATTCGAATTATCAACAGAGTTTTTAGAATGCCAATCAAGAAACTCACAGCGGATTCAGATTCGAAGTTTAGAATGAGGTCTTACAGAATCACACCCTAGGTGAGGGTGTTAATAAAAAGAAAACCTATAACTATTAAACTAAAAAAAGGAATACATGAAGCATCAAAATACTCTTCCACATCGTCATCATCTGGGAATGTGCCCAAGAGACTGGCAGCATTGCCACGTTTGATGGCAATGCTTAACCTCTGACCGAGGTAACAACCGGTTCTTTTATCACGGGAAGTTTCAACCTACCTTTTGGACTTTTCCTTAGAAAGAATATGAGCACTCGGACCCTATACTTACATAATCCATACTTTAATATTATAAATGCGAAAGTAACTCTGTCTGTTACGCTTTTAATGAAATTTGGCGTGAAAATAGCTTGAACCCTGGGGACGGACACTTCGTCTTTTGATACGCACCTTCGTCTGCATCTGCGATAACCAACATACAAGCGGACGAAGTCGCGGGCAAAAGCTTGTTATAAAAAAATTACATATTTTTAATGTTTTAATTACAAATGTATAGTTTTCTGACTTTTTCCTATATTTATAGTATAAGACGATATTACTTGCCAAAGGACAATGCCAGAAACTCTATTGAACTTTGCCCCACTCAATAAAAGTCATGTGCAATATGTAGCATCTTACTGTTTATTTATTGCTGATAACTAAACATTAGTCTTAGTGACTGTAGAACTTGCGGTTTCCGTTTAAATCTAAAAACAATAATGACATTGATTCTAGGTTAAACTATATTTTAGGTAAAATGAGTTTGTATTTTGTGGGTAGGTATTTCGTAATCCGCAAGTTCTAATGAAAAACAATTTACTATAGAAAGGTTCTATATTCATTACAATTATTTTCATTAATTTTCTTTTCTGTACATGGGTGGGGCAGGATCTGGCATTGTCATTTCATAGTTGTATGTCAACGAAAAGTACCCTATAAATTTTGATTCCCTTGAGAGTGTCGAAATGTACGGTTTTACGGTCACATAAACGGCCGTATCTTTTTTTCACATAAACTTAGAAGTTTTTCACAGCTTCACGGGACCGTAGACCTAAGTATATGGTTTTAACTTCTACTCGATACCTCTACTCGTTCCCGAGATAAAGGGTATTGACAGACAGACAGACAGACGGACAAGAAAGTGATCGTATAATGGTTCCGTTTTTTCCTTTTGAAGTACAGAGCCCTAAAAAATAATAACGTTAAGCCTGACCTGAGAATAAAATCCAGGGTTCCACGTGCAGTGGTCGTGCTTGCGACCACGAGAAAAATGTAACAATCTGATGATCTAAAAAACTTAAAAAAGATGTACACTCGATCAAACTATTTGGTGTACACCCAAAAATATGAAACTTTTTGAATATGAAGCCTTTTAAGATATAAAAAAGGCCGCCAAATCGGCCGCAACTCACCTGATCTTAAGTGATGATGTGCCCTAAGGTGGAACGCGCTTGCCTAGAATAAACCGGTTCACTCATGCCTTGAAGATACCAAAATTATACATATCAGGAAACAGAGAGGAGGACAGTGAATTCCACAGTCTGGCAGTTCACACAATAAATGTGGAATTAAAGCGCTTGGTTCGGGACCGTGGAACTTCAACCATATAGAGGTGACGCTTCGCCGTATCGCTCGTCCGATGATGAAATGGGGTTGGGGGAATTAAATTGTACAATTCCAAAGCACACTCTCCAAAATTTACCCGACAAAAGACCGATAGGCTAGCAACGGTGCGGTGATATTTAGGGCTCTGAAGCCTAGCTCTAACCAGGGCGTCGTTTTCAATGAGCCTCTTGGCACGTCTATCAATAACTTCCAACGCCTCCAGTTGGTATTTATTCTTCTATAGTATCCTTCTCCATACGAAAATACCATTTTTGTGACGACACGGTTGGCGCAGTGGCTCGAGCGATCGACTGCTGCGCAGCGTGTTGCGGGTTCGATTCCCGCCCAGGGTAAACATTTGTGTGATGAGCACTTGTGTTTGCCTTGTGTCTGGGTGTTGTTTAATCTAGTCTATATATGTATGTATTTTCCAAAAAAAAAAAAAAAAATGTATTTGTGTATGTATATCAGCTGTCTGACACCCATAGTACAGGGTCTCCCTAGTTTGGGGTCAGATGGCCGTGTGTGAAAATGTCCCCACATATTATTATTATTATTATTATTATTTTAAGGAGAAACTATACACTGTTTACAATAAGATCAGACATAAACACAAACCTTTTTTACAGTCCCTTCAACCGACTTTGACTTCTATTCCAAAGTCAAAATCAAATCATTTATTTCAATTAGACCATTATAAGGCACTTTTGAACGTCCGTCCGTAGGCTTAAGGATGACATTAGAGGCAAAAAAGTGGTTACAATAACAACTGTTTACTGCAGTTGCCATTTGTTATGCTACCAACGCAATATAAGTCAAAATCGGTTGAACGGACTGTAAAAAAAGGTTTAAGTAAATGTCTAATCTTATTGTGAACAGGGTATAGATTCAATTTTTACAATATTACGTCTAAAAGTTAAGGTTCAGCCGTTCTTGATTTAAATAGTGTAACACTAACACGAATTTCTTTTGTTATATACAGAATGAAATTGAATTCATTAGCAAATTTTTAAGAAGTAACTCAGACCACGAACCTGAACAACTTTCATTATGGAGCCAACTCAAACAGCGCGAAAAATAAATCAGCTGTTCCATACATTTTGGCCGAGTACCTATTGCACGTTACTTCTGTATGGAACAACTGTTTATAGTATAGATATAGATAGTGTTTATTGTATATAGTATAGATTTAACTTTGACTATATTTTATGGTACATTTTACTACGGCGATTTCGACCACGTGGGTCGAAATAGGTTTTAGGTTTAGGTTTAAATACTTTATTCTCAAAAAAGACAAAAAGAGTCACTTACATGAGAATATAAGGTAACATTGTTATACATTTTCTAAGTAACGGTCACCGATACATTAATGTAGTACCTATAGTAAGAAAAAAAAAAGAAAACAATATAATAATAACAACAATTAATCGTTGGATTACACTTTCAACGGTTTTATTACTAATAAAACTAGTCGGTTGGTAACACTTTTATTTTTCTTTTTTTTAGTTGGTGGTTTCCATTATGTACTGTGATAGTCGTGATTTAAAAACACTTTTTATATATGATGGTAAATTATTAAATGAAATCGCCTACAAAATATTGTAAAAAATAAAACGTTACCTGTTACCCAAATACTTGGTTCGACTGTACCTATCTAGATTTAAAACAATATTTCATTATAAAAAAAAAATGTACCATATAATTTTTGTTCATTTCAAAGCCTTCAACTTTTTTTGTAAAAGAACCTAGTTATTATTCAATTTACTTTGTTAGATTGGCTAGTATTTATATTAAGTATAGTTTTTCTATTAAAACTGGTATTTTAATTTTTCTCTTTGTACTTCCCCTGAGGGAAAGAATGAAGGCTATCGCACACTCAAACTTAAACTCAAACTCAGAACCATTTATTTCAATTAAACCATTTACAGGTACTTTGGAATTGTCAGAGTCAGTCAGTCAGAAAGTTGAAGCTAGTTGCTCGTTCCAAACAGTAGGTTTCTATGGAGAAGAACGAGCAAGAAACTCCATGAACACTCTTTTAAATTCAATAATATATTACAAATTTAGGTAACATCATTCACGTTGACTCAAGGGTACAATGTAAGAACAATGTAACAAGTCTTGCATTTTAAAAGTGGTCTAAAAAAATGTAGTTTTGTCGAATCAGTCAGGATTTAGTCCGTTAGATTCAGTCATCATGTGGGCAGAATATGGGTTTCGCAAAGCAAACACACTGGGTATAGGGTACAATATACGACGTTTATTAAAACCACAATTTAGCACAAAGTAAATTTAAATAAACTCACATACAAAATACACATAGTTCACTTCACTTCAACAACGAATCGAAAGTACAGTTTCGGGACGTATTAGCTCCGATGCGATCAGACACTGGATTCTGAATGTCTTCCTCGCTGTGGGCTTAAAACATCACGACTCTGTAGAAGCGCGCCAAAAGTAGTGGTGAACAATTCAAACTAAACTACTAGCCTTTTCCCAACTACCCAAGGTCAGCTTCCAGTCTAACCAGATGCAACTGAATACCAGTGTTTTACATGGAGCGACTGCCTATCTAACCTCTACAACCCAGCTGCTGGGTAACAAGATACCCCTTTTTAAGACTGGTTGTCAGATATTCAAACATCTGATAAACGACTTCTGTCAAAAATCTAGGAAAAAAAAAGACAATCGCCTTCAAAATGTAAAAAATAACTTTCAATTCGCAAGTCGGTGGCTTCGGTTTTGCTTGTTGTTTTGTATTGCCACCGACTTGCGAATTGAAAGTTATTTTTTACTTTTTGAAGGCGGTTGTCTTTTTTGATAAAAACTTTTTTTTCGCTTATTAGTGCCTACTTCTTTTCATACTAATTAATTACGAAACGGTGTCACCATAAAAATACAGTCATCCCTTAATATTCTACCCTACAGGGGTGGAATATTTTCATGAAATTTATATGGGACCAAATTTGACGTATACATTATCAATTAAAAAAAGGATCATTGAAATCGGACTGTCCTGAAAAAAGATATGGTCAAACATAAAAAAAAAAAATGTTCGTAAAATGAAAGCTACTGGGCCAAACTATGATAAAGAATCATAGCAGGATTTGTACGAAAAAATAAAGATGTTTAGAGAAGTTGAAATTCTAATTCTTATACTCTTGGAACTTAAAGAGTATCTTCAGGTATTTAAAATATTTTTAAAACCCCGCAATAAAAATGGATTTTAAAAGTGAATAGTTTAACGAAAACGTCATTATTTCAGAACGAAACGGCAGCTGATAGTATCATTGACACTGACAGCCGTTTTATGGGAATTAATATGTCACAAATAATGATTAAATAACGTACTTTTTCAACTCCGCCATTATAAAACAACGACTAACATTACTTGTCTGCCAATTTGATAGATCCGTTAATGCCACATGTCACTTTCTTTTTTTTATAAACACAAAATGGGCGACGATATGAAACGAAAAACTGTTATTTTCATTTTAAAATATTTTAATTACGCGGAGTTTAAAATATGGTAAATATATCATCTACTCCTGGTAATGTATTCTCCACATTGGAAAGTATTAGCAGCCACGCCTTGTTCCGCCCATAAGTCTCAATGGCGTAGCACTAAAGGTTGTCAATAGCTTTAGGTACCTCGGCCACATTGTTACGAGCGACCTAAGGGACGACGTAGATATAGAGAGGGAGCGCAGGGCGTTGTCTGTGAGGAGCAATATGCTTGCCCGCAAGTTCGCTCGTTGTACTACAGACGTGAAAGTAACTCTTTTTAAGGCGTTCTGTCAATCGTTTTACATGAGCGGCCTGTGGGTGTCATGTACGCGCCGAGCCTACAATGCCCTGCGTGTTCAATTTAATAATGCATTCAGGATGCTGTTGGGACTACCATGGCGCTGTAGCGCGTCGGGGATGTTCGCGGAGGCTCGCACAGATGGTTTTCACGCCATCATGCGAAAGAAAGCGGCCTCCTTACTGCAGCGCCTGCATGGTAGTGACAACAGCATTTTGAAAATGATTGCTGCCAGACCGGATTGCCCCTTTCAGAGCCTGTCTTAGGTTTCAAATTGTAATTAAGTAAGTAATTACGAAAACTGACAATACTAACCTATTTACTTAAGTAATATTGTTACTAACACCAAAATACTAACACAACTATGGACATTAGTCTGAAATAAAGGTTTATTTATTTATTTTATTTTTTATTTGTATGTATTTACAAAAAAAATGTATTTGTGTATGTATATCAGCTGTCTGACACCCATAGTACAGGGTCTCCCTAGTTTGGGGTCAGATGGCCATGTGTGAAATGTCCCCACATATTATTATTATTATTATTATTATATTTTATATACTTTATGTATCTCGGGACCCAGAGGTCCCGGGCCTTTGTAAGGCGTACGAGGAGCCGAAGCCAACTCGCAGAGGCCCCTTAGGTAGCTTTATATGAAATAAGACACCAACCGACGATTATCCCTGTATGCACTATGCAAGTGCACCCAAGGACAACCCCCGGTTGATGCAGGACTATTACAGGACATGGAAATATTATTATTATTATTATTGTAAAACCCTCAAAACTATTTTATTTTTTTCATACAAAAGAATGTATGGATTTCGCCATGATTATTTTTATGAGACCAAATGGCAACTATTCCGCATCAAACTAAAGAAGAATCAAGTAAATCGGATCATAAATCTCAGAGTAATCCTCCTTTTTGAAGTCGGTTAAAAACAGTCGTCACTATAACGGCTTTCTGTGTTTTTCGAGACACGGAGGGGTCTTGGTATCGTGTTACCCAGTAACTGTGTTGTGGAGGTCAGATAGGCAGTCGCTCCATGTAAAACACTGGTATTCAGCTGCATCAGTTAGACTGGAAGCCGAACCCAACATACAAAGTTGGGAAAAGGCTAGGCAGATGATGAATTAGCTTCATATTTCTGACTTACTTCATCACATCAACCTATTGCCATCCACTGCTGAACGTAGGCCTCCCCTAGAGATCGCCAACCAACCCGGTCTTGGGCAGTTCGCATCCATTCACTACCAGCCACCTTCTTCAAATCGTCGGTCCATCGTGCCGCAGAGCGTCCCACACTACGCTTGCCCAAACGCGGTATCCACTCTAGAACGTGTCTGCTCCATCTACCGTCTGTCCGTCTGCAGACATGGCCGGCCCACTTCCACTTCAGCGTGCTAAGTCGGTGATTTTAGTTCTCTGACGAATGACTTCATTGCTGACTTACTTACTATTGGTAAATTTAAAAGATGGTTTATTTGAAATATCTGTTTCAGCGCTGAATTTATAACTATACTAGTACTTTCCCCGCGACTTCGTCCGCGTTACAATATAGCCTTTGTTACTCAGCGATAATGAAGCTTTCGATTGGTGAAAGAATTTTTGAAATCGGACCGGTAGTTTTTGAGTTTATTCATTACGACTGAGCCGCGCGGGTACCTTACTCATAGATCTAAACTCCCCTCCCGCACGCGCACCCCCGCCTTGGTGACGCCCACTTCGCAACGCGCCGTGCAGCAGAAATCGTAATATTTTAATTTCGCCATAACTTCAAAACCAAACGTTCAATTTTAATCATTCAAAGACCAAATATTATCTACATAAATTGTACTTAGTGATAAAATAAAATATTTTGATAAGGACTAATAGCATGACTAAAATAAACGCGTTTAAATGTAGTCCAAAAAAAAATCAAGATTTTTAAATAAAAAATGGTTGTTGTGCCTTACTCGACATAGATAGATATAGTGTGTCGCGGACTTTTTTGTAGATATTTATAAGATCAACAATTAATTAGAACATTTTATGGTTCTATCTTTTATTGTTTAGGCAGCGTACGCAAAATAAGTAACTTTTCTGGTTGATTTTTTACACCTTGTGGCCGAAAAACAAAACATCTTACGGAACCCTATTTTTCTCCAAAATAAAATATAGCCTATGTTACTCGTGGATAATGTAGCTTTCGAATGGTGAAAGAATTTTTAAAATCGGTCCAGTGGTTTTTGAGCCTATTCATTACAATCAAACAAAGTTTTCCTCTTTATAATATTAGTATAGAAGATATATTTCTGTATTTATCCACAAAATTTGGACCATTTTAACTCTAACAGAACTAAAGCCGCTTGCAAAACGTACATAGTTAACCCATCAATCTAAGTTGAACCGTTTTGAATATTTAACTATACAATTAACCTAATTTCGGTGTATTACTAGTGGTGGGACGCGGGTTTTAGTACTGCCTCGTGGACATTGGAAAATATAATTAAAGATTACACAATAAAACATTAAATTACTTTAAACAATATATAATATCAATACTTTACGTGCGTGTTTATTGCACCATTTTTAAGCTTTTGACATTTTTATTATAATTAGTAAATTATGAATGTTATTAGTAGTAATCTTTTATTTCAGTAGAATATAATAATATGAAATAAAGTATTTATGAAACTTGACGTTGTATAAAACCGGACAAGTGCGAGTCGGACTCGCCCACCGAGGGTTCCGTTCAAATTCCGTGATATGGTCACCCACACTATTACGTTGCGATTGATTAGGTACTTTAAACAAAGACTATATTTCTTATAATATACGATAATTAAAAATGTATAGTTTTCAGACTTTTCCCTGTACTTGTAGTATAAGGCGATATTACTAGCCAAATTTAATAGTTCTAGGTCAACGGGAAGTACTCTATCAATTTTGATTCCCTTGAGAATGTCGAAATATACGTTTTTTGCGGCATAAACGGCAATACCTTTTTTTTACGTTAACTTAGAAGTTTCTTTTTTTTAAAGCTTCAAGGGACTGTAGACTTGAGTATGTGGTTTTACTTACAACTCAATACCTCCATGCATTCCCGAGATAGGGTCTTGACAGACAGACGGACGGACAGACAACAAAGTGATCCTATAAGGGTTCCGCATTTTCCTTCTGAGATACAGAACCCTAAAAATTAACTAAACGTAAATTTAAATTTTTGTACACCGGCAATGGTAGTATAATATGCTAAAAATATTAAGCTAAGTTATCCTTAAATGCTGTAAAATTATCATAATTATGTAATTATATCGATAGTTGTATTACCTAGTAGAATCACATCACTACAATCTTTACGCCTGAGGTTTGGTAAACAGAATACATTAATGAGAATATTATAGCTTAATTAATAATACACCTTTTGTTCCTCTAATAATAATGATTTTAAGAACACTCCATTTATTATAGCGAAAGGGCGGATTCGATCAAATTTGTATAAGTCTTATCCTGAGAATTAAATCACTCATTACTCTAGAGTAAGAGGATTTTTGGTTTTACCAAATTTTAATGTCTAGGTATTCGGGAGTAAATCGCTTACCGCCAAAATGCATCGAGTTAACATGTTATCCGAGATTAAAATAATGGCGGCCGCTACATAACCTGCCGACAATGGTAACTCGTGTAAAGCTCATTGACAGTTGACACCATTATAAACCGACAAAATTATGTAAAAATAAAATTTTGCGTTCCGCTTTCTAAACAAATGTATTTCTATTTTAGTTGGCTTAAACAAAAGTTATTCATCATTCATGCAATATCTCAAGAGTTGCATACTACTCTATGTTTGTAACAAAAAAACGCAAATGAATTTACCCTACATTTGTTTGCGTACCTAAATAGGTACACAAACTTCCAAAAAACTTTCAAAAAAGCGTTTTTAGTCTGTAATGGAAATCCATTACAGACTAAAAAAGCTTTTTACAAAAAAGACAACCGCCTTCAAAAAGTGAAAAATAACTTTAGCACAGAACACACGTTGACTTTAGTTTCGAAATTCAGTGGATTTGTTCTGTTTGTTGTTTTGTATTGCCACCGACTTCCGAAACTAAAGTCAATGTGTGTTCTGTGCTAAAGTTATTTTTCACTTTTTGAAGGCGGTTGTCTTTTTTGTAAAAAGCTTTTTATTTTCCGCTTTTTAGTACCTCCTTCTCATCCAATTCTATTAAGAAGAGATTGAAAGTTAACTACAACAAAGATTGATGAAACTAAAACGTCGTCTATGTAAAATTTTTGGTTATTTGTTGATTTTTCAAAAAGCGCTGAATCAATTTCGATAAAATTTATAGGGGACCATTCCTGAAGCATAACCTATCCATAAAAAAAAGAATTTTCAAAATCGAATTACGTTTGCCGGAGAAATCGCGTAACAAATCGCGCACATACTTAATGCAAATTTAAGACTTATACGGTTTTCTCATGGATGCCATTGTCAGAACTGGACCAAATTAAAATGGGACTACAAGGAAAGCACTAGCTTTCAAATAAAAAAAAACATCAAAATCGGTTTACCCAGTTCACAGAAATCAAGTAACAAACATAAAAAGAAAATACAGACGAATTGATAACCTCCTCCTTTTTTGAAGTCGGTTGAAAAAGAGTAGTATGTTACTCTTGAGTTAATGCATGTACTTGTGCTTCTATGTTTGTAATGGAAAAACGCAAACAAATATAGGGTAAATTCATTAGAGAAATGGCCATAGTTATTTTAAGGTTAAATTAAACTGAAAATACGAGTAATGAGAGGACAATTTTCATTTTAAGGAAAGTTAGCATTAATTAAATTAGTCTCTAAGAAATGAGTATAAAGATATTCTTCTATTATGAGGAACATACGGAATTTTTAATTAATAAAAAAACATAATTATACCATACCATACCACCTGGCCATATCACCTGGCATATGCGGGAATGATGGCCGCAGCAGCACGGGATAGATGGCCGGTACTAGATTTCCCTTTGCCTTTCCCTTTTTCTGTAATTAATGCTTGCTGGACCTCGTTTTTCTTCTTCAGTCCGCATTTAGAGCACATATTATCAAAATGTCAGGTCACAAATCAAACATTCAATCCAATTTTCAATGAGCTGAGTTTTATAAAGTTACAATGATGCTGAATGATAACTAAAAATTTAAAAAAAAACCACCAAGTTCGAGTTGGACTCACCCATGAAGGGTTCCGTAGCAGCAAGTTAGGTAAATTGTGGTTTACGATTTATGACGTATTAAAAAAACTACTTACTAGATAATTTTCGGTGGAAGTTTACATGGTAATGTACATCATATTTTTTTTTTAGTTTTATCATTCTCTTATTTTAGAAGTTACAAGGGGTGAAATGTGTGCCCCCCCACACATTTCACCTCTTTGGAAGTATCTCTCGCGCAAGCTATTCAGTTTAGAAAAAAATGATATTAGAAACCTCAATATCATTTTTGAAGACCTATCCATAGATATCCCACATGTAAGGGTTTGATGAAATAAAATTGTTAAGTTTCAGTTCTAAGTATGGGGAACCCACAACATTTATTGTTTTTTTTCTATCTTTGTGTGAAAATCTTAATGCGGTTCACAGAATACACCTACTTACCAAGTTTTAACAGTAAAGTTTATAGTTTCGGAAAAAAGTGGCTGTGACATACGGACGGACAGACAGACAGACATGACGAATCTATAAGGGTTCCGTTTTTTGCCATTTGGCATTTAAATAGGCTTTATCTCTTTGAGATAAGGCATACATTTTTTATTACCTTGTGATGAAGAGGTGATCCTAATTTCAGTTCAATAAAGGTTTTTTTTTTGTGAAAAATTAACGTATATAAATAATGACGGAAATCGATTCAGAAGCCGATTCCGAGCAAACTACTTTGAGGTCTTGCGTTTAATCTGTTACAATGTGTATAATCTTGTTTATTTATTGTTGTATACACGCCAGCTTACGCTGAAAACCAGCGCCGTGGCACACCTGCGACAATTCATACAAACAAAACGATTTAATTACCTACACTACTACCAAAATATCAGACTGTACAAACACATGCGTGTGTGTGCGTGTCTACGCGCCGCGAGAACTAAAAACAGTTTCGAGAGCACGTTAGACGTGGGAAGAGGTGAGGGACAGTGTTTCGGAGGGAGGCGGGGCGTGTCGCTACTGTACGCCAGCAGGTAGGTACTAATATTTATACTGTGGCCGTAGTCCGTGCACGAAGGTACGAAATGCCTTCGTGCACGGACCACGGCATATATGTTGAGCGTTAGCCATTTCGCGCGGTAGTGACACATATTTTTGTCTAGTCTATTTGCTTTTGTTTAAGGCTATTTTAAACAACGTGCGTAACTTTCGCGTGAATAAATAGATTTTCTTTCTACCTTTTTCTTTCTTTTAGCAAAAAATAAATAAATATCTTGTAAGTTTCCCTGCCTGAGTCTGTGTTTCCTGATAGCTACAACCTGGGAGTCTTTATGTCAAGAGTGAATAGGTTACTTCTAGGCAAGCGTGTTCCATCTTAGACCGCATCATTGCTTCCCATCAGGTGAGATAGTGGTCAAACGTATGCCTATCAATAGATAAAAACAAAAAAAAAAAAAAATATACAGGATGTCCCGAAACTCAACGTCAAGCGGGTACGGGGCGATACACTAGGCTATACCAGTTCTGACAAAAATAAAAAATAAAATCCATGCTACTTGGTTAAGTGGTAATAGTATTAAGTTAAATCTTGATTAAGTGGGCCATTTTTTTAAATAACTGACAACATTAATTATTGGATTTGTGGCTGCAATGAATAGTATAGTTATTTAGGATTACATATAAAAAATACACTGCAGAATTCGTAAAATTCTGATCACGGTGCCTAAATATGTGAACGAGGATGTTGATTTTCTAAATTTTCAAAAGTATTCCTATTATTACTAAACCATGGATTTTATTTCTTATTTTTGTCGGAACTGGTATAGCCTAGTGTATCTTACGTATATAGAGAATAAACACACATTTATTTAATAAAGTTAGTGATAGACATAATATTAATACTTGAAACAAAGACAAAATAGCTCAACCATATTTTAGATTGTCTAAAGTTCATAAATCTTTTATGGGGTTCTGTGTTAAGTGTTATAACAAAATTCCTAGAGATATATTGCAACTAAATGAAAGAAAATGTAAAACATATATTAAAAGTACACTCTGTAAACAAGCTTAGTACAGTTTAGAGGATTATATCAATGATAAGAATGCTTGGAAACATGCTGGTCCGGGCTCCATAGGACAATCTACAGTCTAGACAAAATCAAACTGATTGCTAATTAAAACTACTTAATTTATACTTAGCATATACATTATATTTAATTCTTGCTTTGGTTCACACACTGGTTCATAGTTTGTTGAAATGTTTGGAGTGGTTGTCTACTTTTACAATAATTGTAAATAATAATATGTGAACACTATGTATCTATGTATACAACTTAGCTGTCATTCTTTATCTTGTAATACTTTGCACATACTTCAATATAGTATTTTTATGCAAGGTCCATCGTATTCACGTATAGTATAATCGTCATCGTATAACTGTAAACTGTAAATGCAAAATATTGTACACATTTATTTTTAAAAGAGTAAGTATGGAGTTTCTTTCCCGTTCTTCTCCATACGAAAGTACCTTTTGGAATAGGCAACTAGAATCAACTTTATATTTTTTATTATGACGTTCAAAAGTGCCTTTTAATGGTCTAATTGAAATAAATGATTTGACTTTGACTTTATCGCCCCGTACCCGCTTGACGTTGAGTTTCGGGACATCTGTATATATAATATTATAAACGAGGTGTAACGTTAAACACGCAAAACCTCAGACACCCCAAATGATTTTTAATTCAATGAACCTAATTCTGAGAGGAAAAAAAACATATTTTTTTTTTTTTTAGTTTTATTTTATTAAATTTTTAGTTTTACCAAGACTCGTATTTGCATTGAAATAAGAACTATTATTATCACGCGTATGAGAAAATTTAAATTGGATGACAACCATTTGTGTTTGTTTACCTATTTTGGCAGGTTTGCGCACGTGATGGCTTCACTTATTAATAAATAGACAGGGCAACATGTTTAATGCAGATTTTTTGAAAAATGTGAACTTTATTAAAAAGTGTTTCAATTGAATCTGCTCGTTATTCTAATCAAACTATTTTCAGGTTTTGCGTATTTGACGTTACACCTTGTATATATTTCTTGCAAGTAAGCAGTATGTCAGTACGTACTCTCCTGAAGGCTAAGAAAATGTATTGATGCGGAAACGAAGCCCATCCACCCGAGCTCTACCTAATTGCTAAACGTCATCAATTGATCTGTGCTGTGAACCAAACTCTTGACGCCATCTTGAGGTTAGGTTTGCGGTGTGAGAATTCAAACTCGGAGCATTTAATTATTTATTTATTTAACTACATACTAGCCTTTGATTGCGACTTCGCCCGCGTAAATGTCGGTTATCGTGGATGCAGACGAAGCCGCGGGTTAAAAAGTCCTTCCCCATGGTTTAAGCTATCTTCATACGAAATTTCAACAAAATCGGTTCAGCCGTTTCATTGTGAAAGCGTAACAGACAGAGTTACTTTCGTATTTATAATATTATATAGTATATAAATATATAGGTAATATGGATGTATTTACAATACTGGCCATTTGGAACGTAATTTATGTATAACTGCCAATATATTCTATATTCAGATGAATTTTATTTAAAAAAACTTTTTACAAAAAAGATAACCGCCTTCAAAAACTAAAAAGTAAAAAATAACTTGAAATTCTGTTTGTTTTTCGCCTTTCAGTGCTTACTTCGTACTTATCATACAAATTATTTACAAAACGGTAACATCAAAAAATTTAAGTCATTCCTTATTTTTTTATTGGGGTGGAATATTTTTGAATTGAAAATAAAAAAAAATGACATCGAAATCGGACCACACTGAAAAAAGTTATACGTGGTCAAACATAAATAATTTACGTGTAGAATTCAGAACCTAATTATTTTTTTGAAATCGGTCAAAAATAATTATGGAACTCTGTTTTAGAATTTCAGTCATTTGTTTATTGATTAGTGTTTTGTTATCACTACATTTGTATCTTTTTAGGATTCCGTACCACAAAAGGAAAAAACGGAACCCTTATAGGATCACTTTGTTGTCCGTCTGTCTGTCTGTCGGTCTGCCTGTCTGTCTGTCTGTCAAGACCCTTTATCTCGAGAGCGTGGAGGTATCGAGTTGAAATTAAAACCATATACTCAAGTCTACGGTCCCTAGATGCTGTAAAAAAAATCAACCCTCTATGTTAACGCGAAAAAAAGATACCGCCATTTATTTCGCAAAAAAACTTTCATTTCAACACTCTCCAGGGAATCAATATTTATTGGGTACTTTCCGTTGACCTAGAACTATGAAATTTGGCAAGTAATATCGTCTTATACAATAAATACAGGGAAAAGTCTGAAAACTATACATTTGAAATTAAATCATAAAAACTATATAATATATTCTTTATTTATAACGAAATTTTGTCCGCGATTTGATGTGTGAATGTCGGTTATCGCGGATGCAGACGAAATCCCGGTTTAAAAAGTACCCTATGTGCTTTCCCAGGGTTTAAGCTATTTTCATACCAAAATTCATCAAAATCGGTTCAGCCGTTTCATCGTGGAAGCGTAACAGACAGAGTTACTTTCTCATTTATAATGTTAAAGTATGGATATGTACCTACAAATATGTACGGAACCCTCGGTGGGCGAGTCCGACTCGCACTTGTCCGGTTTTTTTTAATCAATATGGTCACGATAAAAATAGTTACGAGTAAAGCCCGTCACATACGTGGCTATAATATATATTATAGCTAGCCACCACATCACACACGGTAGCTATAATATAATAATATATTTTCACTTCTCTTGCTCAAAAAGGCCGTCATTGTAGCATACTAGAGCGGGGATAAAATAGCATTTCATCCTCTAGGGGAAAAAGTTTATTTTTTTAATTTTTGTGTGCCAAATATGACAATGAGCCTACAAAAACGAAAAAGTCTTTAGTCATAAGTAGAATAATCATGAATAAAGACTCGACTTATTACTGTTTCATAAAAATAGAACCTCATTTTAATTTTGAAAATGGAACTAAAATCGGCGATCTCTGGTAGAATGCATGCAATGTGTTGCGGCTACAGAAGAAACAAAAAAAAGACATTGGCGCGAAATCTTTATAATTTTTCTCTAATTGCAAATGAATAAATATAAATAAATAATTTGCGAATTGGTAGTAAAACTACATATTTCATATTGTATTGGATTGTTTTATTTTCTCGCAATCGTAGTGAAAAGTATAGTGTAACACACGGCGCTAAAACCCATTAAAACTCGGTTTCTATTTACTCTCTCGCTAAAGCTCGGGAGTAAAACTACCTCGTATATAATGGGTCATTTTAGCTCCTTGTATAACAATCTACTATTTCGCCCTTATTACGTCTGCGATCGATGTTTGTTTTCGCATTTTTAAACTATATATTAAGACTGCGCCGAGCAAAATAATTCCAAACAGTCGTCACTGTTAAAGTGATATAATCAATACTTTTACCATAATTACCATAAAAATATGTAATGAATACCAAAATGAATGTGTTAACAGATTATGGTTGGCAAAAAATAGGAATACTGTTTAATTTACTTTAAAAAAATCTCGTACTTAGTTGAGTTTTAATAGTATATTTTTTCACAAACTTGAATTCAAATTAATCTTTAACATTCATACTACAATTTGTAGTTTTTACATTTTCGAAATGTCGCTTAGTTATTTTATTATTAATTTTTCGCGCTGTTTTGAATCATACGCAACGTATGTATGTATGATTCAAAACAGCGCGTCAAGTAAAACAAAAATTAATAATAAAATAACTAAGCGACGTTTCGAAAATATAAAAATTACAAATTGTAGTATGAATGTTAAAGATTAATATGAATTCAAGTTGTTGATGTTATTTATTATATTACTTTAACAGTGACGACTGTTTTGAATTATTTTGCTCGACGCAGTCTTAACATAAGCCTTGCTATAATATCTGTCCACATATTTTGGTGACGTAGTAAATAGTAGATTGTTATACAAGGGGCTAAAATGACCCATTATATACGAGGTAGTTTTACTCCCGAGCTTTAGCGAGGGAGTAAATAGAAACCGAGTTTTAATGGGTTTTAGCGCCGTGTGTTACACTATACTTTTCACTACGATTGCGAGAAAATAAAACAATCCAATACAATATGAAATATGTAGGTTATTTTTTTTGTTTCTTCTGTAGCCGCAACACATTGCATGCATTCTACCAGAGATCGCCGATTTTAGTTCCATTTTCAAAATTAAGATGAGGTTCTTTTTTTATGAAACAGTAATAAGTCGAGTCTTTATTCATGATTATTCTACTTATTACTAAAGACTTTTTCGTTTTTGTAGGCTCATTGTCATATTTGACACACAAAAATGTAAAAAAAAAACTTTTTCCACTAGAGGATGAAATGTTATTTTATCCCCGCTCTGGTATGCTACAATGACGGCCTTTTTGAGCAAGAGAAGTGAAAAATATATTTTAAAGCTGATGGTAATATGCCTTGATATGAATTATATAAATAAACTAGCTGACCCGACAGACGTTGTCCTGTCCCGATCTAGGGGGATGAAAAAGGGGTGAAAAAGGGGATGAAAAATAGATGTTGGCCTATTCTCAGACCTACCCAATATGCACAAAAAATTTCATCAGTATCGGTCAAGCCGTTTCGGAGGAGTACGGGAACGAAAACTGTGTCACGAGAATTTTATATATTAGATAGATATTATAGCTACATCTGACGTATATTAATATATATTATAGCTACGTCTGTGACGGGTTTTATTATTAGTAAACGAGCCTAAAAGACTTACCTTTCGGAGTTGAAGACACCGGCCCACTCGGTATCACCATTGCAGATAACGAAGACGCTTTCTGAAACAAAAGAGTAACAAATAAAAAATGTTATCTTAACCCTAGATTACTAACCTTCGTCGAAACGACGACGCGCATTAAAAAAAAAGCGCATTTTTTTAACGTGGTTTATCTCAAGCGGTTTAGCTTTTGGCTAATCTAAGTCGACCCTAAGTCCAAGCGATTGAGGGTGGTGTTTTTCGCGTGTGTAGCCCGTACACCCTGGTCTAGCTACCATAACTCGTCGTATCGACGAAGGTTAGTAATAACGTTCGTAATAACGTCCTTTTTGTTAATGATTTTTATGTTATATTTTATTTTTTTATATTTTATAGTGAATATTATTATTGGCTATGTTAAATGCAAATAATATCAGTTCTTATTTCAAGGTGATAGCGGTGAGGAGAACTCATCTGAAAGTAAGAGAAGACCAGCTGGTGAATTGATTCTGCATGATAATTAGCCACACATTGTAGTGTGTCACAAATGTCTTGATTCCCAAAATATTTAATTCTTTTTTAGATTAATAGTTGTTCTGTATTATCTACTTTAATATACTAAGTTTGTTTTCAATGTTTCCTTTTCAGATTTTATGTGAAATCGTCTCAGAAAATGTTGTAATTGTTGAATTTGCATGTTATTAGTGATCTTATTCAAGAGGCAGTTTTAGGGATTATTATGATGTATTAATTAACTTAAGTATAAATAATTAACTGTTCAGTAGTTGTACTTTACAAATTAATGCATAAAGAAATATTTTATTTTAATTCAACCTGAGAAATCTCTCATTTATGTAGGCGTAGTCGAAACGACGAAGGTTAGTAATAAGCGTTGAAAAATAAGGTTAGTGATCTAGGGTTAAGTAGGTATAAAACTTCGTTTAGTCGGAGTCATTCACTTGTAACTGTCCCCAGAATTTGAATGAATGAGATAGCATGTCTTGGGGAAGGACAAGAGAGGAATGCTTTATGGTCTATACTCTCCATTTCACTGTATATTCCCAACTAGAGATCCACCCCGGCTTCGAGCGGATAGCAGAGCATCCACACATACATGGGTTCCTTCTATCTGGCGGAGTCAAAATCAAAAGTCAAACCATTTATTTCAATTAAACCATCTACAGGCACTTTTGAATTGTCAAGGAGTCGGTCAGTTAGTCAGAGAGTTGAAGCTAGTTGCTCGTTCCAAAACGTAGGTAGGTCTCTATGGAGAAGAACGAGCAAGAAACTCCACGGACACTCTTTTAAATCAAGTTTTTTACAAAGTCTGGTTACATGATTCTTGTTGCTTCTATATGTGAAAACTATGAAGGTAATCTAACAATACAAAACAACAAAGAAGCAAGATAAAGTCCATGGCAGATAAGAGCTGACCAATCTCTACAGATCAGAATCTTGATGCTCCAAAATTTATTTGGCATAACACACTTGGCATACTCTTTTTTAAACGAATGTTTTTAAGGCATACAAATTATGTAATGTACACTGCAATAATAAGGCAATTTTTGGGTTTTACTGCCCACTGGTAGTTGCTATTGTGGCAGACAATTTCAGTGGCATACTGTGAGTTCAATTGGAGTGAACTCGACGGTCAGTTGGTGTAATGTGCTACGACGTTTGAGAGCGCCCTTCCCCATCGAACGAACTTCAGAGTGAGGGCGATTGAATTTTTTTGTTTCAACCAACGCAAAGCTCGAAAACAAACGAGTGAGTGAGAACGCGATAACATCACAGGAAAATTGGCGCGCGGAAATTTCACAAAACTTGTTCCAGGACATACGTGTTTTTTAAAAAAGCTTACGAGTTTTTGGTAGAAATGTTTGTAATTTAGAATCTCCATTACATGTGCAAGGTTTCTATGAAGCTGTTTTTTTACTTTTTCAATTTATGAGTGCATTATGAACGGCCAAAGTTCAGATAAAATAGTCCAAAAAAACTGATTTTTGGACGTGTTTACTGAATTTGTTTCTCAAGAAAGTTTATTTTTGGCTTCATTCATACCTAGATTTAAACCACAAGATACCTGTGTGTTAAAAAAATTGGAAAATAATTTGTTATAACGCCGTAATCGCGTACGAGCGTTTTTATGGGTAATATGACGGGATGGGCGCTCTTAAGCTGGGCAACCGTTTGTGGTACGTCGACGATCTGTGTTTTGAACCTGAAGATCGGTTCGACATATCCATAAAATAAAACTGCCCCATTGGTTTCGTGGTCACAAGCGCGACTGCTGAGCGTGGGGTCCTGGGTTCGATTTTTTTATTTGGGACAAGCCCGCCACACTATTCCCTAACCACTGTAACTCCTGTAAGCCAGAATCAACAGTGGCGACCACCAGAAAAGCGCCAGAGCAATGAAGCTCGACGAGTCCCAGAGAAACGATTCAACTGTCTTGGATCCCGCAACGAAATTAATCAGAAAAGAACAGCGGAGGAGTAAGAAAAACATATTTTCCACTTCCCTCCAAATCAAGCAGGAGACAGAACAGAACTAGGTCAATAGGCACAAAGGGACGTTTACAACTGGGAGAAACCCAGTTGCTTGCGATGGTAGATTCTCAGGTCGGGCAGTGTTATTGGGTTTTTCTATTAAGAATGTCTCAGTAACAGCCCGGAGTTTAGAAGTTGGCGGTGTAACACCCCCGTGCCCGGTGCGCACGTGTGGTCGTTGGTCCTGCGCCTGATCTCTCTCCGGTCGTGTCGGATTGTCGTCCCACCGGACTATGAGAGTGAGGGAAGAGGGAAGAGGAGAGAGTGCACCTGTGTTTGCGCACACACTTGTGCACTATAATATCTTCTGCGTGCTTGGCTGATCTCCATTGAGATTGGCCGCCGTGACCGAAATCCGGTCGGAAGATTACATTTTTTTTTACAACATAAAATATTACAAAATCGGGTGACAGATCCTAAGCGCTTATGAGCGGTCCCGTCATAATTCCTATAATAAATTTATAAGCGCTCGTGCGTGATAATGGTGTTATAACAATTTTTCCTCTGGATATTTTAAACACAAAGGTATCTTGCTGTTTGAATGTAGGTTTATATTAAAATTATGAGAAACAAATTCAGTAAAAACTTCTGGTATTTGCAGAGTATGGTCCACCTTTTATCTTGTGCCACATCGTTACGCTTGCATCGCAGAAGTCTGAAAATCAACTATTTTGCACAAATATCTGATCTTTGGACGATCGTAATGTACTACATAATATATATACATTGAAAAAGTAAAGTCGTGATAGAAATGTTACATTTATAATGTAGCAAATATTTTAAATGACAAACATTCTTATCATTAACTTGTAAGACTTTTCAATCGACTTCAAAAAGAAGGAGGTTCTCGATTCGTCTGTACATTTTTTTTGTATATTTGTTACACGATTTCTCCCGCAAATGTAAAGCAATTTTGAAAATTCTTTTTTTAATGGATAGGGTATGCCTCTGCTCTAATCGATCTATCACCACTATATCAGGCTTATTGGCAACAATAGTCCTGTCAGTGATGATAGATCGATCCCAATACAACGTGATATTGCCATTTTCGAGAACTGGGTCGGGCACATACCTGTAGTACGGTACTTCCGACTTATTATTATTATTATTGTCTTCTCTACTTTTGTGATGGTAAAACGTAAACGAAGTTAACTGAGACTAAGATGAATGAGTAAAATTATTCAAGGGTTATTCAGGTATTCTGGTATAACAGGGCATTTGGTCGAAACCACCCTGAGAAATTCAAAAGATCAAATAACATTTAGTCAGACGAACTCACCGTGTTGTTAGTACAATCAAGAACAACAAAACAACAACAAGTCTAGCTATTTTTGGGCCTAGCGCAAGGAGGAAACATAAGCCAAAAACGACCGGATTTTAGATTGAAAACACCCATTTTGGAACATCATCTGCCTAACCTTTTCCCAATTACTTTTTTTATATATATATTGTTATAGGCTTGCGTTTGACCGCAACTCACCTGGGGGGCCAAGTCTGCTATTTTTATAATTTCGTCATTCCAACACGATCCCATTGTCATTTTGCCAAAAGTTCGTAATCTGCTAAATTCATAATGGTCGATCATTGGTCGGTCGAATTAAAAGCAATGACTGCACAATGACGTTCTAATGGTAGGTCACTGATCAAAGGAACTGTCAAAATTTTTGCAGAAAGTCTGTCATTCAGTTGTCATTTTGTACGAGATTACCATTCTATATCATTTCTTTCAATGGCGTGTCAGTGGTTGACCATTGGAAAGTCATAGTGACGCCATTATATTAGTAGATTACCAAACCTGTCAAAATCAACAATTATGAAACCAATGATAGACCATTCTGACACTATTGTAATAGCAGACTTGAGGCCCTGATCTTAAGTGATGATGCGGCCTAAGGTAGAGCACGCTTGCCTAGGTTAAACCGGTTCACTCGTGCCTTGAAGATACCCAGATTATATGTATCGGGGAATAGAGAGGCGGGCAGTGAATTCCACAGTCTGGCAATTCGCACTATATAAATTAATTTTTTTTAGTTTTATCATTCTCTTATTTTAGATGTTACAGGGGACGACACATTTTACCACTTTGGAAGTGTCTCTCGCGCAAACTATTCAGTTTAGAAAAAAATTATATTAGAAACCTCAATATCATTTTTGAAGACCTATCCATAGATACCCCACAGGTATGGGTTTGATGATAAAAAAAAAATGAGTTTCAGTTCTAACTATGGGGAGCCCCCAAAATTTATTGTTTTTTTTCTATGTTTACTTACCAAGTTTCAACAGTTCTTATAGTTTCGGAAAAAAGTGGCTGTGACATACGGACAGACAGACATGACGAATCCATAAACCCTAACCATGAATCCTAATAAAATGCTACATGTGAGAGTAGCGTTGCCATCCGTCCGGATAAAGCCGGACAGTGTTAGGCTTTTTGACCTCTTGTCCGGCCAAATTTAACTGCGTCCGGCCCGTCCGGGTTTTGCTAGGCTTTTTATACAATCGTTCTTCAGTCAGTAGCGAACGAGCGAGCGAGACGAAATTTGCTGACTCGCAACTAAACGCTTCTTATAAAGTACCTGTGTGAATTCTTTTTTTTTTTGTCAAAAGTCCCTTTTTCCGGCTTTGGAATTCAGAAGTCCGGCTTTTAAATATGTGTTTTATTCAATATTCTTGATGTCCGGCTTTGGGACCCAAAAGTCCGGCTTTTTAATTATTAGAAATGGCAACGCTATGTGAGAGGATGACATATGCACGCTGCGCAGCGTGTTCGTGTGTGTGTGTGTGTGGGTGTTATAGTGTGTTTGTGTGTATGCGATGGTGTGTATGTATAAGTGTGTCTGCCTGCATTACGGCGACAATACTCCCTAGTATTATGGACAATGTGGACATGTAAATAATATTGAAGTGAAATGTCCCATAGTTAAAGGAGAAATATAATAAAACGAGCCATACACATGACACTCTTTCTCAATAATGCAGTTTTAAATCCACCAGTGCATAACTTGTCTTCGTATTGAGTTCTTAAGGGTCTATTAAACGACTTTTACAGATTTTAAACTGACACCATCTTACAGACAATTTTATTATCTATCTTATAGAATACTACTACGACGCAGGCAGCGTCCAAAACTCTCCAAGTTTAGTCGAAAAAATTAAATAACAGTAGTATTCTTTAACTTAAAAAAAAGGCGTATACTAAAAGATAGATAATAAAATTGTCTGTAAGATGGTGTACGTTTCGTTTAATTATACCTGGTAGATTTTGTGTGATTGTCAAGGTTTTGTCCGCGTCAGACAGAACTTCACGAGTTAATTAAACTATTTAATTTGAATATCATAAAAATTATTCACATAAAAGATTAAGAGAATGTTCTAGTTTAACATAAGTACTTATATTTTTTTCAAATCATTTACACTGCACATTTTGACGTGACTGTCAGTTTAAAATCTGTAAAAGTCGTTAAATAGCCCCTTATGCTTGCTGTCCCGTTTCTAGTATGTTTCAAAGTCGGGAATAAGTGATCATTTTGCAAAGGCGGAACAAGTGAAACGACAGGTTGCTTACTAAGGACTGATTTTATTCAGTATCTTCCACTTGTTTATAATATGATTTACTTATACACTACACCTCTTATCAAGGAGAAAAAAAAATTAAATTGGACATTTATATTTTTTTATAATTTTCCTCATCTAAAACTTATCAACTAAACAATAAAGTTCACACAAGTTCTTAGTACATATTATCATTACAAATAAATGTATGCATAGTGCATATTATTATCTACCGGTTAGTAACAAGCGCTCAATCCTAACTAGGATATCTGTTACATTGCAATAAACATTGTATCTTATTTCAATAACATTTTTATTACATAACACTTTAATGGCTTAATATATTACCTATATTATTATCTATTAGGAAACAAACAACTTTGTACGATTCTTATGAACAATGTTAGATTTTCCATTCATTAATAATTCTACATTTGGCGATAAGTCTCGAATTACACTGTACGGACCTGAATACAGTTCACTTAATTTGTTACCAGTTTCATTTTTTAAAAGAACCAGATCATCTTTTTTGTAAACTACTGTTTTTACCTTCTCATCATATTTATTCTTACGTGTTATTTTCGACTGAATTAAGTGGTCACGAGCTTCCTTCTGGGAAACTTGAAGCCTATATTTTAATTCTAAAGGATAGTGATCACTGTTGTAAAGTGGATCAATAATATTTTGTGTCAAATTATGTGGGAGACTACATTTTTTTCCAAATACCAACTCGTAAGGGGTGTAATTTGTTGAACTGTGTACGGACGTATTATATGAAAAACACCAGAAAGGCAACCAAGAACTCCAGGCTTCTGGATGGTTCTCTGTCTGTATACGCAAATATGCTCCTAAATGTTTATGGCTATTTTCCAATGCGCCTATACTTTCGTGGTGGTATGCTGTTGAGTTAATGTTATTAATTTTTAACAATTTGCAAGTTTCATTCATTACTGCTGACATAAACTCGGATCCCCGATCGGTTGCAATTGTTGTTGGGATTCCATAACGAAGTATATAATTATTTACTAATGCTCTAGCTACTTCTGTGCTACTCTTGGTTGCTAACGGATATGCTTCCACATACTTTGACAACTCACACTGTAGAGTTAAAATGTAACAATAATTATTAGCATCTTTATCTAACGGCCCTACTAGATCTAAATATATTTTCTGTAATGCTGAATGTGCCGTTGTAGTGATTGTCATGGGTTCTTTAATGTTTGTTGTATACTTTTGTTTTTGACACTGATGACAACGCTTCACAAACTCCGTAACATCTCTATCGATCCCTGGCCAAAAGTAATATTTTTTAATATTCCTGACCATTCGTCTGATACCTGCGTGGCCACTAGTAGGTAACAGATGAAAGTCGTTTAGGATTACTCGCCTATCGTCTTTATTATTTATACGCTTGACATCTTGTACTATACATAACCGCGGTCCGGACCACTCTCTACATTTATTTATCTCATTGCTCAATTTTTCAATAAACATCTTATTATCCTCTTGTTTCAACATGTATATTTCTTCTACATTTATTACTTGACAAAAATCACGCAGCTCCCTCGCAAAATCGCTTGGCGTCAATTGTGATTGGGCAGCTGGATTAATATAAATGGTTAACCTTGAATGCACGTAAATAAATATTTTATTTTCTTTACTAATTTCCGACTGTGTTCGTAACTTACCTAAGTCGCTATGACTTACAAGTCTGAGCTCTACCGAATTCCTAGGTTTATTATGTGTCTCCACAACTTTCGGTTGATCAGGCCAATCGTCATTTGAAACAATAATATCTGAGGAATTCGACTGCATCTCCCTATACTGAGCTCGCGTCATTACACATAATGACGTCACCTTTTCATTCATCTCTTTTAAATCTTTACTTGTTACACATATCCGAGATAATGCGTCTGCCACCGCATTCTCTTTCCCTCTTACATATTCCACTGTGAAGTCGTATTCTTCTAACGCCAATCTAAATTTTAACAATCGACTAGACGGATCTCGCATGTTAAATAAATACACAAGTGGTTTATGATCCGTTCTAATTATAAACCTTCGTCCGTATAAGTACGGTCTAAAATGCTTTACAGCCCATACAATGGCAAGCAATTCCTTTTCAATTGTTGGGTATATTATTTCCGATTTATTTAGACCCCTGCTTGCATACGCTACTGGTTTTCCATTTTGGTTTGCCAAAACCGCTCCTAGGGCAAAACCTGATGCGTCAGTTTGTACAATGAAAGTATTGCTATCTGTTAAGTCTGGATATTGAAGGACAGGAGAAGAAATTAGTTTTTCTTTTAGAGAATTAAAGGCAATTGCACAATCTGTATCCCAGTTAAAAATTACATTCTTCCTACTCAATTTGTTCAAAGGGTATGCTAATGCAGCAAAATTGTTAATAAATTTCCTGTAGTAGTTTGCAAAAGCTACAAATCTACGTACATCCTCTGTGTTTTGAGGTTGTGGATAGTTTTTGATAGTGGTTATTTTTTCCGGATCTGGTAAGACGCCATCTTTTGACACTACGTGTCCCAAATATAAAATTTCCTTTTTGAGAAAATCACATTTCTGTGGGTTTAGTTTTAGATTTACTTTCCTAAGCCTCGTAAATACATCCTGTAAATTCTTACAGTGGTCATTTAAATTTTTCCCAAAAACTACAAGGTCATCTTGGTAAACAAAACATTTTTCATACGTTAGTCCTGACATTGCCATTGTCATCATTCGTGAGAACGAACTGGGGCTTGTTTTTAGACCCATAGGCATTCTAGTTAACTGATATTGTCCTGAAGAAAAAGCTGTGTACTTACGACTACTTGGTTCCAAATCAACATTATAATAGCCTTGATGAAGGTCTAAATGTGTAAAATAGATGCATCCTGATAGTGAATCTAGTATTTCGGTTATATTGGGGAGGGGGAATTTATCATCAATAATTGTATTATTTAATTTTCTATAATCTATCACCAATCTAAATTTTTTATTACCTGCACTGTCGGGTTTCTTCGGTACTAGTAACAAAGGGCTAGACCAATCGCTATTAGCCGGCTCAATTATACCTTGCTGTAATAAGTCACTAATTTGTCTCGTAATTTCGTGTTTTTGCGAATGTGGTAACCTGTATGGTTTCACATATACCGGTTCCGCGTTTGGTTTTAGAATAATTTTGTGTTTATATATGTTTGTGGTTGTTAATCTGTCGCCTTCTAAATAAAAAATATCTGAGTACTTGGCGCATAAGTTTTCTATAGACTTTCTCTCTTCTAAATTCAAATGTTTTAATTGTATCAATGATAATAACTGCTTAACTCTCTGTGCGTCCTTATCACACCTATCAAAACTACAAATATCGTAATCTTTCGCGCTGTATATGAGAGGCTGTATGTTCCCTAACACTAAATCTTTCTCGGTAGTGTTTAATATTCTAATAGGGATCTTGCCATTGTTGGGTGTAACTAAACTACTAGCCATGAAAACACCATCATATAGCTGTGACGCACACACTACAGCATCACTGTTAAAAGATGTTTCTACAAAATGCACCGACTCTGATCTCGCTGGTATATATAAAGAATCCTTATTCATATCCGTCATTATTGGTACGTTAATTTCATCACCTGATGACGTTTTTAGCAATAACATATTATTTGATAAGTTTATGGTTGCTTGATACCGTTTTAAGAAATCGCATCCAATAATACCGTTTGCTTTACACGGTAAGGAATCAAACACATAACATTTCTGTGTAAATATAACATTACCAATAACCAATTGTAAGTATAAGTATCCTGTTGCACATATTTTCCCACCTATACCGTTTATTACTACGTTGCAATTATAAATACGAATGTTTTTGTGCAATATTTTATTATATCTTACTACAGAAATTGAAGCTCCCGTATCAAGTAGCCAAGAACATTCTTGTCCGTTTACTGTAAATTGTACGCGTAATGCTTCGTTATAAGAAAATATTGTATGTTCTAGATTAGTCTCGAAAAAACGTATTCAACTCCAAATTTTTCTCAGGCTTTTCATCCATCACATTTACATTCTCTCCTCTTTTATACTGTCTATTTCCTCTGCTATTATAAAACCTACCTCTCCTGTTCTGTGGTGGTGCAGATCGACGTTGTCCCGTAGTACTACGTCTCCACACACCTGTATTGCCACGATAAGGCTCATTTTGACTTTGATAACTGTTTCTGTTTACGTTTCCTCTATTAAAGCCTCCACGCCTATATTCCTGATGCTGAAACCTATTGTTTCCTCTGTAATTCCTATTATATTGGTGATAATGTCGCTGTCCCATGAACACATTTGTAGAAGTAGATGGTGAGGTTATTTCCTCATCGACTGCTGATTGGATAGCTTCATTCAAAGATTCAAACTTTCTAGCTGTAATTATTGTACTTAACCTTCGGTTTCGCAATCCGTCGGCAAAGCATTTAATAGCAAGTTTCTCATTGACTCTTTTTAGTACATTGTAATTTTCCGAATGTCCTTCTGATTGCGAAATCGTTAAGTCAACAAATAAATTTGCAATTTCCTGACCAAAATCTGAGATTGTTTTCTCTTGCTGCTTAATATGTTGTAATTTACTATGCATAGCAGTATACGACTTTTTCGGCAATAAATGTAACCTCATCGCTTTGACTAACTCAGTGACATTATTATAGCTAGATTCAAGCCGCAAATTAGCTGACTGTGATAACCGGCTTTTTACGACAAATTCAATTAAGTTACGTTGAGACCCTTCTTCTAAAATAGAGCTGTAATACTCAATGCCATCGATTAATTGCGTTGTGACCTGCTCTTGGTCATTCATTACTGGTAGCAAACTAAGTGCTGCTTTTAAGTTGAACTTCTCCATTTCGCTACCGCTTGTCTCTTTACTAGTCTGACATAAAACAACAATTTCTAATTATATTTTATTAAACCTTTCACATAAGTCGTCGATTAATTTATTTTCAGTTGGCTCTTTAAATGCCTTAACTCGACTGATTTCCTCTATATACTTATTATACTGAGTACATAATTCATTAGCATCTGTAAATTTTTTATTACATGCTGAAATATTTTCTCGCCTCCTAGCTGGTCCGATTTTAACTAAGTACGTTCTAATTTTCAATAATTCATCGCACAATTTCTTTAGAAAATCTGCCATTAAAATACATTTCTATAAGTACCTATATTCTCTAGTTAATTCTAAACATAGTGTTATTCCTTACAATTCTTCTTAACCTGAAAATCTTATTAACTACATACCTGGCACGCACGACGTATAAGTACCTGCCTTTTTTCACATGATATTTTAATGTCTTTAAAACGCGTTATTTTTTTTTTATATATATATATTTTTTAGCACTTTTACCGACACGCACTGGTTTTATTTGGTTTTGACCAACACAACACTTTTAAACGTACGCACATTCTTCTTACGCCCAGCGCCTTATACCTTCCACCTTACGCTGTCTGCTGCTGCTCTTCAATGGGTTTCAGGTAACGTCCTCGTAAAAAGGATCGTCGCGTCGCTCTCTCCTCAAATTCTCTTCCAATCCATTGGACGTGGCATTTCTTATATTGGCGATAAATGTAATAAAATACCACAAGTGCTATAAATACTACGATGATAATCAGCATGATGTTAACTGTGGTGAGATGGTAATTCAGCTGTTCTGCATGTGCACTATTATTTCCTCCTGATGCATTCTGTGCTATCACTATCTCTTCTTTTGATTGCGTTTTTCCCATAGTGTAATTGTCCAAATATACTTTTTAAATTTACAAAATTTTGTTTTACTCGTTAGACAGGCAATCGGTATTGTCACTTAGCTCGTTTTTTTCACTTTCACACGGAGTGTCCGCCGCGCTTCTCGGAAGCGCCACGTGCGAATACGACACCATGGTCACGGTCGCCATGCAAAGGCGGAACAAGTGAAACGACAGGTTGCTTACTAAGGACTGATTTTATTCAGTATCTTCCACTTGTTTATAATATGATTTACTTATACACTACAATTTTTTGACTCTCGAAGATCTACAAATGACAGCCTGGAGCTACTGCTTGTTGTCCAATTTCTTACATAATATTTATTTATTTTGTCTTACTAAGGGATATCGTGTTACCTAGTAACTGGGTTATGGAGGTCCGATAGGCAGTCGCTTCATGTAAAACACTGGTATTTAGCTGCATCAGATTAGACTGGAAGTTGATCCCAATAGTAGATGAGGTCTTCTACGCAATATTATGTTGGATAGTGTACAGGCTACATCCGGAGCAGTTTATTATGCGGACCTTGTGGAAACTAGAACTAATTTCCGTGCGTTCAAGCGTTTTTGCCATACCTATTATTGGAATCAAATTTAATGTAACAGCTCACTTTTTAGGGCCCGTTAATTATGTCAATTATAATCCGTGGTGCTTAGCAACTGGGTTTCTCCCAGTTGTAAACGTCCCTTTGTGCCTATTGGCCTAGTTCTGTTCTGTCTCCAGCTTGATTTGGAGGGAAGTGGAAAATATGTTATTCTAACTCCTCCGCTGTTCTTTTCTGATTAATTTCGTTGCGGGATCCAAGACAGTTGAATCGTTTCTCTGGGACTCGTCGAGCTTCATTACTCTGGCGCTTTTCTGGTGGTCGCCGTTGTTGATTCTGGCTTACAGGAGTTACAGTGGTTAGGGAATAGTGTGGCGGGCTTGTCCCATTTATATAGATGAGGTCTTCTTCTGAAGCAGATAAGAAATGGCTTGGCAGATGAGGCAGATGTATAATCTTTAACTTTTGTTTTTGTATTTAGTGGATTATATAGACTGTAACAAATATACTTATTGGTTTCTTTCTTCGTTCTATCTATCGTACTTCCTTTCTTTCATTTTTCCTTCTAATTCGAAAATGGACTCTAAGTCAAAGTCAAAGTCAAAGCATTTATTTCAATTAAACCTTTTACAGGCACTTTTGAATTGTCAAGGAGTCGGTCAGTTAGACAGAAAGTTGAAGCTAGTTGCTCGTTCCAAAACGTAGGGTAGATCTCTATGGAGACGAACGAGTAAGAAACTCCACGGACACTCTTTTAAACTCAGGTTTTTACAAAATACTGCTTACATTATTCTTGTTGCTCAAACACATAATAATTTACTTAAAATATGGCTCCAAACAAAACTAAGGTTTCAGAGAGAGGGTAGAGGTGAGGAACGGTTTCAGAGGGAGGCGGAGCGTGTCGCTACTTTACGGTAGTACTAATGCTTATACTGTAACAATAGGCTTGTCAGATGAGGCACGCAGAAAAGCACCAAGACTCTTAATGCGTACCGATTAATCTTTAACTTTTATTTTTCTATTCTGTGGGCCTTATGGGACCTTAACAAATATTTATTGGTTTCGCTCTTTCTCTTATTATTTTTTATTTCCTTCCATCTTTCTTACTTGCTTTCTTTATTCCTTTTTTCCTTCTAATTCGAAAATGGACTCTAATTTAATACAGTTATGTTGACGCGTTCGTACTAGGCCTACACTGACCTATTACCTATCGATCAATCCTAACTACACGTGCCATTAAATATAGAAAGAGAAAACCACAGATAATAAAACAATTCATTAGAAATAACATCGTTTATTTCAATATCAGAAAAAAATTGTATGACTAAAGAATAATATATTCAATTTTGGAATCTGTGCGTTCAGGGATTTTTGTGTAAATATTATTTTGTTATTTCAATATTATTCCTCTTCTCTAGAGAGGGATCAAGTTGAGGTATCCCTTAAAAAAATATTGGTAGCAGGTAGGTTAAATATATTCAGTTAAACAAATAATTGTATTTCATTGTTTCTGACGATATTCTTGCGAACGATTTTTGGTCTTGAGGAGCTCGTACCAAGTAAAAGCCATACAGATCGATGGGTCAAAGGTTAAGCTACGCTTGCCGCGGTCGCTCTGTGGATGGGTGACCATCCATTTTCTTACCAAGCCTTCCTCCGTGTCTCGGAAAGCACGTAAAGCCGTTGGTTCCGACTGTCATTCGTAGATCTTTAGTAGTCGTCAGGGGTAGTCAGAAGCCAGAAAGTATGAAAACCAGTCTTACCAAGGGGTATCGTGTTACCCAGTAACTGGGTTGTGGAGGTCCGATAGGCAGTCGCTCCATGTAAAGCACTGGTATTCAGCTGCATCCAGTTAGACTGGAAGCCGACCCCAAAGGCTAGGCAAATAATGACTGATTTTCGGTCTTAAACGAAACTGGCAAAATATTGGTGTATTGTAATATCTCCTCAACGAAGACTAGTCAAGTTCGCAGAGGATATTATAGTGCACAAGTGTGTGCGCAAACATAGATGCACTCCCTCTTCCCTCACTCTCATAGTCCGGTGGGACGACAATCCGACACGACCGGAGAGAGATCAGGCGCAGGACCAACGGTTTACGTGCTTTCCGAGGCACGGGGGTCTGGTACCACCTCCTTCCGAACTCCGGGCTGTTATTGAAAAAAAAACCTGATCTGGGAATCGAATCCATGACCTCATAGACAAAAGTCATTCGTGTTTAGTCAGTAAACGAATAGGTACTATTTTGCTTTTATTTACTTTAATATCACCGTAATTACCGTGGGCCTGGGGTGTGATTCTCTAAGACCTCATTCTAAACTTCGAATCTGAATCCGCTGTGAGTTTCTTGATTGGTATTCTAAAAACTCGGTTGATAATTCGAATTTACACTAGCGCCGTCAGGGAGTTGATCTAAGTTGACAGGGAGATTTTGACAGATAAAGTATGAGATGATGTAAGAAGTGGCATTCTGTAAGGTAATTTCCCCGTCACTTCGACGCTCACTTTGCACTCGAACTCGATTCAAAGTGTCAAATATATCAAGGTTATTTTAAACCTTGTGCGAAGTGAGAGTGAATAGCGATGTGAGATGCGAGTTGTTGTTTGAATTTTACAGAATCGACCTACTGGTCCACAAATTCAAGATTGCTCAGCGTGCTATGGAGAGAGCGATGCTCGGGGTTTCTCTGGTGGATAGAATTCATTCAAAAGTTATCTAAGAGTAAGACTAATGAGTAAAATGTGTCAAGTGTTAGTTACTCAGGTATAGTATGCTGGCTTTTGGTCTAATTCACCCTTATTAAGACGATCATCATTATCTTCATGTCGACCTTTAGACGCCCACAGTTGGGCATAGACTCCCCTGAGGGAGTCAGCCGTAATCGTCACGCTTGGCGGCTGCATGTTGGTGATCGTAGAAGGTGTAATTGTACTCAGAAGGACGCTGCTGCCCATCCTCTGGTCAATATCCCTCTGTCGCCTTCTACAGGTGCGTACAGATCTAGTAACATTCTGTATAACTTGTGTTTTATAACACGTCCACATAATGTAACATAGTTTTTCAACATTGCAACATATAACATTACTGTACACATTAGAAATGAAATGTTAAATGACTTTGTCGTTTGTCGTTCTGCAGTGCTGTTGAATATTGCATAAGTTGTATAACATTGATGTAAATATTAATAACATGTTAAATAACATTCAGCCTCCACATTACTAAAACATGCTACATTACACCGTTTTATAACATCTTTTTTCTTTTTTACCCGACTTTAAAAAGGAGGAGGTTATCAATTCGAATGTTTATATATATTTATAATGTATGTTCGGGCATAACTCTGTCATATATTGACGGATTTGCAAAATTCTTTTTTGCTCGAAAGAGGTTTATTCCGAAATGGTCCCATATATATTTCATCAAAATTGATACAGCCCTTTTTGAGAAAATCAACAAATTCCCAAAATAAAATACGTTTCATAGTTTCTTCAATCTTTGAAGGACTTTCAATCTCTTTTAGGCGTGTCGCCGTTTCTTAATGGATTTGGATGTGGCAACACTAAAAAGCGAAAAAGTAAAAAAAAAAGAAAACCGCCTTCAAAAACTAAAAAGTGATAAAGTAATTAAGACCAATACATTCTATACAAAGCTTAGAAATAAATATAAACACATAATATGTACAATGCTCACAGGGCATCAAAAAACTCGTCCGCATCGCTCTCAATGGGACAAGTGCCCAAAAGGCTAGCAGCATTACCACGTTGAATGGCAATGCTAATTCTTTGGCCCAAGAAAAGGCCAGCCCTTTGGTCACGTGAAGAGTCGACCAGCCGCTTTGCAATGTCCCTAAAAACAAGGTGAGCACTCGGGCCCCATGGCCCTAATGTTTCGACCCCAAACGGCTCAAACATATAACTTTCAAGAAGGTTGTTATATTTACGCCGTTTGAGGGTTTCCGCACCTGCAGCAGCCGCCCCAGCACAACACGACGTGCTAGGAAGATGGGATGGCGCAAGGGTGTCGACATAAGTTGCATCCCACACCAAAGGCCTACCCAACTTCCACGGCATTATGGTCAATCCATCTGGTCTCTTTCCATCGTCACGTGCCAAGCCAATAGGTTCTAACACAGCTGGCACGCCGGCGGTGGCAAGAGCACGACGGATGATGTCATTAATGCTGGCGTGCCGTGCTATCCGGCCGGCGCTCTTACAGCAGGAAAGGCCATGGTGACCGAGGCAGTCGACAACTGCACCGCATTGACAGCGATGCGGGGCCCCGCAAGGAGCGCCCAGACGTAGGCATGTAGCGAGCCGATGATAAAGTGATAAATAAGTTTAGACACACACACATTACTTTTTCATTTTTTTGAAAAACTTTTTTTAACGTGGTATGTTATATAATATGTATCCACCTTTAGACACCATTATGGGTAGAAATGGAGTGGTGTTATTCACAGTCGGCACCACGCGGCTTATACAACGATAAGATAATAAAAATACCTATTATGGTTTAATCTCATTTCGCTAGAACTAAGCTCAATTAGCCTTATCAGAAACAAAGTTAACTAAATAATGGTTATAATTTTTAATAAGAAACCTTGATGTTTAGATTTGAGTTCAACTTTAGCTTTCTAATAGTCTTCTTGTAAGACATGTTGCCTCTAGGGGATGTGCGTTTCCATTTTCGTGTCGTACGGTACGAGAATTTTGTAATAATCATCATAACCTGCCTAGCCTTTTCCCAATTATGTTGGGGTCGGCTTCCAGTCTAACCAGATACAGCTGGATACCAGTGTTTTACATGGAGCGATTGCCTATCGGACCTCCACAACCCAGTTGGGTGGTTTTGAAATCTAGACCAATATTTAAATGGGAAATTATTTGATTTTGTTTATATTTTTCGAAGTGCTCGTGGCTAAGTAAATGCCGTACGAATCTCAATCAAGGTTAAGCTACGTTTGCCGCGGTCAGTCTGTTGATGGGTGACCATCTATTTTATACCGAGACCTCTCCGTGTTTTTAAAGCACGTAAAGCTGTTGATCTCGGTAGTCATTCGTAGATATTTGACATTCTTTAGTGCTTATTTGTCCTATCTACAATTGTAAAAATTTTACAGGTGAAACGTTTTTTGCTCTATTTTTATCAAAAACCCATAGTTTCTAAAATTGAAAATCATTCTGAATACATGAGTATTGCTTAGACATGTACCTATTCAGAAATATTCAGAAAGACATTCAATTCTAGAAACTGTTGGCTATTGATAAAAATAGAGCAAAAAATGTTTCTCCTGTAAAATTTAATCAATAGTAGATAGGACAAATAAGCACTAAGGAATGTCAAATGGTAATAATAATAATAATATGTGGGGACATTTTCACACACGGCTATCTGACCCCAAACTAGGGAGACCCTGTACTATGGGTGTCAGACAGCTGATATACATACACAAATACATTTTTTTTTGTAAATGCAAACACAAGTGCTCATCACACAAATGTTTACCCTGGCCGGAAATCGAACCCACAATACGCTGCGCAGCAGTCGATCGCTCAGCCACTGCGCCAACCGTGTCGTCAAAATGGTGGTGGTGGAATGTCTGGCTTCAGACTACCCTTCACGAATTTCGTTAAGGGTAGTCTGAAGCCAGAAAGTCTGTCAACCAGTATTACTGGTGTTACTCAGTAACTGCATTGTGGAAGTCAGATAAGCAGTCGCTCCATGTAAAACACTGGTATTCAGCTGCATCCGGTTAGACTGGAAGCCGACCCCAATATAGTTGGGGAAAGGCGACGCAGATGATGATTGTAATGTAAGATTTTTTTTTAAGTTTTTTGATTATTAGCACTTTGCCCGCGACCTTGTGAGCGAAAATTTGAATACGGAATACCCTTACTTTTTGAAAATAAAATATAGCAAAATACTCAGGAATAACTTAGCTTAATATAGGTGAAATAATGTTAAGATCAGTTGAGCATTTTTTACCGTTTATCCATTACATACAAAACAACACATAATTTTTCATCAAAATAATGGCTTAGATTGCAAAATTACCACTCACCAAAGGGTACCTATGGTGTTACTCAGTAACTGGATTGTGGAAACCAGATAGGCAGTCGCTCCATGTAAAACACTGGTATTCAGCTGCATCCGGTTAGACTGGAAGCCGACCCCAATATACACGGGAAAAGGCGACGCAGATGATGACTTATTTTTCATCCGATATTTTTCTAAAAATCGTGCAACAATGGACTCAAACCCCGTACCTTACATTGCTCATCCAGTACACTAATTAGGTAACGTTATTGCTGGAGGGCTACTAGAGCCCTGTTCTATATCTATACTATATTTTGTATATATATATTCTGCCTGACGTCATGCTGAAAGCTGATAAGGATTAAAATTAAGATTTATTTATTGAACAAAAAAAAACCGGACAAGTGCGAGTCGGACTCGCCCACCGAGGGTTCCGTACATATTTTTAGGTACATATCCATATTTCTATACTAATCCATACTTTAATCTACTCAATATTATAAATGAGTTTTTTGCGACATAAACGGCCGTATCTTTTTTTCACGTTAACATAGAGGGTTGATTTTTTTACAGCATCAAGGGACCGTGAAATTAAAACCATATGCTCAAGCATATGGTTTTAATTTCAACTCGATACCTCCACGAGTTCCCGAGATAAAGGGTCTTGACAAACAGACAGACAGACGGACAACAAAGTGATCCTATAAGGGCTCCGTTTTTTTCTTTTGAGGTACGGAACCATAAAAAAAAGAAAGTGACAAGTGACATTAACAGACAAGTGATGTGAATCGTGGTTTTCAATGGCGGAGTTGAAAAAGTACATTGATTAATCATTATTTGTGACATTATTTCCCATAAAACGGCTGTCAGTGTCACTGTTACCATCAGCTGCCGTTTCGTTCAGAAATAATGAGCTTTTCTCTATTCTATTCACTTTTAACGTCCATTTTTATTGCGGAAGTTTAAAAATATTGTAAATGCCTGAAGATACAAAAAAAAACAAAAAACATAAAAAAACACATAAGATAAACACAAAATAAAAACAAAAGAAAAAAACAATAAAAAAACATAAGAAAAAAACAAAAAAATACATAAGTACCTCTTTAATATATTTTGCCAAAGCCTCACTGTAGAGAATATTTAAAAGTTTGTTCTTAACTTTAAGGAATGTTGGAATAGTTTTATCTCAGTAAATGTGAAAAAGTGTCATTATAGAATAATAATAATGTTTAAAAACGGAGGTACGTCTGCCAACAAACTGCTTTGCAGTTTGGCAGAGGTAAATATACAGGGAAATTGAAAAATACCCAAAACCTCTTAATCTGGAATTCGTATCATCACCCTGAATAACATTTGTTCTATGACTTTGACCTGAACTAAATAACGTAGCCAAAAACAATTTATTTGAAGTCTGTAAAATGTACGTATACTACGCGCGCGCGCACCCATATGATAGCGAATATGATGTAGGTAGTAGGTAGGCTAATGTACTGGCACAGCTGATCGCAGGCCTTTCGTCGGCCGTGTCAGAAAAAAATATTATGCAAAATTTTATGTGTGTTTATATTTTTTGTATGGAAAAAAAATGTTTCGAATTTTGAAAAGTCGTAGAACAAATTTTAATGTTGTTCAGGGTGATGATACGAAGTGAGGATTAAAGTGTTTTTGAGTATTTTTTCAATTACCCTGTACCTATAGCGTGTAACAAAAATATTTATGTGAATAAACACTTTTTTTTATTTATTTTTTTTTACTCTTTATGTATCCAAAAGTATAAGAATCAGAATTTGAACTTCTCCAAACATCTTTATTATTTTTGTACAAATCCTGCAATTATTCTTTGGCTTAACATAACACAGAAATCTCAACGTTTTGACATGTTTCCCCACATCAGTAGATAGTTCCCACGAAAGGCAAGGACGGGTCGCGAGTACAAACATAATTATAACGAACAAATAGTTCTAACCACATCAACGTTTGCCCGGGAACCAACTTGGGTCATTCCACATGATGTCCGACCACGGAACTGTTGGAGAATGTCTGAAAATGACCTTTTAAAGGGACTTGTCTCAAAGTACTCTCCATACAATTGTAGTATAAAGGTTAATTTTTGTAATTAAAATCTACGCACATATTATTAATTATTATTATTATCAATCTTTACACAATTCTTCCTCCTTTTCAACCGACTTATAAAAATAAATAATTCGACACGTATATGTCGCGGAATCAAGGATAAGGTGCCATATTCTCAATCAAAATGCAAATTGTTATTTGATTACAACGCCATCTTGTGATATTTTTAAGAAACGTCAAGCAGTAGGTACGCTTGGGTAAGGTCGATACAGGAAGTGACGATACCGAGTTACCGACTTGAGGGCTGTCATTTGCAAATGAGTTGTCAAATTTATTTGACGTTTGGCAGATGGTGATTTCTGAACGACAGAGCAGCGGACTCTTTTGATTGTGACTCGGACGCGAACGGTGGTTCGTCTTTCCTGTATCGAACTTGCCGCGTTTTCCATAATTGTTGTAATCCGTTTTCATCGGCTTGATTAATTGTGATTTTTGATATTATCGAGTGAAACTAAACAAATAAACATCAGTGCTAAATATTGGAGATTTTATTTTGTGACTGCAACATGTCTAACGACGGTTCCGGCGAAGAGTTACCCCACGTGGTTGATCAACCTCCGACATATATATATTTTTTGTATGTTTAAGCACGCATAACTTTTTAATATTTCACCCTTAAGAGTGGAAAATTAAAGGATGACTGATTTTTTTAGTGTCAGCGTTTCATAATTAATTTGTATGATAAGAAGTAGGCACTAAAAAGCGTAAAAAATGTATATTTACAAAACAGACATCGCCTTCAAAAAGTAAAAAATTACTTTAAATTCGCAAGTCGGTGGCAATACAAAACAACTTGATTTGAAATCCAAAGCCGACTTGCGGTTATTTTTTACTTTTTGAAGGCGGTTGTCATTTTTGTAAATAAGTTTTTTCTCTTTTACTCTTCCTCTTCATCGAGTTACTATATAGGTACTGTAATAGTTGCATGCATAAGGCATGCAGGTCGAAATCAATTCGTCTAAGCACTCTGGATTTGTTCTAGAAAATATTTTGAAGCGTTAAGCTTATTTTGCGGTGTCGGCCGCGAATAGCACCACCCCATTTCTACCCGTGGGTGTCGTAGAAGACGACAGAGGGATATTGGCCAGAGGATAGCCAGCAGCTTCCTTCTGAGTACCATAACACCTACTGCGATCGCCAACATGCATCGGCCAAACATGGCGGCTGTCGCCTACGCTTCGTCTATGCTCAGCAGTGCGTCTAAAGGTTGACATGATGATGAGGTTTTTTTTATCAATTCAATGGTTGGCCTGACGGTCTCGGAGTGCATACGTGCTAATTATCAATATAGTAATTTCCTTCGGTTTCCTCTCTGTTTCTAAGAACCTCCGATTCTCAGTACACCAGAAAATATTACGATTCAGTACATTCGCGACACTTCATACAAACGAAACGATATAATTGCCTACACTACTACCAAAATAGCAGACTGTACAGATACGTGCGTGTGTGTGCGTTAATATCGCTAGGGCTGTCACTGCCATCGCGAGCGCGCGAGAGCGAGCGAGCGCGCGATACCGGCCTCAACACAAGTGTTTCTCTCTCTCATGTAGGTACTCGATTCTTGAAATTCGAACTTCCAAATAGGTAGGTAAGATAGGTACCGACCAAGAAGTTTGTAGCTTTAGTTAAAATTCGTCATTTCCTCACGGTCATTTCCTCATTGCATTTAGGAGGGAATGACGATTGATGAGGGAATGATTTACACAGTATTCTACAATACTTTTAGATTTTTTATTTATTTCTTCCAACTTGTATTTCATGGTATTTAATTTAAAACAGGTACGTGCATGTACGTCACAGTTTAATATGATAAAAATTACATAATTTCATTTGTTTTTAAATATAAAATATGATATATAAAATATTGAATATATATAATATAAAATATTTCGTTTTCTTTTTCACAAATGAGCGAATACACGTTTCTACGCGCCACGAGTCAGCCCTTGAACTGGAAGACGTTGCCAGAGCCAATGCGGCGCGGGTAGACGTGAGGAACAGTGTTTCGGTGGGGGGCGGAGCGTGTCGCTACTGTACGATAGTACTAATACTTATACTGTGCCGTAAGGCTCAGAACGGTCTGAAGCCATAAATTACATATTGACCAAAATGTGTTTCAACTGCTTTGGAGGCAGTGTGATTTTTTTTATCTCGGAAACGACTGCAACGATTTTCATGAAATTTAGTATACAAATGGTTTCAGGGGCGATAAATCGATCTAGATAAATTTAATTTAAAAAAAAATAACACAAAAAAATATACAAGAGAGCAAAGCTCGGTCGCCCAGGTACTTTTAATTATAGGTTTTGTTTTCTGTGTATATACCTACTAACGTTAGATGTTAAGTTATTTGTCACTAATACTATGAACCTTGTCTGAAATAAAAAGTGTATTATTATTATTGTTTTTTGTATGGAGCTTGCTTGTTGAAAGCCCTCTTTTAAGTACCTAACTAAAGTTAAATTTAATACGTAGATTCAAAGTGTAATGTTCAGGAAACATTACACTTTAAACTTTAATCATTCTTGTTATTGTTTTATTGTAAACTAGGTATAACCGCGACTTTTCGCGGAATATTCGCGTGACACTATTATTCTTTTCCTAAAATAAAAGTAGCTTATTTTACTGACAAAGTCGGATTTGACGATTTGACATACCATATTTATAATAATAATAATAATAATATGTGGGGACATTATCACACACGGCCATCTGACCCCAAACTAGGGAGACCCTGTACTATGGGTGTCAGACAGCTGATATACATACACAAATACATTTTTTTTTTGTAAATACATACATATATAGATAAACAACACCCAGACACAAGGCAAACACAAGTGCTCATCACACAAATGTTTACCCTGGGCGGGAATAGAACCCGCAACACGCTGCGCAGCAGTCGATCGCTCAGCCACTGCGCCAACCGTGTCGTCAAATTTGTCGTATTTGAATATTAATCGTGTTTTTAAGTGCATTTTTAGGGTTCCGAACCTCAAAAGGAATAAAACGGAACCCTTATAGGATCACTACTAGAAACACTGTTCCTCACGTCTATGTTGTGGAAAATGTCGTATGTTGTGGAAAATGTCGTAGGTTATACATTTATAACTAGTGTATATTTATAACTTAGTATAAGATTTTAGTGTATAACTGTTTGTTTTCCCAAATAAAAAAAAATTAAAAAAATAAATAGACGCGCCGCATTGGCTCCGGCCACGTGTTCCAGTTCAAGGGCTGACTCGTGGCGCGTAGAAACGTGCATTCACTCATTATTTGTGAAAAAGAAAATCGAAATATTTTATATTGTGTATATAAATTAAATATTTTATATTTAAAAACAAATAATAATACATATATGAAATTACGTAATTTTTATCACATTAAACTATGACATATACATGCACTTACCTGTTTTAAACCAAATACCATAAAAATAAATAAATAAAAAATCTAAAAAGTATTGTAGAATACTGTGTAAATCATTCCCTCATCAATCGTCATTCCTTCCTAAGTCCTAAATGCAATGAGGAAATGACCGTGAGGTGGATGACGAATTTTAACTAAAGCTACAAACTTCTTGATATGTACCTACTTACCTATTTGGAAGTTCAAATTTCAAACCTTGAAAGAATCGAGTACCTACATGAGAGAGAGAAACACTTCTGTTGAGGCCGGTATCGCGCGCTCGCTCGCTCTCGCGCGCTCGCGGTGGCAGTGACAGCCCTAGTGATATTAACGCACACACACGCACGTATCTGTACAGTTTACTATGTTTGTAGTAGTGTAGGCAATTATATCGTTTCATTTGTATGAAGTGTCGCATAAAGACGTGCAGTAGGTAAGCATAAAATATAAAACATCAGGTATCTGCTAGTAAACGCCGCGTCAAAATTGGTTCAGTAGTTTCGGAGATTAGCCGGGACAAACTGACAGACAGTCAGAGAGACTTTTTTAGGGTTCCGTAACTCAAAAGGAAAAAACGGAACCCTTATAGGATCACTTTATTGTGCGTCGTTCTGTCTGTCTGTCCGTCTGTCTGTCAAGACCCTATATCTCGGGAACAAGGTATCAAATTGAAATTTAAACCATATACTCAATTCTACGGTCCCTTGAAGCTGTGAAACTTCTAAGTTAACGTGAAAAAAAGACACGGCCCTTTATGTCGCAAAAAACGTATATTTCGACACTCTCAAGGTACTTCCCGTTGACCTAGAACTATGAAATTTGGCAAGTAATAATTATCATCTTAAACTATAAGTACAAGGAGAAGTCTGAAAACTATACATTTGTAATTAAATCATAAAAAATATCGTCTTTATTTAAAGTACGTAATCAATCATCGAAATATGCACGGTCATAATTGTATGGGTGACCAAATCACGGAATTTGAACGGAACCCTTGGTGGGCGAGTCCGACTCGCACTTGTCCGGTTTTTTTTCTGATGAAATGATTATGATTTTATCTCATTATCAGATACAAGTTATACTATTTATTAAATTACATTTAAATGTTAACTTAGGGTTGATGCGTAATCCCTGTAATACCAGAATAACTAACCCTTGAATATTTTTACTCATTGGTCTTCCTCTCAGATAACTTTCGTTTGCGTTTTTCCATCAGAAACATAGAGTAGGTAAAACAAAAGATTAAAAATTAATCTACAAATATCCAAAAATATTATAAGCAGGTCATCATGTAAACCTTTAGATGCCCACTGCTGGGCATAGGTCTCCCCCATGGGTCTCGCACTGCTTGGCTGATGCATGTTAGCGATCGCAGTAGGTGTTATGGTACTCAGAAGGACGCTGCTGCCCATCCTCTGCTGTCAATATCCCACTGTCGCTTTCTAAGACACCCATGGTTAGAAATGGGGTGGTGCTATTCGCGGCCGGTACCACACGGCGCATAATACAAGCAGGTAGGTTTTTAAATCCTTTGAAACGGGAGAATTCGTCAATATTCATTAGAGTGGTATATTGAAAAGTATGAAAATCACTTAAAAGTGTAATATCGTATATATATATACCTCCACAGAACCAGCCGTTAAGTTTTACATTTTAACACACTTTTAAACACACATTCCAACAATCAATTAACGCCCTGACGCTATGCAGTTATTAAAAACTAGAAAATTTAAAACAGCGCCATCTATTGCTGCTTTGATTAAACATCTTAGGAACTTCTCTCTTTGAATTTCAATTTCAATAATGTCACAGTAAGTGCGTCAGTCTTCAACGTAGTATAATGCTTGGCTAAGAGATGGCGCCACTAATACTAAAATGATGGCCGCGGTCATTTTTTCTAAATGAGCGTTTCTATTTTTTTTTGCCATTACATATTTGTGGAATGTCCCATGATTTTGAAGATGAATAACTATGGTGTAATCTATAAATTATTGATATGAATTTGCTTACGAGCATAATTGTTATTAAAATTTACAGAAAATATTATACCAGGTCATAAATACATAGTATTTAAATAAAAAATCTACTAAATATAAGCTGTCGAAAATTGCAATGTATGAAAATTCCTATGTCCCAGTCTACCACTCGCAATTTCAAACTCAATTATTTTGATAAAGTTCAAAGAAACTTACTGAGATTTTGATTAAATCATATTACATAGTAAAAAGGTTCACGTTGTATTTCCTTTTTGGTAATTTGGTTAAAATTTTACGGTCATAAATGAATTTTAAACTTGTCCCAGAAAAAGTTCCTAGAATGGATTTCAGTTTTTGTTACCCATTTTTAAATGTGAAATATTAAAAAAACTTCCATTTAGCTATGTTTTTCTGAACTAGCATCCCCGTAGATGCCATAAATGCCGCTATCTTGATGTACTGTGTCAGTTGCCGTTCCGAAGTATGCAGTATGCGCACGTACTTATTTTAGAGTGAATGTCATTCCGGCTTTTGTTATTGCTGTTTAAAGGTAAATTGACAATACTTACTACTCTTTCTATCAAGAGTACAATAGTTATTAACTTCCATTCAAATTAAGTGTGTAATAGTAGACGTATCTGCAATGTTAACACCACAATAATATTTTGAAAAAATCGATCACTTGTTTCGTTACTTTTTTTTTGTTACTTTGGGGTAGTAACGTATAAGCGGAAAATTCAAATAACAAATACGGAATTATAAAGCTATGTTTACAATTCAACACCACAAAGAAAATGCCACTAGCTCCGGAATAAAAGATGAGGTAAATTAAAGCAAAACCCGGATATGTTTTATGTAAGTAAAGTTAACAAGCTTTATGTTTTTATTGTGTTACCTTTCTATTCCTTTTTTGTTACTGTCCCAAAAATCTCCCGTCTTTAAACTCACTTTAACGTTTTTATTTATATAATATAAATCAAGATAACTTGTAAAGTAAATAAATTTCGCTCAACATTATTATGAGAAGTAAGCAAAATCTTTCAATTCTGTTTATTTTTCATATAATCAAAACTTTAAATTGACTTTAAGTTAAAAGTAACAAAAAAAATATCCAAGTACCTAAATTGGAATTAGTTTTTCACTTTTCGTAGTATTTCTTGCGATGATTTTACTAAATTTATCATGAAGTTTATAAAACGTAAAATTTTTGCCACAGAATTTGCGACTTTCAAGTGTTTTTTTAACAATTAAGGAGTAACAAAATGGGAACGTTTAGCCTACCTTCATTTAGTTATTTATATTATTTTTACTAAAATCCTAAATCAAATAGAATTCAATGTAAAAAATCCAAATATTCATGAATTAAACTATCTGATTACAAGACAAAAAACGCGATTTACTAATATTTTTATTTTTGGCGACTTTTTAAAAATATGGCAAAAAAAATAGAAACGCTCAAATAGTAAGTTTTTTTGCTAACTTTGATAGATACTAGCGTCTGCCCGCTATTTCGTCCTCGCGAAAGTCAAATCACTACAATTATAAAACAAAGTTCCCCGCAGTGTCTATCTCTTCGTGATAAACTCAACAACTACTGAATGGATTTTCATGCGGTTTTTAGGAAGGTGGCGGTAAAGTATCATGGCGACTGGGTGCTATGTAGATGGCTATGTTCTACTACCTATGGGCACAGATTAACTAATAGTTCCTTTGGAACAGATAGTTCACTCCATAGAAAAAGATAGATACCTAACGCTATAACTGCCTACAAAAATATTACAGCCGTTCGTGCGCGCTAAAATGTACCTTACGCACACGCTCGAGAGTATCTACTACGTTGTCTGACGTGGTGTCGGGCGATCACCTGCGTCAAATTACGCAACGCTAGGGCTGTCTATGTTATGAAATGATTACACAAAAGAATAGGTAAATAAAAAAAAGTTTTAACATTTTTGTTTTTTACAGTTGACTAGTTATTGTGTGTATATTTTGAAAAATAATAAGTACCTAAGTAAAATATCTAACCAAATCAATAGGTACCTACTTATAATTACGTACTATTATAAAACTTTCTTCTTAACATTACACAAAGAACTCTCTATTATACAAAAAAAAAGAATCAACAAAAAAAAATACAAAATAATTACCTTTCCTCCTGCTTAGGTAATGTAAAAAAGGATAAACTTTTGTTGGTTATTTTATTTCGACAGCCGTCTACAATGCAATTTGCACAACTACCCATTATTAAAGCTGCGGTCGCAGTATCGTATGGAACTATTAATTAAACTCTAACAGAAAAAAAATATCTGTGGTATACGTACATCTAGCGAGCGCGTGGCAACCCGACTGGATTTTGGACGTTCGAACGAAAGCGAGCCGTAGGTACTTAAGCGCGTGACCTTAAACGAGTGACAATACTGTTAGATATCTTTACTGTGCTATGGGAAGCCGGGGTGTACGATAAAACACTTACCTATGACACCCAACAATAGTTTACTAGTCTTTCTTTAAAAAAAACCCGACTGCGTGAAAAATTGTTAATATAATAAATTAGGTAACTCAAAACCCTTTAGGAAAAAATTTTATTTAAACACAAATATGTCGCCAAAAATCGCCCATTGTAATTTTTCTAATATTGATGTACCCCGTGTCACTTACACAATTAAGACAAATGAAACGACACCTCTCAAGTCATTAAGCCGTTTGGGCTACAGAGCGTGCCAAAGAAATTTACATACATACATACATACATACGTACACCCGAAAAACATAACCCTCCTTCTGGCGCAGTCGGGTAAAAAAAAAATAGGACTTAAATTACAAAAAGACAACCGCCTCTAAAATTAATTCAAATATTTGATTTTAATTGTAATTGATTTTTTATCATTTATTATTTTAATTGATTTTTTATTTTTATTTTATTTTGATGTCTTTTTATATAATTTTACTTTAATTCTTAATGTAATTCAAATTTTAATGCTTTAATTCAACTAAAATTGTTATTTTTATCTAAACTCTATTTTATATTATTTAACATAAATTTTATTGTAATTTTCAATTAGTCGTCTTGTAACTCTGGTCTGAGACTAAAATTATATTATTATTATATTATTAAAATCGGAATAGTGTTAAAAAACTTCAGCACTGTACACAATGTGACTTAAGTTTCGGAAGTCGGCGACTTTCATTCTGTTTGACTTTTGAAGCCGGTTTTCTTTTTTGTTATTAAGTTGTGTTTTGCAATATTTGTTACATGGTGCATTATTGTGCGAGATTGCACTTGACTTATTACGTATCAAGTTACCATGTAATAATGTACCTAGTACTTTTGTTACTTCTTTAGAATCATTGTTTACGTTCAGATATGAAACATTGTTACAACAATTTAGGAAACAGTTCTGGCGTATAGTAGTGGGTACTGTGAGTAGTGTAACTCGATCGAAAGCATCTGTGATTTTCCCTGTATTTTGATATTTTTTGGTTCAAGGTAAGATAGTGTTTTTGTTTTTAATACTGTTAAGGGGCTAAATTCGCTCGTCAAAATGTGTGGTGTAAATGATTTGAAAAAAATATATGTTAAACTAGAACATTCTCTTAATCATGTAGTAGGTAACTGAATATTTTTAATTATATTCATATTAAATAGTTTAATTAACTCGTGAAGTTGTGTCTGACGCGGACAAAACATTGACAATCACACATAATCTACCAGGTATAATTAAACGAACGACTTACACTATCTTACAGACAATTTTATTATCTATCTCTTAGTATACGCCTTTTTTTCAACCGACTTCTAAAAAGGAGGAGGTTATCAATTCGTCTGTATATTTTTTTTCTTTTTTTTTTCTTATGTTTGTTACCTGATTTCTTGGGACTGGGTGAACCGATTTTGATGATTCTTTCTTTATTTGACAGCTAGTGCTTCCCGTGTGGTCCCATTTTTATTTGGTCCAGTTCTGACAATGGCATCCATGAGAAAACCGTATACGTCTTAAATTTGCATTAAGTGTGTGCGCGATTTGTTATGCGATTTCTCCGGCAAACGTAAACCGATTTTGAAAATTCTTTTTTTTTATAGATAGGGTATGCTTCAGGGGTGGTTCCATATAAATTTTATGGAAATTGATTCAGCACTTTTTGAAAAATCAACAAATACCCAAAAAATTTACATAGACGACGTTTTAGTTTCATCAATCTTTGTAGTAGTTAACTCTCAATCACTTCTTAATAGATTTGGATGAGAAGGAGGTACTAAAAAGCGGAAAATAAAAAGCTTTTTCCAAAAAAGACAACCGCCTTCAAAAACTATAAAGTGTAAAATAACTTTAGCACAGAACACACATTGACTTTAGTTTCGAAAGTCGGTGGCTTTGTTCTGTGTGTTGTTTTGTATTGCCACCTACTTCCGAAACTAAAATCAATGAAAGAGCTTATTTAAGTTAAAGAATACTAGGTACTTTTATGTAATTTTTTCGACTAAACTTTGAGAGTTTTGGACGAGAGAGAGAACTGACGCAGAACGGACGCAGTCTGCGTCCAAAACTCTCTAACTCTCTCTATCTGTCTTTTTGTTCCGGCTCATCTCTGAAACGGAAGGAACGATTTTGACGGGACTTTCACTGGCAGACAGCTGATATTATAAGGAGTTACTTAGGTTACTTGGGATTTATTTATGAAATAAATTAGGGTTCCGCATAAAAAAATGTAACCCCGTTGATAACCGACAATCACGCGGACTAGGTCGTAATAAATGATCACTAAACCTTAGTCACCAAATGACCACCAAAAATAGTAAATGATCACTAAATCTTAGTCACCAAATGATCACCAAAAATAGTAAATGATCACTAAATCTTAGTCACCAAATGACCACCAAAAATAGTAAATGATCACTAAATCTTAGTCACCAAATGACCACTAAAAATAGTAAATGATCACTGAATCTTAGTCACCAACTGATCACCAAAAATAGTAAATGATCACTAAATCTTAGTCACCAAATGACCACCAAAAATAGTAAATGATCACTAAATCTTAGTCACCAAATGATCACCAAAAATAGTAAATGATCACTAAATCTTAGTCACCAAATAATCACCAAAAATAGTAAATGATCACTAAATCTTAGTCACCAAATGATCACCAAAAATAGTAAATGATCACTAAATCTTAGTCACCAAATGATCACCAAAAATAGTAAATGATCACTAGATCTTAGTCACCAAATGACCACCAAAAATAGTAAATGATCACTAAATCTTAGTCACCAAATGACCACCAAAAATAGTAAATGATCACTAAATCTTAGTCACCAAATGACCACCAAAAATAGTAAATGATAACTAAATCTTAGTCACCAAATAATCACCAAAAATAGTAAATGATCACTAAATCTTAGTCACCAAATGATCACCAAAAATAGTAAAAGATCACTAAATCTTGGTCACCAAATGACCACCAAAAATAGTAAATGATCACTAAATCTTAGTCACCAAATAATCACCAAAAATAGTAAATGATCACTAAATCTTAGTCACCAAATGATCACCAAAAATAGTAAAAGATCACTAAATCTTGGTCACCAAATGACCACCAAAAATAGTAAATGATCACTAAATCTTAGTCACCAAATGACCACCAAAAATAGTAAATGATCACTAAATCTTAGTCACCAAATGACCACCAAAAATAGTAAATGATCACTAAATCTTAGTCACCAAATGACCACCAAAAATAGTAAATGATCACTAAATCTTAGTCACCAAATGATCACCAAAAATAGTAAATGATCACTAGATCTTAGTCACCAAATGACCACCAAAAATAGTAAATGATCACTAAATTTTAGTCACCAAATGACCACCAAAAATAGTAAATGATCACTAAATCTTAGTCACCAAATGACCACCAAAAATAGTAAATGATCACTAAATCTTAGTCACCAAATGACCACCAAAAATAGTAAATGATCACTAAATCTTAGTCACCAAATGACCACCAAAAATAGTAAATGATCACTAAATCTTAGTCACCAAATGACCACCAAAAATAGTAAATGATCACTGAATCTTAGTCACCAAATGACCACCAAAAATAGTAAATGATCACTAGATCTTAGTCACCAAATGACCACCAAAAATAGTAAATGATCACTAAATCTTGGTCACCAAATGACCACCAAAAATAGTAAATGATCACTGAATCTTAGTCACCAAATGACCACCAAAAATAGTAAATGGTCACTAAATCTTAGTCACCAAATGACCACCAAAAATAGTAAATGATCACTAAATCTTAGTCACCAAATGACCACCAAAAATAGTAAATGATCACTAAATCTTGGTCACCAAATGACCACCAAAAATAGTAAATGATCACTAAATCTTAGTCACCAAATGACCACCAAAAATAGTAAATGATCACTAAATCTTAGTCACCAAATGACCACCAAAAATAGTAAATGATCACTAAATCTTAGTCACCAAATGACCACCAAAAATAGTAAATGATCACTAAATCTTGGTCACCAAATGACCACCAAAAATAGTAAATGATCACTGAATCTTAGTCACCAAATGACCACCAAAAATAGTAAATGGTCACTAAATCTTAGTCACCAAATGACCACCAAAAATAGTAAATGATCACTAAATCTTAGTCACCAAATGACCACCAAAAATAGTAAATGATCACTAAATCTTGGTCACCAAATGACCACCAAAAATAGTAAATGATCACTAAATCTTAGTCACCAAATGACCACCAAAAATAGTAAATGATCACTAAATCTTAGTCACCAAATGACCACCAAAAATAGTAAATGATCACTAAATCTTAGTCACCAAATGACCACCAAAAATAGTAAATGATCACTGAATCTTAGTCACCAAATGATCACCAAAAATAGTAAATGATCACTAAATCTTGGTCACCAAATGACCACCAAAAATAGTAAATGATCACTAAATCTTAGTCACCAAATGACCACCAAAAATAGTAAATGATCACTAAATCTTAGGGCCCTTAAGTCCCCTCTGGGGCGGATCCGACATGGTTAGGTTAGGTGAGAACTGTGACCCCCTACGTGTGTGCCAGAACCAAATCGCTTTTTACATTCAAACTCATACATTTCTACAATACTTTGGTTAAATGTTGGTGATCATTTACTATATCTGGAGGTTCGTTAAACATGCCGTTATAAATAAACACATTCTCACTTCACAGGAACCCAACAACAGCCCAACAACCAACAACAACATGCAATAACAATAAACAATAAACAAAATGTGGAATCAACTGTGGATACCAATTCTAATTCCAACGCTGATAATAAAATCGAATTGCGACGACAACAGAACTGATGCAGCCGTCTTTGTCCAAGGTGGTCATGCAGACGCAGAATATCAAGAACGGACAACAACAACAACTACTGAAAAAGAAACAACAGTAACAACCACAGTGTCAACAACAGTGACCACAACAACAGTAAAGGTACGCATATTATTATTTTTATCAACCGATTTCAAAAAACTTGCAAAAACTTTGTAAAAACTTGATTTAAAAAAACACAAAATCAAAATCGGTTTATTCGTTCGGGAGCTACGATGCCACAGATACACACACACACAGATACGTCAAACTTATAACACCCCGTCGTTTTTGCGTCGGGGGTTAATAAAATACTGATTAAAACGAATCCAAATACGATATATCTGCTACTAGTGTGCTGTATAATCTGGCTGCAGCATAAGACCAAGAATTCCTTAATCTTGCATAGTTTTATAGCAAACATGGGTGTTTCATTAGGTGGTCAGTGTGGTCACCTATAATAATATGTTTGAAAGCAAAGTAAACATCCGGTATGCGTCTAAGATCCCTACCGCAGCTAACAAAAGAGCTGATAACTTTAAAACGGCTGAACCGATTTTGATGAAACATGTCTAAGAACCATCGCTAGAGAACCTGCTTTCAAAAAAAATCGCATTCCTTTCGGTTCACCTGTTAAAGAGCTACAGTGCCACAGACAGACACACAGACACGTCAAACTTATAACACCCTTCTTTTACGTCGGGGGTTAAAAAGAGTGTCCGTGGAGTTTCTTGCTCGTTCTTCTCCATAGAGACCTACCTACGTTTTGGAACGAGCAACTAGCTTCAACTCTCTGACTAACTGAGCGACTCCTTGACAATTCAAAAATGCCTGTAAATGGTTTAATTGAAATAAATGCTTTGACTTTGACTTTGAAAAAATTGAAGGAAATGCATAAACAAATTAATAGTACACCATTATCACATTGCCTGAAAACAAGTACCTTTAACAAATATTTTAATTTTATTTTCATTTATTTTGATTTCACATTTTATTCTAATTCTTTAAAAATAATAATATTTTTTGTAAATCTGACATGCGAATTATGTAAATGTATTGCAATGTAATTCATTAATTATTATGTTTTGCAGTGCCCTTACGGAGTGCATGTTTGATACCAAAAACATTAAAATTATATGCATGTGTAAGCTACGAATATTAAGCCTAATATTATTATTTTTTAAGCTGTTTAGAATTTAATTTATTTTGTATTTTTGTTATTTTCGACGACACAGTTGGCGCAGTGGCTGAGCGATCGACTGCTGCGCAGCGTGTTGCGGGTTCGATTCCCGCCCAGGGTAAATATTTGTGTGATGAGCACTTGTATTTGCCTTGTGTCTGGGTGTTGTTTATCTATATATGTATGTATTTACAAAAAAAAAATATTTGTGAAATCAGCTGTCTGACACCCATAGTACAGGGTCTCCCTAGTTTGGGGTCAGATGGCCGTGTGTGAAAATGTCCCCACATATTATTATTATAATATTATTATTTTAAGTACTTAATTTAGTGTCATGTGTCTTTTTTTTAAATTGTATATGGATCTTGGATCTGATATAAAGATATTTATTATTTATTATTATTATTCCAACTCCTGTACAACATGTTTGCAATAAACTGATATGATTTGAAAAAAGAAGGAGGTTCAACACGATAAGTTTTTTTATGTTTGACCACGCATGACTTTTGTCAGTGTAGTCCGATTTCGATGCTTCTTTGTTTATTCAATAGTGTATACCTCAAAGTTGATCCCATATAAATTTCAAGAAAATATTCTACCACTAACGCCATTAGTACACCGACGCGTTCGTATGCGGCAGCGATCTACTGCGGAATTATTGCGGTACCTAACGAAATATTTGCGGAATGTTAGTACGCAAGCAGTTTTTTCGCAAAGAAATCTCATTGTAATTTTCGCAGACTGCGGGTGCAGACGTCATTTCAGAATGTCGTCCGGGTCGTCCCAGTCATTGCTTTGAGGTAGAATTGTTGTTGCTGGCGTCAACATTTTAATGTTGTTGTACCGTCTTTTCTTGAACTTTGTTCCATGCCACCTATTTTTTGTCCGCATTTTTATAATCTGCGTGACCAACTGCTTAATTCGTGATAATTTCTAATTGTATTCAAAATCATTTCAATACTTTCGACTTCCATGGTGCGAAATTCTGTCGTCACCGACGTGCGATGCGAAACACCACTAGCGAAACGTCTGCGTCTGTGTAACGACGATTTCCGCAGATCCTTGCGTAACAATACCGACAAGGACGCAACTATTTCATGTAGCTAGTGCTAGAGTGAGACATAGCGTATGCGAAATTCTGCCATACTACTGACAGTTTTTCGTTGTTTCGCTGCTGCATACGAACGCGTCGGTGTACTAAAGGCGTAAGTGTAGAAAATTAAGGGATTACTGAAATTATTTGGTACTAGCGACCTGACCCAGCTTCGCATGGGCCTATAGCCTTCCTCGATAAATGGACTATCTAACACAAAAATATTTTTTCAATTCGGACCAGTAGATTCTGAGATTAGCGCGTTCAACCATACAAACAAACAAACTCTTTAGCTTTATAATATTAGTATAGATGACCGTTTCGTAATTAATTTGTATGATAAGAAGTAGGCACTAAAAAGCGAAAACAAAGACAAGCGCCTTCAAATTGTAAAATATTACTTTAAATTCGCGTCGGTGGCAATACAAAACAACAAACAAAACCAAAGCCTTGCGAATTTAAAGTATTTTTTTACGTTTTGAAGGCGGTTGTCTTTTTTGTAAAAAAAATTTTTTTTCTATTTTTTTTATTAATTTATTAAATCATTTATATTTTTTAGGTACCCGAAAGACCGACAACCCCTGAATTATTTGAAGAGGAGAGTAAAGATGTGGTGTTTGTACCGAATGAGAAACCTCCAGTGACAAGTGATGAACCAGAGAATTCTGAGCATGGTTTGAAAATTAAGGATGTAATGTTGATGAGGAGTGTTGATGACGCCTTGAATAAAGATTTCCATGTTGAAAAAGAAGAGGGTAAGATACTATGTGTATTTTATTTTTGTTTCGTCTTCAAAGATTTTTATCTACCTTTTTTACAGATATGTTTACTTTTTCCATAATATTTGTTTGCGCCTGAGGTATAAATGTGCCTTTACAGCATCCGTCAAATTGCTGCAAACTGTTTTTGATAAGGCGCACATAACTGTCGGTAGTTCATGCAGAAAATATTATTATACGGAAAAATTTCTACCTGCTATTTTTTATTATTTTATTACATACAAGATTTTTACAAAGGAACAAGGGAAGAATCGGTCCGCACTTGTTAATTTGTGTTCTTATACTAAATTCTGTTAAAAGTAAATACAAAGTCTGTTAGTAAAACTCCTATGTTTTATTGAGCACTGAGCTCCAGTGTCTCGCAGAAGACAATATTAATTCTCGCTTACGATTATTGGTCACGGCGGTAAAGGATCATGCATGGCTGGATTTGTAAAAAAAAAAGATGTTCAGAGAAGTTGAAATTCTAATTCTTATACTCTTGGGTACCTAAAGAGTATCTTCAGGCATTTACTATATTTTAAAAACCCCGGAATAAAAATGATGTTAAAAGTGAATATTTTAACGAAAAGATCATTATTTTATAACAAAATGGCGTCTGACAGTAACAGTGACACGACAACCGCCGTTTTGCAGTTTTTACACTGAAATTGCACAGTTTTATGGTATTTTTTCAACTCCGTCACTGTAAACAACGATTCACATCACTTACCTGTCAATTTGATAGATCTGTTAATGTCATTTATCACTTTCTTTTTTTTATAAATACAAAATGAGCAACAAGATGAAACGAAAAACTGTTACTTTCATTTCGAAATATTTGCGGGGGTTTAAAAATATGCTAAGTATATCAATCTACTCCTGGTAATGTATTCTCCACATTGGAAAATATTTTAAACTGTCTAAATGTTTTCTTTTTTTTCATACATAAGAATGTATGGATCTCGCCATGATTCTTTCAATAGAGACTAGTTATACGCACAAGATATAATAGTGCACAAGTGTGTGCAGAATCACAGGTACACTTCATCTTCCCTCACTCTCATAGTGTGGTGGGACGGTCATCCGACACGACCGGAGAGAGATCAGGCGCAGGACCAACGGCTTGGTTTCCAAGGAACGGGGCTGTTACACCACCAACTTCCACTACTAATAAATTTGTAATGGAAAAAACCCAATAAGATTTTGCCTGACCTGAGAATCGATGCCAAGACCCAATGCTCAGCAATCGCGCTTGCTACCACGAGACCAACAACACCGTGACTATATTGTTTTGACCGTGACTACGTTGTGTACAAATATTTAGGAATACCAGTCTTGACCTGAACCATAAAATTAAACTCAGTGTTACCTAGATGCAATTAATTAATTTTATTTAACTTTCCTCACAAGTAAGTAAAAAACGTCATATAAAACGCTCCATTAAGCCTTCACCTCGGGCTGCAATCAAGCCTCTACCGTAATGACCAATTTACCTTACTCGTATCATATTGTACTATTTCACACCTATATTGTAATAATTGTAAATTCACATAACGAAGACATCTTCCGGCTCGGGCTGCAATCAAGCCTCTACCGTAATGACAAGCTTACTTCACGAGCATCATAATATACTATTTCACACCTATATTGTAGTTGTAGATTCACCCAACTAAGACATAGTCTTCATATAAAAGATACTCACTTGTATCTTAATGTAATATTTTATACTTACATTCTAATTTTAGATATTGTAATTGTAGATTCACCCAACGAAGACATAGTCTTCATAACCGGCAAGAACCATGATCTCGACAAAGATATATCGGAGGAAACAAGGAGACAAAACGGTGACAGTAAAAATAACAACAACCAAATAGAAAGAAAGAAAGAAAATGTCGTTAAAATACCAAAACTTAACTGCGAAGACCTGGATTGTAATAGAACAGTTAACTCTATTTGTGGAGTAAGGTTAATGGACAATGAATGGCGACACCGACTGTTTATGAACGACTGTTATTTCAGAAAGGTGAACTGTGCGTTTAAATATGAAGTTAATAGTAAGTATGGCTACATCAATATCCTCATCAAGCCCACTACACTTTTCCCAACACCTGTACCTTGTTTCTGTGCGTTCTAGCATTTTCAACCGACTTCAAAAGAAGAAGGTTCTTAATTCGACTGTATGTTGTTTTTTTTTTAATATTTGTTACGCGATTTCTCCGGAAAATGTAGATCGATTTTGGAAAGTCTTTTTTTGATGGATAGGGTATACCCTCTGGGGTGGTCCCCCCGAGGGTATCCATAATTTTTTTTTTTATCGAAATTGAAATAGCACTTTTTGAAAAAATATCAAATACCCAAAAATTGTACATAGACGACGTTTTAGTTTCTTCTCTATAAAGAATCTTTGGAGTAGTCACCTTCAATCTCTGTTTTAACTGTGTTGCCGTTTCTTTATGGATTTGAATGAGACGGAGGTACTAAAAAGCGGTAAAAAAGATTTTTATTACTCGGTTTCCACCGAGAAATAAAAATCTTATTTACAAAAAAGACAACCGCCTTCAAAAACTGCAAAGTGAAAAATAACTTTAGTACAGAATACACATGACTCTTTTCTAGTTTCGGAAGTCGGTGGCAATTCAAAACAATAAACAGAACAAAGCCACCGACTTCCGAAACTAGAAAAAAGTCGTGTGTTCTGTGCTAAAGTTATTTTTCACTTTTCAGTTTTTGAAGGCGGTTGTCTTTTTTTGTAAAAAAGCTTTTTATTTTTGCCATACCTATTATTGGAATCAAATGTTATATTTTAACTGTACTTTTATAAACTGTGATTCTGGCTATATCATTATCAAGCCCGCCACAATATTCCAATACTCAATATATTTATTGCTCCCAGCTGGCCCAGGAGCAAAGGCAAAACATCTAAGTTGGTCAGCAGCAAACCTAAAAGCTTCGGCAGTCAGGTTTTTCATGCGGTTACTTCCCGCACTCCGTATAACCGTATGAAGTTTAGCTCGGAAGCACACCCGCGACACCCCATAGAAACGAAACGATATAATGCCTACACTAATACTAAAATAATAGACTATACAGATACGTGCGTCTACGCGCCGCGCGAACAAAAACGCAATTTCCAGAGTTAGTCGTTCGACGCGGGGAGAGGTGAGGAACGGTTTCAGAGGGAGGCGGAGCGTGTCGCTACTGTACGGTAGTACTAATACTTATACTGGCAGTGAAGGATTGAAATTCAATCCAGCCTGTCCCTTTGCTGTCCTCTCCCAGCGACGCCCTAAGCCGAGGCTCGTACCCCACAGGGGGTGCCCTTAGCGTGTAGTCGCTTAGTTTGTAAGTTATTTTGCCCTGGCTGGAGGCCCTAATAATAATAATTTTTAAGGCACCACAGGAAAGTCCGGTTAAGCAGCCGACAACCTCCTAGGTTGACATGCGAAATGCCAATGCGACAAAAAAAAAAGGGCTGTGGAGGCAGTCCATACTGATAAGGATCGGAAGCTGGCGGATCCGGAGAGTTAGCAAAAGCAATGTTGATGGCTTAGGGCGGCGGTTGAGGTCAAGAGTGACTGTCGGTCAGATACTGCATCCAAGCCCCTCGTCAGTTGTAACGGTTCCATTTGGTTACGGAGGGTAAGGACGAGGGTGGGCATCCGCGGTTGCGCACCAGCTTATGCACTAAAAATATTCCTACGCAGATGATTTTTTCCGAATCGCATCGTATATTTATTGCATCCACATGTGAACTTAGATGGTAGGTTTAACAAAGATGAACATTGTGGACTCTGTCGGGCACAGTAAAAGTAAAAGTAGGAGAGAGGACGAGGGCTTTTGTTTTATTTGGAGAGATTTAGTTGATTGTAGGCAACTGTTTATGTATTGTTTTTTTTTCCAAACCACTGCGCCTCCTGTACCTGGGGTGTGATTCTGTAAGACCTCATTCTAAACTTCGAATCTGAATCCGCTGTGAGTTTCTTGATTGGCATTCTAAAAACTCCGTTGATAATTCGAATTTACACTAGCGCCACCCTTGGAGATTTTGACAGATAAAGTATGAGACGTAAGAAGTGGCATTCTGTAAGGTAATTTCCCCGTCACTTCGACGCTCATTTCGCACTCAAACCCGATTCAAAGTGACAAATATATCAAGGTCATTTTAAACCTTATGCGAAGTGAGAGTGAATAGCGATGTGAGATGCGAGTTGTTGTTTGAATTTTACAGAATCGACCTACTGATTCCCGTTTGTTTTTGCCATACCTATTATTGGAATCACATGTAACAGCTCACTGTTTAGGACCTATTAATTATGTTAATCCGTGTTTGTTATCCGTGGTGCTTGGCAACTGGGCTTCGTTATAAACGTCCCTGTGTGCCTATTGGCCTAGTTCTGTTCTGTCTCCTGCTTGATATGGTGGAAAGTGGAAAATATCTTTTTCATACTCCTTCACTGTTCTTTTCTGATTAGTTTCGATGCGGGATCCAAAACAGTTAAATCGTTTCTCTGGGATACGTCAAGCTTCACTGCTTCGGCGCTTTTCTAGTCATCATTAGCCGTAAGACGGCAACTGTTGAACAAAGGCCTCCCCCATAGAACACCACAACGAGCGGCAATCTTGCATCCACCGGTGACCCGCGACCTTGACAAGGTCTTCGGTCCATCTGGTGGGAGGCCTACCAACGCTGAGTCTTCCGGTTCGTGGTCGCCACTCGAGAACCTTTCTACCCCATCCCATCGGTTATCGTTTCTTCGAGCGATGTTACCTGCCCATTACCACTTCAACTTGTATGTTCTGAGAGCTATGTCGGTAACCTTAGTTCTTCGGCGAATTTCCTCGTTCCTGCTTCTTTTGCGCAAAAAAACTCCGAGCATAGCTAGAGAGCTATGCTCGGAGCATGGCTCGATATGTGTAACACATCGAGCCATGGAGAGCCATGGCTCGATGTGTGACACTAAGCTTCTCCAGGCCAGCAGTTAAAAACCACGTTTCTGTGCCATAAATCATCACAGACAACACAATATGCGTTTGATAAATATCTAAAAGTATTTATGTATGTCAAATTCATATTCAGCTAATTTTTTTCAGTCGTTTGCGTGAATGAGTAACAAACATACATCCATCCACCTTGGCAAACTTTCGCGTTTGAAAGAAGGACAGGTCAGGTAGAAGGACTAACTTTTGTCTGACTTCGTCCGCAGCTTCGCATTAAAAACTCAACGCTGGCTTCTCGCTATTTATATAAGTTTAAGTTTGTTGATAGTGCCAGGATATATTCAAGAACATTATAGCATTAACGGGAATAGTTGCAACACAAAACATCTAGAAAAATTTGGAAGGGTCCCGAACGCTTCAAAATATCTGTAGTTCTGTAACTCGATACTAGATATCGCGTGGCGTTTTTCTTATATTAAAAAAGAATCTCTTTTTGCAGGATATAAGCGAGTACCTTTGAGCAAATGCAAGAAGATTGGCTCTCGTTACGAAGCAAGACCTTTCCAATTTAAGCTGAATACTCCCACGCTAAAACCGGATCTTAAACCTAGGCCTGATGCTAGAAGGAGCTTCGCTTCTAGAAGGTAAGAATCAGTCAATCAATTCATCTTCGTTAACGTCATATGTACTCTTCCCTGCCTTTCTTCCAATCTAACTTGTACACTTGACTTTGTCGAAGTCAATTATAGATAAAATATATCATAAGACATTAAATAATAGCTTTCTATCTAAAGATTAGATATTCGTATCGTGTCTTCCTCTATCCCTCTCTATCGGACTATGAAAGAGGGAGTGCACCTGTTTTTGTGCACACACTTTTGCACTATCATATCTCCACCTCGCCATGTCCGAAACTCGTCGGAAGAATATATTTATTCTTTTATTTTATATGAACCGTGGCCCATCATTATCGAGGGCAGGTCGGGGCTCCTGAGAGAGGAAACTCCAATACGCGCCGTGTCAAGTAGTACCGCGTTCTGAATCAAGTCCTTGATCTTTTGAGTCCTACTCAAGGAGAGCCTCCTCAGATGTTGGTCGAGGCTCTTTACTATTGGCCGTCACGACTATCGGCACAATGCCTGCTATACTCATATCCCACATGTCCATAACCTCGCGAACTATGTCAAGATACTTAATTTGTTTAACTTTGAGAAAATATCATTGTTATTAAGTTTACTTCTCTTCGCAAGTGAACATGTATATTAACCTATGGAGAACAGACTTGGTCTTGGACTTATACCCAACTCAAGGTTTGCTAACGTGCTATGGAGCGAAGCATACTTGGTGTTAAATTAACCGACCGTGTGCGAAACACCATACTGCGCTCCAAAACACAGATCGTTGACGTGGCTCAAAAGGCTGCTCAGCTTAAAGGAGACTGGGCCGGACATGTCTGCCGCATACCGAACGACCTATGGGCCCGTAAATCCCAAAATTGGTACCCCAAAATGGCGAGACGGGGCCACGGGTCAACTTCTGCGGTCTAAGCGACGTCGAATCCTCGAGTGAGGCGCGCGCCGCTTACACGGGCCTGCATCTAGTCGGGTAGTGGAATGGCCCTAAGTCGACCACCCGCAGGCCGGCAACTCATGGAGGCCGGAGGTGCGTCTTTTCCTGGAAAGAAAAACCGAGGCAGTTGCTTCCCTCACGACAGCCGGGGAGGCCTTAGCCCTGCAGTGGGATGGTACGGGCTAAATATAATAAATATAACAATATTTATTTATTTATACTTCATGCACAAAGGTACAATGGCAGAGTTAATGCCTTAGGCATTCTCTACCAGTCAACCAAGGGTGGTGAAGAGATAACATGGCAGGTGCATTACAAAAAGTAGTATTCAAAAAAGTTAAATAAAAAAAATAATATATAAACTATACATACATAATTATATCTTGGAATACTTAAACACCGAAATAAATATATACATACCTATAAACTATAATAATAACTTCTCTTTGTTTTATAGATCAATGTCAAGAAATATCAACGGAGAGTTCTGTTCACATCCATGCCCAGAAACTTGCCCAGAAGACTATGACCCTACGTGTGCTATCTCCAACACTGGGCAACGACGTGTCTTTCTGAATCATTGCAAATTAGACTATAACTCATGTTATTATAGCATTGGTAAGTACTCTTACTACTTCTATTTAAACGTCGAAATAATTTTGTGTGGTAACGGTAGCCTTAGACAAGTTACAAACGTTTCGTATCATATCTCTTTCTACAATAATTAACACCTCGTCGTAATCCATTTTTTATTTTCGATCACGTGACTTATCGTTGAGATGACGTCATTTCCATACGAATAAATAGTTTTCTATAAGCGTTATCGATTGTAGATCGTCAACTTGGGTAACTTGACTAGGCTTACTACGGGCATGTAATGTTGTTCGCGGCGGTGTGTGTATGTGTATAAGTTGAATGTCTTTAGTGGAAAAGCATAGCGCACTATCTAAATGTATAAGGGTGTAACTACACCAAACGATCAATCATCGATCGATGCCATCAGTCGACATCGATCGACAGTGATCGATTGGTGTGGAAGCTTTGGCTGATCGACGGATACCGTTGGACTAACTAATCGATCGATTGCTAGTCGATGGCATCGGTCGTCGTTGATCGATTAATTCCGGCTATAATCCATCATCAGCAGCTTGATCGACATCGACTAATCCATTCTACCATCGATCAATGCCGTCGATCGACGATCGAAATCTATGTTTAACAAACAAATAAATTATTATTTTCTTATTTTTATTCGCTTTTTATTCTTTAGTTTTTGCTCGCAGCATCTTCCGTGTGAAAGTCAATTTTCGTGAATGCAGACAAAGTAGAGGATTAAAAAGTTGCCTATGTTCTTTCGTGAGGTTTTTCACTAATATTGGTTCAGCCGTATTGTCGTGTAACACACAGAGTTACTTTCGCATTTATAATATTAAGTATGGAAGTATGAATATCTCAAAATTATTGTATTTTTTTACAGTTTGGCATAAGCGACCTCTAGCGGAATGTGTTGGTAATCAAAAAGCTGACATGAGGCAAAACCGAGGGTTCATAGGATGGATGCAACGAGTTGGAATTGTGGACAAAAAAGGACGATTGGTTTTGGAATAAAGATATTTATAAACACGTTTATTTTTTCTTAATGCTTTTTATTAATCGTGTACTTTTTAGGGGTATTCCTCGAAGCGCACCAACCTTGAAACGCACCAAAAGTATTCCTCGAAATGCACCAAATGGTCAAGGTGTAGATATAGATGGGTATTAACTAAAAATTTCGCTAACTAGTAACGCACGTTTTTTTTTAGAATCCGTAAAAGTTAAAAAGGTAGGTTAGTTGAGTTTAAAAAAATGCATTACAGCTTGGTGGGTACTTCAACCATTGGTGAGCTAAGTTACAAAAAAAATAATAAAAAGAAAATTATTGAAAACAGTGTCCGTAGAGTTTCTTGCTCGTTCTTCTCCATATATACCTACTCTACGTTTTGGAACGAGCAACAAGCTTCAACTTTCTGACTAACTGACAGACAAATTAAAAATGCCTGGGGATTAAATTGACATAAATGCTTTCAATAATTTTAGGAAAATTCTCACATAACTTTAGATTTTTCTTATTCTTAAACTGTTTTATTTAGCTTGCCTCTACTGTTTTGTTTTTGGGGTCTGATCCATGCCCTAGTAGTTGATGAGTAGAGTGGTGTGATGCCTGGTACTTAGGACCTACTTTATTATGATCTAGCTTTTAGTACACAATATTATCTACACACTTATCTTTCTTTTCAATAAGAAAATTTTACCTAATTTTCTCTTTTCGAGTCGCATACTTTTGGAAATATTTATCTTGAAAATAAAACCTGAAACTATGTTCTACGAGAGAATAAATATGGGATCCTAAAATATTTTATCTAAGTTTCCACTAAAAAACCTTGAAATCCTTTTAGTTTTCCATTAGCGGCTGGCCGTTGCCAAAAATTGGTACTGACTTTGTCTAGCATAACTAAGTGCAAGGCAGTATCTAGATACTATAAGTGCTGTCAAAAGACACTTAAAGAAGCCGATGTCATTGGATAGCAAGCAAGTGGTTGGTGGCTGAATAAAATAATAATAATAGTTTATTTATCACTCTTAAATTACAGATTTCTCTTAGTATAAGTACAAAATCATGGCAATGAATAGCTACAGTCGAACAAGCTAATTGGTTTACAGGCAAAAATATTCATCTTTCTATTATACTAACAATTTATTTATTTATTTTATTTTTTTATCTTTAGTACGTAGGTGCCAGTATTACCTATGTGCTCGAGATAAGAAAATAGAATAAAACAAAATATTGTGAGTGTAGTAGAAAGATGAATATTTTTGCCTAACCAATTAGCTTGTTCCACTGTACATATTTTTAAGAGATTACGTTGACGACTATACTAGTATAAACTGTGTCACAGTCGTCAGCGCCTTCCACACTTAATTATCAAAAACACAATTCATTGATAAAAACACAGTATTTGTAATATATATCAAATGAAACGATTGGAAAATTAAATAAGTAAAATTAATAAAATGAACTAAAATTTACAGGGAAAACAGACTATTTAGAATACGTACGTTACCACAATGATGAGTGAAGAATGTGTGTGTACAGTGTGTGGTGTGTTAAAGAGTGAGGTGTGTAATGTGTGTGAGGGTGTGCATGTAAAGTAGGTGTAGAGGAGGTGGTGTGCATCTTTCTTAAAACATGTTTAACTTTTAGTAATTTCTTCAGTTTCATTATAATTTAATCGTAGGCATTCTCTTGTAACGTCCCTACATTTATTATTAGGAAGTGCATAAATGTGGTTCAGACGGTTTGCTACATTGTATAAAATATTACTTGCGACATAATACTGTTGCCTAGCAAGTAACGTTCTGTAAGGTGTCCCTGAACAAACTCTTGTTTTGTCTCGCTTTGAAATCGGGATATATACAGTATTTTTATGCTGTTTATGTAAAAGCCATTTGTATCGATAGGTCAAGTCGATGGGTGATCATCCATTTAGTTTTCGTAAAGCCGATGACCCTGGCTGTCATTCGTAGATCTTTTACAGTCGTTATGGGTAGACAGTCTTACCAAGGGGTATCGTGTTACCTAGTAACTAGGTGGTGGAGGTGTGGAGGTCCGATAGGCAGTCTTCTTTATTATTATTTTTTTATTCTATTTTTATTTAGAGGCTTTCACCTTACAAGTGTATGTTTGGGGTGGAAACTCTAGGGCCATGGGGTCCGAGTGCCCATATTGTTTTTCGTGACATCGCCAAGCGGCTGGTCGACTCCTCACGTGACCCGAAGGCTGTTCTATTCTTGGGTCAAAGAATCAGCATTGCCATACAACGTGGCAATGCTGCCAGCCTGTTGGGCACGTGTCCCGTTGACAGCGATGTGGACGAGTTTTTTGATGCCCTTTGAGCTCCCTGCCTTTTTCCTAGAATTGTAAATAATTTTATTATTTTGATTTTTATGATTTTTACATAGTGAATAAAAGATAATAAATATCTCATGTCAGCCTCATCATACCCTAATCTAATTATCTTATTACCTACACTTATAATATTATGAATTTGTACATTATTGCGTAAGCGTAGGGGATAGTAATGCAGCAACCATTTCGTATACCAGTTTCACTTCTCCCGCACTAGGTATAGATAATATTCTAATGAAAGCCCCAACATCATACGTCATCAACTAGAAAATCTGACCACTGGTCTTACCTCGAGTTATCGTGTTACCCAGTAACAGGGTTCGATAGGCAGTCGCTCCATGTAAAACACTGGTATTCAGATGCATCTGGTTAGACGGGAAGCCGACCCCAATATACATAGTTGGGATAAAGATGATGATATATAATATGTGGGGACATTAACAATAATAATAATATGTGGAGACATTTTCACACACGGCCATCTGACCCCAAACTAGGGAGACCCTGTACTATGGGTGTCAGACAGCTGATATACATACACAAATACATTTTTTTTTGTAAATACATACATATATAGATAAACAACAGTCCATACATCTTTTATGGGGTACTGTGTTAAGTGCTACAACAAAATTCCTAGTTATATATTACAAGTAAGTGAAACAAAATTTAAATCATATATTAAAAGTACACTCTGTAAAAAAGCTTATTATATTCTAGAGGACTATATTCAAGATAAGAATGCTTGGAAACATGCTGGTCTAGCTCCATAGGACGATCGACAGTCTAGACAAAATCGAACCGATTGCTAATTTAAAATACCAAATTTCATACTTAGTATAAATATGTACATATATATTATATTTGACTCTTTTTTATACACTGCTCAGGCTCACATACTGATTCATTGTTTGTTAATATAAGAAGTGGTCGTCTACTGTTTCAACATTTGTAATAATATGTGAACACTGTGTATCTATGTACATATAACTTAGTCTGTCATTCCTTAATCTGTGAAACTTTGTACACACTTTCAAATACCTAGTGTTTTTATGCAAGGTACAGTGGAACAACGTAATTAGTTTACACATTGCACGCACACGCAAGAAGAAAGAAGAGTTACATACACAAACGTTAAATAAAACGAACGAGTTCTGCTTTTTATTAGTGTGCGTATGTCGCGTCACTAAGCAGTAACTATAATATCAATGTATGTCGTCATCAGTAATCTGTGTAATTGAATAAGTTATAATATTTCGCACCCAATCATTGTAACAGGTTTGGCGCAATGGCTAACGTATCTGAAGTCTTAAGATCAAATCTCGGTTGCAATACATTCTTTTTGTTTTGTAAACATAATTTTCGTAAAACTTTCATTACCTAGTTGAATTGCTAACAATTCAATTCCGTTCACAGGTGAGTAAAATAACTTTTGAGAAGTGCGCACGGAACTCTCAGCCAATTTATTTTGACCGTTTAGGATATAACTACCCACAATTTTTGTTTTTTTTTGTATACTTCCACCTTAGTTTATAATAAATGAGCATTCTTAGTTGTCAGTCTACGAATATAAATTGCAATCCTAAGTATATAGATGAACACACATATTTCTGTGCGTTCTTTGTTTCTGATCCAATTGTGCTTCAACTTCTTCCAACCATGCAACAAGACGCAATTCATTGTTTTGCATGAGCAAAACGTTTTCATTAGTGAAATTGCAAGGTGATTATTAATATCGGTGAGTAACAAAGCCACTCGTGACAATGTTTTCATTACGTTAGTAATATTCCAACTCAAATTCTTAACTTATCTCAGCTTTGACCTATGACTAAATTAATGTAAAATAATATTTAAATATATCAGAATTTGATTCTGATAAAATTTACTTATGCCAGTCTGTTTTTGTCTAACATAAAACATTTAGTCGAAACAAAGAAAAACTTTTAAATTATGTAATTAAAATAGTCATGAAACACGTTTATTATTTATCTAATAAATAAATAACGGTACCTATTAAGTTTTATTACAACGAGGCAATATAAGACAGTCAGTTAATTTATCTATGATTAATTTTCCACCAATTCACCATTGTTTATCTGCATTATTTTAAAATATTATTTTGTTTTTATTCATTAAGGAGAACCGTGCAGTTATGTGTCCATCGAAGTGTGTATTCTGAAGAAATAGACCATCATCGACGTGGGCCAAAACCGAAGGCGAATTCTTCGGCTCTTTACCACGACTTCGTGGCAAGGCTGTTTACGGGACTAATCCGTTTTTATCCACCCGCATAACTGCATCAACACATAATGACATGTGTGCTTATAAACAGTGCGATATCACCTGCTGACCGGCATGAAGCTGGTTTAAGTTGCAGTAAGCCACCACGGAAGATTTTTCTGTCCAACGCTCACCGGCAAAAACAAATTCTATTCGCTAGGTCATATTATTATATTCATTTTAATTGGGAGAACAATGTGTTTATTTTAGTGATGAGAAATGTTTAAAGTCGTTTAAGGATGGCGTTAAAATACTGTAAACGAAGCCGAATTACTATTAATATACTTAGGTTTAAAAGCTACTTCATGTTGCCGTGATTCTCTTATACACACCTAAGTTATTATGTATAGTCTGTAGTTGACAGTTATTTGCAGTATATATTTTGAAGTGTAAGTGATGTTATTGTTATTCAGTTAGAAGTTAAATTAATTTCTTACTATCTAACATGTTGATTCACTTCACTTTCAATTCCACTTTGTTTAAATTTGTATACATTGAAAAAACAATTACGTCCATTCATATTCAATATAACCTCCTCCTTTTTTGAAGTCGGTTGAAAAAGAAAACTTTGTCTTGTCTTATAAACTTTTAATGAAGTTGCCAATAGTGTTCTAATCATAAAAAAGTTAGGTATCAATAGCGATATAATAATATTTTTACAATAGTTTGCGTTATTTAAATAATTGTATTGGTTACACGTAGTTTTTTATTTGCTAATATTATAACCCATGCCAAATTGAACCCTAAGCCAACTCTTGTAAGAAACATAATAGTCGAAACGAGCTGGCTCATTCACTAATGACCCAATAGCGATAAGGAACAATAGGATTCCGCATTCCATCTTTTATTAGTGATCGATGATTCCAACGCCTAGGTTATTAATAAAATATTTTGATTTATTTTATTGGTTTTATTTAATTACCTTTTTATTTTTTTGTTTAAGTAATTTTATTTGACACAAAATATTAATGTTTTATAGGACAAAGGAAAAATAAAAACCCAAAACCATAACACCTGCCGGGGTTTGATCTTACGACACGAGGCTTATCTATGCCAAGTGCTTTCACCGACCGGCTACCTGGTCCTTATTTAAAAGGTTGAAATATTGGACTTCATTCAATTAAAGTTGGTATACGTGGGTATATCATACGCACACAAACAGTTTAACTTCATAACCGACCAACCGACTAGTTCATTTACACACACAGTGACAATATCCCGTATGTGTGGCCTGTAAATCAATTACGTTGGCCGAGTGTACATCGTATTCACGTATAATTATATAATTCCTGTAAATGCAAATATTGTTAACATCGTTTTTAAAAGAGTAAGTATGGAGTTTCTTGCCCATTCTTCTCCATACAAAACTACCTTTTGGAATGGGCACCTAGAATCATTTTTTTTTCTCATTTGACGTTCAAAAGTGCCTTATAATGGTCTAATTGAAATAAATGATTTGACTTTGACTTTGACTTTGACAACACCCAGACACAAGTGCTCATCACACAAGTGTTTACCCTGGGCGGGAATCGAACCCGCAACACGCTGCGCAGCAGTCGATCGCTCAGCCACTGCGCCAACCGTGTCGTCAAATGATGCGGGACTTTGATATCTATGTACGGGACTCAGTATTTATTTATTTCAGGATCTCCAACAAAAGATACACAAAAGACATTACATTTTCTTGATACCCTGGTAGGTGTACTCCTACGATTACCTACATGAGACCACAGCCTGCACAATAAAATGGACAACAAAGCTAACAAATTCATCATTATGTCAACCTTTCCCCCAAGCGTGGGTTCAGCCGTAATCGCCATGCAAGGCCGATGCATGTTGGCGATCGCAGTAGGTAATATGTACTCGGAAGGACGCTGCTGCCCATCCCCTGGTCAATATCCCTCTGTCGCCTTCTACGACACCCACGGGGAGAAATGGGGTGGTGCTATTCGCGACCAGCACCACACGGCTGGCTAGCTAACGAATTTAATACCTAATAATAAAATTCTTGACAGTGGAATATAAAAGACAACAAATTCTGTAAAATATTAGAACTTAGAGAACAATAAAATACCTTACATAAACAACCAACACTTTCAGTGACCTTCAATATTTTCAACCGACTTCAAAAATAAGGGGGGGGGGGGGTGTCTGCATGTTTTTTTTTTTGTATATTTGTTACGCGATTTCTCCGGCAAATGTAAAGCGATTTTGAAAAATCTTTTTTTATGGATAGGGTCTGCCTCAGGGGTGGTCCCATAAAATTTTTATCGAAATTGATTCAGCACTTTTTGAAAAAATCGACAGAAAGCAAAAAGAAAAATACGTAGATGATGTTTTAATGTTCTCCAACCTTGTACTTTCAATCTCTGTTTTGACTTGCCGTTGCTTAATGGATTTGGATGATAAGGAGGTACTAAAAAGCGAAAAATAAAAAGTTTTTTACAAAAAAGACCACCGCCTTCAAAATCTAAAAAGTGATAAATAACTTTAGCACAGAACACACATGACTTTAGTTTCGTAAGTCGGTGGCTTTGTTCTGTTTGATGTTTTGTATTGCCACCGACTTCCGACTTACCTACTTCTTATTTGTAAAAAAACTTTTTATGACATTTCTTATCTTTTTCGATAGATTAGCTGATATCTGAAGTGCTAGTATATTGTATAGGCTACAAAGCCTACAGCGTCGTAATGACCTTGGTTTGTTTTTTGAGCCGGGAATGTAAAACAGTTTTGTTAACATTTCTCTCCCGACGGAACCCTTGCATAAAAGAAAACCACGCATTTCGCCTCCCTCACAACCCTAAATTCTTAATGAACATGAATATTCAACAATTCAATGAATGATTCATGAATAAAGACAATTGTCGTATTATCTTTTTCGCCATCTTTTTGTAAAGAAAAGATTTTTAAAAGAAGTTTTAAATATTCATTCGGAATTAATTTAGATAAGTTAATGTATGGAGACAGATGTTTGATTTCTCGTAGAATTATTTCTGGTATTTTTATTTTTCTTGTAGGCTTAACGTTTGGCCGCAACTCACCAGGGGTGTGATTCTGTAAGACCTCATTCTAAACTTCGAATCTGAATCCGCTGTGAGTTTCTTGATTGACATTCTAAAAACTCGGTTGATAATTCGAATTTACACTAGCGCCACCCTTGCGAGCGTGTCAGCGAGTTGAACTAAATTGACAGGGAGATTTTGACAGATAAAGTATGAGATGGCGTAAGAAGTGGCATTCTGTAAGGTAAATTCCCCGTCACTTCGCACTAGAACCCGATTCAAAGTGTCAAATATATCAAGGTATGCGAAGTGAGAGTGAACAGCGATGTGAGATGCGAGTTGTTGTTTGAGTTTTACAGAATCGACCTACTGATCTTAAGTGATGATGCAGCCTAAGGTGGAGCACGCTTGTCTAGGATGACCCTCCAAAATGGTTGAGCTGAATGGTGCTGATTCACGCGTCATGTTCGTGAACGGGCGCTGTCAGTAGAGATTGGTCAACTCTTAACTGTCATGGTTTTTATCTTGATTATTTTTATATTTTGAATTTCTAGATTACCTTCATTGTTTTCACATATAGAAGCAACAAGAATAATGTCTAACAGTATTTTGTAAAAACTTGATTTTAAAAGAGTGTCCGTGGAGTTTCTTGTTCGTTCTTCTCCATAGAGACCTACCTACGTTTTGGAACGAGCAACTAGCTTCAACTTTCTGACTAACTGACCGACTCCTTGACAATTCAAAAGTGCCTGTAAATGGTTTAATTGAAATAAATGCTTTGACTTTGACTTTGACCGGTTCACTCGTGCCTTGAAGATTATACTTATCGGGGAACAGAGAGGCGGGCAGTGATTTAGCCCGCGATTTATTCTCTAGGACCACTTGACCGATGCTGTATATTTTTTAAAGCTATTTGAAATAGGCCTTACTTTACTATAAAAAAAATGAAAACTCATTAAATAATTTTACACAGACAAAGTCCTGGGAAAAAACTAGTAATTAATAAAAGTCTAAACTTTAATTTATCGCCGTCTGCGATCAAACCATCAAAGTTGACGTGTCCTATTAATTTTCGTTCAGCAGTTTACGAGGTTGGCTACGCAAATAGACAGGCAGCGTTTTATTCTAGTAGTTCTATATTTATTTTAACTAACGTCGAATAAAGTGTATTAATAATTTGAAAACTGGGTTAATCCGGGATGGAAACTGAGTTTTGTAGATACTTGTTTTAGAGTCCTTATTTGAAGAACAGGCATTATTCTTCGTGGCTCGTGGCTAAATAAAAACCGTACAGATCTAACAGTCATGGTTAAGATACGCTTGCCGCGGTCGGTCAGTGGATTGGCGACCATCCATTTCATACCAAAACCCTTCCGTGCTTCAGAAATTACGTAAAGCCGTTGGTCCCGGCTGTCATTTGTAGATCTTTGACAGTCGTTATTAGAAGCTAGGAAGTCCTGACAACCGGCTTTGTTGGGGTCGGCTTCCAGTAAAGACAAAGTCAAAGTCAAATAATTTATTTAAATTAGACCATTAAAATATCCCATATCTTCCCGTGGGTGTCGTAAGAGACGACTAAGGGACTTACCAGAGAATGGGCAGCAGCGTTCTCTGTGCGTTTGTAACAACCATACTGCGATCGCCAACTCGCCTGCCAAGCGTGGCGATTATGGCAATCCCCCCTCCCCCTTGGGGAGGCCTATGTCCAGCAGACGTCTTTCGGCTGAAATGATGATGAGGCCATTAAAGGCACTTTTGAACGTCATATTGTAAAATTTGAATCTAGTTGCCCATTCCAAACGGTAGTTTCGTATGCAGAAGAATGGGTAAGAAATTCCATACATACTCTTTTAAAAAAAATAATGTTTACAATTTGCATTTACAAGAATTATAATATGTAACTTGAATACGATGTAAACCGGATGAAGCTGAATACCAGTGTTTTACATGGAGCGACTGCCTAACGGACCTCCACAACCCAGTTACTAGTTAACACGATACCCCTTGGTAAGACCGGTTGTCAGACTTTTTAGCTTTTAACCTCAGATTATGAAACAAAAGGCAGATAGACCGCGCGGAACACTGAGATTGAGAGTGAAGCCAAAAAAGCAAAAACCAATTCAAAAGCTAATTCCTACAATCTCGTGATTGTATTCGGTTTTGAATTTGTATTTGTATTAGTATTTGTTTTTTTTAACGATGCTTCGCTTCGATTCGCTTCGGTGTGCGTGAATTGTAGGTAAGTAGATGAGTATTCTCTTTTAAATTTGTCTTCGGTCTTCTGCCTTTGGTTTTTTCATAATCTGTTAATCAACTATTATAATGATTGTACAGTTTTAAGTGTGCTTTTGAATTGCACAATTTAATTCCCCATCTCCAGTCCATCTTCGGACGAGCATACGGCGAAGCATCACCGCTATATGGTTGAAGTTCCACGGTCTCGAACCAAGCGCTTTGCTTCCACGTTTATGGTGCGAACTGCCAGACTGTGGAATTCACTACCCGCCTCTCTGTTCCCCGAGACATAGAATCTGGGTATCTTCAAGGCACGAGTGAACCGGTTCATCCTAGCAAGTGTGCTCCACTTTAGGCCGCATCATCACTTAAGACCTGGGCCTCAAGTCTGCTATTACAATAGTGTCAGAATGGTCTATCATTGATTTCATAATTGTTGATTTTGACAAGTTTGGTAATCTACTAATATAATGACGTCATTATGACTTTCCAATGGTCAACCACTGACACGCCATTGAAAGAAATGATAATATGGAATGGTAATCTCGTACAAAATGACAACTGAATGACTAACTTAGGCGGTAATCTGCTAAAATTTGGACAGTTCCTTTGATCAGTGACCTACCATTAGAACGTCATTGTGCAGTCATTGCTTTTAATTTGACCGACCAACTTTTAACAAAATGACAATGGGATCGTGTTGGAATGACGAAATTATATAAATAGCAGACTTGGCCCCTAGGTGAGTGGCGGTCAAATGTAAGCCTATTAGAATATTAAAAAAATAACAAGCCTAAGTAACCTGTTCCCCTTTTAACTAGACTAATATTTTGAAGTTAGTCTTCATACAAATTCTACCCAAAAAACCATAAATATAAAACGCTAGGGAAATTCGTGAAATCCCCAGGATTAAGGGGAAGCTCAAATTACTCGCAGATTAGATTTTAATGTGGTAGTTAAGGGGATGTCTTTCGGAGCTCCTTCATGCAATATGTTATTTATTTTGTAAAAATGCACTTCTGTTGGATCAACCGTGAGGTACATTTTAGGGCAGGTAACATTGTGAAAGTGGTTTATATTCTTGATGAGTACTTACCTACTTTGTTCGTCGTCCACTGCTGGACATAGGCCTCCCCCAAGGGGGGGTTTTGCCATAATCGCCACGCTTGGCAGGCGGTTGGCGATCGCAGTATGGTTGTTACAAATGCACAGAGAACGCTGCTGCCCATCTGCCCGTCTCTGGTACGTCCCTTAGTTCGCTTCTACTTTGTTTACCTTGGACCAACTGTCCAACTAGGTGGGTCTAACTTCGACAAAGAGGTCGCCCTAATAATCCAACTCGGATGGCAAGCGTTCGGGAAACCAAGAGACTGTTTTTCATCCAAAATTCCTCAGGGCCTAAAGACGAGAGATTATAACCAGAGTGTGTGGCCAGTGATGATATATGGCACAGAAACGTGATCCTCAACTGCTGGCCTCCTAAAAAAACTCAGAGTCACGCAGCGAGCCATGGAGAGAGCTATTTGGAGTTTTTTTGTGCGATAGAATCCGGAACGAGAAAATTCGCCCAAGAACTAAAGTCACCGACGTAGCTCTCAGAATAATATGCAAGTTGAAGTGACAATGGGCAGGCCACATCACTCGAAGAAATTGAAATCGATGGGGAAGAAAGATTCTCGATTGGCGAACACGAACCGAAAGACGCAGCGTTGGTAGACCTCCCATCAGATGGCCGACGACATCGTCAAGGTCGCGGGTAACCGGTGGATGTAAGCGGCAGGTTGCAAGAGTTGTGGCGTTCTTTGACGACACGGTTGGCGCAGTGGCTGAGCGATCGACTGCTGCGCAGCGTGTTGCGGGTTCGATTCCCGCCCAGGGTAAACATTTGTGTGATGAGCACTAGTGTTTGCCTTGTGTCTGGGTGTTGTTTATCTATATATATATGTATTTACAAAAAAAAATGTATTTGTATCTGTATATCAGCTGTCTGACACCCATAGTACAGGGTCTCCCTAGTTTGGGGTCAGATGGCCGTGTGTGAAAATGTCCCCACATATTATTATATAATGGGGGAGGCCTATGTTCAACAGTGGACGTCTTTCGGCTGATAATGATGATGATGGCCTACTTTTACAGGTCAAAGTAGGCCATCATCGCGAAACTAAAGTCATGTGTGTTCTGTGCTAAAGTCATTCATCACTTTTTAGTTTTTGAAGGTGGTTCTCTTTTTTGTAAAAAGTTTTTATTTTCCATTTTTTATTGTCTCCGTATCACCCAAAACCATTTTAAAAACGGTTAGAACAGAGATTGAAAGTCCTCCAAAGATGTAACTAAAAAACGAAAACGTTTTCTATGTATATTTTTTTGGATTTTATTGTTTTTTTTTCAAAAAGCGCTAAATAAAATTCTATTGGTTGTATACTAAAACCTTCTCCAGAATGTAAAGATTTTTTTTCTGAAAACAAAACATCAAAATCGGTTGAGCCAAACGGGAGATAATCGCGGACAAACATAATACATACATACAAACATACGGGTCGAACTGAGAACTTCCTTTATTTTGAAGTCTGTTAAAAATGGACATAGGCTACTTTTTAATACGAGATTTAATCTGTATCCGCGATAACCGACATTCACGCAGACGATGTCGCGGGCAAAAGCTGTATTGGTATAGTTACAACAGAATCCAACGACATACCCCTTAAGCCAAAGTTAATTAGAAACAACGGCTTAATAGCGGGGATTCAGGTTCGATGCTCGGGTGAGGTAACTTTACTGTTATGGCAAGGTCCGGTCCTAATGGTTGGAATGTTTAGAGTATTTTATGGGATGTTGTGGTCGGGGTCCGAGGTACAGTTGAGACAAAGTTTGAAAATTGTATGGAAGCGGTTTTTTTAACTTTGTGGCTCAAATTAAAAACTATTATCTATGACGATATTACTTTAGACGACACGGTTGCCGCAGTGGCTGAGCGATCGACTGCTGCACAGCGTGTTGCGGGTTCGATTCCCGCCCAGGGTAAATATTTGTGTGATGAGCACTTGTGTTTGCCTCGTGTTTGGGTGTTGTTTATCTATATATGAAAGTATTTACAAAAAAAAAATGTATTTGTGTATGTATATCAGCTGTCTGACACCCATAGTACAGGGTCTCCCTAGTTTGGGGTCAGATGGCCGTGTGTGAAAATGTCCCCACATATTATTATTATTATTATTATTAATTATTTCAAGCGGAACCCTTACTGGTTTTCTAAAATAAATATTAATATTATCCCATGTTATTCCTGAACATAATATATAACATCAGCCGTATGCCAGTGAATGTCTCGTCAAAATCGGACCAGCTGTTTCGGAGATTGGCCGGATCAAACTGACAGGTAGACAAGAATAGCCATCTCATAAACGTCTTTACTTTTCTTATGATATAATTATATATATATATATATATATATATACATAAATATATTTATATAGATATATATTTTATTAGTTATATAATTTTGTTTATGTACTTTACCTATTTTGTTATATTTTTTATATGCACCTGCCGTGTTATCTCTTCACCACCCTGGGTTGACTGGTAGAGAATGCCTAAGGCATTAAGTCCGCCTTTGTACCTTTGTGCATGAAGTGTAAATAAATAAATAAATAATTAATTTCAAAACTTATTTGAAATAACTGATAATAAATGGAACCAAAAGGCGCCAAACTTGCGAAATTAATGTTTTTTTTTTTTTAATTTATTGAAGACGGTTGTCTTTTTGTAAAATAGTTATTTTACTGAATTAAACCTAACCCAGTATATCTTAAATAAAATTTCCACACAGACAGGCACACAAAATAAAACAGTACTGTTTACTAAATACGTCCTAAATTCAATTGGACAAGATTTATGGGATTCTATTCTTAAATGGGACGACAGATTTGTGACACATTGTTTTGTAAAATGACGAACTTCTACTTCCTACTCCTACAGTTCTATAATTGCGAAAGTTTGGATCATAATTTGCTTAGCTTTTTTCCAACTATATTGGGTATGTATAAAACCAAATTCGGTCTGGCGAGTCATATTAGGGCACACGCAAGGGAATATTTTTTTTATAAAGGGTCACCGTTATCGAAATTGATAAGGAGGACTAATATACAGGGCGTCCCACGGTTATGCCACATGAAGGGAAAGTACCTTGAATATTGAAGATGGAACATTTTACTAAAAGAAGACTTTATTTGAATTAAAAAAAAACAATTAAAACTGCAAGGGTAAACATTTGTGTGATGAGCACTTGTGTTTGCCTTGTGTCTGGGTGTTGTTTATCTATATATGTATGTATATCCAAAAAAAAAAATGTATTTGTGTATGTATATCATCGGTCTGACACCCATAGTACAGGGTCTCCCTAGTTTGGGGTCAGATGGCCGTGAGTGAAAATGTCCCCACATATATTATATTATATATTATATTATTATTATTTTTCATAGATATTTAAATAATTACATAGTTGAACCGGGAATCGAACCCGTTACACGAGAAAAATAATTATTCTGTAGCTTTATCATACCGATCGAAAGACTTCATCATAAGGATTCTTTTTTGCTAAATATCACAGTGTCAGAAATAAAAGGAAGACCATGAATTTTAACATTTGATGTGAAATTTTGTTTAAAAAAATGAAAAGCTGACATTGCCGTAAGGACATAAATTGATAAATTGATTAATTTTGTATTAAAAATGTACCTATATAATTGACAGACTTTCACGGGAAATTTTCACTTCAAAAATTGTTACCCATCCTACAGGACTGTGTGTCGCGCACTCATAATATTAATAACATGACAATCAATATCTACATATAAGCGTACCTTTTGTCTGGTTGTTCACATATCATTTGCCTGTTTCCGGCGTCAAAGTCATAGTCAAATTATTTATTTCAATTAATCCATTAAAAGGCACTTTTTAACGTCATACTTATAAGAAAATTAGGATCTTGTGGTCCCTTCCAAGTGGTTTCGTATGGAGAAGAAAAGGAAAGAAACTTCACACTTACTTACTTACTCTTTAAAAAAAAAAAAACATAATAAAATAATTATATTTAGATAGTAGTTACACGCTAACTCCAAAATTCAATTATTTTCGAGTTACAAATAATTTTCAAACTAAGTTATTTGACAAAAATCTGACTAACCACAAGCCTAAATATTAATTTCCTTTTCCTTTTCAGTGATTTTTTTTAATGAACAAAATATACCTTGTATTGAGACGAATGTGTGAATGAAACCAGAATGAATCAAACTCAAACTCAAACTCAAATCATTTATTTCAAATAAACCATTTACAGGCACTTTTGAATTATCAAGGAGTCAGTCAGTCAAAAAGTTGCAGCTAGTTGCTCGATCCAAACAGTAGGTTTCTATGGAGAAGAACAGGCAAGAAACTCCATGAACACTCTTTTAAAATCAATAGAATATTACAAATTTAGGTTACATCATTCATGTTGAATCTAGAGGTACAATGTGAGAACAATGTAACAAGTTGTGCACGTTAAAAGAGGTCTAGTGGCAATGAAATTAGACAATTCAAAATAAATTTAAAATAACCGAGGCAGCTAAGAGATGACCAGTCTCAACTGACGGCGCCCGTTCACGAACATGACGCACGGATCGGCACCATTTAGTTCAACCATTTTGAAGGGAACCAAATGATCCAACACATGCACCACCATCAGCGAGACGTTCAAGTGAGCATGACAAACACTCAACCGCCAGGGCATATTCAAGTCAACGAAAGACATCTCGAGGATTCTTCTAATATATCGAATGAGGTTAGATATATTAGAAGAAGTATGAACGTAGTGCCAGTGAGAGAAAAGTTGAAAGGGAATCGTTTGTCTTGGTATGAGCATGTGAAGAGGAGGGATGAAATGCATGTGACCAAAAGAGCTATGAATATAAGTGTAGACGATGGAGAGGAAGGCTGAAAAAAAAGATGAATGTATTGTGTGAAGAATGATATGAATGAAAAAGGAGTCAGTGAAAGCAGGACGGTTGATACAACGGAATGGAAGAAGAAAACGGTTGCATCGACAACACATTGCAGAGTAACATGGAATAAGGCCAGAAAGATGATGATGAGTTATTATTATAAAGCGTACATTGTAACAAATCTATTTGATCCTATCAAATAAAAAGATATGCAGACTTGCACATTTAAATTTTAATAAGTAAAACAAAAAGAGAATGAAGCAAAAAATACAGATTAATATAAAAAAGACCAACCTAAAATGCACTATAAAGGAAGGTATAACATGGTAGGAAGGAAGATATGCTCTGAGGGCTTCAGTGAAGGACGACAGCAGGTGCAGACTGGACGATCGTATCGGTAGTCAGCTCCAAGATCCCAGCAGAGGTTCCAGGATCTTTCAGTGGGATCCGCCCTGGGAAGTGCAGGCACGCGTCAGTTCCTTGGCTCTGATGAAGACCGTTTAGAATTCAGTTATAGACTGGTGACTTTAGTAGGCTTTAGTGATGCTTAATAAGTAAACTTCGGTAGACTTTGATGTTGCTTGATTAGAATCCAGATCTCGACTCTAGTAGGCTTTGATGTCGCTTGATTGGAATTCAATAGTATACTAACTCGTCTCCATCAGCTTCCTTTCAAAGTAAGCTCCTTTCGAATTTATTTTTGATTATGGTTTTTCTTCTTTCCGTCATATAATACAAGTATAATCAGCCAGGGTTTAAGTGTAGCCTGACAGATATATCAGATCTTCTTCATAAAACCATGAATGCGTAAAGAATTTTATAAATACAGTTTATAGTTAAGTTATTTAGTAACAATCGTAATTATATATAAAATACAATTAAGTATTGATGAAAATAATTTAAGTTATATAAGTCAAAAGGCTAGAAGCCAGTAAGAGAAAAATAACTAACAGTTAACAATGTTGACATACAAGTCAAAACAAAATAATAAATATTTTATTTCAGCTAATTCTATGAAAACGAAAAGTATTTTTTAAAACTAGTTGCAAAACAATAAAAAAGGACGAAGTATTACATGGATTCAATGAAAGTAGTATAGTATATACAGGGTGGGCCAGAAAGGAGTACGATTTTAAAAACACTCTTGCGTTTGAAGCTTTAGAGAGGGGACTGCGCGGGTGGTGGGGTTAAGTAGCTCGGTTCTCGGAAATTTAGATGGTTGGATCACTTCACCGGAGCGCATCGTGCATTCTGCGTTAAGGGCGCGTATTCGATTTAGCGCAACTCAAAATCTAAACGTTTGCTAGAACGGCGTAGCAGCATTGACACACACTACTACAATAAAATGGTCTGTTTGTGTGCATCAGAAAAAATAATATGCACGAAATAAGCACGAATCATTGAAATTGATCGGCAGACGACAGCGCGCGATGTTTTACAGTGCTTTTTAAAATAATTGTCTAAAATAAATGAGCTCGTATAACGGACTGAAAAATATTCTGTATATTAAACATAACATTTAATTTCATAAAATAAATATATCAGTTATGTTTTTATTCAAATACTGGTGAAAAAAAATTGTCAAAGTGAACCGATTTTCTACTTTTTCAACATTGTTTTTTAATACATAATAGTAATATTTTCGTAATTTTTGCTCTGTAGCTGTCTTTATGACTGTATATACTGTTGGAAAAACGTATAAAACAAAATATTTTGGCATATTGTAATGGTTGTATTCGTCCTGAAAGTTAACTCTGACGTCTATTTTTGTAAAAAGATATGAAAGAAATGTCTTCGCTTTAAAAAACCATAATTAAAAATTATACTTTTACTCTGTAGCTGCCTAAATGAAGACTTAATCTTTTCGAAAACTGTAATTGTCTTTAAATAATCTACTCACATCATTACGATATTGCTCTGGGCAAAACGCAAAAACAAGAAGTTTTCGTCACGAATCGAATACACGCTCTTAAACATTATTATAAAAATCACGATTCGTTTTTACCAATTTAAGGTTCAGATTCGAAGAATGTTTGCAGCGCGATGGTGCACATCTGGATGATGTTATTTTTAAGAAATGAATTTCCCAGATGTAAATTTTTGTAGAAATAAAAATTTGTATGTGAATTGTACTTAGTTTTTTTTTAATGATTTTTTCAAATTCGCAATTATTTCTGGCCTATCCTGTACTATAACATACTAGGTATCGCTAAAGCACACTTATAAAAGAAAATGTAACAAGCAAATCCAAATACAAAACTATGTTTATGCCAATAATTACCTGTCATTGGTAATCAATCTGCAGTTGGCAGTGTTTCAACTGATCTACTATTTACTGTCGGTAAAATAGTTAACTATCGACACGGACTGCTTAGCATAACATTATGCCTGCTGCGGGCGAAGAGGTAGGTAGAACTGTGTTGTAGTTAGATTTTCCAGCGAATAATATAAGTGTATTAACTTTTTAAGGTTAATACACTATCAAATTGGGTACTTTAACGCAGTGAAACAGTCACTGTGTCATGGGCCTTAATAAACATGTATTGTATCCCTTATTTACACATCCTATGCGCATCGCCAGTGTGGGTACACTGGCGATGCGCATAAGATGTCGTGCACTTCGTTTCATATGAACAATTTTCTGCAACTACCCTTGTCCTACTAAAACTGTTAACTGTTAGTTACGAAATTCCAATGTAATTTGTCATAGTACTAACCCGCTACGCCAATCGGCTTCATATAATTTTAAGTTATAATATTGTATTTTCTCTGTAAGATTTTAAGATTATGTAAATCTTTTGAAAAAATAAATGTCTAAAACCGTAAAACCGTACATCATCTGAAAATAAAGTTTTTATTATGGTACAGTATGTCGATTCTGTAAAACTTTTTAGTTTCAAACAACAACTCGCATCTCACATCGCTATTCACTCTCACTTCGCATAAAGTTAAAAATTACCTTGATATTTTTGACACTTTAAATCGGGTTCGAGTGCGAAGTGAGCGTCGAAGTGACGGGGAAATTACCTTACAGAATGCCACTTCTTTTGTCATTTCATACTTTATCAGTCAAAATCTCCCTGTCAATTTAGTTCAACTCGCTGACACGCTCGCAATGGTAGCGCTAGTGTAAATTCGAATTATCAACCGAGTTTTTAGAATGCCAATTAAGAAACTCACAGCGGATTCAGATTCAAAGTTTAGATTGAGATCTTACAGAATTACACCCCTGGTCATGCTTTGTCGATGAGAGCAAGTATAAAAGGTCCCATTAAAATAGGTGGACAAGTTTTAACACAGCGTTTAGTTCTGTCTAACCAAAGATATCCAAGCAAAAAGAAAACCGGACAAGTGCGAGTCGGACTCGCCCACCGAGGGTTCCGTACATATTAGTAGGTACATATCCATACTTCTATACTAATCCATACCGTATAATCCATACTTTAATCTACTTAATATTATAAATGCGTTTTTTGCGACATAAACGGCCGTATCTTTTTTGGTTAACATAGAGGGTTGATTTTTTTACAGCATCAAGGGACCGTAGACTTGAGTGTATGGTTTTAATTTCAACTCGATACCACCACGCGTTCCCGAGATAAAGGGGCTTGACAGACAGACAGACAGACGGACAACAAAGTGATTCCCTGGCCTGGTGACCCGTAACACAGGTATTCAATATCTTCTTCAGGCTCCAGTCTCTCACAAATGCCTGCAACATTTGTGATGAGAAAATAAATTTACTATTACTATTACTTTTACTATTCTATAAGGGTTCCGTTTTTTTTCCATTTGAGGTACGGAACCCTAAAAAACACTGATTAAAGTGATTTTATATTGGCTTCCAGTCTAACTGAATGCAGCTGAATACCAGTGTTTTACATGAAGCGACTGCCTATCTGAACTCCACAACCCATTTGGTAAGACTGGTGATATATTGCAACTAAGTGAAAGAAAATTTAAAATATATATTAAAAGTACACTCTGTAAACAAGCATATTACAGTTTAGAGGATTATATCCATGATAAGGATGCTTGGAAACATGCTGGTCCGGGCTCCATATGACAATCTACAGTCTAGCCAAAATCAAACTGATTGCTAATCAAAGCTACTTAATCTATACTTAATATATAGGTATATACATTATATTTAATTCTTGCTCTGGTTCACACACTAGTTCATTGTTTGTTGAAATGTAAGGAGTTGTTGTCTACTTTTTCAATAATTGTAAATAATAATATGTGAACACTAGGTTACTTCTATGCAAGCGTGCTCCATCTTAGACCGCATCATCGCTTCCCATCAGGTGAGATAGTGGTCAAACGTATGCCTATCAATAGATAAAAAAAAAATGTATCTATGTATACAATTTGGCTGTCGTTCTTAATCTTGTAATACTTTGTACATACTTCAATATAGTGTTTTTTATGCAAGGTCCATCGTGTTCACGTATAGTTATATAACTATAAACTGTAAATGCAATTTTTTTTTTAAAGAGTACCTAAGTATGGAGTTTCTTGCCCATTCTTCTCCATATGAAACTACCTTTTGGAAGGGGCAACTAGAATCAACTTTTTTTTTATGACGTTCAAAAGTGCCTTTAATGGTCTAATTGAAATAAATGATTTGACTTTGACTTTGACTTTGGTTGTCAGACTTTCTGGCTTCTGACTACCCATAACGACTGTCAAAGAACTACAAATGACAGCCGGGACCAACGGCTTTACGTGCTTTCTGAGGCACGGATGGAACTCGGTATGAAAAGGATGGTCACCCATTCACAGACAATTTAAACCTTAAGGCTGCTCTCTCAAAAACAGCTTGAAAGAAGCATGCAGATGAAGCAACTTTTCGTTGGCATTTACAGAGAAATTTCATCTGAAAAAATTTGTTAGTAATCTACATGATATGATACGTAATTTGGTTTCGCCACAATTTTTCTATCGGTATCACATAATGAGAAAAAAAATGTCAAATCACCTCCAAATCATTGAGATGAAACCATTTTACTCCTTAATTTCTTATCAAAAAAGTATAAAAAAAATATCTACTGCTTTGCAATACAAAGGAAATTGATTTGGTTTTGTTACTTTTTACAAAGTATTATTTTTATTACAATAAATTAAAAATGCGTCCGACTAAAGACTGCATCTACATCACCCCCGCACTCGTCCACAAATTCAGTACAGGCCAAATGCTCAAGGTTATTGGCATGTATGCAACCCTTAACCGATCGATCCGTTCAAATTTTACTTAACCCCTCATCGGTGAAATTTAACAAGCTTACGAGCTAAACAAACATCCATAATTTACTTTCAAATAACGTAACACTCCTTTTCACCCACCACAGTCAGTCAAAAATGACATTCACAAAGTTTGAGCCACGAATGATCTTGACACTTTCCGCATGAATATAATTTAATACCTTTTCCATAAAGGAGAGTATAGATTTATGATCAGTAAGCCTCTATTAACATAGAAGTGTGTTCATGCCTTAAGGGTTGGTGGAGGGGTGAGATTCAACCCCTGTAATGTATGTGGGTATTAATGGTCAAGTTTAAAGGGGGTGGAAATAATGCTGTTGAATATTTTCAGAATGGTTATAATGGTTTAAGATTTCGGAGTCATTTTAGAATAGCTAAAGTTTTGTGAACAGGTAGAGGAAAGTATGTATTTATGAGGGCTAAAGTAAAAATGAGTCCAATTATTAGTAACAAACAAAAACGGTTAGTACCTAACTTATCTACATAGAACCACACACAAAAAACAAATACATTATGAATAACAAAGTTGCCTTGTTGCACCCATACATTTAGAAAATGCCTCGGCAATTGGGTATCCTACTAATCAGGTAGGGCCTTGGGAATGATATTGAAACTGTCACGCACTTTAGTAGACAAAAGACACATGCAGGCTATACACAAGAGAGCATATAGAAAAAAAACCGGACAAGTGCGAGTCGGACTCGCCCACCGAGGGTTCCGTACATATTTGTAGGTACATATCCATACTTCAATACTAATCCATACCATACTATCCATACTTTGATCATCTTAATATTATAAATGCGTTTTTTGCGACATAAACGGCCGTATCTTTTTTTTTTTACGTTAACAGAGAGAGTTGATTTTTATACAGCATCAAGGGACCGTAGACTTGAGTATATGGTTTTAATTTCAACTCGATACCTTCACGCGTTCCCGAGATAAAGGGTCTTGACAGACAGACAGACAGACGGACAACAAAGTGATCCTATAAGGGTTCTGTTTTTTCCTTTTGAGGGACGGAACCCTAAAAACATAGACTGTGCTGAAATTTTTGTCAAAAGTGAAGGCTTCGATCAAAATATGGCCTTGTCCAAATCTTTCCAGGTATGGTTTTCTTGCGCCACCTCAAACAAGCCTTTGCGGTGGTCATAATATTCTTCTCACATACACAGATAAAAAACCCTGAAAAGTGCGAGTCAGACTCGCCCACCGAGGGTTCCGTTCAAATTCCGTGATTTGTTCAACCCATACAATAAAATCAAGACCGCGCATACCTAGATGATTGATAGCGTCAAGGGACTGTAAACTTGAGTATATGGTTTTAACTTCAACTTGATATCTCCACGCGTTCCCGAGATAAAGGTTCTTGACAGACAGACAGGCGGACGAATAGGAACAAAGTGATCCTATATGGGTTCCGTTTTTTCCTATTGAGGTACGGAACCCTAAAAAAGGTCACGGAACTGGATGGATTGTTTCTTATCTATACTAATATTATAAAGCTGAAGAGTTTGTTTGTTTGGTTGAACGCGCTAATCTCAGGATCTACTGGTTCGAATTGAAAAAATATTTTTGTGTTGGATTGGATCCATTTACCGAGGAAGGCTCATGCGAAGCCGGGTCGGGTCCCTAGTTCTTTATAAATCTGTGCTATCAAATGACCGCAAGATTCTATATTCTAGATGTTCTTGATGGGGACAAATATTTTGAATTTTCTTCTTGATTTTGCACAATTTTATTTTATAACAGCCCCATTTGCCCAATATATTGACGTTAATTTTGAAGAGTTTAGTCCCAATTTCTACTAAAACTGTTTAAAATATGAATATAACGGCCAGCACTAGGGGTAAAGTTTTTAATTAAATATTAAAATTCATGCTACAACCCCAGATAAGACGCCCTCCGAGATGTGCGTACTACAAATGGTGTGTCTTGATACTTTGAGATGGATATTGTTTTTTTTTTAAGTAGTGTATCTTCGTATGTCTTTAATATTTCAGTATTGGAGAACTTACTTTAGTTGGAGAAAAATTTCGTTTTTATTTCACTAGATGTTATAGCCCACGCTAAGGCGTAGGGGTAACTAAAATCGGCAAAACTAAAAATAACAAATTTTTACACGTTATTTTTAACCCTCGACGAGAACGAAAAGAGGGGCGTTGTTGAGGCTGCTGCGCTGGTCCAGTGCGTCGAACACGATCGTAGACGCACACGTAGACGACTTCCACGCCGTGTTTACCATGTCTGCAGCACCAACAGCATCCTGACTGGTAAAGCAAACAAGCTGGATATTGGTTATGTTCAGCATTGGGTAAATATCTACGTTATAACACTAGTTTTACGATTTCTCTGTACTTACACTCTATGGATTTTATGTGATCTGAAATGAAACGTTTTTTTACAAGTATAACGTGTGTATTTTTGTCTATTACTGAACTTACTCTGTGTTATGACTAAATTATTAAATTAATGATTTCAAGTATTTTAACTAACTCAGTAAAACTCGCATCCTCAAAAAGCCCACTAAGTATCAAAACCGTTACGTCGTAGTTGACAAATTCGTGACAACTTGCTCATCGTACCGTCACACCGTCAGGAATGGGAACCAATGGAGCTTACAATTCACAAGTCATGCTTACGCTGTGTTTATCCATTATTTTAAGGCTGATTTTTCTTTCGCATTAATTTTCTTTACCCTATTTTTTATATAATAAAACTAGCAATTTCCCCGCGACTCCGTTTGCGTGATTTTTCTCCACATCTTCATCATCATCAGCCGAAAGACGTCCACTGTTGAACATATGCCTCTCCCGTAGAACGCCACAACTCCTGCAACCTGCCGCTTGCATCCACCGGTTACCCGCGACCTTGACGATGTCGTCGGTCCATCTGGTGGGAGGTCTACCAACGCTGCGTCTTCCAGTTCGTGGTCGCCACTCGAGAACCTTTCTTCCCCATCGGTTATCAGTTCTTCGAGCGATGTGGCCTGCCCATTGCCACTTCAACTTACATATTCTAAGAACTGTCGGTGACCCTAATTCTTCGGCGAATTTCTTATAGATCACAATTTTTTTTTGGTAATTAACTATAACATTTAGATAAGGTAGCTTCCAATAGGGAAATTTTCAGAATTGGAGTAGTAGTTCCAGAGATTCGCGCGTTTATACAAACAAGCAAATAAACTCTACAGATAGTGCAATCCACGAAGACGCGCCCCACTATACCTCCTAACCGTTTATAGTATATGTGTGCAAGCTTCCGTCAATGTTTGAGTGTTATCGGTACACACTAATTACCTATGAGTGCACGCGCACACTACAATAAATAGACTAATCAGAACAGAGCGTCACGAAAATCCGAAAACCCCCTATACCAAAAATTGGAGGGGCGCGTCTTCGTGGATTGCACTATCTATACAGCTTTATTATATTAGGTATAGATACATATACTAGCTAAACCCGGCCACGCTTCGCTGTGACTCAGTCTGATACAAATGAGTCGTTTCAAAATGTATGGAGCCTGGGCCCAGTCCTTGTACACCACTTAATAATAGGGAAACACATTTTAAATAGTTCTAAAATGTTCAATTACTTAAGCATAAGAAATTGCACTTGAAATTGCAACACACAACAAAAAAATAGTCATGGCGGTAAGCTGTCATTTTGATTGATTAATGACGTTTGACATTTATAATCGTGATTTTCTGCGTCGATTTGTGGATAGCCAGGTAAACCGATGGGAAAAAAACGATGTTAAATTAAAAAAACGAAAGGGATGTTGCTATAAAGAACTCCAGAAACGAGACGAAACTTGACGAAAGTGACACTGTTGCGACGCTGACAGCTGACAGTCCTCTTTCTATGATCAATGGTCAATCTATGGTTTACAGAGTAGCTAAATCTGAGTGACGCCATGTTGAAAATCCATATTAATTATTATTCAATATCAATTTACTACCACAACAGTATACGTTTAAATGAATTATCTGTATTTTTCCTGGATTTTACGGATTTTTCTCTTTTTTTTTAAGTGGTGTACATAGATTGGGCCCATAATGAAACATGTCCTTTTAGGTCAATACAAAATTTTGAATGTTCTGTTTCCGTTGGCAATTAATTCATGATCAATCTATGCAGTGACGAAATCGAACTTTTTTAATTAGCTTAGCATAAGGATAACATTGTTCTCATGTAAGCATGCTTTAGTTTTAAGTAAAACATGTTCGATCTCAAATTTTTTATAACACCTTATATACCATGTTTTATGCAAATAAAAATATCTTATCTTATCTTATCTTAATCTATACTTAATATTATAAAGCTGAAGAGTTTGTTTGTTTGTTTGTTTGGTTGGACGCACTAATCTCAGGATCTACTGGTTCGAATTGAAAAATTCTTTTTGTGTTGGATAGTCCATTTACCGAGGAAGGCTATAGGCCCATCCGAAGCTGGGTCGGGTCGCTAGTTCGGAATCAAACTCAAACTCAAACTCAAAATCATTTATTTCAAATAAACCATTTACAGGTACTTTTGAATTGTCAGAGTCAGTCAGTCAGAAAGTTGAAGCTAGTTGCTCGTTCCAAACAGTAGGTTTCTATGGAGAAGAACGAACAAGAAACTCCATGAACAACACTCTTTTAAAATCAATAATATGTTACAAATTTCGGTTACATCATTCATATTGAATCTAGGGTACAATGTGAGAACAATGTAACAAGTCGTGTACGTTAAAAGAGGTTTAGATAAAAATATAATCATAATAAACAATTCAAAATAAAATTAGAATAACCGAGGCAGCTAAGAGATGACCAGTCCCAACTAACGGCGTCCGTTCACGAACATGACGCACGGATCGGCATCATTTGACTCAACCATTTTGAAGGGAACCGAATGATCCAACACGCGCGCCACCGTCAGCGAGACATTCCAGTGAGCATGACATACTCCCAACCGCCAGGGCACATTGAAGTCAATGAAAGACATACCTCGTAAATGGTAGCTTTAAATAACATAGTGCTCACATGTATGTGCTTTGAAAAATTATATAATACTAACACATTGAATAAAAAGTAATTTACAAACACTTGGGCAATCCACGAAATTCAATTTTTCTTATATTTTTTGCAATTTTCAGCTCAGTTTATCAGTTAGTATTAGAGAACTATATGGCAACGAAAAGAAAAGTATTCAATGCTTGTATTCTTCCATGCATCACCTACGGCTGTGAAACATGGTCCCTTACAAAATACCATAGAGACAATCTAGAAAAGTGCCAGAGAGGTATGGAACGAAGCACGACAGGAACAAGAAGGCAAGATAGAATTAGCAATGTGCAATTAAGGGCAAAAACCAAATTAACCGATATTCTGGAAAAAATAGACCTTCAAAAATGGAGATGGACCGGCCATATGTTGAGATCTACACAAGAAAAGTGGAGCCAAATTACAACGAATTGGTATCCAAGAGATGGCAAGAGATGTCGAGGACGACAACAAATGCGCTGGGAAGATGAGCTGAAGCTTACTGCGGGTCCCTAATGGAGGAGAGTTGCTCAAGACAGAAAGCAATGGAACTAGCAACTAGCAATGGAACGACTACTGGAGGAGGCCTTTACCAAAAGGCACACTGAGTTGAGAGACATCCTATAGCCAAACGAATCCAACAACTGATCCAGAACTAATATCATCAATATAACTCTACAAGTCAGTAAAGCTCGTTAACATCATACATTAAAATGAAAGATGCACATTTTATCGATACACGAGAAACAATTTCAGTCCACAATATTTGTTAGTAGTGCATAATATGATCTATGTTAGTACCTTTTTTATTTATTTATTTATTTATTTTTTCTTTACTTTTTTTTTTTTTTTTTGAAAATCCTCATGGATACTTCCGCAACCCCCGGCTGGTGCCGGCCTACATCAACTAATCAACATTTTAATAAAATACTACTTCATTTCAGGGCACCAATTTTGGGATTTACGGGCCCATAGGTCGTTCGGCATGCGGCAGACATGTCCAGCCCAGTCCCATTTAAGCTGGGCAGCCTTTTGAGCTACGTCAACGATCTGTGTTTTGGAGCGCAGTATGGTATTACGAATGCGATCGGTTAATTTAACACCAAGTATACTGCGCTCCATAGCACGTTGGCAAACCTTAAGTTTGGACTTTTGGATGTTAGTCAAAGACCAAGTCTGTGCTCCATAGGTTAAGATGGGAAGAATACACATGTCCATTAGCTTGCGCTTCAGTGACAATGGTAGAGTACCTTTAAACTGTTCCTTCATGGACCAATAGCTCTTCCAAGCGTTTTCTGTGCGGCATGCAATTTCCTTATCTTGCCTTGCCTGGAAAGAAACTATTTGGCAAGACGTGGCCGTGGTAGACCACGTAAGAGATGGCGGGATGACTTGGATATCTTCCTTAAGAATTGGCAAGAAATAGCTAAAAGTCGAGACCAATGGAAGGGATGGAGGGAGGCCTTTGCCCTGCAGTGGGACAGTACAGGTTAAATATAATTCTACTTCAATAAAAACTGGCCAAGTGCAAGTCGAACTCGCGCAAGGAGGGGTTCCGTAGCATTACCTAGACAACATTAGATATCAAGCAAAAAAATGGCAACAAATCACGTTTGTTGTTTGGGAGCCCCCTTAAATACTTATTTTATTCTATTTTATGTATTTGTTGTTAAAACGGTAACAGAAATACACTATTGTAAAAATGACAATTGTCTAGCTATTACGGTTCATGAGATACAGCCTGGTGATAGACAGCCAGACAGAGAGACAGACGGACAGACAGACTGTTGGAATCTCAACACTTAAATGTTACTAAAATTATACGGACATCACTAGCTTGCGCCCTCGGTAGCCATATTGTTATTTGAAGTCTCGTTGGTCTCGTTCACTTTCCCAAAGAGTATAGTAAGTATAGAGGAACTTTCCTCACGGGTCGGATCGCGATAGGTCGACACGTGCTCCTGCCTTTGCAAACCCTCCATACCTCCATTGTGATTGACTGATTGGTGATTTGGTGAGATTATATTTCATTATGTGAGTGTGTGTGTGTTTTGTTGTGTTTTGTGTGTTTAATGTGTATTAATTGAATTTTATTATTGAACGTTTCAATGTGTATTATTTTTTTTTTAGGCACACGGTTGGCGCAGTGGCTGAGCAATCGACTGCTGCGCAGCGTGTTGCGGGTTCGATTCCCGCCCAGGGTAAACATTTGTGTGATGAGCACTTGTGTTTGCCTTGTGTCTGGGTGTTGTTTATCTATATATGTATGTATTTACAAAAAAAAAATGTATTTGTGTATGTATATCAGCTGTCTGACACCCATAGTACAGGGTCTCCCTAGTTTGGGGTCAGATGGCCGTGTGTGAAAAATGTCCCCACATATTATTATTATTTTAATTTATACTGATTTTAATTTTTTTTTTTTTTTTTTTTTTCATATTTTATTTTATTTATTTAATTTTATTTTACAATATTGTATCTCGCCAAACTTTTCAGTTTGATGGCGAGAAGCGCTCGTATGTTTTCACAACAAAATTAATTAAACTATAACTAATATACCTATTACTATCTTAAAATTAACATTCTTTATGTAAACTTACAACGTATCATAATATAAACAATACATTCCGAAGCAATTAGGCACCCGATGACGCATCCTCGTTGTCGAGAAGACAATTTCTTAATTTACATTTTAAAATACCTTTACTTAGAGTACAATTGTTTCTTAAAATGTCTATGTTATTAAATACTTTTGGCACTAAATATCTGGACGTTCTTTTTCCGTAGTAGTTTGTTACTTTAGGTTGGACTAGTCTTTTCTCTCTCACACTTCTTGTATTATATTTATTCATAACACCTACTTTGTACTCCTCGCTATAGTAATGTTCTAAACCTATCAAATACTCAACTTTCATATCTATTGGCAAGATTTTACAAATAGAAAATAATTTTTCATATTCTTTGTTACATTTTTTCTTAACCTGTTTGCTAACTAGGAACTTGATCAGTCTTATCTGTAAATTTTTTATATCTTGCAGATATGTTTTAAATGTTCTGCCATACACAATAAGTCCGTAACTAATAAGTGAGTCAGCCAACGCGTAATAAACAACTAATAACGTGTGTTTACTCAATACACTGCTCAACTGATAAAACTTTCCTAGTACAGATCTTAATCTATTACAAATATCAGTTACATGCGTTTTCCAATTAAAGTATCTTTCTATACTAAGACCTAAATATTTAAATGTGCTAACGTACTCTAATTTTATACACCTGCAGTTAGCTTTATTATTATGCAAGCATTCATATGTGTGGCCAATTACATCTAGATTATCTCTGTGCACAGCTTTAGCTCGTATATTATATGGCGAGTGTATATGCATGCATTTTGTTTTTGATAAATTCAATATTATTCCATTATCATGTGCCCACTTGGTGATGCTCTCGAAGTCCTCTTGTATGCACTGCTGCACCTCTAGTATATCCTTAGAAGCATAAATTACACACATGTCGTCTGCATACATAAACACTCGACATTTGTTTACGACATTCGACACACTGTTCACGTGCATTATATACCCTACCGGTCCAAAAACTGATCCGGTCGGCACTCCGAGATCCACTCTTGCCTCCTCACCGGTCACACCAGCTATTATCGTTTTTATTTTCCGATTAGTCAAATAGTTTTTAAACCACTTATTTGTGGGACCGCGTATTCCGCATTCCTCCATCGCCTGTAATAATATGTCGTGATCCAATGTGTCGAATGCTTTTTTATAATCAATAAAGAGTGCTATCAGCTGTTTACCTGAATCTAGACACTCATTAACATAGTCAGCATACGCTGTTAAGGCCGTGACAGTACTACGTCCTTTCCGGAACCCATACTGAGCGTCCGACAATACGTTATGACGTTCTAAAAATGTACTTATCTGACCAACAATATTTTTTTCTATTATTTTATCAAAGACGGACAGTATGGCTATGGGCCTATAGTTTACATATTCCAGGTGGCTTCCAGACTTGTAAATAGGGCGTATAATAGCACTTTTCAACTGATCAGGATATACACTGGTAGTTACACACATGTTCATTAATTTTGCTAAAATAGGACTCAATTGTTTTCGTAAATATTTAATGTCCATAACCCTCACTCCATCCAGACCTGGTGCTTTTTCGCATGACAAGTTATTTATAATTTTTTCTATGTCCGTTGAGTTTACAGGGACATACCTAAAACTAACATCACATGTTTTAACATAGCATTTTCTTTCTAAAAATTTTATTTTACAAATATGTTTAATACATTGAATTTCCTCAGTAAAGGTTTTTGCAAAATTAGTACAAATTTGGGTGACGCTTCCTGTTTTACCTAAATGTCTCAATATCACATCGTCCAAACCAGTTTTGTTCCGACCTAACCACAAGTTAATATTTGCCCATATTTTCCTGAAATCTCCCTTACATTTTTTTATTTCAGCTTGCTTATATCTATTCTTTGCCTCATTTACAAGTTTATTTACTTTATTTCTAAATTTTGTGTACTCTAATCGTTTATTCATGTTTTTAGGTGACGCTTTCCATATTCGAAATAAATAGTCCCTACGACACAACATTGTATACAAATATTTATCTACCCATGGCTGTGTTAATCTTTTATTAGAACTTGTGACGGCTATCATACTTTCCTTATAAATTTGATCAAACACTGTACATATTTTCTGAAACAATAGTAACGGGCACGCTATTACGAGTAGTTGCGCCCAGTCATATGCATCTAACTTATGTTTTACTAGCTTATCACTAATTACATACCGCGTTTTTCTACCACTATTCACTTTGCTATTGTTTACGTTCGTAGCCAATGTTAGTCCCACGGCATGATGATCGGAGATATGTGTCTCGAGTACATACGACAACGAACCACACGTATTGCGTCCCGCTCGCACCCATACATGGTCCAAGCATGACGTCTGATGATGCCCGTCCACGATCGCTTCGCGTGTAATCTCTGTACTTGGTATTACGCACTGTAGGCCGCATCCACACAAGGTGTTTTTGTACTTCGTTGTAGTTGGATTCACTACGTCATTTAAAATGTCTATATTTGCGTCACCAATTACCACTATATTTTCCAGTGCAGGGATGGATCTTACTAATGTCTCGAGTTGTTGTATAAATAATAGTTTATTTTTGCTCGGTGGTCTGTATATCGCAATTACATGTATTATATCTTTTCCTGTTCTAAGCTGTCCATGCAGTGTTTCTAAGGCGTCCGTCTTCACTATTTTGGCATCGAAGCTGAGTGTATCCCTTATGTAAACCAATATTCCTCCTCCTCTGCTAGTTTCCCTTGCGTGTATGTATGTATTATATCCAGGTATCTGATAAAAAGACAGTTCTTCCTTCTTCATATTTATCTCACTTAGTATTATTATGTCTATTTTATATTTATTTTCTTCCATCAAGACTAGTAACTCATTGAAGTGTTTTCGGATTGACCTTATGTTCAAATGAAAAATATGATAACAACTGTTATTTTGAGCCATATCATTACTCAATGAGGATATATCATAGTATCGCTTAAATTCAAAATCAGTAAAAAAATCAGCTGTTCGATCGAATGTTAATTTAAATACAAATCACCCAGTGTGTACTCGCCGCGCGTGTCGCATGCCTTTATTTACATTCTTCGAACTTTTTCAAATCTTCCTCCGACCTTATATTGTAAATCTTTTTTTCTTCACTATTTTTTTTTACTAGTATACTACAATCTTGCACCCAAATATACTGAAAACCTTTAGGCTTTAGTTGGTTTCTAACAGTCCATAGTAGCTGACGTTTATACTTAGGCAAATCTTCATTTATAAATATCCTCTTATCACTGCCATTGGCGTAGACTTTATTATTGGTAATCTGGTTTTCCTTTCTCGCTAGCATCCAATTATTGCGGGCACTTTTAGTGCGAAGCGCAACCAGTACAATTTTGGGTTTTGTGTCGCCTGGTTTTTCTCGCCCTACCCTCTGTGCATCTTCAATATCATTTGGGTTCAAGTTTAGCTTTGTCGCCAATTCTTCCACCACTGTTTTAATATTTTCTTGATTATGCATTTCCAATCCATGTATTTCTATATTTTTTTCATTTCCTTTTGCCTCCAGCTCCTGTACTCTTTCTTCCAAGGCTTTATTGTACTTCTCCAGATAGACGTTTTTTTGCTCTAAAGACTTTATTTTTTTTTTAGATTCTTCTTTATAATCCATCAGATTCTGATACATTTCAGAATAGAATTCTACACTAGCAGTAAGCTCAACAATTTTTTTCTCGACGCTGTAAAGTACCTCCAGCTTTTTATTTATTTCAGCAAGTACGTTGTCGCCTGATGCTTCATTAGAACTTGTGGCAGGCTTTGGGTCTTGTGCTGTCTTCACTTGTATGGGGCTGTGTTTTGCTGGCTGGCAGTCATCACAGGTTCCCGATATCAAAAATTGCTTGTTGCTTTGCACACACTTTTTGTGATACACCGCTTCACATGCACCTTTTCATTTCACTAACTCATCTTTGGACAAGGACACAAAGAGTTTACATTTTTTACATTGAACCATTTTTGCTTATCTCTGCGCCAAGCTTCGATAGTAAGTTGATAAATACTTTTAAGAATAGGAATAAGCTATACTTAATAACACACAACCGTACGTCGAGCGCGCACGCAGCGGTCTGTGTTATTTAATTGTATAATGTTTAATAATTCAATTGTATTGCGTGATTTAATGTAGTTCTTATGTAATTTGTAATGATTTGAATGTACCTACATGTCTTTTATATGTTTTGATATGTAATGTATGGACTATGTCTGAAATAAATGAATTAATAATAATTATTACTATTAACGAACTGGCTGTTTCCTTACCAAAGTCACACACAAACACACAACGCTTCACAGGCAGACAGACGGACATTGAAGTCTTAGTAATAGGGTCCCGTTTTTACCCTTTGGGTTCGGAACCCTAAAAATGAAATAAACAAACGCAATAAATACGAATGGGACCACCATTACTTTTTAGGTCTACCCCTTCTTCCCCTAAACATTCGTAATACACTTTCGAAACCCCATTCCTTCGCTAATTAGTTTGCCACTCCTCCGGGGTTCACGGATGAAGACATTCAATTAACAATCTGGTGTTATCCTTTAATTAAGATTTCTTTGATTAAAGATGGTTGATCGATGAGATCTGGCCTTTTTTTGTTTACTAAAATTCATTTTGATACTAGTGAGCTAACTTTATCATTAAAGTCGAGGTTGAATTACAGTTCGAGACAACATCAGATATCACGACAGTCAACCATTAGACACCCTAATATAACAAAAAAAAAATATTTACAAAAAAGACAACCGCCTTCAAAAAGTAAAAAATAACTTTCAGTACGCAAGTCGGCGGCAAAAAAAAAATTTTTTTCGCTTTTTAGGGCCTACTTCTCATCATAGAAATTAATTACGAAACGGCGACACCAAAAAAAAACTGTCATTCCTTAATTTTCAACCCTTAGGGGTGGAATATTTTCTTGAAATTTATATGAGACCAAATTTGATGCGTACGCTATCAAATCGAAATCGGACAACACTGAAAAAAGTTATGCGTGGTCATACATAAAAATAAATACATAAAAAATTAAAAAATGTTCATAAAATGAAAACTACTGGGTCAAACAATGTTAAATGACAATGCCAGATCCTGCCCCACCCATGTACAGAAAAAGTAACACATGTACAGAAAAAGTAAAGTAATGAAAATAATTGTAATGAATATAGAACCTTTCTATACTAAATTGTTTTTCTTTAGAACTTGCGGATTACGAAATACCTACCCACATTACAAACTCATTTTACCTGAAACACAATTTAACCTATACTCAATGTCATTATTGTTTTTAGATTTAAACGGAAACCGCAAGTTCTACAGTCACTAAGACCACGGAACAGATAAATAGAGTTTATCTGTTCCGTGACTAAGACTAATGTTTAGTTTAAATAAACAGTAAGATGCTACATATTGCACATGACTTTTATTGAGTGGGGCAAAGTTCTATAGAGTTCCTGGCATTGTCCTTTGTATGGGACCAAATGGCAACTATTTCGCATCAAACAAAAGAAGAATCACGTAAATCGGATCATAAATCTCAGAGTAATCGATGTACATACATAAAAAAAGAACCAACCGAATTGAGAACCTCCTCCTTTTTGAAGTCGATTAAAGAAGTTTGATCTCAAAACAATTTCGCGACAAACCAAAGAGTTTCGAGCCCGTTCATTGAACCAACACTGAAGTATTATCCAAAGCCCCAATTCTAACCCTGTATGTCTGTATGTCCTCTGGTATCTACGGAATGGTGTGTTTATTTTAGCTAATTGGAACGCGCGACGCTTGCGGCGATAGTGTTGGGGTTGTGTCGATGGATTAGGGTTGTCGATTTAAATGATTGTTTATCGTAGTTAGGTGCAAGCTTCAGAGCTACTAAACCATATTGTTTACAAATATAGTTCGTAAACAATTTAAACTATTATATTCGAATGTATATGGGATGTAAAAAACAAAGCTTATAACTTATTTTCAAAGTCTTTTATTGGTAACGTTTCGCTTTGGAATTGCACAAATAAATTCCTAATCCTCATTCCATCATCAGTGAACAGTACAAAACTGAATATAAATCAGCGATATCCAAGATAAACTTAAAAAGTATACCTTTATGGATTGAAAAGCCACATTCATTATCATCATCATTTCAGCCGAAAGACGTCCACTGCTGAACATAGGCCTCCCCCAGGAATGGGGGGTTTTGCCATAATCGCCACGCTTGGCAGGCGGGTTGGCCATCGCAGTATGGTTGTTATAAAGGCACAGAACGCTGCTGCCCATTCTCTGATGAGTCCCTTAGTCGCCTCTTACGACACCCACGGGAAGACATGGGATGGTGCTATTATTTACGTCAGACACCATACGGACTCCGATACCATACGAAAAGCCGCATTATCAACCAGTATCAACGCCATAAACTCAGAGGCGGACGCTTCAATCAGTCAGTCACACCCAAATGCATAAATCTATCGACAAAAGTGCCCTACCCTGTCCCACCCCTAACCGTTCCTTGTTTAAATATTAATCGTAGCGACAAAGCCTCGTTTGTGGGCTTCCACCTTTATATTCACGACTGCAGGGTGTAGGGGTGGGCAGCACCTGAGGCAAGTAGCTGGATCAACATGAAGGCTTGTGTTATTTTTTGGCCCCGCGAACAATGGCGAATGTTGGACGGTGTTGGTCGGGAAATGTGAACAGTGGCGCAGAATCCCTTGTTCACAAACAAAACTAAAATTAGACAATTGACATCTCTTACTGCCAGGCAGTTGAAGAAATGGACGGCGACAGATAGGAACTAAGTTAGAGATGTCAAATTAGTTTTTTCTTGAACTTTGCCGTGTTTTTTGTCGTGAAACATGAGAATTAAAATTGTACGGACATTTTAAATCAACTTAAAACATCTGTCTCTTTCTTGATTTATTTGAGAGCAAGAGAGTTTTAGAGCTAAACAAAGAAATCTTAATTAAAATGACAATTCATTAGGGACCTACTTCCATAAAAATTTACAAAATTGTATAGTGTCATTAAAATTATTGAGGTCTAATTTGCCTATTGCAAACAAATTAAACAAATAGATGTCAGAGTATTAATTTCGTCAAACACAGTATGTATAACATATTTAATAATATCATATTAAATATACTTCTTCTACCCACTTTTCTTAATTATACTAACATTACAACGCAACAACACATACGAATATTGTTAAACTCAGTCATACACACACTCTCACACACACTTACACCACCTCATAAACATGCTCACTCTCACATACACTCCTCCGATTCCTCACACACGATTACAATGCACACTTACAATTCAATCAATACAATTCCGTTTAATAAATTCCTTTAATCCTAGTTTAATATTTTTATAATCATTTTTATTGTACACTCAAACCTAGTATATTGTTTTGCTAATATTTTAAGTGTCAATATAACACACTTTTTAGTAAAAGGTTTTTGGTGACATAGTGACAGCAGAACACTGACTCCTAAGTCACAGGATCTCCTAGTTTGGGAGTCAGGGTTTACTCTATTTGTAAGCCCTTTAATCCACTGAAACTCATGTGACCTAGTATTTAAGCAATGTTAAAGGTGATGGTATAAATAAAGATTTTTATTATTATTATTATTGGTATATTGGCCCGCGATTTCGTCCGTGCAATTTTTTCAAGGATCCCTATTTTTTTCAATTGATAAATATATCCTATGTTACTCGTTTAAGACGTAGCTCTGTAATGGTGAAAGAATTTTTAAAATCGGTCGTGTAGTTTTTGTGTTAAATAAAAAACGAACAAATCTTTCCTCTATAATATTCGTTTAGAATAGATTAATTGGTTGGTTGGTTGGTGGGTTGAAAATGTTATTGGTTAGAAAGAAAGAAAGAAAGAAAAATTGTTTATTTGTAACCTCATACAGGTAAACACAACATAAAAAAGGGTTATATAAAACAATAAAACATAAAAAAAAGCCTTATGAAACCTGTACGAGACCAAAAAGGCTCCTGTCTCAGCACAATGCTTCGACATGAAATGTCGCAGCGCTGGTATTGGTTGGTATCCGTAATTTTTAATAGTAATACTAATATATTTATTTGCTCTAAAACATGGTATAAAAAGATCTTAGAAATAAATATGGCACACATATGATTTGCATATAGTAAAGCATACAAATATTTAGATTTTAGACACAATATAAAATAACATACAAATTAATTCTTATGATCTAAAAAATCCTTAATGCTATAAAAATTACATTTGTTTAACCATTCGAAAAGTTTTATTTTAAATTGTCTCGCGTTCAGACATTTGAGTTCACTGGGGATTTTATTTCTTTATTTATGTAATACCAACATCATATTTACAAGCACAACAACAAGTAATCACAAATTTTCAAAACTGTGTAAATACATCACCTACACTGCTTGCACAACATTCTTATTAAAAGGTAAACAATTCATTAAAAATAAAAAATTGAATATAATTTGAAATCAATTATTATGAAATAAAATTAAATAGATTTACATTAAAATAAAAATAATAATAATAATAATATGTGGGGACATTTCACACACGGCCATCTGACCCCAAACTAGGGAGACCCTGTACTATGGGTGTCAGACAGCTGATATACATACATAAATATATTTTAAATACATACATATATAGATAAACAACACCCAGACACAAGGCAAACACAAGTGCTCATCACACAAATATTTACCCTGGGCGGGAATCGATTCCGCAACACGCTGCGCAGCAGTCGATCGCTCAGCCACTGCGCCAACCGTGTCGTCAAAAAATAAAAATAAAAAATAAAATTGAATTAAATTACAAATAAATTACAATTACAATAAATTAACAATGGAATAAATTAAACTTACAATAATTTAAAATGTCAATGAATTAAAATTGTAATAAATTGAATAATATTGCAAGAGTAGCTGATTACAGATTAATTTTGATAATTTTTTATTTGAATACGGGCAAACTATTAGAGAAAATGTGGATACTACTGTCGATGGAATAGGCCCTCTTATAAGAACTCAACATTCTGTTGAGGGGAGACAACATTTTATTATAGATACGGACACTCATAGCCAATACATGTGCGTTACTTTTACGTAAATACATAGTTTTTCTTTCTTTTATTTTATTTATGAATTACCAATATAGTGGTTAGATAATAAATCGAACTCAGAAACTCAGTACTCAGTTGTAGCTATATAGAGATTACTAGCTTTTGCCCGCGACTTCGTTCGCGTGGAATAGTGACTTCCGGCAGATTTTTGGTTTTACCCACATAGTTCCCGATCTCGCGGGATCTCTTCAAAAATGAAATGTGGAAGATATTCTAGGGAACTCTTCAAAAATCGACATAATGAGCTAGGCTAGGCTAGCTACTAGAGCTATATACTCACTTAGGGCATTAAAGCCGTTATTGCCGATCGAAAAAGGCGAAAATGTTATTTTTCCCTTTGGTTTCAGTTTCAGCAGCTCTTTGAGTAGCGTGACGCTCAGCGTCTAAGAGCCGTCGCTCCTGCCTCACCTCTTCAGTCTCAGCAGCTCTTTGAACAGCGTGACGCTCGACGTCTAAAGTTATAGATCCAATTTTAAATTTACGAAACGAACAATCCACAATTCCACAACAGTACCGAAGCGCTCGGCCGATACCCAACCAAATGCGTGTAACAAAACCATAGCGCGATCTATTTCGATCCCAACGCCATCTATCGAGCATAGTGACAACTTGGATTATTTATCTATACTCCGTTCGGGCATTTTCTTTGTACTAAAAGTTTTATTATATTGATATTATTTTTTTCATACCTTTTTACTATTTATTTACTTTTTTCCGATGAATTAAAACAATAACATGAACCGAACTCGTATAGTGATCGACACCATTGCGCGATCACCAACTCGACATACAGAGTACTAATAGAATTATATAAACTCCGTTAGAGCATTTTCTTTGTACTAAAAGCTGTATTATATTATATTTTCATACCTTTTTACTATTTATTTACATTTTTCATATTATATTTTAATACCTTTTTACTATTTATTTACATTTTTCCGATGAATTTTCAGTACTGAATTGATGTCGACTCTTGACCAATAGATGGCGCTGTATGTCCGGAATAAATTTTATTTTTTATTTTATTTTTGGTAATAAAAACTATCCTATGTCCTTTCTCAAGTTGCAAACTATGTCTGTACCAAATTTCACACAAATCGGTTCAGTAGTTTAGGCGTGAAGCAAAGACAGACAGACAGACAGAAAGACAGACAGACAGACAGACAGAGTTACTTTCGCATTTATAATATTAGTTTGGATTATTTAACCTAGAGGTAACTAGGTTCATTATTATCCAGACGTGCAGATCAATCGGATTGTCTATTAAACAAGATTGACTTAGTTAAAGTAACTCTCCAGAGTATTAACATTTAGCTTTCAGTCGAGATGTCAATTTAGACAATTAATTAATTACTTAGTTCTAGTTCTAACCAAAATGAGACAAAACCAAAAATTGTCGGTTGTCAGCTAGAATTTCTGCGCGTATTGTATGTATAGATAACGGGATACTGAGATTAAAATTGCAATATCGCGAGCAACCATAGGCTTTCATTTAAGAGCGAGTATTCGATTCGTGACAAAAACTTCATGTTTTTGCGTTTTGCCCAGAGCAATATCGTAATTAAGTGAGTAGATTATTTAAAGACAATTTACAGTTTTAGAAAGATTAAGTCTTGATTTAGACAGCTACAGAGTAAAAATAAAATTTTTAATTATGGTTTTTTAAAGCGAAGACAATTCTTTCATATCGTTTTACGAAAATAGACGTCAGAGTTAACTTTCAGGACGAATACAACCATTACAATATGCCAAAATATTTGGTTTTATGCGTTTTTCCAACAGTATATACAGTCATAAAGACAGCTACAGAGCCAAAATTACGAAAATATTACTATTATGTGTTAAAAAACAATGTTGAAAAAGTAGAAAATCGGTTCACTTTGTCAATTTTTTTTCACCAGTATTTGAATAAAATCATAACTGACATATTTATTTTATGAAAGTAAATGTTATGCTTAATATACAGAATATTTTTCAGTCCGTTATACGAACTCATTTATTTTAGACAATTATTTAAAAAAGCACTGTAAAACATCGCGCGCTGTCGTTTGCCGATCAATTTCAATGATTCGTGCTTATTTCGTGCATATTTTTTTTTCTGATGCACACAAACAGACCATTGTATGGTACTAGTGTGTGTCAATGCTGCTACGCCGTTCTAGCAATCGTTTAGATTTTGAGTTGCGCTAAATCGAATACGCGCCCTTAAGGCGCCATGCTTGCTAAATTGCTGATACATAAAGTTTGCCTTCAACTTAAGACAAACACAGAACTTTGCTTTGATGTAGCAAGTTAACTATTTAAGTTATAAAGTTAAACTTACCGAGTTAGAGTATAATAGGTACACATCATCAGTGTTAGTAATATATGCATAAGTTACTATACTACTTTATCTTGCTTCTTTTTTGTGTTTTGTATTGTTAGATTACCTTCATAGTTTTCACATATAGAAGCAACAAGAATCATGTAACCAGACTTTGTAAAAAACTTGATTTAAAAGAATGACTGTGGAGTTTCTTGCTCGTTCTTCTCCATAGAGACCTACCTACGTTTTGGAACGAGCAACTAGCTGCAACTTTCTGACTAACTGACCGACTTCTTGACAATTCAAATGTGCCTGTAAATGGTTTAATTGAAATAAATGCTTTGACTTTGACTTTGAATGTTATTGGTGTTGGAATCCGTAATTTTTAAAAGTACATGTTCGTTACTTTTACGTGAATACATAGTTTTTCTTTCTTTTATTTTATTTATGAATTACCAATAGAGTAAATCTGTACAAATATTATAAAGCTGAAGAGTTTGTTTGTTTGTTTGGTTGAACGCGCTAATCTCAGGATCTACTGGTTCGAATTAAAAAAATATTTTTGTGTTGGATAGTCCATTTATCGAGGAAGGCTATAGGCCCATGCGAAGCCGGGTCGGGTCGCTAGTAGATAATAAATCAGACTTGGAAACTCAGTTTAGGTGTAGGTACATCTAGATTATTAATTAACATAGAGGTTTCATTAATATCCAGACGTGCAGATCAATCGGATTGTCTATTAAACAAGATTGACTTAGTTAAGGTAACTCTCCAGAGTATTAACATTTAGCTTTCAGTCGAGATGTCAATTTAGACAATTAATTAATTACTTAGTTCTAGTTCTAACCAAAATGAGACAAAACAAAAAAGCTTTTTACAAAAAAGACAACCGCCTTCAAAAAGTGAAAAATAACTTTAGCACAGAACACACATTGACTTTAGTTTCGAAATTCAGTGGCTTTGTTCTGTTGTTTTGTATTGCCACCGACTTCCGAAACTAAAGTCAATGTGTGTTCTGTGCTAAAGTTATTTTTCACTTTTTGAAGGCGGTTGTCTTTTCTGTAAAAAGCTTTTTATTTTCCGCTTTTTAGTACCTCCTTCTCATTCAAATCTATTAAGAAGAGATTGAAAGTTAACTACTACAAAGATTGATGAAACTAAAACGTCGTCTATGTAAATTTTTTGGGTATTAGTTGATTTTTCAAAAAGTGCTGAATCAATTTCAATAAAATTAATATGGGACCACCCCTGAAGCAGACCCTATCTATCTATAAAAAAAAGAATTTTCAAAATCAATTTAAGTTTGCCTGAGAAATCGCGTAACAAATCGCGCACATACTTAATGCAAATTTAAGACTTATACGGTTTTCTCATGGATGCCATTGTCAGAACTGGACCAAATTAAAATGGGACCACACGGGAAGCACTAGCTTCCAAATAAAAAAAGAATCATCAAAATCGGTTCACCCAGTCCCGAGCAATCAGGTAACAAACATAAAAAAAAAAATAAAAAAAAAAATACAGATGAATTGATAACCTCCTCCTTTTTTGAAGTCGGTTGAAAATGAAACAAAACCAAAAATTGTCGGTTGTCAGGTAGATTTTTTTTTGCGTGTATTGTTGTGAATGTTTGTATGTATGTATGTAAATATATAGATAACGGGATACTGAGATGAAAATTGCAATATCGCGAGCCACCATTATAGGCTTTCATTTTAAGCGCCATGATTGCTATATTGCTGATACATAATGTTTGCCTTCAACTTAAGACAAACACAGAACTTTGCTTTGATGTAACAAGTTAACTATTTAAGTTATAAAGTTAAACTTACCGAGTTACAGTAATAGGTACACATCATCAGTGTTAGTAATATATGCATAAGTTACTATACTACTTTATCTTGCTTCTTTTTTGTGTTTTGTATTGTTAGATTACCTTTATAGTTTTCACATATAGAAGCAACAAGAATCATGTAACCAGACCTCGTAAAAAACTTGATTTAAAAAGTTTTTTTAAAAAAAAAGAAAACCGCCTTCAAAAACTAAAAAATGATAAATAACTTTAGCACAGAACACACATTACTTTACTTTCGGAAGTCGGAGGCGGTGGCTTTGAGTTTGTTGTTTTGTATTGCCACCGACTTCCGTAAGTAAAGTAAGTAAAGTAATGTGTGTTCTGTGCTAAAGTTATTTATCACTTTTTAGTTTTTGAAGGCGGTTTTCTTTTTTTTTTTTTAAACTTTTTATTTTTCGCTTTTCAGTGTTGCCTTAACATCCAAATCCATTAAGAAACGGCGACACACTTAAAAGAGATTGTAAATCCTCCAAAGATTGAAGAAACTAAAACGTCGTCTAAGTATTTTTTTTTGGGAATTTATTGATTTTCTCAAAAAGGGCGGTGTCAATTTTGGTAAAATTTATATGGGACCATTTCGAAATAAACCCCTTTCGAATAAAAAAAGAATTTTGCAAATCCGTCTATATATGACAGAGTTATGCCCGAACAAACATAAAAAAAAAAAAAATACAAACATTCGAATTGATAACCTCCTCCTTTTTGAAGTCGGTTAAAAAGAGTGTCCGTGCAGTTTGTTGCTCGTTCTTAGAGACCTACCTACGTTTTGGAACGAGCAACTAGCTTCAACTCTCTGGCTAACTGACCGACTCCTTGACAATTCAAAAGTAAATGGTTTCATTGAAATAAATGCTTTGACTTTGACTTTATACTAACACATAATCTATATCTTCTATAGAATAAAAATGAATCGTTGTTCGTTAGTCTTGCTAAAACTCGACCGGCTAAACCGATTTGGCTCATTTTGGTCTTGAAATATTTGTGGAAGTCCAGGGAAGGTTTAAACGGTAAGAAAATTGAAAAATCTATTGACAGCACAACGTCTGTCGGGTCAGCTAGTGTCAAATAGTTATGTATGTTAGTCTATAAGGAATAAATAATAATATATCATTTAATTCTTGCTTTGGTTCACACACTAGTTCATAGTTTGTTGAAATGTGTGGACTGGTTGTCTACTTTTACAATAATTGTAAATAATAATATGTGAACACTATGTATCTATGTATACAACTTAGCTGTCATTCTTTATCTTGTAATACTTTGTACATACTACAATATAGTGTTTTTATGCAAGGTCCATTTTGTATTCACGTTTAGTTGCAAATCTGTCAATGCAAATTATTGTACACATTTTTTATTTAAAAGAGTAAGTATGGAGTTTCTTGCCCATTCTTCTCCATACGAAACTACCTTTTGGAAGGGGCAAATAGAATCAACTTCAAATGTGCCTTTTAATGGTCTAATTGAAATAAATGATTTGACTTTGACTTTGACATTTATTTTGGGGTAACAGAAGACCCGTAACATGTATACCTTACAGACACACTTATACACATTTATAAAACCACAAAAATATTAATAAACTATTGCACACGAAAAGACGGCATCGTGTTTCGCTGCGTGGTGTCGCGTAGCTTTCCGGCTACCCAACACGCTGGCACCCGGCTTTCAGGTGGAACGGTTCTTTGTTTAACTGAATGAAATGATATACCTATTATTATTATTTATTATATGTAAATATCTCCAACTCTGAATCTAGATGAAATGATCTTTCCGTGAGTTATCATCACACGAAGCTAGCGGTTGACAAGCGTGCCACGATTTCCCGAAGAACGTCCACCTGAAAGAACAATTGCCCGAGGAACGTCCACTCGAATGAACGATTAACCAAAGAACGTACACCCGAAAGAACGATTGCCCGAAAGAACATACACTCGAAAGAACACTTGCTCGAAGAACGTTCGCTCAAAAGTGACTAAACTAGATTTTATGTGTAGCGAACTGTTTATAAAGTAATTTCTTTTGTTATGACATTTTTTTCATTTTTATTCTAACGCTGCCTAATAATATATATTTTAAAATGTCATCATACATAATCAAAACAAATCGTGTCATTCTATTCTTTGAAAAATTAACAAAAGACGGCTGCTTCTTTCAGCAATATTTCCGTCCCTTTCATACGCCCAATAAGTTACTCATGCTATCTCACTCACTCACTCAACAAGTCAAAAAGAAAAGATTAATGAATATCAAATGAGTTTTGCAAATTAAATTCAAACAATGAAATGACTTGGTAAGAATATACGGAAAGGTTTTCAAAGCGGGTCTGATATCTTTCCGACCAAATCTTGATCACGGCAGCCAATCTCAGTAGAGGCTAGACAAGTAGGGGAGACCCGGTATAATAGTAACATGGGATGAACGTAACAAACTCGTTTCTGAACAAATTAAATTGGTTGCACTGACGGATGTGTCACCGGTATACAGTCACGAGCATATATATGTATACAGATTGCAAAATTCAAAAGCAATTTTCTCGTGAAATAACTATTTCAAGTTATTGATAAAACGTATTGTATATAGTAGTTGGGGATCAAAAATACCATATTCGTAACTTCATTACATTTCAATTAATCGTTTAGGAGAAAATCAGTTTAGAATGAGACCAATTCTGTGCCTCCGGTGAAAACTGATACAACTTCAAAATGACATAGACAAAGTCTCTGCGCAAACACATGTTCATTCCCTCTTCCCTCACTCTCATAGTCCGGTGGGACGACAATCTGACACGACCGGCGAGAGATCAGGCGCAGGAGCAACGGCGACACGTATTGTCCTAGGCACGGGTTTGTTACACCGACAACTTCAAATGTCTGGGCTGCTACCACAAAGTACGTAAGGCTGCATCGCGCCCGAGCAGAGAGACCACTCAGAACAAACCGCCATTTTTACTACGCACACATTGACATTACGTTTATAGGTATCTTAAGCAGTTTCAAGCAGACTTCAGTCTCATCTGTCACGTGTTGTCTAAATGAATAAATGAGCGACATTGATATTTCATGACGAACAGGAAAATTTTGTTATAAAAAATTGCAAAGAGTTCCAAACAGTGTCCATAAAATTTCATTTTGTCACAAATAAAACCTACAGAGTCAATACAGTAACAGCCCTAGTGAGTCTGGCAAGGTTAGGTAATTATTTTTGAAGATGGTGGGAGCGGTTCTTCTGTAACCTTTATATTTTGTGGAACAACTATCTGTAGGATATACACATATTTGTTCCGTGCGGGAATCCAATTTAACCCATGACACGAAATGCAGCAGCCAATCGCTCAACCGCAGTACCAACAGTCATCATCTGATCTGCCTAGCCTTTTCCCAACCATGTTGTAGTCGGCTTCTAGTCTAGCCGGATGCAGCTGAATACCAGTGTTTTACATGGAGCGACTGCCTATCTGACCAACACAGCCAAGTTACTGGGTAACACGATACCTTTGGTAAGACTGGTTCTCAGACTTTCTGGCTTCTGACTACCCATAACATGACATGTATCCAATATAGCAATGCATTCAGGGTACTGTTGCGACTGCCGAACTTCTGCAGTGCGTCGGCGATGTTTGCCGATGCGCGCACTGACAGCTTTGACGCAGTATGGCGCAAGAAATCTGCCTCGTTACTTCGTAGGTTACGTGACAGTTCCAACATCATTCTCCATTCAATAGCCGCCCGGGCAGATAGCCCGTTTGTGTCGGCATTGGCCGAGCGGACAAGATCTGTTTTAGTTATTAAGTACCAACATAGGCTAAGTAATATTGTAAATAACACAGTGGACTTCTTTTTGTAGTCCGAATAAATATGTCGCAAAATCAAGGATAAGGTGCCTTAATATCAATCAAAATGCAAACTGTTATTTGATTACAACGCCATCTTGTGATATTTTTAGGAAACGTCAAGCAGTACGCTTGGGTAAGGTCGATACAGGAAGTGACGATACCGAGGGCTGTCATTTGCAATGAACTGTCAAATTCATTGGACGTTTGGCAGATGGTGATTTCTGAACGACAGAGCAGCGGGCACTTTTGATTGTGACTCGCACGCGAACGATGGTGCGTCCTTCCTATATCGAACTTGCCGCGTATTCCAGATTGTAATCCGTTTTCATCAGCTTTATTAATTGTGATTTTTGATATTATCTAGTGAAACTAAGCAAAGAAACATCAGTGCTAAGTATCAGAGATTTTATTTTGTGATTCCAACATGTCTAACGACGGTTCCGGCGAGCGAAGGGTGACCCCACGTGGTTGATCAACCTCCGACAAATAAATATAATATTATAACGACTGCCAAAAATCTACAAATTACAGCCGGGGCCAACAGCTTTACGTGCACCAACAGTGTCGTGTATTTTACTGACGATACTGTCTCAAATAGCCTCCCCTATGTTTTCATTTCTAAACTCTCCGGGGAAAACTTTTAAAGAATTTGTAAGAGATCCCTTTCAACTGTGTTTATGTATATTACATGCTACAACGCTGCCAAACTTTCAGAAGGGGTTGAAATTAAGATATCGACCCTGAAATGCAGTTAAAAAAACACCAGTATATTATAGTCACAATAGAGTATTTTACCAAAAAAATCTAATTAGTCCGTCTGTTAGATTATCGAAAAATATTGGATACGTAATTTTTGTTTTATCAAATCAATAAAAACTGACGAAGACATTACGCATCAAAGATCACGAGTGGGGGTTTGTGACGTCACTTCGCCAGTAAAAGTGTACTGACACAGTGATGTCACACGAGTTTTCGATGCAGTGTATCGTCTTCATTTTTTGTTTACGTGGAAAAAAAAACAAGTGTCCAATATTTTTTGGAAATCTATCTGACGGATTAATTAGATTTTATTGGTAATATACCCTATTCAAAGCAATTCCGAGATTCTCATATAGAGAAAGTACAAGCACGCTTATTCTAGACGGATTAGCGGTTTCAGACTTATGTGAACTGTTTTGTATGTATTGTGCGAACTGCCAGACTGTGGAATTCGCTACCCGCTTCTCTGTTCCCTGATAAATATAATTAAGGCATGAGTGAACCGGTTCATCCTAGGCAAGCGTGTTTCAACTTAGGCCGCATTATCAATTAAGATCAGGTGAATTGTGATCAAATGCAAGCGTATTTAAAAAAAGAAAAAAAAAATATTCCAAGTTTTCTTTCACCGTTGCATTCCGAGATAAACTTAGAAAGTATACCTACATAAAAAACGAAAAATTCACATTGGTGTGTGTTGTTACAAGAAAATAGTAAAAAAAATACCGAAGTAATGTTTTTTTTTCGGGTATCTGAAGCGGACTGGTTTTCTTTTGTTGATGTTTGGTTTATACATCCCGTAGATATGATTATAAACCATACAATAAATATATATTATACATAGACCTTAACACAAATACGACTAGATAAAAAAAAATGTGAAATCTTATTGTGTGATATTTTTTTTCTATTTTAACCTTCTTGAAAGCTATATTTAATTTTTGAGTCGTTTGAGGTTGTAACTAGGGCCTTGGCGTCCGAGTGCTTGCCTATTTTTTGGGTCAAAGAACCAGTATTGCCATACTACGTGGCAAGGCTGCCAGTCTGTTGGGTACGTGTCCCGTTGACAGCGATGTGGACGAGTTTTTTGAAGCCCCATGAGCTGGGATCTTTTTTTTTTCTTGAAATTGTACATAATACTAATATTAAACATTCTTATATATTTAATTTGGTTAAGTTATAAATATAGTACATCTACAAGTTACAGTTGCACTGTATGCAAAACACAAAATCTTATAAAAACCAGAACATATCGAAATGCAGTACACACCAATCTAAAAAAACCACAAATTTCTTTTTCGTCCACGTCGCGTTCATTTCGTGACACTGTGCAGACATTGCTAATTGACTGTTCGCAGACCCCTTCGGTAATTTTTCCCTCGTTTCTGGCCAGATGTCGCCCAATGGGCAGTCGTCTGATATATTGGTTATAATACTAGTGCTGACATTTGGATGTGTTTTTAAGATGGTGACTTTAACATTAGTATTGGTAGAATTTTTTTAACCGACTTCAAAAGAAGGAGTAGGTTCTTAATTCAACATGTATGTTTTTTTGTTTGACCACGCGTTTTGTTGCAGTGTGGTCCGGTTTCGATGATTCTCTTTTTAATAAATAGGGTATGCCCCAGAATTCCAAATAAATCTTTTATTTATTTATTTATTTATTTACTAAGGGACAACAAACAGCAGTGTAATAATAAGTACACATAGGTAAGAACTTAATAATAGAGGTAACAAATACACTACTCACAACGTTATCCACATATTACCAAACAGATGTACTAGTTGTTAGGAAGAACGATATAAAAATAAACAGAATAAAAGTAAAACATTACTTAATTATTAGGGATCTGATCACTTAAAATAGTAACAATTTCTTTATTTTCTTTATGAAAATATTCTACGTCTATGGATGGAAAATTTAAGGGATGACTTAATTTGTTTGGTTGTTACCTTTTCTTGAATCATTTGAATGATAAGAAGTAGTTACTAAAATGGGAACACGAAACTTTTTTACAAAAAACATAACCGCCTTCAAGAACTAAAAAGTAAAAAATAACTTCAATATCGGAAGTTGGTGGGTTATTACTAATTAACAAACAGGATTAAAGAGTTGCGAAATTAAATTTATATTTTACTTTTTAGTTTTTGAAGGCTAGGCAGTTGTCTTTTATGTAAAATGTTTTGATTAAGAAAATTAGTACCTTTATTAATCTATATCGTATACAAGAAAATAATGGGTAAAATTTACTCACATTTTCGAAGTAATAGTATTGATTTTTGATATTTATCGCTAATAGGGAACATTACGTGAAACTCAGCGCAGAGGGCGCCACTAGCACATACCCACGAGCATAACCTCGTATTCTTGTTTAATTATGTTATTAATTATAATAGCTAGGTATTTTGTGAAAATATATTAAAGTTTTAATTAATCTTACTTACCTAACTGTACTTTTAACTATACTATGGCATCCCATGGCCATTTGAAAGTGGATTCTAGGTTATGCTCAGAATAAAATCATATTTGGTTGTCTTACATGACAAAAGTGAACGTTATTCTGTAAATACGTCTATCTCACCTGAATACTTAACCTGAACATATTTTAGAGTGATTTTTAGCTGCTTCCCAAAGTTTTCGAACATAGAAAATGTTCGAAAATGAAAATCTTTTAAAAATGAATAATTCCCTTCATTTCTACATCGAAATACACAGCACTGATGCATTATTGTATAATATAATACACTTCCCAATTTTGAACTCAATTAAAGGCAGAATTTAACGCTTTGAACGACTCGTCGAAAAACTGTTTACGGATTACTTTGAAGCCTAGTAACAATGTTGATAAACTTTCATTGCTGACCGTACCTAAATCACGAAAAAACCAACCTCACTAATTACTACCATAGATACATCAGTAGATTCCTCCGTTAATTGATATAACCGGGGGGTGAAAAGGAACCGGTGGTCAGTCAGCGATTTTGACCGTTCACCCCTTTTCACCCCCTTTTCCTATGGTTTTATTTGGAGACTGTATTTTTACTGTTTCTCTTTTTGGCGACTAGACTTTGGTCGATCGGTTTGTGAGGTTGATTGGGTTTAGAAATGAACTTTTGGGGGATGTGATGTTAACATTGTAGAACGATAATAATAACAACGAACTACCAGAAGTATATTGTGAAGCACGGTTGATATTTGTCTGGCATGCCACCGACCAGGAGAATCAATCCGACACATTATCTCTGGGTGCTCTCGTCTGGCGAACGGAGACTGCTTGCATAGACACAACCTTGTAGCCTCAGATTATGAAACAAAAGGCAGATAGACCGCTCGGAACACTGAGAGTGAAGCTACCAAAGCAAATACAAATTCAGAAGCGAATACCTACAATCGCGCTTCGTTCTGCACTGACACGAGTCAGTACAGCACTAAGCGCAGCATTGTTAAAAAAACAAATATAAATACAAATACAAATGCAAATGCGAATACAATCACGAGATTGTAGGTATTCGCTTTTGATTTGTATTTGCTTTGGTGGCTTCACTCTCAATGTTCCGCGCGGACTATCTGCCTTTTGTTTCATAATCTGAGCTTGTAGCTTGGATTATCCACCAGCAACTTGCTATAAAATACAGGCTTATGAAATCGGAAGTACCGTACCTAACTTTGTTTATAATAAATAAATAAATAATAAATAATAATAATAAGTATGTGCCCGACACAGTTTTTCAAAATGGCAATATGTTGTATTGGGATCGATCTATCATCACTGACAGGACTATTGTTGCCAATAAGTCTGACATAGTGGTAATAGATCGATTAGTGCGTCGAGCAATGATTGTTGATATAGCGGTTTCGCATGACGAGAACCTCGTGAAAGCTGAGAAAGATAAACAAATTAAGTATCTTGACTTGACTCGCGAGGTTGTCGACATGTGGGATGTGAATACAGCAGTCATTGTGCCGATAGTCGTTACGGCCAATGGAATCATTTCCAAGAGCCTCGACCAACATCTGAGAAGGCTCTCGTTGGGCAGCTGGATTATTGGCTACACTTACGCAAGCATGCAACAGTACAGGGTCGTATAAAAACTTTATAACTGCAATATCATATCAAATATAGATCTGCTGAAAATGTAGATCGACATTATCTTTGCATTGTATAAACTCAATGTGTTAGTATTATATAATTTTTCGTGACACATACGAGTGAGCACTGTGTTTTTTAAAGCTACCATTTACGAGGTATGCCTCTCGATGACATGACTATGCCCTGGCGGTTGGGAGAGTCATGCTCACTTGAATGTCTCGCTGACGGTGGCGCATGTGTTGGATCATTCGGTGCCCTTCAAAATGGTTGAGCTAAATCGTACCAGTCCATGCGTCATGTTTGTGAACGGACAATTTTGGTTTGAATTGTTATTATAACTATATTTTTCTCTAGACCTCTTTTAACATGCAAGACTTGTTACATTGTTCTCACATTGTACCCCTAGATTCAACATGAATGATGTAACCTTTTGTAAAATATTATTGATTTTAAAAGAGTGTTCATGGAGTTTCTTTCTCATTCTGCCCCATGGAAACCTGTACTGTTTGGAACGAGCAACTAGCTTCAACTTTCTGACTGACTGACTCTGACAATTCAAAAGTACCTGTAAATGGTTTAATTGAAATAAATGGTTTGAGTTTGAGTTTGAAATAATAAACTAAAACATATAACAAATAGAATCGAAAATTGTATGCAAAATATAATTCTAATAAACTAAGTCAATTTTCAACCTCATGGCTGTTGTATTTCAGATCAACAACAAAATTATGAAAACTACACAAGCATACCCTGCATTGCGACAAACCCAGATTCCAATGAAAAAATAAAATTTTAATGTAAAATAAAAGGTTAATTAAGATCGCGTTGAAGGGTTCATTTCAACCCTTTCACGCGGCATGTGAACAATTTATGACGGGGACGTTATAACCCTAATGTCGAAATATTCGACACTTGATTTCAAAAATTTAATTAAGTAAGTTGGGAATGTATGGTAGGCGTTCTATCATTTGTTTCTTTTTAACTTTGGGGGTGTAAAACATCCCCATTCATAGGGTACACACAGTGTATGGAATATTTTTAGTTTAAGACCATTTTTAGCACAAGTGTCCATGGTCTCAAACCAAGCGCTTCACATTATTATGCGAACTGTCAGACTGTGGAATTCACTGCCCGCCTCTCTGTTCCCCGATAAGTATAATTTGTGTATCTTCAAGGCACGAGTGAACGGTTCATCCTAGGCAAGCGTGCTCCACCTTAGGCCGCATCATCACTTAAGATCAGGTGAGTTCCGGCCAAACGCTAGTCTAAAAAAAAACCGGACAAGTGCGAGACAAATTCCGTGATTTGGTCACCCATACAATTATGACCGCGCATATCGCGCTCGATGATTGATTACGTACGTTAAAATAAAGACTATATTTTTTATGATTTAATTACAAATGTATAATTTTTAGACTTTTCCCTGTACTTGTAGTATAAGACAATATTACTTGCCAAAGGAGTTGTTTCAAAATGTATGGAGCCTGGGCCCAGTCTTTGTACACCATACTTAAAAATAAGGAAACACATTTTAAATCGTTCTCAATTGTCCAATTACTTTAAAATAGCTTTATGAGCAGGTAAAACACAAGAAATTGCACTTAAAATTGCAACACACAACAAAAAAACCGTCATGGCGGTAAGCTGTCATTTTGATTGGTTAATGACGTTAGACATTTATAATTTTGATTTTCTGCTTCGATTTGTGGATAGGCAGATACACATATAGCAAAGAAACGGTGTTAAATTCAAAAAACGAAAGGGAGGTTATTAAAAACAACTCCAGAAACTAGAAAAAAAACGAGATGAAAGTGACTGAAGTGACACTGTTGTGACAGTGACAGCTGACAGTTCTCTTTCTATGATCAATGGTCGATCTATGGTTTATAGAGTAGCTAAATCTGAGTGACGCCATGTTGAAAATCCATAAAAATAATAGTTAAATATTAATTTACTACCACAACAGTATACATTTAAATGAATTTTCTGTATTTTTCCCGGATTCTACAGATTTTTCTCTTGTTTTTAAAGTGGTGTACATAGACTGGGCCCATTATGAAACATGTCCTTTAATAGACTTTCTAGGTCAACGGGAAGTAGGTACCCTATACATTTTGATTCCCTTGAGAGTGTCGAAATATATGTTCTTTGCGGCATCAACAGCTGTACCTTTTTTCAAGTTAACTTAGAAGTTTGATCTTTTCTCAGCTTCAAGGGACTGTAGACTTGAGTGTATGGTTTTAATTTCAACTCGATACCTCCACGCGTTCCCGAGATAAAGGGTCTTGACAGACAGACAGACGGACAACAAAGTGATCCTATAAGGGTTCCGTTTTTTTTCCTTTGAGGTACGGAACCCTAAAAAAAGAAAGCAAGACGGAAAGAAACAAAAAAAATGACTTTTGGCGAGCTGGGCGCATTTTGGCATGTCATCTGTACAATATGACTATAGTATAAGTCAAAAATATAACGGTCTAATTGAAAAATGATTTTAACTTTGAAAATAAAACAGTTTCAAGTCTATACACACTTCTGCCGTACCCACAAAAGTACAACCTTCATAATATATCTCAGGAAATTGGATCCCGTCTGGTCTATATGGGGGCAGGCAGAGAAATAGGGTAAAAAAGATATTAAATTGTTTCACTACGACATGTGTTATAACGAAATGTAATATTCAGAATTGATATATTGCGGATAGGGGGATGTATGAAATCGTTGTGTTTGGTTATGATTTTAGGATGTTAGTGTCTTTTTTGCCCAACTATGAGGAAGCCAAAGGTAGCAGGAGTTATCATTTCAACCTTTAGACGCCCACTGCTTGGCATAGATCTCCCCCAAGGGGGGATTCAGCCGTAATCGCCATGTGTGGCCGATGCATGTTGGCGATCACAGTAGGTGTTATGGTACTCAGAAGGACGCTGCTGCCCATCCTTAGTCTTAGTAAACCAATAAACGGTTTAAGATACTTTATTTCACTCAAAAAGAATAATACATATTCACTTCTATGAGGAAAAGAAAAACACAATAATAAAAACTTATGGTAACATTTGCAAGACATGGTGCTTTAATAGCCTTTTAAAAGTTGGAAGAGATTTTGATTCCTTGATCACTTTAGGTAATTGATTATAAAGCTGTGCTCCCTCATACACAACAGTCTTTCTGCCATAATTTGTTCTCGGTGCTCTTAAAATTATATGGTTAGCCTGTCTAGTTATGCGCTTTTGAACTTGTATTCTTTTAGTAAATGGTATTTGTGAATGTATGTCTCTATTTATTATTCTACGCACAAGTACGCAAGTGTTATATTTATACGATTGTTCAATATTCATTATTTTTGTTTCTTTAAAAACCCTTTGAGAGGGTGTCAAAAAATTGTAATGAAATAAAACTTTAACGATCTTATTCTGAGATGTTTGTAGTTTTTTAAGGTTAGTTTTAGCAGCATTTCCCCATATTTCGATTAAATAATCGAGATGTGGTTTAATCATGGAGTTATAAAGGTTAAGTTATCTGACCTCTAAAGGTAGACATCGGACAATTCCTCTAAGTGCACCTGTAAGGGATGTTATCTTCTTTCTTATTTTCTCAATGTGGGGTTTAATTGTAAGTTTTTCATCTAACGTAAGATCTAAATATTTTTCTGTATTTGTTTTAATAAAGTTTGACCATTAATAGTTCATTCATCGTGTGTATTAAGTTTTTTATTTCTCTGGTCCTCCTCTGGTCAATATCCCTCTGTCGCCTTCTACGACACCCACGAAGGTAGAAATGGGGTGGTGCTATTCGCTGCCGGCATCACATGGCTTATAGCAGGTGTACTAAAGTCATATGACACACTTCTTCCGTCATATGTGCAGTCCTAGGTAATGCTAACACCGAATTGTCACCTATTAGGTAGGTATATCTTTTAATTCTGTTTCTTTGTGTAACCGTATGTGGTCACAGTGACTGCAACTTATTTTATAATTTACTTTGTATTTCTCAATATGTAAGTAATCGTAATGTTCTTTTTTGAGAAATAAATGTCTTTAAACCACAAATCCAAACTCCGAGCGTAAACAAAAATCTTATTGAAAAATGCACTATTACAACTTTCAAAAGTCACGTTTGCAATCACTAAACCTGGAGGCTAAGTCTGCTATTTTTATAATTTCGTCATTCCAACACGATCCCATTGTCATTTAGCTAAAAGTTCGTAATCTGCTAAATTCATAATGGTCGATCATTGGTCGGTCGAATTAAGAGCAATGACTGCACAATGACGTTCTAATGGTAGGTAGTGTTTTTATGCAAGGTACATCGTATTCACGTATAATTATATAATTCCTGTAAATGCAAATATTGTTAACATCGTTTTTAAAAGAGTAAGTATGGAGTTTCTTGCCCATCCTTCTCCATACAAAACTACCTTTTGGAATGGGCACCTAGAATCAATTTTTTTCTCATTTGACGTTCAAAAGTGCCTTATAATGGTCTAATTGAAATAAATGATTTGACTTTGACTTTGGTCACTGATCAAAGAAACTGTCACAATTTTAATCTAATTTTAGCAGATTACCGCCTTTTTGTACGAGAATACCATTCTATATCATTTCTTTCAATGGCGTGTCAGTGGTTGACCAATGGAAAGTCATAATGACGCGACGATTAGTAGATTACCAAACTTGTCAAAATCAACAATTATGAAATCAATGATAGACCATTCTGACACTATTGTAATAGCAGACTTGAGGCCCTGTTTGGAGAATTATGATGACATAGAAGTCAATTCTTATTTCCATAAGTCACACTGTATAAGTCTAGAGCTAGACTAGAGCAAGGACACAGGCACAGCTAGAATACGAATGTTGTTCAATTTCAACGGACAAAGTTAAAGTCAAAGTCAAAGCATTTATTTCAATTAAAACATTTACAAGCACTTTTGAATTGTCAGGGAGTAATTTAGTCAGAAAGTTTTAGCTATTTGCTCTTTCCAAAACGTAAGGGTGTTACTACACCAATCGATCGATCGTCGATCGATGCCGTTGATCGATTGGTGTGGTAGCTTTGGCTGATCGACGGATAGTAGTCGACTAACTAAACGATCGATTGCCAGTCGATGGCATCGGTCGTCGTTGATCGATTAACTCCGGCTATAATCCATGACTAATAATAATAAAGCAGCTCGATCGACATCGACTAATCCATTTTACCATCGATCGATCGTCGATCGATTGGTCTGGTAGAAACTATCGATCAACGTCGACTAATCCATTCTACCATCGATCGATACTGTCGATCGACGATCGATCGATCGGTCTGATTACACCCTAAATAATTATAACAAACTACAGGTCAAATTGACAACCTCCTTTTTCTTGAAGTCAGTTAAAAATTATGTGTTGTATGATAATTCTTAACTTCCGATATCAGTGTAGAGAGTTAGTATTCATTATTTTAAAAGCACCCCTAAGGGATGTTCTAATTTGAATCACCCCTAAAACAAGGGAAGATGGTGCTGATAAAAAATTGAATAATTTTCTTTGGGCGTAAAAAATACAAGAATTGTGTGGACACGCCGGTGTAATTATAGATATACGTGAGACGTGGAAATGCATCTGTAAGGCCTCTGGCATCTCTTAATTTTCACACTATGACATATTCATCCCAATATTGCCTGTTGGGCACGTGTCCCGTTGACAGCGATGTGGACGAGTTTTCCGATGAACATTGAGCACCCTTTTAATTTCTTTAGTTACTTACTACTAGCAGGTGGTGGTGGTAGTTAGGTTATTTTATTGTTTTTATGTGTAAGTTTTGCATATTATGTAATTCTGATTAAGTTGTAGATAATTCCGTATTCCCGTATTCGTTTGTATTCGTATTTCCGTATTTTCTGTGTGGTGTCGGACGTAAAGAATAGCACCATCCCATATCATCCCGTGGGTGTCATAAGAGGCGACTCAGGGACCAGAGAATGGGCAGCAGCGTTCTCTGTGCCTTTGTAACAACCATACTGCGATCGCCAACCCGCCTGCCAAGCGTGGCAATTATGGCAAAACCCCCCATTTTGGGGGAGGCTATGTCCAGCAGTGGACGTCTTTCGGCTGAAATGATGATGAATTCAATGAATAATATCTGTAGGCCTAGCCAAGTTACAAACGTTTTGCATCTTATCTCTTTCTACAATAATTAACGCCTCGTCGTAATACATTTTTTACTTTCGATCACGTGACATAACCTTGAGATGCCGTCATTCCCATACATTTGTTTAGTTTTCAATTAGCGTTATCAATTGTAAATTGTCAATTAAGGTAAGTCGGTTAAGCCTGCTGGGCTTTGTTCTAAACATCATAAATAAACAAACTAAAATAATTGCTGTTATTAATGAATAGTTATAACACCGGACGTAAAATTTAACATAAAGATGGGGGTTGAATCTTATCCACACAAATCGTTCCCTCCCGCCATCTTGCTCGTAAAATTGCGTCCATTCTTGCGTGTAACTCAATGTTTATTTTATTCACTTTGACAGAGCGAAGCGACTGTTTCATCTTTATTCGCAAGCGGAGCGAGCGGAGCTATCGGCGGCATAGTAATGAAGATAATTCTTTTTCAAGGATTTCGAGGGATTCATATTTAGACTAACTTTTGCCCGCGACTTTGTTTGTGTAAATTTGTATCGGCTAGTAGGCAGACACCGTTAAACAATAATTAACGTTAATTAATAAAAATGGTTTTTGTAATATTCTTATTTAAAATTAAAGGAAGAAAGAAAGAAAAACTATTAATTCACGAGAAAGTGACGCACATATTATTTAACATTCTTGTACTTATAACAAAACCTAAAACTAAAACAAGTGGATATATTTATACTGTTGAAAAAATAAAAATAAAGAATTACGAATTAAATGTGGGAAAATTTATAATTATATTCTTTCATTCACGAATTTAATTAAAGTATCTTGACTTGGCTCGCGAGGTTGTCAACATGTGGGATGTAAGAATAGCAGTCATTGTGCCGATACTCACGACGGTCATTGGAATCATTTCCAAGAGCCTCGATCAGCATCTAAAGAGGCTCTCGTTAGGCTGTTGGATTAACGGCTTGATTCAGAAAGCGGTACTCCTGGACACAGCGCGTATAGTTAGGAGATTCTTCTCTCAGGCGCCCTGACTACCGGTAGCCTGGATCCTGGTGTGTGTTTCAAATGTGATTGTTTTATACAAATATTTAAAAATGTAACTTAATATGTGTACATATATAATAATAATAATAATGGAAAAATATCACCCAAGTACTTGTTTTGGCCACTTATTCAATCTTCTTTAAATAAAAATCAAAGACATAGCGGCAATAGATCAAAAAACAATCCTGAAAAATATAATATCATCATGACATCTGTCATAGAAACATTCACACAACAAAACACGAAACGAACAATAGAAGCGAAAATCAGCCAAATGTAAATATAATGTGACGAAGAAAATGTTGACGCGAGCAGCAGCACGCAGAGCACGCCCACCACCTCCGGACCCGTTGCTCAGCTCCGCCTCGCCGCCGCCGGAACCCAGTCCCACCGTGAGTGCTGTGATACCGGCCTCGGCAGTTGCGTCGAGCTCGAGCGACGAGTATTTCTCTCCGCCTACGACGCCACCACCAGCTCGTCGACAGGGAGGACGCCGGCCGCCGGATGGTTTAGGACCGCGAGGCCCACCGGCCTCTGATAGGGTCCCAGCTCCCGGCGGAAGTGTGCAGCGCATGAGATGGACACAAGCCATCAATGAAAATGTCATGCGCGCATACTATGGGGCTACAGAGGGGGGAAGTAATCTGACCGCGTACCGTGTTCGGATGCTCTCTCTGTTTCAGGTGCTTGAGCCAGCTGTCAACGTTTCGGCACAACGATTATCGGATCAGGTGCGGGTCATCCAGCGCAATCGTATGTTGGATGACATTGTACTTGATCGCCTCCGAATTGAAATGCAGAGAAACCATGTTACTGCTCCCCTGCCGCAGATTGTGGAAGTGGCACAACCACAGCCGACCGCAACACGTAGCCATATTACTGATGGGAGTGATGACATGGTTACACAAGTAAGTACCCAGTGCAATGATGAATTGAGGAGCGCTTTGGAGGGTGCGATTCGAGAATATCGATTCATTCCGCCTGAGCTTAGACCACGTTTGCGCCCACGTTTACGCCCATGCATAAAAAAAATAGGGTGCTGGTGTGTGCTCTGGATTCGCAATTATCAAATTATTTTGATGGTTGCGAAGACCTCACTGATGCGCATTCGATTTTGTACTGCGCAGCTGTTGCGGCATGTCGTGTGACTCACGTAAAATTTCCTAGTGATGATAGAGCTACACGACCAAAACCTGCCGTACCGGCGTGGCAGTGCAGAATTGAGCGGCGTATTAGTGAGGCCAGAGTGCTCATCGGCAAACTTATTTGCTTTAGGGAGGGCAATACTCGCCCTAGAGTGATGCGCTTTGTGAGGCGGGCATTCTCGGGGACTGATATCAGTCCTCGAGACTATATGCCCTGGGTCACAGAGCGCATCGACTTCCTGAAGCAGAAGGTGTATGCATGGGCAAACCGTATTCGAAGGTATAAGCGGCGGGTGGAACGATACACTCAGAATCGCACATTCCAGAGCGATGAAAGGTGGGTTTATAGGACTTGGGAGCGACCGATTCAAAGTGTCACTGATACGCACCTGCCGGATGATGACGCCGTGTGTTTGTTCTGGCGCAACATCTGGTCGGTGCCTGTCAGTCACACTGAGGGTGATTGGACTCTGGAAGTCGAACGAGCGTGCGACCCGATACCAGAAATGGGGGCAATCATTATCAGCCCCCATGATGTAGCTCGTGCAGTCCGTCCATTGCCTAATTGGAAGTCTCCAGGGCCGGACGGGCTGCACAACTTCTGGATAAAATGGTTTAGAAGGTCGCACGTTTGTTTAGCGTCTCTGTTCCAGTCAGCCTTGGAATCAGGATCGTTGCCCCAGTTCTTGACGACAGGAATAACCCACCTGCTCCATAAATCAGGTAGTACTGCGGAGCCTAAAAATTATAGACCGATCACATGTTTGCCGACGGTCTATAAAGTTTTTACATCTATTTTGAGAGCGAAAATTAACCAACACATAGACAGGAACGGTATCATGTCTCCCTCTCAAAATGGATGTAGGAATGGGTCCCGCGGTACTAAGGAGCTGCTCCTGATTGACATGGCCATCAGTCAACAGGTTCGCCGATCCCGAAAAAATCTGTCGACATGTTGGATAGATTACAAGAAGGCCTATGACTCTGTGCCGCATACATGGCTCATGAGGGTGCTAGAGTTGTACAAGATAGATACCACTCTGCGCACCTTCCTGATGTCGTGTATGGGGCAGTGGAGGACGGTCCTTCGCTATCCAGGATGTCGACATATCCAGAGGAATAGTGAACCGATAAGGATTGAGCGGGGTATATTTCAGGGTGACAGTTTGAGTCCACTTTGGTTCTGCTTAGCCTTGAATCCTCTAAGCACACTGCTGGAGAATTCAAGTCTAGGCTATAGATTGAAGAGAGGAGGTCAGGTAATATCTCACCTCCTTTACATGGATGACCTAAAACTCTTTGCCACCAACAGTTCACAGCTGATGGAGCTACTGAAAGTAACAGAAACTTTCAGTAGCGCCATCAGGATGGAATTTGGCGTGGACAAATGTGCGGTCATGCATGTCAAGCGAGGGGAGATTGTGGAATCTGAGGGAGTTCAGCTTTCGGATTCCATAAACCTTAGATCCCTCTCTTCAATTGAGACCTACAAATATTTGGGTATGGCGGAAGCGTTGGGCATCAATGCTGCTGACATGAAGCAATCGTTGAAGGAGCGCTTCTTTGGCCGCCTGAAGAAAGTATTAAATAGTCTTTTGTCAGGCGGAAATAAGGTGCGCGCCTTCAACGGGTGGGTCATGCCGGTCTTGATGTACTCTTTCGGCATACTCAAATGGACTCAAACGGAACTCGATGCCCTGGATAGGAGAGTCCGTACATAGTTGACAGCGTATCGGATGCATCACCCACGGTCATCGGTAATGAGACTGTATATCCCGCGGAAGTGCGGAGGTCGTGGCTTCTTAAATGCTAAGACTCTGCACAACCGTGAGATATACAGTCTCAGGGAATATTTCCTAGGAGCCGACGTGGGGATGCACCGAGATGTAGTTGCAGTGGACAAAGGCCTCACCCCGCTCTCCTTGGCTAAAGAGAACTGGTGCAAGCCTGTAGTGCTTGAGACTAATGATCGCGAGGAGGTTTGGAAGAGTAAGGAGCTTCACGGACGCTTTTTCCGGGCCCTACACGGGCCCGATGTCGATTTCTTAGCGTCCGTATCCTGGCTACGATTCGGTGATCTATTTGGAGAAACCGAAGGTTTTGTGTGTGCAATTATGGACGAAGTTATTTTGACGAATAATTACCGGAGATTTATTATGAAGGATGGTACGGTTGACATTTGTCGGGCATGTCACCGGCCGGGTGAATCAATCCGTCATATTATCTCTGGATGTTCTCGTCTTGCTAACGAAGAGTACTTGCACAGGCACAACCTTGTGGCCAGGATTATCCATCAGCAACTTGCTCTGAATTACAACCTCGTGGAATCAGAAGTTCCATACTACAGGTATGTGCCCGATCCAGTTCTTGAAAATGGCAATGTCACATTGTACTGGGATCGATCCATCATCACTGACAGGACTATTGTAGCCAATAAGCCTGATATAGTGGTGGTGGATCGATTGGAGAGGCGCGCAATGATTATTGACATAGCTGTTCCTCATGACAGGAACCTCATGAAGGCCGAGAAAGACAAGCAGATAAAGTATCTTGACTTGGCCCATGAGGTTGTCGACATGTGGAATGTGGACTCAGCGATCATTGTGCCGATAATTGTTACAGCCAATGGCTTAATTGCCAAGAGCCTCGACCAACATCTAAGGAGGCTCTCGTTAGACGGCTGGTTCAAGGGCTTGATTCAGAAGGCAGTACTTCTGGACACGGCCCGCATTGTCAGGAGGTTTCTCTCTCTGGAGCCCTGACCGCCGGTAGCTTGGACCCTGTTCCCGATACCGGTGAGGTACTATTTTTTATATTTTTAAATGTTTTTGTTTTTATATGAATATTTAAAAATGTAATTTAATATGTATATAAAATAAATGAATGTGAATAATAATAATATGTGGGGACATTTTCACACATGGCCATCTGACCCCAAACTAGGGAGACCCTGTACTATGGGTGTCAGACAGCTGATATACATACACAAATACATTTTTAAATACATACATATATAGATAAACAACAAATAAACAAATGAGAATATAAATGAATGAACACTACTGTGATTTGAAACAAAACGTCTGTAGAACTATTCTGTTACAATCTCCCTCGGTGAACACCTAGGTGAAGTGAGTTGTTATCCGATTGTAGTGCTTTGTCAATCCCTAGCATCGTGACAGATGACAGCTCACTTCACCTTGGTGTTTACCGAGGGATATTGTTACAGAATTGACACAATACACCTATAAATTGTTAAGATGCCTGGTGACATGACTTACAGGTTATGAAAAATACTTATTTCATGCACCAGACTTTCAAAAATTAACCACAAAAATGTATCCGTAAATTAATTTAACTTCAAGCTGTAATTCCAAGACAGAACCTCTTTAAAAAAACAGGCATGCATTGCTATTCTGTTACAATGTCCCTCGGTGAACATCTACGTGAAGTGAGCTATCATCCGCCCCGATGCTAGGGATTGACAAAGCAGACGGACGGATGACAGCTCACTTCAAGTAGGTGTTCACCGAGGGAGATAGTAACAGAATAGACACACTGATAGAGGTATTTTCATTTTGTGTTTTTTTTGTTTCTTTTTTATACTCTCGCATTATTGATGTAGCAAGCCTGGTTTTTCGGCTTTAACGGAAGACACGCCACTGCCTAAGGACCCTATTCATTTTCAGTTTACTGTAAAAATATAGATTTAGTTGCTTTAAAATCAAAAGTCAATTGAGTTGTAAACGGCGTAAATATAACAACCTTCTTGGAAGTTATATGTTTGAGCCGTTTGGGGTTGAAACACTAGGGCCATGGGGTCCGAGTGCTCACCTTGTTTTTAAAGACATTTCTAAGCGGCTGGTCGACTCTTCACATGACCAGAGGGCTGGCCTTTTCTTGGCCCAAAGAATTAGCATTGCCATTCAACGTGGTAATGCTGCTAGCGTTCTGGGCACTTGTCCCATTGTGAGCGATGCGGACGAGTTTTTTGATGCCCTGTGAGCCGTCCATTGTACATAATATATTTTTTTTAATTTTTTTTAAGCTTTGTACATATTTAATTCTTTTAAATGTTGTAAATAAGATGAATACATGGTTTTTATATAGAAAATATAATACCTAATAAACAATTGAGTTGTCAACTAAATAAGTGTCGTCACATGGTTTGTAAACATTTTAGCGCTCCGTACAGCCGTCCTTACAGCTAGCTACCGAGCTAGCTGTGACTTCGAGCATCAGACGTGTACCGTCAGATGACCTCACCGTAAGACTTGTTGTTCATAAGTGCGTAAGACTAGTGCTAATACGAGCTCAGATGTTTACACATCAATTCTTGTGACTACCTTGGCATTCATTAGTCTCTTTTTAAACTTTTTACTAAGACACACACGTTGATAAGTATTTTCTTCTTCCAACCACCCATTCACCACCGAACGCGTCCTTGGCAAGTTTAACTTAACCTTATCAGCATCGATCGTGTCACTAAGCCGGTACGGTACTTACACTTTAAGTCCCAAAATGTCTTTTTACAAGAAACGCTGTAAAAAAAAATCTAAAGAGTAATTACAAGATTCTTTCTTTAAAGAAGTTTTGTGTGGTCCAAGAGTTAAGGTGATAGCGTTTTGTTTTCCTAGCGTATAATATGATAAATCATAATCCCACTTTTAGGCAAAAGCGTCCCCTGAGTCTTTCCAGGATCTCTTTAGGCCTGTCACCTAGAACCAGCCTTCGTGATACGCGTCCAGGGCCTCAAGTCTGCTATTACAATAGTGGCAGAATGGTCTATCATTGATTTCATAATAATTATTGTTGATTTTGACAAGTTTGCTAATCTACTAATATAATGGCGTCATTATGACTTTCCAATGGACAAACACTGACACGCCATTGAAAGAAATGATATAGAATGGTATCTAATCTTGTACTTACAAAATGACAACTGAATGACTCACTTAGGCGGTAATCTGCTAAAATTTTGACAGTTCCTTTGATCAGTGACCTACCATTAGAACGTTGAGCAGTCATTGCTTTCAATTTGACCGACCAATGATCGACCATTATTCATTTAGCAGATTACGAACTTTTAGCAAAATGACAATGGGATCGTGTTTGAATGACTAAATTATAAAAATAGCAGACTTGGCCCCCAGGTCTTCTTGCCATCTCTTGCTGAGCCAGTCTCGACGCCGTCCATTTTCAGGCATACATTGCATGTAGACTCTTGAGTGGCGATCACTTTGCATGCGGCAGATGTGATCCACCCAATCCCATTTTTGCTTACGTCTCATCCCTGGTGTATATTTTGCCATACCTATTATTGGAATCAAATTTAATGTAACAGCTCACTTTTTAGGGCCCATTAATTATGTCAATTATAATCCGTGGTGCTTAGCAACTGGGTTTCTCCCAGTTGTAAACGTCCCTTTGTGCCTATTGGCCTAGTTCTGTTCTGTCTCCTGCTTGATTTGGAGGGAAGTGGAAAATATGTTTTTCTTACTCCTCCGCTGTTCTTTTCTGATTAATTTCGTTGCGGGATCCAAGACAGTTGAATCGTTTCTCTGGGACTCGTCGAGCTTCATTGCTCTGGCGCTTTTCTGGTGGTCGCCACTGTTGATTCTGGCTTACAGGAGTTACAGTGGTTAGGGAATAGTGTGGCGGGCTTGTCCCATTTAAAAAAAAAAAAAAAAAAATCCCTGTTGGGGTCGACTTCCACTCTAAAACGATACAACTGAATATTTAAAACAATTTTGCTGGGGTGCGACTTTTATTTTTAGTGCGATTTACTGTTATTCGTGTATACAAGGTGTAAACAGACACATCACATAGCCGCTTCTTCACCTACATTGTTTTCTCATATAGAAGCAACAAGATGTAACCAGGATTTTGTAAAAACTTGATTAAAAAGAATGTCCGTGGAGTTTCTTGCTCGTTCTTCTCCATAGAGACCTACCTACGTTTTGGAACGAGCAACTAGCTTCAACTTTCGGACTATAACTGACTCTTTGCGGGTCTACCGAAAAGGCAGACCCCAGGAAGGACCGCACTGCATTCCATAGTGGTTACGTCAAAGGACGAAGGGGATTCGGGTGAGGAGGTCCTAACTAAAATTAGAGAGGCAGTAAATGCAAAAGAAGGGGGAGTTCAAATAGAGAGCGTGAGGAAGGCCAAAGACCGAAAAATTATTATGGGCTGCAGGTCGGCAGAAGAACGCAACAGGGTCCGGGAAAAAATAGAGAAGGCAGGAGACCGCCTTGTTGTCGAGGAGATGAAAAACAAGGACCCGATGCTGATTTTCCGGGGCGTCCTCCGTATCCACTCCGACGAGGAAGTGTTGAGGGCACTTCGCAATCAAAATCGGGAAGTCTTTCACAGCCTCGACAACGGGGAGGATCGACTTAGCGTTAAATTTAGAAGGAACTCCAGGAACCCTCTGACCAGCAACGTAGTCGTCAGCACGTCTCCGAAAATCTGGAACAGGATGCTCGATAGGGGGAAAGCGCGTATCGACCTACAGACCGTCTTCGTCGACGACCAGTCACCACTGGTGCAGTGCACGAGATGCCTGGGCTATGGGCATGGCCGGCGGCTCTGTAAAGAACCTGCCGACCTATGCAGTCATTGCGGAGGCCCTCATCTCCGAGCAGAGTGTGCCCAGTGGCTAGAGGCGGGTACACCAAAATGCCAAAACTGCGTCAAGGCGAAGATGGAGAGGTCCGACCACAACGCGTTCAGCACCGAGTGTCCTGTTCGGGTAAAGTGGGATAGGCTGGCACGTGCGTCCGTCGCCTATTGCTAAGGTGGTCCCACAGAACCAAATGCCACACAAGATACTCCAGGCGAATCTTCAAAGGAAGAAACTAGCAACTCAAGAGCTTATGATCGAGGCCGAGAAGCGCAAAGCGACCGCAGCGCTGATCCAGGAACCCTACGTGGGCAGCGCTAAAAGGATGAACGGGGCCAGAGGCGTGAGAATCTTCCAGAGCACCAGGCAAGGAGAAGGGACTGTCAAAGCGGCAATAGCCGTCTTTGACCCGAAACTCACCGTGAGGCAGTACCCAGAACTCACCACGGACAACATCGTCGTGGTGGGGATCCAATCCGGTGCCTGGAGGCTCACACTGGTCTCGTTCTACTTTGAGCCAGATCAGCCCTTAGGGCCATACCTGGACACGCTTAGAAAGGTCGAAAGCGAGACCGGCCCGCATAGGCTCTTGGTGGGAGGCGATGCCAACGCCTGGAGTATCTGGTGGGGCAGCAGCGAGACAAACAGCAGAGGCGACGAAATGCTGGCAGCTCTCGACCAGCTCGGACTGCAAGTTCTCAACACAGGGGAAACTCCAACCTTCGACGTAGTTAGGGGTGACAGACGTTACACTAGCTGCGTCGACGTCACAGCCTGCACTTCGGATATGCTGACGGTGACAGACGGCTGGCGAGTCGTCGACGACCTGACAGGTTCGGACCACAACGGCATTGAGTTCTTAATTTACCTCGAAAAATCTGCGGGTATCACGGTGAACCGGACTACCAGAGTCTACAATACTAAAAAAGCTAATTGGGGCCAGTTTCGTGAGAAACTGCGCCAAATTATGCTCAACACACGACACCTGTTCGATGACATCGACAGCGCACACAAAGTAGACGAGGTAGTCCAGAAACTCACAACAGCTGTACAGCAGACCTGTGATCACGTGATACCCAAAAAGAAAAGAGTAGAGGAAGTAACCGTGCCGTGGTGGTCCGACGAACTCGCCGACCTGAAGAGGAAGGTCGTCACAAAGAGGCGGAGGATCCGATGTGCAGCGCCAGTCCGGAGACCAAAGGTTGTTGAGGAGTACCTGAAACAGAAACAAGAGTATGAACTTGCAGTGGTTAAAGCTCAGGTCGAGAGCTGGAAGGGTTTCTGCGAGAAGCAGGACCGAGAAGGGATGTGGGAAGGGATCTACAGGGTGATCCGGAGGACGGTAAAACGAGAGGAGGACTTGCCGATGGTGAGGGATGCAAGGACAATGGACCCAGAGGCTTCAGCGAGGTTCCTAGCAGAGACTTTTTACCCTGAAGACCGTACGGAGGGGGACAACGAGGAGCACAAAAGAGTGCGGCGACGAGCGGAAGAGGTGAACGGGAGGGACCAAGTTGAACCTTGCGATCCTCCCTTCACACTCGACGAGCTAAAGCGAGCGGCTTCCTCGTTCAACCCCAAAAAAGCCCCCGGTTCCGACGGTCTGACGGCGGACATATGGGGCCACACGATCAACGAAGACCCAGACCTAGTTCTGCGCTTGATGAACAAGTGCCTGGCGCATGGATACTTTCCACGGTCCTGGAAGGAGGCAACGGTTGTTGTGCTCCGCAAACCCGCAAAAGAAGACTACACCACTCCGAAGTCATACAGGCCGATTGGTCTCTTGCCTGTACTCGGCAAGGTGTACGAGAAAATGCTCGTGGCCCGACTCAAGTTCTATCTGTTGCCCAGGATGAGTACTCGCCAGTACGGCTTCATGCCACAGAAAAGCACCGAGGACTCCCTCTATGCACTGATGGGGCACATTCGTGGCAGACTCGCTGGGAAGAGGCTTGTCACGATTGTGTCCTTGGACATTGAGGCAGCCTTCGATAGCGCATGGTGGCCAGCTATCAGAGTGCGTCTGGCTGAGGAAAAGTGTCCTGTAAACTTGAGGCGGGTCATGGACAGTTACTTGTCCGAGCGAGTGGTGAAAGTCCGATATGCGGGAGCGGAGTACGAAACCAGGACCGAGAAAGGATGCGTCCAGGGGTCGACCGGTGGTCCCATACTTTGGAACCTCGTGCTGGATCCTCTACTAAAGGGGCTAGAGAGTAGAGGGGTCCAGTGTCAGGCGTTTGCAGACGATGTAGTCCTTGTGTTCGATGGGGAGACTGCACTTGAGGTGCAGAGGGATGCCAATGTCGCCCTCGAGTATGTCCGGACTTGGGGTGTCGCCAATAAGCTCAAATTTGCGCCGCATAAGACAAAAGCCATGCTAATAACGCGGAAGCTAAAATACGACACCCCAAGTCTGAGGATGGGCGGGGTGGACATTGGCATGTCAAATGAGATCAAATTGCTCGGTCTCACCATCGACCACAAGTTGACTTTTAACACCCACGTCGCAAACGTCTGCTCCCGAGCCGTCAGTATTTATAAGCAGCTGTCGAGGGCCGCAAGGGTCAGCTGGGGTCTCCACCCGGACATAATCCGTAGTATTTACACGGCCGTGGTGGAGCCCATCGTCCTGTACGCAGCGAGTGCGTGGTCGCCGGCCGCAAACAAAGTCGGGGTGCAAAAGAAGTTGAACGCCGTCCAGAGGAGCTTTGCGCAGAAAATGTGTCGTGCCTATCGCACGGTCTCCCTGAATGCAGCGCTGGTGCTGACTGGGATACTCCCTCTTGACCTCCGAATCCAAGAGGTGGCCTCACTATATGAGGCCAAGAAGGGGGTGTCCCATCCTGCGCTGGGAGACAGGGAGATCGAGCGTGTGGCATCTGCGCTGGAGGCACCACATCCGGCTGAGCAGAAGAGCATAGAGTTACGACATCTGGTAGACGAGGAGCAGTACAACTCCCACCGCGATTACGCGGTGCGAATTTTCACAGACGGCAGCAAGATAGAGGGTAAAGTCGGAGCCGCGCTATCCATATGGACTGGCGAGGCCGAGACAAAGACCCGCAAACTTGTTCTGCCGTCTTATAGTACCGTCTACCAGGCTGAGCTCCTTGCCCTCTGCGAAGCCACAAAAGTGGTCCTCCAAAGACCAGAGACGGCGTTCGCTATCTACAGCGACTCCATGGCAGCCCTCCAAACAGTCGTGAACCCCGAAGCCCTCCACCCCCTTGCAGTCGAATCAAGAAACGCCATCCGCCACAGCAACTGCCAGAACAAGAGCGTATCCATGTTCTGGATAAAAGCTCACGCGGGGCTGGAGGGTAACGAGAGAGCCGACTCGCTCGCAAAGGAGGCTGCCTTGAGATCGAAGCGCGCACCCGACTACGACAGATGCCCGGTTTCATTCGTCAAGCGAGCGATCCGACTGGAAACGCTGGGCGAATGGAACCGGAGGTACTGTACGGGAGAAACGGCGGCCACCACCAAGCTGTTCTTCCCATGTGCGATCGCGGCGTACAGGACGGTGCGAAAATTACGAATGACGAAGGAGCTGACCCAAGCCCTAACGGGACACGGTGGGTTCTCCGAATACTTGACTCGCTTCAGGTGCAAGGAGAACCCATCGTGTATCTGCGACCCCGACAGTCAGGAGACTGTCCTTCACCTCCTAACGGAATGCCCTGTGTATGGCTCCCACAGGCATGACCTAGAGACGAACCTTGGAGTAAAAATAAGTAAGGAAAATTTTAGGACCTTATTAGAACGGCAAAAATCAAAGGACGAATTTATTGAGTACATCGTGAAAATAGTTAAAATTGCAAATAAAAGAAACAGAACTTAAATAGTTAAAGAAATCGCAGGCCTAAAAAGATCTCTGCTAGTAGTAGCAGGGGCTCACGCATAGGCAGGAGTGTGGTTTTAGCCGGTAAGAGTCCGGCACTGCCCAGACTGTTTCACTTTGGGACAGTCTGGGCGTCCATGAGGATTTCCCACTCCTGCCTCAAAAAAAAAAAAAGAAAAAAAAAAAAAAACTGACTCTTTGACAATTCAAAAGTGCCTGTAAATGGTTTAATGTAATAAATGCTTTGACTTGACTAGACTTTAGTTCCCAAACCTCCACAACCCAGTAACTGGGTAACACTATACCCCTTGGTAAGACTGGTTGTCAGATTTTCTGAATTTTGACTATCTATGTTCGACTGTCAAAGATTTGTGAATGACAGCCGGGGCCAACGGTTTTACATGCTTTCCAAGGCACGGATAGGTTTCGGTATGAAAAGGATGACCACCCATCTACGGACCGTAGGTTAGCGTAGCTTATTTACCATACAAAGACATTAAATAACAACTCAACTTCAAGGTGTTCGTGGTGCGAGTATTGAATTGTTTCCTGCCCCTCGTCATGGAAGAAGACTTTTGGCCGCAGGACGTGGTGTTCCGTCGCTTCCGCGGACAAGTGCCACAGGACAGCACAAAGACAATTTAGTGCAAAGTGAAGTGCTACTAACATGACTCTAGATAGCATTATAAACTGGTTAACATCAAATAATCTACACATTAATCTCGACAAAACCAATTTCATGACATTCAGAAGTAGAGTAAGTAAAATAGCAAATATGAACATTAATTACAGAAATAATAAGATCCAAGAAGTTGATGTTACGAAATTTCTGGGTGTAAAGATAGATTACAATTTAAATTTTAAAGAACATATCCATACATTATGCACTAAATTAAATACCTTTTCTTATGCATTATTCAAACTTAAACAAACGGTCAGCACTTCTACAGTCCTTACAGCCTACAACGGCTATGTTGCACCTATACTAAAGTATTGTGTTATTTTTTGAGGTACATACTTCTACAAATAAAGAAGCGGTATTTAAAGCCCAGAAGAAATGTATACGAGCCATAACTAGTATAAAACTAACTGACAGCTGCAGACCATCATTTTTAGAATTAAATATTCTTACATTACCATGCATATTTAATAGAGGTTATAATGTTCGTTAGAAAAAATACAAACTACTTTAACAAGTTAAATAGCAAAAGACACAAATTCAATATAGGTATGTTTACCAAGCAATAAAACAGTGTTATTAAATAAAAGTGTATTATGTATGGCTCCACGCATATATAACCATTTACCAAATTCACTTCTGGAGATAAGTGATATATATATATTTAAAAACAATATAAAAACATTGTTATTAAAAAAAGCATATTACTCAGTCACTGAATATTTACAGGATAAACTTATTTAATGTTACTCCCAATGATATTATATTAAACAGATATGTTATGAGCGCCCAATTTTGAAGATTCAAAAACGTCCTAATTGGGACGTATTGCCTTTAGTCTGCGTCACGCATGGCGACGAGTGATACGCTTAGTTAAAGCAGCTAAAAAAATAAAAAAATGCTATTTTGTGTATTTAGAAAGTGTACCAATTATGATACCAAATTTAATAAAACACAAGGGATCTCATACCACACGTAACTACGCATTAAACATCGATTTATTTATATATTTCAATAATTTTCCTAATATTCTTATATTTGGAGGTTAGAAAAAAGAAAGAAACGGAAATACATTTTTTGACGTGAGTAAGACAAGGACGCGTTCACTCCGGACATATAATAAAAGTACAGATGCGATATCGTAGGCAGTAAAGTCATTGTTTACCCACAGTTCTGTTTTTCTTTTTTCTAAGCTTGTAATATTTAATCATTTTGTTTCATTTAATCATTTATATACTTAATTAGAAGTTAAACAATGTGACAACAGATATTTACTATCCTTTCTTCGTTAAGGTTATCCAATGAGATCTGGCTTAAGAATGAATCGCATTTGTTCGTAAACAAAGAAATGAATTTTATTACAAAATAAATATTTTCTACTCTATTTATTATTATATATATTCTATTATACCTTTAGTCCTGTTTATTAGTTGTTATAGGTACAAACCGCGTGTATAAATGTGTACGTTCTGTCTCGTTAAATTTGTTAGTCTATGATGCCAAGACGCGGTGATTGGTGGCCAGGATAATGTCTGTTTACATTCACGCGCAATTGACAACACTAACTGTCTCTTTTTTTCATGTTGGTTTTTTCAAGTCATCCCTTTTCAACATTTTGACTTGTAGTGAATTGTAAAATGAATGAAAAGTGTGTATGTGTGCTGCCGCCGCTGCGCGGAACACTTTTTTCGGTGGTTTTGTGAGTGTATAACATATCTGTTTATTAGAATATCATTGGTTACTCCATTATAATTTTTTAATAATGTATTTTATTGTTAAATTCTAGTTTCGTAGATACCTACCTGTGTATTTGTAAATTTGCATGCCTTATGGTAGAATATGGCTAATGGACTCTGTTGTTTGTATAAGACCTTTCTTTTGTACCCATATTCGCAAATGAATAAATGATTATGATTATAATTATGACTATGATTATAACATAATCTTAGGTGTTATCTATTAACACAACAACAAATAATAAAATATACACATAGTACTGCAGTGGCGTGCCTAAGGGTCCAAGTTAGGGCAAGTCCGACAGATTTAAGAGGAAATACCAAGGCCAGAGAAATGAAAATTAGGTATTTGTAAAATCTATTGCTGTCGCGCGATGCCCGAACACGAACCGCAGAGCGCGATAGAGACAACTGCAGCTTTGACCGAAAATACCTATTAAAAGTACACAAAATCAATGATTCGTAGTCCCCTGATTTCTTCTGCAAAACTTAACCGATTTAACTGCTTTTTTCATTAAAAAATAAAGAAAGGCTTTTGCCGTGTTCCTGTGTTTTCTATTTTTTATATAATCAAGTCAAATTTGTTTTCTGAATGTTTGAACACAGCGGAAAATCATGCCAATTTTTTAGGTTTTTGAATATTCATATCTCTTTTAATAATAAATTTATGAGAAAAAGGAAAACATAGGGACATGCCAATAGTAGCCATGGATATTAAAAAAAAAAAAAAATGATCTACTGGCATTATCCAGAGAGGAAACAGGGGACTAAGTTTGTATGGAAAAACAGCCCTTGTGTTTCCTCTTAAGAATACCAATCCGATGAATTTAAATCACATTTACATGCTAAACAGTATCACAATTTAAAATGTTTCATCACATCATTTCAGCCGAAAGACGTCCACTGCTGGACATAGGCCTCCCAAGGGGGGGTTTTGCCATAATCGCCACGCTTAGCAGGCGGATTGGCGATCGCAATAAGGTTGTTACAGGCACAGAGAACGCTGCTGCCCATTCTCTGTCGAATGTTTATTGTTATCAATTCTTATGAGATAATGACTGACTTAGAGGTGTTTTCTTTGTTTTTTTTTATCGTCTCACGTTATTGACAGCGAGCCTGGCGTTTCGGCTTTAATGGAAGACACGCCACTGCATAGTATTAGTATCTGTTTTTTGTAAGTGAAGTAACTTAGTAACTTGTAACCCTTTAAATGTCCAGAAGCCAAATATTGGTCGTTTGTCATTGTTTAACTATTGTGTCTCTTAAGGGGCTATTAAACGACTTTTACAGATTTTAAACTGACAATCAATCACTGCGTCCGTTCTGCATCAGTTCTGCGTCCAAAACTCTCAAAGTTTAGTCGAAAAAATTAAATAAAAGTAGTATTCTTTCAAAATAAAAAAAAATGCGTATACTAAAAGATAGATAATAAAATTGTCTGTTGATGGTGTAAGTTTCGTTTAATTATACCTGGTAGATTTTGTGTGATTGTCAATGTTTTGTCCGCGTCAGACACAACTACACGTGTTAATTAAACTATATTATATGAATATAATAAAAAATATTCACTTACTAAATGATTAAGAGAATGTTCTAGTTTAACATATATTTTTTTCAAATCATTTACACTGCACATTTTGACGTGATTGTCAGTTTTATTCTGCTTTTATTAGCTGTAAGTCTTTCATACGTCTTAAATAAATAAATAAATATATGTTTAGGGTAACGTAACAATGTATGGGCCTGTGTATCCTGCAATAGGTGAATTATTAATATTATTATTATAAAGGCGGTATCTCCTACATCTTATACCACCTCCCAAAAGCCAGGGGTCGTCTCCAAACTGTCTCTTTAGTCCTTTACACTAATAAGCATATAAATGGGGGGAAGTTTTCCTGCTAATCGCTGTTTCGTTACACGAGGGAGAGAGATAGAGCGTGCTAGAGCGAGAGGGGACGATGTTAAACGAGAAATTTGAGTTTGAAAGTTTTTTTAACAAGCTGCATAGGATTAATGCTGCGATAGTCTTGTGGTTGCAGATGTGATTGCTAGGCGTGAATTCCAGGGTTCGATGTTTAAGTCAAAAAAATGTCATACCGTTTTTTTTGCTAAAAAATTTAGGCTGGTATTTAAGTTTTTCATATATATAAAGTAGTAACTACTTATTTTAGAACAAAATAAAATCACTTTAATCAGTGTTTCTTCTTTGCTACGATATCTTTGGTTAGACGTACTGGGGTGTGATTCTGTAAGACCTCATTCTAAACTTCGAATCTGAATCCGCTGTGAGTTTCTTGATTGGCATTCTAAAAACTTAGTTGATAATTCGAATTTTCACTAGCCCTTGCGAGCGTGTCAGCGAGTTGAACTAAATTGACAGGGAGATTTTGACAGATAAATTATGAAATGACATAAGAAGTGGCATACTGTAAGGTAATTTCCCCGTCACTTCGACGCAGCGCTTTTTACAGAATCGACCTACTGAACGGTGTGTTAAAAGAATCATGGCAGGATTTGTACAAAAAAAATGAAAGTGTCTAGAAGTAGAAATTCTAATTCTTGTATTCTTGGGTACCTAAAGAGTACCTTCAGGCATTTACAACATTTTTGAAACCCCGCCAAAAAAGTTAATAGTTTAACGAAAAGCTCATTATTTCAGAACGAAACGGCGACTGACAGTAACAGTGACACTGACAGCCACCGTTTCGCAGTTTTTATATTGAAATCGCATCATTTTATTGAAAATAATATCACAAATAATGTTTTTTTTTTCCACACACTTGTCACACCACTTGTCTGCCAACTTTATAGACATGACAGATGAAAATACAAAATGGGCACCGAAATGAAACGAAAAAGTGTTATTTTCATTTCGTAATATTTAAATTATGCGGGGGTTTTTAAAATATTCTAAGTATGTCAATCTACTCCTGGTAATTTGTATTCTTCACATTGAAAAATATTTTAAACCCATACAAATGAATGTATGAATCTAGCCATGATTCTTTGTCCAACTATTTTAATGCGAACTGTTTGGTGGAAATCATCCTTAGATATATAAATTTTACTTGGTACTTAGTCTAAAAAATATTTATTGTGAGCATTTAAATTGTACCCTTCCTAAAATTAGACATCCTTAGGAAAATTCCCGCGGACATAGTCAAGGGTAGAAGTGTTATAATCCAAGTCAAGTCAGGGGTCAGAGGTAGTCTAAAGTAAGTGGTTATAAAAATAACATTCACTTTAGTCAGCTGCGACCGACAGATAGTGGGAGAGTACTTATTACTCTTTCTTAAGTGTACAGACGAGTGGAAAACGTTTAACTGATAAATTATACCTATTCTAATTATAAAAAATCTCATATTGGCTTGACTGATTTTTATGTTTTTTTTTGTGTTGTTTTGGTAGGTCTAAGAAAGGCAAGTAGGCAAGTTTTTTATTTTTTAACCGACTTCAAAATGGAGGTATATTCGGGCATGACTCTGTCATTAATATAGAACGATTTTCAAAATTCTTTTTTTGTTCGATAGGGGTTTATTCCGAAATGGTCCCATATAAATTTTACCAAAATTGATCCAGCCTTTTTTGAGAAAATCAACAAAATCCCAAAAAGAAATTAATCTTTGGAGGGCTTTAACAATCTCTTTTAAGTGTGTCGCCGTTTCTTAATGGATTTGGATGATAAGGCTATACTAAAAAGCGAAAAATAAAAAGTTTCTTAAAAAAAAGAAAACCGCCTTCAAAAAAGTGATATATAACTTTAGCACAGAACACACATTACTTTACTTTCGGATGTCGGTGGCGGTGGCTTTGTGTTTGTTGTTTTGTATTGCCACTGACCGAGTAAAGTAATATGTGTTTCTATTATTTGAAAAAACTTTTTACTGTTTGAATGGTTAAACATCAGCTGCGACCAACAGCTTTATGTGCTTTCCGTGCTTAGCGCATTTTACTTGAAGCGACTGCCGATCTTACCACAACCCAGTTGCTGGCTATCACTATACCCCTTGGTAAAACTGGTTGTCAGATTTGCTGGCTTCTGAATACCTATAACGACTGTCAAAGATACCAGCTTGATGCCCTAGAGTTAATTGAGAAACGAGCCAAAAGGATCATTGGCAATGATAGACTCGTCGAATCAAAGCTCCAAAGTCTTGAGCATAGACGCCGAGTTGCTGACCTGTCGGTTTTCTATCGGTTGCATTTTGGGGAGAGTGCGACGGAATTGCATAATTTAATTACGCCGAGCCCGTTCCATCATCGGACCACAAGACGTACGGCGATGCGCCACCGGTACATGGTGGACATCCCACCCACACGCACGAAACGTTTTGGGAATACATTCATTGTGCGTACTGCTAAGGAGTGGAATTCCCTGCCTGAGTCTGTGTTTCCTGATAGCTACAACCCGGGAGTCTTTAAGTCAAGAGTGAATAGGTTACTTCTAGGCAAGTGTCCTCCATCTTAGACCTCATCATCGCTTTCCATTAGGTGCGATAGTGGTCAAACATATGCCTATCAATAGATAAAAAAAATAAAAAATAAATCTAGGACTGACAGACGGGATCAACGACTTTACGTGCTTTCTGTGGCATGGTGGGGTAATGGTCACCAATCCCTACGGCTTTCACTTAACCACGGGATCCTTGATATACCTATTTGTCTCTATACTAATATTTTTTTAAAAATTACAAAAAAAGATAACCGCCTTGAAAAACGTTAAAAATAACTTTAATTGCAGAAATCGGTGGCAAAACAAAACCACAAACAGAACCAAAATCGCCGACTTGCGAATTTAAAGTTATTCTTTTTCTATTTGAAGGCAGTTGTCTTTTTTTGTAAAAAAAATTTAAGTTTTCTATATCTAGAAACTTTAAATGGGTCTGCATTAGCTAAAAAATGTTATGTTTCAACATAACATTTTACAAACAACACACACACACACACACACACACACATTAAACAAGATACAACTTTCAAGTTGTATCTTGTTAAATGTTGCCTACAGCCCTCTAGTATTCTAGTGATGACAATTTCTTTTACCCCAAAAATAAAGTCTAAAACTTTAGCCCCCAACTGTACTCGACATCCCCTTCGGACGCTGTCTGCTTGACCACTGATAAGCCGGTAGCCTACACAAACACTTACTCTAAACCCTCTTGTATCTTCAACCTTCACTTTCGTATAGGGGTGGACAGTATTCGAAAATTTTACAGATAGAACAAATTAGGTACACATCTGCACATCATTATATAATATCTTATGGGAATGTTTTCTATGGCAGAAAGAACGCAAAATTATGTTACATACAAAGTACAAGCTACATCCGGAGCAGGGGTGTGATTCTGTACGACCTCATTCTAAACTTCGAATCTGAATCCACTGTGAGTTGGCATTGGCATTCTAAAAACTCGGTTGATTATTCGGATTTACACTAGCGCCACCCTTGCGAGCGTGTCAGCGAGTTGAACTAAATTGACAGGGAGATTTTGACACATAAAGTATGAGATGACGTAAGAAGTGGCATTCTATAAGGTAATTTCCCCGTCGCTTCGACGCTCACTTCACACTCGAACCCGATTCAAAGTGTCAAATATATCAAGGTCATTTTGAACCTTATGCGAAGTGAGAGTGAATAGCGCTGTGAGATGGTATTTATTATGAGGACCATGGAGAAACTAGAACAAATTTCTGTTTTTTTCTTATAGGAATCAAATGTGACAGCTCACTTTTTAGGACTCATTAATTATGTCAATTATTAATAATCCGTGGTGCTTGGCAACTGGGCTTCTCCTAGTTGTAAACGTCCCTTTGTGCCTATTGACCTAGTTCTGTTCTGTCTCCTGCTTGATTTGGAGGGAAGTGGAAAATATGTTTTTCTTACTCCTCCGCTGTTCTTTTCTGATTAAATTCGTTACGGGATCCAATGTTTCTGGATTTCAGAAGTTGCAATGGTTTAGAAATAGTGTGGCGGGTTTGTCCCATTAAAAAAAAGATAGAATAAATTAAACCGCAGACTGACGTTTGGGAGGAACTTTTATCCGAATGGCAATGTAGGTCTGATAATTCCAACAAGGGCCGACACCGCCATCAGTTCTTTCTATCCGTTCGTGAGCGGCAGGCCAGGACTTGGCTGGACCACCTCCATCCAAGTCCTCGTCAGCTACCAGTGTTGCTCAATCTCTCACAGGCCATAGTAACTTTAAGAGTATGTTCTTTCAAGCTTGTTGCTTAACCTTTGTGTAAATTTTCTACATGTGACTGTGAATACGAACAAACTATAATATATTATGAACATAATATATTATAGTTATAACAAACACATATTATTGTTGTAGTAGTAGTTGCTGGCCTGTCGGTTTTCTATCGGTTGCATTTTGGGGAGTGTGCGACAGAATTGCATAATTTAATTCCGCCGAGCCCGTTCCATCATCGGACCACAAGACGTACGGCGATGCGCCACCGGTACATGGTGGACATCCCACCCACACGCACAAAACGTTTTGGGAACACATTCATTGTGCGTACTGCTAAGGAGTGGAATTCCCTGCCTGAGTCTGTGTTTCCTGATAGCTACAACCTGGGAGTCTTTAAGTCAAGAGGGAATAGGTTACTTCTAGGCAAGCGTGCTCCATCTTAGACCGCATCATCGCTTCCCATCAGGTGAGATAGTGGTCAAACGTATGCCTATCAAACGATAAAAAATACACAAAAATATATTATGGGAGTGTATTCTTTGGCAGAAAGAACGCAATATTATGTTAGATAGTGTACAGGTTACATCCGGAGCTGTTTACTATGCGGACCTTGTAGAAACTAGAGCAAATTTCCGTATGTTCAAGCGTCTTTGCCATACCTATTATTGGAATTAAATGTAACAGCTCACATATTAGGACTCATTAAATAATGACAATTGTCATCCCTGCTGCTTGGCAACTGGGTTTCTGCCAGTAGCCAGGGCTTTGTGCCTATGGGCCCCAGTTCCGTTCTGTCTCCTGCTGGATATGGACAGGTAACCACAGCTTCGTCATCATCGAGTACGATACTTAAACTCATTATATTATATTGATTTCCAGCCGCGAGTGCGTATGCCTACTCGCTTTATGTGAAGCGTATCTATGTGTACGTGTGTGTGAGTTTTCACACGTTAAATACATACAAGATAATACACTCATTATAAACCAAGCCAACCAACCAATCATCATTATTCACTAATTTACAAATACTTAAATAAAATTGCTATGTCTGTTTGTAATGTCAAAATGACAGCTGTTTACTAAACGCATCGGTACTAAAAAAATGTCGTGCGTTTGCTCCAGTCTAATCTCCGAAACGGCTGATCCGATTTTGACAAGCATTTCACTCACATATAGCTAAAGTTACGTAAGCTACTGACAACCCGAAAGTAGAAGTGTCCCTGTAATGTGTGTACTATAAAGCACAGACATATTTAACTGTTAAGTAGACATAAATTGAAAAATGTAGTTACCTAGTAATTAATATCTTAACTTGTAAAAACCTGTACTATTGCATGCTATATATTGGCCAAATGTGTGTTACTAAATATTAAAAATGAATGAATGGAATTAAAGATATTATGTTTTAAGACACGGTTGGCGCAGTGGTTGATCGATTGACTGCATAGCTGCGTGTCGCGGGTTCGATTCTCGCACGGAACAAATATTTGTATGGCCTACAGATAGCTGGTTGGTTGAATCTAAGAGTTTATACATCTGAAAACGCACGCAACGTTTTATGTGTATAAAAAAAAGTTAACCGACATTTACATGGTCAAAGTCGCGAGCATTAATAGATAAGTTAATGAATTATTATCATTTCATTTATTTTATCAAAACAACTTGATTTGATTAAGTGAGTATAAATTCGTTGTTAAAGAAAATTTCGTTGACATTCCGAAATGGCCGCCCGTGGTGTTATTGTGTTATTGGCGATTATAGCTGCTGCATCAGGTATGGAACACCGTTACCAATAAATAATACGGGATGAAAAATCATCATTTCAACCTTGAGGCGCCCACTGCTGGGCATAGGGCTCCCCAAGGGGAGGTTCAGCCGTAATTGTAATGCTTGGCCGATGCATGTTGGCGATGCATGTTGCGCAGTAAGTGTTATGGTACTCAAAAGGACGCTGCTGCCTATCCTGTGGTCAATATCCCTCTGTCGCCTTCTACGACACCCACGGATAAATATGGGGTGGTGCTATTCGCGGCCCGCACCACACATAGTCGTTAACCATACAGAACAATAATAGCCTTTATAATTCAACAATTTTACCTGATACATATTTTTCTTCATCACATCAGCCTATTGCCGTCTACTGCTGATCGTAGACCTCCCCCCGAGATCGCCAACTAATCCGGTCTTGGGTGGCTCGTATCCATCCGCTGCTAGCCACCTTTTTAAAATTCGTACTTTTGCTTTCCCCGTGGGGTGTCCGGACTAAAAAAGTACCCACTCATTTCATCCCGAAGACATCGTAGAAGACGACTAAGGGAAAATCTGAAAATCGAGCAACAGTGGCTTCCGTGTACTCAAGAACTTCACTGCGATCCCCAAGAGATCAAGCGTGAGGATTACGGTAAACCCCTCCTTATGGGGGAGAACTTTGTTCACCAGTGGACGCCTTCCGGCTGACGATGATGATTTTTCTTACATGCCAAATTTTATCAGTTTCGCGAAGATTGTGTTGCTTCCCAGCATAATAATAATAATAAACGTTTATTTCAGAATTACATTCCATATTTGTTAGTAACAATGTAAACTTATAAACTAGTGTTAGTAACATTTATTTAGTAAGCTGCATGAGGCACGCCGACCCTGGAGAGTGCCTACTTGACGGCATGCATTCGTACCCACCGCCCCAGGATCGGAGAGTCCCACCTATCAGCCAACGTTCTAAGAATGGTGTTGGGGCTGGCGCGAACACGGCGTAGCAGAGATGCACATCTCTTGCGCATAATGGCCGAAAAACTATCAACGTTCGCGTCGGCAAACATGCCGGACGCGCTACAAAAACGCGGCAGCCCCATCAACACCCGGCATAGACCTTCCCTAAAACATTCCAAAGACTGAGATCATGTGCCTTCCTTCTCCACGTAATGTCTGCTATATAAAGCCGTTGGTCCTGAGCTAGATTTTTCTACCATTGTCGTCGCCGTGTCGCCCGCCTTGACGACCTCGTACATCCCCTCCCCGATCCTTGTTCATACCAACCTGTGCCTGTAGCTTTAAATTCGTCCCAAAATAATCGACATCCCATCCAGCCTGTACATTTGTTACCCTCCCGCAGCAACGCCCTAAGCCGAGGCCCGTACTCCACAGGGGGTGCCGTTAGCGGGTAGTCGCTTAGTTTATAAGTGTTTTGCCCTGGTATTGAATTCACTTCAAGGCACCACAGGTAAGTCGGCTAAGTAGACAACCTCCACCAAAGAAAAAAATAGTTTTAATCTTTTTCCGGTCGTGTCGGATTACCGTCCCATAGCACTATGAGAGTGAGGGTAGAGGGAGTGCACACACTTGTGCACTACAATATCTTCTGCGTACTTGGCTAATCTCTGGAGATTGGCCATCTTGACCGAAATTCGTATAAGAGACGTTTCTGTACGGCGGTACGGAATCGTTAGAGGAAGATTGCATGTAGCGAAGATGAGAATGTTAAGATGGATGTGTGGAGTAACCAGTGGGCTAATTCACGTAACTAAAAAAGTGCTGGTGCAGTGCAGTTGCAGTTAAGTTTCGATCAAAACAACGCTTTTCGTATTCTCTACCGCTGTCAGACACGCTCGCGTCAAGTCCGCGTCACGCGAGCGCAATAACGGCAATTTACTGCTGCGCGTCTTTGGTGCGTGCTTCGGAACGCATCATGGTCGGTATTCTACTATTCGTTAGACGTCTCAAAATGACAGTTAAAAAGCACTAAAATCTGTACTGGGGTATTATTTTAATATTATAATAACCTCATATTCATTGAAATAATATTTTTTCTCATGTGGGTACACCATAAGTAAGTTTGGTAGAGTTTGGTTGTCGTACAGTTGACGTGCAGTTCACGCGCAGCTTACACGCAGTTTAAAGATTACAAGAATACCGTTTATCACTCAAACTTGAACTTAACTTCAACTGCACTACAACTTCATCGGCGCGTCATAAAATTACGTGAATTAGCCCTCTGAATGGATAAGGGCCTGTAGACCAAATTTCTTTTCTGTTAACCACCTCCGCTCCCAGGTTGGCCGTAGGAAAGAGAATCTTCAAAGGTGATTTAGATGATGCCAAACTTCAGTGCCTGTGTGGCGTCTCCCCGCAGACCATCGTCCACCTTCTAACGCGCGCCGCATGCCCTGTCACCTGCTCATGTGCGGACCTAATGACTGCGTCACCGGATGGCATTGCCGTGGTTGAATTCTGGGAGGAATCTCACAAAAACAAACACACACATACACACTCACACATTTACACGCACAAATACACACACATGAAACACTTCCGTGTTTGCTATCGACACGCTAGGAAGAGAAAGACGGAAAAATCAAATTGTATGCAGTTAACATTTTTGCATCACGTGACATCTGGTAAGAAAACGTTACCTCCTTAAAATTTGATTTTTCCGTTGGCGTTAACGCTAACAGAAAGGGATTTTATCTACAGGCCAAGGTCAAAAATGACTATAAAAGAGGAAGTTTAAAAGTTGCGCCAGCGACAGAAAAGTTGAAATTGGTATGGGCATGTGAAGAGAAGGGATGAAATGCATGTGACCAAAAGAGCTATGAATATAAATGTGGATGGATGGAGAGGGAGAGGAAGGCCAAAGAAATGATGGATGGATTGTGTGAAGAATGATATGAATGAAAAGGGAGTCAGTAAAAGCATGACGTTGGACAGGATGGAATAGAAGAAGAAAACATGTTGCGCCGACCACAAGTAACATAGATAAAAGATGATGGTACTAAACTCTTCAGGAATGAGTCCGATTTCGCTAGGCCAGTTTTTTTTTATAATCTCGTGTTACTGTTGACGTCATTAATTTAAGCACGTGTTTTATTGATAACGAAAATAAAATTAATCTAACAGTTATCAGTATAATTCTTTTTTAATTATCTGCATGATTTTTTATCAATGAAAACGTAATACTTACTGGATTTTGCTAGTGTTCAAGCAAAACTAGAAATTACCAAAAAAAAAACCGATAATAGACGATACTAATATTCACCCTAATGAATTTCTGTGATGGCAACACGGCAGCCAAACTCAATGGAGTCTAACCAAGTACGCAAAACGTTGTTATGAAGGCCATAGTGGGACGAGCTCCTGGCTAAGTTAAAACCGTAAGTTAATTTTATCGAAATTGATTAAGCACTTTTTGAAAAAATCAACAAATACCCAAACATTTTACATAGACAACGTTTTAGTTTCTTCAATCTTTGTAGTAGTTAACTTTCAATCTCTACTTAATTGATTTGGATGAGAAGGAGGTACTAAAAAGCGGAAAATAAAAAGCTTTACACAAAAAAGACAACCGCCTTCAAAAACTAAAAAGTGAAAAATAACTTTAGCACAGAACACACATTGACTTTAGTTTCGGAAGTCGGTGGCAATACAAAACAACAAACGGAACAAAGCCACCGAACTTCGAAACTAAAGTCAATGTGTGTTCTGTGCTAAAGTATTTTTCACTTTTTAGTTTTTGAAGGCGGTTGTCTTTTTTGTAAAAAGCTTTTTACATTGTTATATCGTAACTTCGCGCATTCGTGCGCGGACCACGGCATTTATGCTGAGCATCAGACGTTTCGCGTGGCAGTGACGCATTTTTCCGTCTCAGACGTTATATAGTTTTTATTTTTATATTATATTATTATAATATTATATTTTTTATATTTAATTTTATTTTATCCACTTGTTTTAGTTTTAGGTCTTGTTGTAAAAATATATTGTAAAGTGCGCCACTCTATAGTGAATAAATGGATTTTCTTTCTTTTTTTCTTATTTGGCCGATTTTGTCTAATGCTGTAATAAACGGAGCATCGTTCTCCATTGAGATTGCCCGCCATTAACGAAATTCGTTCGAGAGTATAAATAACCAATAATCTTTTTATCCCCAGCTGTGCCTGCAGGGATAGACCCAATCATCACCAAGTTGGACCCTGAAGGTCTTCGGTATGGATACCTAAGGGATGATGAAGGAATTCCTCATTTGGTGGACACTTGGATCAAAGCCAGCGATGTTAGAGAGATGGCGAGATACAACCCCGATGTAGACAATGAGTACCATCTTTATACCAGGTTAGTAAAAATCAAAACCTTAACTACTATGCTAATTTTACTAAGCTGAAGAGTTGGTTTGTATGAAGGCACTAATGTCTGGAAAAATTACTGGTCAATGAAGGAATTATTCAATGATGAACTGCCCATGGTACTGAAATGCAAGCTCATGGACATGTGTATTCTCAAAGACAAAGTCTGTACGCCATATGACGATACAGACTTAGTCTTTGATTAATTCCCAGAAGTCCAAAATCAATGTTTCCCAACGAGCAATGAAGCGCAGTCTAATAGGATCGAGTTCGAAACAAAACACTATACTGCGCTCCAAAACAGGGATAGCAGACGGTGGCTCATAAGCGACCTGCGTGTACAGTATAATAACGCATTCAGGGTGCTTTTGGGGTTGCCCTGGCGATGTAGCGCGTCAGGGATGTTTGCGGAAGCGATGCGCTCTTATGATGGCGCGTTTGCGCTCTTCCTCCAATGGCATCCTGAATGTGTTTTCGGACCGGTGGGACTCTCCCCTCTTACAAAGGTGGGTAAGAGTCCAGACACACTGATCGGGTTGTATAATATTGTTAATTTAATTTTAATACTAACAATAGGCTAAGTTGTACTACTAACATTATATGGATTTTTTATTTGAAATCTGAAATAAAATATTTAAATTTGAATAAGGCTGCCCAGCTTAAATTGAACTGGGCAGAGCATGTCTGCCGCATGCCAGACATCCTGTCGGCTCAGGTACAGTACGCGTCATGTAAAAAGAACGCTGGAAGAAAGTGGAGGGGGTGTGTTTGCGCATGGGTACACGGTCGCACGAAAGAACTGGGCCTATGGTTATATTTTTTAACTAGAATTCGCTCGCGGCTTCGTATATTGGTTATTGGTAGGTACTACAATAAAAATATTATTTATTTATTTATTTATTTATTTATTTATTTATTTATTTATTTATTTATTTATTTATTTATTTATTATTTATTTATTTATTTATTTATTTATTTATTTATTTATTTATTTATTTATTTATTTATTTATTTATATAACCATCACACACAACTATTTTTACAGGTACAACCCAATGCAATAGTTGCAGTAAACTTAATAATAACAATTTATTTTCATTACAATTTATTTATATTACAAATAATGTTATCCTTGTGAATTCACTCAGTGAACAAGCAAATATGTCTAGCTCGTCTGCTACAAGGTTAAGGGTGCGAAACGCTCGCGTCGCGTCGCCACGAGGTACAGCCAGCAGCTGAGGCCGACGTCTCCGCCACACATATCTATCCGGCACACTCAAACGTACTAACTTCAATATGTTGGCGTTATATAGGATATCATTAAATATAATTAAAACATGTTTGATTCAATGTAGAATGTTTAATCTGGTACAAAAATATTAATTGTTGCCTCTGCGGCCCGTTTCATGCATTGTTTTAAATTATCAACTGCATTATTATCAATCTCTCTTTTCATAAAACAATATATACGTCATAAATCATTTTTCTCACTTTTCTATGTAAAACCATTTCGTAATTATAAAGTTTTCTGCGCGATGGTGTTTTGCGAACGAATGTAACGTGGACACTGCACGGAAAGCAAATGTCGACTGACGAACCAATAGCGCTTCAGCAAGCATGCGGCTCGTGACCCGCCCGCCCCGCACCGCACCTCATACCACCAAATAGACCGATAAATCGCCTATGAGTAGTACTGAGTCAGTAAAACGGGGTTTGCGGTAGGCCACGAATGAGATGTCGGGACGAGCTGGACGGATTTCTCCAAAACTAGAGAGAGAGGTGAAGAAGAGGATCGGAAAAGATGGATGGTATAGAGGAAGGTCTTTGATCAGAAGTGGAACAGAATAGACTAACAAAAAAATACTGGAACTACGGGTTCTATTCAGAAAATTCTTTCCCTAATAGGAAGCTACTTAACCCTGATTGGTAAAGGCTGTTTGGTAAAACTGGAACTACGGGTTCTATTCAGAAAATTTTTTCCCTAATAGGAAGCTACTTAACCCTGATTGGTAAAGGCTGTTTGGTAAAACTGGAACTACGGGTTCTGTTCAGAAAATTCTTTCCCTAATAGGAAGCTACTTAACCCAGATTGGTAAAGGCTAATTGGTAAAACTGGAACTACGGGTTCTATTCAGAAAATTCTTTCCCAAATAGGAAGCTACTTAACCCTGATTGGTAAAAGGCTAATTGGTAAAACTGGAACTGCGGGTTCTATTCAGAAAATTCTTTCCCTAATAGGAAGCTACTTAACCCTGATTGGTAAAGGCTGTTTGGCGTAGTATTTTAAATGCTGGCCTCTCATGCATGAGGTTATTGTTCGATACCAGGCAAGTGCCAATGTCACTTTTCCAACACATAATAATATGTACTTTCTAAATTTAGGAGGAGCTCGTGGCTAAGTAAAAGCCATACAGAACGATCGGTCAAAGGTTGCGGTCAGTCTGTGGATGAGTGACCATCCATTTCATACCGAGTTCCCTCCGTACCTCAGAAAGCACGTAAAGCCGGCTGTCATTCGTAGATCTTTGACAGTCGGGTAGTCAGAAGCTAGAAAAACTGACAAGCAATGATACCAAGGTGTATCGTGTTACCCAGTCTGTGTTGTGGAGGTCAGATAGGCAGTCGCTCCATGTAGAACACTGGTATTCAGCTGCATCCGGTTAGACTGGAAGCCGACCCCAATGTAGTTGGGAAAAGGCTAGGCAGATGATGATGATGTACTTTCTAAGTTTATCTTACACATTACTGATATCGGTGAAGAAAAACTTGGTGAAGAAACCTATATAATGCTGAAATCGCCAATCCGCCTTGAGCGCACGTGGTGAACAATGCCCGTGTCTTCTCTGTATGAGGAGATGCATTTGGATACTATTGATTTTTTTTATCATTCTCTACCCTCAGATCCAATCCTCTGCTCAGCCAGCCGATAGTTCAAGGCAACAACAACCTCCTCTCAGCCAGTAACTTCGACCCCGCCAAGAGGACGATCATCCTCATCCACGGTTTCCTCGGTCACATTCTCAGTGGATTCAACACTGTCCTTGTACCTGGTAAGTGGTATTACTACCTCTTTAGGATCTGAAGGGGTAGATAAACTTAGTTCATCCCCAGGTATACGTGCCATGTATGTGCGCGCGTTCTTTCTTCTTTTCTTGCTTATAAGGAAAGCTCTCAAAAGACTGAGCTCGCGTTCTCTCTTTTCTTTCTTCTTTTCTTGCTTATAAGGAAAGCTCTCAAAAGACTGAGCACACAAGTAGGCCACTGCAAACATAATGTAGCAAAACAAAATTTAAAAAAATTGCTAAACTCGGTGGCTTTGATTCTGTTTGTTGTTTTGTGTTGCCACAAACTTACGAAGTCAATTTTTTTTTTACTTTGTAGTGAGAGAAGGCGGTTGTCTTTTTTGTTTAAATAAGGTTTTCTTTTTATTTTGGTATCTACTTAAGAAAACGAACAGTTATGCTCCTAAATAAATATCATACTTCCCATTACTTAAATTTCGCGCACTTTTAGATATTGATCTAGTTTACCACATATGCTATTTTATCCTATTTTCTGTGTGATAATTTAGGATTACTAAAATCTTCGTACATGAAGTCGCCGGAAAAGTAAGTATATAAGTATAGTAAGAAAGAATACACAATTGTTTTTCTATTTTGCAGCGTTCCTATTGGCTGGTGACGTAAACGTGATTGTTGTTGACTGGGGCGCAGGCGCACATTTAGGATTCAACGGAATTGCTTCTGGTAAGTAAAAAAATTGTTAGGGACCTATCTAAGAAATTCAAAAAAATACCTATTATAATTATATATTTGAGATATCTGGGGTGTAATTCTGTAAGACCTCATTCTAAACTTCGAATCTGAATCCGCTGTGAGTTTCTTGATTGGCATTCTAAAACCTCGGTTAATAAATCGAATTTACACTAGCGCCACCCTTGCGAGTGTGTCAGCGAGTTGAACTAAATTGACAGGGAGATTTTGACAGATAAAGTATGAGATGACCTAAGAAGTGGCATTCTGTAAGTTAATCGAACCCGATTCAAAGTGTCAAATATATCAAGGTCATTTTGAACCTTACGCGAAGTGAGAGTGAATAGCGATGTGAGATGCGAGTTGTTGTTTGAATTTCACAGAATCGACAATCAGTACAGCATGAAGCGCGATTGATATTCGCTTTTGAATTTGTATTTGCTTTGGTGGCTTTACTATCAGTGTCCCGTTCGGCCTATCTGCCTTTAGTTTCATAATCAAGGCAATAAACCGTGTCTTTTGATATCACACGGTAGTAAATTATTAAATATAAAAAGTCACATTGTTATTTGCTCGTGCCAGGTTGTGAATCCGCAATCTCGTGTATGAGAGGCAGGGCTGGTTACTGGGCCATCTCGAACTATTACATAAATAAATCTGTTTTTTTCCAAATTCTAGGTCGCAGTGTCGGCCGCTTCATAACTTGGCTAAACCAGGCTTCAGGAGCATCTGTGAACAACTACCACATCTTGGGTTACAGTGTGGGAGCCCACCAGGCTGGTATTGTGGGCAGAAGTCTTCTGGGTCAAGTGAGCTATATTACCGGTAAGAACAAACATATACTTATTTCTTGTTTGATCCTTGCAGCTTCTAACTTCTTTATGTTTTCTTATCCTTCAATTAACTGGTCATACTCTTTGGTTTTGACTTTCATCTTGTTCACACATTCTGTTCCTAACTTTAGACTTGTTCACACTTTCATATTCAGACTTTCAATTTGTTTACACTTCCTGTTTCTTACTTTGAAATTGTTCATAGTTTCTGTTTCTAACTTTCAACTCGTTCACACTTTCTGCTTTTAACTTTTAACTTGTTCATACTTTCTGGTTACGATTTTCAACATCTTCACATTCTTGATCTAACTGTAAACTTGTTCACCCTTTTTGCTTTTTACTTGTTAAAAATTTCGGGTTTTACCTATAAACTTGTTCTCAATTTTGGGTCCTCGCTTCCAACCTCTTCACAGTTTCTTGTGCTGAATTCCAAATGTTTTACAATTTCTGGTTATGACATCTAACTTGTTCACACTTTCTAGTTCTGACTTTCAACTTGTTCACACTTTCTGATTCTAACTTTCAACTTGTTCACACTTTTTGTTACTGATTTCTACCACCTTCCCCCACAGGTATGGACCCCGCAGACCGCTGGCTGTCCAGCCAAGCCCTGAACGCTAACGACGCCATCTACACTGAAGTTATTCACACAAACATAGGCAATATTGGGCAAGAGGCACCGTGTGGGGATGTGGACTTCTATCCTAATGGTGGTGTTGACATGCCTGGCTGTGCTACCGCTGTCTGTGATCATTATAGGTAAGATGAACTACGCTTTTAGAGTTGAAATAAATGACTTAATTTTGACTTTGAGTAAAAACTGTTAGTATTCACGAGTATTTTTACTTCTTGAAAAATGCAGAGTAAATAAAGACAACCGGTTTTATAGCCTACTCTAGACCTACCCTACGTTCTGGAACGAGCAACTAGCTTCAACTTTCTGAGTAACTGACCGACTCCTTGACAATTCAAAAGTGCCTGCCAATGGTTTAATTGAAATAAATGCTTTGACTTTGACTTTCACTTTGACTTTGACTTTCACTTTGACTTTGACTTTCGCTTTGACTTTCGCTTTGACTTTCACTTTGACTTTCACTTTGACTTTCACTTTGACTTTCACTTTGACTTTCACTTTGACTTTCACTTTGATTTTCACTTTGATTTGAGCTTATTTTGTTACTTCATTCCAGATCCTATTTCTACATGGGAGAGTCTCTAGCTACTGGAGGCTTTACGGGAACACAGTGCGCGAACCTCGAGGATGCCAAATCTGGTACCTGCAACCAGGAAGGCCGACTGAGAATGGGTGGATTCCAACCCAAGACTGGGTATGTATAATGTCCTCTATCTATACTTAATACTAGCTGATGCACGCGACTTTGTCCGGACACTAATCTTTCTCCTGACGCTTTCACCTTAAGTACAGTATAAATATTAGTACTACCGCCCCGCTTCCCTCCGAAACAATGTTCCTCACCTCTTCCCGCGTCGAACGTGCTCTCGAAACTGCTTTTAGTTCAAGCGTCGCATAGACTCGCACATACACGCACGTATTTGTACAGTCTGTTATTTTGGTAGTAGGGTAGGTAATTAAGTTTCGTTTGTATGGTATGTCGTAGGTGTGCCTTAAGAGCGGCCAATTAGTCAGAATTCCTATACAAACGGTAAATGCGCAAATAATTGTTGTTGCTGCAAAAATTAATTATAAAGCTTTTTCTAAAACACGTATTTCCTGGAACAAATTTTGTGAAATCTCCGCGCGAACACGTTTCCCACTCACTCTTTTGCCTTCTTAAGAAATAACAATGTCTTCCTTTGTTTTCAGATCTTCTGGCATTTACTACTTAAGAACCAACCCGTCTCCACCGTTCTCTCAAGGATAATTTAAAAATGAACACTATAAGAATCGCTAGCAATAAATTCTATTGGTTAAATTATTACAAAAATATCTTTTAAAGTTCTTTTTTTGTTATTTATTTTGATTAAACCAATTACAGGCCAACCATTTAGCCGTGTGGTGCCGGCCGCGAATAGCACCACCCCATTTCTAGCCGTGGGTGTCGTAAAAAGCGACAGAGGGATATTGGCCAGAGGATGGGCAGCAGCGTCCTTCTGAGTACCATAACACCTACTGCGATCGCCAACATGCATCGGCCAAGCATGGCGATTACGACTGAACCCTCCCTTGGTGGGACTTATGCCCAGCAGTGGGATTCTAATGGTTGAGATGATGATGATGATTTACAGGCACTTTTGGATTGTCAAGGTGTCGGTCAGTTAGTTCAGAAGTAAAAAGAAGTTGAAGCTAGTTGCTCGTTCCAAAACGTAGGTAGGTCTCTATGGAGAAGAACGAATAAGAAACTTCAAGGGTAACCGTATGCATTACCGTAATGCATCCTACACCAAATCCATTAAGAAATCCCTTTCTTTTTTTGCACCCTGCACCGTTAATTTCACCTCTATCGTGTATACGTTAACAAACATATAAACTTACATACACAAACAGCCAAACCCGGAACAACTATCTGTAGGCCACACAAATATGTGTTCCATGCGGGGATTGAAGCCGCGACATGCAGCACAGCAGCCGATCGGTCAGCCACTGCGCTAACCGTGTCGTCAAACTTTGTTTTAGGAGAGCGATGCTTTGGTGAAAATAATTCCTAATGAAGTCATTAACCAGAGAACTGAAGTCACCGACGGTAGATGGAGCAGACACGCTCTAGAGTGGAGACCGCGTTTGGGCAAGCGTAGTGTGGGACGCTCTGCGGCACGATGGACCGACGATTTGAAGAAGGTGGCTGGTAGTGGATAAACGCAGGCGACCCAAGACCGGGTTGGTTGGCGATCTCTGGGGGAGGCCTACGTTCAGCAGTGGACGGGAATAGGCTGATATGATGATGATGATTATATGTATTATGATTTATTTTAAGCTATTGCATAGCTTTCGGACGACCGAATCAAGAAATTCCGTAACGAAAATAGAACCTGACACCCCCCACTCCGCCTACCATGTAGCATGTAGGGTAGGGGGGTTGTAGTAGGTGGGGGGTCAGGGGATGGGGGGAGGGGGAGGCCGGTGTAGGGGGTAGGTGTACCTATGTATGTATAATATATATACAAGGTGTAACGTCAAATACGCAAAACCTGTAAATAGTTTGATTAGAATAACGAGCAGAATCAATTGAACCATTTTTTAATATAGGTCACATTTTTCAAAAAATCTTCATTATACATGTTGCCCTGTCTATTTATTAATGAGTCAAGCCATCACGTGCGCTAACCTGCCAAAATAGGTAAACAAACAAATGGCTGTCGTCTAATTTAAATTTTCTCATACGCGTGATAATAATAGTTCTTATTTAAATGCAAATACGAGTCTTGGTAAAACTAAAACAGCACGTAAAATCTTTAATTATTTTTATATGATTTTTTTTCTTACAGAATTAGGTTAATTGAATTAAAAGTCATTTGGGGTGTCTGAGGTTTTGCGTGTTTAACGTTACACCTTGTATCCCCCCCCGACCCTTGCTAGCGCCAGCCCGCGTCGCTGAGCCCTTAGCTTTAAAATAGCCCCTAATTAATGGAGACCCGATCCAGCCTGTCCCTTTGCTGCCCTCTCTCAGTGGCGACCTAAGCCGAGGCTCGTACCCCGCAGGGGGTGCCCTTAGCGTAGTCACTTAGTTTATAAGTTTTTGCCCTGGCTGGAGGCCCTAAAAGTCACTTTTAAGGCACCACAGGATTGTCCGGTTAAGCAGTAACCAACCCTCAGGTTGAACTGCGAGATGCCATTCAGAAAAAAAAAAAAAAAAAACACCTTGTATATATTTATTTATGATATATATAATATATATCGGATCGTCAGGATTTAGTCCGTTAGATTCAGTCATCATGTGGGCAGAATAAGGTTTTCGTGCAATGCAAACACACTGCGTACTATACACCACTATTTCTCAACTCAATTTAAATAAACACTGACTCCAATTTATAATAGACATAGCAACACTTAAACACAACGAATCGAGTACAGTTCCGGGACGTTTTAGCTCCGATGCGATCAGAGACTGAATTAAATAAAAAAAAATGAAAATAAAAATAGTTTATTTCTCACCATGAAAAATTACACTAGAGGTACATGAGTAATAATGAATAATATGTGAATAATATTTCTAATTTTCTGTGGTGGTTTATATAAATGCACAGAGTATTGACCAAACCCCCTGAACTAGGCGTGAGCCTGTATCTCAGGGGATATGGATTCAGCTATTACATGATATATTTGTACATTTTAGGACATTTGTGTGTCACTGCTATATAAGTAGGGTACCATTACAAGTGCGTGAGTTTATTGGTGAGCTTATTGGTAAAGTGTGGATGTGTGTTAATATGTCTGTAATTGAGTGAGTAATGTCAGAGTGAGTATGTGGAGGTGTTAAGGTGTATTTGTGAGTGTGTGTGGTGTAGTGAGTGCGGAGAGTGTTATGTGTTACAGTGAAAGATAGGATTATACCTCAGGTGTCACTAGGTTTTCGGTATCTTCGTAGTCTAGCTGTAGTAAGTACACTTTTAACTTATTCTTTGCTTCGTAACTGCTAAGTCTTATTATATTTGTTTTTTCATTTAGACTATTAAATAAAAAAGAGCTGAGTACATAGTGTTGCCGTTTTGCGAACTGTGTGTTGTGTGGAACATTTGGACAAGGTGCTGGATTTTTACGCCTACCAGTAACAGGAGGTGCGATAGCTGATCTGTGTCTTCTTAGAACTGATGCGAGCACAAAAAGCTGTCGGATAGTTAACACATGACATTCGGAATACAACTGTCTAGTTGGGTATCTAAAAGGCTTCCTTTTTATAACCTTCAGAACAGCTCTTTGGGCTCGCTCCAGGACCAGAAACTTCGTCTTTGTGGCTCCTCCCCACACAGGAATACAATAATTTATGACGGATTGACACAAAGCAATGTATATTTTTATAAGGAGCTCTTGGGAGGCTGATTTTCTAAGAGTTTTAAACAAATAGACCATGGATCTCAACCTTGCCGCTACTTTTTTGAGTTGTGTATCCCATCTCAGGTACTCATCGATTTGAACGCCTAAATATCTGACAACACTGGCAGTCGTAATAGAATTACAATGACAATGCTGTGACTTACCTAAGCAAGTGTGTGCAATTATATTGAACCCTTCAGGTGGTTTGTTGTTTTTTCTTATTTTAAAGGATACATAATTAGTTTTGTCTAGGTTAAGGGACAGTAGGTTAGAGCTAAGCCATCGCATTATTTTCCCAAAGCAGTCTTCAGCCATTTGCTTTACGAGAGCCCAACTGAATTGTGAATGTCTTCCTCGCTGTGGGCTGTAAACATCACGACTCTGTAGAAGCGCGCCAAAATGGTGGTGGTAAATCACGTGTTGTCGCTAATGGCGCACTTGCGATTCGTTTCAAGTCTGTACTATTGACCGGATGCGACATATATATAAAACGCTATGCAATAGCTTTACCGCGGCAGTCCCCGAGTGTCACAGTGCTTTTTTTATTTGTTGTTCTAGCAGTCATAGTAATACACACTATGTTGTAGTGTTGGTTTAATGTTGGTTTTAAGTGTCTACATTACAGTTTAAAAGATACAGTGTGCTGGCAGGTAGACGAATGCACAGCGGAGGTTTAGGGCTTACTAAAGAATCGGACACAATATATTCGGACAGTGTCCGAAACGACACTTGTACATAATACTTTGTACATACTTCAATATAGTGTTTTTATGCAAGGTCCATCGTATTCACGTATAGTTATATAACTGTAAACTGTAAATGCAAAATATTGTACACATTTTTTTTTAAAAGAGTAAGTATGGAGTTTCTTGCCCATTCTTCTCCATACGAAGCTACCTTTTGGAATGGGCAACTAGAATAAACTTTATATTTTTTTTATTATGACGTTCAAAAGTGCCTTTTTAATGGTCTAATTGAAATAAATGATTTGACTTTGACTTTGACGATATTTTCTGATTGATGATTCGGACACCAATAAAAAAAACTAATTTGTACAGTCAGATAAAAAACTTCCAACGATAAAATTCGGTTACAAACTGTTTTTTTTTTACAACTATAGGCTGGGCGGAAGACGGATTTCGATCGTTGGAAGTTTTTTATCTGACTGTACAAAATAGCTTTCTTATTGGTGTCCGGAACATTAGTAAAAAAAAATCGTTTCGTACACCGTGTCCGAATCTTCAGTAAGCCAGTATTAGTCTCATTTGAACCTTTTGTTTACGGAACCTTAAAGAAGCATGTGGTTTGAACTAAGAATCCCTTCCTTTTTTGATGTCGGTAAAAAAAAGTTTCGAAAGTCGGTGGTAATACGAAACAGCAAACAGAATTAAACCTACCGACTTCCGAAGCTAAAGTTATTTTCCACTTTGTAGTTTTTGAAGGCAATCGTCTATTTTTGTAAAAATAAGGTTTTATTCTACAAAAGAAAGGAAAACTATTTCCGTCTCTTTTTTACAAAGGCCAGAATGTGTGAAAATTGAACTGACACAAGCCACGCCTCTTTAGTTGCTATCTCTTTCTAAAATTTATTGCCAAAAATAGGAAATCTGAATAAAGATATGCTTGGTTCCATAGTCCTATCGTAGACGTTTTTAGGATTCCATCCCCGAAGGGTAAAAACGGAACCCTATTACTAAGACTTCACTGTCCGTCTGTCTGTCTGGTTGTCTGTCACCAGGCTGTATCTCATGAACCGTGATAGTTAGACAGTTGAAATTTTCACAGATGATGTATTTCTGTAATTAACAAATACTATAAACAGAATAAAATAAATATTTAAGGGGGGCTCCAATAGAACAAACGTGATTTTTTACCGTTTTTTTTAATTGATACGTGTACGGTCACCAAAGGAGATAAGTATCCATGTCGCCGGAAACAGTTGAAGTTTACTTAGAAACCGATAGGTTTTTATGAATAAAATAAAATACAATTTATAGAGAATAAACAGTTCAATGATTTAATAAAATTTCATTTGAAAGCCCCCATTGGTTTCTAAGAAATCTTCAACTATTCCCGACGACATGGATACTTATCTCTTTTGCGTACTGTCCCTCAAAATTGGTCCCATATAAATGTCATCAAAATACTCCACCCCCTATGGTGGAATTTCTTTGAATTTGTACGATAATACGTAGGCACTAAAAAGCGAAAAAAAATTCACAAATAAGACAACCGCCTTCAAAAAGTAAAAAAATAACTTTAAATTAGCAAGTCGGTGGCAACACAAAAGAACAAACAAACAAAAACGCCACACACTTCACAAAACTTGCGATTTTAAAGTTATTTTCTAATTTTTAGTTTTTGAAGGCGTTTATCTTTTTTGGTCAATAAGTAATCAAATACGAAGAGATTGTGTAGATAGAATGAGAACATTATCTACGCTTGTAGTATAGTGTTTCGGTTCAACTCGAAAAACTATATTTACTTTTCATAGACATGAAATCATTAATCGCACGATATGTCTACATTTTATAATATTTGTTGTATGGATTCTTGGAATCTTATAAGTAATATATAATGTACCCACAGTTATATGTGCTGGTTTTGTCTGTGTTATAATTGTATTCCTGTATCATCTTCATTTCATAATTATCATTCATTGTTTAATATTTGTTTGTTATTTGTAACTTGGAATTTTATGAATAGAATGTGTTGATCTACTTACGCTTTTTTATGCTGTTCCTGTCGTCATCCTTTGTAATTTATTCCGGTATAATTGGATCAAATTAATATTTACAAACCTGAAAAATAAATAATGTTTTGCTTTGACATGTCTGTCAGTGACAGTCGTCAAATTGACGACCGGCCAACATTTCTTCTAAAATAAGTTTTCGGCTACTAACGTAAAACCTCTATGTTGTATATCTTGTAAGCTTGTTTGTCTGTGTTAGATAGTAAACGGCTGAACACCCGCTGTATTATCGTGTGTTCCTTTAGATCTAATTCGCACTATTATTAAATAAAAATAAATGGCATTCGACAATTATTAAGTCTGGCCGTTGCTATATAAAAAACGATTTGACCGTTCTAGAAAGAAGATTCATAATTGGATTTTTTATGAATTTTGGAAGAGCGGTCAGAAAAGGAACCTGTCAAATGGGTCAGTCTGGATTACGGAGCCGTTTGTTGAACACGCTGATTGTTCATACGCTTACGTTGCTGGAGTCTGGATTTCGGAGCCGTTGGATAAACACGCGGATTGCTCATACGCATACGTTGCTGGAGCCTAGTTCTTGGAGCCGTTAGTTGAACACGCTGATTGTTCATACGCTTACGTTGCTGCAGTCTAGTTCTTGGAGCCGTTTAATGAACACGCTGATTGTTCATACGCTTACGTTGCTGGAGTCTACTTACTGAAGTCTACCAGTCTGCAACCGAGAGTCGGTTTACTAGGATAAGTCGAGCTGTCGCGTGCCTCTTGCTGCCCAGGGCTGGTCCTACTGACCGCCTGGGGGGGCCTCCGTCCCCGAGCTGATCGCGTCAGACTTCTCTTCGGCTGATCCTGTACGCCGGCCAGGCTGGGGATCATAATCCTCCTGGATACTGCCTAACCATAGTGCGTTTAGGTCAGTCCTTATTTTTATACTTACTTGTTTTTGATACTCATCACATTTTAACTTTCGTGTGAGAGCTATTAAATTCAATACGTACAATTCTGCATAGCCTTTTATTTCTCGTAAATTATCAGAACTGTTACATTTGGCGCCCAATCGTGAAATCAAAGCTAGCTCTCTCATCCTCTTCAAAATTCTAATCTTACTAGTTTATTAGTACTCTCTATTTGGGTATCTTAATTTGGCTTAGATTCTTATGTATGTAAAATACTCTTCAAAATTCTAATCTTACTAGTCTATTAGTACTTTTTATTTCGACATTTTGATTTGGCTTAGATTCTTTTTTGTGTGTGTGTGTAAAATACTAATATTTTCTCCTCAGCCCGCTTCGTCGTACTGAACATACTTACATACTGTACAAAAACTTACACTACATCCCCACACACAATCCTCTTGCTTCTGGCAATTGGCACCCATTCTGCGCTTGTGAGTTTTAAATCACTCGTTGGTTACTTACAAGTTGGGGTTTGGTTTTACTGTACGCGGCTATTAGGAGAGTACCCTATAGTCGTTCTCACCTATACTTTTACTCTATACTTTACCACATTACGCTGCACCCCACACACGTGCACACCACAGCGCTTACCCTATGGTAATCGCACTCAGTCTTCGCTTGGGTGTGTTTTTAAAACCACGTAGTGGTCACTACTGAGTTGGGGACTGAGACACTTTTCGACAGCTCAGAACAATATTCTGTAGTTGTTTGTACATACCTACACGATGATAAACTATACAGATGCTAACAACAATAAATAATATAACAAATACTGTCTTTCATTTACTGTACTTTATAAATGTTTTATTTTATTGAATAGGCTCAATGTCGTGGGCTCGATTTTAAAATATTTTATTTCACTCCCGGCTTAAACCCTCTCGGTGAGGTGTATTACGTTTAATCCTACCGGAGGTCGGTCATTATTTATTACTCGTTTTACTCTTACGCGCGTATTACTCTTTGAACCTCTAGGTGAGGTGTATTACTTGCTTGACTCTCTTGAGGAGGCTAGTCAGGCTTGACCCTCTCTTGAAGAGGCTAGTCAAGTATGGCCCTCTTTTGAAGAGGCTAGTCATGCTCGGCCCTCTCTCGTAGAGGCTAGTCATGCTTGACCCTCTCTCGAAAGGGCTTAGTCATTCATGTACCCTCCCAGAGGGTTGTTACTCTCTTATCCTCTTGAATCTTATTTACTCTCATTTACCTCTCAGAGGGTTGTTACTCTCTTCCTTTTGAATCTTATTTACCCTCGCCTGACCTCTTAAGGCTAGTTACTCTGACCCTCTCAAGGTTAGTCACTTTGACCCTCCTGAGGCCACTCTGACCCTTTAGAGGCTAGTCACTCTAATCTTTATGAGGCTAGTCGCCTTTGAACTTTTGGAGGCTAGTTACTCTGACCCTCCCGGAGTATTTTCACTCTTTATAACTTCGTCCCTCTCTCAGCTTTTGCTTCTTACTTCTTAAATCTTATTTTTCCACTCTTTATAACTTTGTTATTCTCTCAGCTTTTGCTTCTTGCTTCTTAAATATTATTTTTCCTCACTTATATTTTTCAAGTGTCACTTCATGACACTCTCTGGAATTCTATGACTATTTTTATTTTCTTTTCTTTTGACTTTTATATTGTCATATATTACCTTTTCTTATAAATGGTTTTATTCATTACTCATGTCTATCGCTTCCTTCTTCTTACTATAGAGTTTTTAATCTTGACCTAATAAAACCTCTATAGATATTTATTTTCTTCATTCATCGGTTCTGAAACCAATAAGATTATTTTAATCTCTTTTTTTTAAAGAACTTAAGAAGTATTGTTAGGTACAACGTTACCTAACCTTCTTATTTACTAACTCTTTGTTAGTTTTTGACTAATTAGCACCATCAACGTCTGCATGTTGATGGATTTCTGACTAATTAGCCACCGTCAACTATTGAGGTTGATGGATCTTCTATTATATCTATGGCTGTACTCTTAAAGCCATAGGTGTATCTTTACGAGCGGCTAATAACTCGCCTTAAATAAGCCTGTATTAATATTATTTAAGGGCTATCCCCTTGATCTTTTTCCCCATATCTATGGCTTCACTCTGAAAGCCATAGGTATCTTCACGAGCGGTTAATAACTCGTCTTCAATTAAGCCCTTATTATAATCGATCAAGGCCTAGCCCTTGATATAAATCTTTATCTTAATAATGGGTTTTAAACGCGAGCGGATTACAACTCCAAAAATAAGCCCTACTGTTAATGAATCTTTAGGTTTGCGTGATGATCATTGAATGTGAATCTCATTTGACCTTAATTTCGTAAGATGTCGGTGTGTTTGAATGAGGTATGGAAGTTTGTGAATGCTGAAATATCTAACCTTCTCAAAATTTTTGTCCTAGGCCAAAAATTTTTCTCGGGTCGTTGGGGATAATATAGTGTTTCGGTTCAACTCGAAAAACTATATTTACTTTTCATAGACATGAAATCATTAATCGCACGATATGTCTACATTTTATAATATTTGTTGTATGGATTCTTGGAATCTTATAAGTAATATATAATGTACCCACAGTTATATGTGCTGGTTTTGTCTGTGTTATAATTGTATTCCTGTATCATCTTCATTTCATAATTATCATTCATTGTTTAATATTTGTTTGTTATTTGTAACTTGGAATTTTATGAATAGAATGTGTTGATCTACTTACGCTTTTTTATGCTGTTCCTGTCGTCATCCTTTGTAATTTATTCCGGTATAATTGGATCAAATTAATATTTACAAACCTGAAAAATAAATAATGTTTTGCTTTGACATGTCTGTCAGTGACAGTCGTCAAATTGACGACCGGCCAACATTTCTTCTAAAATAAGTTTTCGGCTACTAACGTAAAACCTCTATGTTGTATATCTTGTAAGCTTGTTTGTCTGTGTTAGATAGTAAACGGCTGAACACCCGCTGTATTATCGTGTGTTCCTTTAGATCTAATTCGCACTATTATTAAATAAAAATAAATGGCATTCGACAATTATTAAGTCTGGCCGTTGCTATATAAAAAACGATTTGACCGTTCTAGAAAGAAGATTCATAATTGGATTTTTTATGAATTTTGGAAGAGCGGTCAGAAAAGGAACCTGTCAAATGGGTCAGTCTGGATTACGGAGCCGTTTGTTGAACACGCTGATTGTTCATACGCTTACGTTGCTGGAGTCTGGATTTCGGAGCCGTTGGATAAACACGCGGATTGCTCATACGCATACGTTGCTGGAGCCTAGTTCTTGGAGCCGTTAGTTGAACACGCTGATTGTTCATACGCTTACGTTGCTGCAGTCTAGTTCTTGGAGCCGTTTAATTAACACGCTGATTGTTCATACGCTTACGTTGCTGGAGTCTACTTACTGAAGTCTACCAGTCTGCAACCGAGAGTCGGTTTACTAGGATAAGTCGAGCTGTCGCGTGCCTCTTGCTGCCCAGGGCTGGTCCTACTGACCGCCTGGGGGGGCCTCCGTCCCCGAGCTGATCGCGTCAGACTTCTCTTCGGCTGATCCTGTACGCCGGCCAGGCTGGGGATCATAATCCTCCTGGATACTGCCTAACCATAGTGCGTTTAGGTCAGTCCTTATTTTTATACTTACTTGTTTTTGATACTCATCACATTTTAACTTTCGTGTGAGAGCTATTAAATTCAATACGTACAATTCTGCATAGCCTTTTATTTCTCGTAAATTATCAGAACTGTTACAGTAGTAAGTTAAATTTCAACTGCACCACCACCCAATGTCCTATAGAAATACAAAATAGAAACCAAGATATTTTAGAAAGGGACTCTATTCCATTGATCCCTTTCTAATAACGATGCGGGTCCATTGTTACTACATAGTAAAATGACAGCTTTGATCCCTTAGTTTGATGATGACATGATATAGGTGTATTGTAGTTTGAAGTTCTGTATTATCTATAACATAACCTAAAAGCACGACGCTGTACTTAGTATTTTCGTATTCATTAACATTTGACGACACGGTTGGCGCAGTGGCTCGAGCGAGCGACTGCTGCGCAGCGTGTTGCGGGTTCGATTCCCGCCCAGGGTAAACATTTGTGTGATGAGCACTTGTGTTTGGCTTGTGTCTGGGTGTTGTTTATCTATATATGTATGTATTTACAAAAAAAAATGTATTTGTGTATGTATATCAGCTGTCTGACACCCATAGTACAGGGTCTCCCTAGTTTGGGGTCAGATGGCCGTGTGTGAAAATGTCCCCACATATTATTATTCAAAGTCAAAGTCAAAGTCAAATCATTTATTTCAATTAGACCATTATAAGGCACTTTTGAACGTCAAATGAGAAAAAAAAATTGATTCTAGGTGCCCATTCCAAAAGGTAGTTTTGTATGGAGAAGAATGGGCAAGAAACTCCATACTTACTCTTTTAAAAACGATGTTAACAATATTTGCATTTACAGGAATTATATAATTATACGTGAATACGATGTACCTTGCATAAAAACACTAGGTATTTGAAAGTGTGTACAAAGTATCACAGATTAAGGAATGACAGACTAAGTTATATGTACATAGATACACAGTGTTCACATATTACATATTACAATTAATGTTGAAACAGTAGACGACCACTCCTTATATTTTAACAACAATGAATCAGTATGTGAGCCTGAGCAGTGTTTAAAAAAAGAGTCAAATATATATATGTACATATTTATACTAAGTATGAAATTAGGCACCTCAAACTAGCAATCGGTTCGATTTTGTCTAGACTGTCGATCGTCCTATGGAGCTAGACCAGCATGTTTCCAAGCATTCTTATCTTGAATATAGTCCTCTAGATTATAATAAGCTTTTTTACAGAGTGTACTTTTAATATATGATTTAAATTTTGTTTCACTTAGTTGTAATATAATCACTAAGAATTTTGTTATAGCACTTAACACAGTCCCCATAAAAGATGTATGGACTTTAGACAATCTAAAATATGGTTGAGCTATTTTGTCCTTGTTTCTAGTATTAAAGTCATGTCTCTCACTTACTTTATTAAACTTATGTAAGTTTTTTCTTACATACATAATATTTTCATAAATAAATTGGCAAGGCACTGTCATTATATTAATATTTTTAAATAGTTCCCTAAGAGATTCGCGGCGACGTAGATTATAAATGGCTCTGACAGCTCTTTTTTGTAAAATAAAAACGGATTCAATGTCAGCAGCCCGATATTATTTGCTTACGCAGCGCTAGTGTCACGTGAAATAACGATTTTAGTAGAACTACTTAAGGTTGAATAATTTGACACCTGACAGTTCTGAAAACGATATTTGCTAAGCAAAAACAGTTTTTTTTTTTTGTTTTTTTATTTAATCAATAAAAGTTGTAATACATTCATGTTTGTTTTGTACCATTAAACCAGAGATGGTTTGTATTGGTACTCACATTCGCTAAAGCAACACTGCTTAATCACTAGATACTAAACAAAATATAAGTAAAAATATAGGTAGGTACATGATAAATATTTTGCACATAACATTTTAGTCGTAAACATCTATCCGTAAGTAGGTACGCGAGTCACAAGTAATGTTTTAAATCTGAGCTACCTGCTATTAGGCCGCTCATTAGAAAACCAGTTCTACATAGTTGACGTATATACAGGTTGCTTCGTTTTTATATTTTTGGTTTTGCACAGTATTTCCTTAAACCAAGTTGTTTATGTAATTGTAATAGTATTTTTTGTACTTTTGCTTAAAGTTTTCCACATTTATTTCTTCTTTTATGGATTTTGGTATTTCGTTAATTATTGTGGGAATAAGAAATTTTACTGTACGCCTGCCATAGTAATTTCTAGTCTGAGGTACTATTAATTTATTCCTGGTGATACTTATTGTTATTATTTTATGTGAAATGGAAATTTGAGTGCTTTTATTACTGAACTGATTTCAAGTTCGCCGTCGAGCTCAACCACGAATGGTAGCATTACAGTCAAGTGAAGCCACACTACTCCGTTGCGCTGCGTAGCGTCGTCAGAGCGTTGACGCTCAGTAATTTTGAACCGACTTAAAAAAAACAAAAAGAGGTTCTCAGTTCGGCCGTATGTTTGTATGTATGTATGTATGTTTGTCCGCGATTATCTCCCGTTTGGCTGAACCGATTTTGATGCGGTTTACAGAAAAGTGTTTGTTACATTCTGGAGAAGGTATTAGTAAACAACAAACAGAAATTTATTCAGCGCTTTTTGAAAAAAACCAACAAAACCCAAATCCATTTAGGAACGGCAACACAGTTAAATGTGTTGCCGTTCCTAAATGGATTTGGGTGATAAGAGGACACTAAAAAGTGGAAAATAAAACGTTTTTTAAAAAAGAGAACCGCCTTAAAAATAAAAATAAAAAGTGATAAATAACTTTAGCACAGAGCACACATGATTTTAGTTTGGGAAGTCGGTGGCTTTGTTCTGTTTGTTGTTTTTTATTGCCATTATTATTGCAAGGCGGTTCTCTTTTTTCAAAAAAGTTTTTTTTACATATTATTATGAATTTTAAAACATGCCACACTGCTCTGTTGCGTTGCGTTGCGTAATCCTATCTATGGCGTCGTCGCCAAGACGAAGGGGGAGAAGGTGATGCGGAGCGGCAACTTAATTAATTTTATACTGGCAGAGAAAAAACACGTGCGCAGCGGATTTATTTCCTTGACGTCGAGTCGCGCCACGTCGAGTCGCCACCACGTCGAGTCGCTACTACGTCGAGTCGCCACTACGTCGAGTCGCCACCACGTCTTCTCTTGTCCTTTTAATATTTCCTTATAAATTTTATTTAAAAAATCTGCCTGGTGCTGCCACGCCGAAAGGTACAGTTAACGAAATATTTTTTTTTGAATGATAGATGATCAAAATCATCTTTTGCTGTTGACTGTACTAAAAAGTATGCACATACTTTTGAATCACTTCGACGCCACACAGTTCTGACACGAACTCCGTCCGTTAGTATTGAATTTCTGATTTTGATCATCTACGTTTGCTGTTGACTGTACCACAGTATAAGACATTAGTACTACCCTACATTAGCAACACGCTCCGCTTCCCTCCGAAACACTGTTCCTCACCTCTTCTCGCGTGGAACGTGCTCTCGGAACTGCTTTTAGTTCGAGTGGCGTCTAGACACGCACACACACGCACGTATTTGAGCTGTCTGGTAATTTGGTAGTAGTGTAGGCAATTATATCGTTTCGTTAATGGAGAGTCCTAACCTAATTTAGAGAACTAACCTTACTTTATTAAATGTGATCGTAAAATACAATAGTGTCCTGGGGACCAAGTCTGCTATTTTTATAATTTCGTCATTTCAACACGATCCCATTGTCATTTTACAAAAAGTTCGTAATCTGCTAAATTCATAATGGTCGATCATTGGTCGGTCGAATTAAAAGCAATGACTGCACAATGACGTTCTAATGGCAGGTCACTGATCAATGGAACTGTCCAAATTTTAGCAGATTACCGCCTAAGTCAGTCATTCAGTTGTCATTTTGTACGAGATTACCATTCTATATCATTTCTTTCAATGGCGTGTCAGTGGTTGACCAATGGAAAGTCATAATGGCGCCATTATATTAGTAGATTACCAAACTTATCAAAATCAACAATTATGAAATCAATGATAGACCATTCTGACACTATTGTAATAGCAGACTTGAGGCCCTGGTTGGTGTGTCGAGCAAAAGTGAGCTCGACGCAGTCTCCACTTTCCAACACGACTCTGTCCATGTGACGCCATTACAACTGACGTCACGGCATTTACAATTTCCTCTGTACTACAATAATCAACTGGGTAACTAATTCTTTAAACAATATCGTTTTCCACCAATGATATTATACACTTAGATGCGTTACCCGCGCTCAATAATGACAATATTAAAGCAAGGCAATTGCCGGGGTCTCACTTAGTCACGGACCACCCAGTGTCGCGGCTATATGACAGTATCGCTCGTAATTCACACATAACTGACGTAACGAAATATGTATGTTTATCTTTTTCTAACAGGTATACGCTGTATGCTTCTGTCCTTTTCTTCGCACTGTATAATTGTATGTGCCTACTAGTATGTAGATTTAAAAGTTTGCGCCGTTTTAAAGTGCACTAATGTTCGTGTTCGTGTTTTTCACGACAGATATATTATTGTGGGTTGAATAGTTTTTTCATAACAGTAGAATTGATTAGTCACTGTTATTAATTAATAGAAGGTAGCTCACGTGATAATAGGTACTTATGTACTTACAATTTTGTAATCCGTCGATAAAAACTGATGGAAACAAAACGTACTAATAATAAAAAATGTTTGTCTGTAAAACTATTCTGTAAACTAAGGTATAAGAAATGTTTTATTTTCAACCGACTTCAAAAAGAAGGAGGTTCTCAATGTACAGTTTTTTTTCCTTATATCTTGTTAGTTTTTTTTTGTAATGTAAATCGATTTTGAAAATTATATCAATGGATAGGGTATGCTTCTAGGGTTGTTTTATATAAATTTAATCGAAATTCATATAGCACTTTTAGACAAAATCAACAAATACCCAAAAAATAAATATACACCACGTTCTAGTTTTATCAATCTTTGGAGTAACTTCAATGTCTGTTTTAATTGTAATGCCGTTTCTTAATGGATTTGGATGAGAAGGAGCTACTAAAAACTGGTAAATAAAAAGCTTTTTCACAAAAAAGAAGAAGAAAACTAAAAAAGCTACCGGCTTCCGAAACAAAAGTCATGTGAGTTCTGTGTTAAAGTTTGTATTCACTTTTTAGTTTTCAAAGGCGGTTGTTAATAAAAAAAAAAATATATATATATTCTCTATTCTAATAGGCTTTTGGCGTTTTGCCTCAACTCACCTGTTCTTAAGCTAGGATGAACCGGTTCACTCGTGGCTTGAAGATACTCAGATTATACTTCTCGGGGAACAGAGAGGCGGGCAGTGAATTCTACAGTCTGACAGTTCGTACAATAAATGTGGAAGCAAAGCGCTTGGTTCGAGACCGTGGAACTTCAACCACATAGCGGTGACGCTTCGCCGTATCTCTGCTCGTAAGATGATAGATTGGGGATTCGGGAATTAAGTTGTGCAATTCCAAAGCACACTCTCCGAAATGTACCGGATAAAAGACCGATAGGCTAGCAACGGTGCAGCGATGTTCAAGGCTCTGGAGCTTGGTCAGCAAGGGAGTTGCAAAAAATCAAGTTGAAGTAGATTGTAATAAATCATCATCATCTTCAGCCTAGCCTTTTCCAACTAAGGAGTCAGCTTCCAGTCTAACCAGATGCAGCTGAATCTTCTTCGTCGGTGTTACTCTAGACAGAGTGGTCGTGGTCGTCACTTCAGGTGTTGGTGGCACGCTTTTCGACACGTCGCCATTCCTCCCATACAGCTGCCTTCCTCGTGCATTCATGCAAGGTGCCATCATCTGCAGCCTTAACCTGATCAGATGGTCATAGGCGATCTACCCCGTGACCTGGTACCTTCGACTTTCCCCTGAACCACAAGGCGATCGATGGATGCATCTCCCCGACGACATACGTGGCCGAGAAAAGTGTGGATGCGCGATTGTACAACAGCGAATAGACGCTGCTTAATTTCAAGTTCTCGCAATATGGACCCATTGGTACGAAACTCCGTCCAAGATACGCCGGTGATTACATACGGGACCGAAACGTGGTCGCTCACAATGGGCCTCATCAGAAGGCTTAAAGTCACCCAAAGGGCAATGGAGAGGGCTATGCTCGGAGTTTCCTTGCGTGATAAAATCAGAAATAAGGATATCCGCAAGAGAACCAAGGTTACCGACGTAGCCCGAAAAATTGCCAAACTTAAGTGGCAGTGGGCAGGGCACATTGCTCGCAGAACAGATGGCCGATGGGGCCGAAAGTTCTAGAGTGGCGACCGCGAACCGGAAGACATTGCGTTGGAAGGCCTCCCACTAGGTGGACCGATGACCTGGTAAAGGTTGCGGGGATCCGCTGGATGCGAGTCGCACGGGACAGGTCAATGTGGCGCCACTTGGGGGAGGCCTATGTCCAGCAGTGGACGTCTTTCGGCTGAAATGATGATGATGATGATGATACGCCCAGCAATCTTCTCCAACACCACAATCTCTAGGGCGTCTATCTTTCTCCGATTGCTGTCCCGTAGGGTCCTGCAGCTGGCAACTGAATATCAGTGTTTTATATGCAGCGACCGCTTGTCCTACCTCCACAACTCAGTTAGTAGGTAAAAAGATCCGCCTTGGTAAGACTGATTGTCGGATTTTCTAGCTTCTGTCTACGAATGATTGTCGGGGCCATGGATGGCTTTACGTGCTTTTCGAGGCACGGATTGGTCTTGGTATAAAATGAATGGTCACCCATCTATAGGCCGACCGCGACAAGTCGTATCATATAGCCATCATGACCGGCCTATCTGCACGGCTCTTACCTCTCTTCATCATCATCATTTCAGCCGAAAGACGTCCACTGCTGGACATAGGCCTCCCCCAAAGGGGGGGTTTTGCCATAATCGCCACGCTTGGCAGGCGGGTTGGCGATCGCAGTATGGTTGTTACAAAGGCACAGAGAACGCTGCTGCCCATTCTCCGGTAAGTCCCTTAGTCGCCTCTTACCACACCCACGGGAAGATATGGGACTTCTCTTGCTCGGTTTTTATTCCTGAGGGTTATATGCCATATTGATTGTCAAAAAACCGGGCAAGTGCGAGTTGGACTCGCTCACCAAGGGTTCCGTACATCCCTTTAAATTTTGATTCCCTTGAGAGTGTCGAAATGTACGTTTAGTGCGACATAAACAGCCGTATCTTTTTTTCACGTAAACTTAGAAGTTTGATTTTTTCACAGCTTCAAGGGATCGTGGACCTTAGTATATGGTTTTAATTTCAACTCGATATCTCTACGCGTTCCCAAGATAAATGGTCTTGACAGACAGACAGACGGACGGACAACAAAGTGATCCTATGATAAGGGTTCCGTTTTTTCTTTTTGAGGTACGAAACCCTAAAAATGTAGAAATCCGTTCGCAAAGTCAGGGACAAAAGTTAGTTAGTTAGGACATATTAATGGTCGTGCCTATAATTATCAACGTTTTAAAAAAGCAGATAATTCTTAATTTATAATAATCATTGAAGGACGTTATCACCAAAAAAAAATTGTGGTAGGTACTTAACATGGTGACTAATACTTATTTACTGATATTTTCCAGATAATTATTTGGAGATAGATTTTAAAACTGGATTAAAAGTAGGTATTATTTTTAAGGTTCCGTGATCCAAATGGTGAAAATAAAACGCTATTATTTATATTAACTAATCCATGTGTCCATACATTTTCATACTTTTTTTAGTATTATTAATGCGAAAGTAACTCTCTCTCTGTTTACGTTTTCACGATAAAACGGCTGAACCGATTTTGATGAAATTTGGTATGAAAATAACTCGAACGCTGGGGTAGGACATAGGCTACTTTTCAACCGACTTCAAAAAAGGAGGAGGTTATCAATTCGTCTTTATTTATTTTTAAATGTTTTGTTTTTTTTTATGTTTGTGTTTTTACCTGATTTCTTTGAACTGGGTGAACAGATTTTGGTGATTATTTTTTTATTTGGAAGCTAGTGCTTCCTGTGTGGTCCCATTTTAATTTGGTCCAGTTCTGACAATGGCATCTATGAGAAAACCGTATAGGTCTTAAATTTGCAGTAAGTACGTGCGCGATTTGTTACGTGATTTCTCCGGCAAACGTAAACCGATTTCGAAAATTCTTTTTTTTATGGACAGGGTATGCTTCAGTGGTGGCCCCAAATTAATTTTATCGAAATTGATTCAGCACTTTTTGAAAAATCAACAAATACCGAAAAATTTTACATAGACGACGTTTTAATTTTATCAATCTTTCAATCTCTTCTTAATAGATTTGAATGAGAAGGAGGTACTAAAAAGCGGAAAATAAAAAGCTTTTTACAAAAAAGACAACCGCCTTCAAAAAGTGAAAAATAACTTTAGCACAGAACACATATTGACTTTAGTTTCGGATGTCGGTGGCAATACCAAACAACAAACAGAACAAAGCCACTGAATTTCGAAACTAAAGTCAATGTGTATTCTGTGCTAAAGTTATTTTTCACTTTTTAGTTTTTGAAGGCGGTTGTCTTTTTTGTTAAAAGCTTTTTTTATCCTCGAATTCCTCTGCATCCGCGATAACCGACATTAACGCGGAGTGTTGTATATGTCAGATCGTCAGGATTTAGTCCGTTAGATTCGGTCATCATGTGGGCAGTACAATACACGGCATTTATTAAAACCACAATTTAACACAAACTCAATTTAAAATAAACACAGACTCAAATTAAATTAGACATAGTAACCCTTAAACACAACGAATCGAGTACAGTTTCGGGACGTCTTAGCTCCGATGCGATCAGACACTGGATTCTGAATGTCTTCCTCGCTGTGAGCTGAAAACATCACAACTCTGTAGAAGCGCGCCAAAATGGTGGCAGATCACGTGTTGTCGCTAATGGCGGGCTTGCGATTGGTTTCATGTCTGATATCCCGGATACTACATAAAGATAATGGTACGGAACCCTTTGTGCGTGAGTACGACTCACATTTGGTCAGTTTTCATAATTATGAACTGGCAAAAGTATAAAATTATTCAACCTTGAGTAGTTCCATCAAAAGCCGGTTAATTCACGTGACGATAGCGATGCGTAAGCAAAGGTTAATGAATACGAAAATGTAACTCGCCGCTGTCGCAACGTCGAGCTTTAGGTTGTGTTACTTAGAGAATACAGAAAATACATGAAGAAGAAGTATGTCTTTTTTCTGCATTAGGTACTAATTAATTACACATGGTGGATTATAGAGATATTCTATCTACATTTATCTTAAACTCAGTTGCAATGATAATTATCAAATTTTATCTAAATCCAGATATAATTAGATTTAAATTGGCTAGTATTTTCATGTTTATGTGTTATTTTGCAACAATGGCGTTCCTGACAATACCCGTTCTTGTATTATGTG